>OX104124.1:39414635-40764641 GCA_944474755.1 Limnoperna fortunei
AGAATGTCCTCTCTATCTGCAATACATATACATACATAATTCATGTAAAGTATGTTTCAAACGTAAAATTATTAGCACAATTCAAACATCAACACCAACAGGCCCAGAAAACAGCTTGGGTGTAGCTCAATCACCAGTAAGATTAAATATAACATGCATTTTTCGTTCTTCTACACTATATATTTTATATTAAGACCCATGCAGTCAGAAAAAAACATTAGATGTGCATGACAAAAGATGATCTTCAAGTAATGTAACGTACATGTTATTACACATTCCATTGTTGCAAAGACTATTGGTGACTTCTGGTATTTAGTACAAATCATTTTCATTGGTTACTTAGCCTCAACTATTTTTAAACATTCTTTACTCCACCTTCACTATGAGCAAGTGCACTTAAGCATTAGGACTATATAATAGTTGATAATGTATAGTCCTATTGCCATTTGTGATCGCCCGAAATCTAGACTAAAGACTGCAAAAAATATGTCCTGTTCAATTGTACTTCTCCTTTGTGAACAGTTTTCCTACAGTGTTGCCTGGAGAGGGATAGCAAATTGGTTGCCTTGGGAGAAGTCCATAATAGAATAATATTTTTCAACATGATTCTCATGTACATGCCATTATCTTACAATGATTTCAATGAAATGTTAAGTCAAAATGAAAATGATGCATTTTACTATAAAGAACAATCTTTTCCATATGGCACTTCAGCAGCTCAGCAGCAATAGGATTGTTAAGCATGTTTACTGAGGAAATAAATATATATCTTCTGAGCAAAACTTAGTCACTTTGGCTAAACAAAACTGTGGATAAGCTAGCTTTATTCTTAATTGACTCATTAAACCTAATGTAATATTTTGAGTTGTCCTGAAAGAAAGCACTACTTCTGTTGAGATATAGAAATGTTATGGAGACTGTAACCATGGAAACAAACTACCTCCACCATGAAACAGAACAAACTGTTCTGAGAGACCTGGTCTAATTTGTTTATAGAACATTTAAGGATGTAATTGATTTTAACTAAATAAACCGCTATATGTGGAACAATAAGTGTTGGCGAGTGGTGCAAGATGCAAAATGTAGTGACCACTGGAAATAAATGGCTATATGTACCTATATATAACTGCTACATAAAACATCTGCTAACCATTCATTTATTGAGCAGACATTTTAGTTCAAAGTTGGCCTAATTTGTCAAAATAAGTGTTCATTTCTAACATTTACTGTAGTATGCTAGCACATTAACGGAAGCAGACATATGTGTATACAAGCTATAAAATCTTGTTTTAGTTTCCAGACTGGTTCTTGCCAACATACTGCTGTCATGGATCACATGATATTAAACAACATATGCACATTGATCTGTCGTTCAGTTGATTAGTGATTGATTGAATTATGAGGTATGTGTTTGGGTGATCTAAAATATATACTATACTTTATCTCTAACAAAAGGTGATGGGAGTCAGGATAGAGTCAGCCATTAACTACTGAAGATGTAACCAAGGTGTCCTTTATGCACATCTTAAAATAGTATCCTATTTACACGTAGTCGACGTGGAGAAAGAAACTTTCTTTTATAGATGGCCATTTATTATGTATAGGTGCCATGTATAGCCAGTCATTCATTATGTATAGGTGCCCTGTATAGCCAGCCATTCAATATGTATAGGTGCCCTGTATAGCCAGTCATTCATTATGTATAGGTGCCCTGTATAGCCAGTCATTCATTATGTATAGGTGCCCTGTATAGCCAGTCATTCATTATGTATAGGTGCCCTGTATAGCCAGTCATTCATTATGTATAGGTGTCCTGTATAGCCAGTCATTCGTTACGTATAGGTGTCCTGTATAGCCAGTAATTCGTTACGTATAGGTGCCCTGTATAGCCAGTCATTCATTATGTATAGGTGCCCTGTATAGCCAGTCATTCATTATGTATAGGTGCCCTGTATAGCCAGTCATTCATTATGTAAAGGTGCCCTGTATAGCCAGTCATTCATTATGTATAGGTGCCCTGTATAGCCAGTCATTCATTATGTATAGGTGCCCTGTATAGCCAGTCATTCATTATGTAAAGGTGCCCTGTATAGCCAGTCATTCATTATGTATAGGTGCCCTGTATAGCCAGTCATTCTTTATATATAGGTGCCCTGTATAGCCAGTCATTCATTATGTATAGGTTCCCTGTATAGCCAGTCATTCATTATGTATAGGTGCCCTGTATAGCCAGTCATTCATTATGTATAGGTGCCCTGTATAGCCAGTCATTCATTATG
The DNA here is from genome assembly GCA_944474755.1 of Limnoperna fortunei. NCBI lineage: Eukaryota > Metazoa > Mollusca > Bivalvia > Mytilida > Modiolidae > Limnoperna > Limnoperna fortunei. Next base: position 39,416,915 of record OX104124.1, read on the forward strand.
TATAGGTGCCCTGTATAGCCAGTCATTCATTATGTATAGGTTCCCTGTAAAGCCAGTCATTCATTATGTATAGGTGCCCTGTATAGCCAGTCATTCATTATGTATAGGTGCCCTGTATAGCCAGTCATTCATTATGTATAGGTGCCCTGTATAGCCAGTCATTCATTATGTATAGGTGCCCTGTATAGCCAGTCATTCATTATGTATAGATGCCCTGTATAGCCAGTCATTCATTATGTATAGGTGCCCTGTATAGCCAGCCATTTATTATGTATAGGTGCCCTGTATAGCCAGTCATTCATTATGTATAGGTGCCATGTATAGCCAGTCATTCATTATGTATAGGTGCCCTGTATAGCCAGTCATTCATTATGTATAGGTGCCCTGTATAGCCAGCCATTTATTATGTATAGGTGCCCTGTATAGCCAGTCATTCATTATGCATAGGTGCCCTGTATAGCCAGCCATTCATTATGTATAGGTGCCCTGTATAGCCAGTAATTTATTATGTATATGTGCCCTGTATAGCCAGTCATTCATTATGTATAGGTGCCCTGTATAGCCAGCCATTTATTATGTATAGGTGCCCTGTATAGCCAGCCATTTATTATGTATAGGTGCCCTGTATAGCCAGCCATTTATTATGTATAGGTGCCCTGTATAGCCAGTCATTCATTATGTATAGGTGCCCTGTATAGCCAGTCATTCATTATGTATAGGTGCCCTGTATAGCCAGTCATTCATTATGTATAGGTGCCCTGTATAGCCAGTCATTCCTTATGTATAGGTGCCCTGTATAGCCAGTCATTCATTATGTATAGGTGTCCTGTATAGCCAGTCATTCGTTACGTATAGGTGCCCTGTATAGCCAGTCATTCGTTATGTATAGGTGCCCTGTATAGCCAGTCATTCATTTTGTATAGGTGCCCTGTATAGCCAGTCATTCATTATGTATTGGTGCCCTGTATAGCCAGTCATTCATTATGTATTGGTGCCCTGTATAGCCAGCCATTCATTATGTATAGGTGCCCTGTATAGCCAGTAATTTATTATGTATATGTGCCCTGTATAGCCAGTCATTCATTATGTATAGGTGCCCTGTATAGCCAGCCATTTATTATGTATAGGTGCCCTGTATAGCCAGCCATTTATTATGTATAGGTGCCCTGTATAGCCAGTCATTCATTATGTATAGGTGCCCTGTATAGCCAGTCATTCATTATGTATAGGTGCCCTGTATAGCCAGTCATTCATTATGTATAGGTGCCCTGTATAGCCAGTCATTCATTATGTATAGGTGCCCTGTATAGCCAGTCATTCATTATGTATAGGTGTCCTGTATAGCCAGTCATTCATTATGTATAGGTGCCCTGTATAGCCAGTCATTCATTATGTAAAGGTGCCCTGTATAGCCAGTCATTCATTATGTATAGGTGCCCTGTATAGCCAGTCATTCATTATGTAAAGGTGCCCTGTATAGCCAGTCATTCATTATGTATAGGTGCCCTGTATAGCCAGTCATTCATTATGTATTGGTGCCCTGTATAGCCAGTCATTCATTATGTATTGGTGCCCTGTATAGCCAGCCATTTATTATGTATAGGTGCCCTGTATAGCCAGTCATTCATTATGTAAAGGTGCTCTGTATAGCCAGTCATTCATTATGTATAGGTGCCCTGTATAGCCAGTCATTCATTATGTATATGTGCCCTGTATAGCCAGTCATTCAATATGTATTGGTGCCCTGTATAGCCAGTCATTCATTATGTATAGGTGCCCTGTATAACCAGCCATTTATTATGTATAGGTGCCCTGCATAGCCAGCCATTTATTATGTATAGGTGCCCGGTATAGCCAGTCATTCATTATGTATAGGTGCCCTGTATAGCCAGTCATTCATTATGTATAGGTGCCCTGTATAGCCAGTCATTCATTATGTATAGGTGCCCTGTATAGCCAGTCATTCATTATGTATAGGTGCCCTGTATAGCCAGTCATTCATTATGTATAGGTGCCCTGTATAGCCAGTCATTCATTATGTATAGGTGCCCTGTATAGCCAGTCATTCATTATGTATAGGTGCCCTGTATAGCCAGTCATTCATTATGTATTGGTGCCCTGTATAGCCAGTCATTCATTATGTATTGGTGCCCTGTATAGCTAGTCATTCATTATGTATAGGTGCCCTGTATAGCCAGCCATATATTATGTATAGGTGCCCTGTATAGCCAGTCATTCATTATGTATAGGTGCCCTGTATAGCCAGCCATTCATTATGTATAGGTGCCCTGTATAGCCAGCCATTCATTATGTATAGGTGCCCTGTATAGCCAGTCATTCATTATGTATAGGTGCCCTGTATAGCCAGTCATTCATTATGTATAGGTGCCCTGTATAGCCAGTCATTCATTATGTATAGGTGCCCTGTATAGCCAGCCATTTATTATGTATAGGTGCCCTGTATAGCCAGCCATTTATTATGTATAGGTGCCCTGTATAGTCAGCCATTTATTATGTATAGGTGCCCTGTATAGCCAGCCATTTATTATGTATAGGTACCCTGTATAGCCAGTCATTCATTATGTATAGGTGCCCTGTATAGCCAGTCATTCATTATGTATAGGTGCCCTGTATAGCCAGCCATTTATTATGTATAGGTGCCCTGTATAGCCAGCCATTTATTATGTATAGGTGCCCTGTATAGCCAGTCATTCATTATGTATAGGTGCCCTGTATAGCCAGTCATTCATTATGTATAGGTGCCCTGTATAGCCAGTCATTCATTATGTATAGGCGCCCTGTATAGCCAGTCATTCCTTATGTATAGGTGCCCTGTATAGCCAGCCATTTATTATGTATAGGTGCCCTGTATAGTCAGTCATTCATTATGTATTGGTGCCCTGTATAGCCAGCCATTTATTATGTATAGGTGCCCTGTATAGCCAGTCATTCATTATGTATAGGTGCCCTGTATAGCCAGCCATTTATTATGTATAGGTGCCCTGTATAGCCAGTTTTTAATTATGTATAGGTGCCCTGTATAGCCAGCCATTTATTATGTATAGGTGCCCTGTATAGCCAGTCATTCATTATGTATAGGTGCCCTGTATAGCCAGCCATTTATTATGTATAGGTGCCCTGTATAGCCAGTCATTCATTATGTATAGGTGCCCTGTATAGCCAGCCTTTTATTATGTATAGGTGCCCTGTATAGCCAGCCATTTATTATGTATAGGTGCCCTGTATAGCCAGTCATTCATTATGTATAGGTGCCCTGCATAGCCAGCCATTTATTATGTATAGGTGCCCTGTATAGCCAGTCATTCATTATGTATAGGTGCCCTGTATAGCCAGTCATTCATTATGTATAGGTGCCCTGCATAGCCAGCCATTTATTATGTATAGGTGCCCTGTATAGCCAGTCATTCATTATGTATAGGTGCCCTGTATAGCCAGCCATTTATTATGTATAGGTGTCCTGTATAGCCAGTCATTCATTATGTATAGGTGCCCTGTATAGCCAGTCATTCATTATGTATAGGTGCCCTGTATAGTCAGTCATTCATTATGTATAGGTACCCTGTATAGCCAGTCATTCATTATGTATAGGTACCCTGTATAGCCAGTCATTCATTATGTATAGGTGCCCTGTATAGCCAGTCATTCATTATGTATTGCCGATAATAAGAGGTCATTAGTTATGGTTGGTTGTTTGCTTGGTGTTTACAGCCACTTTTAGCAATTTTTCAGCTATATCATGGCGTCCAGTTTTTATTGGGGGAGGAAGCTGGAGTACCCGCAGAAAACCCCCAACCTGCGGTAGGAAAACTGGCAATCCTTGTGAACAAGATTGGAGTCGAGTACACCCTGCCTGCAGTGAGAATCGAACCCCCAATCTCAGTGTTGACAGACCACGTGATCAAAAGTAGACAAACTACCTTAAACACTCGGCCACCAAGGTCCCGTCATTAGTTATGAACAGGTGCCCTCATTATGTACAACTAGGTGTCCTTTATAGACAATCGTTGGTGACATACAGGTGCCCTTTATACACAGTAATTGGTGACATACAGGTGCCTGTTATATAAAGTCATTGGTCACATACAGGTGCCCTTTATAGACAGTCATTGGTGACATACAAGTGCCCGTTATAGACAGTCATTGGTGACATACAGGTGCCTTTTAAAGCAGGTTGGACTGTTTTGATAAAAATTTTGAAAGTTGTGCAAATAAGCATTCCACCAAAAATAAGGTATACCAGGGTTGTTACAGTTACTGCAATGTCTAAATTAAATGTAAACTACCAACTGGACATGTGCACTGAAGTTAAGTAAACATATATTTACTGTAAATGAAAATATATGTGCATAAAAGATATACAAGTAAAAAATGAGGAAAAATATAAAATAAAAAGTGCTGAAGTAATTTGAGTTCAGGTAATTAATGATCATCATAAAATGTGAAAATCTGTATTGTGGATCATACAGAACTGGACTTAATTAAAGTACTGTTTATCAGACAGTTGCAAATGTAATTTTTTAATCACAAAACTTTGGACTTCTCTGTAAATATAGCAGCAAAGGGAAAGGTTTATCAGTTTTATCATTCCTTTATAATATTAATCCCACACCTGATACCATCCTACAGAACCGGCTACTCCTTGACTGATTATCAAATGAAAACCTTTCTGGAATTATTGTTTATCAGCTGCAGTATTACAGATCTGGAATATCTACATGTGAGATTGAAAGTTTTATAAAAATTATGAAAATTGAAAATAAATTTGTTTCAATGTGATAATAATGACTGCATGACCTACCACACTGTCAAACCAATACAGTAGTTCAGCCAAATTTGATTACACTGTACATGTATTATCTGCTTTGTTTTGTACCAATGAAGTGCTGGCTGAAAATAAAATCTAAAAAAAAGCAATAATTCACTAAATATTGAGAGGTAGACTGAGGATGAGGAAGATATTATTTTCTAACGTATGACACTATGTATGCATTTGTTTTTTTTTTTCATCCTATTTTTAAGAATTTACATTGGAAAATGTTGTTATCATGAATAGAAATGCATTCCAAATGTACTGAGATTTGAATGAATAAACTGAAATGAAAAATGAAATAAACATGACTTTTCTCTGGCTATTCCTGATGAATTGCATGCATAGTGAATTTCTTATGAAGTGCACTTACCAATTCCTGTGAACCCTGAAACCATGTCATGAATACCATTAAAACAAACACACGTGCATTTAATTGTGTTCTCTGGTGCATTTATTAACTAACATAAGTTTAAATGAAATATATTGTAATAACTAAGAATACCTGCTATGGCGAGTTAACTGTCCCAAACAAAACCAGATAGATCAAAATGTACCTACATGTATACTATTACATGTATATGTGTATTTATGACCTGGATAAAGTGCAGCATTTTAACAGTTGTTGAGGTCATTCTTTAAGTTTAATGTCATAAAATTTTGACCAATCAATTACAACAGGTACTTTTGATTTTCCTAATAAAAAGTCATGCATTTATGTAATCATGCAAAATAGATTTAAATATAGTTTTTTTTACAAGTACCTTACAAAAAAAGGTTCCACCCCTACCCCACCAATCAGTGAATAATATCTTCAACATAAACAGTTGCCAGAATCAAATAAATCATGAGTGTCTTATCAGAGCACATATATGATTTGGTACAGCTACAGTAATGTTACTTCTATGATGATTTTTTATCTCGACGAATTTCAAAAATCATCAATAGGAGCTATGTATGTATGTAGATTGATTTTAAATTGATTACAGCCTTCGGCTTGTTAAGATATGATATTTCACAATTTCGTTTTCATTTATATTTGCATCATAGAGGCAGAGGATCCTGTCTATTGTCGTGCTTGCAAGCTTAAGTATAAAGATGTTTGCTGCTCATGTTTTTGACATTTCTTTTTCATAATTTTATTAAATACATCTTAAAAACTGATAAACAAATACAATTATTACTTCCTAATTTATAAAAAAACCTTATTTCAAGTGTCTAAATGCATTACCTGTATCAATTAAATCAATAAATATAATTTTCTTGACAACATTATTTATAATGAAGGAATTTGTAGGAAATCTATTCAAGAATCATCCAAAAATGAAAATAGGTAAAAAAAACCACTCTTTTCACTTAGTTTATATAAAATTTTGTTTATGTACCACCTGATCTGTCATGCAAATTATTTCACACTTTAATTAAACCTATTTTACTTTACAACAGTTAAGTATGCTTTGTGGAAAATTATCTTACAGTATACAAATCCCAATGCAATTAAAATTAAATCTTCCACTAGCTCCCTCCCCTTTTGTTACTAGTCGCTGCGTTGTAAGCTTACCATTAAGCGACAAATAACAAAAAGGCGAACAAATGAAAGATTTAATTTTAATTAGATTGTACAATTCTTCCGTAAATGGCCGATTTCTGGTACAGATGACCCAGTACAGATGAGCTCATGCGCACACATCTGTACTTGTTGCGTCATCCAATCAAAACGTCAGAAACAAGAACGTTGTTATGGAAGCATAACAAGGTTCTTCTATGACGTTCATTATTTTCGGCGTTCTGATTGGACCTCAGAGACAATGGAGTCTAAAACAATGGAAAATCTAAAGGTTATAGCGATGTGAAAGTTGTTGGTTTACGGAAGAAATAGGTACTTTCATATGTTTTTGGGAAAGTCTGTGTGAACTTTCACTCGTGATAGAAATTTTTATGTCTTTTGGCTCATTCCGCTACGCTCCATTCGCGAAAAGACATAAAATTTCTATCACTCGTGAAAGATCAACCGGTCTTTCCCAAAAAGGTATGAAAGAACCTATTAGTCTTAATTATATAATTAGATCCAATGCTAATGGTACCATTTGTGATGTTCTATCTCTAGGAGACAAGTATTGCTTTGAAATAAATTCACTACAGATTCTGTAAAACTATTTTAGGTATTTAAAAGACTGCAAGTAATTTGGCAGCAAAAGCTGAATTGGGAAGATACTCTCTGGAATATTTTATTAGAGTATAAGTAAAGAATTACCACTTGTTTTCAGAAAATAATAATAACAAATCTTGACATGAAGATGGCATTTTTTCATGGAACACTTTTACTAAAGAAATTTTTGACGAATTTAATTTGAAGACATTAATACATGTAATAGACCACTTAAAGTTGTAATAAGTTCCATCAAGTTACTACCCCCTCCCCCACCCAACTCTAAAAAAGATGGTTAAGGAAATGCAGAAGTGGCGTACCTTTGTTGCTGCCCCACACGCCATTGGGCCTAATGGGCAATAAGTAAGTAAGTTCAATCAGGGAAACAATAAAGAGAAACAATTTCAGAAAAACATTCTACAATTAACGAATCACCTGAAATTTGTCTATAAAGTAAACTTAAAACAAACATTAAACAAGAAAAAATTGAAAGAAACATTAAAAATTGTCAGTTTATAATTTAAGTTAGGCCAACTGCATGAAAATGACAAAAAACATCCAAGAATTCAAAGACATTTTAAATTTGTAAAATTATTGATGAGGAATTTCATTTTGTTTAATTGCAAACTTAGCAGTGATTTTGTTGCCTTTTTTAAAAACAGCCCCCTCCTTTTCAATTGGGAAAATTTATCGACGTTTTTCTTGAAATTGGGAAAACAAAGCAATGGTTTTACACATATAAAAAAAGGAAAACAACAGTAAGCAGTCAATAAAATAACTAAATTGATCTTTTGTTAGATATATATATATTTTTTTAAACAAGTTGGTAGAATTTTAAATGAAGTACATGTATAGTTAAACACTGTGAATCCTATAAAAATAGGTTTTTTATGTAAAATGCACTTAAACATATTTAAACATATTTAAAATAAGAAAATGAAAATGACTGCCACTATACTAATTATTAATATGTTTAAATCAGTGCAGTACTCGTTTAACACTGGCGGCATCGTATTGTGCAATTTCCGGCACACAGTTCATATCCGCTCTGGAATTTTTCTAAACTTCTTTTGCTTTGAACTGGTTTCCGGTATTATTTTGCCGCTGGGCAGTTTGTACAACGTAAAAGTCAGACGGGAATCAGCTTACTCTGTTTTGTTATGGCGCGTAAACACGATAAACACGGAGTGACAAAAATACGAAGGTTTCTTATTAAAATGTTAACAAAATTGAACGGCGAGTAGCTTTCCAAGGAAGCGATGAATAATATAGACCTCGATCGCCTGTTCTTATGGTTTTCTGTTGGGATTTTTGTCATAAATTGGGAAATATTTACACAAAATTTGGGAAATTTGCTTCAGGGAAAACCGCCGAAATTCGGAGGCAAATTCAAGCTAACAAAATCACTGCTTAGTGACCATATCTGATTACTTTTATTAATTTTATGGAAACAAAATTCTCCAATTTTAGATCCTCTTGATAAAATAAATTGTTCTAAACCCAACCAAAAAAATTCTGTAACTTAATTTTTATAAAGCAATCATTAGAAGCATGAACATGAGGTTCATATTGGTCAAACTATCCCCTTTTGATACATAATAACTTTAAAACATGTATACTTTTCTAAATATATTTTGTATAGTGTGGGTAATTGTGTATGTATATATAGCTGTACAACCAATAGGGTTATATATGCAAAAAAGATTATTATTATTATTATTATATTCTAACAAAAACTAACACATGGACATATCCATATCTTTTGCCTTTTTGTTCCTGTATCAAGTTCTTTTATTGCTTGTTTGATATAAAGTCTGGCATTGCAAAGATAGGGCTTTGCCACGTCTATCACCTGTATACTGCACTGGCTGACCGTGGAGGACAGATCAAATCATGTTAAAATAATAACTTGATCTTTCCCAGCATATTTGTGTGTATGTGTACTGTAGTGAATTGTGTAATAAACGCTTTTATATTATCATGGCTAGCATGTGTGTCGGTTTTAAAAGCTCTTGCGAGCTTATGTCTAGACATGTACCAGTAATACGAACTATAAATTGCCTACCGATCGTTTGCTGAGGGACTGTGATTCGCTGCATTCTGTTGATAACTTTGTACACATGTTGACAATTTCTTCTGCCAATAAATACATAGAAGGGTGTGCATAAAGTAAAACTGGGCTGTCGTCTGAATTCATTATAGTTGTATAATGTCGTTCCAATATTGCACCTTAGTTTGTAAACAACAACTATTTAGATCTCCGTTCTAAAAGATTTTAGTCTCTTCAAGTTATAAATGCGGGAAATATGATTGTCCTAATCGCATATATTCTAGAAAAGTAATAATAAATAATCTATAAACATCATTTGGGTTTTTCTATGTCTGAACACAGAACTGAATGGAACTGAACTGAATTTTATTTGTATTTCGTAAAATACAATATATAAGAAATACAAACTATAGTTACACTTGGGCAAAAACATGAATTATTAATATCAATAAATCAGCTCATTTCATTAATATGAATAAATGAATTATTGATATTAATAATTGAATTATTGATATTAATAAAGGAATTATTGATATTAATAAAGGAATTATTGATATTAATAAATAATTATTGATATTAATAAATGAATTATTGATATGAATAAATAAATTATTAATATCAATAAATACGGCTTTTTGTCTACTTTGGCTTGCGATACAAGACCGCCCTACAAAATCATCGCCAATAAAACCGTGGGCTACCACTCCGTTGCATAAAAGCCAAAATTGGTATTGTCATGGGAATGGTTACCCAAATGGTTCTTTTGAACGGATATGTTTGGCGTACAAAAAGATAGAAGAAATCTATAAATTTTGATAATTTAATACTGACGAATAAGACAAATGACCAACATTTGGATATTACAGATATACGGAAGTGTGTGGTGACTAAATTAACCCTTAAAGTACCTTAGCTCAACGTAGCGTTAGAATTGGCTACCGTTCTGTTAACGTTATCTTTAAAAACTGCTGCCGGTCAAGGACCGGTGGGTGAACATAGTAGACTTGACCCGGTCACCGGTCCAGCGGAAGTGGAGTCAACGGTCCAGCGGAAGTGGACCGGTAGCTGGACAAGATGGCGGCGCCCATGAAAGTTAACCAGAAATGTAAACAAATGGGAAAATAAAATGGGGGGCGGGGGGTTACTACAGCAACAATAATAATACTGGCAAATACACATAGGGAAAGTAAATACAATAAATATAACAGAGTATCACAGTAATATATATAACCTTAACAGGTATCACCATCACACTCCCCTCCCCATAAAGACCTAATGTGTTAAAAAAATACACATTAGTCTTAACAATGCTATAATAAGTTAAAAGATTAACAATAACAAAAATTAGCACTTTCTGTATATTAATAACAAGAATAACAATCTTATCACTTATCCTTCAATAGAACAACCTAAAACACTAATACTAGTATATACTACTCTATACCAAAAATACCTTATTCACAAAATAAGTATTAGTACTTTTCAAAAAGATTACCATTATATGATAATATATCGCAAGCCAAAGTGGACAAAAGCCGTATTTATTTATATAAATAATTTATTTATTCATATCAATAATTCATTTATTAATATCAATTATTATTTATTTATATCAATAATCATTTATTGATATTTATAATTTGATTTATTAATATCAATAATTCAAATTATAAATATTAATAATTTTCAATGGAATTATTAATATTTATAATTCCGTTATTGATATCAATAATTCCATTATAAATATCAATAATTCCTTTATTAATATCAATAATTCCTTTATTAATACCAATAATTCCCTTATTAGTATCAATAATTCATTTATTCATACTAATAATATGAGCTGATTTATTGATATCAATAATTCATGTATTGATATCAATAAATCATTTATTGATATCAATAATTCATTTATTGATATCAATAATTCATTTATTGATTTCAATAATTCATTTATTGATATCAATAATTCATTTATTGATATCAATAATTCATTTATTGATATCAATAATTCATTTATTGATATTAATAATTCAAATCCTAGTCGCCAAACTGTTTGGGTAAAAAATAATAAATTCTCCCTTGTGCACTGTACACTAAAGTACAAAAGATGGCAGATTGCATGTTGTTTTGACAACAGGGAGCACTTGCTCTGTTCTCATTTAGGCGCTTTATTGATATTAATAATTCGCCGATTTATTGATATCAATAAATACATTATTAATATCAATAAATGAATTATTAAGTAGTATTCTAGCTATGGGTCAGGCAGTGGGCGGCACATCAAAAAATTTTGTTTTTAGTTTTTTGGCTTAGATGCATTCATTTTGATATAAAAACAAATTCTAACAAGATTTTACATTTGAATAAGTGTCGATTGCCTGGATAATTTTTGACTGGTTACATAGAGAAAAATTTGGCGGGAAAATTTCCCGCTATTTTCCACTGTACAATTCAACTAAATTTCAAATGATTATATCTTAAAAAGGCAAAATAATTCAGAACTTTAATAAATTAGAATGTTGTTATATTGAATAGTTTTATCAAATTCCATGATCAAAAGTTTGCGTTTTTTTCCTTCATGTGCCATCACATCTATGTATTCATTTATTGACATCAATAAATGATTGATTGATATCAATAAATGATTTATTGATATCAATAAATGAATTATTGATATAAAAAAATACATTATTAATATTAATAAATCTACGAAATATTGATATTAATAAATGCATTATTGATATTAACAAATGAATTATTAATATCAATAAATGAATTATTGATATTAATAAATGAATTATTAATATAAATAAATGAATTATTAATATCAATAAATACGGCTTTTTGTCCACTTTGGCTTGCCATAGTAATAAATATACAATTACAAATGAATTAATCACACAATAATAGATAGAAATAATAGAACAAAACTTATCAGTTACAATTAATTAATATTACAGTTCAGAAAGAAAGTACTTTTATCTGGATTTTGCTTCGGCCAGCTCCTTCCGCAATCTTCTATTCTCTGCTTGCAGTGCACGAACTTCTGATTGGTTAACTTTGTTTTGGTCATTTAGAGTTGCAAGTCTTTGTTTGGCGGTCTCTCTCCGGCGAGCGAAAAGATCCATCGAGTTGGCCAACCAGCAAATGTATCTTTCCAACTCATCTTTGCTCTCTGGAATCGGTGGAAGGATGAACGGAGGATAATCCAAACATAAGGTTTGGTAGCTCCATCTGATGTTGCTCTTATCCCATATGAAGAAGAGAAGTCGGACACCCGACGAACATCTACGGGCTGGTTAGAAGAGCGAAGAAGATAATCCTGCAGGGATATCTTCTGTCCCGAAGGGGCGGACAGACCAGCAGGCACAGCCTGAGAAACGACAACGGCAAAGTCGTTGTCTTTGCTCAGAAGACCCTCTTCGGAATGGGCTGTAGCGATCACGGTAGAAGCATCAGGAAGTGGTGTAGCACGGACTGGAACAACTGGAACGGAAACAGCAGAAGTAACGGAAGTGGCCGGTACAGAGCAGACGGCGGAAGTCATGGAAGTGGACGGTACAGAGGAGACGACGGAAGTGTGAGGAACGACGGTGGTGGCGGAAGTGGACGGAGCAATGGCAGCTGTGGATTTGACGGACGGAATGGCTGAAGAAGACGAGATCGATCTAAACGGTAGGAAAGCGGAGAAGGATCAATGAAGTTAGGGTTATCAAACTCTGTAGTCTTACAGAAGTTGGTCCACATCACAAGTCTCTCTGGTTCTGTGATCTTGTGAATGTTACAAAGATGCTTCTTCATATCATACCTCCTCCGGATGGATGCAGGGCAGTTGTTCATACTGCAAAGGTATTGTGTAATCTTATGAAGGTGTCGCTCCATCCAATGTCTGTCGAACTTCGACTTCGAGCTGAAGCTCTCTACTGGACATCTTTCTACTGGACATTTCATGCTCTGTTTGCTACTAAAGTAAAATTCAACCTCTGGCGTGGTTGCGGACATGGCACTTGATGCCATATGAATTTCTTTGTCATCAGATATTGCGGATATCTTCACCAGGTCGGCGTTTAAATCCTCTTCATCATAATCTAACATATCATAAAAATCTGGATCCATGGTTACTACAAAGAAAATAGTTCATCGAAATTAAGGGAAATTATACGGAAGCAAAGAAACAAAATTCAAAACTAACAATACGAACTCTTCCTCGCCAGAAGCATACAGCTTCATACATATATATTTCCAACCATTGACTAAACGTTAGTCAATAAATATATATTTTACGCCTACCACCAACACTAATGATAGAATATAAACCCGTATACAGTAAGAACATCACCGAAAGCCAAACGGCCCATGGTATTAAACAAATAACAAATTGTATACAATAAACTGGCACCTCAGACATATGATATAGTCATAATTTTGTATCGATTACTTCCCAATATTTATATTGTAATAATAAAATAGTAATATATAGATATGATTTTTGTGGTTATTTACGACGTTTCTGTGTAAGACAATGTATTTTTAGGGCGAATACGGTATTCGCGGTTTGAGAATTCGACCTCGTTTTGACTTCATAGGTTGTGGACTGTTTGACAGAGAAGTGCTCTGTTCATTTTCTCGTAACTGTGTTTCAATGTTATTTTCACTGAAAGTGTTGTCAATGATCAACTCATATCCGGATTCAAGCGATTCTGCATCAAGTTCGTTTTCGCGTCCGTTTCCGACCACCTGTTTCGAATGATTCACATGTACGATTTTTGATTTACCCGTATTGTTTTGCGTTATCTGATACGTTATATCAGATAGCCTTCGCGTTATATCAAAAGGGCCGGTCCAACCAAGACCTAACTTTTGCTTCGCGGTCGGCGGATACCAATACCAAACATTCTGGCCAACTTCATATTCTCTAGCTTTTATCTTGGTATCATAGTATGAAAGGCCGTTCAGTTCAAAAACGCTATAAACTAACGCGTTAACATTTAACGCGTTAAAAGTAATTTTAACGCGTTAAATGTTCTTTTAACGCGTAAAATCTACTTTTAACGCGTTACAATTATTTTTAACGCGTTAAATATAACACCAAACCGAATCAAAGAAAATAATATAATATTCGACATAAACGAAATTTAAGTCGTCGAATTTTACCCGTAAGTTGTAGGTTTAGTTGGCCAGAAGTGTCATATATTTGATATATAACGCGATAAAAGAACATTTAACGCGTTAAACATTATGTACTATTGATGGTTATCAAACACTATTTTATCCATTAAAAGTAACTATTAACGCGTTAAAATAACTTTTAACACGTTAAAACAACTTTCAACGCGTTAAAATTAAATTTAACGCTATAAAACTAAATTTAACGCGATAAAACATAAATTAACGCGTTAAAACTAAAATTAACGCGTTAAAAGCAATTTTAACGCTATATAACTGAATTTAACGCGTTTAAAGTGATTTCAATATTTTAACAGTGATTTGAAGGTATAAAATTGATTTTAACTCGTTAAAATTGAGTTTAACGCGTTAAAATTTATTTAACGCGTTAAAATTGAGTTTAACGCGTTAAAATTTATTTAACGCGTTAAAATTGATTTTAACGCGTTAAAAGTGATTTCAACATTTTAATTGTGATTAAAGGCATCAAAGCAATTTTAACGCGTTAAAACTGCATTTTAATTGCATTTAACGCGATAAAACTGAATTGTACGCGTTAAAGGCAATTTTAACGCGATAAAACTTATTTTAACGCGTTAAAGGTGACTTTAACGTTTTAACAGTGATCTCAATGTAAGACAGCGATTTTAACGCGTTAAATTAAAAGTTAACGCGATAAAACTAAATTTAACGCGTTAAAACTGCATTTCACGCGTTATAACTGCATTTAACGCGTTAAAACTAAATTTAACGCGTTAAAAGTATATTTAACGCGTTAAAAGTATATTTAACGCGTTAAAAGTATATTTAACGCGTTAAAAGTATATTTAACGCGTTAAAAGTGTATTTAACGGGTTAACAGTAAAATAAAACTACTTTTAACGCGTTAAAGTTACTTTTAACGCGTTAAAAACAAAATGCTAGTAGCTTTTATTAACGCGTTAAATATTTTAATTATGACATCCGTGGCCAGAGAAGTGTTCTTTTTTAATGCGATAAACGTTAAATTGCACTTACGGGATAAATTTCATCACTAAATTTATCACGTAAAAGTTTATTTTCCACTAACGCGATAAATTATTGTATTAACGCGTTAAAACTTATTTTAACGCGTTAAAACTGATTTTAACCCGTTAAAATCGATTTTAACGCGTTAAATTTTAACGCGTTGGTTTATAGCGTTTTTGACATGAACGGCATTTCATATCATAGTACCGTTTATGAACTTTGAAACTAGACTTTATGTTTTCGTGAGCCGCTTGGTACGCTATTTCAGTTGCGTCCCCGTACCCATTCCACATAAGGAACTGGGCAATCGAAATCAATTCGATCCGGATGCTTTCCCGACATAACACCAATCGGAAGTAATATCTCACGACCAAACATAAGTTTGTTAGGGGTGTATTTTGTCGTTTCATGAACTGAGTCTCTAAAAGCCATCATCACGTACGGTAAATGGTCATCCCAATTTGACCTGTTTTCATCGACAAACATAGTAAGCTTCGACTGTAAGGTGGAGTTAAATCGCTCTACCATGCCGTCTGACTGGGATGGTACGGTGTCGTTCGAGACTTATTTATACCCAATAATTTACACAACTCCGCAAAAAGTATGGATTTGAACTCTCTACCCTGATCTGTATGGATGCGTGTCGGAACACCAAAACGGCAAATGAATTCAGTAACTAGCTTATCGGCTATTTTTTGGGCGGTATGATTAGGGATAGCATACGCTTCTTTCCACTTGGTAAAATAGTCACCTATCACCATAATATATTGATTGCCGTTATCGGTTTCCGGTAAAGGACCCATTATATCAATCGCTATGCATTCAAGCGGACCTTACACGGTACAATGTTTCATGGGATGTTTTCCCAAGCCTGGGCCTGGTTTTCCTCGCGAACAGACAGGACAAGACCTACACCAACTACTGACGTCACTCGACATTCCGGGCGAATAGAATCGGGACCGTATTTTGGAGAGTGTCTTTTCTCTCCCAAGATGTCCTGATATACGATTGTTATGTAATTGATACATAATGTCGGACCGTAAGCCTTTCGGGGCAACAAGTTGAACTATCGGATCGCCATCGGTACGGAAGTAGGTACGGTATAGAATACCATCCCTCAGACTTAGCTGGTCCCATTATCTTAACAATGTAATCAAATCTTAATTCGGACTGCGAACGACAGGTTTTTCAGTACTCTTCTCGAGAAAAGACACGACGTTTCGAACAACTTCATCATCAGCTTGCAATTGTTGTAAATCTTCGAGTGTCCATTGGTCAAGCCAATTCGAGACCACGGTCTTTTCCTTGGGACGGACTTGACACGGGCGTAACGTGAACCACGCTTACGTGTTTATCGGAAGAAGTCATACAGTTGGGACAATCTGGTCTCTTACAAGCACGTTTCGGTATCCTGGACAACGCATCTGCGTTTCCATGTGCGGCACCTCGAAGGTGTTTGATCTCAAAGTCGTACGTCTCTAACATTGAGATCCATCTGGCAATCATACCTTCCGGTTCTTTGAAAATTTTCAGCCAAATTAAGGACGAATGGTCGGTCCGTATCAAAAACTTCCTGCCATATAGATAATGCCGAAATTGCTTCACGAAGGTCACAACTGCGAGTAGTTCACGATAAGTGGTACAGTATTTCGACTGGGACCTTGAAAGTGTATTACTTCCATACGAGATGACTTTCTCTTCGCCATTTTGCAGCTGAGACAACACGCCACCGATACCGTACAAATTCGCGTCTGTATCCAGGATGAATAAATCATCACGAGTTGAGTAGGCCAAGATCGTAGTCGATGTAAGTGCCTGTTTCAATTTAGTAAATGATTCGTCGCACTCGTCTGTCCAAATAAATTTCTTGTTCTTGCGCGTCAATTCATTGAGCGGGTAACTTATCTGAGAGAAGGAAGGAATGAACTTCCTATAGTACGACGCGATACCCAAGAAACTTCGTATCTCTGTAACGGAATCAGGTTTTGGCCATTCCTGAATAGCCCTAATTTTCTCTGGATCGCACTGGACCCCTTTCTCTGAAACTATATGACCAAGGTATTTTATCTCATCTTGGAAAAAGGAACACTTCTTCGGTTTTAGTTTCAAATTAGCCTGGCGGAATCGTTCGAAAACAACTGACAAATTGTCAAGGGTTTCAGAAAACGTTTCACCGAAAACGATAATGTCATCGAGATACACGAGACATCGCTCCCATTGGAGTCCGGCAAGCACAGTTTCCATCAGACGTTCGAAGGTTTTTGGACTATTCGCAAGCCCAAACGGAATGTGACAAAACTCGAAAAGACCTTTGTGAGAAATGAAAGCCGTTTTAGCACGATCTTTTTCAGCGACGGAAATTTGCCAAAAGCTGCTGACCATATCGGCAGTACAAAAGAACTTTGCGCCGGATAAACTGTCCAGTGATTCGTCGATGCGCGGAAGGGGATAAGCATCCTTCTTAGTCACGGCGTTTATCTTGCGATAATCCATGCAAAAACGCCACGATGAATCACGCCTCCGTAACAATCGGTGCTGCCCATGGTGAGCTGGTAGGTTGAACAACTTCACACTGTGTCATTGGTAACCGCCTTAAAGGTAGTTTTATCGGTTTCGATTCACCGGTATCGATCTGATGTTCGACCACATTGGTATGACCTAATTTGCCGACCGGACCGATAAAAATGTCAGCATATTCTTTAACCAAATTGGTTAACTGTTCGTGCTCGGACTTCGACAACCCTTCTGAAACGTTTTCAACAAGCGGAGTCAAGTGTTCAGGGAGAGTCTCAATTTTGTCACCTGATGGTTCCGTCGGATTCTTAAATTGCAAGCAATAACATTCTCGGCTTGGAAGAGAGAAGTTATCTGAATATTCTTCTTTAAAATTTGACTTTCTGAAGTAGGATTCATTACCGACACGACGACGTTTGAATCCACGACCTTAACAAGTGATTTCGGTACTAAAAGCTTTTCGCTACCTCGAAATTCTTTCAAAGGTTCTAAAAACCCATCTCTGACATTTGAAAAATGACATCGTATTTCCCCTCGAATAAAAATTTCCGACCGTGGTGGTATGTGAACAGTCTCGGTAAGATGAACCCTAGCGCATGAGGATGACAAAGATTTATCTTTGTGTAATTTAACCGTAAATTTCGGTGACTGAAGAACGCCCTTTCCGATGTCAAAGGAAACTTCGTTTTTGCTGAGAAAGTCAATGCCTAGAATTCCATCCGATTCCCCTATATTCGCGACAACAACCCGGTGATTAGACGATCTTCTTCCTAACCGAAGCGGAATCGACATCATTCCGATAATCTCCAACGAGTAACCATCGGCGGTCTTCAAATTGGACGAGACATTGTGCAAGGATGCCTTATCGAGTCCTAACTTTTTAAATATTACTATCGATATTAACGTAACATCGGAACCTGTATCCACAATCATATCGAAACTTGTATCGTTATTTTCACATCAACAAACCAACACGACTGGGAAATACAACAAATATTTAAATGAGAAACTGGCCTAAAATCAACATTTTCACAATCAAATTTTCCACGGACTAAGTGATCGGCCTCGGACCCAGCCCTTTCTAATTTAAATGACTGACATCGCCGGTCTTTGTGTCTGACTTTCGAGTCAGACCTGAACTAGTCTGTTTATCGTTGAGTATAGGACAAGCCTTTTTCATGTGACCCTCTTTCCTGCAATAATAGCATTGTATCGGTTTATTACGATTTTGATTTCTCGGCTTATTGTCAACCGACTGGCTTTTTGTGTGCAGAATTTCTTTCATAGAATTCTGAATTTCATTAAATCCCTCTAGAAGCTTCTTAACTACAGAATCGGATGCTTGCAAACAATCGCTTGCATCTTTTGAGTTTGTAATCGGACATACGGAAGAAAGATCTTCAGACTTTGGTTTTCTAGGGAGAATTCGGCTTCCCTAAAAAGCTTCAAACTCGAGTGCCAAAGATATGGCCTTATCTAATGTAACGGGATGGGAAAATTGAACGAGTCGTTTAAGGTCTGTATCACCTAAGCCAGAAACGTATTGTTCAATGGTCAAACTTTCCCTAACGTCTATCGGAATTGACGGAAAAGCGCGAATGGCAAGGCGTTTAAGGGCATATCCGTATTCGGAAACGGATTCTTCTCGTTTGCGTCTTCTATTAAGGAACTCGCATCGGAAAGCGGTTTCTCTGTGACAAAGCAAGCTTCAGCCTGTCATAATCAAACAAAACCTCGCTAGTAATTTCACTAAGTGCACGTTGAGCCAATCCCCGTAGACTCATAGCTAATTGTGAAGCCATTTCTTGTGTGCTCCAACGGTTCCAGTGAGCGACTTGTTCGAAGTGGCAAACGTAGTCGGGCTCTCAACATTTTTACCGTCGTATGTGTCAGGGTCCTTTTGTCGTCTATGCGTTGTCTTTTCTTGAAAGTCATTGCTAAAAACGGGACTATAATTAGCGGGGACACGACTGTAGTTAGAATGTATATCTGTACCACGTTGCTGACAGCGGCTTTGCTTCGAATAACCAGGAAACTGAGTGTTTCCATTAACAAAACTGTCAGTGTTTTCCGCGCATGCGAATCTATGGTTAGTATTTCTGTCAGGAACATGCATATCAACTGATGCATTTATACACTCGTACCTCGGAACATTAAGTTCCCGTGAAATGTGAGGCATATATGTACCCATTGAACGAATTCGACTAATAATGATTAACGGTCGTCGGAACATTATTATTTTCTTTGAAATCATATCTTGGTTTCTGCGAAAAATCGACCCTGTGAAATTGTGGTTCGTTTTGTCTCATTTCACTACCGTTTACATTTGTTTCGTTTAAAGAAAACCTCATCGCGTAACTCTATTTACATTCACTATTAGATTTAGCGAAATCCGTCGTGCTGTCATTATTTTGAGTTTCAATTAAGAAATTTTGTGTCCTCTCAAATTGTAATTGTGTGTGGGCACCTGCTCGAACCCTTGAAAAAGTTCCGGCTGACCCTCGACGTGAATCTAACCGATTTTGACCTCCAATCAAATTAAACGGGCTTACAATACGATCTCGTGAACAACTGTTTACGCGTGGGTCGCGTTTCTCTAGTGAAAATTCATTAAATTCGACAGACACGGTGGAACTTTTATTATTGGAAGGGTTATAATTTCTATTTTCACCGGTCACGTGATTTACGACTTTCACGTCTCTGACATCATTGAAGCGTTCTGAGAATGAAATGGGCGATGTTCGCTCTAAAACGTCAGCTTCAAATCGGACAGAACTGTTCCGGCGAATGTTCGACAGACCTGGAAATAATTGTTTGTTACCGTGCATTTGATTTTTGTTTGTGTTTTCTTCAGACGAATCACGAAAAACTTGTTCAGACTGTGTAAACCACGGATTTCCACAAACACGCTCATCTAAATCGGAACGTTTGTGTTGTTCATTGATAACGGAACGAGAATGAAATAAAATTCCCGTGTCAGCAGAATCTGGATTTGAGTTTTCATTGCTCATATTTTGGTTTATATCATTTGTGGGATATTCTTTTGTTACAAATACGGAGCGGATTGTGTTTCTTTCTGGTGAGTTTGTACTTTGTTCATGGTTTATATCAAACTGTTTGTTTGAATTCATGTTACATCTATTCTTATCATTAAAGACACTCTCGTATATTTGTTCATTACAAGGCGTTGAGCTTGAAAATTTAGATTTCAATTCTATAGGCGAAAATGGTGCCCGAATTTTAGAGAAAAATCTCTTTGCGGAATCCTTAAAAGATCATAAAAATTTTGCGGTTTTCACCACTTTAAAGTTCTGAAATAATCGGAAGTACTAGAAAATAAATTTCTAAATCTTTAAAATACGTTTTTCAAAAATATCCATCCCGGACGAGCCCCCAAAATGTCATGGGAATGGTTACCCAAATGGTTCTTTTCAACGGATATGTTTGGCGTACAAAAAGATAGAAGAAATCTATAAGTTTTGATAATTTAATACTGACGAATAAGACAAATGACCAACATTTGGATATTACAGATATACGGAAGTGTGTGGTGACTAAATTAACCCTTAAAGTACCTTAGCTCAATGTAGCGTTAGAATTGGCACCGTTCTGTTAACGTTATCTTGAAAAACTGCTGCCGGTCAAGGACCGGTGGGTGAACATAGTAGACTTGACCCGGTCACCGGTCCAGCGGAAGTGGAGTCACCGGTCCAGCGGAAGTGGACCGGTAGCTGGACAAGATGGCGGCGCCCATGAAAGTTAACCAGAAATGTAAACAAATGGGAAAATAAATAAATGTATATATAACCTTAACAAGGTATCACCATCACAGTATCTACAACGTACCAGAAACAGAAACAGAAATAGCAATGAATAACATTAGTTAACACAAGACAAGACAATTGTATTCATCCAATCATGGTGCCCAATACCGAGCAATTCATTAGAAAACATCAAATTAAGGCTATATTTAAAAGATGATTATTGATTAGCATGCAAGAAAACAAGAATTAAATTGAGTAATAAACAAAATAGAAAGATAATGATAAAGTTGACAACGAATAATTCCACTGTCATATAGAAAACCTACATTTTTTATTCGTTGTTATATAAAGGAGTAAAGGGGTCTCTTAACTAACTTGGAGGCCTCGGTGGCCTAGTGGTTAAGGTAGTTCGTCTACTATTGATCATGTGGGGGTGCAGGTCAAAATATCAGATTCCGAGATGAATGAAACATCTTAATGTAATTTAAACAAGCATTCAAGATTGTATTATGTAAGCTCAAAGTGGCATTGTTTATATTACTGTTCCGTGTTTCCTTATGAAGAACACTGATTGCTCATCAACAAAAACAAAAGGTTACTTAATTAGGTAGGTCAATGCTTTGCTGGGTGTGTTCACGTTTCTCCAACATTTGACAATTAATTAAAACAACACCCAATTAGGGTGGGGATTAAGGGGCATCTGAAGGATTATCATGTTGATATTTACCTGTAATATTTACGTGTTTAATAAATTTTAATTAGTTATAAATTCAAATCATAATTTAAAAGTATAACCACGGAAGTATTATAAACTAGAATACTCCGTATATCTAATTTCAAGTATAGATATTTAACTTGACGGCGATTATTACAAGCAGACGAAGGTGACGCACATTTTTTTCCGCTCCTTTCTACAACACACGTTACCTCACCAACTGCGTAAACGCTGATACCATATATGGAACCAAGTGTTGCATATGGAATTCGAAGACAAACCGTCGTTAACTTCCGCATGGAACTTCGACATGAATGTTTTTGTTGATGTGTAGAAAATAATGTATTCTGCAAGTGAAAGCCATACTATAGTATTCATAGGCATAAAATGTTATAAAATAAAAATAAAAAAATAATAATAATAATGAAGAGGAAATTAATAAACAGCTAACAATAAAAAACTACTAAAGTTCAATTGCCCATTATTATTAGTATCATTAGTATTAAATATTATGTGTTAGATAATCCCTAACCTCTCCCTTTGATTGCCTTATAATCCCCTGTCTTAATTGGCTGTTGTTTTAGTCGAAGTGACAATGTTGGAGAAACGTGAATAAACCCTTTGATGATGAAAGAATATGGCGGACTTATTTTTTTGGAAGACCGGTTGATCTTTCACGAGTGATATACATTTTATGTCTTTTCGTGAATGGAGCGCAGCGGAACGAGCTAAAAGACAAAAAATTTCTTTCACGAGTGAAAGATCACACGGGCTTTCCTAAAAGCGCATGAAAGTAACTATTTCTTTCGTAAACCACAACTTTCACATCGCTATATTGTCATGGTGTAAATTTTACAACAACAGAATAACTTCAAGATTTATAATTTGTGTTACCATTTGCATTTATTTTCTGGGATTATTGGATGTTCAACATTAATCCTGTTTTGATAACTTTTAGACATTAATTCGTTAATTGAACAATTGTCCGTTTACTCAGATCAAACAGGAACATTCCCGACAATCGTGACAACTGACATGGTTTTTTCCCCGAACGCCTACTGGATTAAATAAACATCTAATTAATGTATGGGATTATGGGGCCTTCTAAGGGGTGTTTAAATTAGTGTAAATTTTTATAGTTAATATTGCAGCAGAAAATGTAAGGTTGAAAACATAGTCAATCTAAAGAAAATACTTTGATCATACATTTTAATACATTAAATGATATTCATTACATCTATATAATAATAATAATAACTAAGTAAAAAAAAGCAAAAAACAAAAAACAAAAAAATAGAGCATTTTAATAAATTAAATCATTTTCATTACATCTATTTCATGATATAGCACTATACATCTAATATAATAATAATAACTAAGTAACAAAAAAAGCAAA
Organism: Limnoperna fortunei; assembly: GCA_944474755.1. NCBI lineage: Eukaryota > Metazoa > Mollusca > Bivalvia > Mytilida > Modiolidae > Limnoperna > Limnoperna fortunei. The sequence continues at coordinate 39,440,508 of OX104124.1, forward strand.
AAAGCCACACAAAAAATTGGAGCATTTCTTTTTCATGATATAGCACTATACATCTAATATAATAATAATAACTAAGTAACAAAAAAAAAATTAAACAAAAACAGAGCACTAGAGTCATTTTGTCACTTATTCTAGATGTAGGAGTTCTGATGCTGAGTCGGCGTATGTCATTAAGTCGATGATGCCTGTCTGGTAACGTTCCTTAAGTGTCGTCAGTCTGCGGTCGATGTTGCACACCACTGACATTAATCCGTTTAATTATTTTAATTGTAACATTGTATTGTGCTATTTGGTTTTTATTATGTTTATAAATGTTTAATGTATAAATAGATCTTTGTAAAAATTTTACAAGCAGTCTCGGAGTTACCTTTCTAGAGGTAACACTTCCGACCGAAAATAAAAGTTCGAAACCAGAGTATATTCTTGTATTTTTGAAGCCATAATCTAAGGCGTAATTGGAGCGAAAAATCCGTTAGGACAATATCCTATAGACTCTCCATTGCTTTAGACTCCATTGTCTCTGACATCCAATCAGAACGCCGGAAACAAGAACGTCAAACTAGAACATTGTTTTGCTTCCATAACAACGTTCTTGTTTCTGGTGTTTTGATTAGATGACGTAGCAAGTACAGATGTTTGCGCGTGAGCTCATCTGTACTGGGTCATCTGTACCAGAAATCGGCCATACGGAAGAATTATTCATCCTCCTCAGAGGAGAGCCGGTATACATATAAGTTTTCATCAGTTCAGGTAGGTTTTTATATATTAAGTTTAATGTATCCACATAACCTATACGTTTATAGGCCTGCCATGCTTATTAAAGAGAAAATGGATTTCATCTTCTACTGCATTTTGGCATAATTTAATATACTATTTTCTACGACTTTTTCTATTTAAAGGTGGTGTGAACTTGTTCTTAATTTGGAATACTTTGTCGGTATGATTAAGACTTGAGATTTAAATAATTTTCCGGTTTTTTTTTTTAATAATTTTTATTGTTTTTCAGACATTTTTACAATATATTTGAAATACAAAAACAAACTCCCTCACTCACACTCATTCAGGAAAGCCATTATATTTTAAGTATTATCGATTGCTAGAGCATGAGCATTTCTAACAGATTTGTCGTATATAATTATAAAATTCAGTGGTAACATTTTCTTATACATTTCTTTTCTATTCTTCGAACAAGCTTTTGTATTTCTCCCATTTTTTGTCAAAAGACACCTTTTTTCCATTGGCTAAGGAAATATATTGCTCTTGGTTGTAGCAGTTATAAATATCAGCCTTGATACTCGTAAGAGAGAGTAATTCATCTCTACATCTCTGTTTATATATATATAATTTAAAAATAAGAAGAATAAGGTTTTCAATAATGAACTTATTTCCAATTTTTCCAAACACTAATTCAACTTTTGTGATGTTAAGTAAAGTAGATGTCTTATGATATATCCATCGCTCAACGCTGATAAAAAACTCGTTGACAACATTGCATTCGTAAAATAAGTGCATAATTGTTTCATCATTAGCCTTACAGAAAGAGCACAAGGAGTTGTTGGTCTTTCCAATTTTATACAAATATTGATTTGTTGCTAGAATTCTATGAATTAATCTGAACTGAAACCATATTAATTTTGTATCTTTTGTCGTTGAAAAATTGCAATCGTGAACAGATTTCCAGTTAATTTCAAATGGAGGGTTTAAAGTTGCCAACCACTTTTTCCTATACTTTTGTGTGCATATGTGTGTGTAAGGAAAGCCATTAATCTTTGTTTTTTTCAAGAAACGTTTACTTACAATGATTTATATGATCTATATGTAAGTTCACAAATAGGTATCCAAAATGGATGGGATTAAGGTTCTTAGTATAAATTGTAGGGGCTTGGGTGACACAAACAAACGTAAAGATGTTTTTAATTTTATTAGACAAAAAAAATTCTCAATATATTGTTTACAAGATACACATTTTGTTAATAATAATCTTAAGATGATAAGAGCTCAATGGGGATACGAGACATATATAAGTGGAGGTAACACTGACTCTAGGGGGGTAGCAATTCTGTTTAATAATGACTTTGATTTTAAAGTCTTAAAAGAAAGAGCGGACGGGGATGGCAACTTTCTTATATTAGAAATAGAAATAGCAGAAAGATTTACATTTACACTTGTAAATGTCTATGGCCCAAATCAAGATACCCCAATTTACTATTCAAAGCTTGTTGAAGAACTCGATAATTTCCAAAACGATTTTATTATAATGTGTGGAGATTGGAATTTGGTTCAAGATGAAAACTTGGATTATTTTAATTATAGTAACCTTAATAATCCTAAAGCTAGGGAAGAGGTACTAAAACTAAAAGAAATTTTAAAACTCCAAGATCCATTTAGAGTTAAAAATCCAAAATTAAAGAGATACACATGGTTTAAAAAAAATCCAGTTAAAAAAGCAAGACTTGATTTTTTCCATATTTCAGAAGAACTTTTAGCTTTCGTAGAAAAGTTAGATATAAATCCAGGATATAGAACAGATCATTCCTTTGTGGAAATGGAATTGAAATTTACTGACTTCAAAAGGGGAAAAGGTTTTTGGAAGTTTAATAATCAACTCTTACGTAATAAAGAGATTGCTTCTAAAATTAAAGAAAAAATAACAAGTATAAAAAAACAATATGCAGCTTCCCCCTATAATAGAAATAAAATTGACGAAATTGAAAATGAAGACCTCTGTCTTTCAATATCAGATCAATTATTTTTGGAAACTCTCTTATTTGAAATTAGAGGGATTATTATCCCCTTTTCAGCGAAAATAAAAAGGGAGAAAAAAGAAAAAGAACTATCCTTGATAAGACAAATAAAGGCCCTAGATGAAATTATCCAAGATAATGAAAGTACCCTTCTAGTGGAAGCTTTAGATAAAACAAGAATAGAATTGGAGGAATTGAGGAAAGAAGAATTAAAAGGGGCTATCTTAAGGTCAAAAGCAAATTGGGTAGAGAATGGGGAGAAACCATCAAAATATTTTTGTGGACTAGAGAAGCGAAACTACGTTAACAAAACTTTAACACAAATTGTGAATCAGAAGGGTGATAAGGTAACGGATCAGAAAGAAATTCTAAATGAAATTAAGATGTTTTATAAAAATCTATACAGCAGTCGAGACGATATACTTATACACGCGGATCTAAACGAAATTTTGGCAGAATATAACATTCCAAAACTTACCGACTTAGAGGCACATCAGTTAGATGGTAAAATAACATATAAAGAAGCTTTAGAAGTTCTTAAAAAGATGAAAAATGACAAGTCACCAGGCACTGATGGATACACCGCCGAATTTTTTAAATTTTTCTGGAATGATTTAGGTCACTTTATTGTGCGCTCCTGTAACTTTGGACTTGAAAATAGTAAATTATCTATTACTCAAAGACAAGGGATAATATCAATCCTACCAAAGGGCGATAAGCCAAGAGAGTTTCTAAAAAATTGGCGTCCTATTTCACTCCTTAATGTTACTTATAAACTATTATCCGGATGTTTAGCAAATAGGTTAAAAACTGTTTTAAATAAGTTAATTCATGAAAATCAAAAAGGCTTTCTGAAGGGAAGGTACATTGGGGAAAACACTCGTCTTGTCTATGACATACTTCAGAGTACTGAAGAACTTGAAATCCCAGGGTTACTGCTGTTAATCGATTTTGAAAAAGCATTCGATTCAGTTTCATGGAGATTCTTATATCAGATCATGAACTTCTTTGGCTTTAGTAGCAGCTTTATAAACTACATAAAAGTTTTGAACGCGGAAATTAGCTTGTGCGTTTTACAAAATGGTTTTTTTTTCAGAATTCTTTACCCTGGGTAGAGGCTGTAGACAGGGGGACCCAATCTCACCATATTTATTTTTATTATGTGTTGAAATTATGGGAATCTTGATCAGAAACAATCAAGAAATAAAGGGTATAAAGATAAAAGAAAATACTTATAAGATTTTACAGTATGCTGACGATACAGGAATTTTCTTAGATGGTACAGAAAAAAGCTTAAAGAAAACTCTTGATCTACTTGAACAATTTTCAAAATATTCAGGACTAACTCCAAATTTTGACAAAACAAAAGCAATTTGGATTGGTTCTAAAATAAAAAGTAAAGAGGAATTATGTAGGAATAAGAAACTGACCTGGACTAATGAGCCATTTGAAGTACTAGGGATAACTTTTAGTACTAATCTAGGAGAGATTATAAAACTAAACTACAGTAAAAGAATATGCAATATAGAAACAAAAATAAAGAATTGGCAAAAAAGAAACATTAGTGTCCTAGGTAGATTAACAGTTGTTTAAACTTTGCTTATTCCTACCCTTACTCATTTATTTATTGCTATTCCTACCCCAGATGACGTATTTGTGAAGAAATTAGAAAACATAATGTTTAACTATGTATGGGATGGTAGGGATAGAATAGCAAGAAACCAAATGGTTCAAAAAGTTCCACAAGGAGGATGTGGCATGCCCCATCTAAGTACTTTTATAAAATCACTTAAGCTTACTTGGATAAGGAGACTGTTAAATAATGAATCCACTTGGAAAAAACTTGTGCTAACCCTAATTAACATAGATTGTAAAAAGCTCACCATATTTGGGGATGACTACCCATCTGAATTGAGTAAAAAGACCAAAAACCTTTTTTGGAAACAAGTTTTCGCTGTCCTCTCAGAATATAAACAAAGTGACATTTTAAGCAACCACAACGATATTCTAAAATATCCCTTGTGGAACAATTCTGATATAAAAATCGACCGAAAGACAATATTTTTCACGAAATGGTATGAATCAGGAATACTCTATATATGTGATCTTTTCGATAAAAATGGAAAATTTCTTCAATATCAATCTCTATGTATTATTTATAACATAAAACCTCCAATCACGTTATACTATGGATTAAGAGAAGCATTATTTACAAAATGGGAGAAACTTAAAAGTCCCATATCACTTAATATCCCAGAAATTCCATTTATACCAATTAAAATGGAACCATTTATTCGTTACCAAAAGGGAGCAAATATGTTTTATCAAATTTTTATTAAGAGGTTATAATTTTCCGGTTTTGATTTATAAAACAATAATCCATGTTTAGACCTTTAAATTTATTTCTTTGATAAATCCCAACTATTATTTTTGATTACTGTTATGTAATAAAGTAATGTAATAAAGTATTGACCACATTTTCCGTTTAATATATGGCAACAGTATTTACCCATATTTAAAATAACGTTAAAACTCAACGGAAGAGAGTCCAGTTCTCCTTAACGGGCAATACTGGAGGTTGTGTTTTTAATCCCTAGTGTTAATTGTTCATTTGCAAAATTGTGTACGTATCTTTTCTATAATTAGGGAATCTTTTTTTTGGTATAAGTATTGATCATATACAATTACTGCACGTGAACGAGATCAATATGAGGTTTTATGGAGCAGGGTAGAATAATGTTGAACGAGGCGAAGCCGATTCATGAAATGGAATATACAGGATTTTTTATATTCCCGAAAGTGTTTTTCATAATGTTTATTTCTCGAAAATCAGTAAAATATCGACATAATCCATGACAAAATGTCAGCAGTTATTATTTCTTTAAAATGTCCCATCCTCAGTCCTTGCTTCTGCATAAAATTTACAAAGAATTGAGTCCAATTCCCGAGGGTCCACCGTTTCCAAACTAACTGACATACTCCGTTTCACGTAAATATTTCGTAAAATCCTAATCGCGTGCTCTGTCGATTTGCGAGTGTTGACAGCATCTCTTTTCTTAATGATTTCATTAATTTTCAAGTTAGAAATATCTGCAAAGCTTCGCTTATTAGCACCAGAACTATTCATATTACGTTTACTCGATGACGTTACTATGTTTACAAACAACAATAAAATCCGAACATCCGTCAGAACGATAATTTTGATTGGTTTATGGGATTGAAGAAAGACGATTTGATTGACTATCGTATTTCTGTTGAAGGAAACAGCACATTCTAGGTAGTTTCATTCATAAATTTCTCACGAGAGTGCAATATGGTTTTTTATTGATTAGAATTAGAGTTTTTTGCAAACCAATATAATGATAGGAAATGGAAAGTCACGTGTATTGGTTTAGGCCAATAGGAAAAAGGCAAAAATATATATTATGTAATAAATATCTTTATTGGATTTTCTAATGACCCCTCATATTTCAGACACATACAACAAAATGTGTTTGACTGTATGATTAAAAATATATATCGTTGTTTTAGGCATGCGTGTATTATCATCAAGGACAGTTTTATTAAAGCTTGAAGTAGGCTTTAGTATCTGTTATATATTTCTATTTAAGCATTTTTAAAGCTATCTGAATCACTGAAACTGATGCATAGATATGTATACTGTTTTACTGATTTAAGGTATCAATCTCTGTATTATATAAATTAGGCCTTCAGCAGAGGATATTACATAGCATTATGTTCGCCGATCAGCGGCGAGGCACTCCGAAAGATCGCTATTCAAAGAGGTCAAATATTAGTACGCTATCGTGTAAATATTGTGTCACATGACTACGTACTTGTATAAAACCCGTGAACGTAAAGCCACATATTCAATTTTTGTTTTCCGAGCGGTATGGCACTCTCACTCGGAAAGAGATACTCCTGAGACGTTGTCCAGACAAATAAAATTATTTCGAACTGAGAACGTAGCTCCAGTGTTAAAATTCGTTATATCAAACTATACTTTTTTACTTGAGACGTTGTCCAAGTACATTATAATTAAAGATTTGTAGTCACATTTAACTTGGTGTATATTTTTGTATTTGTAAACAAATATGGATGACGATAATGACGATGTGTTATCATTAACAAATTCTGGCTGTGATGATAACATTGATTCCGATGTACCGACTCAATTAAGCACTAATAGTGTAAGTACACGTGCTGAGAGCATAGAAGCAGAGAAAAAAGGGCGTGTAGTTAAGGGTTCCTCATTACCAGCTTCCAAGAGGAAATTGATCACCCCCCAAAGATAAGGCTTCAAAGGCCAAGATACGAAAAACCAGTACTAACAACTCGGATATCGATGATCTCGGATGTCGATGACCTGAGAAATAAGTTAGGTATTTGATACTATTTTACAAAGTATCACAACACTCTCACAGTTTGTCAATAAACATATAGTTTCTGATCAACAAGCAGGTGATACTTTGGTAGTTGGAAACAGAAGTACTAATAACAATTCACGTAAAGTTGATAGAAATAACAATATTACTGTTCGGAATGATAATATTATCAGTTGGGGTGATCATGAAGGTGACTTTGTTGACAATTACTTAGATGTCGGTGTGAGAGATAATTGGCCAGAGATTCAATTAATGATTTTGATACTTCTCTTGGTTTTGATGATGATTACTCAGTACACGGTGGTTCTGGTATGAACTGTTCAGGGGTTAACCCATCGTTAGCATTTCAAGAGGTTTTTTATGACGATTCTAACCCTGTCTTTGACTGTTTAGTTGACACTAATGAAACCCTGAATGGGATGTTGTACAATTGCAAACTGATGATAAAACTGGCCCCAAAGTTGGCGAGACGTTAGCCCAGGCAGTAGATGCTGAAGTTACGGTTAGGTCCAATAAGGAGTCAATTCAAGAACTTACAGAAAAGTATCCAAGGCCAGAAAACTGTAAACTTTTAGTGGTACCAAAAGTCAATAAAGAAATATGGGAAGCTATCCCCAGAACAGCTCACAGCAGTGATGTTTTTTACAAGATGTTCAGAAATCAATGGTAGCTGGTCTTACACCTATTATTAATATTGCTAATCAAATAAAGAAAAATGAACCTTTGGATCCTGTGACAACAAGGGGTCAACTTTCTGCCTCACTTAGTCTATTTGGTCATGCCTTTCATAGTATTTCTACGAAACGCAGATATGATATTAGAAGCTTCATAAATCCTAGATACCAAAGAATTTGTAGTCACGATACCCCAATTAACACCAATTTATTTGGTGATAATATTATGTCAAGGATTAAAGAACTAGGTGATCGTAACAAAACCCCTTTACGCGCATGTGTAAAAAACCAATATGGTAAAAGGTCTGGCTTTAACAGGTCTGGTTCTTTAAACTACAATCGCCCTGCTGCGTTGGGCGCTCCAGCACAGTTGGGCAGATCCCAGTTTGGAACGATCAGAAACAGGAACCATTTCGAGGCAGAGGAAGGGGCAGAGGACACTCCATAAGGCAGCTGAGCCATAATTACCAATAAAGAAGGTAGAAAAGTTAAACTATAAGGCTTGGAAAGATGTTACTTGTGACAGATGGATTCTTGATGTTATCAAAGGGTACAAAATAGAATTTTATGAGCAACCAGTCCAATGCTTTGTTCCAAATCAAATTAAATTTAATTTTGATGAAATAAAGCTTATTGATCATGAAGTACAATCACTCATTAAGAAAGGTGCAATTGAAAAAGTTGAAAAGAATAATGACCAATTCATATCTAATCTGCTTATTGTTCAAAAAAAGGACGGGAGTCTTCGTCCTGTTATTAATTTGAAACGATTAAATTAGTTTATTGAATACCACCATTTTAAACAGGAAACGTTGCCTTTTGCATTAGATTTGGTACAGAAAAATGATTTTTTTTGTTCAATTGATATGAAAGATGTATATTTCAGTATTGCAATACATCCAGAATTTAGGAAGTTTTTGTGTTTCTTTTGGAAAAACACACTGTACCAATTTCGGGTGCTGCCTTTCGGAATTTCATCAGCACCCCGGGTCTTTACAATGGTTCTGAAGCCTGTATATGCACTCTTTAGAAGAAATAACATTCGATGTTGTTATTATATCGACGATTCGTTAGTTCTGAATAAAAAATTTGAAAGTTGTGCAGAACAGGCCATGCTAATGGCAAATAAAATTGAAGAATTTGGATTTACTGTAAACCAAAAGAAATCAGTTCTTGTACCAACACAAAGAATAGTGTTTTTGGTCTTATTATTGATACAATTGAATTTAAGGTCTTTTTGACTGAAGAAAAGATAGAAAAAATAATAAACTTTGCCATCCATATTCTCAAAGAAAAGGTTTTTAAAGTTAGGATACTGGCATCATTCATTGGACTGATTGTTCATACATCAAATGTAATTTTGCCTGGTCCATTACATTATAGAGTTCTTAAAAAAGATACAATTTGAGGCTTACAAAATACTCAAGACTATGATAAAGATATGATTTTGTCAGAAAAGAGTAAATCTGAAATTACCGGTAATTGGTGGCTTCAGAATGTTATAAATTTAAATGGAAAATTAATAAGACCTGGCCCAATTTCATTTTATGTTGAAACTGATGCATCTAATAAAGGCTGGGGTGCCTGCTTTGAAGACCTTAAAGTAGGGTGTCAGTGGAAGAAACAGGAATCCATATGCCACATAAATTATTTAGAACTATTATCTGTGTTTTATGCTTTGAAGGCTTTCTTCGCAGAATACGACAACTGTCATATTGGTGTTAAAAGTGATAATACCACAACAGTTGTCTATATTAATAACATGGGTGGAATGACATCAGAAACACTTGATAAGTTGGCAGTTGAAATATGGAATTAATGTTTAAAAAGAAACCTTTATATATCTGCTCAACACATACCAGGGGAGACAAATATATTTGATGACAATCTGTCCAGACAGTTTTGTGATAATTTAGAGTGGAAACTGAAAATTCAAATTTTCAAACGAATTTGCAAACATACTTTTTATCCTAATATTGATTTGTTTGCCTCACGTCACAATACTCAAGTTGAGATTTTTGCATCATTAACATATGACCCAGATGCTACAATAATTGATGCTTTCACTGTGCCATGGACAGATTATCAACCCTATTGTTCCACCTTTTTGTTTAATAAGCAAAGTATTACAAAAAATTACTGTAGATAAAGTAGAAAAAGCTATACCTATCGTGCCATTTTGGCAAATCCATAACTGGTTTCCATTACTTATATCTGCATAAATTTCTTTTCCAATTAGACTCCCAAAGCACAAAGATTTGATGACTATGCCATTAACAGAAGAGGTCCATCCATTAACAAAGAAAATTGTCCTAGTCGCCTGTATTGTATCGGGAAATGTCTCAAAAATAGAGGGTTTTCAGAAAAGTCTATTAAAATTATCATCTCCTCTTGAAGGTCAGGAACTAATAAACAATACAAGTTATGCTGGCAAAAATGGTATATTTGGTGTCGTCAACAACGTATTAATCCCTTTTCACCAACTGAATTCAGTATTTAACTTTTCTGACAGAAAGTGATGTCTCATATTCTGTAATGAATACTCACAAATCAATGTTAACTCAAACATTAGGGCATTTTAATGTTTCCTGGGTTGAAAGCACTATTTTGTCTGGCAAAATTTTTAAAAGGCTATTATAATATAAACCCACCAAAACCTAAATGTAGTCAGACGTAGGATGTTGCCAAAGTTCTAACTTATTTAAAACCTCTGATGCCTTTACAAAGTCTTTCTCTTAAAGCATTGACTTTGAGACTTATAGGGTTAGTTGCCCAAACAGCAGCATCCAGAGTTCAAACTATTTCTTTACTTAATATTAAATACATACATGAATCAATATAATTACAAGATTGTATTTTACATTCAAAAAGTAGTTAAAACCTCTATGCCTGGAGTCTCCTTGCCTATAGTTACCTTTACCAAATATAGTAAACCAGAATTGTGTGTCGTTGACACATTAAATGAATATATAGCAAGAACTTCGAACAAAAGGAAGTCAGAATATTTATTTATTTCATATAGAACTTATAATAAGGTTACTACAAGTACTCTTGCAAGACGGTTATAGCTTTTCTTACAGCTTTCAGGTATAGACCATCAATATTCAGCCCATTCTTTTAGAGGGACCTCTTCAACTAAGGCATATATGCATGGACTTTCACTTCAAAAAATTATGAAAACAGCCGATTGGTGGTGCAGCAGAACTTTTTTAAACATTACTTTAAGGAGATAGTGACAGCCGGCAATTCTTTTGCTACTGCAGTGCTATATTGATGGTGGAATTGTGTTAAATATTTGTGTTTAAATTTGATGAACTGATGTTTTAAGCTTAGAACTGTTTAAACTAACTGATTCAGATTTTCTTGTAATTTGTGGATTTATTAATATGGTATTAATAATTGATAATGTAATTGTTGGTTCATTATTGGTGAAATTTAATAAAAATATTTTCCATTTATTTAATCTTCATCCTACTTTTGCTGCCATTTGTCCATCATTTTGAAATGAAATAATATAGCTTACTGTGGAGTAACTATAAGCTGTACAGCTTTTTTTCAGTTTTTTTATTTATCCCATAAGGCATTCAAGTTTGGTTATTGCTATACACATACATTAACAGGGCAAAAACGTTTTGTTTACAAGTTACCAACAGTATATCTCCACATATTGACATAGTAATATAAATCAGATAATTGGACTTTTGATTGAGTAACTATACACAAATTATCAAATGATACATTCATTATTCTGGTGACCATAGTATCCAGTCGTTGCTGAAAATACAAATCAATATCGTTTTGCTTGGTCTATACATCTTGTTTGATGCAACTCTTTAAATATGCTATGTAATATCCTCTGAGGAAGGCGTAATTTATATAATGGACTCTCATCCAAACATTACTTGGAATGTGAAGGATGAGAGCATTATATGAATGGAGCCTGAGACTCAAGAGGATATTACATACCCTCCCTTTAATTTATTTTGTTGTACCCTTCCTGAGGTCTTGTTGCTCAAACAAAACTTTAAAAATTGAATATGTGGCTTTACATTCACGGGTTTTATACAAGTACGTAGTCATGTGACTGGAGAGCGTACTAATTTTTTACCTCTTTGAATAGAGATCTTTCGGAGTGCCTCGCTGCTGATCGGCGAACATAATGCTATGTAATATCCTCTTGAGCGTCAGACTCCATTCATATAATACTCTCATCCTTCACATTCCAAGTAATGCTTGGATGAGAGTACATTAGTTAAAATACATGTCTAGCACATTGGTCTTATTTGTGTTTATATTGAGACATTCAATTGAAGCAGGTGTCATAAATTCTTCATGAGCTTTAAATTAATTACAGGTTTTTTATTGTTATAATGACACGTTAAGATTTGGGAACATATTGGTATATTTTGGGGGTTCTGCGGTATTCTGTGATAAATAGGCACTCCGACTCGAGAAATATGCTGCACAAGGAATGTCGAAGACTGATATGGGATGCATGTTTATCAAATATATATCATAAACTTCCCTGATACATTATATGGCCGTCACCATAACATAATTTTAATCGTTATGAGGTATAGGTAGCTCTTTCATCTTCCTGGATTTGACTTTTTCATGGACTTCACAATGAATAACTTTTTAGGTACTGCTAGCTCGTTCGGAACACCTAAGTGCACCCATGTTTTTTTATTGGGTTCGGATTACTCGTTTTCAGTGTTTAGTTTTGCATGGTTTCTATCTTGTGTTGTGTGTGTCTGTCTGAATCTAGATTAGAAATCTTCTACTTGACTTTTGGCTCTTATTCGCTCGGTTTCCTTTCTATTTGTCAGTAATGCTAGTCTGTTTCTGAAGGTAAATGCATACGTCGTAGTGATTGTTAAAGTCGATGTAATCAAACTGGTTTCACTCAGTTACAATTCTTACTGTATATGATTTTACACTTTGCCTAGTGTATGCCAGCTTTTTGACATCCTTTGTTTTGCATGCATATGCTGTATGCTATGATATTGTTTGATTTTTTAATATTATATTTTCGCAACTAGTTTTAAATGCACGATGGTGCATCTTTTAATGTATATAGTAATTTGAGAGGTCAGATTTGTTTGTTTTTTCCAGTTGTATAAAATTTCATGCGTTGTTTTTTTTCAAAAGCTTATGAAAACCGGTAATGCCAGTGATACTGGTAGACAGCAAGACCATGCTCATTTGTCAAATTAATTTGGTTAAAAAGTGCAACTTTAATACTAGCACACGTTTTATATTATATATTTTAAAATATTTTGTTTGTGTGGCTAATTTGTACATTGATTTACAGACATAACTTAATTTAACGTTTTTAGCATTGTATCTCTATAAGTAGATAATCATTGTGAGGACACCACCTGTTGATGCGTAGAGCAGCTCTGTAGGTCGAGCACTTGGAAACCTTTCCAGTTCTAACTTGGAATGGATGTAAATTGGGTAACCACCAAGACACAGTAACTAAGTTTAAATTTTTATTGTCTATCCGCAATTTTTAGCAATATTTCGGCGTCTAGTTGTAAGGGAGAAATCCGTTCCTTGACAATTTAGATTAGAATCAAGCACCCATGCCTTCAAAGACTTCAAATAGTAGATTAACTTCCATAAACCACTCGACCACCGAGGCCCAACAAATTTTAGAGAAAATTGGTAAAACGTTAAGAGTCTGAATCAAAAGCTGAACGAGAAAACGATTACTTAATATTTTAGTGTTTTATAGACAATATAACGCTCACTAAGATCGCTTCTGGTTCAATATCTGTATATAATTGAAAATTAAATCTGCAAGTTTTGCGGTTGTTCGTTTCTCCACTGTAACCACAATTGTAAAAAATTAGTCTTAAATTTTCCTCTAAATGCGGCATTCCAATTTTCAACTCATGTCTAACAGCAATATTCGATTTGAGGAGTCGCAAAGGGATCTCGTTTTGTGTTTATTTCCAAGTACTTAAATAACATTTCATAGGTTGACTGACTGTTGTTCGAAAACTAGAGGTTCACCAGGGTCAAAATCAGAAACCATAATGCATCTATGTATTCCACCTGGTCAATTTGAAATGACTATTTTTTTCAAAAAGCTTCCTTGAAGATCAAAAACTTAAATATGACTGAGCAGATGAAAAACAGTACTTATTTGTTTAGTTTTTAAAACTGTATGATAGCAACACAATTTCTTGATGACATCGAAGCAAATAAAACCAACAAATAGTGTTCCTTATGCCAGCAACACGATGAAGTTTATTTAAACAAAAAGGAGCAAATTATAAATTCTGAAAACCCAGCATCACAATTCATCCTAGCAATGAGAGTTAAAAATCATAACCATGTCTCGCAAGAGAGATAAAAATAATTAATCGATCTATTCGACAACTGAATGCGAAACAAAAAATGGAATACATGTATATTGAACATATGCCACATCCAAACAAACAGTTATAATATTTTTGGAATTCTTTAATCCTTGTTTAGTATACGAAGATAGAAAATACTTTATAATCGTTAGATACTCAATATTGGTCCGTTTCCCTTTGATTTTTTTTTTTGCATCTTCGAATTGATTGAATAGTTATCAAAAAGGAATAATTATGTATTTAATGGGTCTGTTTTTGATATCTTGTTCACGTATGTTCTATAACGGCTGTTGCTTGTTCTGTTTTCCTTTCTCTTCTTTCTAACATTATCATCATTATCAACCACTGAAGTGTCAAAAGGACCTACATTTGTTTCTATGCTTTCTTTTTTACCTGAAATAATATCAAATCTGTATTATAAATCTGTACAAAAATATTTTATTTTCTAAACACAAAATGCTCAATTTCGTATGTTTACATAGCATTTATTACTATCGAAATTGTATTCTATAACGAAACATAAAATGGTGCAAACAGGTTCATCTGATAATCTCAAGGTATGCAATTGCATCAACTCAAACAAAGAAATTACATTTCGTACCAGCAATTTTACACAAACTCTTGATTCTAGTGTCACAAATTAAGGTACCAATTGCATATTTGAAACTAGGAAACAGACGCGTCACAATTTAAGAACCTAGGACAGTGTTTTTATTTTAAACTGTAGTTTATCCGCTTTGAAGTATAGTATTCCAGTAATTTTACTATAATTATTTTGCCGACAATAAGACGCCATGTAAAAGGGACGCCATCTAACTTTTACTTATAGCTTGTTATAGCGACCGAGCAACTGCATTCGAAATAAATGTATTATAAAAATGTACTGTTAACTCGCTTATCTGTATGTATATCGCAAACTTCTATGCTCCGTTTAAATAGACTCCGAGAAGAAATATGGTCTACATTGCAGGTTTCCATACAAATATTAAAATAAATATTCATTATTTGTATCCTCCAAATATACATTACCCTGCATGTTAAAAGAGGGGGCAGGATGTGGTCCATAAACAGGTTAACAATTATATATTTTTTACCAAAACAGATAACAGTTAATTTAAAGTAATGATAACAGCAATTGACATGAGAAAACAGTAAACAGTGAGTTCAAAAATCGAAGAATGTGTCTATGGGACACAGATGCCACCGCTAAATGAAGTCCCAAACAGGAAGTAGTTGTCCGACAGGTCTGAAAGTCGCTTAGGACGTAAAACTTGTGATACTGAACCATCCTGCCAAATTTCAAATTGTTCTCATTTACGGTTTCTGAGAAAAGCTTAACGGAAATTCGTACGGTCGGACGGACGTACGTACGTACAAATGAAGTCCCAAACAGGAAATAATTGTCCGACAGGTCTGAAAGTCGCTTAGGACGTACAACTTGTGATACTGAACCACCCTGCCGAATTTCAAATAATAAAATTGTTCTCATGTGCGGTTTCTGAGAAAAGCTTGACGGAAATTCGTACGGACGGACGGACAGACCGACGGACTGACATGAGCAAAACTGAATGCCCCCCGACATGTCGTCGCGGGGGCATGAAAATCGAAGAAAAAACATATAATAGAGGGACAGCAAGAGGGGTCCATTAACAGGTTAACAATTTTTTAATTTTCCCAAAACAGATAACAGTAAATTTAAAATAATGATAACAGATAACAGCAATTTAGATGAGAAAACAAAAAAACAGAATATAAAAATCGAAAAAAAACATAACAGCAGAATTGAGAAATTCAGAAGGAAAAACAGAAAAATCTATAAAACAGTTAACTGTGTTCTGACTATTTACAGCAAACAGGTGTTTCATTTTCATTATAACAGTTTTCAACAATCGCAATTACAGTTGGTTTATTTTCTAAAAAAAAAACAGTTAACAGACGTGTAAAAATGCCCAAAACACTCTAACAGAAAAGAACTTCTTGCCACCCAGCAGAATCTCATCGAAGGGCGATACATGGCGTCAGTCGTCCGTCCTAAACATTTTTAAAAATTTTCTCTGAAACCACTAAGCCATTTTTTTTCAAACTTGGCCACAATCATCCTTAGGGTTTCTAGTTTCAAATTTGTATCCAGTGTTTCCATAGTAATTAGTATTTGATCTCACGTATATTCCTCTCTTCATTGGAAGACTCAATTATATTAAAAAGTGGTGAATAAAATTAATTAAGAAAAGGGCTGTTTAAAAAAAAAATAACCCCAAGATGTAAAAAATATCAAATTTAAACATGAACATAGCAAGTTTTTGTTCATAATTTCCAAATGTGTATACGTTGAAGTTAATGAATAAAAAAATCAATGAAAAGGTAAGAAATAGAAAAGTTTTTATAATATTTTATTGAACAAAATTTGAAATATAAAACAACTTTAACATGTTATTCATTTTACTTTAGTTTAACAATTGTATGCTTCAAATAAATATTTGCTCTTTTCTTAAACAATGTAAGAAATACTAATGACTTCCTGTGCAAAATATTGAACAATACGGAATTGTACTTTTTTTTAAAGTAATTTTTTTTCAAGAATTTTTGAAACATTCTTTTGTTATCTACCTCTTAAAATTTGTATTAAGTCAAAAGTAGTATGTATCTTTTCATATGGCAACAACATTATTAAATTGTAATTATAAGTCATCTGTGGAGAAAAAAAAATTTCATGATAAAGTTAAACCATTTGAAAATGATAGGTTGTTGACAAAATACTATGTTTAGCCTGATTTTGTTGCACTCCTGATCACTCCAGGCTAAACAAATTAAAGAAGGAAATACATTCTTTAATAAGTACTGAGGTAATTGTGTGATATTGCTGTGAACAAATTTAATATATCTTAACATTTTCAATAGGATATTTGTGAAAGAACAAAATAAATATAAGGGCTGTTTAAAAAATGACCCCAGCAGAAAATATACCAAAGAACATGTCATTTGTTGCACTCCTGACAGTTATGGGTGCTCTGGTTTAGGTACTATCTTGCACTGACTGTTTTGATGCAGCAAAGGTATATTTAAGATTTTGTTTTGGTTTAATCATTGAAAACAAAATGAAACAAATTGTACAAAGAACTTAATTTGCATCATGGCTTAAATTTGTGTTGCACTCCTGACATACTTTCTTTTGATATCTCTCAATAAGTTAACACATGAAACTTTGTGATAAAAAAAGAATTATGCACATATTGCTAGATTTGACAATTTGGTGACCTTTTAAAAAA
Organism: Limnoperna fortunei; assembly: GCA_944474755.1. Lineage (NCBI taxonomy): Eukaryota > Metazoa > Mollusca > Bivalvia > Mytilida > Modiolidae > Limnoperna > Limnoperna fortunei. The sequence continues at coordinate 39,457,948 of OX104124.1, forward strand.
TGACATTTTTTTAAGTGTCACAAAAAAGTGTTGCACTCCTGACAATTTTAGCATGTTTTTTTGGCATAACTTTTGTTTTCTGAGATAGCTTCAAGATTTTTTGCAGACATGTTCCCCACAACTATACATTTTCAACTATTTAGAAATTATATATCTATTAAATTGACAAAATTAGAGGACCACAACCTGTTGTGGTCATTTTTTTAAACAGCCCATAACAGAGAAAACAATATGTAAAACAGTTAACAGTATTCTGACCACAAACAACAAACAGAGTTTTTATTTTCATTATAACAGTTAACAACCATGTTTAATTTTAGAAAACAGATAACAGCTAATGGTTGAAAAACAGTTAACAGTTGCTTAATTTAAAAAAAAACAGCTAACAGATGTGTAAAAATGCCCAAAACAAGTTAACATAAAAGATCTTGCCCCATCCTTCATAATGATCATTTATAAATATTTCACAAACGTTTGAACGTTTATTGGCGTTTTACAGCAAAATACATTGCCAGTTCTTTTCAGTATTTATAATATACAAGACAATAAGGTTCAGCTTTGTTCAGCATTTTTTTAGTACAGACTTCGATGTTTAGTATGTTTATGGGTTATATTTGGAAACCAACATCAAGAATACAGACAATAAGACATCTGTGATATATTCTATAAGAGAAATGTAGACTGCATATTATCTGGACACATACTAGTACAATAAAACATAAAAGACACACAAATTCCTCCATTCACACACACAATTGTTAAAAATAACATGCGGACATCTTACATGCATCTTATTTGGCATAACAACTATCTTAAGGAAAGATTATTCATTATATCGCATATACATATCGCAATTATGGGAGGGCAATAGCAGTTAACGTTATGATCTTTATGTTCTTTAACGTAAAGAAGATACATCTTATATAGCCATAAGCTGCGTTGTTTGCGTTTTCGTAGAGTTTGAATGAATTCATTATATAACTTGAAGCCTGTTGGTAACGCCCAGCTCTGCAACAGCAGTAAGCCCCAATGTTATACACTCTGTATAGTGGAAGTGAATGTGGTAGATCTGCAGGAATGGTCTGTCCATTCTTGTTGGTATAAGTGTCTATATAATTTACCATTTTTCTCAACATTTCATCCCTTTTTGTTAAATTATTTGTTTTCTGATAGCACAAAAATGATAACACCAGACAAGTTAACATAGGATCTATATAAATCCCATACAAATAACTTTCGGGATAATATTCTTTAACAGAAAGAAGTTCGTATTGAAAAACTTCTGGTACAGCCCATTTTTCTGATGCTAAGAAAGTAATATTGAAATTCATATCACGGAAAACCAAATTTGCCAAGTTTTCAAAAACCAATAATAATGCGTCATGTGATGTTCCAATAAAGTTTTCTGAACAACTAGCCCATTTATTGAGATCACCCCGTTCCTTTTGCGTGTAGATAATTTGTGATAAAACCTTTTCGGCTTGTTGTAGAAGCCTTTTATCCATACGTTTTTCTGATATGCATTTATCGTAGAAGATTGCTAAAATCTTCTTTTTGAATTCAGTCACTTTAGTTAAATCATCTAACGTAATGTTGACATAATCTATAATGTTCATTACAACCATGTTGAAATGCTGTAATTTTTCATCTATCGTTTTCAATTTGCAAGGGTTGCTTAAAAAAGCATCACAGACACCCAAACAGTCGTCAAATTCATTTTCCGAAAAGTAAAAGGTAGCGACACGAAATTTGAGTGAAACATTTTCAAATGTAAGAGATCTTCCAAGTAACTCCCTTGCTTTCACTTTATAGTTTTGTAAATGTGTTTCCTTGTATCTTGAATAATACAACAATCCAACCATATTTTCAGCATATGCAATGTGATTAAGAATAAAGTGCATCTTTCTATTCTCTAATATAGAAAGTATTTGTTTTGCATTTTGCAAATTAACCGCAGTGTTATGTCCTTCGAAAGACTGCCAGAGGAGATTTATATCTTCAATAAAGACCATAAATGGTTCAACATAAAATCTTATGCAACTTTGAATAATTGACACTTGTTTTGCCCACTCAAACAACTCCACCTTTAAATTACCGGTTGTTTTCTTTAGAGTATCAAATACTCTAAGTGACAAAATGGTTAAAATATCCTCGGTATACTTTTTAAGAGCTTTTAAGGTTCGTTCTTTTAATTCGACAGTATTTCGGTTTATAAGATTACGGTCCTCTATAAAATAATGTGGAAAATGTTCCGCCGTTATATATTCCACTAATCTGTTGATGCACGTTTTCAGACAGATCTCAAAGTTTTCTTTTGTCCATTGACAAGATTTCTGCTCAACACACCAGAATATAACGTGTTTCATTTGATACGATGACAAGGCATCCTTGTGGATCAGTTGTATATCGCCTTTCAAAATCAGTCTTAAAGCGATATAACACAGCATTTGTGTTTCATTTAAATTCAACACTAGTTCCCTTTCTCCCCGTATTCCAATTCTCCACTGTAATTCCTTTGTATTTATATCGCTATCGCAATGTCCAATTGGGGCCAAGTTAATTCCCATTGACACTATCTTTTTTATCAACTTTTTAGACGGCCAATTGTTTGGTTTATTTCTGCTGGCCCATTTTATTGCTTTAATTGGCCATGATCTGTATTTTAAACATTTAACAAAGTCACATTTTGAAATTATCGGATATCTTCCTAGTTGTTCGTATACTGTAACTGCAGGGCCATTTTTCTCTCTTGCCACAACTCTTGCTTCTGAATGTACTTGCTCCTTTTTTTTACTGAAGTCAATGTTAGGGAGAAAATGATTTCCCATTATAGGTTTATGTAGTTTTAGATAAACATATCCTGGAGCATCTTGGCATGGTATAATTGCGAGATCCTTTTCAGCATTCATCTTCTCTATTACGCTAGGGGAACTCATATCTGATGTTGCATAACCTTTAAGTTCAAAATCGGTCAAATTTAACACAAAATCATTATCAGTTTCTATCTTAAAGTCATTAACAGCACATTCATGTATTTGTGTTATTGCCACACCTTCAGATATGCTTCCAACAAACTCTGATTCTTCAAATGGTGATCTATAGAAAGTATCTCGCATAATTTCAAACAGAGTTGTTTTGTGCGTGTTAATTGTTCTACTTTCTTCGCTATAACCAAGCGCCTCAATAGCAAGTAGAAGATCGGTAGTCTTCATATTTCGTTCTTGATATTGCTTTGGTCAATTCAGTGATATCTAAAATAACATATATTCAAGATAAGTAACTTTTTAACATATATGTGGTCACCACTTGCCTAATGTTTGAAGTTACGATGATATTTTATACATGAACTACCTTTAAAACGACACTTGTACGTTATACATACATATATATTGATTCATCGATTTGTTTCTACAAATATTAACCACTTATTGTTTTAAGTAAAACTGTATATAATTCTGCTATAAATTGACTCTAATACAAGTCAACGTGTCTTGTTTGTGGTTTTTTGCACGAGAAATGACTGCATATCGCGTTTGGTCGAGCTTATGCTGACAATTCTTCCTTCTTATCTAGTTTTTCTTTCCTATAAAAAAATTTCCAACACTTCTGCAATTATCATTAATTTTGACGTTTTAAGGAGAATAACTCCTATAAGAGTTGTCCAACACGTATGCACCATAATCATTTTTGTAGATCTTGACCAGCTGAATAACTTTGAATGGAAAAGTTTTTCCTTAGCTCTTACATTTTTCATGATATTGAATGAAAATGACAAAAATTGACAATTTAGGGGCAATAACTCATCTAAGGCATGGTCACACAACATTACCTCATTTAAGAACCTTTTAGAGCTGATGATGCTGAGTAAGGAGGTTCACTTCAGATTTCCTGTATCTGTTATACATTTTGAACTGTAAGCCAAAAGCTATCTAGACACCACGTTCTAATTTTAGCCAAGGCGACCATGTCAGTTGGTCTGCAGCCATTGTTTGTGCAAACTTGGAAGAGAACTGTACTGATGATGTGTAAAAAGTTCCACATCAGTCCAATCAGTTTTTTTTGAGAAGGTTTTTAAAAATCAACTAGAGGCTCCCAGGAGCCTTTATCGCTCACCTGAACCTGACAATTCTTCCTTTTTTATCCAGATTTTAATTCCTATAAGAAATTGTCCAACACTTTTTCAAAAAGCATTATTTTTGACATTTTAAGGGGAATCACTCCTATAAAGAGTTGTCCAACACATATGTAACAGTGATCATTTTTGCAGATCTTGAAGAGATGAAAAATTTTGAATGGAAAAGACTTTCTCTAACTTTTACAGTTTCAAGATATTGAGGAAAAATGACAATAATCGACAATTTTGACAAATTAGGGGAAATAAGTCCTCTACAGCATCGACACATATCTACAGCTCATTTGAGAATCTTAATGAGAAGTTTTTGATGCTGTGGACCGTTCATACTCCTGTATCTGTTATACTTTTTGAACTGTAAGGCAAAAACTGTATTTTGACCTCCCAGTTCTATTTTTAGCCGAGGTGCCCATGTTGGTTGGTCTGCTGCCATGATTTGGGCAAACTTGGTAGAGGACATTTACTGATGATACAATTTATGTGCAAAGTTTCAAAGCAATCCCTTTAAGTGGTTTGGAGAAAAAAATTTTAAAAGAAAAGTTAACGATCACGACGACGACAGACGGCAAGTGATGGCATTCAAAGCAATCCCTTCATTGGTTTTGGAGAAGATTTTAAAAGAAAAGTTAGCGATGACGACCACAGACGACGAAAGACGTCAAGTGATGGCAATAGCTCACCTGACACTTTGTTTCAGGTGAGCTAAATAAAATTGATTAAATGAACAGTTCAAGGGAAATAACTCCTAAACGGTTGATCAGACCATCTTGACACTAAGTAACTTTTGTAGCTCTCAAAGAGCTGAACAAATTAGCAATGCTAATATATAAAGTTTTCTCTAGTTCAAATAATTTTCAAAATGTTGAAGAAAAACGGCAAAAATCATCAATTTTGACGAATAAGGGGCAATAACTAATACAAGGAGTAGTAATACAATGTACTACTTCGACTCAACAGAGAGTTATGTACAGCTTTTGTTGCTGAAGAAGAAAAGGTCCTTTGGTTTTCCTGTATCTGTTATACTTTTTGAACTCTGAGGCAAAAACTGTATTTTGACCCCCCCCCGGTTCTGTTTTTAGCCGAGGGAGCCTTGGTGGTATGCAGACATGATTTATGCAAACTTGGTAGAGGACATTAAATCCTACAAGGGGTTGCCATAGAATTTTGACTCGAGGAGAGTTTTGTAGAGTTTTTGATGATGAAGTAAGGTTCCTTTGGTTTTCCTGTATCTGTTTTACTTTTTGAACTATAAGGCGAAAACTGTATTTTGACCCCCCCCCCCCCGGTTCTATTTTAGTTGAGGCGGCCATGTTGTTTGGTCAGCGGACATGATATTTGTGCAAACAGAGGACAATTTACTGATGATGTGGCAACGTTTCAAAGCAATCTCTTCAGTGGTTTTGGAGAAGATTTTTAAAGAGAAGTTAATGACGATGTCAACGACGACGGACGCCAAGTAATGGCAATAGCTCACATCGCCCTTCGGGCCAGGTAGGCTAAAAAGGTTCAAATCGAAATCAACAATTATTTCCCCCAGTTATTAATCATCATACTAGATTGCAACGGTTTTTTTATTTTGATAGTAAATTTTAACCTAAATTATAACGTACTAGTAATTATATGTCTCTGGCATAGGCGATTGTTGTCTATTCGAAACACTTCGAACAATTAGGCTGAATTTTACTGCCATTATAATCCGAAGTTGGTTTTGTGATTTGTCGGATTAACCGCAGAATTCAGTCCTATTGCTCGTAATGTAGCAAATAAAAATTTCTAATTTCGTTCTATTTATACAAAATTCAAACATAATATTCAACTTCTTTACGTTATTAAAGCTTTAGACATTGCGAAACTAACGGGAAACGTTCTTTATTGAAGAAATTTCTTTTTTCGTCTTTAAAGATGCACGTAGAAAATGCTATGTTGATCATTTTTCCGTATATGGATAATGTGACCTAATTTTATTATAAAACGTGCTAATTTGCATACTCTAACAACAAGGGTTGGGCTACGCGGAAATGGAAAAACCGGAAACATAAAAACACATATATTTTTGTTCATAACTTTTTAACGGGTAAACATAGAATAAAAATTAACAAACGCCTCTAGAAGGTATTTAAAAGGTTTTTATGAAGATATATAGTGTAATTCAATTAATTATTAATAAAGTTCCATAAACTAAAAGTTGACCGGAAATGTTTTTTGCGAGTGTGCCTACATCAAATTTTCAGATTGGAACCTAGATTTCTCCAAAATGCTTCACCCCGGTCAAATAACTTTTAGTGTCTGATAACGGTCATTCATTCTGGTCAATTAATCCCACATTCAAACTGGTCCCAACCAATTTGTCCCACTTTTGGTTTTGTATATTTTAGTATATTTTAGAACATTTTTGGTTTTAGCAATAAATAATTAGATATTGAAATTTAAGAACCTCACAATACAAAAACAAATTATAATTTTTTCAAATTTATGAATTTAATATATACATTTATAAATGAAAGTAATGACAAACATTAAAAATATTTAAGGATTGTGCATTCCTTTTAAAGTATAAGTTTTATATTATAATAATTTTGTCTCATTTAGTTTCATTAGCATTTTGGGCACATATATAATTATTACTTTTTTATCTTTTGAAAACACAGGGTTTTCCTTTTAATTAAAAATTCAAAGAGCTATAAATACACTTGATTGTCTTTGATTGTCATTATACAAACATCAAGCAGTTAAATGAACACACAGAAGCTGTTGTACTGGTAAATCTTATTTATTTTTGTATACTCGATTTCATATTTGACATTCTTTGACTCAAATTATTTATTTTATTTACTTTAAATGTTGTACAATAAGATTAAGGACCGAATACCTTATTGATAATTACATACAAGTCTTGTGCATTCTGACACCACTATATAAAATTCATGCATTTTTTAAATTGTAAATTGCAAATTAGACTTAAAACTAGAGTAAAAAAACCTGTGAGTAATGCTCACCATTGATACCCCCGGCTTCACAATTACTTTGAAAATTCAGGTGTTCTTAATTATAAAATTGAAACTTTATCTAGTTAAACATGAAGGCGCAGTTGCAGATAAAACATGTAACCCTCCCCAATCCCCCAAAGAATGGCATCCCCTATGTCAATGACAAAGTCCATGTTTTTCTATGGGAAACCTCCAATAATATTCTGATCAAAATGTTTAATATCCAGTGCACAATGGCAATATGTGACCAAGATTCTGTGTAAGTTTCAACAAATTCTATTCAGTGGTGTAGGAGGAGTTGCAAATAAAAGATGGGTATCCCCTTATGTTCATGACTTATGTCCATGACAAAATCCATGTTTTTCTATGGGAAACCTAAAATATCATTCCGATCAAAATGTTAAATATCTCCTGCACAATGGCACTATGTGACATGGATTCTGTGTAAGTTTCATCAAATTCCATTCAGTGGTGTAGGAGCAGTTGCACATAAGAGATGGGTATCCCCTTATGTCAATGACAGTCCATGTTTTTCTATGGGAAACCCCAAATATCATTCCGATCAAAATGTTAAATATCTCCTGCACAATGGCACTATGTGACATGGATTCTGTGTAAGTTTCAACAAATTCCATTCAGTGGTGTAGGAGGAGTTGCACATAAGAGATGGGTATCCCTTAATATTATAACTCCAAATGAAAAGTCGCATTTCAGAACACCGATTAACTGTGTAAAATAATTGTTGATTTCAAAAATTGTAATATGTGATCTACACAAGGTAGAGACGTAAATACAAAGTGCAGATAACTCCCGATAAGTATGTTCGCGCATGACTGAACTTTTTCACTGCTTGGGTGGTGTTGCTTTACGGCCTTCAGTTGGAAGGAAAACAATAGGAGAGTATCAAATGTAGTTTATGAATATTCATGAGGGATTACATCACATTTACCGTATATCTGCTACAGTTTGTGTCCGTGATTAGGTTGGGAAAACCAGAATTCAAAATTTTGTTGATCGTTTAAAGTTAGTTATTTGCACAGTAAATTAATGAAACTTCTACAGAACAATATTTTATACATCTTTTAAAAGATTTTCTAATAAAAATAAATTAAAACCACCGTGTTCATATTTTAAAAAAGTTATAAATGTCCTACCCCATTGTGTCATGACGCAGTTACCTCCCATGTAATACATGATCAAACACGGTAAATCACTCTTCAAAGTGAAAACACAAAAAGACTGCTTTTGTATGTGACAATCTTGCAGACAGATTGAGACAATATTTTTGTCAAACTACTTGCTATTAAAGCATTTTGAGTTAATATTTATGTAGGTTAAGTTCATTTTAATCAAGCCAAATATTAATTTCAATTTATATTACAATTTTAGAATTTTTTATATATAATTATTTTGTGGAAACAGTTTTGTGTCAAGATCGAATTTTTTGAAAAGAATAAAATGTAAATTTCTTTTACATACAAATAGATATTTTAAAAATTAAACTGTTTTTCAAAGTGTCACGAATTCCACTTTAAAATGATGTGTTGTATTTAAATTTTGCAAGACTTTTAAAATTTTATTTTGCGTCCCTACACAAGGACAATAAACTCGACCAAACGCGGTAAGCAGTTTTTTATTTTGTCAGGCAAAACCCGTCGGAACGACACGGCAACGTTTACTATAGATACAAAAACGGGGTTCGCAGTAGGACAGCAAAGGCCCCGATTTGACAGATAAAGGTCAATTTAACGCCGTAAAAGTTACCCGTATGTAAACCAAAAATTTCTTAACAGCGCCACCTATAAAAATTGTTTAGGTCAGGAGAAATTGGCGAGGTTATGTTTTTCTTAAATTAAATCGTTAAATTAAATGTAACAATTTATACGTAATACAGGAATCGATCAAGGGTATATTTTGATGCATGACTGTATGTATGCGACACAGATATAATCAACAGATTGCGTAAGATCTATGATATAAAATCGTCATTTTTTTACGTAAACATGGCGCGGGCCGTTTGTTTACAAATTTATTCAAAAGTAAAAGCTGACACAATTTTATTCCCGGCCCTTTTTATGTATTTTTACAACTGTTTATTCTTTATTAACCAATAGTTTTTCTCGTTATGCCAGTCGAAATGTGTCACCATCTCTGGTAAAAAGCCACGAGGTTGTTTACCAACATGACCAAAACACGTGTGAGTTTTCAAATGTTGGCGAACACATTTCATGTTTAATCCACGAAACTGTCGTTTTGAAGAAGAAATGTTTGTTCAAATTTGACATTAAGCATGACTCGTTAAAAGTCTAGTATATAACGAATTCCCAAGAATTATTTTGTGCCAAAACACGGTGCAATTTGACAGGAATTGAGGAAAGCTCCATGTGCCTTCGTGTTAGTAGTGAATTTGTACACACAGCGTACGTAAGTCGTATAATAGTTTCAAATATGCTGTCTGTTGATAATTTAATGTTGATATATGTTTTTGGCATTTAATAACGTATATTACAGTAGAGTGACATAGGCCCCTACCCCCCTCCCCCTTTTCACACACATAACCACCCACACTTTTAAGAGGGTGAGCCTTTAAGGAATGAAAAATTAATATTGAATTCCAACAATCACACAGTTTAATGATGCCTATAAAATTCTATAACCAGCCATGTCATATACAGTGGCCTCCACAACTTCTAGTTGAATTAAGATTTTTTCAGCTGGCCCATACATGTAGGTTACTTTTTACAACCGATGAAGTTAAATACCATACTGCAAAATAACTAGTTAATATTTCTGACATTTATTGCTGTCATTATTTTGCAACTTATTGCTGTTTAAAACAAGTATGGGTCTTTATTATTTATAACTGAAACTGTTTTACATGTATAGATGCATTTTGACTACCATATTAAGTCAAATGTAGCATTATGCAGTTAAAAACAAAGAATTTATTTAATTTTAGAATTTAAAGGAATTGCTTAAATTTATTTATATGGAGAAATTTATATACATGTCGAGTATTTTATAAATAGGCTTTGCTATTTTATGTCTGAACAAAGTAAGCTTGGGAGATTAAATCTTGAGCAGTAAATAAATTTTTTGGACTGCATTGTGATAGTATAAATTCCATTTTTTACAAACATTATCGAGTTAGCTATTAGGTACAAAATTTATCTAATGATGGTTTCTGCACTTGGTATAGATTTGCTTCTATGATATTCATTGAATGTGAAGCTGATATTGAATGCCATAATTAACATTTCTTGATAAACCAATTAGTAAACTTAAGCATCCTTTCCACAAAAATTTAGACTTTAAATAAACACTTAAATCAAACTGGTATTGTTTAATATTATTTTATAGTTTACAAAAATGTGATATTAAAATTTATGGAAACTTATCTCCAGCAAGAAGTAAGATTTAAAAAACTGGTAGCTATTAACATAATTTTAAAATCTGTGATCATACCTTAACAAAAGAAAAAGGGAAATAAAATGTGAATTAAGTTCTGTGTATAAAAAGAACATTTTAAAAGGAAATTTATAAAAATAATAGTGTCAGTAGATCTATTTTATAGACAGAGATATAGTATTAAATCCTAAAAATGAGTCGTTGGCCCTAGCATGTGAGTTTATGAAGCAATCTAAATCACAGGCATTTGGGGTCAGTATAATTTGTTTCTATGGAATAAAATGCCAGTAAATGAGTTTTATAACATGTATTCACTCATTCGATAAGTTAATATCAGTCTGACATGTCTCAATGCAATATATTGCCCTCAGAAAAATGATAAATTTCTCATTGTAGTATAGACTAATTATGAGAAATTCATGCAAAGAGAAAAAATTTATAAACAGGCAGCTAATAACGCAATTTTGTGCTATCTTCTGTTAATTAAAACTGGATGTAAAAAGAAAATACCAAGACAACAAAGTCTCTGTAAATTATGAAATGTCTTAAAAGATGAATATAACTCTTCCTTAATTGTTCATGTTATTATAACTTAGGTTTTTTTGATAAAATTAAGATGGTCAGAAACTTTTGGATTACTAAAATTTGTATTATATTGTATTTCTGTTATTTCCATTTTTTTAAATATAATTTTGTATTTTACTGGACCCATAGTTGTTATTATGCCTGAATAAATTAATATAAATTTAATGTTTTGCAAATAATATGTTTAAACCTTTTATAGTTTTATGTAGTTTATGGAGTTTTTTCACTATTTATACTGACTGAAATAAGTGTCGTGTAATTGAATAAAAAAAGAAAGAAACATTGTTTCCATTCTGCTTATGGGTCACTAATGTTCACTGTATCTTGCATTGTGTCTACTTAGTCAATCTTAGTGGACTTTAAAACTCTTGCAAGGAAAATTTGCGACATTGAGAATTTAAAGGGTAGCATATCGACTGATGTGTTAAGCTAGGACAAGGAGTGCAACTTTCCTGGTCTGTACAAACCCTAAAAGCTGCTGTCAGTGTAAAAAGCATAGGGTCTTTCATGCTACAAGAAAAAGGCATTTTTTGTCCTTTACTTTTACATTGTTTTCCAATGGCAGACAAAAATATTTGTCTACATGGTTTCCTGAATTAAAGGTTTAAAAATTTGTTCAGCTTGAATATATACATGTATATATTGAACAATCATGTTGATTTGGTATTTCTATAATATATTTTAATGATTGTTATGATTATACCACACTTTGTTTTCTCTAATGCACACACAGCTCCAAAAATTTACCATTACATTGCAAATGTATTTCAGCCTCCCTCCTTTTTGTAGAAAAAGCTGACACAAATTTGTTCAAAGAGGCTTTGAGACCCACAAATTACACAAAAGACGTAATACTATTATATATTATATATTTTATAAGTACTGATATGTTATCTATTCTACTTTGGCAGACAGATGCTAAATATTTTTCGAAGCGTACATCGAGTTGCTTCCAACACCCCCCTTTTCGGCATTTTGTCACCGAAAAAGCTGACACAAATTTGTTCCCGGGGGGTTTGAAAGCTGAAAATTGGACCGAAGACGTAATATTATAATCATGATAATTGATTTAATAATTTATAGGTCGCGATTTGTCACCATTACTATTTATATTTTTAATTTAGAGTTTTCTGTACGGCGAGTGCCGAGTTCAGATCAAAACATGCCACTTCAAAGGGCTTTTTAACCTAGTAAATTAAAACTATACAGTACAAAATTTCTATAAATGACAGGTAATTGTCTTAGGACTTAGCTGTATTTTATTTTATTGATGTATGTTACGACAGTGCTACGTACGATAACGAAAACTGAGACACTATCACGCTTACAAAAAACCGACAAAAAGTTGATCTTTAGTCACGTGACTGAAGTCGTTAAAAATCGGCCATTACAGGCGTTTGCTTTCCTACTGTCGATTGCGGTTTCAATCACAAATTTCTGTATAATGTTCACAATGTTATAGCATAACTTCACGAATAGTCGGCCACAACATATAGTGAGCAAATTATATACACGATAACTAATAGCTAACCTGCAAATCTATGAAATTACTTATTACTGACTAGGTTTTCTGCAGTGTTCAAACGTTGATGTTTTTTACCGGATGCTGTTAGTTTTTTAGTGGTAAATTAATCAACATTTAATCCCGATCCCGGTTATTTGAAAATCACAATTGACGATTGCTAAATCCCACGAGATTCGCCTAGAACGAGGCGTGGGGGGTGGCTAACAGATATTTCTGTGCAATCTCCTAGTCTGGGATCCTGACTAAATATTCTCAATACCGTGACTTCCGGGAATGCTAGTCACTTATACACAGAATATAATATATATAATTTAAATTCTAAAATTGTAATATAAATTATATATATATATATATATATATATCACTGCTCTGTACAATTACCATAATTAATTATGTCTCTGTTTTGATAACCGGCTAATGTATTATCTCTTATCTATGATCTTATCTAATCTTTGAAGTAAATTAATTATGGGTCATCAGTTACAACATCAATTATAAAGGTAAAGTAAATTACATAATAACTATTGAAATAGTTTATTGAAATATGTTACTCTTACCTCAAAGTTTAGGTCCACTGGGTCTGCTGGACGTAAACCTTTTCGTTTCCTATTGCAGGCACGAGTCAAAGTGTCTTCTGTAGGCCGACTAGCAGGTGGTGCGTCCACATCGGCATGCTAACGTAACACAGCCTGGACGATGGACCCAGAAGACTGTCCAAAAACAGAGTCCTGTGCCATGGATTTAACCTAAAAGAGATAAATACTTAAATATACTTATATATTTGTAATATTTAAAAAAAAAATTAATTGATATATAATAAATTTTGTATTATATTGTATTATTTTGTATATTTGAAACCGTATATTTATATTTGTATATTGTCATGTTTGATGATATTCTGTGTGAAATAGTTTCATATATAATATATGTTATTTCAGTGTTTTCTGTTTCCTTATTGTTTATAGTAGCGAAATATTTTTGTAATTTAAATGATATAATAAATTATATATAATTAATATAAAATTAATGTTATGATATGATATATACCACTGCCTTTATCTTCACTGCAATGTGAACACGAGGCTCCGCAGGGTGAATATGCGACTTCAGTCCAAGTTTATATTGGTCACCGTCTTGGATAACAGTGGCAGGGCAGTTGGTGGTCTTTGATCTTTTGGCAAATCTCCACAATGTATGGTCGTCTTTTTGGTTTCTCGCTGTATAACAGAATCCGTCAAGCTTTCTTTTTCCACGTATGGTACCAGAGTCCACCAAACGATATTCTTTGACTGGATTGGTATTTGTACTTTTTGGATCATCAGCTATTGTCTCTTCATGGATGGAATTCTCCACTATTGGGATGGGAATGTCAAACGAGTTTTCAATGACTATAGAGTTCTCTTCCACGGCATTCTGTGTGGGCTCTTCTTGGGCAATCTGGAGCTCATGGTTCTGGTTCTTCTGGCTGTGTACACGGAGAACATCGCCACTGCAAACCTAGATTGCCTCCTCTTAGCTTGGCATATATTTTTGGCAATTTCTCAAAATAATTTTAGCTTGCAATTACTAATTTTTTCTTTGTAGTCGTGACAGAGATTTGTGATTAAAAGAAATTAGTTTTGTTAATTACCTTTGATGATCTTACAAACAAAACCAATCATTAATAGTTGATTATAAATAGTGAAACTGTTAAACATTCGTATCAAAACATAATTAGTTATTAATTCGTCTGTATACACAACTCATTTTCTTGTTTTATTGATAAAACATATAAACAAGTACTTCAAAGTACCGAAAATTAAACAGGTACCGAGGTGACCAGTACCGAGTACCGAAGTGACCAGTACCGAGTACCGAAGTGACCAGTACCGAGTACCTAAGTGACTAATTATGTCAGTACCGAAGTGACCGTGTACCGAAGTGACCTGATACCACTTCCGGTTCGAATATATACTATATTTGGCTTATTGAAAATTCATAGATACATGTACTTCAGATTAACATCTGAAAAAAAAAGGAAAAAAGAAACAGTACATTAAAATTTCGGCGATGAAGGTGTGTTGCTTTAACGGACGTTAATTTCGTTGAAACGCACTGTATTTTATTATTTAGGAGTCATTTGGTTAGAGCAATAAATGCACGATATTTAAAAGTAATTTAGCATTGGGTTAATTGCTTACATTGCTGAATGAATGAAAATCGCCGAAATTCGAGTATGGACGAAATTCGAGTGTGTGGCCATACAGTCAGGTCACCAGCAATGAATCCGGTCAAAATTTTGACCGGTTTGCAACAATCGGAATGCCTGAAAAATGACGTCAGTGATAACTGTGAGTGAAGTAATTCCGACGTCCGGTAATCAAATTTAATAAATATACAGTTTATCAAATGGATGCTTTATAGATTTATGTCTCGTTTGTGGAAATAACTCTTCTGGGAATGGTCAGTTCAACTCGAAAGCCGGAAAACAAGAAGCAGCTAGGTAGCTACTTTATTTAAATTGTATTCTGACAGAAATTTCGGACAGAACAAAACGCGCTAAAAGTTAGCTAGTAAAACATGGTATTTTAAACAACCAATGAAACTGGGTAGTAAACTGGTGGTGACCTGGAGTTATATTTGAAAGTGAATCTTGGGTAAATGAAAAATATTGCACCAGGGGACAAGGTTATGCAATCTCCACGCAAAGGATTCTAGGTATCCTACGTCAACCACAATCACCTCTGCCATACCATTGGTTGACATTGTGAGAGATATCTCTCATGGTGGATAGGCTTCGCGTACAAAAGCAGTAAGTGCAATGTAAAACTGTGTCAAAATTGTATAAATAGACTATATAAAAATAAAAAATAGCTCTTGTATTATTTTACAAACATCATTCTTTGTTTACAAACGTTACAAGCAGACGACAAATGTTGTCCGGTGTCGTATTAATACCGAGCTACCTATGAAAATTAGCTACGGTAGTAAATTTTAATACCGCGGAGCTATTAAAAATTGACTACTCATGTAAACAAGCTACCTTACGACATAAATTAATTAGATTTATCTCCCTTATACCGTAAGGTGGAGTTAGATAGGCGTGAGCTATTAAAATACTTATTTTTATAAACAAACTTATTTTTATAATGTTATTTATTATCTACAATGCCATAACGGCATAAACTGGGTTCTGTTACATAATAATTTACCAAACGTTTGTTCTACAGTCCGTAGATTTGCTCTGAAAACATTTGTGAGCGAAATGATTGTTGGAATTGTGTCTTCAGGTATGTTTTTGACTATCTCCCAATTATCGCATAATTACAAAAGATAAATTTAGCACTAATTAATTTTAATTGTTCAAAGAAATAAAACTTCACCTAAATTTTACGTAATTTAGTTTATGTAGTTTAAAATGGAATTAAACATTTTTCATTTTCATTTTTATACGCCTGTCAATGACAGAACCCCCCCCCCCCCCCCCATGCGTGCGTATTATGGTATACAAATGTCTATCCTTCGTATCTTGCAAATAAGATTCACAGATTTTTTTTACAAACTGCACATGTTTGTTTATTGTATTAGTGTCATAGTCTGTATACTTGTTGGTAATCTCTGATTTATTGGACTTGGTGCATGAAAAGGGGGTGGGGTTGTTTTCATAATCTTGCTCAAAAACTTTCGGTTTTCATCAAATTTTCTTGAATCTTTAGGGAATTTTTAATTTGATAGATATGCGCTTCCTTTTTCGTGGTAAAATTCGGATTTTTAATGGTAGTTAATGGGGCTTGTTTGTGGAAAGCTTTCATAAATTTTCTTAAAATATTGAGACAGTGTTGATATTGATAGATGATCAGTGTCGATAGTATGGGGGAAGATCTTTTCTGTTAACGTGTTTTGGTCATTTTTACACGTCTGTAAATAAAGTAGCTGGTAAATGTTTTTCAACCATTAGATGTGATCTGTTTTCTTAAAAATTGAAATTGTTGTAAACTGTTATAACGAAAATGAAAACACTGTTTACTGTTAATAATCAGAACACTATTGCCCTTCGATGAGATACTGTTGTTGTCTGGTTTTTTCGATTTTTTAACTCGCTTGTTAGTTTAAACATATTTATTAATATAAATTTCAATAATATGTACAAAATACACCATACAAAGAATAACATACAGGATTCGGAAATAAGCATGTAAGCTTTTGTTAATCCGTCTCCTTACAATTCCTACAAAATGTAATATCAAAACTATAAGCATGCTTAGAGAATTAATAGAAATAGAAAAAGAAAAAGGACATGTAAATGTTGTCAGGAAGTGTAATCAATAAAAGAAACAGTCAATGTGACAATGGAAATGATGAAATAGTGAAATGCAGTTAAAAAAGCGTTTGCTTTGAAGAATATAGTTTTGAACAAGATTAAAGACATTAATATTTTCATCTAATGTTAGAAGATCTGACCCATACAATAATTAGTTCACATCGACAGGTTGGTTTAAATTAAGAGTATGTATGGTACTATAACGAAGCTGATCGTACTTATAACATTCAAAAAGAAAATAATATGTTGATTCGACATGACCACATGTACATTTTGGAGAATCCACAAGGTTTCGCAGAAACAGATGCTCATTTAGTGAACTACTGTTCATACGAAGCCTTGCATGTAGAATCTGCCCTTTTCGAGTTCCGACGTAATAGTATTTTGGGGTTTCTTTGCTACGAGTCACCAATTTATTTTTAAATATACTTAACGAGGTAGACCTTCTTACATCTAATGGCAAATTATTCCACATGTTAATGGTCGCAGGCAGAAAATATTCAGAGTAGAAGTTCGTTCTTGTACGAAGATTAACAATATTTTCGACTTGGCGAGTAAAATGACTATGTCGATCACCAATTGAACTAGGAACAAGTTCCCATAAATAATTTGGGGATTCCTTGTTTATAATCTTGTATAATTGAATAAGTCGATGTTTTTCCCTCCTAGCCGAAGGTTTTTCCCGACCTGTTTCTTGATAAAGTTTTTCTAACGACGTCAATTCTGTCCCTCCCGTAACAATGCGCATAGCGTCTATCTGGACACTCTCTAACTTGTTAACTAAGTATTGTGTATAGTTATGCCATACCACATCGCCATATTCCAGAATTGGTCTAATATTAGAAAAGTAAATTCTTTCCAGGACATACCTGTCAAGGACAAATCGTACCCTACGAAGGAAACTAACTCTATTATAAGCTTTTTTAACAATGTAGTTAATGTGGTCATGCCAAGAACCATTACTTGAAAAATAAATGCCTAAGTGTTTGTTTGAAGCGACTTCTTGAATATTGAGCCCGTCCATAACAATAGGTGGATGAATTGGCTTGATTAATTTACGAGATATAGTTATCATTTCAGTTTTATGTGGGTTAAATTGTACTAACCACTTTTCTGAACAGCTATTAATTTTAGCTAGATCCCTATTTAATATGTCAGCAGCGACTTTGGGACTATCTACTATTATATAAATGCTAGTGTCGTCTGCAAATAGCTTAACACAAGCATTAATATCTTCTACAATATCATTAATAAATAAAAGAAACAATAAAGACCCCAAAATGGAACCCTGAGGAACACCTGCATTAATAGATGTCCAGTCAGAACTACCACCGCTTAAAACCACTCTTTGTTCCCTCCCTGAAAGATAGTTTTTAAACCAGTGTAATAAATTTTCATCAATACCATAATTCTGAAGTTTGAATAAGAGTCCTAAGAGAAAATCGCTTGTTTCTGTTTCAGTGATATCTGGTTTTTTTTATTTTTGAAGTCGCTGTTTTCTGTTTTCTCATGTAAATTGCTGTTATCTGTTATCATTATTTTAAATCTACTGTTATCTGTTTTGAGAAAAATTAAAAAGTGTTAACCTGTTAATAGAATGAAAGAAAAGGAAACAACCCTATTGTTCCCGGGGAAATAAAACAAAAGGGAAACAACTCTATTGGTCACCGGTAAATAACCTTTAAGGTAAAAAAACAAATAAAAAGGTCAACAATGCAGAAGTTTAGATGAGAACAACACAAATTTCAGTAAATTAAAATGTACATGTTTAGTGTTAATTGGCGTACAATATAATAAAACAAGTACGACCCTCTATTATTGAGGGAGAAATTCATATTTGTAAACTAACCCTCGTTGAAGTTTTTTGCCTCGGGTTCGGGTTAAGAAATTTGATTGTTGCCCTCAAGAAGGTGAAGTCAAGGTGAAAGTACTAGATTGATTATTTCATTAGTTTATTTATTTATTCCATAGTTCTGCTCTACATTCTCATTTCTTACTTTGCTACCATTCACTTTCTCCTATGACTTCACTGCCACCTTTATTGTTATTATTTACCTAACAATATACCGGTATATTTATGCATGACAAATGTCAGAAATATGACCCATTAAAATAGGATACCTTACAGCTATGTATTGCATGATGGGTAAATAAGAATTATAATCCTCGAAAAAAAGTAACCTTACCCTGTAGATTTTTGTAAGCATCTATAAAACTATTACCTATGAAAAATCGGCAACATTTCATCTATGCATTACAACAAAGTGAGTAATCAGAAAGATGACCCATGAAATAAGATACCTTATATCTATGTATTGTATGATAGAGGTATAAAACTATTATCCTTAAAAAAGCATCTCTGTATTGTATTATAGGGGACCAAGAACTATACTCCTTGACAAAAGCGACCTTACTCTGTAGATTATATTAAACATGTTTAAAACTATTACTCATGAAAAATCAGCTACCTTACAAAAAGAGGAATCAGAAAGATGACACATGGAAATAAGATACCTAAAATTTCTGTACTGTTTGATAGAGGAATAAGAAATATATTCCTTACATCTTTATATTGTATAACAGAGGAATCAGCAGTATGTCCCATGAAAATAAGATACCTGAAATTTCTGTATTGTATGATAGAGGAATAAAAATTAAAATCGTTGAAAAAAAGAAAGCTTACCCTGTAGATTATATAATTAAATGTATAAAACTATTACCCATGAAATATCAGCTGCCTTAAATCTATACATTGTACAAAAGAGGAATCATTAAGATGACCCATGAAAATAAGATACCTTATATCAATGTATAGTATGACAGGAGTATAAAACTATTATCCTTAAAAAAGCAACCTTCCCCTATAGATCATATTAAACATAAAACTGTTACCCATGAACAATCAGCTACCTTACATCTATATATTGTACAAAAGATGACACATGAAAATAAGATACCTGAAATTTCTGTATTGTATGATAGAGGAATACGAAATATAATACTTGAAAAAGCAAGCTACCCGGTAGATTATATTAAAGCTAAATAAAACTATTACCAATGAAATACCAGCTAACTTACATCTATACATTGTGCAACATAGCAATCAGAAATATGACCCATGAAAATAAGATACCTGAAATTTCTGTACTGTATGACAGAGGAATAAGAAATATAATCCTTGAAAAAGCAAGCTACCCTGTAGATTATATTAAAGATAAATAAAATTATTACCCATGAAAAACCAGCTACCTTACATCTTTGCATTGAATAACAGAGGAATCAGCAGTATGTCCCATGAAAATAAGATACCTGAAATTGCTGTTTTGTATTTTTTATTAAAAATAAGACTATTACCCATGAAAAATCAGCTACCTTACATCTAGTATACATTGTACAAAAGAGGAATCAGAAAGATGATCCATGAAAATAAGATACCTTATATCTCTGTATTGGAATATTGGAGAACAAGAACTATACTCCTTGAAAAAACAACTTTACCCTGTAGATTATATTAAACATGTATAAAACTATTACTCATGAAAATCAGCTACCTTACATCTATACATGTACAAAAGAGGAATCAGAAAGATCATCCATGAAAATAAGATACCTTATATCTCTGTATTGTATTATGGGGTAACAAGAACTATACTCCTTGAAAAAAGCAACTTTACCCTGTAGATTATATTAAACATTAATAAAACTATTACCCATGAACAATCAGCTACCTTACATCTCATCCTCACAAGTCAGGGTTTCTGTGTCCACGAAACGATGACAAAGGTAACATGGAAATTCCCGGGCTAGAAGATTTTCGTATGACGCCAATCCTTCAAAATAGCAACCAATGAAATTGCTTGAAAGAAGAAAGTGTTTGGCAGTAGTCATTCTTACTCATTCTTGAGTTGGAATAAAACGTTACGCAACTAATAAATAACGCGGTAATAACAAACTATTAACATTACTGTACAAAATACACTGATTTACACATGGTCTATGCAACACATCCGTTTGGTTTATTTACAATCGACATCGGGATATCCCCTAACCAAGTCGTGAATGAAAGCGGGCTTTTGATTGGCTACATCAAGGTATGATGTAGCCAATCAAAATAGTAACTTATAGCCCAGGAATTTCCTCACTAAGTTTGTCAGGGTTTCGTGGACACGTGTGGACACAGAAACCCTGACTTGTGAGGATGCCTTACATCTATACATTGTACAAAAGAGGAATTAGAAAGATGACCCATGAAAATAAGATACCTTATATCTCTGTATTGTATTACGGGGGAACAAGAACTATTCTCCTTGAAAAAAGCAACTTTACCCTGTAGATTATATATAAGATGTATAAAACTATTACGTGTTACACACAACAAAAATGAAAAAAAAATGATTCAAAAAGTGTTTAAGTAAATAACATTTTATATTCAAATGTTTCAAAGGGGCGATTGGTTCTATTAAGGCGTCCCTGAGAAATTTTTTTGGAAAGGTAGAAAAGTGGAAAGCGAATATCAGAAGAAACGTTGCAAAAACAATATGTCGCCAAAACTTAGTTTGGGCAACGTTATAAAGAAATTCCATTTTATTGGGATATTGATTTAAACAGTTTGTTAAACTGGTGGTCCTCCTGTGAGGATTTTTATTTGCAACAGAAAAAATTCAAAATTATTTGTCTAATTCCTTGCGGGGGGGGGGGGGTCTTCCATTGAAACGGCGACTTTCCATCATTGACTATAATAACCGTTTTGCCCTTAAAATCAGACCATTTCGCAATAAAATGGGTCATCGCCCAGGTTTACAAAGTATCTCCTCAATAATACTCTTCTCTATCTTAATATACTGTCGCGGTTTAGCGAAAATGTTGCTTGTTTGACGCTTTTAAAATGATTATATCTTGTCGTGTGGTTATCCTTAAATTTGACGGGTGGCTTTCAATTTTGAATTGGCGCTAATGTGGAATTTTATCGTAGAAAGTTATATTGCTCTTCTTCATCTGAGTAGTTTGTCTTTCGTAAAGGTTTGTCGTCAAACCATTTATTTTTAACATTTAATCGTTGATAGAAAATTTTCGGCAGCCATGAAAACGATTATCTATGTTTATAATTTAAATCAGTTTAGTTAACTTTATACGTGTATTAAATAAGAATGAGAGACTATTTAGCATGTGAAATTGGTTTATCAGTTTGTTTTGTTTAATCATATTTTATAGAGGTTAATAAATCAATTAATATGGGCATGTCTCAATTTCTTGTGTGGCAGAGATGAATTCTGACTTAGGAAGATATGTGGCCCCTGTTTCGGAAATTGTTTGATTTGTGGATTGTCTTTTTTAAGTTTCTTTTATTCGGCATTTTGTTATTGCCTTCATTTATTTCTGATTAACTACAAAGTACATAGTCACAGAAAAAATAGGTATATATGGTATTAGATTTCAAAACTAATGTGAACACTACACTCAAACCAATCGGAGGAGAGACCCTCGATTTTTTATATTCATGAACATATACAGTTTTGCAAGAACAATAAAATTTCTAAAAACAGTTACCTTAGATATATGGTATACAATATTAATCTAATGATACATGGTAGGCAATAATAATGCAATGACATGACCTCGCCATGATTTGTTTGCTTGTTTAAGTAGTGTTTAACGCTTGCACTTTCATCAATTTAACAGCTATATCAAGGGGTCCAGTTTTTTTATTGTCATTTTAATGAGAGTTTGGGTAATACATTTTTCACGATCATAAGGGGCTTCATAAGATCGATTTTAACGGCGAAAATTGTCATGATAAATTCACTTTTATAACATTTTCCATCAAAAATATAGTATATAAAATGCTAAGACATAATAGAAATGCAAAAACATGTTAGTTTAATGTGTGTTTGGGTATAATTTGGGTAAGTTTGGGTAAGTTTGGGTAAAAAGTCACACCCATCAATCGTCTCCTTAACCCAAATACAACACAAGAACTAAAGAATATTTGTTCATATTTAAAAGAATCTTATACACTAAGAAATTTACATCTTTAGAAAAAATATATGTGTATAATTATTTAAAAATAATTCTCATCATATTGTACAGCAAAATGCCACTTAGTGTACATCGTCATACTATACAGAAACTTTATATATTTTCACAATTGATTATTTCATTATAATTATTGAATACATACCAGTATACTTTTATGTAGATAAACGTACTATCTGTTGTGTATTAGATTACGCAATATTGTAAATATGACTATGCTTTATCCAATTAAAAAAAATGAATTTGATATTAACACTTAACGTTCGCGGCGGATCTAAAAAAATATCCGAAGGCAAAGTTCCATCCTGCATCCAATATAGTGATCGCATCAATATATATGCCATATTTTTTAAAATGATTAGAAGAAAGGGGGCTGGGGGAAAGATACTAAAATGATCAAAAGTTATCTATTGTTAGGTTAAGATTGGGACAAACTATAAATTAATTAGAACCTATATCATCTTTTTTAAGAAAATGCTGATAAATTATGTGCAGAAATTAATACAAATGTTTATAAAATGTTTGTTTTCAAGGAAAACAATCTCCATCTTTTCTTCGAATTACTTTTAACTAGCACCTAAAACAACTTTGTAAGAGAAACAACGTAATTTAAGCTTAGATAACTGTTATAAGTCAGGGTGAGTTTTTCGTTCGCCGACATCAGCCTAAATAGCTGGTCGGTAAAATTTATTCCCAGGAATTTTACTACATATAAAAAGGGCCATGTCACCCCCCACCCCCCATATTTCAAATGGTATTGGGCTTAATTCATGTTGTTCCATTTTAGTGATTCTACTCTGTATCACTTTGATGTAATAAGTAAGTCCATAGTTACTATAGTTTTCAAATGGACTGCTCGGTTTAACATACCGGTTCATGTATGAAATATAATGGTACTTTATTCTAATTTCTTAACGTGGCGAATTCTATCTACCAGAAGTTCAAGATTTCACTGGACTCTAGGTACCTCTCTGTCGACTCATATAGATATAGTTCTAGCAAATTATCCAACAGTGATGAAATCTGAAGGCGGTCATATACAATATCTTGAAGATGGTCAAGATGTTATCTGAATGTTTTCTGCATTAATTACTTTTATGCTGTTGCACACTGAAACTAATGATGTCAATTTTATTTGTTTACTGCTATAAACATGTAGATAAATTCTTACACATCTAGTGAAGCTACCTCTAGAGGATACTTCGCCTTCATTAATAGGTTTAATTAAGTTACATTTGTTTTAGTGTTCAATATATAATCATACTAATATATGTCCAAATTAATCTGTCTACCTGTCGTGTTAATTTGAATAGAGCAACAATTGATCTAACATTAAAATTGTCACATTAAAGTAATCATAAATAAAATAATTCATTTTATTCATATATACTTAGGAACAATTATTGTTAAGAATAAATTTTAAGTGGATATAAACTATATTTTAATGCCATTCTTAAACGGAGACATTTCATGAAGGGGTTTCATATAAATATGTTCACCTACTAAGAAGATGTGTATTGTTGCTATATTTTACGACATGCATTTCTAGAACTAGATCAAGAATATTGATGTGAATATTATTATTATTATTATTATTATTATTATTATTATTATTATTATTATTATTATTATTATTATTATTATTATTATTATTATTATTATTATTATTATTATTATTATTAAGGTTTACTTTTTCCAATATGACGCTTGCTTCCACTTTTGTTATTTTTTGCTCTTTTTGCTTCTCATTTTTCCAAAAAGGCAGTGGAAAAAGTAAGAAATATTTCATTTTTAAAGTTTCGCGATAAATTGTTATCTGAAAAGATTCTTCAGAATCGGCCAGTGAGATCGAAGCAGTATTCCAAATCTCCAAAATATTGATACCCAAATATATTTTATTTTTATATCAAACATAGCGAAAATGTCAAACACCAAGCGCACTGTACATTTTCTTATACATGATGGTGTACTTAGCCCAGATCAGACTTTTAGCAAATAAATTTATCCAATACAGATCGGATATGGCCTCGTTAGACGAGTGGTTAATTAGTTCGTCTAAAATTGATCACCGGGTCTGTTAACACCCTTTTTACAACTAAAATACTTAAACAACTGAACATTGTTAATATTACATACGTTGCTACATTTTAGTCACAAGAGTCAAGGTTATGACCCAAACCGCTCTATGAGCAAAACAATCTGTTTAATTAAAATTCGATCCCTCATCTCTCAAGTTTTGCTGATACATCGCGTCGAAAATAAGTACAGAAGCCATGAGAGGACGAATTCAAATTAAATTGGACAAAACCATAAGAAGATTGAATTACTTTGTTTAACAATACCAGTGTTTAGTTCGGCTTCTTTAACAACAATAAAGCATTGTTTTCGTAGGCAACTGTACATACGTACGTTCCGAATGTACTGAGATTTTTTGTCTTTGTTCAGGGGGCCTCGTTGGCCGAGTGGTTAAGGTAGTTCGTCTACTGTTGATCACGTGGTCTGTCAACACTAAGGTTGCGGGTTCGAGTCTCACTGCTAGCAGGGTGTACTCGACTCCAATCTTAATTGACAAGGATTGCCAGTTTTCCTACTGCAGGTCGTGAGTTTTCTCCGGGTACTCCGGCTTTCTCTCCCAACAAAAACTGGACGCCATGATAATTGCTGAAAGTGGCGTTAAACCCCAATCAAACAAACAAACAATCTTTGTTCAGACTATACATTTCATTAGGGTGTCTTCCAGATTGTGTCACTTTTGATAATTATAGGTAAAGAAAGATAGAAAAAGTGATTAACAATGATGGACGACATGGGACTTCTAAGTGTTGGACAATAGGGAAATGTTATAATGTTTTTTTAAGACTGTCACAGCAATGGTTTAATATAGATAGTTTATAATATAATATATAACATAACAAGATTAAAAACTATTTTATTGATTGATTGACTGATTTATTGTTTGTTTTTATGATCAATAAATAATGAGAAAAGTGATTTACCACCGGAAACAGAATTTTGACTTCCACTGAAATAGTTATGAGGCGCGTAGTTTTAAGCATAATATATCGCGGGTGCAAAGTGCCTACAGAAGGAAGGGGTCTTCATCGCGCAAGAAACGCAGTACTCCGCAAACACTTTATCCACTACGGTTCGCGGTCAGGTTTTTTGCCGTTTCGCATCAGACAGGATAAATGATCAAATTCTAAACTGCAGAAACCAGTTGTACTTCAAGGATAACAGATAAACAATGATGTGTCTTGATTGGCTGCTTAATTTGGGAGATAGCTACCCGATTGGCCAACAAATACTATTAAGCAGAGCTAAGTTAGGGATGAAAACCCTTCATTTTTACGGGGCGGTGGCAATCATAATGGGCAGACCGCCGTTCATGCCACTCGAGAAAAGCCGAGAAATCACGAATCGCTTACGATGAATGAAAAAGGGGGAAAATATGCAAGATAATGGGAATCAAACCAATCTTATTAAAATTATATCTTCACTTGGCTCCCCCTTTTGCTATTTTCACGACGACAATAGCAAAATGGGGTTAAGTGAAAATATGATTTTAATTAGATTGGAATCAAACTTTTTAAAAAGAAAAGTGGCATTGATTTGTGTATGTTTATCATAAAATGTGTATAAAACTTAAACGGAAATTTCCGAAGCGATATGTAGGTCTATATCAACTATTTTTGTGAATATAATGGATCTAGGATACTAAACAATGATTTCTTGGATACTGCTTTTGATTTGTATTTTATGGACAAATGATTCCGGTTACAAGACAAATTTTAATTCTTTTCCTGCTTACTGACAATGTTAACATCAACTATCTTACCACGTATGATGCATCTAGAGATGCTTAGTATAGTGCTGTCTCTCACCTATATTTTACGGTTGCCTGATTTGGATATCTAAACATCGTGTACTTATACTGAAGTGATGTAAATAATAACAATACATATTGCCATTTAACATTAAAAAAACAGTACGTATTTTTGTCCACAAAGAAAAATAAAGCTTTGAGACGGCTAGCTTTTTAGGAAAGATAACACTTGTCGTATTATATACCTCACAACTTTCTTTCCTCTACCGGAGATACGCTGTAGCTCGGACACTGGGAACCATCACAGTATAGCCCCATGCAGGGATAACAGTTTTACCCATATCGGATAAATAATAATGAAAAAATATTTTATGGGCCATTTCAAAGCTCAAGTTTTGACCCCAGGATAAAAATTCAAAAGTAAAGGTATTTTGGTCCTTTTCTCTTTAAGATCATTTTAATGGCAACATTAAACTTGTAAAAATGGATTTGAATGATTAAAATAATAATCTGGATTGCAAACGTCCGATGTAAATCACATGTTTAGATACGTTAATTTTCATTTCTTCCAGTTGATATATGACAATCTTATCATCTGGCAAGATATGGGGAGGGGGTTTCTATTACAGTGAAACTGGACAATAAAAACTGGACGCCACGATATAGATGAAAAATTGCTGAAATTGGCGTTAAACACAAACAAACATCAATATATTTACGCGCTTGATTTATATAATAGCAAAGACTTTTTTGTTAATGAGGTTTTGGTTGGTGTAATGGGTTTTAACGCCGCTTGCAGAAATTGTACAGCTATATCATAGTTCCGAGTTAAAAAATCCACAATAAAGAGGCAACTCAGGCAAATCCTTGTCAATTATAATGTTCGGCCATACCATCTCATAATACTTTAGGCCAGAACGCGAACCTACGTGTTCATGTTTGTTTGTTTGTTTCAATGGTGTTTAACGCCATTTTCAGCTCAGCTATATCATGGCGTCCAGTTTTTATCGGGATAAAGCCGGAGTAGAGAAAACCCCCGATTTGCGGGAGTAAAACTGGCACTCCTTGTCAATTCCTAAGTGATTACAGGCACAAATAGGAGATCATAAATAATCCCTTGTTTTGGAGTTACGTACA
Source organism: Limnoperna fortunei (assembly GCA_944474755.1). Taxonomy (NCBI): domain Eukaryota; kingdom Metazoa; phylum Mollusca; class Bivalvia; order Mytilida; family Modiolidae; genus Limnoperna; species Limnoperna fortunei. The sequence continues at coordinate 39,485,878 of OX104124.1, forward strand.
GCGCCATCACTTTGTGGCCATTAGTATTTAATTAACATACACATATGAAAGTTGGTTACTCCACAGCGGCAATACATTCTTTATCTATCTTTTCACACAATGTAAAAGTTTTATGAGTTATTGAAGGTTTAAAAAAGAAAAGGTTTTGTAATAACACATTTAACAAAAGGTTGCGTTATTTATACAATGGTGACTTGCATCGTATATAGAATTTTTAAACAAAAAATATTCTTATATTTAATTGTATTTTACTGTACCTCCACTTTGAAAAAAGTCAATTTACTATCAAAATGTTTATAAAACAAAAGCAATAAAAATTAAAATGACATATAAAGAATAATATGAATTTGTGTTTCCTGTCTGTTAGAACTTGTTCTCCTAGTGTTTATTTCCTCAATTTTCTTCACAATGGCACATAATTGCAACTTATTATAACATCTGTGGGCATTCCTATACACATTAACAACCATTTGTTATAATTGCATGAAACATGTCTTATTGGTTTATGTAACGACATAAAGACATTAAATGTAATCAAGTGATGTTAATAGAGCACTTTCATTTGCTAAGTCACCGCGGTTAACCTCAGCTTTAGATGAAAATAAGGGGAATTTACAACTACTCAAATATATATGTTATTCAATGAAAAGAGCAACCTTTTCATATAATTTGGAAGGGGAAAAAAGAGACCCTTTTGGGCTGCACATCCATATTTCCGTACCCCAACTCCAACCCTCTCGTGAAAATTTCACATTTTTGCATTGGTTTTGTTATTGTAACTTGGTGGAAGGGCGATAATCCAAACACGTTATTATTGTGTAGCAGATTTTCATAACGATCTTTCGGAACACATCGATGTTTTACCGAATAAGTATTCCGAACATTAAAAAGCAGCTTGATTGTCATGGTAGCAAAATTTAATACGACACCGGCAGTAAATGGGGAATGACGTGTGGCAGAGGTTATATCTGGGAACCAGTTATGTTCTCTGTGCCGGAGAGTGACTTCTGTGTTACACTTAACTTTGATGAAAGGTAAAAATGAAAGACCGATAAAAAACCGACATAATAAGCCGCGAAAATGTAAATTTAAATTATGATTTTTATACGAAAATTAGATTTTAAAAACAGGTATGTTGTTTAAAAAAAGATGTATAAATCGTTAAAATCAGTGGTAAAATGCAATAGCAAATAGAAGGAAAAACAATTTTTTTAATAATAAAATAAAGTCATTAATGATATTGATATTTATATATTTTAAAATATGAACTGTTGACTGTGATGTAAAACTATTTAAAAAATACAAGTTATATTTAGTTACTTATAAAATAAAACATACCTTGGATTGTATATAAAGTCCTGAAAACAAACACAAATTTTAAAAAAGGTAAATGAAATTTTGAAAAATGTAATAATAAATAAAACAAAAAATATAATTCTGAAAATATTATTAAGTTTTTAACAATGTTTATGCACATGAATGTTCGTTTTCCGTTTGGAATACGTCTAGTTGTCTAATGAAAATAATTATAATAACACTACTATGTACAAATAATATAAGTAACGCAATATTTCGCTTTACCAAAGAGCTTCATCAGGCGTTGACTGAATCAAAAATTCAAATAATAGAAAATATTTTTGTTGTTCACTTTATGCAAAAAATGTTCTGACTCTGAAGGACCTAAAATATTTTTGTTGTTCATATTACTGTGGGGTCATAAATATTTTAGTATTCTACCTAAGGATAAAGTTCGTTCAATCCATCGGGTTCTAGCGTTTTTAATTGATGTATCCAAAATGTTTCTCGAAGTCTTCTGGTTGATGTATTCCACTTTGGGTTTTGATCAATAATTTGGAATTTTACAGTATCAAAAGAGTGGCCTGTAGTTTTAAGGTGGCGAGTTAGTGGACAATTTCTGTTTTTCGTGAAAAAGGAGCGATGGTTGTTAAGTCGCATATTGAAAGCTGTCTTTGTTTCTCCAACATACTGGATGTTACAAATTCCACAGGTCAGTATGTAAATACAATTGCTGGATTTACAGGAACAATTTGAGTATATTACAGCTTTCGTTGGTTGTTGTGCTTCGAAATGTGCTAGCAACGTTTGCTGCTTTACAGCATTTGCAATTCCTGCAATTGCATGGATTGTATCCACCAGGTTTTGAAGGAGGGTTCATTTTGACTCTAGCATTTACAATAATATCTTTTAGACTGTTTGGTCGACGGTATGCCATTAACGGTGGTTCAGGGAAAAGCTTTTTTAAATTTGGATCATTTTCGATTAGGTCCCAATATTTCCTTACAATATTTGAAATGTTTTTTAAGTCAGGGTGGTATGTAAGGACTAATGGTATTCTGCTGTTTGTTTTATTCGTATCTTTGTAATTCAGCAACGAATCTCTGGAAACATTGTGAGCTTTTCCAAATGCCTCGGCGATGTTTTTGTTTTTGTAGCCTCTTTTGAGTAAATGTTTACGGAGCTCATTTAAACGATGGTTTTGGATATTTTCTGTTGAGCAAATTCTTTTGATACGTATGGCTTGACTGTAAGGAATACTGCGCGAACAATGCCTTGGGTGGCAACTTTTGGGGGATAAAAATTGATGTTTGTCTGTTGCTTTCGTGTGAAGATCTGTTGTCATCATTCCGTTTTGGATGGAGGTAGTAGTGTCGAGAAACGATATTTTGTGACCAGAGAAATCGAAAGTAAATTTGATGGTGGGGTGAAAGTTGTTACAATAGTTACAACATCTATTAAATGTTCTTCACTTTCCTTCCATTTAATGTCGATATCATCAATGAAACGGAACCATGACAATGGTTTATATGGTGCACCAGACAGAAGCTATATTTCAAGATTTCCCATTAATATATTGGCATAAGAGGGAGCCATTTTAGTTCCCATGCTAGTACCACTCACTTGGATGTAGTGTTCGTCATTAAAAACAAAATTGTTGTTCTCAAGGACGAGAGTGAGCAATTTAACAAGACATTCTGTTGGGAGATTTTTTTCTTGTCTGGTGTTCCATACATCTTCACAGCAAGAAATTTCTTCATTTTGTGGTATGTTTGTATACAAAGATGACACGTCCATAGTAGCAAGCAATGTGTTTTGAGGATTTAGGGACTGCATTTTTTTCAGATAATCTGTTGTATCTTGAATATGGGACGGAAGGTCTCAGATGGTGATCGACAAATTCCGAATTTTTTTCCGTGGGGTGTCCATTAGCAGATACAGTGGGTCTTCCAGGAATGACTTCTTTGTGTAGTTGGGAAGAAGATAGAATCTACCCGCAGAGCAGTTTTCAGGCATTAAATATTCACATGTGTCATTATCGATGTGACCTTCTTTATTCATTTTAGATAAGGTGGACTGTATTTCCTTTGTTATAGCAGGTGTAGGGTCAGATGCAAGTTTTTTATAAAATGAGGTATTTGACAGTTGTTTGACACCCTCTTTAATGTAATCCTCCGTGTTCATAACAACCACAGCACTCCCCTTGTCGGCTGGTTTTATGGTTATTTCTGGTCTATACTTTAGTAGTAGGGTGTGAGATGTTTTAGTCACCCCAAAAACGCGTGGTGCTGTGGTGCTCCCAAATATGGGCATGCCCCGCCCCCTTTCTATACACCGGAAGTGCGTCATCGGAAATTCCACCATCGCGTAAAACATACGTGTCTCATGACGTCACAGGAAGTACGTGAGTCATCGGAGATTCCAGCATCGCGCAAAACCTTATTTGGTCAACCGATTCCAGTGAGTCATCGTGTCTGCTAATAAGGATACTTCCATGACGCGCGACCATGAGTCATCGCGCGGCGTATAATTGTCATTCCATATATTTTTCAATCGATGATAACGTATATTTTAAGGAATTAATTACCATTCGCTTAATTAAACATCTAAAACATTTTATTGGATAAATTATTTCAAACATAGCGCCGATTATCGATCCAGTCATACACACCTGTCATAACGCGTTTCGGTCAGTGAACCTATTTATAGCCTATACGATTAATCTCACGTTCGATTAAATCCACATGTAGAGCTTGTCTTCAAATCTGTTATATGAAATATCATGTAGTTCCCATATTTACTTGTCAATTTACAATATTCATTCTCTAAACAATTATTTTTATTATTGTCTATGTATATAAACAGATAAAATTTTATTTTAAGCGTTGGTATTTGTTTTAATTATTATATCTAAAACATTGGTACAATCAAATATTTCAAACATATCGTCGAATTCAATTACCACACAAGTCATAACACGTTAGTGAACCTATTTATAGCTTATACGATTATCTTTCACGTTCAATTAAATCAACATGTGGAGCTTATCCTCAAATCTGTTATATGAAATATCATGTAGTTCTCATATTTACTTTTCTATGGTCATCCTCCTCGTTTATCCTCAAATTACCCTTTCATACACTGATAACAATCAACAACATTGTCTCAAGTAACCTTTACACCGACACGTGCCAGACGTCTATACTCTTGATTTGATTCGGATAAAATAAACAAACATCAATTACCAGGGATTACCAGTCATATCGTACACTATTAAATATACTCCATACACAAATTAACATTCTTTCATAGATATTAGAAATGATTTTTTCTGTCGAAATTACAGAAATGTAATTGTCAACATTGATAAAATAAATTACGTACTATATTCACTAAAATAATATTTATCTTTGACCTCAGATTACCCACTGTATAATTATCCACTTTAGTTCTATGGACAGCTGATACATATTAATCTATAATTAAATCCTCGTTCACGACGCCTGCTAAAATGCAAGTTCTCTGAGTGTATCATATTTTATGCTTACTATCTTTGATTTATAAAAAATGATCAAATCATGACGGGCCATTGCCGGACCCCCCCCCCCTAAATTTTCATCATGCTAAAACATGGTTTTAATAATACTTATGAGTCATTCCTACACGAATCATATCTATATACATCATCAGTTCGTATGGACATGAGCCTTCATTTGTAATGCTTACACCATGAGTCATCCTACATACGATGACCAAATAAGGTAATCAGTCTTGGGTACGAGACAAACCTATGAATACATCCTAGTGAGTCATATACGATGGCCAAATAAGGCGAACACACTTCCGACTACATGCGCATGTCCAAATGTCGAAAATTTGAACTATCCAATTGTAAAGCTCGTATTATATAACAACCAATAAAAACATTGCCTACAATGACACAAGACTATAAGAGCATCACCAATCACGTCGTACCAGAATTTTAACGATGGAGTTTCAGTGCGATAAATGTTACAAAACCTTCTCAAGAAATTATCTTTTACAAAGGCACAAAGAATCAGTTCATAGTACTACACACTTGTTTTCATGCGCCAAATGTACACAAACATTTAACAGAAAGGATGCGCTTCAGAGACATCAAACATCATGTTCCGTCAAGTGTAAATATTGTGACATTAACTTTGATCATAAGCATGATTTATTAAACATTCATGTAAGTTCAGAACACACGGACATGAAATTTATATGTTCCAAATGTGGAAAGAAATATTCCCAAAAACGAGACATGAAGACTCATCAGGAAAAATGCACTGAAAAGGTAGGTTCAATTTATGTTTTTAGATGAAAAGAGTACTTAATTTTCCTTTCATAAAATTATTATCTATTGTTCGGTTGTTATTACCTATATCATATAAAATGTAATCCCTTAACATATTTTGATTTGATTATGGTATCTATTTATGTTCTTCGCTTCAAAAATTGTAAAGAATTTTTTTTCTCTGTATGAAATTGTTTACATTCCGACATAAATACTTTTGCACGAATCTGATCAAATATATATCTTACCGAAAGTAGTAATCTTCAACGTCTAGTATCAGAAATAAAAATTAATTTCGCGAACGAAAAATAAAGATTGAGGGTACAAATTATTTTGTTTGGATAAATACAGAATTAATTGATTTTATAGAAAATTATTGGAACGAAAAAAATGCCTTTAGCGGGGTATAATGTCAATTATTAAAATACGGAATGATTTATTCGAGTGTTTGTTGTTTTTCCTTTTATATTTGCAGTCCATTCAACCGGAACCTGAACCGACGCCAGAACCAACTCCGGGTCCTTCGGAAGGCTACCGATGTCGACGATATACGGCACGCTTCCCCGACCGACGCCAACTGTACCTCCATACCATGCAACACCACTACCAGAGCGGAACCGGTGCTCTTCAGTCAAGACCTTGGGCAAAAGAAGCTCCGTGGGAGACGGAAGAAGAAGGACCTATGAAGACCATCTACGAGGCCAACGCTCCTCTCATCCTGGAGAACCATCAAGAAAGCAGCGTCACCTCCACCTATAACGTTCCGCTGACCAACGATTTTACGCCGCAATTGATGGAGCACGCCGAACGGATCTACGATCGACAGGGACACGCATTTCGCCTCAACCTGGAATTCGGTCTGATTTTACGTCACACGGAAACGGGAGAATACCGATACTTCCGCCCTTTCCAGAGCGAGTCTCTGTTCGAACGTCCCGTCTACATTTCCAGACGTCGAGATCTCAACCGTCTCCGTCTACGTCTTCAACGATTCGACATCACGGATTACATCTTGCGTCAACGACCCGATACGAAATGGAAACCCTACTTGATCACCAACGTCCGGTTCGTCCTATACAATTTAAACTATCTGCTGGGGAACGCCGTTCAACTCCCGGAATACATCACCAGATCCAAATCGATCGTGGCTTTGGACAAAAGCATAAATTGAAAACACTTCTACAAAGACCACCTCTGCGCTTTCCGGTGTTTAGCCGTCCACCGGGACCATTTGAGAGATCGACTCGAGACTCATACGAAAGAGTTGTTCGAGCGATGGGTCCAGTTTGCCGGTGAACTTCAACTCGACGTCAATCCAACCGATTTCCAGGGACTGCCACTCCATCAGATGGTCTATTTCGAACGATGTTTCCAGATCAACGTCAACGTCTACCATCTACGTGACGACGGTGTGGCACTCACCGTCTACAAATCTCGATGTCATTACCAAGATACCATGCACGTCAATCAATTCGACCATCATCTTTCCTACATTTCGAATTTAGCAGCTTACACCCAGAAATACCAGTGCGGCACCTGCGATCGCCATTTCCAACATCTACGAAACATGAAACGACATCAACTCAAATGTACCGGCCAGACCGTCTATAATTTCAAAGGTGGATTCTACGGCAATCCGAAAACCGTCTTCGACAAGTTGGAGGAGCAAGGCATCCACATTCCTACCAGCGATCGTCTGTACAAATACTTCATCGTCTACGATTTCGAGGCCATGCTCGTACCGATTCGAGAATCGAATTCACCAACACTGACCTGGACCCAACGACACGAACCGATCTCCGTATCCGTCTGCAGTAACGTTCCCAACTTTACCGATCCACACTGTTTCGTCGAGACCGATCTCCAGGTTCTTTTGAGAAAGATGGTGGAGTACATGACCCGCATTGGGGATCAAACCTATCGGCTGTGTCAACAACAATTTGCCGATGCTTTCGACCGGCTAAATAAAGACATCGACAACCCCATGCGTGCACTTCTCGACGACGACGATCTCGACGACGAAGAACTCCTGGAGGTCGACGAAAAAGAGAAAGACATCTTTAAAAAGTTGAAAGAAGAACTGGAAGCTTACTGCAGACAGACAATCGTCCTAGGATTTAACTCCGCCAAATACGACATGAACCTCGTCAAAACCCGATTGGCACAGACTTTGGAGATGCACGGCCCGGGAAAAAAATTCACCGTCAAACGAAACAACAGCTACGCTTGTCTGGCTAACGATAAATTCAAATTTCTGGACGTCACTTCGTATCTGGCTCCAGGCGTCAGCTACGCGCAATTCCTGAAAGCCTACGACGTCACCGAAAACAAAGGCTTCTTTCCATACGAATGGTTCGATGGTCCCGAAAAGCTCGAACATCCTACTCTGCCTCCGCATGCCGCCTTCTACAGTTCATTGAAAGACACCAACATCTCGGACGAAGAGTACCAGTTCTGTCAACGTGTTTGGATCGACCGGGGCATGTCCACTTTCCGTGACTTTCTCGTCTGGTACAACGATCTCGATGTCGGTCCCTTCGTCCGGGCCGTGGAAAATCTACAACAGTTCTATTTCGACCGTGGCATCGACTTATTCAAGACTTCAATCTCCGTTCCCGGGCTTGCTCGACGCATGCTGTTCGACACCGGTCGTCAAGCGGGAGCCTCGTTTGCCCTATTCGACGAAGCTAACAGTGACTTATACTTTTCCATCAAAGAGAACTTAACCGGTGGCCCGTCCATCATCTTCAATCGTCACCAAGAAGTCGGGCAAACGTACATCCGAAACGTCAAGCCCTGTCAGAAGATTCTGGGGTTCGATGCCAACGCCCTCTACCTATGGTCCATCGACCAAGAGATGCCGACCGGGAGCTTCGTACGACGACGCCAAGAGGACGGATTCAAGCCGCAGAAACGAGATCGGTACACCATGATGTACGACTGGATGGAGTTCCTCAACCATTCCAATCACCTCCGCATTCAACACAAACTAAACACTGGCAAGGAGAAAAAGATCGGACCTTATCCCGTCGACGGTTTCGATGCCAATACCAACACCGTGTATCAGTTCCACGGATGTTACTGGCACGGACACCAATGCTGGCTGACCAAAAACGTCAAAGACCAGAAATGGCACGAAACAAGACAAGCCAAGCACGAGAAGACCATCAAGACCACCACTTTGATCCAGACGCAGGGATTTACGGTCGTCAAAAAGTGGGAATGCCATTTCCGCAAAGACATGCGCCGTGATCGTCACCTGAAAGCCTTTTGCGATGCCCGCAAACCGCCGACGCCACAGGGATCCGTGACGGAAAACGAAATCTTGGAGGGAGTAGTCAGTGGAAAACTCTTTGGTATGGTGGAGTGCGCCATCCGGGTTCCTGACGAATGGCCAGACTATTTCCATCATCCGAGCATGACCCCATACCAATACTTTGAAGAAATGTCTCCTCTGTTTTGTACCACCGACGTTCCTTTCGACCTCATCGGAGACCACATGCAGGACCACGTTCGTCGCTTTCAACTTTCAGAGAAACCGCGTCGGCTGTTAGTCGGAGGCATGCGAGGACGTCAAATGTTGATCGCCACTCCACTCCTCAAATGGTACCTAGAACACGGGATGTTGGTAACGAAAATATACCAGGTGATCAAATTTACCCCACAACGATGTTTCCGGGATTTCGTCCGTGAAGTCAGCGACAACCGGCGATTAGGAGATGCGCATCCCGACAAAGCCATCATCGCCGAAACTTCAAAACTTCACGGCAATAGCGCTTTTGGAGGTACAATCATGGACCAGGAAAAATTCCAGACCGTCACTTACGTCCAAGGCGAAGGCATGGCCATGATGGAAGCCAACAAACCACAATTCAAAAAGTTAACCAGTCTTTCCGATCCAGACGAATTTTTCGAAGTCGAAAAATCGAAAGAACACCTCGACATGAATCTTCCCGTCCAGATCGGATACTTCATTCTCCAATACGCCAAACTAAGGATGCTTCAATTTTATTACGACTTCCTGGACGTATACGTCGACCGTTCCGACTTTCAATACTGCGAGATGGACACGGATTCGGCGTACATGGCCCTGTCTGGACCCGATCTCATGTCCGTCATCCGACCAGAAATGCGTGAAGCTTTCCAACGAGCCTTGGTCGGATGCTGCAGAGACGATCACGAACCGGTCTGGTTTCCTCGCACCTGCTGTTCGAGACACGGCAAATACGACAAGAGGACCCCGGGACTCTTCAAAGGTATTTATTTTCATTTTTTCTAACCATCACTATACGGGAGGCGGGGATGAAACATTCTATACCGAAGTGCACGAAACGTAGTACTGCATAACGCTGAAACTAGTCCGTTTTGTTTTCATCGGATTCAATATTTCTATTTTTTATCTTTTCAGTCGAGTATGATGGTGACGTCATGATTGGTCTATGCTCCAAGACCTACATCGTGCAGAAGATCAAGACGGTATCGACATCCAGCACAGCGATGGCGGCCTACAGACTGTTGAGACGTGCCAAGAAGCTCCCGGTCAAACGACTTCCCCGCCACTCTCGACAAGTCACGGAAGTGAAATTCAGTTCGAAAGGGATCACCAAACGTCGTGTCAAGGCACCGATGACCACCTTCCGTCACGTCCTCGACACACAACGCGTCGGTCAAGGAACCCTCAAAGGATTCCGTGCCATCGATAACGGCGTCTCCACATACGATCAAACGAGGAATGGATTCTCTTACTTTTATTGTAAGAGACGAGTGTTGGATGACGGCGTGTCCACCGTTCCTCTCGACATGGAACTGTGCCCCGTAAGGACCGAAGAACCCACGAACGTCGAAGAACCGATGGATGTCGACCTCGATGACCACGATCGATACCTCGTACATCTTTTGGACACTAACTTTGAAAGCAACTCGGAATGACATACCGTTACTCGAATTATTGTTTTATGATCATGTATGCTTTTTTTTAAAATTAGATTGTTTAGTTACTTGAACGATCAAATATGAGAATTTAAGGAAATGTATTTGTTCAAAAAATGTATAGAAACCCTATAGGAACCTGTATAATTTTCACTTGTTATTGATTTTTAGTCGACTATTTTTCTTAACATTTGATTTTCGATGACTTAGAAATCGTATAATTTTAATTTTTTATCAGTTCCGGTGACTTTTCTATAGTAAATATGACGAGCCAAATTTTGATAATGTACGATTTTTCATCGGTTAAAAATAGAATCTTTGGAAATTTGAACGATCGAAAATGAGAATTTAAGGAAATGTATGCGATCAAAAAATGTATAGAAACCCTATAGGAACCTGTATAATTTTCACTTGTTATTGATTTTTAGTCGACTATTTTTCTTAACATTTGATTTTCGATGACTTAGAAATCGTATAATTTTAATTTTTTATCAGTTCCCGTGCCTTTTTTATAGTAAATATGACGAGTCAAATTTTGATAATGTACTATTTTTCATCGGTTAAATATAGAATCGTTGGAAATTTGAACGACCGAAAATGAGAATTTAAGGAAATGTATGCGATCAAAAAATGTATAGAAACCCTATAGGAACCTGTATAATTTTCACTTGTTATTGATTTTTAGTCGACTATTTTTCTTAACATTTGATTTTCGATGACTTAGAAATCGTATAATTTTAATTTTTTATCAGTTCCCGTGCCTTTTCTATAGTAAATATGACGAGCCAAATTTTGATAATGTACGATTTTTCATCGGTTAAAAATAGAATCTTTGGAAATTTGAACGATCGAAAATGAGAATTTAAGGAAATGTATGCGATCAATAATGTAATGAAATAACGTGCATATTTTTTACGTGTTATGGTCGATTTTTTTTTCACGACTTGATGTCGTTGTATTTTTTTTTCTGTATTGTAAATAGTATGGATATATGTAATACTGGCTTGTATATAATATTTTTCACGTGTTATTGTCGATTATTTTTTCTCGAAATTTGATGTCGTTGTATTTTTTTCTGTATTGTAAATAGTATTGATATATGTAATACTGACTTGTATATAATATTTTTCACGTGTTATTGTCGATTATTTTTTCTCGAGATTTGATGTCGTTGTAGTTTTTCTGTATTGTAAATAGTATTGATATATGTAATACTGACTTGTATATAATATTTTTCACGTCGATTAGTTTGTTCTGTATTGTAAATAGTATAAGTATATTCCTACTGACTTATATATAATAAATGTCGTAACGTGTGTTTTTCTTTTGTCGAAAAAGTTACCCCTCCCAAGCGAAAACAAACTCGATAGATCAAGTCTACATGTTTTATTACAAAAAAAAATATCGATACAATTAAAGCGAAATCCAAGTTTTATTGTCTTTGACCGGAATGCCGGGTGGTCCGAGTTTTCTCTTCTTAGTTCCTTCTCCCGTTTGCTTCTTCTTCTGTTCGGCAAGGAGTTTTTGGTATCGTTCGTAAGGGATTAGGATCATTTTCACCATGTCTCAAAGTTTTCTAAAAGGCGCACGACGGCAGCGGTTCCTCTTTGCAAGACGCAAAGTCTCTGTTTTCTCGTCGACGACTTTTTCCCCAAAACGTCGATGGTCTTTTTATATCGCTTCAGTCGTAGTTTCTCCTCCGGTGTCAGAACTATCGTCCCTTTGATGACGTTGTGGGCGATTTCGCTCAAGGCTTTCAGTTGCGATTTGTCGATGGTTTTTAGCAAGGCCTTTCTCTGGTCTTTCCTGGCCACTCTCAACAGATGGAGAAAGTGACGTTGGTCTTCTAGTAGTCGACCCATGACTTTTGAGTGTTCTCTTGGCGTCCTCTTATGTTTTCACGTAGACGATCGGGTCTTCTCTCGGAAACACGTGGGTCCTCAATCGATATGCGTCGTCGGAATGCGGAGACATGTCCACCACCAAATATCCATAGGGTGTCGCCGTGGCGTCTTCGTATGCTTCCGTGAGTACTTTAGATTTCCCAGGATAGAGTTGTCGACCCAAGGTGGCGATCTGAGAGACGTCTCTGACGTTTTTCATCAACACCAAGTACGTGGTGTTCAGGGCAATAGTCCTCGATCTAGCTCCTTGAACGTAAAGATTCTGCGTCAAAAACAAGACGCTCAGTCGTCTGTGGTGACATCCCTGCGTGAAAAGTAACTCCATGTCGACGTCGCGTACCACGCGATGCATCAGATCGTCTAATACGATCAGGCGATGATGTCTGTCTGCAGTAAATTCTCGAACCGTTTCCATAGAAGGTAGCCCCTCGTGAAATGAGAGGTGAGGTATAGTCTTTTCCATTTCTTCAAAGAGCGGTTGGTGTATACCGTAGCAATACAAGACGGCTTCGGGAGGTTCGTCGGGGTACATTTCTTTCAAATGTTTCAACAGCCTGTAGACGAACCGCGTCTTTCCACTTCCCGTTTGCCCAGCGATGCACGTGCTAGAACACGATAAAAACGAAAACACCATGATGCCCGTTTCGAATCTAGATGTCGATCTTCTTTTATGTCTTCTTGAGCGTGGGATTGGGTAAGGCGTATCCGATGGCACTACTCAACAACGCTATCCATAGTTCGCTCTTGTCGTTTTGCAGGGACAGATTGGCGATCGATGTGACGATGATGACGAAGACCACGATCATCTGGCAAAAGTAGACGATTTCCGATTTGGGTAATTGACTTCCCAGCATTGGCCATCGTTCAGTACTGTGCGTGCTGCTTTCGCGTTCCATTTTGAAGAGTCGTGTCGTTTCTCTCTCTTATGAAGTTTTTCACTTTTCGATCGTTGGCCTTTAAATCCAGGGTGCTAAACCGGTTCAGGATCTCTTGAAAAGTCCTCGAGCGATGTCTCTCGCGTACGAAATGAATGCAGTAGGCTCCACCGGTGTCGCTGTCCTCCGGTTGTATGGCGTCCGGTGTATACAGATAAGACGTTCCCAGCACTTCTTCGAAATGACGCTGGTAATCACCCGGTGGGTGCCCCAGCGAATCGAAAAATTCGGGTGGTCCTTTCGCTGGAAAATGAAACACCGTCCAGTGAGTGCCGGGTCTGGAACACGGATCTGTGTTGACGACGTACGTCTTTGGTTTCTTCGGTGGCCTCAATTCGTCGGCACAAACGGCTTGGATTCCTAAAGGTTTCAGCGCTCTTTCGATTTCTTCCTTGTTCATGGTAGTAAGACTCGTCTGGATTGCTCCACGTGCATGACCTTGGGAAACTTGCCATACATCAACACGGTCACGCTCTCGGGTAAAGCCGTGCCGAATTTTATTTCCAAACGACAGTCTCCTCTTCTTTTGGCATTAAAATCGACTCGGTCGTCAATGTTGAAAACGAACAGGGCATAGCCTCCTGCAAAATCCCAGTAAGACACGTCGACGTCCTCCCTGAAAGCGGCGAGTCTCTTGTAAGCGTCCACGTAGTTGCGTCCCGCAAAGTTGGGTTGTAGCGGTTGGGTCGGATACGATTGTCCGTCGATGTACAGGCTCAGAAAATTGCAATCGAATCCTTGAAAATTGAAGGGTGACTTCTTATAACTTCCGTTGAACGCTTCGCTGCTAACCAGGCCGACGATCAGCTGGTTGGGAACTTCTCCTTGGAATAGGTTGTTTTCGACGAATCCGTATTCTCCCTTGGAGACGGAGGCAATCTTCATATCGCTGTTGACGAACGGATACATGGCCGTGGCATTTCCTAACAACTGATTATGAGCCATCAGCACTCCGGCGTTGGGTTTCTGTAGGCACAATTTGAATGCGGCGTCCAAGATCTGTACTCTGTAAGCGGCGTTGACATCGCTCGACAACAAGCGAAATGCGTTCTGAGTGGGCCACAGCTTTAGGGTCAAGGCGATACCATTCAGCAACAGACGGTTCTGTCTAAATACGTCTAGGTGAATGGGACCCTCCCTATCTAATATGCGACCTTCGTTCGTAAACATAGAGCGTCTGTACAATGCAACATTGGAAATGGATTTAACGTCGGTGTCGTCGTGGTGTCCGGCCGTGTCTTTAGAAAAACATTGCGCATTGAGGTGTACTGTGTCGTCCTTTCCACTCTCCAACAGGGTGTCGATGTAGGCTTTGAACGGGTAGTTGGATCCCATTTGCGATACGGGTGTCTGCTGCAGATGACAATCTACATTTGAAAATAGCGCTTGCAGGGCTAAATTTACTAAGCAAACGTTGGCGTCTTTTGTGATCGGTGTTCCGTCTTCATTTAAAAGTCGTAATTTGACTTTGAGCGAACGTCTCTTCAGATCCATGTAGGCAGCCGATTGCGGTGGAATCGTAAACTCCAAAGGACCATCGCCCGAGATTTGATTGGTCGGTCAGTGTTGGCCGGTGGGGGCGAAAACAGGGACAGTTCGTCTTCGTGATTTTCTTCCAAGTGATTCATGATTCTTCTAGTTGGTTAAAACTACGTCGGCGTTTGCGGCTTCTTATAACTTTCGGTGGCGCCAGTTCGGACTTGGCCATCTCGAGCGTCTGGGCTAACGGTGTCACCAATTGAACTTGAGGCGTCTCTGATCTCCACTGGGTACCGCTTCCCACGATGTAACGTCCCTTGTGATCTGGTCGAACCCTTCCTTCCGACAGGTCCGAGAAATGCTGTTCCCACTTTTTGTGGTCGGGCACGTACGGCATCCATCGTTGTGTCTTGTGATCGTAGACCTCTATCGATCCCATCGTCGTCTTCTGAAGTGAAGCGTACAGTACAGACGGTCGAGTTTAAACCGACAAGGTTCTAGTCGATCGTCTCTTATAAAGAAACGCAATCGATTCAGGTCGGCATTACGTAATTTGACGTAATAAAGTTGGCAAAACTCCAACGTGTCTTGATCCACGGACTCGATGACTCACAAGAGAGGCAAAAATCTATTGCGTGCGTACGATTCTTCGACGATATCGACGCAGACGTACAGTCGATGACTCGGATACTCCAACTGGGACGGTAGGGTGAGTTCCGTCAGAGCGCATTCCCAGTTTCCTTCCAGCAGGAACCTTTTGGGGAGATCTACCACGAAATCTCCGGCGTGGTTGTCGACGTGGGTAGACAACGAATCGCCGCAATACAAAAACAGGTAAATCCATCTCGAATTCGGATCCGTGACGTTGAGCTTCCTCTTATGTTTCTCCACGACGTAGGGATAGGACGATGGCTCGATTCAGATTTCGTCTTCGTAACAGACGAGGTACGATGTCCTGATAAGTCAATAAAGAGTTTCGTTTCCTGCGCAGCGATATTCCGGGATCGATTATTTGACGCAACAATAACGATCGTTCTCTAATGAATGGTGAATCTCTAATCAAGACGGGTAAGGACCCGTCCAATATGTAACGCACGACTTCGGCCAATGCTTCCATTTGTCCTCTCGTCATGTATCGAATCAAAAGTTTTCTAGTCGTCGAATTAGCTTCTCCCAATTCTCTCAAAAAATGAATGTGAACGTATACGTTGGATTGATCCATGATTACATCCTATTCTCGGTCCTTCCTCTTATAGTCTTTCAGATCCGCCAGGGAAATCCAACTGTTGAATTTAGCGGGCCAACCCATCCATTTGACGAGTGCATCGTGGCGTCGACGACGAATGACTTTTTCTATCCGGTACTCGGTCTGATCGGTGACTTTCACCCTGTTCAATTCCGATTGATAAAAAGTTCCTCGAACTGCGTCGTCTGTCGTGTCCTTTAACGTGTAATAATGAAGACCGTCCTTCATCCCGCGATCGTCCACCACGAAATATTCCATCGTCCATCGTTCGTCGTATTCTCGATCGAAGGGCTGTCTGACGTGAGAGAGGCGTACCGTGTCTCCCCTTTTAAAGGCATATCCTCTTCTCGGTGCTTGGTATCGTTCCGTTGAATATTGCATCTTCCATAATCGAGCCTCGTCTTTTTTCGTCACCGCACGAGGAGCCATCTTGATGGAACGGTGATAATCTCCGTTGTAGCTTTGGGTGATTTCTTCCAGAACGTCGATCCAGCGGTGCGTCTGATGACGGGACAGGTAACGAAAGATTTTGCTCTTTATCGTCTTGATACATCGTTCGGCGTAGGAACTTTTCTGTTCGTTCTGGGTGTAAAAATGATCCACTTTCTCGGCTTTTAACACTCGCCGAACGTCTCTATTCCGGAATTCCCTTGTCGGTTCTCAGCTTGTTGGGTTTCCTTCCAAGTCGGAAGAGGGTCTGCAAGGCGTTCGACATTTCCTTGCCTTGAGTCGAGCGTAACGGAAACGTGTGGGCAAAGCGCGAAAAGACGTCGATAGTAACGACGAAATAAGCGTATCCGTCATTTTCTTTGCTAAACGTTTTCATGACGGCGGTATCGGCGTCCCACTGGTAGTCGATGTACGGGGCAATCACTTTGCGCCGGCGAAAGGCTCTGTTGATTTGACGATGTAGTCCGAACGTCTCCTGTCCCTCTAACCATGACTCGATTTTGCTTCTTCCCAACACGTATTTTCCTTCCTTGCGTACCGCTCTGTACAGTTTTTCCACTCCTCCGTACGATCCCGGATGACGAGGGTCGTAATAAATTTTTTCCAAGTAGTCTTCGTACTTCATGGTCGTTTTCGTGGACTGTCGATTTTACTCTTATAGAGGTCCAAATAGGACCGAATCATATCGTACTTCCACGATGGTTGTGCCAAGTAGGGATCTGAAAGATAGGACTTAATGCGGTCCAGCGTCTGTGTCGTCTTGGCAAGAGCCACGTATATTTCGCTGGGTTTCTGCGCAAAGAGGATGTATATGTACGTCTGGTCCATTTTGTTGTTGACGACCTCTTATACGTACAGCTCCATCTCCAAGAGAACGGGATACACTTCGTGGACGTCGCGAGAGCACTTCAATCCCGTGATCATTAATTTTCCGGAGAGGTAACAGATGTAATGTACGCCGTTTCGTCGAAACATGACGGCTGGAAAAATCTCGGGTTCGTAACTAAAATCGATCGGCAGTTTTCGGGGATCGATACGTCCGCTCAACTGATGAACGGCGGAAGCCGTCACTATTCTTATCTGGGTAAGACGAACGGCATAACACATGCGTTGTAGAACTCTAGCGTATCTCCGAAGACGAGCTTCTTGTATGGACAGGCATTTTCCGTTACAGTTAATGGTGCCGTTAGAAAATAACAGACAGTTTCCTCCAATCTTTAGATGTTGCCAGATCAGTCCCGAAAACGATCGAGGATCGTAGCGTGCGTTGGATAATCGGTAGATCAAAGCTCGTAAATCGATGGAACATGCCAAATTCGCTTGTACGACGACGTTGGTCAGGCGCATTCCACTAAGTCTGCTAATTCTACACACTCGAGTGCACGAAGGGCTTCGATGAAGATTCTATAGGCGTGGGGTCCTCTTCTCGTTAGGGTGAAGATCAGCTGTCTGTTTTTACGTCTAGTGGTGTTTTGATAGACGATGTCCTCGGTGAGGTCCGGAGTCAAAATGCGTCGTGCTACCAAATAATTCACGACCTCTTCCGTGGGTGTTTCTTCGACTAATCGCACTAAATGTCTCAGGAGCTTCTTTTCCTCGCGTCTGTCCATGCGTGAGGATGGCGATGAAATGAGGGAGGGTTGATTCGTCGCTCTTTCAAATACTACTCGGGTCTTATTTGATTGGTGAAATTTAGATCACGTGACGTTAATACCATGTGATGGATCTCTCATGGAATCGAAGCCTATTTTAATAACTCGTGACTGACGTTTTGTTTTCGTATGTGAAGAGATAAATCTAAATTAATAAAATTTACTATCAAACATTTCCCGATACTTCAAAAAATACTTTTCCGTGTATCCTCTTTTCGACTACAGAAAAATACTTCTTAGAGTAGCGTGAATAAACAAGGAAAGACAGAATGAAAAGCTTCTACAATTTATTGTATATACTCCGATCAATTTTTTACACAACAAATATATATATATATATACAAAATAATGTAACAAATGATTTATATATCACACACCAGTCTTTCAATTTAGCACTAGAAATACGTCTCGTCAATCACCATTCCGTACAGTGGTCGGGGTTACACTCTGGGCATTGTAGGAAACCCAACTGGTTCTGATGATCTGAACTGTAGGGGCAGGGCACGACGGAAGACAGTTGCGGGACGACATCTCCTATCACCATGGCCGTGTCTTTTAATTTGGCGTATTCTGTGGGTCTTAGACAAATTCCTTTCTTGGTCGGTGTGACATTGGTGTTGTTCGGTGACAACCAATACTGCCTGATGTTGATGTATTGACTGTTGGCCTGTGTCGTCGCGTAAACGTTTCTTCCGAGGTGTGATTTGTAGTCTCTTTTCCTTCAGGGCTTGATCCAGAAACTCAAAGCTGTCGACTAATAGTTTCCATCGGTGTAAGGGCAGACTGATTCCCTTTTTTGTAGGGATTAATTTTCCATCTTTTATCTCCCATTCTCTGATGTCGATTCTTATCTGATCTTTCCATTCCGTAGCTCGAACGTATCTGTTGTTTCCCAATTCGATGTTACAACGTGCGTTCTCCATTTCGGTTTGCATACGAATGGTGTTTGTAGCGTCAGTGCGCGATACTATAAACTAGCCTTTTGGGTTTTCATTGGTTATTTAATGATCGATCTACGTTATGATTGGTGTATCCAAAAAAGGGCAACGCACATCCGTCTGACTTACGGTGTGTAAGGTGATGACGCATTGAATCGGAATGTCTGTTGACCAAATAAGGTTTTGCGCGATGCTGGAATCTCCGATGACTCACGTACTTCCTGTGACGTCATGAGAAACGTATGTTTTGCGCGATGGTGGAATTTCCGATGACTCACTTCCGGTGTATAGAAAGGGGGCGGGGCATGCCCATATTTGGGAGCACCACAGCACCACGCGTTTTTGGGGTGACTAAAACAGCTCACACCCTACTACTTACTTTAGATTCTTCATAGCCACACTTTCATTTTTAGAGATGCTGCGTTTCCGTTTGTTAGTGACGCACGATTTCACATCTGCTTTAACTATGTTAATAAAAGCCTCCAAATTGTCATTTTTGCTTTTAGGTGGATTCCAGTTGCTTTTTTTCTTAAATTTTTGTATGGGCGTGTCAGCGTTGTAGTCATCTTCGTGATTGGTAATTTCGGCTTCCTGAAGGCGTTTCTTTTCTCGACGATGAAAAACTCCTTTATTCGTAGTCTCGGGGCAAAGTTGTTTAGGTCTGTCTCAAGTTGAAGCTGGTTGATGTTTGAAGTTGAGACCCTTGCTGAGAACTTGTTCCTCAAGTGCAGTAACAGGATAAGATGACAAATTGACGACTATGTTATCTTTTTCGTTTCGCTTTCGAATAACTCTAAGGTCTTCTTTTTTTATTTGATTGTTTTGTTATTAACGATGTTTGGTAATTTACTCTTCTTATTGCTTCTGGTACGCCGTCTATTTTGAATTTTTTTTGACTGAATTTGTTTCTGTTTATTTTCCTCTATAGCCTCTATTTCTTGTAGACGTCTGTTAATGGTGTCAATGTCACATTGTTTTGTATTTTGAGATGTAATATTTAATTCATTAATAATTTGGGAGTGATGATGAGTGGTATGGGATAGTAATAATTCTAGAAGCCGAAAGGAACAATTAAAAAGGATATCATTCCAACGTTTAATAAATCTACCAGATTCGACTCCAGGTGTTTGTGGATCTAATTTTATTTCTAAACCTTTTGGTATAATTTTTCGTCTTATTAAATGTCTTATTTCGTTTCTATTGTGCTTATTGTCATAACACTTCTTTACACTTTACACATACTTGTTTTCCGGGCATCTGTGGTTGAAAGATATGCTAGTACTAGGTTGTTATTCATGTATTACTGACCATCATCGTGTCAACATCGGATGTATATTCGGGCCTAACTGCGGCAGGTTGTGATTAACCTAACATTCATAGATAAAGATTGCCGGTTTCCTTGCCCAAGTCATGACATTTATGACAAATTACTTAGCTTTTCGTCTGCGCATACGTAAAAAACTGCTTATAAATTACTCTGAACAATTAAACGGTTATATATTTGTGCAAACTTTTAAAACTGACAACTAACCATTGATCGCTAACAGACAATGCCCTACCTATACCAAATAAGCTGAATTTTCTAACGAAATGGAACAGTTATCCCAGCCCAAATTACATTACATGAGTTGTACGTTTAGTGAGAAGAACAGAAAAGCAGTAGATACATTAGAACAGTTTTCCAGGAAAAGTCAAAATCATCACAAACAGGCGACAAGCAATGGTTGTCCTACACCTTATTTATAGGAAACCCACGCATAAATAAATAAATAAATAAATAAATAGAAAGGCCCACAAGTAAAGACCCACAACTGGCCACAAGGATACATATTACATATATAAGGTAACAATACAATCCTGTATTCGGTTATATTAAAAATTACAAAAAGTCAAAATTTCAGCTTCACTATCAGTGGTTGATTTGTAATTTATCGAGCAAAACAATGTTTGAGGAATACAATATAAAAATTTGAGCCACACCATTTAAAAGATGGGAAGTTAATTGGCAAATGAGCTAACCCTCCATAACTACACTGTTACTTAGCATAGCATTACGTAACGAAGACATATTCTGTATTGTTTAAAGAGTAATAAAGTCCATCGATATGTAGCGAGAATGGAATCATGAACACCTATATTTATGTGACATTTACCGACATCTCACCAGAACTTTGATGCTGCATGTCTTATTTATTCCATGTTGGAAATGGGTGCCTTCTCATCAATTAGGATGTCAAATTATTTCTAATTATTAATATATTATGGAAAACTATTTTATTTGATGCTTTATATGATCAATCAACGTAATTTGAAGCAAAGATTAGCAAGACAATTTTGTACATTGAGTATTTCTAAGTGTGCTTCAATTGTTTCGAAAAATAGGTGTTTTAAATGTATGATTTTCAATTTAGAAAAAATCTTATATCTGTAAATATTAATCATTAAATTTCTTCATTATACTTTGCATGTTTCAATGTTTCAATTTAGTTTTGTCTCTAATTTCTCTAATCAAATTTGTTACATTGCTTAAACTTGAAAAAGTTCTGGACGTGTGAACAACCTCTTCAACCTCACTCAATAACAGAGAATATCTGTTTTATCCATATTTCATCTTGTTTTTAGGCGGTACTTGTAAATTTTGGAATACTTTCCAGCTTCATTAAAAAGTTTATATGACTGTCATCCTCGTCGACTTCTGTTATGTAACCAAGAACTCATCCCCGATCATAAACCAACTACATAATCAGTGATGTTCAAAATATACCCTTTCAATCGACATATGTGTCTCTTTATTTGTGTTGGTTTCTTAATTCTACTTCTGTTTTTTCCACATGATTATGTTGATGTCCGGTTCTATCCTCTCTTCATCGCCTTTCTTTTGCATCCTTTCTCTTTCCAACTATTGGTAATTGTTCTTCTCTTTTTGTTTTGTATCCATCGTTTAAGTATGTGAATTCGACAAAGACATTTTGAAGAAGAAAAAAAAAAAATTAAAAAATTTATAATATGATTTGGGATTTGGACTAGCCTATTTGTACACGTGAAAAGGTTTTTTGACAAACTTAATCCTATGTTTCGTAACGAAATATATCTATGCTTCGTAACGATATATATTGATTTTCCCCTCAGTCATCCGCTACACATTGATAGGAATGTTGAAGATCATTGCCACATGCACATAATTTATACAATAATTAATGTGTAGAATGAAATTTTGATGTATGTATTCTTGAGGAAAACATGCATGATTAAACTATTCTTCCTTAACAACTCCAAACGTAAAACTTTCGTTATTTCTGATCATTTACATTTTATATGGACTATATTTAAGTGTTCATGTTAAAAAGACTTCACTAGTTATCTGAATATTGCAGAATAAAAAAAGTTAAAAGTTTTCTTACTTGTTAAAGTTTTCTATTTTCAGTAACGGAATATTTCTACTGTTCATAATTTATGTCGACGCCATTCTACATATTTTGAATTCTAGTTTTATTATGTTAGAACACTAAATTTAAACTTAACTAAGCAAAAAATATGTTATAAAATGTAGATAACATATTATTTATAAATAATCCATATCAATTAAATAAAAACTTACCTGTTCTCAACGAAAAAGCCGCCGAAATTCTATGGATTCACTGAAAAGCAGACGCTTAATTTATGGTACATGATGGGATAGTGTTGGCTGAAATTTGTTCTTCGAAATTGTCCCTCGCGGGTTGAAATATTGCACCTGTGTATGCGTTACGGAAAACGAAAGTTACAGAAGCATGGATAAAATAGGTAAAAACCTCGCATAATAAAAATATTGTTTGAGCTTACAATCCAAAGTAATAAACACAATGATATTCAACAAGCTATATGTATGTTGCATATATCTAATTGAATCATAATTTTAAAAAATACGCGTTATGGAAGCATATGTTCTTAAACAGGGCATGGATAAAAATTGTGACTTGGAGTCCAAATATTTCTTCAGAAACAAATATAGACACTCAAAATTTTTTTTATATCAAATATGCAAATAAGATTCACTTTGCCGAACAGAATACCGTAATAAACGTGCAATATAGCATCTTGCTTGCGACAATATTTCCCAATATTCATGCAATAACCTTATAATACAATTTTTTTGTACCAATGATGAATTTGATTTGGCCAAATGTTCTACGTAATAAACATAATAAAGGTGAAATTAGGTTAAGGTTACATGTATTTACCAATTGGTTATTAACTTTCGCGGAATTTTTGATTTGGTGTAATTTTCTAACATTTGTTAGTTCAGATGATTTTTTTAAATTTAATTAATAAAACAGAGGATAACCGCGTTTTAATTTGAAGGGTTGCTGACGTGAATCGTAGGCTTTACTATCGCAAATACATGCTCTATTTTCTTCGTGTTGCTAGAAAACTAAATTTGCGACAGTGAAACTCACGACTGACATCCGCACTTTTTCAAGTATAATACATTTATTTCCTAAATAATAAGAACCATGAATAAGGGAAATAATCAGTTGTAACATATGTTTAAATTAAAATATATGTAATTAGGAATAATTTTCTTGGGTTTGTTACGTGTCTGAATTTAAGTTAGCAGTAAGTTCGATATCTAAACAAAAATTAAAGAAATTATAAAAAGGATTATTCGCTAACTTTTTCCTTGAAATCCCACCACGAAATGAAAAGAAAACTGGTCTAAATTCGAAACTAATCTTTCTGTTCCAAAAGTTGATGCGTGTTAAAAATAGTGCAAACTACGCAAAAGTAATATTATTTTCACACAACATAACACGCACCACACTGTCAAGCCATCTCATAAGTTTCAGAAATAGAAAAATACATGTGCGCGGACGTCGAAGAGGACACCCTTATGTAACTAACTGATTTAGTTATATTGGTATTTTCGCAGCCTGCCATTCTTTCTAACCTGTATTCTAATATGACGTCCTTCATACGCTTTGAGAGCACATTAGGGTTCTTATAAGCATAGAGCCCGCTATGACGTCACAATTGGAATTCCGACGTCATATACGCTTAACTGAAAATTTCAAACTGGAACAATGCAATTTTGTTAAGATTTCTCAATATTTTTTGCTTAATAGGTACGTATATTCAATAAAATGACGAGCATATATGTTTATGTCAATTTTATTTGCTTTTACATACTGATTTGGGATATATGTCAATAGTTTCGAAAAACAGTATTAGCATTGAAAGAGTCATCATAGAGCCTCTTCGAAAGTTATCAGAATCGAAATAGATTATTGCAATTGGGCTCTATGCGAATGAGACCATGGTCAGACCTTATATTTGTCTTCATTTTATACCTCGCTATCGCTCCGTATAAAATATTCGCATAGAACCCGCTCGCAATAATCTATTTCTTAAATTACATGGACGATTATTTTGGCTGAAGGGGTCATTGTCGACCTGGGTACTATATCAGCGTACCCAGGGTACTTAAAATTTGAGAAATGGTACCCTGGGTACTGTCCCTTAAAATAAACGTACCCGGTGTGGTAAGTATCGCGAGATTACGTTCATTTCTTTCGCATATTTGGTCCACAATTATAAATAGAAGAATGACGTTTTGTTACAATTTACAGTTAAGTTTGTTTTGATTATGTTCATGTTTATGAACACTGTTGAAAAATAATGGATTTGATTCAACAATATTGGTCTGGGTACGTTTATGTTAAGCGATAGTACCCTGGGTACCATTTCTCAAATTTTAAGTACCCTGGGTACGCTGATATAGTACCCAGGTCGACAATGACCCCTTCAGCATTATTTTGTTGGGAGTGTGTTTTCCTTATTTGAAATCACAGAGAAAAGCACATCGATATCGTATTTGTAACTGTTGTCATTAAATAACTATGATACAACCCCATATTTACTTTCAACACTAGTAAAATATGGGTTTGTATCACAGTTGATAATTTTTTTGTAAACTAGGCGAGAAATGGTCAGATTGAGGACACCCTTCTACTTATACGGGCCTTAAATGGTATGTAGGCAGAGAATGCAGCTGCGTCCTCTAGATTTAAACCAAAAAAAAACAATATAGAAAACTGCTGCCTTTTATTAAGCAATCAAGCAACTAAAAACAATTGAAAAACACTAACTTTTACAGTACATAAAGCCAGGGGTAAGGGGAACACAGTAAATAGTGGCATTCAACCAGTGGTAGGTTTTCAAAGCCAAATGGATAGTGTGTGACCGGGTTGGGGCTTCTGGCTCCAAGGTATAAATGAATGGTACATGTAAACCAACCTCGGGTAACAGCTGATTGGTGGCATGAGGTAGAGTAAAATCTGGAAGACATTTTGGTCCAATTTTGTCAAGAAGACATATCTGACATAATAGAAAGGGTGAGGTAGGTTCTTTGAGAGCCAAACGGCATCAGTGTGAAACGGACTGAGATTTCTTGCTCGTAGATGAAGAAATTTCAAAGTTGGCCAAACCAAGAATCAAATTTAAAAAATCCCTTCAAAATCGTATCAAAAATAAAACATTGATCAAATTAGAAAAAAGAAGCATGTGGCCCTTATTGATCTCGTGTACACCTAAAAACCATTGAATATATGGAAATGCGTTATCACACAAAACAATTAATCTAAAAAAATATCACAATCAGATAAAAATAGGAACTCGTGAGCTACTGCTCACTCAGTATACACCCGCTATTCACATCATTGAATTGACTAAGTCGGTAAACAGGAAGTAGATATGCGACAGACCCGAAATCGGTACTCGCAATATAGGACCACATGGTAAGGTCACATATAAAATATAAAATTTCAAATTTTCATCCAGTGACCACTAATGTCGCATATAAAATCGCAAATGGCCGGGTTGCAAATCCAAGTGCCATAATAAATAAGGAATGGTTTACAAATTTGTTGGAAGAAGGTTTTTGGTCTGTGTAAACAATGTAGGAGTTGATTACACAAAATAGGTACCATCTTCTACAAATGTTCTGAAAAATGACTAAGTTCCCATGTCTGGAAAATTAGGAGAAAACTCCTGGAACAATTCCATAATAGCAGGTGCACAACTTCAATACATGTGCAATCTTCCTGTGAAGTTTCAAAAATCTGGGTTAAAAACTGTAGGAGTTGATTATACAAAATAGATACCCTATTTTCATCGCCCGACTTCTGCAACCCGGCCAAAAATTTCAAGTGGTTGTGATAAGTAGTTGCTGAGAAAACTGTAACGAAACTTTTCATCCATTGACCACTAATGTTGAAAATTGACAAAGTCGGTAAACAGAAAGTAGATATGCGACAAGCCTGAAATCGGTACTCGCAATATAGGACCACACGGTAAGGTCACATATAAAATTCCAAGTAGTTGTGATAAGTAGTTGCTGAGAAAACCGTTACGACAAGGGTAAACCAGTATACCCCCCCCCCTTCTTCGAAGCGGGGGTATAAAAAAGATTATCAGTGAAAGTGATAGATGCTCCCAAATGTTAAATGTGACCAATATCCCAGCACAAACTGGGACTAGTATAACTAATAACTAATGTATAGGTTCACAGCACAAATAACGATAGGAAATGCTTAAAGGTCAGACCTTGATCTTTAATTAGGCAATCTGAATTTTGCAGTCCTCGTGAAATGTGGTTATTTGGGAGAATAATTGTAAAATTATATTTTAAAACCTTAAAAATTAACATAGCAAAGGGTAGAAAACGACTATGCTTCAATGCTGCTTGCGATCTTGAATTTCAATGTAGTAAAGATAAAATAACTTGAAATCCCTCAATAAACACTTATGGCTGGAAATGGCGTACTGTGACCTGGACCTCAAAGATACGGACCCGAATGTATAATGCGACACATCGTATTGATGTGATGACTACGTGCAGGGGCGGATCTAGACAATTGGGATAGGGGAACGAAATTCGTCAAGGGGTCAAAGTCCCTAGCGGGTCCAGAGCAGTGACCTGCTGGAGGGACTAGTGAGCGAAGCCCCTTTTAAGCTGATTTAAGCAATCGAGAGGGTGTTGAGGACTACAAATTTAAACCGTTTTAGGACGTTCTAGTCTGTGTTATTACAAACCAAAAACTTTACAAAATGTTTATCATTTTAGGACGTGTGCCACATAATTTGAAAATCGGTCAATAAACAACAAAGATATGGGACGGACGGACGGACAAGGCGGCGACAATACGTTCGCACAAATTTCATGAACGGAGCATCATGAAATTTTTTATCCAAATGAACAAAAAACTTATAGATAGGAAAAAATCCGTTCAATGAGGAATCCATTACAAAAAATCCTTCAAAATTGGATTAATACAAATTTTCCACAAACAACTTACAATGAAAATCGGCAAGTTTGAGTGCAAAAATTAAACGAGTTGCACCCGGTGAACACCCATGCCAAGTTTTCAGAGCTGCAATGTGCCCTGGTATAGTTGTCAATAACAGTTTAATATAGCCATATCAAAGATGGACCTATTCATCTTCAGACGAGACAAGATAAACTTGTTAAACTCCACAACTTCAGGTGACCATTATGGTTTTTGTGAAAATTCAATGAGAAGTTTAGATATTACACGTCAGAGGCAAAGGTTCAAATTGTCAATACAAGAGAGGTTAAATTACACACTAGTAGAATATCAATTAAGAATTGAATGCGTTCTTTTGAAGTTTCATTGACGTATGAAAAGCGTTGACGAAGCACATTTTCAACCATAATTTGCGCACGGTCAACGCTTTTAAACGTCAATAAAACTTCAAAATAATGCATGCAATTCTAATATTTACATCGTGCACAATTATTTATATCACTCCGCGTTGAACGTCGTCAAAGAAGCGCATATCATGGTACAGGTTTCATTGAGAAATGCAAAGAATGATTATACGTCATCTGAAACGGTTATAACCAACAGAAATATAGTATATCAATAAAAGACATACGTAATATAAATATTTAAGTTTAAACCAATAAACTTACTATACTGCTCTCTCTCTTTGCAGCAGGGGCAAGGGTTCACAGAGGTGATGCTAGAATGTGCCAGTTAATTATCTTTAAAATACATGATTGGAAAACATATTTCCCACTTAAATAATTATGTGCTGACTTCTGTGTGTAAAATCCACAGCTGATTTGTATAACACAAATCCCTCAGCATCACTTGAATCAAATTTATAATTCGTCAATACAAATTCTTCTCTAATCATTAATTTTTTTGTCCATTGTATGCCAAGACAATTTTTTTGTTTATTAGCAATACCACATTTATTGTTTGTGTCAGTATAATAACTTTCTAAGTTTAACATACACATGATTCCGACAAATGAATGGATCTTAAATAATTGCACAATATTGAGTTTAGGGTTTTACATTGCAGATATACAAATGGTAAGGATTTCGGTGATGATTACTATGAACAAGAACCTATAAATCAAGTCAATAAATTAGTTGTACTAATCCCAGCATTAAAGTAATATTTGAATGTGGAGCATTTTTGAAACACCATACCAAATTTTAACACAAGTACCATCTCCTCTGTCTCAGTCACAAAACTAGAAAATATTGATCTAGTGATCACCAATACCCCAGCTTAAATTTTTAAACAACTTTCAAAGGGGCACAATTCCTACTAAACGTGTCAGTTCTTAATCCTCATAATATGCACAACAATATTTTGATTGGATCCTTACTGCATTTGTAGAGCAGTTTTTGAGGATTTGCACAACAAGCTGTTCAGTAGCATATTTTGTGAAATTTGTAATTATCAAACATAACTCTTACAAAATTTACCAGATAAATGTCACCAACTCTTAAATCAATCATAATAGGCATCTTATAGTCGTATTGTATGAAAATTTGAAAAGAAAAACGAAATTCTTAACCTGTCTATAAATGTCTTTTTTGTTAAAATTTTGAACCATTTTTGGAAACTTTGAACTTGACTTTTAACGGAACCTCCAAAATCAAAAAGCTTCTTGCCCATCTGATATGTAATAATATCTTAAAGTATCATTGAAATCTGATGCAAACTTTTGAGTTATCATCTGGAAATCTCTTTTTTTGTAAAAATTTATAATGCTTTTTGTCAACTGTGACCTTGATGTTTGCCACAATTCTCAGCATCAACTGGTTTCTGCCCACATGATATGTAACAACATCCCAGAGTTTATTTAAATCAGATGCAATCTTTTCGAATTTTTGAAACCTAATGGATGGACTAACGAATGTAGGGACAAACTGACATGGGGATCCTTACACTCCCAACACTTGTTTTAGCATGGGTATAAAAACTAACAAAATGATATGATAAGAGTTTATTTTTTTAGCATGATATTTACATAGCAGTAGATAAGGATGATAAAAAACAACACTAAAATGTCAACATTTCATGCCTTTCATAGATTCTTTGTATTTCTTTCACAACTTCATACATGTTAAATAGTTAATATTTGAAAATCTGATAACATAACACCTTACTTCATAAACAAAAACTTGAACCTGGTAGATGATTGTTGCATACAACAAAAATATATACATATGTTTGATGAAATGTTTGCTGTCCATCAAGCAGTATTACAGCTATATTCAGAACAACTGTGGTTTTTGAAAGCTTTTCCATATTGTGTCTGGTCTGTTCTGACATGAAAGGATGCTTTTAACTATTCCCCCCCCCCCTAATCCCTGGTTTGGAAAAGTCCTTAGTTATTCTAACAGAACCCATTAAAAACAGTTATAATATGTAAATAATTATAAATCATTTGTTATGTACAGGGATTAAACTTCACTTTAATCAATTAGAAAGAACTGTTGGGACCTCATTCAAAGTAAAAATCAATCCATCTTATAAATTCAGTTTACAGTGTTATACTTGTTTTTTTTATGGTGTTTAACACCACTTTCAGTAATTTTTCAGCTTTGTCATGAAAGCCAGTTTTTACTTTGGGAGTAACCAGAGTACCCAGTGGGAAATACCTTCAGCATGAAAAAAAAACAGGCAATCTTCATGTCTCAAGAAATTTGGTACATTAGGTTCTGTTTCTCAGTTAGTTCACATATTTTTGGTCACTACATAAGTATCATTTTAGTAAGGATTATTCCATTCCAAACTATAGGCTGAGATATTTAAAACTTTTTTCTCATTAGTTGTGGTGTCATAAGAGTATTTGATACAGCAAAGCAAAAACATGACAAGTATTTTTGTTGTGAATCTATTTTGCCATGCAATCTTACCCACATATTTTCAATAGAACAGACCTATTACAGTTCTATTTTATCAGATATATACACCTGCCGATTGTTTTTTAACTACACAAATGCACAGTATCATCATATTACTGATTACAACAACACATTTTATGTATCCATTGTTTGTATCACAAAAACAACATTTTTCCAATAAACAATCACTACAAACTCTCCAAACATTCTTCCAACCAACACCATTCAAGACCCCCTTATCTGGTTTTGTAGACTTATTATTGCGTCTTTTTTCTCAACTTTCCACAAGCATCTGAAAAAAACAGAAAAAATCACTGAGGTTAGAAATTGATGCTACATTACATAAAGTAAGTAAGGAGGTGATAGTCCAAACACAAAACCTAATAATTTATTTCATAGCTAAAAAGACAGAAGAACAAATCACCAAAAAACAGGGCATCTAATAGGACATTAAATGATACCTAGCCACATTGCATTGTTTTTATATTCAGGATTACAATTGACTGAATTACAAAGCAGCCTATAGAAACAGCTGAGTGTGATAACAATCCATTCTGAAAACAATTTTTTCCTTGACCTTGGACCTATAAAAAATAATTTACAATTGGCCTAACTCAAAACTACAAATGGGATTGTGCTGAATTCAACAAGCTTGATCTTCATTTTATAGTCATTAACAGCTGTACAAAGTTAAAAAAAAATGTTTTGCAAGTAATCTTGAAAACTGCCAATTTTTTGTTATTTACCTTATGCAAAAACTACAAATGTGCATAAAATTGAAGGTGATATTCATTTATAGTACTTAACAGCTGTGCAAAGTTTAAACAAAATCTGTTGACGACTTTTTACGTTATTATTTGGAAATCACAGGGGCAGGGACAGACACTCATATCAATACGGAGGGTATCGTATAATACCCATAAAAATTAACAAAAACAAAGAACAGGCAGGGCATAAACTAATAGCTTGGAACATACAACATCATGTGGTGGGGTTGACCTAGTTTAAGGGATCCATAACCTTACCTTTATTGCAATATAAAACTGACATACAAAACATCTATGATGAGCCTGAGGATTCTAAGAGCTCTGTATCTCACTCCTGATTTATATATGCGATGAAAAATGCATTTCCCTTAAAAACTAAGTCCTGCAGTGGCCATTTTATGATTATTATTATTAGAGGACCATACTATTGAATGTTGCTGTATGTTATTAACTACTAAAATTGATTCAGATGAGAAGCATTTTAAAACATTTTCTTACAGATTTTTATATAAATTATATTCTGCTGTGGCTGCCATCTTTAAGTTTTCCGATTAAAACAGAAACATAAACTTTATAAGGGACAATCCAATAAACATTCAAATACAATAGGACTTCAATCATCTTTGCAGTTTCTGTGAAGGATACATTCAAACATTTTTTCCATAGGGTCCTAAGTCAAACAAAATCATATGTTGGATTATACTGGATTTTCGATCAGTATAGCAAAAATAAACTTAGTAAAGGACCATCCAATGAACATTGTGATTAAGTTCGGTTTAAATAGTCGAGTAGATTTTTGGTATCCTTAGACAATTTGTAGTTTATGTATAGTCAAACTTTATGAAGAAATGAATTTTTCATTCTTAAAATGTAGTTTTTCATGGCTTTAGTATTAATTTGATCAAACCTTACTTGAGAAAAACCCATCCATGTATAAGAAAAATAGCAAGGAAATCAACCGAACAAAAAAAGGACAATTACAAATCCAGATTTAGACAAACATATACAAAATGAAACAAAAACAAAAAACAGAAAAACATGGGTGCACTCAAGTGCTCCACACGAGTAAGCAGTGCTTGCCTCTAATTGGGCACCTGTCGAGTTACTCATTATCATTTCTATGAAAAAGTCAAATTCAGGAAAGGAAAGATTACCAATGACTCAGTGAAATGTTTGGTTGTATTTGAGAGATGGATTACCAATAATGATCAATTAAGTCAGGGTGAAAGTCATAGAACTTCTGAAGGGATAACATCAACCTGGGCACAAAAACCCTTGTTTGAGTACCTTAGTAAAATGATTATTCATGGGCAAGTATTATTTACTGGAATGGGGTCCAAGTTGAGGGTTTTATAAGAACATTGGATGGGGTGTATATAATACATTAATGAATATTGTAAACAGCTTAATAATGGTAAATTCATTAATCTTTGCAAAGCATTTAAAGTAGATTTGCTATGTGTCATTCATTAATTGTATGACTTCATTTATTTATAGGATGTCCTAAATGGTGACATATTTGTCTCTATATGTTAAGAGAAACATTCCTTACAATAAAACATATAAACAATAAGATTAGAATTTTTTCATTTCTCAGAAATTTGGTTAGTAATATGTCTTTCCTAAGGTAATGATACAATATTCATACAATACTTTAGAGAGGGTATCTCAGCACATAGCACATCACAATATATCATGATACGGGATTGCAGTATCACAATACGTATCGTGATATATTAGGAGGATCTTACACATGCATTCAAAGTGGGTGTCCTCCATTTTGCATTGCTAATGTGATATAACTGGTGTTACAGTACAACTCCAGGATCGGTACATTCGCTGTGCAATTGTGCAAGCATTAAAGTAAAAATAAATTAATTCTCATTTAAACTTATTAAAAAGCAAGAAAACAAGGGTAATTTATGTAGATAAAGTAATGTTCAAGAGTTTTTTTGAAGTTGGCTACAATTGATGGAGTCTTAAGAAATTTCCTGAGCATACCGGTATTCAGAGACCGTACTGATAAGGTGTATAACTAATGACCAGAATAGCAATACATCAGTATACAGATAATACCACCCACCACTACAATACTTAGATCTCCTTTTAAGATTTCTCATTGTTTTTTTACTGGCTTATTTACCTTAGCATCCGTAGTCTTTCTATTGACTCTTCAAATTCCTGAGACTTCTTAACAGCTACACGAATTATCTGTAAACATAAACAAAAAACTTTAACTCATTAAATATAAAGCAATTACTTAGTACTTAGGGCGTTAAACATATAATATACCCCAGAAGACAAATTATAAATAGAGTTTGTTTGTTTAAGGTTTTATACCACTTTCAGCCATTTTTCAGCTCCATCATGTCATCCATTTTGTATAGGGATAAAAAGCCACAGTGAGAACTCATGACCAGTAGGAAAAGTGGCAATCCTCTCCAATATCCAATAAAGGCAAGAATCGAGCAAGGCCATAACTCAAATATCAATAATGAGTTTATGATGTTTTATTTCTGTTTAAACATGATTTCTGTAAGTTAATGCTCTGTGATGATACCCAGGCTCTTAAATTAACTAGTCTTTGAATTTAGTCAGAAGTCTGATGGTCCTGGCCATTAAAACTGAAAGTAGACCTGTAAAATTGTGTTATTCATAGGCTAAATGGGCTTGTAGAAATTTCAGTAGTTGCTGAGCTTTGTTAGTGTCTGGTAATTAGTAATACCTAATGTTCTAAATCTTTTGAGCACTTTTTTTTACATGAACTAAATGCATATTGTTATTACTGCGTCAAAGCATCGATTTCAATAAAACTTCCTGGATTTTTTTAAAACAAACATGGACAACTTTACTTTAAATTTCTTGAAAGAAAAAAAGTATAATACCAACGATATATTATTATTTATTTAATGAAAAGGTTCACAAATGTCTACATCAGAAGTAGCGTTGTTTCTCCAGATGAAATGAACAGGGACCATGGGTTGAACACTCAGACATAGGTATGGACTAATTATTATTTGTAGGATAATCATTTTTGTGGACAAAACAAAAATTTATTATGCAATGAAAGACAACATTCCTCTTGCTTTACTTACAAAAAGGACAACATCGACTAAGCTGCGTATCCTTGCAGTCTTCTAGGATTTGTTTGTTAGCTTAACTTTACACAGGAAAGTGTCCCCTATAAATTGGCTTTCCCACATCTCAAGTAAACTTCTCCACAAAGAGGTGTTAGTTTTTGAATTCTGATTTAAAAATATACAGATACAAATTGATGGATTTTCTTCTTTTACTTAAAATTTATATATATTTGGAAACATGGACTATTGTGCAATTCTTTCTAGAAGCTGGCTTAGGTTTCTTGTTATTAAAGATATCTATTTTTACCAAACAAATAAGTACAAAAAGTAAACATAATCTTTCAAAATATATTGTACACATATTTGAACATTACAAAATTTCACTAGATATCAGTGAGATGGTACCCATCTCTGTGGACCCAGACGACCTTGAAGATCATCAAACATGGCATGTTACACATCGCCTTGATATTTACTCTACCCACTTACCAAATATAAAAAGCCTACCTCAAAAGATAAAAATGTTATAGCTCGGACATGGTTAGCTTCGGACGGACTAATCCTCATAGGGCATCGGCAACAAAGTGGCGGGGCCCTAATAAATTTTCATCCACATATGTGTAAGTAAGTTTTTTTTGTATGAATCAATGTGATAAGAAAAACTTCAATATTGGTATACAATTTAATAAATAACTAAATAAAAAACAGGAGAGAGAAAAAAAGAAAATCATTTCCCCTCAAAACCAGATTTTGCCCATTTTAACAAAATTGTAGTTTGATTTGATACTTATTGCATTCATATTAATTTTTTTATCTTGATTTTACAAATTCAACTGTTGAATAAAATATGTATGTATTTTGCTATAATGGCAGGGCACATATGAACCTTTTTCAACAATCCCGACTTTAAAAATGTACTTGCACACCAGGTAAAAAAAAAGGGGGTTTTTGCTGAGAAATCACTTTCCACGGTTGACGAGAGATGAGAATCCTAGAACACTGCCTTTCAAAATAAATTTGTGTTCCAGTAACATGAAAATTGGACAAAACCATTTCTTACATCATAACTTTTCTATTCTATGACTGGTATTGACAGAATACATACATCATCAGGAATGTTCGCAAGTTTCGCAGCATTGAAGCCGTAACTTTTTGGACAGGCCCCCTTTGTAAACTTGTACAGAAAGGTAATTGTTTCTTGTGTTGGGTCTTCATCTTCATTTTCTACCATACAGGCCTAAAATGATTCAATATAATTTTACACAGAATCATTATTGATATAGTACCCTTAAAAATAGTTTGATCATTTTTTCAATATAAATATCTTCATGAAAATATAAAACATGATAATATGTAAATAAGATACTTGAAAGTTAAAAATAAGTGATACATTTCATGTACATCTACTCCTAATAATTTTGCCATCAGACTACACTAGGTTTGTCAGTACTCAACCTATAAGAGTAGACCAGCACCTCCCCCCGGTAGCCGATAGCCCTCTTATTTGGGTGGAGTGTCAGCCTATAATATGATAAGGCATGCCTGATTGCAGATCAGGGGGGGTAGGGCGGGGGGGGGGGGGGGGGGGGGAGGCAAGGCGTTGAAGAGTACCACTTTCCATGCACAATTAAAAGACCCCCTTTGTTTGGTTTCCATATCAGAAAGTGCTAAGCACCCAAGTATAATACTTTCTATTGAAGAATAAAATGTCAATTTTAATGATGAACTTTATTAATTGCACATCTGTATAATGACATTTGGTATGTATGGATGAAATCTAAAACTAAAACTGAAATGTTGGCATTTGGGTTAATAGTCATGCTGTGTTTTACCACTTGATTGTATATTGTATTTGGATCATACTGTGTGTCCTCCAACAATAAAAGTAAACTACTCATCGTGTGACCTAGTCTTATATTTGGGTAATGTTATGTCTCCCCGACTACTCACCATGTGACCTAGTCTGATATTTGGGTCATGTGAGAACTCTTCAACCAATGAATGATAGTGTGTAGAGAATAATGTGCGACAGGAAATATTCCTGGACAGTTGTTCCACCACAGAGCATGCTATAGCTGTACCATCATATGTAGCCGTACCTCGACCTGTAAGAACAAGAAATAGTTAATACTAGATAAGGAATAAACAAAGTTAAGAAATGCCATGTGTATATTTACAGGTAAATCTGACTTAAAATGTAACATAATTACAACTTCACACAAAGAACATCCCACATCCCCAACTCCTCTGCAAATACTTAATCATTATCATGAAAAAAATGTATATAACAAATAAAGACATGCATACTAGTATAATGGCACAGGGAATGTTGTAAACAGGGAAGAAGGTTTAATAATCTGAGATACTGAACAAATTCTGGGGTAAAACCATTACTCTTATATTATATACTATTACCATTATTTTCCTTTAGGCCTTTTCCAGAAAAAAATGTACAGGGGGTCAGAACTCAGCTCAAAAAATGGGGTACCACCACTAAAATTTTAATTTTTTAGAGGCACAACCTAGAAAATGTTTTTATAGAAAGTATCCCCCACCTATTAAACTAGAGTAAAAAAAAATGTTGAAATTCTGAAACTAGTGTAGTAAGAGTTGCAGATAAAACATGAGAACCACCATCCCTCCCCACACCTCAAAGAATAGCAATGTCCAATTTTTTTCTGTGGGAAAACCCAAATATCATTCCGATCAAAATGTTAAATATCAGGTGCACAATGGCGATATGTGACAAAGATTCTGTTTAAGTTTCATAAAATTCCAAGAGATGGGTATCCCTTTATGTCAATGACAATGTCCATGTTATTCTATGGCAAACCCCAAATATCATTCCGATAAAAATGTTAAATATCTCCTGCACAAAGGCATTATGTGACAAGAATTCTGTGTAAGTTTCATCAAATTCCATTCAGTGGTGTAGGAGGAGTTGCAAATAAGAGATGGGTATCCCCTTAGGTCAATGACAAAGTCCATGTTTTTCTATGGGAAACCCCAAATATTATTCCGATCAAAATGCTAAATATCTCCTGCACAATGGCACTATGCGACAAGGATTCTGTGTAAGTTTCATCAAATTCCATTTAGTGTTGTAGGAGGAGTTGAAAATAAGAGAAAGTGTAATGGACAGACGGACGAAAACCTCCAACACTATATACCTCCGCTTTTCAAGCGGGGGGTATAATAAAATTGATATATCAATATGATTATTTGATTATATTCGAATCCTAAAACCACAGATAGGATTAAATACACACAAGTGTGGACACAGAAAAATGTCTCGCCTGCATTCCGCATCAGTAACGAAAATAAATTTCGTCATAAGCATTACGTAAATAGCATTAAATATCAGCAGCGGCCTGTATACAAAATATTGTCACCATACCCTGCATAGTTACAGGGGAACAGCCGTAACCCAAACCTTTAACGTAGTCACTGGACCGTGAAATTGAGGTCAAGGTCAGGTGGAACCTACCAGACAGTCATGTACTAGTCATCAGCAACCTATACACCTAATATTGTCATCCTACCATGCATAGTTACAGAGGAACTGTCGTAACCCCAAAACTTTAACGCAGTCGCTGGACCGTGAAATTGAGGTCAAGGTCAAGTGACACCTACCAGACAGTCATGTACTAGTCATCAGCAACCTATATACCAAATATTGTCATCCTACCATGTGTAGTTACAGAGGAACTGTCGTAACCCCAAAACTTTAACGTAGTCGCTGGACCGTGAAATTGAGGTCAAGGTCAGGTGACACCTACCAGACAGTCATGTACTAGTCATCAGCAACCTATACACCAAATATTGTCATCCTACCATGCGTAGTTACAGAGGAACTGTCGTAACCCAAAAACTTTAACGTAGTCACTGGACCGTGAAATTGAGGTCAAGGTCAGGTGACACCTACCAGACAGTCATGTACTAGTCATCAGCAACCTATACACCAAATATTGTCATCCTACCATGCGTAGTTACAGAGGAACTGTCGTAACCCAAAAACTTTAACGTAGTCGCTGGACCGTGAAATTGAGGTCGAGGTCAGGTGACACCTACCAGACAGTCATGTACTAGTCATCAGCAACCTATATACCAAATATTGTCATCCTACCATGTGTAGTTACAGAGGAACTGTCGTAACCCAAAAACTTTAACGTAGTCGCTGGACTGTGAAATTGAGGTCAAGGTCAGGTGACACCTACCAGACAGTCATGAACTAGTCATCAGCAACCTATACACCAAATTTTGTCATCCTACCATGCGTAGTTACAGAGGAACTGTCGTAACCAAAAAACTTTAACGTAGTCGCTGGACCGTGAAATTGAGGTCAAGGTCAGGTGACACCTACCAGACAGTCATGTACTAGTCATCAGCAACCTATACACCAAATATTGTCATCCTACCATGCGTAGTTACAGAGGAACTGTCGTAACCCAAAAACTTTAACGTAGTTGCTGGACCGTGAAATTGAGGTCAAGGTCAGGTGACACCTACCAGACAGTCATGTACTAGTCATCAGCAACCTATACACCAAATATTGTCATCCTACCATGCGTAGTTACAGAGGAACTGTCGTAACCCAAAAACTTTAACGTAGTCACTGGACCGTGAAATTGAGGTCAAGGTCAGGTGACAGGTGACTGACTGGCAAGTACTCATCATAAGCTACCTCTGGACCAAATTTGATGGACCTAGGGCTTGGGCTTACAAAGATATGAAGCAAGATGTCAAGTGTTTACGCCGCCGCCTGATTCCCATACATATGTCTCGCCTCCAGCGACTTTCGTCGCAGGCGAGACAAAAATATGTTAAATACGCATATTGTTTGCCATTTTTTATTGGAATTCCAAATTTGCTGATCAATTGGTAGTCTGGGTGAAATATTTGGACCAGATTTAAAAGTATCTTATGTGAACCATCGGGCGACTTGAGGGAAATGACAGGGCAACTTCGACTTCGCTTTTGAGGTGCCTTAGGCCAACTTCAGGTCCTAGTAGGGCGACTTTGTCGCCCACTTCGTCCAGTGTGGTGAGCTCTGATATTCAGATTAATTTAAGGATAAATTTCAGAATTGAGTGTTGACGACATTTGCCGTTGGTTAAATACCAACAGCAGACGTCATCAACACTCAATACTTCAATGTTCATTTTTGCAGTGGTTGCATTTTCTGTATACTCTGGCTATTACAACATCAAACATTATTTCATTTCTATTCAGAATGCTTAAAATTTGTCATAATAGTTACTTTACATACGGTACAAATTAATTTAGATATGGTACGAAATGGCAATAAGTTTAGGAATGATATGGCAATTGGAAGGTACGAAATGGCAATGGTAGGAATTAATAATGGTATGAAATGACTGTAATTCGTTTAAGAGAGAGCAGAGCAATATAGAAAATCAGCAACCAGTCCCATTCGGAACTTTCCAGCGTAAACTATTCAAAAGTTTATGATGATCAGTTATTCCCCTACCATTCATTCCAACAAAATCGCATAAAAAGAAAAACACTGACAACCGCGAACATACCCACCAAAATAGAAATACCCTCAGCCCCCTACCAAGTAAAAAAAATAATAACTTGCGTTCTGACCATACTGTACATTTTTTCCTGAAAAAGCCCTTATGATTTTAACATGTATAATACAATTTCAAAAAACAATATTTAATATCTAACTGTTTTCTTATCTGAATCTGTTAAATACTACAACATTTGCATGTTATGCTTATTAAAAATGATTTTTTTTCATTCTGAAACTGTCATCTGCTTGAGGGATCAAACCTGAGAGGCTTTAAAATGTGTGTTCCTTTTGTACAGTCAAACTTCAGTAGCTCGAACTCAGATGGCTAGAACACCACCGATTTCTTGAACTGTTTTTAAAGTCCCATCATTTATATGTTTGTACAAAAAACCCCGGTTTTCCAAACACAGATTTCTCGAAAACTCGAACTCATTTATAGGTCCCTTTGATAGTAAATTCATGCAAGTCACCATCAATAACTTGAACTAAAATTATAAGCCTCGGTGCGAAGTAATTAACTTCGGTACAAAGAACGATAACAGATGCCATAACAATTAGTACAGGTATGTCAATTTAAACAAAATAGCAGATAATAATTATGTCATGACTGGTGATTGGTTTTAACATGCAAATAGAAGTTAATTCTTTTGTAATTAAAAATATTAACAGTACCAATCGGATTGTAAAATCAAAACGAAACCATTACAATTAAAAATTTAAAAATCATTTACGACATTTGTTAACATTTGCAGTTTATTTGATATTAAACTACCAATTGTTAAAGCTTAGATAATAATAAAACGTGTCGGGAATAAATACTGTGGAAATTATTTACTTAATTTAACTACCGTGCACTAACCGAAGTGATTAATAACTGATGATGAAATTTCAAATTTCACAAATTATAACAACTAACATAACGTTATTCGTGTCAAAATTCATGAAGTTAACATCTACATACATTTAAAACAAATGTTAGTTAAAAAAACTAGACAAAGTCGATCTCGCGATCGCTGATACCCCCGCTTTTGTGAAAAATTTTCTAACGTTTTTCGAGGACTGTGACCTTGAAATTTGATGGATTTCCCCTAAAATCAAAAGGCTTTTTACCAACCTGATATATAACAATATCCCAAAGTTTCATTCAAATCGGATGCAAACTTTTTGACTTATTGTCCGGAAACAACTTTTATGTTAAATTTTCTAACGTTTTTCGTGGACTGTGACCTTGAAATTTGACATATTTCCCCCAAAATCGATAGGCTTCTTACCAACCTGATATATGACAATATCCCAAAGTTTCATTCAAATCGGATGTAAACTTTTTGAGTTATTGTCCGGAAACAACTTTTTTGTTAAAATTTCTAACGTTTTTCGAGGACTGTGACCTTGAAATTTGACGGATTTCCCCCAAAATCGATAGGCTTCTTTCCAACCTGATATATAACAATATCCCAAAGTTTCATTCAAATCGGATGCAAACTTTTTGAGTTATTGTCCGGAAACAACTTTTATGTTAAAATTTCTAACGTTTTTCGTGGACTGTGACCTTGAAATTTGACAGATTTCCCCCAAAATCGATAGGCTTCTTACCAACCTGATATATGACAATATCCCAAAGTTTCATTCAAATCGGATGTAAACTTTTTGAGTTATTGTCCGGAAAAAACTTTTTTGTTAAAATTTCTAACGTTTTTCGTGGACTGTGACCTTGAAATTTGACGGATTTCCCCCAAAATCGATAGGCTTCTTACCAACCTGATATATAACAATATCCCAAAGTTTCATTCAAATCGGATGTAAACTTTTTGAATTATTGTCCGGAAACCACTTTTTTGTTAAAATTTCTAACGTTTTTCGTGGACTGTGACCTTGAAATTTGACAGATTTCCCCCAAAATCAATAGGCTTCTTACCAACCTGATATATAACAATATCCCAAAGTTTCATTCAAATCGGATGTAAACTTTTTGAATTATCATCCGGAAACCAAATGTGGACGGACGAACGGACATGAGGACCACTATATACCCCCGACTCTGTCGAGCGGGGGTATAACAATCATTCCGCATGTAGGAAATAAACAAGCGAACTAAAACAAAAAATGTCACGGTACAGAACAGATAAGTTTCCGGAAGTTGTCCAACTTTGGTGGCTCGGACTACCGATAGCTCGAAATATTTTTGGTGACCCCAGAGAGTTTGAGTTATTGAAATTCTACTGTAGTATGTGTGATATAGTGAGGCAAGCTACTAGCATGGATAATGCAAATACAAAAACTGCTGTATTTTACTGTATGTGTTAAATACATGCTGTTCAACAATAAATGAATTTCTGTTTCTAGGCAAGAGCAAAACAAGTGTTGCAGATGTTCTACACATGTTTTCATACAAAACCAACATTCTAAATTATTAAAAACCAGCACAACACAAAGTGGACTCATTATTCTGACTGCATGTGGACCAATTGCACATGCTGTTTGTTCTCTATCTACATCCCTTACCATTAAGTACCAATTTGACGGGGTGTCCATCCATCCATTACACTTTCCTTTATGGGCAAGTCCTCCTACACTACTGAATGGAATTTAATGAAATTTACACGGAATCT
Source organism: Limnoperna fortunei (assembly GCA_944474755.1). Taxonomy (NCBI): domain Eukaryota; kingdom Metazoa; phylum Mollusca; class Bivalvia; order Mytilida; family Modiolidae; genus Limnoperna; species Limnoperna fortunei. The sequence continues at coordinate 39,528,229 of OX104124.1, forward strand.
TTTTCACCTAGTGCCATTGTGCAACTGATACTTAACATTTTGATATTTGGGGTTTCCTATAAAAAAACATGGACTGCCAATCTTTGGGAAGTGGGGTGTCAATTAGTGGTACAAAATCTTTATTGGTCTCCAAAAACAGGTCGGTCTTTCATAGCACAGGTCAAACCTGATTATAAAACCACATCCACAATTACCAGTGTCACGAATCACATGACCTGTAGATTTAACATTTTATAATCAAACACAGAGTTGACGTAAAATCAAGATGTTACAAAACAATGAACTTACCTAATTCATCCATTAACACTAAGGAGTGTTTGGTGGCATGTTGTAAAATGGCTGCTGTTTCACTTAACTCAACAAAGAAGGTACTCTCCCCTGAAAAAAATAATTAATGAATAAGCAATTCAAGAACCTATGCATTTTCAATATATAAATAAAGCATGTAAAAAAATTAGATATAGACAAGTTCAGTAAACAATGATGAACTAACTGGGTTCATTTTTATGTGAAGTATGCCCATTGTATCTCCATTTTCTACCTGTATCAATTATTTTATTTAATTTAAAAAATTGAAGAATGTGTCCATGGGACACGGATGCCCCCGCTAAAGTAAGTCCCAAACAGGAAGTAGTTGTCCGACAGGTCTGAAAGTCGCTTAGGACATACAACTTGTGATACTGAACAACCCTGCCAAATTTCAAATTGTTCTCATGTACGGTTTCTGAGAAAAGCTTGACGGAAATTTGTACATACAGACGGACGTATTTACGTACAAATGAAGTCCCAAACAGGAAGTACTTGTCTGACAGGTCTGAAATTCGCTTAGGACGTACAACTTGTGATACCGAACCACTCTGCCAAATTTAAAATTGTTCTCATGTACGGTTTCTGAGAAAAGCTTGACGGAAATTTGTTCGGACATACGTACGTACGTACGGACGGACGGACGTGAGTAAAACTTAATGCCCCCCGACATGTCGTCGCGGGGGCATAAAAATATATACATGTAGTAGTTAAAAACAAAAATTTGAAATGGTCAATTTTAGGAACAGTATGGTCAATATAGACATTTCTACATGACTCTTATTCTTAGATCCCACTGTAGTGCTTTGTTCTATTTACTGAACATGTACTGAAAGACGACCAGCTTGTTTTTTTTGTTTGTTTGAATGGAGTTTAATGCCAAGCTCAGCTATATCATGGTGTCCAGTTTTTATTGTGGTAGAAAGCCATAGTACACCAAGAAAACCCAGACTTTAGGACTATTTTGTTTGAATGATGTTTAATGCCACTGTCACCAATATCTTGGCGTCCAGGTTTTATTGGACGAGAACCCGGAGTACCCGGAGAAAACCCTTGACCTTCCGTATAAAAACTGGCGATCCTTGTCAATTAAGATTGGAGCAGAGCACACCCTCCCCACAGTAAGTCCAGAAACCTTTATCTCTGTACCGAGAGGCACACGATCAAGAATATACGACAAGCTACCTTAACCGCTCTGCCACCAACCTGCCCCAACCCACTGGTTTTATAAGAATGGTTTAATGCTGTCCATCAGTAGTTTTAAAACATGCTAGACTTTATAAGGTACTATGCATTACTGACCTGCCATGATTCTATCACTTGCTCCAAGCCTTGTAAACACTCTGTCCACAGGAGTTAGTCGACATTTCTCTGCTGGTACATAACAACCCTGCAATTAACACACAGTCATTAAACATTCATTTTTACATGTCACTGCTATGGAAAGAAAAAGAAATTAATCATTTGATCGAAAAACAAAAACAAAAAAAAAAACAAAAAAAGACAAAAAACAAAAAAGAATAAGGAAAAAAAAACCCCCCAAAGATTTGCATCAAGGTGGTCTAAATCAATACAGTTGTTTAAATGAAGTTATATGCAACATAAATCACAAATATTGTTGTACTGATGAACTCACTAAATTTTCACTGACTGTTAAGTTAGTCACAAGTAATCAGACTTGTTTGGAACAGAGTGTACTCATATAAAAAAAAGGACATTTATCTATTATTTTGTCTAAACCAACAAAAAACTATTTTGCACTAAATTGATAAAAGACACTGGTGCAAGCATAGTTTAGAACTCTTCCAGCAAGTCTTCATGGATTTTTTAAACAACTATATACAATGAAACAACTTTTTACAATATTAACTTTTACACAATTTATAATATATGACCGTATATTTATAAGTTTTTTTTTTTAACTAAATGTTCAATAAATAATACACAGGACCTGTCAATCAATTCACTAAGTCAAAAGGTGTTAAAGGTAACACAAAGATAGCATAGAGGTCATTACAATGCCAACATTAATATCTTTAGCATAAGTCTTGATGAGAAAAAAAACCAACAATAATTAGGTCTGATTGCTATCATTATAGATTACACATTTTCTTCAAAGTTTCAGTCATTTCCCACAAATATCTATCATGATAAATTCTGGATTCTTGCAATCAAGTACACTTGAAACAAAAAAACAACATTTACCTAATGTATTTCTGAACAATTTAAAGGGGTTATTTAAAGTCCAGGAAAAATACAGGATATGCATTGTGCAACTCATGCAAATGTTATTTTAGTCAGCACAAAACACAAAATTTTTCAGGCAAGAAGTAGGCTGCCTCCCCCAACCCCATACTATTGCTCTTGGACACTCTAATATGTTGGCAAATATGCTTTGACCTAGCAAGTTATATCATTAAATTCATTAAAATGTTTCATTCATGAAAGCTTTCACTGTCTGAATACACAACAATTCTATTTTTGTCTGATGTTTCTTTGGTTATTTCAGTTTGTATTTTTAATAATTATTGACATACATTATCACTAATCACTATTAACAACAAACCTACCATCTGAGCAATAATAGTTATCAATCCTACTTGTCTCATCAGAGTTGACTTTCCTCCCATGTTTGGTCCCGTTACCAAGACAACCTTACTACTGGATTGGTCCACAGTGTCGGTTTCCATATCATTCTCCTATAAATAAGTTTATCATGTTATTTGCCTGGCAGCAGACCATAATGACATTAAAGAAAACATGAAACCATTTTCTCAGGATAAGATCCATTTAATGATACATGTACTTCTGTCATTATGTATTGAAACTGCACTGTTCAGCTATGAAGACTTTTATCATATATAACCATGTATACTGTAGTCGGTATACCTATCACAGAAAAATGCATATATATATATGCTTGTATAATCTGCATGTAAAATTTTCATAAAAAGTTACAATACGAAGATGTCCAAGCCCGACTGCAATACTTCCTTTTTTTAAAGTGTTAACTGGTATAATGTAATTTATACTCTCTTGAAATACAAATTATATTCATAGTTTAATTTTTTTTTCTTCTGCTGTTAATGAATAAACTAATAAATAGTGCATTGTCATATTGTTTATTCTGATTGGATGATTTCAAAATGAATACTTAACTGATAAATACTGACTGATAGGATGCCCTCATATCTGACCTGTCTTTCAGTTGTTTTGGTGATTGAATTGTGAGGTTTGTGTTAGGTTTATCTCTTTGTATAAACAAACACAACTTATTTTAAAAATCTGTATTACAAATGTTAACAGATTGATACACCAATTTACGACGAAGTTTACTTAAGAAATAATTTATGGGCATGAATATATACCAATTTTACCACCGGTTGGCCCTTTATGTCCAATAAAGTACAATGTGGGCTCAAAGGGCAAACCGGTTCTAATAGGACATATACATTAACTTTTTTAACCTTTGAGTTGCACGTCATTTATATATTTGAAAAATCTTACTATGACGTTGACATAAAGAGTGTTTATCGTTTATGACGTTGATTAGGAATATATACTCGTTGTACACCTGGTGTGGATTCAAAGCGTTTTAGGCACATCATATTAGAATTATGAATAATGTTCCAAGACGCAACGACAGACATCTCATTACATTTAATAACTTACATCTGGTATCCCTATAACAGTGTCGTTAGGTATAAAATCACCTCCTCCAAACGTCCTTACAACACACGGGTGTCGGGCCTCACGGATTTCTATAAATGGCTGAAAAATTTTAACATGCAGTGTACCATCATGTTTCATTTTGCATAAAAGAAAGTCAAAAATTACAAACCATTTTCAATCAAGTTCCTTTTGTGATTGTAAGATGGAGAACTGCAATAAAAGATCAATTGAATGTTTGTATTACCATTTTAAGTTGTATCGTCTAAATAACAAATTGCTTATTTTATAGTAATTATAATTAGAATTGGTTACAAAATTCTAATAATCTTCTTGGCAATGAAGTTCACAGATGTCTGGTACTTTCATTACTATCATTATTATAACATTTACCATTGACATAGAAAATTCAACAACAAATTAACAGGGATTTTTAGACAGTTAACAGGTGGGTACCAGTTATCGCCAATTAAATGGGTTTGATTAAGCATCTGCATTTTTCTGTCTTCTTTACACTATTAGTAAAGAAATATATTCCAAAGCAAAATATATTTGTGTCTTGAAATGATATGAAGTAACAAAATAAGAGAACTAAATTCCACCTCTGAGCCCCTATTTACTTCCACTTCGTCGAGGACACAGGTGTACACAAACATTTTATTTCTATCAATTAACAGAGGACAAAAATTCAGGTAACAAAAAACTTTTCGGCGAGAAATGTTTGATAAAGACTAAGCTAAGCAATCCACCATCTTTGCAAATCAACAAATTTTTTTTAGACAAATAAAAAACATTATAAAACTTCGTGGTGATAACTGATACACATCTATATAAAAAAACCCACCAAAATCAACAATTTTCATGGGCAGAATTTTAATACACTCTGGAATTGTTCACAGACACAATTATAGATGTGTATTGGGATCAATATTAATATTGTGTATGTACTTATTTCCACATAAAGAAAACAGTTGCAAAACAAGTGTGGACTGTTAGCTAATGCTCACTAGTGATACCCCGGCTGTCACAACAAAATTTTGCATGTTTGTAATATGTGTAAAAAATCAAAGTATTCGGTAAACAGGAAGTAGATGACCAAGGAGCATAAAATCGCTATACACCATATGGTACTATAGGATAAAGCAATATGCAAAATATCAGGCTTCTGCATCCTATAGTTGCTTAGAAAACTGTGACGGACATTTTTTGTTAGGAAAAGATGGACCAATAGACAAGGGTAAAACAGTATACCCCATCTTCTACAAAGTGGGTGTACTAAAACTGTAAAAATGGCGATAGTTGGTAAATACCCAGTATGCCTCAAGCTTATTTAGCAAACTTAAATCCCTCACAAATAAAAGTTTGTTCCTGTTGCAAGTTATGGGTAAAAATGGATCAAATTTGTGTCTGCTGCATGTTATGAAAAATTTTATGTTAAAACCAAAGACACTTGACACGAAATGTGTCAAGCCTCATTTACATATGTAATATGACATATCATAACGGTATTGTTATCATGACACCACGTCCACCAATATTTGGTTTCTTTTGTCCCTTGTGAAGAGACAGTTTTTGTCCCTCATTTCTGCACTACAAGGCAGAAAGGAAACCACAAAGTGCGACACATACATGTAAACATTAACTGTAACACTTAACACAAGGCTCCATATCAATCAGCATTTCTTTTATTTGGTTTTTATTTTGTTTTTTTGAATTTAATATATGATGAAGGTTGTCAACTAATTCTTGAGCTGTATTGCATTAATTGTGGTTTATATTCTATTTTCTTCTTCCTTTTTACTTTATTTATGATTATAAATTAAGTTGTTAAAGATATTGGCTTTAAAGCAGTGTTTATACATGTATTACATGAGGTGTCTAAGATATCTACATGTCTCACCTCATCCTCAGAATCTACGGGTACAATTTCTGGTCGACACATGATACCATCTCCACAGCGACTGTACTGAGCCATAGATATCAAAACATCCAACACAGACAGACATTGTACTGTGGTGTCCCAAATCTTATACCTTTGTCAAAACAACAAAAATATATCAACACACCAGACAGACATCGTACCCTGATGTCCCAAATCTTATACCATACTTAAAACAACAAATAATTTATTAACATGCCAATTTCAAGCTCTGAAGAAGATACATGTATATATTTTTTTTGTATTTATTTCTTCGGTACAAAAATACATCATTTCTTGGAATTTAATCACATTTCAGACAAAAGATGATAAATAATCTCATTAAGACAGTTAGATTTTACCTTGAAATCAGATACATAATATGTAATTTGTCTTTTGTAAAGTCATTAAATTGTCCATTCGTTAATAAATGTGTCAATTCACATGAAAGGGTGATACATTGTCTGCTTATGTTTCAAAAATTCTAATTAACTGAATGTGTTACGAGAAAAACTAAATTTGCAACAGTTAAATATCTAACTGATGTTTGCAAATATTCAAACTGTTATGTCTTAAACTATTTCACCTTTCATCAAAACTTTGAAATATCCTTCTCATGCAATCCCTCTGAGCCACTTCCTTTCTATCCTCAGCTTCCGTTAGTTCTGATAGCATGTCCTGAATCTCCGTCGTCCAGTATCTCTTCCACCCTTTCTTTGATGACTTTAGTTCATATTCATTGGGGACACGCTTCAGTGCACTTTCTGGAACCTCCATTTGGTAGCGATTCTTTCCTGATCCCCAGTAAACCATTTGCTGAAAAACATTAAATGAAAAACTGAATTACAGGTCCAAGGAAAGCTTTGATGCACACTAAAGGAAATATATACAGCATTCTGCATCAGTTTAAAGAATCCAATGAAGATTCTTACCAGGTATCCAGACTCCCTCTCACAGAAAATTGTTTGCTTGACCTATACGGTTTTTCAAACTATCTGTGTTCAAAATTGAGAACTGTCTATGGGAAAAATGGCAAGGATATCTTGATTTCAACTTCCACCATTCTGATACGAAATAAAAAAATTTGCCACAAAAACTGCTATTTGACATATACCCAGTATCACCATTTAAAACCATAAAATAAAGTAGGCCAAAAATTTATTGAAAATGGAACTAAATCCGATTCAAACAAACAAACAAAACTAACTTCATACATTAAAAATTGTCTATTGGAGGAATCATTGAAGCTCCAATCAAACATTCCTTCAAATTCACCTAATACATCATTCTCAAGACATAATCACTCTCGTTAAAGGAGGAGGAAATTGTAATGCTGATCATGTGAATTCATAAAGATTTAAGGCATGTTTAGTGGAAAGTGGCAATGTTTAAAGCGAAATGGGACGGCTTAAGAATGAAGATGCAACCAAAACCTTTGCCGATTTGTGCTGGGGTGCAAAGCCTACAATAAACATAAATTTATGGAAGGGGGTCAAATTTTATGACATTTGATGTTAAAATATGGTGCGTTGAAAGTGCTTTATATAGAATCATGTGAAAGGATACATCTAACCACCTACTTTGACAATAGCGTATTGACGTAATGACTAGACATGACACGAAATATTCAGAATTGGACAAACAAGAAAATCGTATTAATGCATGCTTGATACAGTAGACCTATTTACTGTGTTCTCAAAGTCCAGGGCTGATATGAAATGTCAATGCCCAGTACTCATATCAGCCCTTAACATTTATTCAGGTTAAATTAAATCAATATACTGTTTTATTTAGGAGACCAGCATATCCAAGTTAATTTGTAAAATATTAAACGTACTGGCCGATCAGCTAGTTTTACATTTCTCTATTCTTCCACGGCAACTAGGTTGTTTTATGTTTAAATATATGATAAATAGATTTTTGCATAGCATTTTTCATATCAGCCCAGGTTATCATCCCTGCCCAATACTGAACTTTGGGCTATAAGCCCTCAATCCAATATGGCAGTATCTGACCGATACCATGGCTTATATAGAGTGTGATGTAATAATATATATATGTACTGATCAACACTCATGAACTTATGAATAATTTTTATTTTATAATTTAGAATAATTTTGGAACACTGGAATTTTGGAATATTTATGACCACAAAAATGATAGCCAACATTATGTATGTTCCCACTTAGGGCTGTTCCAGAAAATACTATCTCCCCTCCCCCCAGGATGGCAATTTAAATTTTTTTTACGTAGGGGGTCGTATGTGAATGAATCTTATTTACGGTGATGGTCCACAAAACCTAGAATTGAATTGTTATGGTGGTTGGTATGATGAATAAAAAGGAAAATATGATGGAGATGGGGTATTATCTTGCTTTTATTGCTATTAGGAATTCCATTATGATACATTTTATTTTGTATTGTGTTCGTTTTCCTTTAGCGTTTAGATATTATTAGTTTCCGGTTGAGTAGTCACCCTTCCCACAGTTTGGGAGAAACGCACTTAGAATGAAAAATAAAACAAAACGAAACTATCAAATTACTCAATGATCGATTATTCGTTATTCAAATTTACGATTTTGAGCCAAATGTTATTAAAACAAACAATTTTAAAACAAAAATAGATAAGATTTTCATAAAACAAATATGAATTAATTGTCTTTTGTTAATTGAATTGTTAATTGTTTGGACCGACAACAAACATAATTTAATTCTTGATTTGGTGGACTATCACCGTAAACAAAATAAGATTCATTCTAACGCTGGCTCACCCCTGCAGCACATACGGGTACCTAAAAATAGTAAATATATACAAATTGTTTTTTTTAAATAATTTGGGGGGGGGGGGGGTGTTCCTTACTGGAACTTTACAATTCTATGGGTCGTTGGCATACAGCTTAAATAAAAAATATAGGTAGGGGCTAAATTTTATTTTCAATTCTATAGGTGGTGGGGTCTAAAAAAAAGTGCTGTCTTTGAACAGGTAAATTTGAGTTCATCTATCAATAACTTGTATCTACCGTTTAAATAAACATATTCAAATCCAACATTATTTATTATTTGTTATTGTCCTTTGATTTCAAACTAATTTCAATCATATTTCCTAATTAACTACACCAAAGAGATTAGTAACACAATCTTCGGTAAAATAATCAATAGTGTAACTTGGATAGTCTCGCGATTTATCTATCATGGTAAGAATAATCTATTGTAAACAAAGATGGCGGCTTATGAAATAACGAGAAGCTTTGTAAAGAGAAACTATACATTTTTTCATGTTACAATTATTAATTTTCGCTTGAGATCATTGTCTCACACCGTGAGAGCATGAGGACCTCCAGAATTGCATGAGATTTTGTCTCCCACTGTGAGATATCACATGTATGGTCTCTATGTTCAATCAAACTCTTACCCTACAACTGAGTCTGTCCCTCTGTTTATCAAGATATTTGTCCAGCTCACGTTCTGTTGTTTTGATATCCATCTTGGCTTTGTCATATTCAGGATCAACACCTAACATCATAAATGCACACATATAAGAAGCAGTATTTCCGCTATATTCAGGACAAGAACAAGTTAACAAACAATAAATCATACAAGAAAAAGAAAACACAGAATTTGAAGGTATGTCACCTACCAATTTGGATTTGTTTAATTTCAAATGCATTATGCAAGGTTCTAGCCAAATATACCTTTGCCTGTGTTTATCTGTTTTAGAGCCTCAATACAAATGTTTGTCATGATACAGCTGAAAATTTTCTGAAGGACTATTCCATTTAAAGTACAGGGGATAGTAGGACAGAGGTTCATAAAGACTCACAACCAGTTCAAAAACAGACCTAAAACCATAGGTTTGCTTCATTTAATGGGCTAATAACAAATTAAGCCTGATCGTAAGAATATTTTTAACCATAATCAATCTCTGAAGAGATTTAATATTATCAGACAAACTATCAACATGTATATTTTGTGCCATTAAAAAGATGTTTAATATATATTTTACTAAATCAGAGAAGGTGCAGTTTACTGCGTCAAATCAATATCTGACAGCATTCGTATTATTTCATCTTTGAAGAAGGAACAACTGTTGAAGTAAACACATTGAATTCCTTTACCAATGATTGAAATGCACAAATATTGAAATAAGCAAAAAAGTACCTAGAGTTAGTGAAAATTTTCATGAGGTCCCACTTTTAACTTACCTTTAGAAGGTACAATGACGCCATCTCTCTTTGCCTTATTATGATCAAATGCATTCTGCAAAAAAGTAATAATTATGAAGTCAAGTTATATAAGTATTTCACATGTAATTCAATATGACAAATAGCTGCAAAACGCTCTTAAAAGTTCATAAAAGTTTCATGTTCTTATTTTCCATAGTTAGAGCAGTAACTATTGACCAGTAGATATTTAATGCCTTTACAATTTATATACATACCTCAAAGAAAATAATTTCATCCTTCAAATCAGGAAAAACACCATCATCTCCATGGTTACTCAGTGTCAATGTCTTCTTCAGTAATTTCGATCTATAAAACAGAGAATGGTGTTCAGTAAAAAGAATGTAAATCTTCTCAGATATTTTGTGACTATTTTCTGCCTAATTAATCTTTTCCTGATGTGTTTGGAATGCAATCAGTGTCTAAGAGACAAGTTTTTTGTTCACATAATGGTGGCATCAGAACACAGTTCAATAAACACTATTGTACAGCACTTATTTTCTACTGGATCATTGGTTTGTCAAAATGGCAGCATGTGAAAATTTAAGCACTTTGAGAATTTATGTGGTGTATTTACAAATTCATTAGACCTTGGATGAAATTTCTGTGACACGAGTCCAACAATGAAAACGAATGATGCTGCATTTGTACTCTTGCAACCAAAGAAAAAAACCCAATTTATGTCAAATATTGCTTCCAAATACTACTGTACATATGTGTAATACAAAGTACAACTTAAAAAAGTGGAAGGAAGACATAAAATCCCTAAATTTGCAAACTATGTCTGCACTGGAAACCTCTCAAGGACGACTAACAGATGAAAGCAAACACAATCCGACAGTTTGGCTGTGATGAAAGCAAACACAATCCGACGGTTTGGCTGTGATGAAAGCAAACACAATCAGACAGTTTTGCTGTGATGAAAGCAAACACAATCCGACAGTTTGGCTGTGATGAAAGCAAACACAATCCGACGGTTTGGCTGTGATGAAAGCAAACACAATCCAACGGTTTGGCTGTGATGAAAGCAAACACAATCCGACAGTTTGGCTGTGATGAAAGCAAACACAATCCGACAGTTTGGCTGTGATGAAAGCAAACACAATCCGACAGTTTGGCTGTGATGAAAGCAAACACAATCCGACAGTTTGGCTGTGATGAAAGCAAACACAATCCGACAGTTTGGCTGTGACCACGTTGTACTCACTGTATGTTTTATTTTTAAAGTTCTGACAAAGAAACTAATTAATACTATCTACTGACAAATGCTTCACTGTTTACACAGCTCTTTTGAAAAGTGTGCCACATTAAAACAAGTGTGGACACAGAAAAACGTCCCGCCTTCATTCCGCATCAGTAACAAAAATAAATTTCGTCATAAGCATTACGTAAATAGCATTAAATATCAGCAGCGGCCTGTATACAAAATATTGTCACCATACCCTGCATAGTTACAGGGGAACAGCCGTAACCCAAAAACTTTAACGTAGTCACTGGACCGTGAAATTGAGGTCAAGGTCAGGTGGAACCTACCAGACAGTCATGTACTATTAAACAGCAACCTATACACCAAATATTGTCATCCTACCATGCGTAGTTACAGAGGAACTGTCGTAACCCCAAAACTTTAACGTAGTCGCTGGACTGTGAAATTGAGGTCAAGGTCAGGTGACACCTACCAGACAGTCATGTACTAGTCATCAGCAACCTATACACCTAATATTGTCATCCTACCATGCATAGTTACAGAGGAACTGTCGTAACCCCAAAACTTTAACGTAGTCGCTGGACCGTGAAATTGAGGTCAAGGTCAGGTGACACCGACCAGACAGTCATGTACTAGTCATCAGCAACCTATACACCAAATATTGTCATCCTACCATGCGTAGTTACAGAGGAACTGTCGTAACCCCAAAACTTTAACGTAGTCGCTGGACCGTGAAATTGAGGTCAAGGTCAGGTGACACCTACCAGACAGTCATGTACTAGTCATCAGCAACCTATACACCAAATATTGTCATCCTACCATGCGTAGTTACAGAGGAACTGTCGTAACCCAAAAACTTTAACGTAGTCGCTGGACCGTGAAATTGAGGTCAAGGTCAGGTGACACCTACCAGACAGTCATGTACTAGTCATCAGCAACCTATACACCAAATATTGTCATCCTACCATGCGTAGTTACAGAGGAACTGTCGTAACCCAAAAACTTTAACGTAGTCGCTGGACCGTGAAATTGAGGTCAAGGTCAGGTGACACCTACCAGACAGTCATGTACTAGTCATCAGCAACCTATACACCAAATATTGTCATCCTACCATGCATAGTTACAGAGGAACTGTCGTAACCCAAAAACTTTAACGTAGTCACTGGACCGTGAAATTGAGGTCAAGGTCAGGTGACAGGTGACTGACTGGCAAGTACTCATCATAAGCTACCTCTGGACCAAATTTGATGGACCTAGGGCTTGGGCTTACAAAGATATGAAGCAAGATGTCAAGTGTTTACGCCGCCGCCGCCGCCGCCGGATTCCCATACATATGTCTCGCCTCCAGCGACTTTTGTCGCAGGCGAGACAAAAAGTCAAAGATATGTGTCTCGGTCACTGTGTCACCGATGTCCTGCTTGGCACATATTACTACAGTAAAGCTTGTAATGAATTTCTGGGGACTGGCAAAATAAGTTCATTAAAGAAATTTGTCATATTGTTATAAAGAAGTTTGTTGTAAGTTGTGTACAGAGAATCTGAAAGAAACTTAATCGTAGTTACAGAGGGCATTAACAGATATCTAAATTTGCAACAAAAGGTGTCAGAGTAGTACTAATAACAGATCTCAGTAAATTTCAGTTAATGGTGATAGAGTAAATAATTATAGGTGTCAGTAAATTTATTGCTATTAAATGGGACATACATTAAAACTGTACTATTGGCAACAGTCAATCATTATTAAAGATGACAGTCGATCGTTACTCCTTGCAACAATCCTAATTTTAAAGGTGACAGATTTATTGTTTGTTTGAATGTTGTTTTAACCTCACTTTCAGCTACATCATGGCATCCAGTTTTTATTGAGGAAGGAAACTGGAGTACCCGAGAAAACCCCTGACATGCAGAAGGAAAACTGGCAATCCTCATTGAATTCAAGTGCACCCTGCCTGAAGTCGGACTCGAACCCGCAACCTCAGTGTTGACAGATCACGTGATCAATAGAAGACGAACTACCTTAACCACTCAGACGCCGTGGCTCGCGTGACAAATTTAATTACAATTAACTCAGTAAGTAAGTTGTAGTTACAAGTGAAAGAGTAATTTCTTCAAACTTACTTAAATGACTTGACTCTTTCTTTGAATTTTAACGCAACATTGTAAGATGTCTTAAACCCTTCAAGTGTTGACAAGAACTCCTCGATTTTCTTTTTGCTGAAAAAAAAAAAATGAAAACATTCTGTATCAGAAGAAAGTGTTTCTAACTTATAAACATTCGTACTTGTGGTTTAATATCTGCATAATTTTTAGACAAGCAGTTCAGTCCAAGAATCCCTTTCCATCGTTTCTTGTTTGGACTCTTCTGGGAGATCCCAACAAAAGCATTGTTTGATTTGGAGTATGCCCTGATGTATTATACTTCCAGCAAAGTAAGAAGGCATTGGACTGCAGAGAATCTTGCACCGCAAGAGTGCCTACTAAAGAAATCTACAAGTAGAAGTGAAATTTGTGTAAGAGCGGTCCAAAGAAAACTAGGAGATGATTATAATGCGAGTCCAACACAACATTATCTTGGTTTGCTAAACTTTTATATATGAGAATATTAATAAGGGATCCAACACAGGAAACCTATGCCATTATAGGCCAGGATGTTGGTCGCTGTGATAATAATATATATTTAACTAGCCCATAATATTGTTATTGTACAGTCTTATGAAACTACTATTGTACACAAATATTACAAAAAGAGGACCCTTAACACATACAAACTTTAATGTTTATTAATGGCATTCCGTCCCTAAGATCTACTAGTATAGTCCAAATATAGGACCCACTTTCATCTTATTTTACACAATAGATGGTATGATTAATCTTTCTGCTATATGAAAATAATGCTCTAGCTGACAATTTTACAAAGCCAAATCTAGAATCAAGCTGCAAGAAAAAATAATGTAAGACTTGATAGTTGTAAACAATGAATTAAAACATGGTAACCAACACCTAGCTACCAGACATGGTAACCAACACCTAGCTACCAGAATGGAATGATTACGTTTCCAGTTTGAGGGTCTAGAACAATATAGAAGGCAAAACTCTCTTTGCTTTTACAATGCACCAATGTCAGCTGACAAGATGAATGCAAATGACAATAAAATTGTGCAACTTTGCAATACCAAACTCGGTTGTAATATTAGACATCGATCACTCACATGTTCATGGTACTATAAGTAATAACAGTAAAGCTAAGTTAACCTGTAGATTCAGAAATCTGAAGATTAAAATCTCCATATACTTCTAGAAATAGTTACTCAAGGGGACACTATTTAGGTAGTATCTAAAATTAAGCTGAATGATGCTTGGAAACGCCATTAAATAAGCTCATTCTGGACAACAGACAGCAGAATATTTGCCAACAAATCAAAGGAATCTGAAAGCATGCTAATAAAAGTATTGATGATATTCACGATCTAATTACGGTCGTAATCGTAAAAATTTACCTCAAAATCTGTAAATACCCTGGTACAGTAGGACAATTATTTTATAGTAGTATATACTATTCTTGAAATAAAAAGTGGTTAAGAATATGTATATATATTGAACCTGCAATGGTCTCTGAGGAATTTGACTGTGTAATTAAGTAAGAAAAAATAATATTGAAAACAAAACAACAGCCGAGTTAAAAATTGGTTGCCATGGCAATTACCTGTATTTAGCCTCATCAAACATGATAGCTCTGCTGTCAGGATGATTCTTTCTTTTACTGGATCCTAAACTATGTATTCTGAAATTAGAAAAGATACATAAACCTGAATTTAGAAAAATTGTTTTGTAATAATTCCAACAAGTCTGACAAACATTTTACTGAGAAATCATTAGTTAAACAACAAGTGTGGACACAGAAAAACGTCTCGCCTGTATTCCGCATCAGTAACGAAAATAAATTTTGTCATAAGCATTACGTAAATAGCATTTAATATCAGCAGCGGCCTGTATACAAAATATTGTCACCATACCCTGCATAGTTACAGGGGAACAGCCGTAACCCAAAAATTTTAACGTAGTTGCTGGACCGTGAAATTGAGGTCAAGGTCAGGTGGAACCTACCAGACAGTCATGTACTATTCATCAGCAACCTATATACCAAATATTGTCATCCTACCATGCGTAGTTACAGAGGAACTATCGTAACCCAAAAACTTTAACGTAGTCGCTGGACCGTGAAATTGAGGTCAAGGTCAGGTGACACCTACCAGACAGTCATGTACTAGTCATCAGCAACCTATACACCAAATATTTTCATCCTACCATGTGTAGTTACAGAGGAACTGTCGTAACCCAAAAACTTTAACGTAGTCGCTGGACCGTGAAATTGAGGTCAAGGTCAGGTGACATGTACCAGACAGTCATGTACTAGTCATCAGCAACCTATACACCAAATATTGTCATCCTACCATGCATAGCTACAGAGGAACTGTCGTAACCCCAAAACTTTAACGTAGTCGCTGGACCGTGAAATTGAGGTCAAGGTCAGGTGACACCTACCAGACAGTCATGTACTAGTCATCAGCAACCTATATACCAAATATTTTCATCCTACCATGCGTAGTTACAGAGGAACTGTCGTAACCCAAAAACTTTAACGTAGTCACTGGACCGTGAAATTGAGGTCAAGGTCAGGTGACACCTACCAGACAGTCATGTACTAGTCATCAGCAACCTATACACCAAATATTGTCATCCTACCATGCGTAGTTACAGAGGAACTGTCGTAACCCAAAAACTTTAACGTAGTCGCTGGACCGTGAAATTGAGGTCAAGGTCAGGTGACACCTACCAGACAGTCATGTACTAGTCATCAGCAACCTATACACCAAATATTGTCATCCTACCATGCGTAGTTACAGAGGAACTGTCGTAACCCTAAAACTTTAACGTAGTCGCTGGACCGTGAAATTGAGGTCAAGGTCAGGTGACAGGTGACTGACTGGCAAGTACTCATCATAAGCTACCTCTGGACCAAATTTGATGGACCTAGGGCTTGGGCTTACAAAGATATGAAGCAAGATGTCAAGTGTTTAAGCCGCCGCCGCCCGATTCCCATACATATGTCTCGCCTCCAGCGACTTTCGTCGCAGGCGAGACAAAAATTGCAATTCTAAGAAGTCAGTTACCTGTTCAAAATTCGTTCCAAGTCCGGAATTTTCTTCAGCATGTCTGTCACCTCAGCTACTATGTCCTGAGATTCCATCAAATCCTCTACAGCATTCAATCTGTCACTTACAGACTCGGGGTTGCACAAAGGGGCACATAACCACTGTTTTAACAGCCTTCTGCCTGCCTCATAATAATTGATCAAGTTAAAGCTGTTACAATGCACCATTTAATCAAACAATTTTTCAAATTACTATCAATTAAAATAAAAATGTTATAATTACAAATTTCAAGTTGACCTTTTAAAAATCACCTAAACCAAATTTGCCTTAAAATATTATTTGTTTAATCTTTTAAAATTTTAAAAATTTAATGTTTTATTCTTATACATGGTCGGTTGAATTGGTTTAATTCCAATTTCAGCAAAATTTCATCAATACTGTGGCGTCTAGTTTTTATTGCAGGAGGAAGTCGGTGTACCTAGGAAAACTAGTATTTTAGTCAATTATAATTGGAGTTAAGCACACCCTGGTGGTAGTAAGACCTAAACCTACAACCTCAGTGTTGACAGGATCGTGATCAGAGGTTGACCACTTCCAAAAAGGCTCCATTAATATACATGTACGCTGCACTGCATTTTGATCATATATAAGCTGCCTAAAGATTGTATACATGTCAAAATAACCAATTTTCCACTTGAAAACAGTAATTTTATAAAGTCATACCTTTATATTTAAACAAGATGGGTTTAAAAATCCTTGGTTAAAAAAGTAGCAACTTAGTTAAAGGAAAATATGGACCTGCACTAAGTCATGCTATGTATACCCCATTATAGACCATTTTTTGCCTCAGACAATAGGAGGTAGATAACTGACTGACCTGGAAAGGGAAGGCACAGTACAACTCATCATGCTAAAGCTGTGCACCAAATTTGAAATCAATCCTTTCAGTAGAAGCTGATAAATCTGTTACAAAAGTTTGCACCTGACGGACAGACAGGGACAAGGTGATTGCAATATAGCCCCCTCTCTTACGAGTGGGGGTATAATATGGAAAATTCTTGCGTTGATGTTATCCATCTATATATGTGGATGTATGGTATGACACTTACCAAACGGTGTGGAACATTGGTCTATTCTCTCCAACAGTGTACCTTCTAATGTCCCTGTAGACGAGTTCTCTGTTACATCAAGGTTAGCCAAGGTCACACCGTCTAAAACCTACAATTATATGACATAACAGCTTAAAAGGAACTGAATATTAAATTTAACTATTGTCATTCCCGTTGCACCGTTTAAGGCCTTAATTTATTAAGCGGTCATTGTTTCTTTTATGTTAGCTGTAAAATGTCTTGTATATTTCATTCCATGTTCTATTTTATTCATTATCCTAACTCAAAGCATGGCTAAGAATGACTACATTTTTCCTTACATTATTACAGAAACAAAAAACTAACCCCTTTAAGCTAAGCTGCGATGAATTTAAACATAGAGATTTCATATTACCCTGCTAAATACATTATTCAGTATACAATGTCACAGTTATACTTTGTATTAGGACTAGTGACATGTATAATGGCTTGAACAATCTTTGTGTGTAATGCATGTTACTAGAATCCAATCCACAGACAGAACGACTCCTCTGGTATCATTGTCAAAACTCCCAGCTGACTAGTCCATGTTATATTTGCTAATGTGTTAACAGTAGCATAATTTTTACACATTAGAAAGACCCAGTTGGGAAAATTTTAATCAGTTATCTAAATTGTACTCAAAGATATTATGTGGAATTGTACTTTAAATTATTCAATATTTGCTCTAGTTTCAATCTTCAGATAAGACCTCTACTTCAAACATCAGGACCTTGCAATTGGTTCAGGTGATGCCATCTTGTTTATGCAAATGAGGGATTTGTGAGTAAAAAAAAGACAGATAATTACCATGTGTTGTTTTCCAGTAAAAACTGTGGATTTTTTAGAATCAGTGTTGTCAAGGGGAGTGTACTCTTCGAAATTCTTCATCGACAATAAATCATTGTCTATCAGACAAAATTGTAGATACCTGAAATACAAAATATAAAATAATTAATAATAAATATCCCATCTCTGCTGGCCCCACTGACACTGGGGTAAAAGGTCATCAAACATACGACACATCACCTAAATATTATCTATCCACATACCAAATATCAAAAACCTCTAAAGATAAAAAAGTTGTAGCCCAGACAGACAGACTGATCACTATAGGGCACTATAGTAGCTGTCCTAATAATACCCCAAAATTTCAAGAAAATTAATGACTGCTTTTTTAGTTCATCCGAAAACTAAACATCCCTTCTTTTTTCAAGAACAAAGTTTCATAACTCTTTAATATAACCAAAAAATCAGAATTTTACCAAAAATGAAATTTCCAAAAAATTAATAAAAGCTTTTGAGTTCAATTCTAAAAAATACGACTTTTTACAGAACAATGTCCCATAACTCTATAACGAAAAACTATAATTTATTAAAAACCAAAAAAAAAAAAAAGCTCACATCTATCAAATTAAGCAATTCCCCAAACTTTCAAGAAAACTGAAAGCATTTTTGCATTTCACAAAGACCCATAACTTTATGACAAAAAAGCAAAAGATACAAAAAAGTACACAAGCAACAAGGCTAACATAATAAACAGTCCCAAGAAAAAATGTGAAGTGAAGGCATTCTTAAGATACAGTGTAACATGTAGAGAACAGACGGATGGACATTGTATTTTATAATATGATATCATAGACATGCATATTAAAAGTAGTATGACTCAAAATCAGATGTGACAGAGGTGATATTATGTGTGTTACAGAGTATGGAATGAAGTGGATCTGCGTCAGAGATTGGAAACAGAGATGATATTATGTGTGTTACAGAGTATGGAATGAAGTGGATCTGCGTCAGAGATTGGAAACAGAGATGATATTATGTGTGTTACAGAGTATGGAATGAAGTGGATCTGCGTCAGAGATTGGAAACAGAGATGATATTATGTGTTACAGAGTATGGAATGAAGTGGATCTGCGTCAGAGATTGGAAACAGAGATGATATTATGTGTGTTACAGAGTATGGAATGAAGTGGATCTGCGTCAGAGATTGGAAACAGAGATGATATTATGTGTGTTACAGAGTATGGAATGAAGTGGATCTGCGTCAGAGATTGGAAACAGAGATGATATTATGTGTGTTACAGAGTATGGAATGAAGTGGATCTGCGTCAGAGATTGGAAACAGAGATGATATTATGTGTGTTACAGAGTATGGAATGAAGTGGATCTGCGTCAGAGATTGGAAACAGAGATGATATTATGTGTGTTACAGAGTATGGAATGAAGTGGATCTGTGTCAGAGATTAGAAACAGAGATGATATTATGTGTGTTACAGAGTATGGAATGAAGTGGATCTGCATCAGAGATTGGAAACAGAGATGATATTATGTGTGTTACAGAGTATGGAATGAAGTGGATCTGCGTCAGAGATTGGAAACAGAGATGATATTATGTGTGTTACAGAGTATAGAATGAAGTGGATCTGCGTCAGAGATTGGAAACAGAGATGATATTATGTGTGTTACAGAGCATGGAATGAAGTGGATCTGCGTCAGAGATTGGAAACAGAGATGATATTATGTGTGTTACAGAGTATGGAATGAAGTGGATCTGCGTCAGAGATTGGAAACAGAGATGATATTATGTGTGTTACAGAGTATGGAATGAAGTGGATCTGTGTCAGAGATTAGAAACAGAGATGATATTATGTGTGTTACAGAGTATGGAATGAAGTGGATCTGCATCAGAGATTGGAAACAGAGATGATATTATGTGTGTTACAGAGTATGGAATGAAGTGGATCTGCGTCAGAGATTGGAAACAGAGATGATATTATGTGTGTTACAGAGTATGGAATGAAGTGGATCTGCGTCAGAGATTGGAAACAGAGATGATATTATGTGTGTTACAGAGTATGGAATGAAGTGGATCTGCGTCAGAGATTGGAAACAGAGATGATATTATGTGTGTTACAGAGTATGGAATGAAGTGGATCTGCGTCAGAGATTGGAAACCTTGTTTTAAGATATCTATCCATCTGCATGAAATGGTAGCTGATGCTTACATACTTTACTGACTTTATTCATGGTCAAGGTCATTTCAAAGGTCAATATTACACTTACTTATATTTTACTGACCTTGACCATCACAATAAAGGTTGTCTTAAAGATTGATCTTACACATACTCTTTTAATGACCTAACACATAACACTACAGGTTGAAAGAAAGGTCAATCTTCCACTACTTTTTGAAATTACCCCTCACATCACATTAAAGATCGTGTTTCGGAATCAATATTATTTCATTCAATATAAAATATTCCGGCAGGTACATGTAGATATGACATGTTTCATCCTATATCTGCTTAGATTTGTAGGCAAAATGAAGACTGTTCTGGCTGATCTTGATGTGATCTTCATATTATATTTTGCGATCCTACATTCAGTGATTAGGGCCTAAAGTTTATTTCGATTGGAGATAGACCTTTAAGGTTTTTGTACTTACCATGTAATAGCTCCTAGAGCTCTTATTGCTAAGTGACAGTCATCTGCTGCAGTCAGACCAAGGCTGTCACCTGTAAATGCAGGCATCATAAGGTCAACAATAAAAAATCTTTATTCACAGTATATTAAAGCAACTATATGTGAATATTTCGATATTTCTTCATATCCAATAAATTTGAAAGAAGTAACTTTTAAACGAAAGACCACAAAACAAGAAAAAACCATGGCAGAAATCTCTGCAGATTGATAGGCAATAACTTTTAGTCCAATTATCTCAAAGGCCCTTTTATAACTTCAATTCTGCAAAGTCACTTTTTATTATGCCTATTAATTTTAGGGATTTAAAAAGCCTCATTCTGATTTTCTTCCAATAAAGAATATATGAGATATCTTTTGTATCAAGTAACAACAAAGTTGGACTATACTAAAAGTTACAGCATCTGTGCAACAGGTTTTTTCCTGACAAATGAAAACTGTTTACCGCTTTTGTTCGAGCTTATGGTCCTTTTGCAGATCCAAACAATCATATTTTGAAATCAACATTTATTTTCCCCATTTAATCACCGTTTTGAAAATCGGGTGAGTTAACAAAACTAGTGAAAATAATTACTATCTGATATCATCTTCTTTATGGTTTCTGGCCAAACCAACTCATCTTCTTCTTTGAAATAATCTTCTTCAGCCAACCGTTTTAAGGTTTTGTTACTTTCCCAGAACTCTGTTCCAGGTGCCAAAAACTCTTTAATGACTGAGACTAAGTTACTGTTGATCATTTGGTTGGTTTTCTGAGAAGATTTACCCCTCTCTAGCATGACCTACATTCAATAAAGGTTCCAAGAAAAAAATAATTATCCAGTCAATTCTAAATAAACACAGCAGCAGTTTTTCATGGAGAGTGAACAATAGAGTGGATGACTATATGGTAGTTAGACTCATCTACTTGTCTACTTTACTGTAACTCACGGCATATCATGAGGCAGGTTCAGAAACAAATTTGTACAATTATTGTGCAATTAAATGACCTGACATGTCTCCTATAAATTAGTGACCACTACATTGCAAACAGATACTGATAAAATAAGAGCATTTTTTTTTTTATTTCTGACTGTAAGGCCAAATCCATTCAGTGGTGTAGGTTTGTTTGTTTGTATGGTGTTTTAACACCACTTTCAGCAATTTTTCGGCTATATCATGGCGTCCAGTTTTTATTGGGGAGGAAGCCGGAATACCCGGAGAGAACCCCGGACCTGCTGTAGGAAAACTGGAGTCGAGTACACCCTGCCTGCAGTGAGAATCAAACCCACAATCTCAGTGTTGACAGACCACGTGGTCAATAGTAGACGAACTACCTTAACCACTCGGCCACCAAGGCCCCTCAGTGGTGTAGGTTGAGTTGCGGATAAGAGATGGGTACCCCCTTATGTTAATGGCAAAGTCCATGTTTTTCTATGGGAAACCCCAAAAATCTTTCGGATCAAAATGTAAAATATCAGGTGCACAATGGTGCTATGCGACAAAGATTCTGTGAAAGTTTCATCAAATTCCATTCAGTGGTGTAGGTGGAGTTGTGGATAAGAGATGGGTACCCCTTATGTCAATGAGAAAGTCCTTGTTTTTCTATGGCAAACCCGAAAAATTGCAAAGTCTGAAATGGCCAGGTTGCAACTCCAAGTGCCTTATTAAATAGGGAATGGTTTACAATTTGTTGGAAGAAGGATTTAGGTCTGTGTAAAAAAAGTTGATTACACAAAATAGGTACCGTCTTCTGCAAATGTTCTGAAAAAATGACTAAGTTCCCAAGTCTAAGAAATCAGAAAAAAAATCCTCGAACAATTCCACAATAGCTGGTGCAAAACTTCAATAAATGTGCAATCTTTCTGTGAAATTTTAGAGATCTGGGTTGAAAAATGTAGGGGGAGTTAATTACACAAAATAGGTACCCTCTTCTGCAAATGTTCTGAAAAATGACTTAGTTCCCATGTCTGGAAAATTAGGAAAAAAATCCTGGAATAATTCCATAATAGCAGGTGCATAACTTCAATACATGTGCAATCTTCCTGTGAAGTTTCAGAAATCTGGTGGAGGAGTTGATTACACAATAGATACCATTATTTCCCCAAGCCCACCAGCCCGACTTCACCATACTATAACCCTGGTTTGCACTTCAGTGCAACCCAGCAAAACAACCATTCAGATCAAAATGTAAAATTTAAAAATGTAAATAAATCGTGTACCTGTGCAGGTGTGTAATGAGCAATTAATGTACGCAGCCTTGAAGAATATCTATCATCAGTAAACTGTCCTACCTGTAAATAAAAAAATACTTTTTCTATATCTATGTCCAAATGAAAAGAGAAATCAAAGTGCAGTCAGCACAGCTAGGAAGTTTGCCTTAACAGTTGTAAAACTGTATCATTTTATCACAAATAATATTGGGATAATTCATTTTGACTGATCAATGTAGTAATGTTATAAAATCGATCAAAGACAGAAATGGCCGAATTTCGTTAAACAGGAAGTAGTTGAACGACAGACCTGAAATCGAATCCCACGTTATGGGAGGCCATGCTGATGCTGCATACCAAATTTCAAGTGAATGTGATTAATAGTTGCTGAGAAAACTGTTACAAAAATTTCTCCCCCCACCCCACCCACCCAACATTCACCATACTATAACCCAGATTTTCACTCTGTGAAATCCAGCCAAAAATTATATATGAAATTCTTATAAGTTAAGGTTTATCATTACACTTATCACAATATCAGTGTACATATAGACATGTTTTTACATACAGCACAACATTATTTCAACACATATAAGCAATTTAACAAGTGTGATATATTTGTATCTCTTGTTTATAATAAATATTGTTTTTCATATTATTAAGTTTTCAAAAAAAGGAAGAAAAAAATGACAGCCTCTTTTCTGTACAATATTTATGGAATTATTTTAAAACTGGTACAGAGACTTTTTAAAATTACCCTATTGATAATGTTTTCATCTTTTAAAGATGGTTTTAATTTTATGAAGGAAAACAACTGATGACTATATTTATATTTTTTTAGGCACAAAGATACAGGAAAAGTTTGTGATAGCCTTACAATAGAAAATGATCATGATAGCGCACCAGAACAAGAAATACCCCAATGATATGATTCATGCCCAGAAATATTGTGCTTGCAACCACACCATAAACCAAGCTATGATTCAAACGAAAAACAATCAGTAAAGATGGAACAGGTTGAAAAATCTTGCTGACAGTTTGTGTTCACCATAGTACATGTTACCACTAAGTGAAAATGTATACGAAGCTCCTATTTCTTAATTTCACCAACTATATGGCCATGTGTGCATTTACAACACACCACAACTTGTCAGGTGCTATAATGCAACATCTCATCAAACTTATGGGTTTACATTCTCTATCATAAAGCCTTCAGGCTTTCTCTGGCTTAACCCGAAATTGTGTCAACAAAGTAGCCACGTGCCTTTCTATTTAAAGAAATGAAAAACTCAACAACTGACTGACATGCACGGGTAGTTTCAGCCATGCAGTATATAATCTCGAGACACCTTGTTTTCACGCTTTTTGTCAAAAAGGCCACGTGTGTTTAACATATTGAAGTATTTTGCACTACGTTGTGGCAGCAACTATTTTATAGTTTTATATTTACTTGTGTTTTGGATACAGCTAAAACCAGCAGTTATATGTCTGGGAAATTTTCTGATATCAGCTCCGAGGAGCAGGCCAGTGGCCGTGAAGAATATAAATCTGATAATGAAAATTCAACCATTTTGAAGTTGTTCCATAGTGAGGCGGACGATACTGGGAGTTTTCCTGGTTTTGAAGACACAGACATTGTGGCAGAGAAGCCCAAGATGAAATATGTGGTTAAGAAAGTTCCTAAAGCTAAAGCTCCTCAAAAGAAAAAAGTCACTGCCAGAAAACGAAAGGCTTCGCAGGCTGCGTCTAAGTCGAGTCCGAAAGTAAAGAAACTTAAAACCCCCAATAAAGTCAACGATGACATAGTTGGGATGATTAGACAATTTTTTGAGAATTTACAGAATATTCCCAGTAGTAGCAAGTCCCTAATTTGCACAGCTGCGCCCGAGTCAGTTAGACAAAACGACATTATGTCAGAATCAGAATTATCTAAGTTCTTGAAAATGAAGCTGAGGAAAATATCCCGGTGATGGGATATAATTTATTTACTGATCCACGAGAAAATGACAAGCGAGTTGTCGTTAGTACGGACAGCGCTTCCATTGTAATGCCGAAAATTTTTGATGATGAGACGAAGTTCTCTCCTGACTTTCGGAGAATCTTGCACAGTTTGTCAAGTTGGCATGTACCAGAAAAGCAGATATTTCAAGTTTTTTGGACGTAAAAATCATATTCCTAATAACTGTAAGTCACTTGTTCCACCTTTTGTTAATCCAGAAGCATGGGGTTACTTGTATCCTAATATACAACAGCGGGACAAAAGCATGCAGGAGATTAAAAAAAGTCTGGGCCAAGCTGTGGTTCCAACAATAAAGTTAGTTGAGATTTTTTAGTCTACACACATTGATGTCACTGAAGCTAAAAAATTGCTAACTCAGTCTATTGCTATGGCATGTAATTCATTTTTTGAGATGAACATTAAGAGATGATATTTTATCAGACCATATGTGAATAAAAAATTTCAAATGTTATGTAGCTCAAGCTATCCTATTGAGGAACAGCTGTTCCCAAAAGATGTCGCGAAACGCATGAAAGAAATCAGCGATGCTTCACAGATTAATAGGCAGATTAGACCAGCTGCACCAAAAAACTTCAGAGGTCGGCCCTACAGAAGGGGCCAGCTCATGTACAACCAAAGTTACAGAGGACGAACGTACCAGAGAGGACCAAGAGGGTCATTCAGAGCCAAGAATCGCCAATAGGTAGATATTCAGTGGTAAGTACATCTGTTAATAGTGCATGCAGGTTCCAGGCTGGTTCTCTAAGTAAGAGATTTAATGTATGGAAGAAATTTACAAATGATAGATGGATTTTAAATTCCATCAAAGGGTATAAAATTGACTTTGTGAGAACCCCAGTTCAGTCATTTATTCCTAAAATCATTAATTTTGATATTGAACGTAATAAGATAGTAGATGAGGAAGTCCAGGATTTATTGTCTATAGGTGCTATTTCAGAATGTGAGCATGAAGTTGGGGAATTTATTTCAAATATATTTTTGGTGAATAAAAAGGGTGGTAAATTAAAACCCGTTATCAACTTGAAAAAATTAAATACTTTCATTCAATATCATCATTTCAAAATGGAGACAATTGAAATTAAAGTCTATAAAGAGAAATTATTGGTTTATTTCTTGTGATCTCCAAAATGCATATTTCTTCTTGTTTATTCACAAGTCACACAGAAAATACTTGAGGCTTGAATGGAATGGTAAACTATTATAATCATACTGCCTTTGAACGAGGGTGTTAGGGTAGATTATCACACGAAGAAAAAATTATCACCCGAGACGGAGTCGAGGGTGATAATTTTTTTCTTCATGTGATAATCTACCCTAACAACTGAGTTCAAAGGCAGTATGATTTTTATTATACTGATTGCCTATTATCTAATGAAGAAATGTAAACTACCACATAGATACTGTACTGAATCATATTTTTAATGGAAAATGCTTATTAGTCTGCTAGTTGTTTTTCCAAATACTAATTGCCCATTTTCCTGTATTTGTGGTGTCTTTGACATGGAAAGACACACGACCTGTAAGTAAATTTCAGCTGATGCGGCTGATCATTTTCCAGATTGGGAGTTTTCTTTCTGATAATTTTGTTATATCACTCGTAAACTTCGGCTAGAGCGGGTGATAATTTTCCAGTTCGGCAATCTCCGGTCTAAACGGGTGTAAATTTTTTTTTATATCACCCGTTGGTATGAAATCACGAGGAATTAACACCCGTTGCTATAATGGGCGGGGCTAAAACGAGAATCAGTAGAAATTAACACATGGTTACTGTCCAATAAAAAGACAGCATTTTTGCATGAAGTATAATAAATCATTTTAATTGTCTATGCTTCGGTATATCCTGTGCACCGAGAGTGTTTACTAAATTAATGAAGGTAATTTTCGCTCACATTCGCAAAATGGGGATTTTGTCCTTTTTCTACATTGATGATTCTCTTGTACATGCACAGTCTCCTAGTAGTTGTAAGGAACATGCAGATATTCTTTTAGGAACATTATCAGATATAGGTTTCTATATTAATTTTGAAAAGTCAAATTTTTACCTACCACAAGAATAGTTTATTTGGGTCATATAATTGACTCTGTTGCATTTAAGGTATTTTTACCAGGTGAGAAAATACATTAGATTTTGTCAGTGTGTGAGAAAGTACTTTTGGCTAAAAAGCTTACTATACGTAACGTTTCTCATTTAATTGGTCTTTTTACATCAGCTAGAAATGCTATCAGGTTAAGTCCCTTATTTTATAGATATTTAAACAGGGATAGGGTCAAGGCTTTGGCAAATAGTAATAATGATTTTGACATGAAATGAAACTTTCTCAGGAAGCAAAATCTGAGAATGTTTGGTGGCAAGAAAATATTCTTTTGAAAAATGGTAAGGATATTAGACCTAAACCAATTGAACATTATATAGAAAACTGATGCCTCTAAAGCTGGCTGGGTTGCCATAAAACTGGTGGTCGATGGTCTGAGGCAGAATCGGTGTTGAACATCAATTTGTTAGAGTGTAAAGCTGTGTATTTTGCTTTTCTAAGTTTATGTAATCATTTATTTGACACTCATTTATGTATTAAAAGTGAGAATAGTACTACTGTTGCATATATAAATAACCAAGGTGGTTCAGTTATGTCATTGCACTAGTAAGTAAATGATATTTGGCTTTGGTCTGAGGAAAAAAGCATTTTTCTCACAGCAGTGCATATTAAAGGCAAATCAAATATATCAGCTGATTATATGTCCAGACATTTTAGTGATTCCACTGAATGGAAGTTGCACGAAAAAGTGTTTGAAAAGGTCTGCAGGTCATTTTTAATGCCAGATATTGATTTATTTGCTACCAGACTAAATAAACAATTACCAAAATATGTATCCTGGTTCCCAGAACCAAATGCTTTTGCTGCTGACTCTTTTAGTATTGTTTGGTCCGATTTTAATCCTTAGACTTTTCCTCCTTTCAGCATGGTAGACAGAGTGTTGAAAAAAATTCTGGACGATCAGGTGAGCAAGGCCATATTAATAGTGCCCATGTGGGCTACACAGCATTGGTACCCTACTTTATTAAGTTCCTTGATTGGTATTCCAAAAATGCTCCCAAATGTGCAGAATTTACTCAGATTGGTGCACAACAAGGAGACTCACCCTTTGTTTCTCGTCGCCTGCATAGTATCAGGTCATCTCTCCAAAGTAAAGGATTTTCAGAAAACTCTACTAAATATATCAGCCAGTCATGAAGAAGGTCCACTGCAAAGCAATATGACCTCATTTGGGACAAATGGCTTGTTTGGTGTAGTAAATGGTAAATTAGTATCTTACACCCGTCTCAGAGTGAAATTTTAAATTATTTGAGTGATTTGGCTTTACAAAATAGGTCATATAGTGTGATTAACTCGCACAAATCTGCTATATGTCATACTCTTGCTGTCTGTGGTACCTCGTTCAGTGATAACACAATTATATCTCGTTTCATGAAGGGTGTATATACTGTAAAACCACCAAAACCAAAATATACATGCACATGGGATGTTAATAGAGTACTGAATTATATAAGTACTCTTTGGCCTTTACAAAATATTACTCTCAAGCAGTTAACATTGAAATTAGTGGCTCTTTTGGCATTATAAACAGCACAGAGAGTGCAAACTCTGGCTTGTCTGAAGTCAAGTTTAATGTCAGATTTTGGTGATTACGTAGTTTTAACCATAGACAAATTAACAAAAACGTCAAAACCTGGTCAAGTACCACAGACAATAAGAATTGACAAATATTCAAGCAAGGGTTTATGTGCTGTACATACTCTGAGACAATATATAAAAATCACTTCAAAATTCACACAATGAGATATCCACTTCAGCAATATCAAGGTGGTTGAAAATTGTTTTGGATAAATCTGGAATTGATACATCCATATTTACTGCTCATTCTTATAGAGGGGCTTCAACTTCAAAAGCCCTAGCATGTGGAGTATCTCTCAATGATAGTTAAAAAACTGCAAATTGGGCGAATGCCAATACTTTTTATAAATTTTACAACAGGCAGTCACGAGTTTCATATTCAGCTGTTGTATTATCTAAAGATTGATTCTTTATATTTTGTAGCAGACAGGGAGTCCATTGCTGATGTTTTGCGATTACAGATGGATAATTGGTTGATGTTCGACGATTACAGATAATGACAATTATTTGCTAAGTGACATTCTTGACATTTTTTCAATTCATGTGAAGATGAGTGTGCGATGGAAATAAAGAATTTATTTGTTGTTTTATATCTTTTCCAAATTCAGTGTCATAAACTGCCAAGATGTGTTATATAACTGTACGTCTATATTGGCATTAGACATTAATTTATCAAGGTGTTGTGATTATCTATTAGACATGGGTCCTCAATGATTTGTTGTTTCTTTAAAGATTCGAGTTAAACCAGAGAAAGCCTGAAGGCTTTATGATAAGAGAATGAACCCTCATCCAAGCATCCAGGGGATGTGCTGGATGAGGATTATTCTCTGAATAAGCCGTAAGGCTTTGAGGGTTTAATTACCCTCCCTATGTTGATGTAGAAAACCCTCCCATCAGTCCAACAAAAAATTTATCATTGAAGTAAGCGTGCAAACAAGGTGTCTCGAGATTATATACTGCATGGCTGAAACTACCCGTGCATGTCAGTCAGTTGTTGAGTTTTTCATTTCTTTAAATAGAAAGGCACGTGGCTACTTTGTTGACACAATTTCGGGTTAAACCCTCGAAGCCTTACGGCTTATTCAGAGAATAATCCTCATCCAGCACATCCCCTGGGTGCTTGGATGAGGGTTCATTTTCCGGAGCAAAATTTAATGGAAGCCAACACTGACAATATAAAATGATTCTGTGGTTTTGATAATACATTTCTGCAGTACTACCTTTACTGTTCAATTTTAAAGAAACTTTTCTCAGAAGTTGTTTACAACTGCAAAACACCAGGCTGTATTAATTGGTAAAAACTCTACTATTTTATTACTGGCAGTATACTAGACCAATTAAAACCTTCAACGAGTGTGACAGAATTAGGACATAGCTTCAGGACTATGTCTGCCAGAGAAGTGAAAACCACACCACAATTGAACAGTACAATACTTTAAACAACCAGAAGGCTTTTTGGAAGATCCAACAATATTACTGTCAATGTTTACCCATGGTACTCTGCTTTTCGAGAGCTCCAGTTTCATTGTGGCGTGTGTTATATGCTGTTAAATGAGTTACCTCCAAAGCAGAGATTCAAAAGAAAAAATATGATTCTTTGGAGAGTATGGCAGGGATGTGGTAAACCCAAGATGAATATGTTTCTTGGACCATCTTTTTGTCTGTACAGGGATGGCATTACCATATTCAATGAGCCGAAGCAAATACTAACCAAGACTATGTTTACTGTTGCAACTATGGATCTGCAAGCTTGTGCATTGGTTATACAAATGACCCAACATAAAGGCGAATATGGATGTCTCTTTTGTTTAGACTCAGAAGATGAAGTAAAATGTGGAAAGGACACTGTAGATCCTTTCCTTATAGAGAAGCTAGTCCAGAGCCAAGGACTAATGAATCCATAATTGCTGATGTAAGTAAAGACAGCAAACTAGAAAAAAAAGTACACAGTATTTATGAAGAAACTGTTTTGTCTAGAACATCGTATTTGATTACAAGCAATGTATTTTGCTTGGAATTTCCAAACACCTGATGAAATTGTGGTTTGATCCACAGCACAGGAAAAAAACTACATTGGACATACAATTCACAATGCTGACAAAATTATAAAAGGCATAAAATCACCCTACTACATCAAAAGACTGCTAAGAAAAATGGCTCTTGTACTATTATGTTCCTGTAATACATTACATCTTACAGGTATGCCACAATTTCATTTAATTTCATTTAAATTTCAAGGAATTTCCAAGGTAAGGTATGCAGGAGCCACAACGAATCGTCCATGACTTTTCAAGGCCTTCAGTTCAATTTTTAAAATTCCATGACTTTTCCAGGATTTCATGACCCGTATGAACCTTGTGGTTGAAAGCTGTATGAGGAGTTGATTACTCAACATTACTTAATCTGACTTTACCACAATATAACCTGCATTTGGACTTTGTGTAACCCAGCTAATAAAGCCGTAGTGGCAATAATTGGCAGAACAAAGAGTCATATTAGAGACAAAAAATGTGTATTGATAATTAAAACAACATGGACCAGCACTAAGTCGTGCTAAGTATACTCGACGATTTTTCAGCTCGGAAAACAGGAAGTAGATAACTGACTGTCCTGAAAAGGGGAGGCATGGTACAACTCAACATGCTAAAGCTGTGCACCAAATTTGAAATCAGAGTGGGGGTATAATACTGCAAACAAAGACAAAATAAAACAAAACAGTTACTTACATGAAATTTACCTATTGAGGTATCTACAAAACAGACACCATAAGTACTGCATCCCTCATGGCCCTCCTCCTGTCAAAATAAAGATAAAATTAGGTCTAATCAATCTACAAAATATACACCATAAGTACTGCAGCCCTCATGGCCTTCCTCCTGTCAAAGTAAAGATACAATTTGGTCCAATAAATCTATACAACAGACACCACAAGTACTGCAGCCCTCATGTCTAATCAGATCTTACATGCATGCAAAATGTACAAATCTAATTAAGAAATAATTCACAGAGGCTGTGGTTTATCGTTGTTTTACCACAGATATGCCAAATTAAGTTGCATTATTTTATCCTAGTGACAGCGAGATTAAAAATGTAATGTCAGAACTACAAGTCTGGACAAGTCTAAAATGGTCAACACAAAAACAAAAAAACACTAGACAAAGTCGATCTAGCGATCACTGATACCCCCGCTTTTGTACAAATTTCGTGGACTTTGACCTTGAAATTTGATGAATTTCGACCAAAATCGATAGGCTTCTTACCAACCTGATATATAACAATATCCCAAAGTTTCATTCAAATCACATGCAAACTTTTTGAGTTATCGTCCGGAAACAACTTTTTTGTAAAAATTTCTAACATTTTTCGTGGACTGCGACCTTGAAATTTGACAGATTTCCCCCAAAATCAATAGGCTTTTTACCAACCTGATATACAACAATATCCCAAAGTTTCATTCAAATCGGATGCAAACTTTTTGAGTTATTGTCCAGAAACAACTTTTTTGTTAAAATTTCTAATGTTTTTCGTGGACTGTGACCTTGAAATTTGACAGATTTCCCCCAAAATCGATAGGCTTCTTACCAACCTGATATATGACAATATCCCAGTTTCATTCAAATCGGATGTAAACTTTTTGTTACTGTCCGGAAACAACTTTTTTGTGAAAATTTCAAACGTTTTTCGTGGACTGCGACCTTGAAATTTTGACGAATTTACCCCAAAATGGATAGGCTTCTTACCAACCTGATATATAACAATATCCCAAAATTTCATTCAAATCGGATGTAAACTTTTTGAATTATCATCTGGAAACCAAATGTGGACGGACGAACACGAGGACCACTGTATACCCCCGACTGTCGAGCGGGGGTATAAAAACAAAACAAAACAAAACCAACACAGTGAAAGATTTATTAACACAGAGAATTCCTCACAAAATGTTTGTGTTTTTTTTTAATGTGCCCCTTACAGCAATTGTTCATGTATATTTGTACTGGGGGAGAAACCTGAGTACCCTAGACCATTGACCTTCTGATTTATCACATAAACAACTATGTTAGAATGGCAAACTTTCACCCATGTCCCATGTGACTATATTAATTTGACTTGATCCTTTTTACAGTAAAATATACCTATGTAATATATATCCAGAGAAAGAACTCATTATCTAAAAAAGACTTCATTATCTGAAAAAGTTTTTTCCCTTGGTGAAACCTGTTCGATTGATGGTTGATTGAATGTTTACATCCAGCAAGCAGTAATTCAGCTTTATTCAGAACCAGAACATGTTAACAAACAATAAATCAAAGGATAAATAGGTTTTAGATGGGACATATGAAACCAATTTTTGACTGCCTTTGTAAAGGCATGGAGTATTGGGTAGGAATGGGGAATTTAGCATTTTGTAACGGCTACAATGAGCCTACTCTTTTTCGACATCAACAAATGGGATCTTTATCGTGCAAGGAGCATGGCACTCTCAAAACCTGTTTGAATAAGGAGCTCTTACCTTTTCTGCAATAGCTAAAAGATAATTACTTTTAGCTTCTGTCGCATCCCCATCGAGAAAACTGAATGTCTGGGTACCTTTGGTTGTAACTCGGCATATCTCACGCTTCACAACTTTATCGAACTTAGTCGCCATTCGTGACACTGAAATATATTCATGGTGACAATACCTCACCTCTGTTGCTATGGTTACATGTTTGCTACTATAGCAACTTGTCAAAAATGTAGAAACGTTACATCAGTTTTCTTAAGAAGGAAGAAATGAAATCTTTTCTCACCTACTAAAACTGACACCAAGCACTCAACAAAAATATGGGGGAACTATATATCTATCTCTTCTACTGTTACATAAACTTGTTTCTTAAAACTAGATATCAGTGAGATGGTACCCATTTCTGTGGGCCCCGCCCTGACCTTGAGGTCAAGGTAAAAACCATGGTATGCCACAAATCGCCTTCATATTATCTACCCACATACCAAATATCAAAAAGCCTACCTCAATAGATAAACAAGTTTTAGCTAGGACACGATTGGCTTCGGGCGGACACTATAGGGCCTCAGCCACAAAGTGGAAGGGCCCTAATTAGCTAACTGTTATGATTTGTTGCATAACATAATAAAAAAAAAAGCAAATATTTCTTCAATACGAAAAAAACTTCGTTGGAAATTTATTTTAAGCAATTTTCCTTTTTACCTCCACAAAAAACAAATATTCCCCATGAATTCAACCAATCATCTCAATCCATTTATAATACTATGGAATTTCAGAGGGTAATTTTTGTTTTTTTGAAATCTTTTTAATTTCACTCCATTTACTGCAATCTTACTGTTTTTAACACGCTCATTCATCATGTCTGGTGTTTCCGTCTGTTCTATTCTGGCCACTTTGTAACCTTTCTGTATCAGCGTTGAGGCATATCTATTATAAGCTATCTCAGGGAAACCTGAGTGAGCATGTTCACCCTATAAATAGAACAGGCATTTAAATGTCATATATACATTGCAATTTATAAACATTGCATTTGCAATAATTTGCAGAATAAGTCAACTTGTGAACAAATTATATTTTCTTAAATGTTACTATTTAATTCAATCATCTAAGTTACACATCCCAACTATAAGCCAAGGAAGAATCTTACAGTTGTCTGTTAACAAGTGCTCACTAGTGATACCCCATCAATAAGTATTTGGTAAACAGGAAGTAGATGACCAAGGAGCACAAAATCGCTTTACACCATATGGCACTATAAGATAAAGCAATATGCAAAATATCATGCTTCTAAATGGTATAGTTGCTTAGAAAACAGCGTTGGAAATTTTTGGTATGGAGGTATGGATGAACAGACCAATGGACAAAAGGGCCCAAAGACAAAAAAAATCATTCAGTTATTTTTCATACTGAAAATGTAGATGTAGCTTAGACTAACCTTCATGTAGATGATTCCAAGTTCATTGACCCCTACAACAGCATCCATGTTGAATAACTCATAAAATTTACCCATCTGTAAGATACACAAAATGACAACAGTGAATACATAATTATATTTCAAAGTGCTTTATCTGGGTGATAGGTATGTTTTTTTTTATGGAATGTTGCTAACAATCAAAGTATTTTATACGACTATCAGTCAGTGTAAACAGTGGACTGGAATAATTTTTAAAACACTAAAATCAACAGGCACATTTTGTACATGGTTAGTCAGTTCTTTGTTAACACTAAATACGAATATTCTTGTCTTTATTTTACCCAGATCAAGTGGTTAATACAATGTTTTAATGAACATCAAATTGGTTGCTATTCAACATATACAGACATGATTCTGCAGACTAGTAAGAATGACCTTAATGCTGTGAGAAATAATTACATTCTATGGTGTCAGTGAAATGTAAAAAACTATGAGCAATGCTTTCTAATTGATACCCCCCACCCCCACTTCGCTTATGTCCACGTTTTTATATAGGAAACCCCAAATATCATTCCAATCAAAATGTAAAATATCAGGTGCACAATGGTACTATGTGACAAAGATTCTGTGTTTCATCAAACTCCATTCAATTGTGAAGGAGAAGTTACGCACAAGAGAAAGTGTTACAGACAGTCGAACGGACTGACGGAGAGACGGACACCCCCAACACTATATACCCCTCTAGTGTGGGGTATAATAAATACAGTGCCATGCATTGTGAGAGTGAAATAAGAATAAAATAGAGCACAATAATGGTATATTCAATACAATTCTTAATGTGATTAATTCGCAATTCTTATTGGACAACTGAATAACTTCACAAAATGAATTCCACGGCTGATGCTATCAGAAATTACCACACAACATTATTATTAACAGTAAAAAAAAACAAGGGTGGACTTTGAGCGCGCTCACAAAGGGATACCCCCGCTTTGCTGCAAGTCCAATTATCTCCCCTGAATAATATCCGACAGCGACAAAAATTCTTCATGCAAATCTACACATGATGTACTTCCTTCATGTAAAGTTTCATTAAAATCTGTCAAACAGTTTAGGAGAAGTTGCGCTTATGAGGGCCCGCACTGAATACTTTATTTAAAAAGTTTAAGTCCAATTAACTGCCCTGAATAATATCTGACAGCTACGAAAATTCTTCATGCACATCTACATATGATATACTTCCTTCTTGTAAAGTTTCATCAAAATCTGTCAAGCGGTTTAGGAGAAGCACTTACAAGGAATGTGGACAGACAGACAGGGTGATTCCTATATACCCCCCAAACTAGTTTTAATTATATCATTTTAGTCAGTTAATTCAGTTTTTATTGCTGTAGCATTAGAATGGATATAACCATAATGTATTAAGCATCACCAGTAAACTCAATTTCCGACCATCAAATCATCAATTGATGCTGACAAATCTTCAAATACAATACAGTTATCTCCTAACTTTCTAGAGTGAAAAAAAAAGTCCAGATATAACAATACATACCTTGAAAAACAGAATGGTGTCATAGTACTTGGATTTCATTTCCCACCACTGTCTCATGGCCTGAAAAATGTCATTGTATTAGAACAGTACAGCAAGTCCAACACTAAGAGAAGAATGAAGGGTTTTCTAGACGTTTAGAAAATCTGCAACATTATCAACAATGACCAGTTTTTATTGAGGAGGAGGGAGGAAACAAAAATACCTGTGAACCTGTGACTTTTGGCAAGAAAACAGGCAGTCTTTTCTATTAAGGTTGAAGTCTGTTAAAACTTGTCAGAAGTCAGATTCTGAAAGTCAGAACTCACAAACTCAGTTATCAATATCTGAACGAAGTCATATCAAGTCAAAATACATATGTTATGTTTGTCAGTGTTTGTTTGATGTTTAACGCCACTTTCAGCAATTTTTTAGCCAAATAATTGCGTCCAGTTTTTATTGGGGGAGGAAGCCGGACTACCAGGAAAAAACCCTGACCTTCGGTAGGAGTCGAGTACACCTTGCCTGCAGTGAAACTGGAACCTTCAATCTCAGTGTTTTGTCAGACCATGTGACCTCTAGTAGATGAACTACCTTAACCACTCAGAAACTGAGGTCCCATGCATCAGGAGTCTATTTCACAAAAATTTGTATGTGTAAAATCTATCATAAGTGTTGGAAGATCAAAGGGGAAATCGTGACATCATCACTTACCACAGATTTTACACTTACGACTTTTTGTGAAATCGACTACTGTTCTATATTAATCAAGCATACCCTTGTATATCATTATGATTACAAAATTAAATTTGCACCCCATGTTAACCTTCTTATAGAAGACATACTCATAACCACATTATGCATGAGTAATTTTGATTTGATTGGTTATTTCATAAATAGTCCAAAGCAAAGTTTAAATAAAGTCCAAAAGAGTTTAATGATTAAATGAAAAGAGAGAATATCTAACAAATAATAACTGTTAAGAAATTAAATGACCACTTTTTAATTCTCACCCGAGGTATAGAAATATCTTGTCTCATCCGGTAAGATAGCTTAGGGTGATGTTAATTATTTTGTGAAGAACATCAAGTTACATATGCTTACACCAAGCCTAAAAAATCAGAAACTCTGGTGAGAAAAAATATCAAATCACTCATGAAAATCTGATTCAAGAAATTCACAAACCCCCGAGCAAAGATATCTGTTTGTCCAATCCCTCAGCAGCAGCCATATTCTCAAAAAATCGTAGACGTAATTTTAAACGTAGTGTAAGTTTACGTCTGTTTTAATATTCCCAAAGATTCGTAGTTGTAAGTAACGTGTAAAATTGATCGTAAACTTATGTCTGCTCCTGAGCGCTCGGAAGTCCTAGCGTCCCTCATAATTTTGCAAAGAGAAATCGTTTTTCAAGCCATTCACTACTTAGCATCATTGATTTTGTTGCACGCGACATAGAACGACGAAAAAAAAACATTCAAAATTTGCAAATATTTTGAAAAATGTGTTACTCATGGGGAATAACTCTTACAAAAATTTGTAATTTTAAAAGAAAGAAACAACAACCGAATTTATGAAACTAGAGGCTCCCAGGAGCCTGTAATCGCTCACCTGGAATCCAAATGACTTAAACTATTTTAAAATTTTTGAAATTAACAGTTTCAGTCTAGTTGTTATAGCTTTTAAGTTACTGTGCAAAAACTAAACATTTCTTCAAAAAATCTGTTAAATACAATAATGCCTATATTGTTTTGTTTGATTTTTGTTTAACGCCACTTTCAGCAATTTTTCAGCTATATCATGGCGTCCAGTTTTTATTGGGGGAGGAAGCCGGAGTACCCGGAGAAAACCCCCGACCTGCGGTAGGAAAACTGGCAATCCTTGTCAATTAAGATTGGGGTCGAGTACACCCTGCCTGCAGTGAGAATCGAACCCGCAATCTCAGTGTTGACAGACCACGTGATCAATAGTAGACGAACTACCTTGACCACTCGGCCACCGAGGCCCCCAATAATGCCTATAAGGTGCCATCGACAATTTCTGAAAATTAAATGGTTTTTAGGCATTGTCCTTTAGAGTACTTTAGAAATTTACAGTTTTACTCTACTAATAGGTGTGTTATAGACTAATTTATAATTAAAAAACTGTTCATTTGTCGAAATTCATAATGAAAGGGCAATAACTCCTATAAAGAGTCATCTTGCAATTCTGGACTAAGCAATCATTTGTAGGGCTTCTTTTGCTGATCATTTGTGCAATTTACAGTTTTAATCTAGCTACTATAGTTTTTAAGTTACAGGAGAAAAATGGAAAATTTCATAACAAAATTGTCATTCAAGGGCAATATCCCCTAAAAGGAGTCATCTGACAATTTCAGACTTAAATAGTAATTTGTAGGGCTTGTATTGCTGATCATTTTTGCTATTAACAGTTTCACTCTAGCTGTTACAGTTTTTAAGTTACAGGACAAAAACGGAAAATTTCATAAAAAATTGTCATTTATGGGCAATAACTTATTTAAGGAGTAGTCTGAAAATTTCAGACCAATCAAGTCTTTATTGCTGATCATTTGTGCAATTTACAGTTTCAATCTAGCTGCTATAGTTTTCAAGTTACAGGACAAAAACGGAAAATTTCATAAAAAATTGCCATTTAAGGGCAATAACTCCTATAAGGAGTCATCTGACAATTTCAGACTAATACAGTGAATTGTAGGGCTTGTATTGCTGATCATTTTTGCAATTTACAGTTTTACTCTAGCTGCTATAGTTTTAAAGTTACAGGACAAAAACGGAAAATTTCATAAAAAATTACCATTTAAGGGCAATAACTCATATAAGGAGTCTTCTGACAATTTCAGACCAATCAAGTGAATTGTAGGGCTTTTATTGCTGATCATTTTTGCCATTTACAGTTTCACTCTACCTCGTATAGTTTTCAGGTTATATTGTAAATACCAAAAATTTTGTCAAAAAATTGTCAAAAAGGGCAATAACTCCTACAAGACGCCAATACACAACTTCGCACTAATAGCAACTATTGTAGACCTTAATGTGCTGATCAATTTGAAGTAACGGTTTTCTCTATAGCTATTATAGTTTTTTAGATAATGATCAAAAACCTGTGTTGACCCCCATGTTCTATTTTTAGTAACAGCGGCCATATTTGTCTGTTGATCAACACCCTGGGTAAAAACTTGAAACTAGGAACCCTAAGGATGATTGTGGCTAAGTTTGAAAAAAATTGGCCCAGTGGTTTCAGAGGAGAAGATTTTTGAAAAAGTTTACGACGGACGCCAAGTGATAGCAAAAGCTCACATGGACCTTCGGTCCAGGTGAGCTAAAAACGTCCGGAAATTAAACGTTACCTATATGATTTGCGATTTTACATCACGCTGTTTGATTTATGTTAAAATGGGATTAGGTTATTTATTACTTTCTACTCGTTAATTTCTATACTGAAGAAACGTAACCTTAAAAAAGGTCTTGTTGCACGTTATGGTAAATTGACATATTACTTTTTAAAACACATATTCAATATTATGCAACACACCAATTAATATCAAGACTTTATTTTATTTTATTTATTTATTTTTTATTTATTTAATTTTATTTAATTAATTAATTTATTTATTTATTTATTTATTTATAATTAATTTTTTTTTTTAATATCACTTTAGCCAAATATAAATCTGTATTTCCTTCCACCAGTCTACTGCTTTGTGAGGTTATGCAATTAAAAAACTGTAATAATTTAAGTACTTTGAGGTAATTAATCTCTTTCAATACGTTTATTTCCGAAGTGAAAGAAGTAACTGAGCATGCATGATAACGCTACGTGCAAAACGTAAGATTTACGATTGCTATTTTACGTGCAAAACTGCGATTACTTTCGAGAATACGAACAATCTTAGACGTAAACGTAAAGTTACGACAATCTTATTTTTACACATAAGTGTAAATTTACGATTTTTTGAGAATATGGCTCCAGAGCTTCAAAATGGACAAGATATCTTTTCCTTTAGGTTTGAGATTTTCTTGTCTCGCCAGTCCATAGATACTATTTATCTCTTTCATTATTTATACATTACACTCGTCTGCTTCGCTCAGCTCCAGATTACACCTACTCAAATATTAACAGAACACAGACAACACATTACCTTTTATCTCATATTTAATACTTACTGGGGTTTGTTGTTTAAGGAAGCTATCTGGTACATGTAATGTCCTGGGGTCGTAATCTGGGTCAGATTCTGAACGTCCCTGTATATCACTGGAATGAAGAATTTTATTTATAAATTTTTTTTTACCTTCCTTTAAATTTATTGTTTTAAAATTCTCTTTTCAAACCTTAATAGATTACATGGTCCTTTTTTCAGTTCACAGAAAAATGTTCCAAGCTTTTAGTAATGTGCTAGACCACAGAATCTAATAAATAAATTTCACCACTGGCAGCCAAAATCTTATTAAGGATTAACTACAAAAAATATTTTCTCCATCGAGGGATAACAAAATGTCCATTTTGCACATTGTATAATCCGCGTAGCAGATTATATTAAATGTGCATAACGGAAATTTTGTTATCCCTCAATGGAGAAAATATTTTTTGTAGTTAATGCTTATAAATAAATCCAAACAATAGAATAAACTCAACAATTTTATTTTTGTAACTGGACATTTTTGAAAAAAGAGATCAACACAAAAACTGTTAGTTTCCCGTGGAGTAATATATGACGTCAAATGGCGCGTGTCTCCATGACGATCAAATTTGTTTTCCATCCTCTGATAGAAAATATTTTCCAGCCAATGAAAAGTCAGTATTCTCACAAAATTTATTTATTTCTGAATATTCAAATTATTAAAAAGTTACCATTAATTATTACATACAATTATCTTTCATAGGCACATTTGCAGAAATATAATTGAAGATTATATGACAATTGTCAGGTATGTCCTGTCATCTCTGGTTTAACTATTATCAGTGAGATGGTATCCATCTCTGTGGGCCCCCTGACCTTGAGGTCAAAGTCAAGGTTGAAGGTCATCAACATTGATATACTAAGTGGTGAGGCCCTAATTAAACATACAAGACACCTAGGAATGGCACTTCTACTGTGATTGCATCCTTCCATTTTTTTTGTTAAACTGGACCATTCAAAAATGTCTCATGGGTGGTGATCAGTTAATATACTTATAAAAGATCTTTTCTGTGTACCCATACCCAAGTCTTAATGGAACATTCCTGAATGAAAAAGAAATTTACTCACAGAATTTTTCCAGGCTGTAAAAATGGCAGTTTGACATGTGGGAAGTTGGCCTCTTGTTCTGACGATCCAACAGCGTTTGGAGCCTGCAATTCATTAATTGACATCCAGTAATACATGACTTACAGCTTAAGGTAATAAGGTTATAAATTGTACCCACCAGTTTACCCCCGTTTATGTGTCATCAGTAGTCTTAGTCCAGTTTGTCAGTAGTTTGACATGTGTATCAGTAGATCTATATTTTTCAATTTAAAATGCATTAGCTGTAGTCACAAACTGAGACTCATTCTTCTTATGATCACGTGGATTTCATCTCTCTGACATTGTTTGACCATTGTTCTATTCTTAAGTTAACTTCCACCCGTGAGGATCAATATTATTGAGACACATAATTTTAATTGATTTTCCCTTCTATTCATGCACAAAAGATTGCACAATATCAAGAATATTATTTTGACACTAAAATCATAGAAATTACTGTAAATTGTATAAGTAACACCTCTGCACTCAACAAAACAACTGCTCAGGTGGGGTTTCTTCTTCCACACATCTAAAGTAGTAATTGTGTATTGCAGAGACACATCACAACATGGGCCTATTGTATCACAATACATCACAATGTGGGCCTGTCGTATCACAAAACATCGCAATATGTACCTGTCATATCACAATACAGGCCATTTTTTATCACAATACATTCCAATATGGACCTGTCACAATCACAATGCATCACAATACGAGCCTGTCATATAACAATACGGGCCAGACATATCACAATGTATCACAATACGAGCTTTCATTATGTGCAGTGCACGAGCTTTCATTATGTGCACCACACATGTACAGGGAACTGTCCATGATTATCCAATCTACTTTGACCTTCATTTTTTGTGAAAAAATAGTTACCATCGAAGCATGCAAATCATAAAGCAAAACAAAAAGCCAATGAAAAGGGAGGAAAAGATAGAGAATTACAAATCTGCTCCAACCTCAGCTCACACCCAAAGTGAACAGACGTGTTCAGAACAATCTACATATACTTACAACGTCTGATGCACTGAATGCAGCTAATCTGGACTTGGTCTTATCTCCAACAGTAGGGGTAAATATAGAACTTCGGTTCCCAGAGGGCGTCCCACTGTCAACATCCAATTTCTTAGGTTTTGTTGGTGGTCTCTTTCTCTTTCTAGTTGATTCCTGATAAAACAAAGTATTGTTATGTTTGTTTGTTTGAATGATGTTTAACTCCACTTTCAGCAATTTTTCAGCTATATCTGGGTGACCACCAGTTTTAATTGGCGGAGGAAGCCGAAGTACCCGGAGCAAATGCCTGACCTTCGTTAAGAAAACTGGCAATCCTTGTCAATTAAGATTGGAGTCTAGTACACCCTGCCTGCAGTGAGACTCGAACCCACAACCTCAGTGTTGACAGACCACGTGATAAACAGTAGACAAACTACCTTAAACATTCAGCCACCAAGGCCCGATAAAAAAAAATAAAGTTTTGTGATTAACAGACTGAATAAGATTGTCAGGAGCTGTTCAATATTTTGTGGATATCAATGATACAAAAACCAGAGTTCAGGAAGTGGCGTAACTGATCTTGAATAAAACATACATGTATACAATAATTAGTGAGTTTTTTGTTACCTTTATCTACACAGCCAAATTAGAAAATGTTCTGATCAGAATTTTGCAATATATTTAACATGTTGCGAAATTGGTCCCAAGAAAGATCTCACACATTTATAATTGACATTTTACGGCCAATCAGAAATTATTTGTTTTAAAGTGTCGATCAAATGAAAGTTTTCTATTGTAAAAGTTCTAATACATATACATTCAAAACATGTTAAGATGCATTACAAGACACAATATTTAGCTGTAATTTGGTTATGTGTAAATGTAACACTTTTATGAGACGATTCTTGTCTGAAAAAGGATTGATTGATTGATTGGTGTTTAACGCCACTTTCAGCAATTTTTCAGATATATCATGGTGTCCAGTTTTTATTGGGGGAGGAAGCCGGAGTACCCGGAGATAACCCCCGACCTGCGGTAGGAAAACTAGCAATCCTTGTCAATTTAGATTGGAGTCGAGTACAGCCTGCCTGCAGTGAGTCTGAAAAAGGAGCTGGTTATATTACAATCAAGGAAGTCTTACATTACATGTCTATACATTGGCTATAAATTAACACTAACCACAAACATATATTCATTTTCTATAAGATTGAAAAAAAATTAAAAGGGTGTAAAGAAAAAGTTTGCATTGCCCAAATCCAAAAAAACCCTAAAATGTTTATTCTAACTTTTAAAGGAGAATCAATTTCAGACTCGGGATCAATGTCGGATACATCATCTTCATCCACTCCACTGCTCATCTCTTCTTCACTGCTGTC
The DNA here is from genome assembly GCA_944474755.1 of Limnoperna fortunei. Classification (NCBI taxonomy): domain Eukaryota; kingdom Metazoa; phylum Mollusca; class Bivalvia; order Mytilida; family Modiolidae; genus Limnoperna; species Limnoperna fortunei. Next base: position 39,572,297 of record OX104124.1, read on the forward strand.
TGAAGATTCTGGCTTAAATTCATCTTCTAGACAACAGAAAATAAATAAAGATAAAAATTTTAAGTCAGAATTGGTCTAGTTCTGAGCAAGTCCTTAAACAAATGGCATATGTTTACAATTTTTTGGAAGATTGTTTGGGGTGTTGGTACAATAGGAGGAGTTGATTACACAAAAACAGTATGATCATCTTTCAAATTTGCTGAAAAATTACTACCATAAAAATTGGGAAATCATATGTTGAACAATTTCATGCAATCTGTGTACAACTTCAATACATTACAATCTAGAAGTTTCAAGGATCAAAAAGATTGAAAGATGTAAGGAGTTGAATACACAAAACAATGATGTCCCACTTGGCACATATTGGGAACAACCTTTTACCAAGTTCACTCAAATATCATAATTTTGCCAGTGAAGAGATCTCATCCCGTTGTAACTGTGTTTTTTGAAGATGGGAAGTAATCTTCATTAAAAAAATAACTAGACAAAGTTGATCTAGCGATCACTGATACCCCCGCTTTTGTGAAAATTTCTAACGTTTTTCGTGGACTGTGACCATGAAATTTGATGGATTTCCACCAAAATCAATAGGCTTCTTACCAACAAAATATATAACAATATTTTACAGTTTCATTAAAATCGGATCCAAACTTTTTGAGTTATTGTCTGGAAACAACTTTTTTGTAAAAATTTCTAACGTTTTTCGTGAACTGTGACCTTGAAATTTGACGGATTTCCCCCAAAATCAATAGGCTTCTTACCAACCTGATATATAACAATATCCCTAAGTTTCATTCAAATCACATGCAAACTTTTTGAGTTATCGTCCGGAAACAACTTTTTTGTAAAAATTTCTAACGTTTTTCGTGGACTGCGACCTTGAAATTTGACAGATTTCCCCCAAAATCAAAAGGCTTTTTACCAACCTGATATATAACAATATCCCAAAGTGTCATTCAAATCGGATGCAAACTTTTTGAGTTGTCGTCCGGAAACAACTTTTTTGTAAAAATTTCTAACGTTTTTCGTGGACTGTGACCTTGAAATTTGACAGATTTCCCCCAAAATCGATAGGCTTCTTACCAACCTGATATATGACAATATCCCAAAGTTTCATTCAAATCGGATGTAAACTTTTTGAGTTAATGTCCGGAAACAACTTTTTTGTTAAAATTTCTAACGTTTTTCGTGGACTGTGACCTTGAAATTTGACGGAATTCCCCCAAAATCGATAGGCTTCTTACCAACTCGATATATAACAATATCCCAAAGTTTCATTCAAATTGGATGTAAACTTTTTGAATTATCATCCGGAAACCAAATGTGGACGGACGAACGGACGGACGGACATGAGGACCACTATATACCCCCGACTCTGTCGAGAGGGGGTATAAAAACTTTAAACCAAAGGTAAGTCTGAAGTGGAACACAAAATAAGTTCCCCAAATTTCATTGGCAGGACATAAAAATGTGATAAAAAACAATTACCGTATATCTTCGCCTACAAGACGACTTATTAGGAGGAATTTAAGCTTTCCTGGGAAGGGGGGTAATCTTATAGGAATGGTCAACCACTTCAGGGGCAAAATTTTATTAGTATCTCAAAAGGTAAGTCAGGGAAGAATTAAGATCTTGCTATGGCATTTTACAATCCTCTTAGTTGTCTTTTCTGCTGACATGTAAAGACTCTATCCAATTAGTTGCTAAGTGTATAATTTCTGCAGAACAATAATACGATTGGAACACAGATCAAACGAACGATTAAGCATAAACCAGGTCACAGAGCTCCACAGCATGTTTCCAGGTTGTTGATTAGGTATGCATTTAGTTAGGGATTGTTGCATTAGTATAATACAAAAAGCTATGAGAACATGGACCAGCACTAAGTTGTGCTAAGTATACCCCAACTCGACAAAGTCTGCTCAGAATACAGGAAGTAGATAACTGACTGAACTGGAAAGGGGAGGCATGGTACAACTCATCATGTTAAAGCTGTGCACCAAATTTGAAATCAATCTTTTTTAGAAGCTGGAAAATCTGTTAAGAAAAATTTTCCTATTTTGACCCTTAAAACAGTCTAAGTCGGCTCTGAAAACAGGAAGTAGATAACTGACTGACCTGGAAAGGGGAGGCACTGTACAACTCATCATGTTAAAGCTGTGCACCAAATTTGAAATCAATCCCTTTAGTAGGATGGACGGACAGACAGACAGACAGACAAGGTGATTGCAATACAGCCCCCTCTCTTACGAGTGGGGGTATAAAAACCAGTTTTGTAAATGTTTAAAACAGATTATTTTTGGCCCAATTCCTCAGTTTACCGGTAGCTCAAGTACTGTTTAATAGATGTTAAACAACCATTCAAGCATTTTAGAGCCGAGTAATGGTGATTCTCAACAATAATAATAAAAAAAAAATTTCTCAGAGGCACTGATGTTCCGCTTGGCACATATTATGATATTATTATGAGATGATTTCTGTCGTGGCCTACTTATTGGTCCAATGTTTGCTGTATTGGCCCGAGAGGCAACCTATGGACAATATAGCTGGCCAAGGACCAATAACTATTCCAATACGCATATCATCATTTAATAATATCATTACTAATTAACTCTCAAAATCAATCAGGCCAATACAGGTTGGAATCAGGCCAATACCAAAATATATCATATCAGCAGTTTAACTGTTATCAAAGTGAATATTATCGCAGTTAATTAATAACGGTAAATACGAACTTAAGTCCACTCAAGCATGAAATATTTGGCACAGCTCTTCAGAACTAGAGAAGAGATCTCATCATGTTGCAACTCTGTATCAAGTTACATGAAAATATGAAGTCATCTGCATAAAAAAAAGGAAGCTTCAACGTAAAGGTAAACCTTAGGTGGGACATATGAACAGACAAACGGACCGAAAATCTACATGTCTACCAACTGTCATTGGCAAGACATAGAAATACATACCTGAATCCTCATTTTCATCACTGCTGTTTTTACTTTCTATAATTCTGCGCCTTTTCAATTTTGGTTGTCTGGCGGATTTTCTACCTTTCCTAGGAGATTTTGTTGGTGTCTTTTTAGACTGTGACTCCTAAAAATATATGTATACAAGCAAGAGGGTCTAGAGAGTCCATATCGCTCACGTATTTATATAGTTGTCAAAAGAAAATTGTTCGTGCTGACATGTTTAAATGTTCATTTAATAAGATGTGAAAATGTTAATGTGGCCCTCTAGCATAGACTACTCATACTAAATAAAACTTTTTTGCCTGGTATTTTGCAGAAAGAGTTTTTAAATTTCGGCCAATAAATAAATAGAATTCTTCACAGCAGCCATGTTTAAAGCACAAATATATTGACAAAACTGTACATGTTCACTTTGATGTGTAGTTTAGTAAAAAAACTATTATTCGACAATAAGAGGTTTCCTCATAATAGCCTTGACTGCTGTCTAATAAACAAAATGAGATAAATCTTTTTAAAGAATAGTTAATTTTAGCAAATCAGAAATGAGGATTGCCCATGGTGGCCATCAAAACAGAATGCGGAATATTTAAAGGAATCTCATCTCATTCGTATCAAGTTAAGAAACATATTGGCATCAATTTTCAGAAAATATACAGTTAAATGCAAATCACAAACAAAGTTTGCACATGGATGAAATTTTTTTTTCCATTGCGATGAAATTAAATATCTCAGTAGAGTTCAATAGTTCAATACAAAACAAATGTACTGGTACTTTTAGGGAATATACAAAAAAAAAACAACTGCAGTTTTACTTTCAGAGAAGAAAATAATCTATTCTTACTAGAAGACCCAGATATAATTTTTCACATCTGAAATTTGATCTGCATTTACGACCATTTAGTATTTCTGTTCGACACCAAAGTAACAAGCACAGAAAGTACCACATCACAATCATATCTGCTAAGTTTCATGTAAAATGTTTCATGGATCCATACTGACCACAAAGTGAGGATAATAGCTTTAGTCCATTTGATCTTATAAAAGCATAAATTGTTTGTTTGTTTGTCTGAATGTTGTTTAATGCCTCTTTAAACAATTTTTCAGTTTTATAATGGTGTCCAGCTTTTATTAGGGAGGAAGCTGGAGTCCCAAGACCTGAAATAGGAAATCAGGCAATCCTTGTCAAAGATTGGATTCGAATGCACCCTGTCGCAGTGAGACTGGAACCCACACTCAGTGCTGACAGAGCACATTCATATTCTATTTAAGATTAGTTGCTCAAGTCAAGAAACATTTCAATTGTGCCATTTACATATTTTATTTTTCTTTATTTGTTTGTTTGTTTGTTTCAGTGGTGTTTATCGCTACTTTCATCTATATCATGGCACCCAGTTTTTATTCGGTGACAAAGCCATAGAAATAGAAAACATTCTGTAGGAAAACTGGTAATCCATGTCAATTAAGATTAGAGTCCTTGTCAGCAGTGAGACTCAAACCTCTAATTATTTGTTATCTTTTTGTAGCTCCATAATTGATAAAAGCTATCTTTGATTATTCAAATATTATATTTATCTCAGAACACAATCAATTTTTTCATATTGGACTTTCTTACCAAGTTACAAACATATTGTAAATTCAGCCAATCAGAAACAAAGTTTGCCACATGTTTCCATATTGGACTTACTTTTGAATCATTCATATCTTTGTTTTCTTTACTGTTGTTTGGCTCTTCCTCGTCCATCTCTGTGTCAAATATATTAGCTGCAAAAGTATAAATAAAAATATTTAATAAAATCGAAGAATGTGTCCATGGGACACAGATGCCCCCGCTAAATGAAGTCCCAAACAGGAAGTAGTTGTCCGACAGGTCTGACAGTTGCTTAGGACGTACAACTTGTGATACTGAACCACCCTGCCAAATTTCAAATTGTTCTCATATACGGTTTCTGAGAAAAGCTTGATGGAAATTCGTACATACGGACGGACGTATTTACGTACAAATGAAGTCTCAAACAGGAAGTAGTTGTCCGACATGTCTAAAAGTCGCTTAGGATGTACAACTTGTGATACTAAACCACCCTGCCAAATTTCAAATTGTTCTCATTTACGGTTTCTGAGAAAAGCTTGACGGAAATTCATTCGGACGAATGTACGGACGGACGGACATGAGTAAAACTTTATGCCAGCCCCCCCCCCCCCCCGACATGTCGTCGTGGGGGCATAAAAATAGTATAACCAGAGGCTCTCAAGAACCTGTATCACATACATTCTTGGCAATGAAGACACAAAGTTTTACATTACTTATAACAGCAGATTTCTTCATCACAATTTTAAAAAATCGATCAAAGACAGAAATGTCCGGATTTCGTTACAAATTTACTAAGTTGATAAACAGGATGTAGGTGAGCGACAGAACTGAAATCAAATCCCTACTATGGGAGGTCATACTGATGCTGCATACAAAATTTCAAGAGAATGTGATTAGTAGTCGCTGAGAAAACTGTTATGAAAAAGTTTTTCCCCGCCCGCCAGACATTCACCATACTATAACCCGGATTTTCACTCTGTGAAATCCGGCCAAAAACCAATGGCAGCTAACTGTAGCTTATATTGTTTGTTTGTTTAAATGTTGTTTAATGCAACTTTCAGCAATTTTTCAGCTATATCATAGCGTCCAGTTTTTATTAGGGGAGGAAGCTGGAGTACACGAGAAAACCCAGGACCTTCGGTAGGAAAACTGTCGCTTATATACTTATATATGCAGAATTTGAGCAGATTTTGTGTGATGTACATGCGTTGGGCATGGAAATTCACAGTAAACCATGCCCGGTACTGTATCTTCAGGATTAAGTTCAGCGTTTCCGTTAACGCAAATTTGTGCGTATTTTTCGCAAAAAAAACATTTTTGACCCCCAAAAATATTACCCAGAGCGTCATCATGACGCAGCAAATTATGTAACAAAAATGTTTTAATACTCGTCTGATCCGGCAGCGTATGTTTTTTACCGTACGCATACTTTTTGGAAAATGTAAAAGCTGGTATCCTTTGTGTTGCTGTATAAGGAAAACGATTATTTTCAACAGTAACCAGTTCATTACTTCCGGAAGTCCTCGGACTTTATCTTCAGTTTTGTATACACGTGGAACGATACGCTTCCTAACTTTGATTACATTTTATTTGATTAAGGCAACACTTTAAAAAAATAAACAGTCAACCGGTGATGATAAATTTGATAAGTTTATTCCAAAATCAGAATGACGAAAACGATTGTTTTTGAAGTAGGATCGAATTAGCGCACCACGTGATCAAACACTACGAAGTGCAAACTTTTGCAATCGTCTATTCCAAAATCTTTCAGAAATCGGCTTTAGAACGACCTTGGTTTACTGATGATCATATACATGACAAAAATATATTATCCTTTTTGCATTCAGATATCTATTAAAGTTTCAACTGTTTTAGTTATTTTCAGCTGTTCAATACCTCTACCCTCTACACTACAGACCTTGTCTAGTTTTCTTAAAGAAACTAAACAGATAAAAATTAATAAGCTTTCATCTTATCTTTGCTGTGTTTCCATAGAAGTCACACTAAATAATTGCCTTCCTTTAAATTCTGGTTAGATTCACATGTACATTGTATGATACTATCAAATTCTTTTCTCATAAACAATTATTGAAATCAATTGTATTAGGATATTGACATGAAACAAAACATTTTTTTCATCCAGATATGTGTGTATTATTTCAGAGGTATAATTAATTCATGCAGAAATTATATTACAATCTCTCTAAATGTAATTTTAGGCTGTGGTATATATTGTTTACTCTTGTTTGCAACATTGTTCGATAAAAGTTTTTTATCATCAAAACTGAATAATAAATATGACCCTTGAAAATTGTATTTGACTCCCTAAACTCAGCTGCAGAGGGTCATCATGACCCCCAGATTTGAAAAGTTTCAAAAACACTGAAGTTTTTTTTAATATTTGCCAATAATTCTTCTTACACAATAATAACAGACAGGAAATCATGAAATGTTATTCAGTGACAGCTTAAAAAAAGTTACATGAAATACAGAAACGTGCATCTGCTAACATTTTGAGGGAGATCTCAAAATATGTTTTCCTTTGGGAATAGCCAAAGGAGAACATCATTTTCTCTTTAGGTAACCATGTACTTATATTCCACTAATAAGGCCACACAAAATTAATTTTAAGGTTCTCAGGCCAAATTTTTCAAAAATAGATGAGGGAGGGAGGCTTTTTTTTTCTCATTTTATTGGTCTTAAATCAGACGTGAGAGGCATTTTTTTATTCGTTATCTTGCACAAAATTTAACTGGTAAAGATCTCAATCGATACAGCAAAGAATTTCTATATTAAACATTCATATTTGTATATGAAATGTATTTAAAAAGGTTATTACATAAAAGAACCCCTTTTAAATTGTTAAATTGTTTATGCAACCTGGGTTATAGTATATTGAAATTGAGGGGAGATGGGCAGGGATCGTCGCAATGCATATAGATGCGTATTGAACACGTCTTTGCAGCAACTAATGCATACTAGTACAGTTATCGGATGTTTACAAATTTCAGTCGTGTCAATTTTGTCTCCAATGCATGATAACATATCATACAAATGGTGATCGAAATTAACCTGTTTCATCAGATTTTCTACAGGTAACAATTATTTTGGCAGCAAATATGTTTTAATTCGGATATTTATTAGACAATAAATACATTCAGTATGAACATAAATTAGAGTAAATTAACCTTTAATTTTAATACATTTCAATTCGATTATCTGATTGATATACACTAGATTTAGGATCTGAAAGACTTTACTGTGTCTGTGGTCAGGTTCAACCTTTCTGTTGAAATTGATTGTATAATGTTCTAAATTACAAATAGTTCATTCTAATTTAATTTACGAGATTATGCTTGGGTATAAAATTAGAAAAAAAAACTGATTATTTTATAAAGAAAACAATGATAATTTGTTGGGTGGAAAATTCGTTTTGAATGTCAGCATCTGCATTATTTTGACATTCATTTCTAAGATGAGCCAGACAAGACACGAGTCTCTCTTTAATGGGGAAACATCAGCATGTTTCAAGTAATGATTGCAGTTCAATCATACTCCAGAAGACTGATAAAAATCTTGACCACTAGAACAGCATAAAGCATATGTCGCCATATTGTATATTTTATAAAATGACATGAATGATTATCATCGAAGAAATTGGTTGTATGTAACCACTTAGCTTAACTGCAATATGTGGCACTCATGAAAATTGTTTGGGATTTGCCATTTTCAAAAATGATGAGTTCAGGACTAACCATAAAAAATCCTACAAAGTATCACTGAAAGGGTACATATTTTGTGTAATCAACACTTCCTACAGCTTTTAATGGCCCGCTTTTAACCTATATCCCCAACACTTTCCAAAGGGTACCAATTTTGTGTATAATCAACTTCTCCAGCTCGCTACCCAGATCCCTGAAACTGCACCAAAAGATGGCACACATATTAAAGTTGTGCACCTGATCTTATTTAAGGAATGTTTTCCCACGACATGTCCACGAGAACTTCTTTCAGCAAATTTTATAGATGGTACCGTTTTTGTGCTATCAACTCTTCCTTTTTTGTCACAAAACTGTAAACGATTCTCCGTTTAATAAAGCACTTGTTTTGCAACGCCGCCATTTAAGACAAACGAACGAATTTTTTTGTTTATTTTTCGCGGCTATCCGTTCTCAATAGTCGTGAACACGAACGATTCCGTAACCCTCCTTTACTTTCAAACGCTTGTATGCACTATGTATTCTTTAGGAAGTTATCATTAGAGTAAGCAAAGATGTCCGATCTTTCCGAATGCAGTGGTGGGAAATTAAGAAGCGGATCGGACCGGATAACTGTTTTTAACGGAAACGGCACCGCATTTCCGGATTTTTATTTTATTGAAAACCCGATAAATACATGGCGGGGTGAAAACGGATGCGCGCGGGCCTGAGAACCGTAAATCTAATTTTAAAGGGAAATTTCAAGTACTAACGATCCAAGTCCATGTCATCCTCTTCTTCATTGTCTGATGGCAGAAGTTTAACCACAAGTTTTAGACGTTCATCAGCCTCCATTTTTATTGCCTTATCAGCCTCCTCTACGGCTTTTCTTACCAACATGTTCATGGAGTAGAAAGTGCCACCTTTCTGACATTCTGTATCAGCTGATCCTTTAAAAGCACGGATATTCCTAGAAAAAATATTTTAATTTGACATCTTTGTATATGTAAGGCCAAAAAAAAAAATATGTGTGTTTCCGGTTACATAGAATTATAAAATAGGTAGGTAGGTGTTTTTTTTGTTTTTTGTTTTTTTTTTGGGGGGGAATCGTGTTGGTTAATTAGTAATTTAATTTTGGCTTTTTGATCTTTATCTTTTATACCTTTGTAGGTGTAAAGCTTGTAATTTTCCTATAAAGCCTTTCAAAGCATACAGTCATTTGATGAGCTATCAATTTCGTTACAAGCGTTCCATTCACATGTTTACATTTAGCCGCCATTTTGGGGCGGAAGTATGAAAATAGAGCTAAAACCCGGAACAATACTTCCGGTTCGAAGTAACCTCCGTTAAAAACACCAAAAAAAACTTTAGGGTCGGGATTTTGGCTTCAAAAAAATAGGTAGGGTCGGGTAACCGGAAACACACATATTTTTTTTTTGGCCTAATAGAGATAATACAAAGAGCAGCATACACCTTTCGGATTATATCATTTTTTTTGGTTTTTTTTTCATGATTATAACATGATTATAAACTACTACAAGCATACTTTGTACTGACATCAATTTTTACAAAAGGTATTTTTACTAAAATAAAAATTAATTATATAGGATGACAACAAAATTAAAATGGGGAATACATAAAACATTGGATGGTAATCAGTATAAATTGTACATAAAAATGCAAATATTGTGTCTTTGTCTGCCAATTTATTAATGTTGACAAATGGGTGTGGTTATAAAATGTATCTATTTAACAGCTGACTCTGTGATGTAAAAATGAAAATAACTAGATATCAGTGAGATGGTATCCATCTCTGTGTGCCCCCACTGACCTCAGGGTCAAGGTCAAAAACACATCGCCTTTATATTATATACCCACATCCCCAATATCAAAAACCTTTAAAAAAGTTACAGCATGGGCACTATTAGTTTTGGACAGACAGACAGACCACTACAGGGCATAGGCCAAAGAGCAGAGAGGCCCTATTAAACATGATGTGACACTCTACTAATACTTACTATCAGTTATAGGTTTATAGAAATAAAGTTATCAACAAAATACTAGAGAAATTACTTATTTCTGTTAAAACTTTCTATAAGCAATCCGAGCATGTCTCTCACTGACTTCTCGTTGATGGAACTTTTTGTGAAACTTTTCTGCGATTTTCTGATGCAAAAAAGCAGAGAGGACAATAGACCAATGCAGACACCTTTTACAATATATAACAATACTCACTTGATCTTCACCCATTACCTTGAAATAGGGTCATCAAAGAACTGGACATTTTTCGTCATCGGATGCAAGAAAGCCGAGTACAATGCAGACATTAAAGAATCTTTTACAATATATAACAATACTCACTTGACCTTCACCCATGACCTTGAAATAGGGTCATCAAAGAACTGGACATTTTTCGTCATTGGATGCAAGAAAGCCGAGTACAATGCAGACATTAAAGAATCTTTTACAATATATAACAATACTCACTTGACCTTCACCCATGACCTTGAAATTGGGTCATCAAAGAACTGGACATGTACTTGAGGATTTTTACCGCCTTTGACATGTGTATTGTCTGTTGGGTGGTTACAAACAAGACTGGGCCACCAAGGATATCCTTCTAACTTGGACCATAATAGATCTCCTGGTTTATATTCTGAAAATATAAGACATAAGTGGGTCACACTACAGCCAAAACGGATTACGCCAAGTCTGTGAGTCCATGATGGACACCAATTGTAGTAGATGAGGTTTCTGTACCTGTTTTTGCTGTTTTAAAAATCGCAAGGATTATTTCACAGAATTATAAGGATTAAACACTGGGTTTTAGGAAATTATCCTCACAAACTTGACATAAAAGTCCTTCGGACTTTATTTAGTGAGTGAGTCGCCGGAGTTTGCACATTGATAATTTCCTAAGACCCAGTGTTTAATCCTATAATAAAATAAAGGTGTGTTTAAACCATCACAATACAAACGGAATGGTAGATGTTAATAAAATGCTGATGTAAAAAACCTTTTCTTATGGCGCCTCTAGGAATAAGGATACCTATAGCTATCATCCACCAGATGCAAAATAAAACGGTCCAGTGAACACCTGCTACTTTATGGTGGGGTGAACAAATATATGCATGAATAAATGTGTGTTAGAGTTGAAAGTTATGAATTACTGTAAATTTCAAACTTATATACACAAAATGTCCAGCTGGCATGATTCCTGTTCAATGACTGGTGTTAATTGATGAAGGTAACCAACACATGGACTTTGTAAAATTTACTGTGTAATTAAAATACTACGCTGACCAGAAATTTTATTTTATCGCTATTTTGCAGTATTTTCCTTTGATCTTTGTGTTCGATATTATTCCATCTCACTCTACTAGCTTGAGATGGGCCCATCTCAGCTCGCTGTCAAGATGTCGTTAAGTAACACTGTGACGTCACAATATTACAAAACAGCGATAAACAGATTATTTACCTTTTATGAAACTCGATGCATTTTCTCGTCATCTCTTCTCAAGTCTGTCGCCCTTCGATGAGATATGAACGAGAAAACGCATCTCGTTTCAAAAAACGTAAATAACCTATAAGTCTCAAACACATTGGAGAAACATTTTTTTCCCACACGTTTACAAAACTTTGACAGTCATAGGTTTAGTGGAAAAATATTAAAAGCACATATTTACTTTTAAGTTTTTTAAATTTTTTAAGGAATAAGGTACAATTAGTTGCAACCTCAATTTAGATATCATCAGTCTGGACACGTTTCACTTATAGTTATGTGCTCCTCCCATTCCTTGGGCAATTTCCGTCTCACCTATTGATTTTTTTGGCAATAGGTGTGTTATTTTTGGCACACCTACCTGTCTATTAATCTAATCTCATCGTCTTCAAAGAGACTGATAATTGACACATAAATTCTCACCCTGTGCATGTCCGATTGTTATAGAGTTGACACACCAATAGAAGAATTTGTTGAATGAACAATTATGTAAAACCAACATAAAATTGATATGTCTGAATAACAAGGTTTAAGAAATGTTATTGCCTTCCTGCGACAAATATTTTCATCATGAATTTGTGCAGTTACAACATATGCCTTGTTCAAGTGCTGTGTTTATCATAGCAATACCGCCAAGTCCATGAATAGACGGTTGTGCAGTCATTTTGGTCAAGGAACATTAGTGGACAATTATATCACAAAAAAATTGATTGCTGTGTCGCAATCTGTTGTGATTTTTCACCGACTTTGCGGAATTCATTGCCTGCAGTATATCTACCATGGGAACTTATGCATGACCAACTGTTTAGCTGATCTGTCATTAACTTTTTGAGTAGAAGGAGAAATGGTCAAAGTAACATGAGAGATGGTGTTATTTTTGAAATCTCGAATACAATTTACTGCAATCTTGGCATTATAATTATATCATTAAAAATTTGTACTTTACTGTATAGATTTCAATAACATAACCCCACATTAACTGTACAAGATTGCAGCAAAAAAGCAGGGTTATATCATTGAAATATGTACACTGTACTGGCATAACCACACAAAATGTAACATTTGTTGAAGTCCAGCACAACCCCTGTAAGGACATACAGACGTGACGTGTTTTTTATATTACCCACTATATACCGTGGTCGTGGTTTTTTCATTCAGAAATTCACCACGATACGCCACGGTGGTATTCTGCGGTACATCGTGTTATGTCCACTACATATCGTGACCCACCGTGTTGACCACGGTGGATTTTCAATTTCCTTTCATGCTTACACAGTGAAAAAATTAAAATGTTGCGATTTAATTGAGAGATTTGTGTTAAAATATGCCGTTTTAATACGTTTGTTTGACAACAAAATTAATCTGCGTTCTTGCTAATTTATTCATTATACGAGAATACCTTAAAGTTTATTGTCACTGATTTCGATTGACAATTATTCCATTAACGTGTTCTAAAAGGTTAGAACACCGCATTTTGGCCTTAAAATTGTCAAAATCTTTGCTATTCTATCGTCAAAATTTCCCTGTCAGCGCCTCTGATTAATGTTCCAACCGTTTGAACTTTTACCGGATGTAAATTGTGTCACACCTTAAATCGATCGATTATCTAAATATTGTCCAGTCTTGATTTAATCAAGCACGTGCTCTCAAACATTTAAATAAACTTGTGTATTGTATAATTTTATAATTAACAGGTGAACACGCGGCTTCACATTTTTAGCAGTAAAATAGCACATTACACAATAAATACGAGACTTGTAAAGAAATACACAATAAATGCGATACTTGTAAAGAAATTCGTTTTAAAAACTTTAAAATCTATACCGACTTAAAATGCTACATTTTGATTTTTAAAATTTTCGAAATGATCACTAAATATTTATGTCGCAGAATATATCGTTCCATGAATGATTTTATACTCGATTCGTATTCGGTGTTGAACCACGTGTGTTAAAAAAATACAATCGTGATATAGAATCAACCTTAATAGTCGTTTCAGTGTTAAAAGCCTGACACATCATCCACTTTTGTTGTAGAAAAGACTTTAGTAGCATTCTTATAATTCCTATTATATTACGACAAGACCCTATGTCCGCAAACAGACGTTCGTATCGGCGCGCAAAAAAAAAACAACAACAAAAAATAAAGAAGAAAAAAAAGAACAAACCAATAAACAAATATGCTGTTGAGTAAATTCGGGCAATTATTTTATATTTATATGAGTGTGGACAAATCAGTTCTTTCGTCTTCAAAAAATTATTTTATTCCGATTTGTTTTGTTAATGTTATAACAGACGTAAGGAACTATGCATATTTTATTGTTTGATCAATGTACCACAATACAACAAAAAATTAAGAATTAGTATTTGTATTTAGAGAACTAAGGCAAGTCTAAAAGGGGTCTGATCTCGAGAACATTCATCCCAATAAATACTATGTCATGCAAAAACTCCGAAACTGCGAGTTAATTTTAACGGGAACCTTATACAAATAACACGTCTGCGTCGATTTAAAAAATTGTCAGTTTTGCGTAGGGTATATCTAGCTCAGAAGCACATCACTACTTTTTTATATAAACGTAGGTAAATGTGTATTTAGAATTGTGCGTACGTAAGACTTCATTCAACCTTGTGAAACAGGCGCCTGTACCATATCGTAGTTAAACTATATTTTATGTGGCGATTCTCGTTTATAAACTTTTCACATATTTATTATTCCTGCTGCATGTTGGCTTCATCCTGTTAACGAGTTTTATATAATGATACGTGATGTAAACTTTTGTTCGCGTTTGTTAAAACAACTCTGGTTTTAAATACCAAATAAAGAAAAAGATCGCTGCTCAACTGCCTGTTTTCTGTCGAAAAGGATTTATAATTGAAAGTTCGCGTACAACTTCAGGACAATTCGTTAGATGTTGTAATACACTAAAAAACGTAATGTGACAATTCAAATCCGGATAATTTACCGAACTTGTTCAGGGTAATATTTAATGCATAACACATGCATCCGGTTGAACAAATATTCGATCTTCAATTCTACCGGCACATTAAATCATTATTAATCATCAACAAATAAAATGCATGTGCAAATTATTCTTAAGCACTGTTTAAAAATGTTCTCTTTTCATTCGGGTAACGATGTTTAAACCCGCAATCAATTAAATGACAACGTTTATGTTGTCATTTACCACCGCGGAGATGTCGTGGCCGGACCCCTGTGGCGACATGCCATGGTAGACTGAACTCCCTCATATGCATCCACCGTGGTAAGATTACCTGAGAAAATTCTTAACCACGATAGTAGGCGTGGATATACCATGGTGGGTGATAGAGGAAAGGATTAACTTCCATGGTGGGTCAGTGTTTTTTATAAAAAACATGTTGTTCCCTCTGTAGATAACTGAAACAATTCACGAAATAACAGGTAATAAATATGTCATTACTGGTAAGTTTTAACAGGTAAATATGGTAGCAGGTCGTTCCATCCCTGGTAGATTCAACCTCAGACATTCCGTCTTTTAGTCAGTTTAATTATAAATTTATAAAACCAATTAAAATTAGCTGAGTCATTAAATAAACAAATTATTGTTTTAATTAAATGATAATTACATGTTTTGATCAGGGCACAAAAGAGGTCATTACACTTTGATTATTTTAAAATTGTTTGCTTAACAACTGTAGTTTTATACTTTGTGTGATTTACTCTGCATCCAAGCTGACTTTAACAGCAAAGGTTACAAAAAATATCACAATTTATCATTGCTGTAGATCAAAAGTTTTAAAGAAAAGTCAGTCAGCTCAAAGAATTTTAAAATTCAAAGAATTCAAAGTGAAGATATGGAAATTAGAACTCGAAATCAGTGGATATATAAAAATGGTTTGCAACATGTGTATGTTCATTCTGAAAATGGAGTATCCATGCCAGTTTTGTGCCTGAGAGACATTACACCTTGACAACAAGCACTTGAGTGTCACATTTGTCACAAGCATACTAGTATATAACACCTGCAACACAGCAATTACACAGTGGAGCCAGACGGTAATGCTTGGAATCAAGACTGCCTATGATCATGACAAATCTATTCACATCTTCACTAGAAATTTTTTAGATTTGCCCTATCTGCAAGTGGATCACATCACACCAACCGAAATTACAGTGTACTGCCATACTTTAAAATATGACTAATAAATGTCTTTTTCTCTGTATTTTACCTACCTTTTTAATTTATTTTGCCTACCTTTTATTGGGGCAGGATCAACCAGGCAATTGAAGGACTAGGAGACAAAATATCCAAGGACGGATCACCCAGAGGAGTTATTGGTTTGGAGACTTATTGTCCAGAAATCGTAAATATAATAAATTGTTTTTATAAGTAGAAAATATTAACTGTATCACACAAATAAAACAATTTAATTAGAAATCAACAACAACTTTTGTTGACAATTGCAATTTAGTGATATTAAAAGTCAATTGTTCAAGTGAAGAATAATTTTAAAAAAAATGAGTTGCCCATAAATCCTGTGGAAATCATTTACTTACTAGTAATTTACCAGCGACGGCAGATAAAACTGGATTTCCAGGCACTATCAACAGAAGTATGTAATGAATGATGTAGAAAATAATTAATGCATGAACTAATAACTAAACAACTTTATTCATTACAAAATTCATGAAATAAACTTCTACATTCATTCAAAAGAAATTTAGTCCCCAAAACAGATCCGTGGCATTTCATGACGACTCCATGCATGTAACCAATATAACCCAATGTAACCATTGAGGACATTTAAGTTACAAAACATAATATATTGAATCTGTTGCATATTTTGTGCCTTATAACAACCATACAGTGTGTAGGAAATTAACGAGAAAACATGAGAAATGATTGTAGGGATTAATTTCCAGCTGTTGTGCTCACATATAAGGCACAAAATATGCACCAAATTCAATGTATTATGTTTTGTAACTTACATTTCCCCAATGGTTACATAGGGTTACATTGGTTACATGCATGGAGTTGATGTTGATGTACACATCCCAAAAATATAACATTAATATTGGTAGTCCAAAATTAATGTTATGGTCCAAGTACATTTGAGTGTTAACAGTTGAGTTGTCATGGAACTCGAGACATAAACATGGTTCTACTAAATAACCGAGGAAAGATATTTATAGAAATTGATGTCAATTAATTACAAAAGAACAATTTTACCAGTAGCGACAGCACAGTTTGTTTACCTGTGGAAAGATCACCGTTTGTTTTTGTCGATTTTGGCGTTTGTTTTTGTGCCAACCCTTCACCCAATGTGTCCTTCTGATTTGGCGATCTCTTTGGTGACAACACTTCATCAGTGCTATTTATGGAAGAACTATTTTTCGTTATGCTGGGACTTTTTGTAAAATAGGAGAAAAGCGTATTTCCTTGCTTCGAAGGTGTTTGTTTCGGTGGACCCATGCTGACGGTGTTGGATCTACTCCCGCGCTTTTCTTGTTCCGGTTTCACAAAATGCTTAAAACTTGTACGATGGTCCCTTATAATCTGTTGTCGTGTACAGCTTGGGCAATGGTTATTGTTAGGGATTCCATTTTCGCGTTCAACCCCCGCAAGACAATTTTTTATGTGGTTGTTTTAAGCCAGTAACATATGCTATAGTTTTAATATTTAGTATAGATTAATATAAGAATGATAATTATCTAAATTTAACTTGTGTTGTTGAGTTTTTCCAAATGTTTGATATTTCTCGTTTTTTAATGTTGTTTTTTATTAATAAATTATGTTTTAAATGTTGTTTTTATTAATAAATTAGTTTTTAAATGTTATTTTAGAAAATATTTAAGGGGGAGGGCAAGAGAGGTTAACAGGTTAACATTTTTTTCCCAAAACAGATAACATAAATTTAAAATAATAATAACAGATAACACCAATTTATATGAGAAAACAGAAAACAGGAGAACTGAGAAATTTCAGAAGTGAATAGCAGAGAAAAATGTGTAAAACAGTTAACAGTGTTCTGACTATTACAGCAAACTGGGTTTTTATTTTTAATATAATGCTTAACAACGATGTCAATTTTTAAGAAAACAGAGTGAACAGCTAATTCAGAGGCGTAGTGCTCATCGCATTTGATATTGATACGGCGGAAGCCGTACCTGCCGTGCCGGTTGCTACCACGATGTAGTTGAGATGAGAGGAGAGTAAAAAAACACGAATAAAAAAAATAGAAAAATATGAAGAATTTTTTTTTATTTCTGAAAATTATTGGTACGCATGACGTACCTGCAAAAGTTATTGGTACGGCGGTTGAAAAACACGGTAAACGTTGGTTTATTTTCTTAAAAATCAGTTAACAGTCGTGTAAAAATACACCAAAACACACTAACGGAAACACCCCCCCCCCCCTCATTTAATAAAAGTCATGTATTTCATGTATTTATAGTATTGATAGAGAAAAGAAGTGCAATACAACATTAATGTGTGTTGCTGAAATGTTCCAGCTGTTTGATGTTTCCCTTTTTTATTTGGTTTTAAATGTGCTTCCATTTCGAACCAATACTTAACCAACCATAATGGTACTTAAACTTATTGTCGGTCTTGTGACAGTTTCTCTTTTGTGGAAACGATGTGGAAAACGTGCCCCGTACCTCCGCTTAGCAACGTCTCTGTCCAGTGTTAAAGAATGATTGTTTCCGTACTTTTTGACAAATTAGTCATTTTTTTAATACAGGAGATATTCAGCGTAGAATGTTTACCAGTTGTCATAAACAAGTTGAATTGGCGTAACAGGCTGGCAATACTTTTCTGTGAAAGTGTAATGTGTCGAATCACCGTTTCGTGTTGAAATAAAATAAGCAACTATTACTGTCATAATTAGGTTCGATAACTCTGTTTTTCAATGAACGACTGTTGTGTATCAAACCATTAAAAACCATTAACAGCACAATTTTAGAATATATCAAAATCCTATTATTAATAAGACTTGCATGTTTTTTATCATATTTTTAATATTAAACAAGTTTTTCCATTTTTTTAATATGTACTTTTATTTTTATCATTAATGGAGTCGTTTTTTATTGTTTTCTCCCAGTGGTATCATTACTAGTATTTTTTTATTTTTTTATTCTCAAAAATATTACTATAGTTTATAATCTAATAAATTACGTAAAATTATCAATTAATTATGGTTACCTAATAAACATTTGTGACATATTTTTTATTTAGAACACCTGAAAAAGCTTGTACCTTCATAAACTTGTATACATGATGTTTATTGAACAGCTTTTTCCAAAACTTGCAATTTGGTTACTTTTCTTTCTGAGAAAATTGCGAAAAAAAATATGATATTTTTGTAATTAACTTTTATAGAAATACTTTATAAATCTTTATCACAAAGTTCATTGTACCACATTTTCAATTCAAGAAAAAAAACAAACAAACCAATTGCAGTTTACAAAAGATATCAGTGGAGAGGACCAATTAACGAGTCTATAGACGAGTTCTTTCGCCTTACATTTGTAAGGTTACATAACGAAAACAGATATTATTAGTAATAGAAATGCTAAGTTTGTTCGTTTTTCTATCTATTGGATAGGATATAGATTACGTAGTTATAACAAAAGTTTTATGTCATTGTCTATTCCTCATTGTGATGTGTTGATGACACCTTTCTATAGATATTTTTAGAAATGTATTTAACAAGTTCATTGAAAAGTCGTCTAGAGATGTTATGTATAAAATTATACATTGTATATTACCAGTTAATAGTTTGATGTTTTATTATCGTATTTATAAATCGAATAAATGTACCTTTTGTAATAGAGATCCGGAAACGTTACTCCATCTATTTTTTGAATGTAAATATGTCAAGCAATTATTGAGTTTATTAAGAAATTGGATATTTTCAATATCTGGGGGTAATATTAACTTAACAGCTAAACATATTTTAAGACTTGATATAGAATTAAGTGATACGTGGAGACTAAGTGTTGTATTATTGTTGGTATCTTTATATTGTAAATGTATATGGTTAAATAGAAATTCAAAAAAGTTTGACAAAAAGTATGTATCAGGTAATAATATTTATATGAGTTATTTACGTGAATTAAAAT
Organism: Limnoperna fortunei; assembly: GCA_944474755.1. Taxonomy (NCBI): domain Eukaryota; kingdom Metazoa; phylum Mollusca; class Bivalvia; order Mytilida; family Modiolidae; genus Limnoperna; species Limnoperna fortunei. Next base: position 39,592,157 of record OX104124.1, read on the forward strand.
TACGTATTTTGGCAGATTTTTGTAGACTTCCAAGGTTAAAGTTTAATGTATATTGGGCAGATAATGATTTATTTTGTACATTCGATAATAATGATAATGTTGTTATTAATTTTTGTTGATACTAATTGTACAATGTATGGACTGTGATATTTTGATTTTATGATGTTATTGTACAATTAGTTTTACTCAATAAAAGTTTGAAATATTAAAAAAAAGATATCCGTGGAGAGGAACAATTAACGAGTCTATAGACAATTTCTTTCGTCTTACATTTGTAAGGTTACATAACGAAAACAAATACAACTATTATGAAGCCGATTCTTCCGGGCTGTCGTGGTCGACAAATCATAATTATAGTTGAATTCAAAAATAAAATAAAATACAAAATTTTTTTTTCACCAGCACGGTTCGAACTCGTACCTCGAGGACTGACTAGCAAGTGCCCTGCGAAAATACTTATGTTGTAAAACAAAAAAAAAAGAGTGAGTGTCGAGTTTGCGAGGCGGTACCTCCGCCGACAGAACCGAAGTCCCACCGACGATGGTAGATCTAGCTGCTTTAGGCTCAGTAGAAGTAGGTCATTGTTCCACCACGCTACGGCTCACCCGATGGAATATTGGAAAAATACAATACATAGAATAAGAATAAGAATAAGAATAATTTTATTGACCAGTGACTGGGCCCATTTCTGGGCAAATGTTACATTGGTTTATAACAATATACATAAAACAGTTACAAAAACATTACAGCGATAATGATGTTCTTTGATTTGCTGTCACAGAATCAGAGCCTGTACAAATACTTATAAATATTAATATATAAAGTATAAAACATTCATAACAATTATGTTGGTATTTCCCTCGGCAGTTGATCAGTTTTGTCTTAATTCAAACCCTTTAATTATGAATTTACCCAAGCTTTTTAATATAAACAAATCTTCATTGCTAGTTAACCATATAAATTTATCATCAGTGGAGAGATTAATAAAATTTGGACACAGTGCGGAAATGTCTTTAAATAAAATATCCCTCTGCTCTTTATATTTTGGACATTCAATTAGAAAATGAATTTCATCTTCTACTTTATCTAATGAACAATTTAAGCACTTTCTTTCAGACCTCTCTGTTTTATTTTTATCATATCTTTTTCTTTCGATTTGAAGATCATGAGCACTAATTCTAAGTTTACATATCGTGCGTCTAATGTTAAAATTTTCAATCAAAAGGTAGGTCTCAAAACAGTAGTTTACTTTAAATTTAAAATATGTATCCAATTTACTTTGTGAGATGGATGATCTTTTCTTGTTCCAAAAATTGATGTAACTATCACAAAGTTTCTTTTTTACATTGTTAATTAGAGTGGTATATTCAACATCATGTGACTGTATGCCTAATTTCTCTAGAATATAAACAATAGAGCTATACCAACAATCAGTGTGATTTTGATACATGGTTTTGTTACATATATATGCATCATATAGTAGTCCCTCATTCAGTTTTTCAAGTCTAAACCAATATTTGATTAAAGTTATAACTATAGAAAAGAACAGAGGATATCTTCCAACCTCAGCCATTACAGCTAAGTTTGTGGCTTTTTTGTTTACCCCAAGAGTGTATTTTAAATATTTTATATGGGATCTGTCTAAATAATTATTCAAATAGTTCAACTGCAGAAGGAAATCACCTTCTCTGCTACATGCAACAGTGTTGGTTTTGAACATACCAGTAACCTCACTACCATACATACTAATAGGTTTTATGGTGTGGTCATACAAATGGAGAGATGTCAAGACACTTGGATTACTTGAGGATAATGATCTTTGAAGTTTAAAAATGGCCTTAAGTGATTTTTTGTAAAGTTCTTCCTTTGCAACATTAAAAAGGCCACTGGCAGAAAAGGGTATATCAAGATATTTGTAGGTATTGACACATTCAATTTCATCTTTATTAAAAAGAAACCTTTCAATACATATGATTACCTGTACTAGTTGTGCAATATCCTGAATGTACACGCATGCTTATGTTAGCCTCGCGCGGTATATTTAAATCGACCTATATTAAGGTAGCAAGATACGGTTTTGTAGTTTAGTTTCGAATGTCCCCCCTGTGAAATTTCTTAATATAATAGTATGGTCCAGTTGCAGTTTACTCACATCTATGATAAATGAAATGCAATAAGTTTTTGAAGTGTCAGTAGAAAGTGTCATGTTTATAGAAAAGAAATATATATAATATTTGGGTGTCATATATATAATATATATTTGTTTGCGAATCGGCATATAAAAAATGTGTTCTATCTCATTGTCGTTCTAGATAATGATTATTTACATGCATAGGTCGTCATTTTATGTTTCGACGTTTCCTTATAATTCATTTATAAACTTCAGTGACGTAACGTTTTGTAAAGTTTTACAAATTATTCTATTTTAGTATATAATCTGTGGAAAAAAGAAGCCAGCGAAAGAATATTTTCTCGAATCTGCATTCCACAATGTTGAGTTTATATTGATGCACACGATTTTCACCTTAAGCGAATTTTTAAGGGATACAAATTCATCTTTTCTGTAAAAGTGTAATGTGTCGAATCACCGTTTTGTATGTACAATTTTTGTTGAAATAGGTATAAACCTTGTATGTGATATAGACACTCTGGTTTCTCTTCAAACCCACGAATATATCTTTCGCCTTTTACTAAAGGTATCCGTGGAGAGGAACAATTAACGAGTCTATAGACAATTTCTTTCGCCTTACATTTGTAAGGTTTCATAACGAAAACAATTATAACGAGTATGAAGCCAATTCTTCTTGTCTTGGTCGACAAATCATAATTATCGTTGAATTCAAAAATAAAATAAAATACAAAAATAATATTTTTTTCCCGAGCACGGTTCGAACTCGTACCTAGAGCCCTACGAAAATACTTATGTTGTAAAACAAAAAAGAGTGAGTGTCGAGTTTGCGAGGCGGTACCTCCGCCGACAGAACCGAAGTCCCACCGACGAAGGTAGATCTAGCTGCTTTAGGCTCAGTAGAAGTAGGTCATTGTTCCACCACGCTACGGCTCACCCGATGGAATATTGGAAAAATACAATACATATGATTACCTGTACTAGTTGTGCAATATCCTGAATGTACACGCATGCTTATGTTAGCCTCGCGCGGTATATTTAAATCGACCTATATTAAGGTAGCAAGATACGGTTTTGTAGTTTAGTTTCGAATGTCCCCCCTGTGAAATTTCTTAATATAATAGTATGGTCCAGTTGCAGTTTACTCACATCTATGATAAATGAAATGCAATAAGTTTTTGAAGTGTCAGTAGAAAGTGTCATGTTTATAGAAAAGAAATATATATAATATTTGGGTGTCATATATATAATATATATTTGTTTGCGAATCGGCATATAAAAAATGTGTTCTATCTCATTGTCGTTCTAGATAATGATTATTTACATGCATAGGTCGTCATTTTATGTTTCGACGTTTCCTTATAATTCATTTATAAACTTCAGTGACGTAACGTTTTGTAAACGTTTTACAAATTATTCTATTTTAGTATATAATCTGTGGAAAAAAGAAGCCAGCGAAAGAATATTTTCTCGAATCTGCATTCCACAATGTTGAGTTTATATTGATGCACACGATTTTCACCTTAAGCGAATTTTTAAGGGATACAAATTCATCTTTTCTGTAAAAGTGTAATGTGTCGAATCACCGTTTTGTATGTACAATTTTTGTTGAAATAGGTATAAACCTTGTATGTGATATAGACACTCTGGTTTCTCTTCAAACCCACGAATATATCTTTCGCCTTTTACTAAAGATATCCGTGGAGAGGAACAATTAACGAGTCTATAGACAATTTCTTTCGCCTTACATTTGTAAGGTTTCATAACGAAAACAATTATAACGAGTATGAAGCCAATTCTTCTTGTCTTGGTCGACAAATCATAATTATCGTTGAATTCAAAAATAAAATAAAATACAAAAATAATATTTTTTTCCCGAGCACGGTTCGAACTCGTACCTAGAGCCCTACGAAAATACTTATGTTGTAAAACAAAAAAGAGTGAGTGTCGAGTTTGCGAGGCGGTACCTCCGCCGACAGAACCGAAGTCCCACCGACGAAGGTAGATCTAGCTGCTTTAGGCTCAGTAGAAGTAGGTCATTGTTCCACCACGCTACGGCTCACCCGATGGAATATTGGAAAAATACAATACATATGATTACCTGTACTAGTTGTGCAATATCCTGAATGTACACGCATGCTTATGTTAGCCTCGCGCGGTATATTTAAATCGACCTATATTAAGGTAGCAAGATACGGTTTTGTAGTTTAGTTTCGAATGTCCCCCCTGTGAAATTTCTTAATATAATAGTATGGTCCAGTTGCAGTTTACTCACATCTATGATAAATGAAATGCAATAAGTTTTTGAAGTGTCAGTAGAAAGTGTCATGTTTATAGAAAAGAAATATATATAATATTTGGGTGTCATATATATAATATATATTTGTTTGCGAATCGGCATATAAAAAATGTGTTCTATCTCATTGTCGTTCTAGATAATGATTATTTACATGCATAGGTCGTCATTTTATGTTTCGACGTTTCCTTATAATTCATTTATAAACTTCAGTGACGTAACGTTTTGTAAACGTTTTACAAATTATTCTATTTTAGTATATAATCTGTGGAAAAAAGAAGCCAGCGAAAGAATATTTTCTCGAATCTGCATTCCACAATGTTGAGTTTATATTGATGCACACGATTTTCACCTTAAGCGAATTTTTAAGGGATACAAATTCATCTTTTCTGTAAAAGTGTAATGTGTCGAATCACCGTTTTGTATGTACAATTTTTGTTGAAATAGGTATAAACCTTGTATGTGATATAGACACTCTGGTTTCTCTTCAAACCCACGAATATATCTTTCGCCTTTTACTAAAGATATCCGTGGAGAGGAACAATTAACGAGTCTATAGACAATTTCTTTCGCCTTACATTTGTAAGGTTTCATAACGAAAACAATTATAACGAGTATGAAGCCAATTCTTCTTGTCTTGGTCGACAAATCATAATTATCGTTGAATTCAAAAATAAAATAAAATACAAAAATAATATTTTTTTCCCGAGCACGGTTCGAACTCGTACCTAGAGCCCTACGAAAATACTTATGTTGTAAAACAAAAAAGAGTGAGTGTCGAGTTTGCGAGGCGGTACCTCCGCCGACAGAACCGAAGTCCCACCGACGAAGGTAGATCTAGCTGCTTTAGGCTCAGTAGAAGTAGGTCATTGTTCCACCACGCTACGGCTCACCCGATGGAATATTGGAAAAATACAATACATATGATTACCTGTACTAGTTGTGCAATATCCTGAATGTACACGCATGCTTATGTTAGCCTCGCGCGGTATATTTAAATCGACCTATATTAAGGTAGCAAGATACGGTTTTGTAGTTTAGTTTCGAATGTCCCCCCTGTGAAATTTCTTAATATAATAGTATGGTCCAGTTGCAGTTTACTCACATCTATGATAAATGAAATGCAATAAGTTTTTGAAGTGTCAGTAGAAAGTGTCATGTTTATAGAAAAGAAATATATATAATATTTGGGTGTCATATATATAATATATATTTGTTTGCGAATCGGCATATAAAAAATGTGTTCTATCTCATTGTCGTTCTAGATAATGATTATTTACATGCATAGGTCGTCATTTTATGTTTCGACGTTTCCTTATAATTCATTTATAAACTTCAGTGACGTAACGTTTTGTAAACGTTTTACAAATTATTCTATTTTAGTATATAATCTGTGGAAAAAAGAAGCCAGCGAAAGAATATTTTCTCGAATCTGCATTCCACAATGTTGAGTTTATATTGATGCACACGATTTTCACCTTAAGCGAATTTTTAAGGGATACAAATTCATCTTTTCTGTAAAAGTGTAATGTGTCGAATCACCGTTTTGTATGTACAATTTTTGTTGAAATAGGTATAAACCTTGTATGTGATATAGACACTCTGGTTTCTCTTCAAACCCACGAATATATCTTTCGCCTTTTACTAAAGATATCCGTGGAGAGGAACAATTAACGAGTCTATAGACAATTTCTTTCGCCTTACATTTGTAAGGTTTCATAACGAAAACAATTATAACGAGTATGAAGCCAATTCTTCTTGTCTTGGTCGACAAATCATAATTATCGTTGAATTCAAAAATAAAATAAAATACAAAAATAATATTTTTTTCCCGAGCACGGTTCGAACTCGTACCTAGAGCCCTACGAAAATACTTATGTTGTAAAACAAAAAAGAGTGAGTGTCGAGTTTGCGAGGCGGTACCTCCGCCGACAGAACCGAAGTCCCACCGACGAAGGTAGATCTAGCTGCTTTAGGCTCAGTAGAAGTAGGTCATTGTTCCACCACGCTACGGCTCACCCGATGGAATATTGGAAAAATACAATACATATGATTACCTGTACTAGTTGTGCAATATCCTGAATGTACACGCATGCTTATGTTAGCCTCGCGCGGTATATTTAAATCGACCTATATTAAGGTAGCAAGATACGGTTTTGTAGTTTAGTTTCGAATGTCCCCCCTGTGAAATTTCTTAATATAATAGTATGGTCCAGTTGCAGTTTACTCACATCTATGATAAATGAAATGCAATAAGTTTTTGAAGTGTCAGTAGAAAGTGTCATGTTTATAGAAAAGAAATATATATAATATTTGGGTGTCATATATATAATATATATTTGTTTGCGAATCGGCATATAAAAAATGTGTTCTATCTCATTGTCGTTCTAGATAATGATTATTTACATGCATAGGTCGTCATTTTATGTTTCGACGTTTCCTTATAATTCATTTATAAACTTCAGTGACGTAACGTTTTGTAAACGTTTTACAAATTATTCTATTTTAGTATATAATCTGTGGAAAAAAGAAGCCAGCGAAAGAATATTTTCTCGAATCTGCATTCCACAATGTTGAGTTTATATTGATGCACACGATTTTCACCTTAAGCGAATTTTTAAGGGATACAAATTCATCTTTTCTGTAAAAGTGTAATGTGTCGAATCACCGTTTTGTATGTACAATTTTTGTTGAAATAGGTATAAACCTTGTATGTGATATAGACACTCTGGTTTCTCTTCAAACCCACGAATATATCTTTCGCCTTTTACTAAAGATATCCGTGGAGAGGAACAATTAACGAGTCTATAGACAATTTCTTTCGCCTTACATTTGTAAGGTTTCATAACGAAAACAATTATAACGAGTATGAAGCCAATTCTTCTTGTCTTGGTCGACAAATCATAATTATCGTTGAATTCAAAAATAAAATAAAATACAAAAATAATATTTTTTTCCCGAGCCCGGTTCGAACTCGTACCTAGAGCCCTACGAAAATACTTATGTTGTAAAACAAAAAAGAGTGAGTGTCGAGTTTGCGAGGCGGTACCTCCGCCGACAGAACCGAAGTCCCACCGACGAAGGTAGATCTAGCTGCTTTAGGCTCAGTAGAAGTAGGTCATTGTTCCACCACGCTACGGCTCACCCGATGGAATATTGGAAAAATACAATACATATGATTACCTGTACTAGTTGTGCAATATCCTGAATGTACACGCATGCTTATGTTAGCCTCGCGCGGTATATTTAAATCGACCTATATTAAGGTAGCAAGATACGGTTTTGTAGTTTAGTTTCGAATGTCCCCCCTGTGAAATTTCTTAATATAATAGTATGGTCCAGTTGCAGTTTACTCACATCTATGATAAATGAAATGCAATAAGTTTTTGAAGTGTCAGTAGAAAGTGTCATGTTTATAGAAAAGAAATATATATAATATTTGGGTGTCATATATATAATATATATTTGTTTGCGAATCGGCATATAAAAAATGTGTTCTATCTCATTGTCGTTCTAGATAATGATTATTTACATGCATAGGTCGTCATTTTATGTTTCGACGTTTCCTTATAATTCATTTATAAACTTCAGTGACGTAACGTTTTGTAAACGTTTTACAAATTATTCTATTTTAGTATATAATCTGTGGAAAAAAGAAGCCAGCGAAAGAATATTTTCTCGAATCTGCATTCCACAATGTTGAGTTTATATTGATGCACACGATTTTCACCTTAAGCGAATTTTTAAGGGATACAAATTCATCTTTTCTGTAAAAGTGTAATGTGTCGAATCACCGTTTTGTATGTACAATTTTTGTTGAAATAGGTATAAACCTTGTATGTGATATAGACACTCTGGTTTCTCTTCAAACCCACGAATATATCTTTCGCCTTTTACTAAAGATATCCGTGGAGAGGAACAATTAACGAGTCTATAGACAATTTCTTTCGCCTTACATTTGTAAGGTTTCATAACGAAAACAATTATAACGAGTATGAAGCCAATTCTTCTTGTCTTGGTCGACAAATCATAATTATCGTTGAATTCAAAAATAAAATAAAATACAAAAATAATATTTTTTTCCCGAGCCCGGTTCGAACTCGTACCTAGAGCCCTACGAAAATACTTATGTTGTAAAACAAAAAAGAGTGAGTGTCGAGTTTGCGAGGCGGTACCTCCGCCGACAGAACCGAAGTCCCACCGACGAAGGTAGATCTAGCTGCTTTAGGCTCAGTAGAAGTAGGTCATTGTTCCACCACGCTACGGCTCACCCGATGGAATATTGGAAAAATACAATACATATGATTACCTGTACTAGTTGTGCAATATCCTGAATGTACACGCATGCTTATGTTAGCCTCGCGCGGTATATTTAAATCGACCTATATTAAGGTAGCAAGATACGGTTTTGTAGTTTAGTTTCGAATGTCCCCCCTGTGAAATTTCTTAATATAATAGTATGGTCCAGTTGCAGTTTACTCACATCTATGATAAATGAAATGCAATAAGTTTTTGAAGTGTCAGTAGAAAGTGTCATGTTTATAGAAAAGAAATATATATAATATTTGGGTGTCATATATATAATATATATTTGTTTGCGAATCGGCATATAAAAAATGTGTTCTATCTCATTGTCGTTCTAGATAATGATTATTTACATGCATAGGTCGTCATTTTATGTTTCGACGTTTCCTTATAATTCATTTATAAACTTCAGTGACGTAACGTTTTGTAAAGTTTTACAAATTATTCTATTTTAGTATATAATCTGTGGAAAAAAGAAGCCAGCGAAAGAATATTTTCTCGAATCTGCATTCCACAATGTTGAGTTTATATTGATGCACACGATTTTCACCTTAAGCGAATTTTTAAGGGATACAAATTCATCTTTTCTGTAAAAGTGTAATGTGTCGAATCACCGTTTTGTATGTACAATTTTTGTTGAAATAGGTATAAACCTTGTATGTGATATAGACACTCTGGTTTCTCTTCAAACCCACGAATATATCTTTCGCCTTTTACTAAAGATATCCGTGGAGAGGAACAATTAACGAGTCTATAGACAATTTCTTTCGCCTTACATTTGTAAGGTTTCATAACGAAAACAATTATAACGAGTATGAAGCCAATTCTTCTTGTCTTGGTCGACAAATCATAATTATCGTTGAATTCAAAAATAAAATAAAATACAAAAATAATATTTTTTTCCCGAGCACGGTTCGAACTCGTACCTAGAGCCCTACGAAAATACTTATGTTGTAAAACAAAAAAGAGTGAGTGTCGAGTTTGCGAGGCGGTACCTCCGCCGACAGAACCGAAGTCCCACCGACGAAGGTAGATCTAGCTGCTTTAGGCTCAGTAGAAGTAGGTCATTGTTCCACCACGCTACGGCTCACCCGATGGAATATTGGAAAAATACAATACATATGATTACCTGTACTAGTTGTGCAATATCCTGAATGTACACGCATGCTTATGTTAGCCTCGCGCGGTATATTTAAATCGACCTATATTAAGGTAGCAAGATACGGTTTTGTAGTTTAGTTTCGAATGTCCCCCCTGTGAAATTTCTTAATATAATAGTATGGTCCAGTTGCAGTTTACTCACATCTATGATAAATGAAATGCAATAAGTTTTTGAAGTGTCAGTAGAAAGTGTCATGTTTATAGAAAAGAAATATATATAATATTTGGGTGTCATATATATAATATATATTTGTTTGCGAATCGGCATATAAAAAATGTGTTCTATCTCATTGTCGTTCTAGATAATGATTATTTACATGCATAGGTCGTCATTTTATGTTTCGACGTTTCCTTATAATTCATTTATAAACTTCAGTGACGTAACGTTTTGTAAACGTTTTACAAATTATTCTATTTTAGTATATAATCTGTGGAAAAAAGAAGCCAGCGAAAGAATATTTTCTCGAATCTGCATTCCACAATGTTGAGTTTATATTGATGCACACGATTTTCACCTTAAGCGAATTTTTAAGGGATACAAATTCATCTTTTCTGTAAAAGTGTAATGTGTCGAATCACCGTTTTGTATGTACAATTTTTGTTGAAATAGGTATAAACCTTGTATGTGATATAGACACTCTGGTTTCTCTTCAAACCCACGAATATATCTTTCGCCTTTTACTAAAGATATCCGTGGAGAGGAACAATTAACGAGTCTATAGACAATTTCTTTCGCCTTACATTTGTAAGGTTTCATAACGAAAACAATTATAACGAGTATGAAGCCAATTCTTCTTGTCTTGGTCGACAAATCATAATTATCGTTGAATTCAAAAATAAAATAAAATACAAAAATAATATTTTTTTCCCGAGCACGGTTCGAACTCGTACCTAGAGCCCTACGAAAATACTTATGTTGTAAAACAAAAAAGAGTGAGTGTCGAGTTTGCGAGGCGGTACCTCCGCCGACAGAACCGAAGTCCCACCGACGAAGGTAGATCTAGCTGCTTTAGGCTCAGTAGAAGTAGGTCATTGTTCCACCACGCTACGGCTCACCCGATGGAATATTGGAAAAATACAATACATATGATTACCTGTACTAGTTGTGCAATATCCTGAATGTACACGCATGCTTATGTTAGCCTCGCGCGGTATATTTAAATCGACCTATATTAAGGTAGCAAGATACGGTTTTGTAGTTTAGTTTCGAATGTCCCCCCTGTGAAATTTCTTAATATAATAGTATGGTCCAGTTGCAGTTTACTCACATCTATGATAAATGAAATGCAATAAGTTTTTGAAGTGTCAGTAGAAAGTGTCATGTTTATAGAAAAGAAATATATATAATATTTGGGTGTCATATATATAATATATATTTGTTTGCGAATCGGCATATAAAAAATGTGTTCTATCTCATTGTCGTTCTAGATAATGATTATTTACATGCATAGGTCGTCATTTTATGTTTCGACGTTTCCTTATAATTCATTTATAAACTTCAGTGACGTAACGTTTTGTAAACGTTTTACAAATTATTCTATTTTAGTATATAATCTGTGGAAAAAAGAAGCCAGCGAAAGAATATTTTCTCGAATCTGCATTCCACAATGTTGAGTTTATATTGATGCACACGATTTTCACCTTAAGCGAATTTTTAAGGGATACAAATTCATCTTTTCTGTAAAAGTGTAATGTGTCGAATCACCGTTTTGTATGTACAATTTTTGTTGAAATAGGTATAAACCTTGTATGTGATATAGACACTCTGGTTTCTCTTCAAACCCACGAATATATCTTTCGCCTTTTACTAAAGATATCCGTGGAGAGGAACAATTAACGAGTCTATAGACAATTTCTTTCGCCTTACATTTGTAAGGTTTCATAACGAAAACAATTATAACGAGTATGAAGCCAATTCTTCTTGTCTTGGTCGACAAATCATAATTATCGTTGAATTCAAAAATAAAATAAAATACAAAAATAATATTTTTTTCCCGAGCACGGTTCGAACTCGTACCTAGAGCCCTACGAAAATACTTATGTTGTAAAACAAAAAAGAGTGAGTGTCGAGTTTGCGAGGCGGTACCTCCGCCGACAGAACCGAAGTCCCACCGACGAAGGTAGATCTAGCTGCTTTAGGCTCAGTAGAAGTAGGTCATTGTTCCACCACGCTACGGCTCACCCGATGGAATATTGGAAAAATACAATACATATGATTACCTGTACTAGTTGTGCAATATCCTGAATGTACACGCATGCTTATGTTAGCCTCGCGCGGTATATTTAAATCGACCTATATTAAGGTAGCAAGATACGGTTTTGTAGTTTAGTTTCGAATGTCCCCCCTGTGAAATTTCTTAATATAATAGTATGGTCCAGTTGCAGTTTACTCACATCTATGATAAATGAAATGCAATAAGTTTTTGAAGTGTCAGTAGAAAGTGTCATGTTTATAGAAAAGAAATATATATAATATTTGGGTGTCATATATATAATATATATTTGTTTGCGAATCGGCATATAAAAAATGTGTTCTATCTCATTGTCGTTCTAGATAATGATTATTTACATGCATAGGTCGTCATTTTATGTTTCGACGTTTCCTTATAATTCATTTATAAACTTCAGTGACGTAACGTTTTGTAAACGTTTTACAAATTATTCTATTTTAGTATATAATCTGTGGAAAAAAGAAGCCAGCGAAAGAATATTTTCTCGAATCTGCATTCCACAATGTTGAGTTTATATTGATGCACACGATTTTCACCTTAAGCGAATTTTTAAGGGATACAAATTCATCTTTTCTGTAAAAGTGTAATGTGTCGAATCACCGTTTTGTATGTACAATTTTTGTTGAAATAGGTATAAACCTTGTATGTGATATAGACACTCTGGTTTCTCTTCAAACCCACGAATATATCTTTCGCCTTTTACTAAAGATATCCGTGGAGAGGAACAATTAACGAGTCTATAGACAATTTCTTTCGCCTTACATTTGTAAGGTTTCATAACGAAAACAATTATAACGAGTATGAAGCCAATTCTTCTTGTCTTGGTCGACAAATCATAATTATCGTTGAATTCAAAAATAAAATAAAATACAAAAATAATATTTTTTTCCCGAGCCCGGTTCGAACTCGTACCTAGAGCCCTACGAAAATACTTATGTTGTAAAACAAAAAAGAGTGAGTGTCGAGTTTGCGAGGCGGTACCTCCGCCGACAGAACCGAAGTCCCACCGACGAAGGTAGATCTAGCTGCTTTAGGCTCAGTAGAAGTAGGTCATTGTTCCACCACGCTACGGCTCACCCGATGGAATATTGGAAAAATACAATACATATGATTACCTGTACTAGTTGTGCAATATCCTGAATGTACACGCATGCTTATGTTAGCCTCGCGCGGTATATTTAAATCGACCTATATTAAGGTAGCAAGATACGGTTTTGTAGTTTAGTTTCGAATGTCCCCCCTGTGAAATTTCTTAATATAATAGTATGGTCCAGTTGCAGTTTACTCACATCTATGATAAATGAAATGCAATAAGTTTTTGAAGTGTCAGTAGAAAGTGTCATGTTTATAGAAAAGAAATATATATAATATTTGGGTGTCATATATATAATATATATTTGTTTGCGAATCGGCATATAAAAAATGTGTTCTATCTCATTGTCGTTCTAGATAATGATTATTTACATGCATAGGTCGTCATTTTATGTTTCGACGTTTCCTTATAATTCATTTATAAACTTCAGTGACGTAACGTTTTGTAAACGTTTTACAAATTATTCTATTTTAGTATATAATCTGTGGAAAAAAGAAGCCAGCGAAAGAATATTTTCTCGAATCTGCATTCCACAATGTTGAGTTTATATTGATGCACACGATTTTCACCTTAAGCGAATTTTTAAGGGATACAAATTCATCTTTTCTGTAAAAGTGTAATGTGTCGAATCACCGTTTTGTATGTACAATTTTTGTTGAAATAGGTATAAACCTTGTATGTGATATAGACACTCTGGTTTCTCTTCAAACCCACGAATATATCTTTCGCCTTTTACTAAAGATATCCGTGGAGAGGAACAATTAACGAGTCTATAGACAATTTCTTTCGCCTTACATTTGTAAGGTTTCATAACGAAAACAATTATAACGAGTATGAAGCCAATTCTTCTTGTCTTGGTCGACAAATCATAATTATCGTTGAATTCAAAAATAAAATAAAATACAAAAATAATATTTTTTTCCCGAGCCCGGTTCGAACTCGTACCTAGAGCCCTACGAAAATACTTATGTTGTAAAACAAAAAAGAGTGAGTGTCGAGTTTGCGAGGCGGTACCTCCGCCGACAGAACCGAAGTCCCACCGACGAAGGTAGATCTAGCTGCTTTAGGCTCAGTAGAAGTAGGTCATTGTTCCACCACGCTACGGCTCACCCGATGGAATATTGGAAAAATACAATACATATGATTACCTGTACTAGTTGTGCAATATCCTGAATGTACACGCATGCTTATGTTAGCCTCGCGCGGTATATTTAAATCGACCTATATTAAGGTAGCAAGATACGGTTTTGTAGTTTAGTTTCGAATGTCCCCCCTGTGAAATTTCTTAATATAATAGTATGGTCCAGTTGCAGTTTACTCACATCTATGATAAATGAAATGCAATAAGTTTTTGAAGTGTCAGTAGAAAGTGTCATGTTTATAGAAAAGAAATATATATAATATTTGGGTGTCATATATATAATATATATTTGTTTGCGAATCGGCATATAAAAAATGTGTTCTATCTCATTGTCGTTCTAGATAATGATTATTTACATGCATAGGTCGTCATTTTATGTTTCGACGTTTCCTTATAATTCATTTATAAACTTCAGTGACGTAACGTTTTGTAAAGTTTTACAAATTATTCTATTTTAGTATATAATCTGTGGAAAAAAGAAGCCAGCGAAAGAATATTTTCTCGAATCTGCATTCCACAATGTTGAGTTTATATTGATGCACACGATTTTCACCTTAAGCGAATTTTTAAGGGATACAAATTCATCTTTTCTGTAAAAGTGTAATGTGTCGAATCACCGTTTTGTATGTACAATTTTTGTTGAAATAGGTATAAACCTTGTATGTGATATAGACACTCTGGTTTCTCTTCAAACCCACGAATATATCTTTCGCCTTTTACTAAAGATATCCGTGGAGAGGAACAATTAACGAGTCTATAGACAATTTCTTTCGCCTTACATTTGTAAGGTTTCATAACGAAAACAATTATAACGAGTATGAAGCCAATTCTTCTTGTCTTGGTCGACAAATCATAATTATCGTTGAATTCAAAAATAAAATAAAATACAAAAATAATATTTTTTTCCCGAGCACGGTTCGAACTCGTACCTAGAGCCCTACGAAAATACTTATGTTGTAAAACAAAAAAGAGTGAGTGTCGAGTTTGCGAGGCGGTACCTCCGCCGACAGAACCGAAGTCCCACCGACGAAGGTAGATCTAGCTGCTTTAGGCTCAGTAGAAGTAGGTCATTGTTCCACCACGCTACGGCTCACCCGATGGAATATTGGAAAAATACAATACATATGATTACCTGTACTAGTTGTGCAATATCCTGAATGTACACGCATGCTTATGTTAGCCTCGCGCGGTATATTTAAATCGACCTATATTAAGGTAGCAAGATACGGTTTTGTAGTTTAGTTTCGAATGTCCCCCCTGTGAAATTTCTTAATATAATAGTATGGTCCAGTTGCAGTTTACTCACATCTATGATAAATGAAATGCAATAAGTTTTTGAAGTGTCAGTAGAAAGTGTCATGTTTATAGAAAAGAAATATATATAATATTTGGGTGTCATATATATAATATATATTTGTTTGCGAATCGGCATATAAAAAATGTGTTCTATCTCATTGTCGTTCTAGATAATGATTATTTACATGCATAGGTCGTCATTTTATGTTTCGACGTTTCCTTATAATTCATTTATAAACTTCAGTGACGTAACGTTTTGTAAACGTTTTACAAATTATTCTATTTTAGTATATAATCTGTGGAAAAAAGAAGCCAGCGAAAGAATATTTTCTCGAATCTGCATTCCACAATGTTGAGTTTATATTGATGCACACGATTTTCACCTTAAGCGAATTTTTAAGGGATACAAATTCATCTTTTCTGTAAAAGTGTAATGTGTCGAATCACCGTTTTGTATGTACAATTTTTGTTGAAATAGGTATAAACCTTGTATGTGATATAGACACTCTGGTTTCTCTTCAAACCCACGAATATATCTTTCGCCTTTTACTAAAGATATCCGTGGAGAGGAACGTATTTTTCATCATGGATGATATATATAATTCAGACGCTATGGCAAGAACGATTAGAGTTAGATTTGACGGTGAAAGGAGAGTGAACACAAGAGAAAAGGTTCTACAAGAGATCGATGGATTGGTGGATGTCCAACAACTAGAAGCCATTTATAAATGTGGAGACGGTCCTGCATGGTACCTATGCTTCAATACTTCGGACATTGTAGATAAAATTGGAGACATTGGAAGATGCGACGGGCACGACGGGATGAAAATTAAAGTAGAGAGAATTGATCGAAGACAGATCAAATTTAGAGTACATTGGTTTCCACTCCATATGAATTTGGAACTCGTGAGACAATATATGTCAAACATTGGACGGAATGTTGTGCACCATGAAGAGCAGAAATACGGAACACTTAAATTGAAGACAGGAGCTATTGCTGGGGAAATGGTGGTTTCCGCAAGGGAATACGAAGAAATTCCCTATAAGACAACAATCTACAACAGGACAGTACTCATTACAGTTTTGGGCAGAACAGTGAAGTGCCTGAAATGTAATGAGTACGGACACCATAGATCAACATGTCCTAAAAACCAACAGAACAACGTGATGTCATATGCAGAGGTAGCTAGGAGTAGGAATGAGGAAGATTTAGAAAATGGGCCCCCCGCAAGACAGGCGCGGGAGGGGGCACAGGAGGATACAGGCTCCGCGCAAGACAGGCGCGCAGGGGCAGAGGAGGATGGAATTGTGGAAGAGGAGGTGGCCTCCGCGCAAGACAGGCGCGCTGGAGTTACAGAGGAGGTGATGGAGGAAGAAGAAAACAGGGTGGTCAGAGAGAACAACAGGAAGAAAAGACAAAGGACAGATGATGATGTTCAGACAAAAAAGACCAAAGAAGCCGAAACCAGTGACGTGCATGATGTAAAGCCTGATGTGTTGAGCATACCGCTTGTTCCGCCGGGCGCAGAAGGTAAAGAGAGATCTATAACAATAGATACGGACTTAGATTGTTTTATTTCTGGACATGATTAAAGTTTCTTCTTGTTATTAAACAATTCTTTAATATATGGACTTTGAAATTAATTCAAGATTATTTAATGCACTTATAAGTGTAGTTTATATAAGATTTCTCTTTTTCTATCTGTATATTTATTTTCGTTGTTTGATTTGTTTACTAGTTTTTATTTTGCTTAGTGTGTATTTCTATTACTATTTGTTTATTTATTTCCATTGTCTGATTTGTATGCGTAAGTTTGTTGTTAATACCACATATCGATTAGTATTCACTACTGTATTTAAACGTTTCTACCTGTATGTTTACCTGAGTTATTTGTGTAAGTTTATTTGTACTCTAATTATCACGTGATGTTGTTTACAATCTTTGTCTTTACCTGTAGCAGACGACAGTATTCACTTTTGTACATTAAATGTTAACGGATTGTTAGATTTTCAATGTCAGTTTAGTTTAAAGCAGTTTTGTTTAAGTAAAAAGGTTGATATTTTATTCCTTCAAGAAACACATGTATCGAATTTAAAGACTGCAAAAAATTTAGAAAATTATTTTGATTTATTTCAATGTTTTTGGAACTTTGGTACAAATCATAGCAGAGGTACGGCAATTTTTATATCACGGTCACTTCAGTATAATGTTCTTAAATACCATAAAGATTTACAAGGTAGATTTCAATATATAGATGTAAATATCGACGATGTTTGTTATAGGTTATTAAATGTTTATGCACCTAATATACGCAGTGAACGTAAAGAGTTTTTTAATGATATTTATCCGTTTATAATGTGTAATTATAATAAAGTATTTGCAGGTGATTTCAATTGTATCGATGAAATAAAAATAGATAAAATTGGTGGTAGTTCCAATTATGGGACAGACGGGTCAGATTTAATTAGGAGTATTGTGTGCGACTTTGAACTGTTTGATGTATATAGATATTTTAAACCTAATGAAGTTAATGTAACTTGGAGTAGGAAAAATGTTGGTTGTAGATTAGATAGAGTTTATATTTCTAATAGTTTTAAATCTTGTGTTAAAAATTGTGTTAATTATCCATTTCCTTATAGTGATCATGATTGTGTATTTTTTACTTTTGTTAATAATACCGATGTAAAAAAGGGTAAAGGTTATTGGCATTTAAATAATTCGATATTATATGATAGGGCGTTTTGTATCAGTTTTAGAGAATGGTTTGTTAATTTTTCAGACGGATTAGATGTATGTATAGATGTTTGGGATTATTTTAAGGATAATATTAAAAATTTTTGTATTGAATATTGTAAGAAGAAAAATAAAACAAAATTTAAAGTAATTAAAGAGTTAGAGAGAAGATATTTTGTATTGTTAAAAGAAGAAAAAACAAATCCAGGTAATTATTGTGAACAAATTAGAGAGTTAAAAGAAGAAGTCAAATAATATCATTTGGATAATTTTAAAGGTTCACAAATTAGGTCAAAAGTAAAATGTTTAAATTATTCTGAAATTCCTTCTAAATATTTTTTTCAAAGAGAAGTTAAAAAGGGTAAAAAGAAAAATGTTACAAAAATTATTAATAATAGCAATGTATTAACTAAAACTGAAGATATAGTAAATGAGTTTAGAGAGTTTTATAGAAATTTATTTAGTGAAGAGGAAATAGACGAAGAGTTATTGTTTACAGAATTTTTAAATGATTTACCTATGTTATCTGATGATGATAGAAATGTATGTGACGTTGATATTAGTATAGATGAAATTTATAATGCGTTAAAGGGTATGGAAAATAATAAGTCACCAGGACCTGATGGATTATCTAAAGAATTTTATTTGACTTTTTTTGATATTTTAAAACAACCATTACTTTCTTTATACAATAATATTTTTCAAGAAAATACATTATCAGATTCTCAAAAATTATCATATATTACTTTGATTTGTAAAGATGAAAAGAAAGATTTTGATGTGAAAGCATACAGGCCAATTAGTCTTATGAATTATGATGTAAAAATTTTAAGTAAGTTATTATGTAATCGTATTACAGATGTTGTAGATAGTATTGTACATTTAGACCAAACATGTGGTATTAAAGGGAGATCAATCTTAGATAATGCTCATCTACTACGCAATATTGAAAATTATGTTAATTATAAAAATTTACCATGTTCTTTTGTATCGTTAGACCAGGAAAAGGCTTTTGACAGAATTAATCATAAATATTTATTTAAGGTTTTAGAAAAATACAATTTTGGTCCAAACTTAATTAAGTGGATTAAAATATTATACCATGATTTATACTCTAGTGTTATTGTTAATAATATTGTATCAGATCCTTTTGAAATTACACGTTCTGTTAAACAAGGTTGTAGTTTGTCACCTATTTTATATGTTATGTGTTTAGAACCTTTTGCTATTAAAGTAAGAAAAGATGTGGATATTGTTGGTATAAATTTACCTGGCTCTTTGGATAATATTAAGATTTCTTTGTTTGCAGATGATAGTACTGGTATACTTACAACAGAAAAAAGTATAGAGAAGTTTTTATATTTAATAGATTTATTTGGTCGAGCGTCAGGGTCAAAACTTAATGTTAATAAAACAAAGGGATTATGGCTTGGTTCTTGGAAATTTAGAAAAGATAATTATAAATTTGGTATTGAGTTTGTAGATTCTTTAAAAATTGTTGGTATTAAGTTTGGAAATGTAACGCAAGATGATATATGGAATCCTATTTTGATAAAATTTGAAGCACTTTTAAATATTTGGAAATATAGAAAATTGTCTCTTTTAGAAAAAGTTATCGTTATAAATGTATTAGCATGTTCTAAGTTATGGTACGTAGGTAGTGTTATATATATGTCTAAACATTATATAAGTAGGTTTCAAAAATTAGTTTTTACATTTTTATGGAATTGTACTAGAGAACCTTTAGCTCGTAAAACTGTTTATTTAGATAAATTACTCGGTGGTTTAAATGTTGTAAATATTGAATTAAAATTGAGAGCATTACGTTTAAAACATTTACAAGATATCATTAGTAATAGAAATGCTAAGTTTGTTCGTTTTTCTATCTATTGGATAGGATATAGATTACGTAGTTATAATACAGGTTTTATGTCATTGTCTATTCCTCATTGTGATGTGTTGACACCTTTCTATAAATATTGTATCGAGGATTTAAATGCCTTGACAAGTTGTGAAAATGTTGATTTTACCTGTACTTTACCTGTAAATGTATACTCGTTTTTATTAGATAAAGATAAACACATGCCTGTTATTGTTAGTAAAAATCGTACTTTGAAATTTGATCATGTGTTTAGAAACGTATTTGATAAATTCATTGAGAAGTCGTGTAGAGATGTTATGTATAAAATTATTCACTGTATATTACCTGTTAATAGTTTGATGTTTTATTATCATATTTATAGATCAAATAAATGTACTTTTTGTAATACAGACCCTGAAACATTACTTCACTTATTTTATGAATGTAAATATATAAAACAGTTATTGAGTTTATTAAAAAATTGGATTTTTGCAATTTCTGGTGGTAAAATAAATCTGACAGTTAAGAATATTTTAAGATTAGATATCGAGTTAAACGATCCGTATAGACGTAGTATTGTATTATTGTTGATTTCTTTGTACTGTAAATGTATATGGCTTAATAGAAATATTAAAAAGTTTGATAAAAAATATGTATCGAGTAACAATATTTACATGAATTACTTAAGAGAATTGAAATTACGTATCTTAGCTGATTTTTCTAGATTACCAAGATTGGAATTTAATGTGTATTGGACTGATAATAATTTATTTTGTACAGTAGATAACGATGATAATGTTGTTATTAATTTTTGTTGATACTAATTGTACAATGTATTGACTGTGATATTTTGATTTTATGATGTTATTGTACAATTAGTTTTAATTAATAAAAGTTTGAAATATAAAAAAAAAAAAAGATATCCGTGGAGAGGAACAATTAACGAGTCTATAGACAATTTCTTTCGCCTTACAGTTGTAAGGTTTCATAACGAAAACAATTATAACTAGTATGAAGCCAATTCTTCTTGTCTTGGTCGACAAATCATAATTATCGTTGAATTCAAAAATAAAACAAAATACAAAAATAAAATAATTTTTTTTCCCGAGCACGGTTCGAACTCGTACCTAGAGCCCTACGAAAATACTTATGTTGTAAAACAAAAAAGAGTGAGTGTCGAGTTTGCGAGGCGGTACCTCCGCCGACAGAACCGAAGTCCCACCGACGAAGGTAGATCTAGCTGCTTTAGGCTCAGTAGAAGTAGGTCATTGTTCCACCACGCTACGGCTCACCCGATGGAATATTGGAAAAATACAATACATATGATTAACTGTACTAGTTGTGCAATATCCTGAATGTACACGCATGCTTATGTTAGCCTCGCTCGGTATATTTAAATCGACCTATATTAAGGTAGCAAGATACGGTTTTGTAGTTTAGTTTCGAATGTCCCCCCTGTGAAATTTCTTAATATAGTAGTATGGTCCAGTTGCAGTTTACTCACATCTATGATAAATGAAATGCAATAAGTTTTTGAAGTGTCAGTAGAAAGTGTCATGTTTATAGAAAAGAAATATATATAATATTTGGGTGTCATATATATAATATATATTTGTTTGCGAATCGGCATATAAAAAATGTGTTCTATCTCATTTTCGTACTAGATAATGATTATTTACATGCATAGGTCGTCATTTTATGTTTCAACGTTTCCTTATAATTCATTTATAAACTTCAGTGACGTAACGTTTTGTAAACGTTTTACAAATTATTCTATTTTAATAAATGATCTGTGGAAATAAGAAGCCAGCGAAAGAATATTTTCTCGAATCTGCATTCCACAATGTTGAGTTTGTATTGATGCACACGATTTTCACCTTAAGCGAATTTTTATGGGATAAAAGTTCATCTTTTCTGTAAAAGTGTAATGTGTCGAATCACCGTTTCGTATGTAAAATTTTTGTTGAAATAGGTATAAACCTTGTATGTGATGTAGACACTCTGGTTTCTCTTCAAACCCACGAATATATCTTTCGCCTTTTACTAAAGATATCCGTGGAGAGGAACAATTAACGAGTCTATAGACAATTTCTTTCGCCTTACATTTGTAAGGTTTCATAACGAAAACAATTAAACCTATTATGAAGCCAATTCTTCTTGATCTTGGTCGACAAATCATAATTATCGTTGAATTCAAAAGTAAAATAAAATACAAAAAATTTTTTTTTCCCGAGCACGGTTCGAACTCGTACCTAGAACCCTGCGAAAATACTTATGTTGTAAAACAAAAAAGAGTGAGTGTCGAGTTTGCGAGGCGGTACCTCCGCCGACAGAACCGAAGTCCCACCGAAGAAGGTAGATCTAGCTGCTTTAGGCTCAGTAGAAGTAGGTCATTGTTCCACCACGCTACGGCTCACCCGATGGAATATTGGAAAAATACAATACATATGATTACCTGTACTAGTTGTGCAATATCCTGAATGTACACGCATGCTTATGTTAGCCTCGCGCGGTATATTTAAATCGACCTATATTAAGGTAGCAAGATACGGTTTTGTAGTTTAGTTTCGAATGTCCCCCCTGTGAAATTTCTTAATATAGTAGTATGGTCCAGTTGCAGTTTACTCACATCTATGATAAATGAAATGCAATAAGTTTTTGAAGTGTCAGTAGAAAGTGTCATGTTTATAGAAAAGAAATATATATAATATTTGGGTGTCATATATATATAATATATATTTGTTTGCGAATCGGCATATAAAAAATGTGTTCTATCTCATTGTCGTTCTAGATAATGATTATTTACATGCATAGGTCGTCATTTTATGTTTCAACGTTTCCTTATAATTCATTTATAAACTTCAGTGTCGTAACGTTTTGTAAACGTTTTACAAATTATTCTATTTTAATAAATGATCTGTGGAAATAAGAAGCCAGCGAAAGAATATTTTCTCGAATCTGCATTCCACAATGTTGAGTTTGTATTGATGCACACGATTTTCACCTTAAGCGAATTTTTATGGGATAAAAGTTCATCTTTTCTGTAAAAGTGTAATGTGTCGAATCACCGTTTCGTATGTAAAATTTTTGTTGAAATAGGTATAAACCTTGTATGTGATGTAGACACTCTGGTTTCTCTTCAAACCCACGAATATATCTTTCGCCTTTTACTAAAGATATCCGTGGAGAGGAACAATTAACGAGTCTATAGACAATTTCTTTCGCCTTACATTTGTAAGGTTTCATAACGAAAACAATTAAACCTATTATGAAGCCAATTCTTCTTGATCTTGGTCGACAAATCATAATTATCGTTGAATTCAAAAGTAAAATAAAATACAAAAATTTTTTTTTTCCCGAGCACGGTTCGAACTCGTACCTAGAACCCTGCGAAAATACTTATGTTGTAAAACAAAAAAGAGTGAGTGTCGAGTTTGCGAGGCGGTACCTCCGCCGACAGAACCGAAGTCCCACCGACGAAGGTAGATCTAGCTGCTTTAGGCTCAGTAGAAGTAGGTCATTGTTCCACCACGCTACGGCTCACCCGATGGAATATTGGAAAAATACAATACATATGATTACCTGTACTAGTTGTGCAATATCCTGAATGTACACGCATGCTTATGTTAGCCTCGCGCGGTATATTTAAATCGACCTATATTAAGGTAGCAAGATACGGTTTTGTAGTTTAGTTTCGAATGTCCCCCCTGTGAAATTTCTTAATATAGTAGTATGGTCCAGTTGCAGTTTACTCACATCTATGATAAATGAAATGCAATAAGTTTTTGAAGTGTCAGTAGAAAGTGTCATGTTTATAGAAAAGAAATATATATAATATTTGGGTGTCATATATATATAATATATATTTGTTTGCGAATCGGCATATAAAAAATGTGTTCTATCTCATTGTCGTTCTAGATAATGATTATTTACATGCATAGGTCGTCATTTTATGTTTCAACGTTTCCTTATAATTCATTTATAAACTTCAGTGTCGTAACGTTTTGTAAACGTTTTACAAATTATTCTATTTTAATAAATGATCTGTGGAAATAAGAAGCCAGCGAAAGAATATTTTCTCGAATCTGCATTCCACAATGTTGAGTTTGTATTGATGCACACGATTTTCACCTTAAGCGAATTTTTATGGGATAAAAGTTCATCTTTTCTGTAAAAGTGTAATGTGTCGAATCACCGTTTCGTATGTAAAATTTTTGTTGAAATAGGTATAAACCTTGTATGTGATGTAGACACTCTGGTTTCTCTTCAAACCCACGAATATATCTTTCGCCTTTTACTAAAGATATCCGTGGAGAGGAACAATTAACGAGTCTATAGACAATTTCTTTCGCCTTACATTTGTAAGGTTTCATAACGAAAACAATTAAACCTATTATGAAGCCAATTCTTCTTGATCTTGGTCGACAAATCATAATTATCGTTGAATTCAAAAGTAAAATAAAATACAAAAATTTTTTTTTTCCCGAGCACGGTTCGAACTCGTACCTAGAACCCTGCGAAAATACTTATGTTGTAAAACAAAAAAGAGTGAGTGTCGAGTTTGCGAGGCGGTACCTCCGCCGACAGAACCGAAGTCCCACCGACGAAGGTAGATCTAGCTGCTTTAGGCTCAGTAGAAGTAGGTCATTGTTCCACCACGCTACGGCTCACCCGATGGAATATTGGAAAAATACAATACATATGATTAACTGTACTAGTTGTGCAATATCCTGAATGTACACGCATGCTTATGTTAGCCTCGCGCGGTATATTTAAATCGACCTATATTAAGGTAGCAAGATACGGTTTTGTAGTTTAGTTTCGAATGTCCCCCCTGTGAAATTTCTTAATATAGTAGTATGGTCCAGTTGCAGTTTACTCACATCTATGATAAATGAAATGCAATAAGTTTTTGAAGTGTCAGTAGAAAGTGTCATGTTTATAGAAAAGAAATATATATAATATTTGGGTGTCATATATATATAATATATATTTGTTTGCGAATCGGCATATAAAAAATGTGTTCTATCTCATTGTCGTTCTAGATAATGATTATTTACATGCATAGGTCGTCATTTTATGTTTCAACGTTTCCTTATAATTCATTTATAAACTTCAGTGTCGTAACGTTTTGTAAACGTTTTACAAATTATTCTATTTTAATAAATGATCTGTGGAAATAAGAAGCCAGCGAAAGAATATTTTCTCGAATCTGCATTCCACAATGTTGAGTTTGTATTGATGCACACGATTTTCACCTTAAGCGAATTTTTAAGGGATACAAATTCATCTTTTCTGTAAAAGTGTAATGTGTCGAATCACCGTTTTGTATGTACAATTTTTGTTGAAATAGGTATAAACCTTGTATGTGATATAGACACTCTGGTTTCTCTTCAAACCCACGAATATATCTTTCGCCTTTTACTAAAGATATCCGTGGAGAGGAACAATTAACTAGTCTATAGACAATTTCTTTCGCCTTACATGCATTTGTAAGGTTTCATAACGAAAACAATTATAACGAGTATGAAGCCAATTCTTCTTGTCTTGGTCGACAAATCATAATTATCGTTGAATTCAAAAATAAAATAAAATACAAAAATAATATTTTTTTCCCGAGCACGGTTCGAACTCGTACCTAGAGCCCTACGAAAATACTTATGTTGTAAAACAAAAAAGAGTGAGTGTCGAGTTTGCGAGGCGGTACCTCCGCCGACAGAACCGAAGTCCCACCGACGAAGGTAGATCTAGCTGCTTTAGGCTCAGTAGAAGTAGGTCATTGTTCCACCACGCTACGGCTCACCCGATGGAATATTGGAAAAATACAATACATATGATTAACTGTACTAGTTGTGCAATATCCTGAATGTACACGCATGCTTATGTTAGCCTCGCGCGGTATATTTAAATCGACCTATATTAAGGTAGCAAGATACGGTTTTGTAGTTTAGTTTCGAATGTCCCCCCTGTGAAATTTCTTAATATAGTAGTATGGTCCAGTTGCAGTTTACTCACATCTATGATAAATGAAATGCAATAAGTTTTTGAAGTGTCAGTAGAAAGTGTCATGTTTATAGAAAAGAAATATATATAATATTTGGGTGTCATATATATAATATATATTTGTTTGCGAATCGGCATATAAAAAATGTGTTCTATCTCATTTTCGTACTAGATAATGATTATTTACATGCATAGGTCGTCATTTTATGTTTCAACGTTTCCTTATAATTCATTTATAAACTTCAGTGACGTAACGTTTTGTAAACGTTTTACAAATTATTCTATTTTAGTATATAATCTGTGGAAAAAAGAAGCCAGCGAAAGAATATTTTCTCGAATCTGCATTCCACAATGTTGAGTTTATATTGATGCACACGATTGTCACCTTAAGCGAATTTTTAAGGGATAAAAATTCATCTTTTCTGTAAAAGTGTAATGTGTCGAATCACCGTTTCGTATGTAAAATTTTTGTTGAAATAGGTATAAACCTTGTATGTGATATAGACACTCTGGTTTCTCTTCAAACCCACGAATATATCTTTCGCCTTTTACTAAAGATATCCGTGGAGAGGAACAATTAACGAGTCTATAGACAATTTCTTTCGCCTTACAGTTGTAAGGTTTCATAACGAAAACAATTATAACTAGTATGAAGCCAATTCTTCTTGTCTTGGTCGACAAATCATAATTATCGTTGAATTCAAAAATAAAACAAAATACAAAAATAAAATAATTTTTTTTCCCGAGCACGGTTCGAACTCGTACCTAGAGCCCTACGAAAATACTTATGTTGTAAAACAAAAAAGAGTGAGTGTCGAGTTTGCGAGGCGGTACCTCCGCCGACAGAACCGAAGTCCCACCGACGAAGGTAGATCTAGCTGCTTTAGGCTCAGTAGAAGTAGGTCATTGTTCCACCACGCTACGGCTCACCCGATGGAATATTGGAAAAATACAATACATATGATTAACTGTACTAGTTGTGCAATATCCTGAATGTACACGCATGCTTATGTTAGCCTCGCGCGGTATATCTAAATCGACCTATATTAAGGTAGCAAGATACGGTTTTGTAGTTTAGTTTCGAATGTCCCCCCTGTGAAATTTCTTAATATAGTAGTATGGTCCAGTTGCAGTTTACTCACATCTATGATAAATGAAATGCAATAAGTTTTTGAAGTGTCAGTAGAAAGTGTCATGTTTATAGAAAAGAAATATATATAATATTTGGGTGTCATATATATAATATATATTTGTTTGCGAATCGGCATATAAAAAATGTGTTCTATCTCATTTTCGTACTAGATAATGATTATTTACATGCATAGGTCGTCATTTTATGTTTCAACGTTTCCTTATAATTCATTTATAAACTTCAGTGACGTAACGTTTTGTAAACGTTTTACAAATTATTCTATTTTAGTATATAATCTGTGGAAAAAAGAAGCCAGCGAAAGAATATTTTCTCGAATCTGCATTCCACAATGTTGAGTTTATATTGATGCACACGATAGTCACCTTAAGCGAATTTTTAAGGGATAAAAATTCATCTTTTCTGTAAAAGTGTAATGTGTCGAATCACCGTTTCGTATGTAAAATTTTTGTTGAAATAGGTATAAACCTTGTATGTGATATAGACACTCTGGTTTCTCTTCAAACCCACGAATATATCTTTCGCCTTTTACTAAAGATATCCGTGGAGAGGAACGTATTTTTCATCATGGATGATATATATAATTCAGACGCTATGGCAAGAACGATTAGAGTTAGATTTGACGGTGAAAGGAGAGTGAACACAAGAGAAAAGGTTCTACAAGAGATCGATGGATTGGTGGATGTCCAACAACTAGAAGCCATTTATAAATGTGGAGACGGTCCTGCATGGTACCTATGCTTCAATACTTCGGACATTGTAGATAAAATTGGAGACATTGGAAGATGCGACGGGCACGACGGGATGAAAATTAAAGTAGAGAGAATTGATCGAAGACAGATCAAATTTAGAGTACATTGGTTTCCACTCCATATGAATTTGGAACTCGTGAGACAATATATGTCAAACATTGGACGGAATGTTGTGCACCATGAAGAGCAGAAATACGGAACACTTAAATTGAAGACAGGAGCTATTGCTGGGGAAATGGTGGTTTCCGCAAGGGAATACGAAGAAATTCCCTATAAGACAACAATCTACAACAGGACAGTACTCATTACAGTTTTGGGCAGAACAGTGAAGTGCCTGAAATGTAATGAGTACGGACACCATAGATCAACATGTCCTAAAAACCAACAGAACAACGTGATGTCATATGCAGAGGTAGCTAGGAGTAGGAATGAGGAAGATTTAGAAAATGGGCCCCCCGCAAGACAGGCGCGGGAGGGGGCACAGGAGGATACAGGCTCCGCGCAAGACAGGCGCGCAGGGGCAGAGGAGGATGGAATTGTGGAAGAGGAGGTGGCCTCCGCGCAAGACAGGCGCGCTGGAGTTACAGAGGAGGTGATGGAGGAAGAAGAAAACAGGGTGGTCAGAGAGAACAACAGGAAGAAAAGACAAAGGACAGATGATGATGTTCAGACAAAAAAGACCAAAGAAGCCGAAACCAGTGACGTGCATGATGTAAAGCCTGATGTGTTGAGCATACCGCTTGTTCCGCCGGGCGCAGAAGGTAAAGAGAGATCTATAACAATAGATACGGACTTAGATTGTTTTATTTCTGGACATGATTAAAGTTTCTTCTTGTTATTAAACAATTCTTTAATATATGGACTTTGAAATTAATTCAAGATTATTTAATGCACTTATAAGTGTAGTTTATATAAGATTTCTCTTTTTCTATCTGTATATTTATTTTCGTTGTTTGATTTGTTTACTAGTTTTTATTTTGCTTAGTGTGTATTTCTATTACTATTTGTTTATTTATTTCCATTGTCTGATTTGTATGCGTAAGTTTGTTGTTAATACCACATATCGATTAGTATTCACTACTGTATTTAAACGTTTCTACCTGTATGTTTACCTGAGTTATTTGTGTAAGTTTATTTGTACTCTAATTATCACGTGATGTTGTTTACAATCTTTGTCTTTACCTGTAGCAGACGACAGTATTCACTTTTGTACATTAAATGTTAACGGATTGTTAGATTTTCAATGTCAGTTTAGTTTAAAGCAGTTTTGTTTAAGTAAAAAGGTTGATATTTTATTCCTTCAAGAAACACATGTATCGAATTTAAAGACTGCAAAAAATTTAGAAAATTATTTTGATTTATTTCAATGTTTTTGGAACTTTGGTACAAATCATAGCAGAGGTACGGCAATTTTTATATCACGGTCACTTCAGTATAATGTTCTTAAATACCATAAAGATTTACAAGGTAGATTTCAATATATAGATGTAAATATCGACGATGTTTGTTATAGGTTATTAAATGTTTATGCACCTAATATACGCAGTGAACGTAAAGAGTTTTTTAATGATATTTATCCGTTTATAATGTGTAATTATAATAAAGTATTTGCAGGTGATTTCAATTGTATCGATGAAATAAAAATAGATAAAATTGGTGGTAGTTCCAATTATGGGACAGACGGGTCAGATTTAATTAGGAGTATTGTGTGCGACTTTGAACTGTTTGATGTATATAGATATTTTAAACCTAATGAAGTTAATGTAACTTGGAGTAGGAAAAATGTTGGTTGTAGATTAGATAGAGTTTATATTTCTAATAGTTTTAAATCTTGTGTTAAAAATTGTGTTAATTATCCATTTCCTTATAGTGATCATGATTGTGTATTTTTTACTTTTGTTAATAATACCGATGTAAAAAAGGGTAAAGGTTATTGGCATTTAAATAATTCGATATTATATGATAGGGCGTTTTGTATCAGTTTTAGAGAATGGTTTGTTAATTTTTCAGACGGATTAGATGTATGTATAGATGTTTGGGATTATTTTAAGGATAATATTAAAAATTTTTGTATTGAATATTGTAAGAAGAAAAATAAAACAAAATTTAAAGTAATTAAAGAGTTAGAGAGAAGATATTTTGTATTGTTAAAAGAAGAAAAAACAAATCCAGGTAATTATTGTGAACAAATTAGAGAGTTAAAAGAAGAAATCAAATAATATCATTTGGATAATTTTAAAGGTTCACAAATTAGGTCAAAAGTAAAATGTTTAAATTATTCTGAAATTCCTTCTAAATATTTTTTTCAAAGAGAAGTTAAAAAGGGTAAAAAGAAAAATGTTACAAAAATTATTAATAATAGCAATGTATTAACTAAAACTGAAGATATAGTAAATGAGTTTAGAGAGTTTTATAGAAATTTATTTAGTGAAGAGGAAATAGACGAAGAGTTATTGTTTACAGAATTTTTAAATGATTTACCTATGTTATCTGATGATGATAGAAATGTATGTGACGTTGATATTAGTATAGATGAAATTTATAATGCGTTAAAGGGTATGGAAAATAATAAGTCACCAGGACCTGATGGATTATCTAAAGAATTTTATTTGACTTTTTTTGATATTTTAAAACAACCATTACTTTCTTTATACAATAATATTTTTCAAGAAAATACATTATCAGATTCTCAAAAATTATCATATATTACTTTGATTTGTAAAGATGAAAAGAAAGATTTTGATGTGAAAGCATACAGGCCAATTAGTCTTATGAATTATGATGTAAAAATTTTAAGTAAGTTATTATGTAATCGTATTACAGATGTTGTAGATAGTATTGTACATTTAGACCAAACATGTGGTATTAAAGGGAGATCAATCTTAGATAATGCTCATCTACTACGCAATATTGAAAATTATGTTAATTATAAAAATTTACCATGTTCTTTTGTATCGTTAGACCAGGAAAAGGCTTTTGACAGAATTAATCATAAATATTTATTTAAGGTTTTAGAAAAATACAATTTTGGTCCAAACTTAATTAAGTGGATTAAAATATTATACCATGATTTATACTCTAGTGTTATTGTTAATAATATTGTATCAGATCCTTTTGAAATTACACGTTCTGTTAAACAAGGTTGTAGTTTGTCACCTATTTTATATGTTATGTGTTTAGAACCTTTTGCTATTAAAGTAAGAAAAGATGTGGATATTGTTGGTATAAATTTACCTGGCTCTTTGGATAATATTAAGATTTCTTTGTTTGCAGATGATAGTACTGGTATACTTACAACAGAAAAAAGTATAGAGAAGTTTTTATATTTAATAGATTTATTTGGTCGAGCGTCAGGGTCAAAACTTAATGTTAATAAAACAAAGGGATTATGGCTTGGTTCTTGGAAATTTAGAAAAGATAATTATAAATTTGGTATTGAGTTTGTAGATTCTTTAAAAATTGTTGGTATTAAGTTTGGAAATGTAACGCAAGATGATATATGGAATCCTATTTTGATAAAATTTGAAGCACTTTTAAATATTTGGAAATATAGAAAATTGTCTCTTTTAGAAAAAGTTATCGTTATAAATGTATTAGCATGTTCTAAGTTATGGTACGTAGGTAGTGTTATATATATGTCTAAACATTATATAAGTAGGTTTCAAAAATTAGTTTTTACATTTTTATGGAATTGTACTAGAGAACCTTTAGCTCGTAAAACTGTTTATTTAGATAAATTACTCGGTGGTTTAAATGTTGTAAATATTGAATTAAAATTGAGAGCATTACGTTTAAAACATTTACAAGATATCATTAGTAATAGAAATGCTAAGTTTGTTCGTTTTTCTATCTATTGGATAGGATATAGATTACGTAGTTATAATACAGGTTTTATGTCATTGTCTATTCCTCATTGTGATGTGTTGACACCTTTCTATAAATATTGTATCGAGGATTTAAATGCCTTGACAAGTTGTGAAAATGTTGATTTTACCTGTACTTTACCTGTAAATGTATACTCGTTTTTATTAGATAAAGATAAACACATGCCTGTTATTGTTAGTAAAAATCGTACTTTGAAATTTGATCATGTGTTTAGAAACGTATTTGATAAATTCATTGAGAAGTCGTGTAGAGATGTTATGTATAAAATTATTCACTGTATATTACCTGTTAATAGTTTGATGTTTTATTATCATATTTATAGATCAAATAAATGTACTTTTTGTAATACAGACCCTGAAACATTACTTCACTTATTTTATGAATGTAAATATATAAAACAGTTATTGAGTTTATTAAAAAATTGGATTTTTGCAATTTCTGGTGGTAAAATAAATCTGACAGTTAAGAATATTTTAAGATTAGATATCGAGTTAAACGATCCGTATAGACGTAGTATTGTATTATTGTTGATTTCTTTGTACTGTAAATGTATATGGCTTAATAGAAATATTAAAAAGTTTGATAAAAAATATGTATCGAGTAACAATATTTACATGAATTACTTAAGAGAATTGAAATTACGTATCTTAGCTGATTTTTCTAGATTACCAAGATTGGAATTTAATGTGTATTGGACTGATAATAATTTATTTTGTACAGTAGATAACGATGATAATGTTGTTATTAATTTTTGTTGATACTAATTGTACAATGTATTGACTGTGATATTTTGATTTTATGATGTTATTGTACAATTAGTTTTAATTAATAAAAGTTTGAAATATAAAAAAAAAAAAGATATCCGTGGAGAGGAACAATTAACGAGTCTATAGACAATTTCTTTCGCCTTACAGTTGTAAGGTTTCATAACGAAAACAATTATAACTAGTATGAAGCCAATTCTTCTTGTCTTGGTCGACAAATCATAATTATCGTTGAATTCAAAAATAAAACAAAATACAAAAATAAAATAATTTTTTTTCCCGAGCACGGTTCGAACTCGTACCTAGAGCCCTACGAAAATACTTATGTTGTAAAACAAAAAAGAGTGAGTGTCGAGTTTGCGAGGCGGTACCTCCGCCGACAGAACCGAAGTCCCACCGACGAAGGTAGATCTAGCTGCTTTAGGCTCAGTAGAAGTAGGTCATTGTTCCACCACGCTACGGCTCACCCGATGGAATATTGGAAAAATACAATACATATGATTAACTGTACTAGTTGTGCAATATCCTGAATGTACACGCATGCTTATGTTAGCCTCGCTCGGTATATTTAAATCGACCTATATTAAGGTAGCAAGATACGGTTTTGTAGTTTAGTTTCGAATGTCCCCCCTGTGAAATTTCTTAATATAGTAGTATGGTCCAGTTGCAGTTTACTCACATCTATGATAAATGAAATGCAATAAGTTTTTGAAGTGTCAGTAGAAAGTGTCATGTTTATAGAAAAGAAATATATATAATATTTGGGTGTCATATATATAATATATATTTGTTTGCGAATCGGCATATAAAAAATGTGTTCTATCTCATTTTCGTACTAGATAATGATTATTTACATGCATAGGTCGTCATTTTATGTTTCAACGTTTCCTTATAATTCATTTATAAACTTCAGTGACGTAACGTTTTGTAAACGTTTTACAAATTATTCTATTTTAGTATATAATCTGTGGAAAAAAGAAGCCAGCGAAAGAATATTTTCTCGAATCTGCATTCCACAATGTTGAGTTTATATTGATGCACACGATTGTCACCTTAAGCGAATTTTTAAGGGATAAAAATTCATCTTTTCTGTAAAAGTGTAATGTGTCGAATCACCGTTTCGTATGTACAATTTTTGTTGAAATAGGTATAAACCTTGTATGTGATATAGACACTCTGGTTTCTCTTCAAACCCACGAATATATCTTTCGCCTTTTACTAAAGATATCCGTGGAGAGGAACAATTAACGAGTCTATAGACAATTTCTTTCGCCTTACAGTTGTAAGGTTTCATAACGAAAACAATTATAACTAGTATGAAGCCAATTCTTCTTGTCTTGGTCGACAAATCATAATTATCGTTGAATTCAAAAATAAAACAAAATACAAAAATAAAATAATTTTTTTTCCCGAGCACGGTTCGAACTCGTACCTAGAGCCCTACGAAAATACTTATGTTGTAAAACAAAAAAGAGTGAGTGTCGAGTTTGCGAGGCGGTACCTCCGCCGACAGAACCGAAGTCCCACCGACGAAGGTAGATCTAGCTGCTTTAGGCTCAGTAGAAGTAGGTCATTGTTCCACCACGCTACGGCTCACCCGATGGAATATTGGAAAAATACAATACATATGATTAACTGTACTAGTTGTGCAATATCCTGAATGTACACGCATGCTTATGTTAGCCTCGCTCGGTATATTTAAATCGACCTATATTAAGGTAGCAAGATACGGTTTTGTAGTTTAGTTTCGAATGTCCCCCCTGTGAAATTTCTTAATATAGTAGTATGGTCCAGTTGCAGTTTACTCACATCTATGATAAATGAAATGCAATAAGTTTTTGAAGTGTCAGTAGAAAGTGTCATGTTTATAGAAAAGAAATATATATAATATTTGGGTGTCATATATATAATATATATTTGTTTGCGAATCGGCATATAAAAAATGTGTTCTATCTCATTTTCGTACTAGATAATTGTAGTAGTGTATAGCCAGGCTATTAAATAACAATTCTCAGGATAATGGGTTCTTTATTTCGTCATCATATTAAGTGTTGATAATATTAAATATAACAGGAAAAAATACAGCAAGGAAAACACCCTACAATAACAAAATAGGAATAATAAATTCCAAGTAACAACATAAATAAAACATGAATATATTAATTCAGCTAATCTGCAGAAATAGATATATTTCTGTGTGTAATGCAATTAAAAATATAATTCTCATAGACAAAACCTCATTTTGAATGAGTATTCAAAATGCCAAAATGAAATTAATCTCACGGCAAATAATACTATAATAATAATGTGAGTAATATGTACTTCACATTTAATACTTCACAGATTCATAACTGTGAGCAACCAAATATCAAAATATATACAATTCATGGTAAATAATAAACTTAAGCAATTAAGCTTTAGTCATGCTATAAAAATATAACACAAACAATGCAAATAATAAAAATACAAAAGAAATAGTATAACCCACCTTATAATATCTTATAAAGGCTGTCTACATTTTTTTCCTGCGTCAAAGACGTCAATATAAACAATTCATCAGACCTGAAGTACAAATATTTACACTTATAAATATTTTACTTACTGACTGCTTTATATTCAAAATTGGGTTATTTCCCTTGTGCAATTTTATAGAAATTTATCCCTTAAGAGTTTATATGAAGTGTAAACCTATTTATGCCCTCACATTCATACAGTTAAAATATCTTGAACCCATTTAAATTACTTATCCTACAATTTACATAATATTTAGTCAATTTTATGCAAATGAATCATAATAATATTACCTTAACTATAAAACTGATTTTATAGATAGTTTATATTAAAATTTACAATTATTCACACTTGTACTCAATCAATCAAACAGACCTTTCATAAATCTATCAATCTCAGATTTACTCAAATAAAGGACTCTCATACTATCTCTCAATCAAGGACATTAAGGACTAGACTGTTAAATATTATTGAAACAACATACCTTAAACCAAGTGAAATTTCCAGAGATAAAATACAATTTTACACAATTCTAACATCAATGGCTACCCTTTGTCTGAGAGTGAATAAGTGAATAACCAACTAGATTCCCGCCTAAAAATCTACTAAGTCATGTGACCAAAAGAACCAATGAGACAACAAGGAGAAAGTAACTAAACTAGCCGACTACAGATCTGAGTAATAATCAGGCAGATGCAAAACTAACTTAATATACTAAATACATATCAAATGACAGATATAGGTAAATCTGTTCTGATATGAAACTAAAAATAAAAGATATTAAATACAATATTATAAACAATATTATTAAAATGCAGTACTATCACATAATGATTATTTACATGCATAGGTCGTCATTTTATGTTTCAACGTTTCCTTATAATTCATTTATAAACTTCAGTGACGTAACGTTTTGTAAACGTTTTACAAATTATTCTATTTTAGTATATAATCTGTGGAAAAAAGAAGCCAGCGAAAGAATATTTTCTCGAATCTGCATTCCACAATGTTGAGTTTATATTGATGCACACGATTGTCACCTTAAGCGAATTTTTAAGGGATAAAAATTCATCTTTTCTGTAAAAGTGTAATGTGTCGAATCACCGTTTCGTATGTACAATTTTTGTTGAAATAGGTATAAACCTTGTATGTGATATAGACACTCTGGTTTCTCTTCAAACCCACGAATATATCTTTCGCCTTTTACTAAAGATATCCGTGGAGAGGAACAATTAACGAGTCTATAGACAATTTCTTTCGCCTTACAGTTGTAAGGTTTCATAACGAAAACAATTATAACTAGTATGAAGCCAATTCTTCTTGTCTTGGTCGACAAATCATAATTATCGTTGAATTCAAAAATAAAACAAAATACAAAAATAAAATAATTTTTTTTCCCGAGCACGGTTCGAACTCGTACCTAGAGCCCTACGAAAATACTTATGTTGTAAAACAAAAAAGAGTGAGTGTCGAGTTTGCGAGGCGGTACCTCCGCCGACAGAACCGAAGTCCCACCGACGAAGGTAGATCTAGCTGCTTTAGGCTCAGTAGAAGTAGGTCATTGTTCCACCACGCTACGGCTCACCCGATGGAATATTGGAAAAATACAATACATATGATTAACTGTACTAGTTGTGCAATATCCTGAATGTACACGCATGCTTATGTTAGCCTCGCTCGGTATATTTAAATCGACCTATATTAAGGTAGCAAGATACGGTTTTGTAGTTTAGTTTCGAATGTCCCCCCTGTGAAATTTCTTAATATAGTAGTATGGTCCAGTTGCAGTTTACTCACATCTATGATAAATGAAATGCAATAAGTTTTTGAAGTGTCAGTAGAAAGTGTCATGTTTATAGAAAAGAAATATATATAATATTTGGGTGTCATATATATAATATATATTTGTTTGCGAATCGGCATATAAAAAATGTGTTCTATCTCATTTTCGTACTAGATAATGATTATTTACATGCATAGGTCGTCATTTTATGTTTCAACGTTTCCTTATAATTCATTTATAAACTTCAGTGACGTAACGTTTTGTAAACGTTTTACAAATTATTCTATTTTAGTATATAATCTGTGGAAAAAAGAAGCCAGCGAAAGAATATTTTCTCGAATCTGCATTCCACAATGTTGAGTTTATATTGATGCACACGATTGTCACCTTAAGCGAATTTTTAAGGGATAAAAATTCATCTTTTCTGTAAAAGTGTAATGTGTCGAATCACCGTTTCGTATGTAAAATTTTTGTTGAAATAGGTATAAACCTTGTATGTGATATAGACACTCTGGTTTCTCTTCAAACCCACGAATATATCTTTCGCCTTTTACTAAAGATATCCGTGGAGAGGAACAATTAACGAGTCTATAGACAATTTCTTTCGCCTTACAGTTGTAAGGTTTCATAACGAAAACAATTATAACTAGTATGAAGCCAATTCTTCTTGTCTTGGTCGACAAATCATAATTATCGTTGAATTCAAAAATAAAACAAAATACAAAAATAAAATAATTTTTTTTCCCGAGCACGGTTCGAACTCGTACCTAGAGCCCTACGAAAATACTTATGTTGTAAAACAAAAAAGAGTGAGTGTCGAGTTTGCGAGGCGGTACCTCCGCCGACAGAACCGAAGTCCCACCGACGAAGGTAGATCTAGCTGCTTTAGGCTCAGTAGAAGTAGGTCATTGTTCCACCACGCTACGGCTCACCCGATGGAATATTGGAAAAATACAATACATATGATTAACTGTACTAGTTGTGCAATATCCTGAATGTACACGCATGCTTATGTTAGCCTCGCGCGGTATATTTAAATCGACCTATATTAAGGTAGCAAGATACGGTTTTGTAGTTTAGTTTCGAATGTCCCCCCTGTGAAATTTCTTAATATAATAGTATGGTCCAGTTGCAGTTTACTCACATCTATGATAAATGAAATGCAATAAGTTTTTGAAGTGTCAGTAGAAAGTGTCATGTTTATAGAAAAGAAATATATATAATATTTGGGTGTCATATATATAATATATATTTGTTTGCGAATCGGCATATAAAAAATGTGTTCTATCTCATTTTCGTACTAGATAATGATTATTTACATGCATAGGTCGTCATTTTATGTTTCAACGTTTCCTTATAATTCATTTATAAACTTCAGTGACGTAACGTTTTGTAAACGTTTTACAAATTATTCTATTTTAGTATATAATCTGTGGAAAAAAGAAGCCAGCGAAAGAATATTTTCTCGAATCTGCATTCCACAATGTTGAGTTTATATTGATGCACACGATAGTCACCTTAAGCGAATTTTTAAGGGATAAAAATTCATCTTTTCTGTAAAAGTGTAATGTGTCGAATCACCGTTTCGTATGTAAAATTTTTGTTGAAATAGGTATAAACCTTGTATGTGATATAGACACTCTGGTTTCTCTTCAAACCCACGAATATATCTTTCGCCTTTTACTAAAGATATCCGTGGAGAGGAACAATTAACGAGTCTATAGACAATTTCTTTCGCCTTACAGTTGTAAGGTTTCATAACGAAAACAATTATAACTAGTATGAAGCCAATTCTTCTTGTCTTGGTCGACAAATCATAATTATCGTTGAATTCAAAAATAAAACAAAATACAAAAATAAAATAATTTTTTTTCCCGAGCACGGTTCGAACTCGTACCTAGAGCCCTACGAAAATACTTATGTTGTAAAACAAAAAAGAGTGAGTGTCGAGTTTGCGAGGCGGTACCTCCGCCGACAGAACCGAAGTCCCACCGACGAAGGTAGATCTAGCTGCTTTAGGCTCAGTAGAAGTAGGTCATTGTTCCACCACGCTACGGCTCACCCGATGGAATATTGGAAAAATACAATACATATGATTAACTGTACTAGTTGTGCAATATCCTGAATGTACACGCATGCTTATGTTAGCCTCGCTCGGTATATTTAAATCGACCTATATTAAGGTAGCAAGATACGGTTTTGTAGTTTAGTTTCGAATGTCCCCCCTGTGAAATTTCTTAATATAGTAGTATGGTCCAGTTGCAGTTTACTCACATCTATGATAAATGAAATGCAATAAGTTTTTGAAGTGTCAGTAGAAAGTGTCATGTTTATAGAAAAGAAATATATATAATATTTGGGTGTCATATATATAATATATATTTGTTTGCGAATCGGCATATAAAAAATGTGTTCTATCTCATTTTCGTACTAGATAATGATTATTTACATGCATAGGTCGTCATTTTATGTTTCAACGTTTCCTTATAATTCATTTATAAACTTCAGTGACGTAACGTTTTGTAAACGTTTTACAAATTATTCTATTTTAGTATATAATCTGTGGAAAAAAGAAGCCAGCGAAAGAATATTTTCTCGAATCTGCATTCCACAATGTTGAGTTTATATTGATGCACACGATTGTCACCTTAAGCGAATTTTTAAGGGATAAAAATTCATCTTTTCTGTAAAAGTGTAATGTGTCGAATCACCGTTTCGTATGTAAAATTTTTGTTGAAATAGGTATAAACCTTGTATGTGATATAGACACTCTGGTTTCTCTTCAAACCCACGAATATATCTTTCGCCTTTTACTAAAGATATCCGTGGAGAGGAACAATTAACGAGTCTATAGACAATTTCTTTCGCCTTACAGTTGTAAGGTTTCATAACGAAAACAATTATAACTAGTATGAAGCCAATTCTTCTTGTCTTGGTCGACAAATCATAATTATCGTTGAATTCAAAAATAAAACAAAATACAAAAATAAAATAATTTTTTTTCCCGAGCACGGTTCGAACTCGTACCTAGAGCCCTACGAAAATACTTATGTTGTAAAACAAAAAAGAGTGAGTGTCGAGTTTGCGAGGCGGTACCTCCGCCGACAGAACCGAAGTCCCACCGACGAAGGTAGATCTAGCTGCTTTAGGCTCAGTAGAAGTAGGTCATTGTTCCACCACGCTACGGCTCACCCGATGGAATATTGGAAAAATACAATACATATGATTAACTGTACTAGTTGTGCAATATCCTGAATGTACACGCATGCTTATGTTAGCCTCGCGCGGTATATTTAAATCGACCTATATTAAGGTAGCAAGATACGGTTTTGTAGTTTAGTTTCGAATGTCCCCCCTGTGAAATTTCTTAATATAATAGTATGGTCCAGTTGCAGTTTACTCACATCTATGATAAATGAAATGCAATAAGTTTTTGAAGTGTCAGTAGAAAGTGTCATGTTTATAGAAAAGAAATATATATAATATTTGGGTGTCATATATATAATATATATTTGTTTGCGAATCGGCATATAAAAAATGTGTTCTATCTCATTTTCGTACTAGATAATGATTATTTACATGCATAGGTCGTCATTTTATGTTTCAACGTTTCCTTATAATTCATTTATAAACTTCAGTGACGTAACGTTTTGTAAACGTTTTACAAATTATTCTATTTTAGTATATAATCTGTGGAAAAAAGAAGCCAGCGAAAGAATATTTTCTCGAATCTGCATTCCACAATGTTGAGTTTATATTGATGCACACGATAGTCACCTTAAGCGAATTTTTAAGGGATAAAAATTCATCTTTTCTGTAAAAGTGTAATGTGTCGAATCACCGTTTCGTATGTAAAATTTTTGTTGAAATAGGTATAAACCTTGTATGTGATATAGACACTCTGGTTTCTCTTCAAACCCACGAATATATCTTTCGCCTTTTACTAAAGATATCCGTGGAGAGGAACAATTAACGAGTCTATAGACAATTTCTTTCGCCTTACAGTTGTAAGGTTTCATAACGAAAACAATTATAACTAGTATGAAGCCAATTCTTCTTGTCTTGGTCGACAAATCATAATTATCGTTGAATTCAAAAATAAAACAAAATACAAAAATAAAATAATTTTTTTTCCCGAGCACGGTTCGAACTCGTACCTAGAGCCCTACGAAAATACTTATGTTGTAAAACAAAAAAGAGTGAGTGTCGAGTTTGCGAGGCGGTACCTCCGCCGACAGAACCGAAGTCCCACCGACGAAGGTAGATCTAGCTGCTTTAGGCTCAGTAGAAGTAGGTCATTGTTCCACCACGCTACGGCTCACCCGATGGAATATTGGAAAAATACAAGACATATGATTAACTGTACTAGTTGTGCAATATCCTGAATGTACACGCATGCTTATGTTAGCCTCGCGCGGTATATTTAAATCGACCTATATTAAGGTAGCAAGATACGGTTTTGTAGTTTAGTTTCGAATGTCCCCCCTGTGAAATTTCTTAATATAATAGTATGGTCCAGTTGCAGTTTACTCACATCTATGATAAATGAAATGCAATAAGTTTTTGAAGTGTCAGTAGAAAGTGTCATGTTTATAGAAAAGAAATATATATAATATTTGGGTGTCATATATATAATATATATTTGTTTGCGAATCGGCATATAAAAAATGTGTTCTATCTCATTTTCGTACTAGATAATGATTATTTACATGCATAGGTCGTCATTTTATGTTTCAACGTTTCCTTATAATTCATTTATAAACTTCAGTGACGTAACGTTTTGTAAACGTTTTACAAATTATTCTATTTTAGTATATAATCTGTGGAAAAAAGAAGCCAGCGAAAGAATATTTTCTCGAATCTGCATTCCACAATGTTGAGTTTATATTGATGCACACGATAGTCACCTTAAGCGAATTGTTAAGGGATAAAAATTCATCTTTTCTGTAAAAGTGTAATGTGTCGAATCACCGTTTCGTATGTAAAATTTTTGTTGAAATAGGTAAAAACCTTGTATGTGATATAGACACTCTGGTTTCTCTTCAAACCCACGAATATATCTTTCGCCTTTTACTAAAGATATCCGTGGAGAGGAACAATTAACGAGTCTATAGACAATTTCTTTCGCCTTACAGTTGTAAGGTTTCAAAACGAAAACAATTATAACTAGTATGAAGCCAATTCTTCTTGTCTTGGTCGACAAATCATAATTATCGTTGAATTCAAAAATAAAACAAAATACAAAAATAAAATAATTTTTTTTCCCGAGCACGGTTCGAACTCGTACCTAGAGCCCTACGAAAATACTTATGTTGTAAAACAAAAAAGAGTGAGTGTCGAGTTTGCGAGGCGGTACCTCCGCCGACAGAACCGAAGTCCCACCGACGAAGGTAGATCTAGCTGCTTTAGGCTCAGTAGAAGTAGGTCATTGTTCCACCACGCTACGGCTCACCCGATGGAATATTGGAAAAATACAATACATATGATTAACTGTACTAGTTGTGCAATATCCTGAATGTACACGCATGCTTATGTTAGCCTCGCTCGGTATATTTAAATCGACCTATATTAAGGTAGCAAGATACGGTTTTGTAGTTTAGTTTCGAATGTCCCCCCTGTGAAATTTCTTAATATAGTAGTATGGTCCAGTTGCAGTTTACTCACATCTATGATAAATGAAATGCAATAAGTTTTTGAAGTGTCAGTAGAAAGTGTCATGTTTATAGAAAAGAAATATATATAATATTTGGGTGTCATATATATAATATATATTTGTTTGCGAATCGGCATATAAAAAATGTGTTCTATCTCATTTTCGTACTAGATAATGATTATTTACATGCATAGGTCGTCATTTTATGTTTCAACGTTTCCTTATAATTCATTTATAAACTTCAGTGACGTAACGTTTTACAAATTATTCTATTTTAGTATATAATCTGTGGAAAAAAGAAGCCAGCGAAAGAATATTTTCTCGAATCTGCATTCCACAATGTTGAGTTTATATTGATGCACACGATTGTCACCTTAAGCGAATTTTTAAGGGATAAAAATTCATCTTTTCTGTAAAAGTGTAATGTGTCGAATCACCGTTTCGTATGTAAAATATTTGTTGAAATAGGTATAAACCTTGTATGTGATATAGACACTCTGGTTTCTCTTCAAACCCACGAATATATCTTTCGCCTTTTACTAAAGATATCCGTGGAGAGGAACAATTAACGAGTCTATAGACAATTTCTTTCGCCTTACAGTTGTAAGGTTTCATAACGAAAACAATTATAACTAGTATGAAGCCAATTCTTCTTTCTTGTCTTGGTCGACAAATCATAATTATCGTTGAATTCAAAAATAAAACAAAATACAAAAATAAAATAATTTTTTTTCCCGAGCACGGTTCGAACTCGTACCTAGAGCCCTACGAAAATACTTATGTTGTAAAACAAAAAAGAGTGAGTGTCGAGTTTGCGAGGCGGTACCTCCGCCGACAGAACCGAAGTCCCACCGACGAAGGTAGATCTAGCTGCTTTAGGCTCAGTAGAAGTAGGTCATTGTTCCACCACGCTACGGCTCACCCGATGGAATATTGGAAAAATACAATACATATGATTAACTGTACTAGTTGTGCAATATCCTGAATGTACACGCATGCTTATGTTAGCCTCGCGCGGTATATTTAAATCGACCTATATTAAGGTAGCAAGATACGGTTTTGTAGTTTAGTTTCGAATGTCCCCCCTGTGAAATTTCTTAATATAATAGTATGGTCCAGTTGCAGTTTACTCACATCTATGATAAATGAAATGCAATAAGTTTTTGAAGTGTCAGTAGAAAGTGTCATGTTTATAGAAAAGAAATATATATAATATTTGGGTGTCATATATATAATATATATTTGTTTGCGAATCGGCATATAAAAAATGTGTTCTATCTCATTTTCGTACTAGATAATGATTATTTACATGCATAGGTCGTCATTTTATGTTTCAACGTTTCCTTATAATTCATTTATAAACTTCAGTGACGTAACGTTTTGTAAACGTTTTACAAATTATTCTATTTTAGTATATAATCTGTGGAAAAAAGAAGCCAGCGAAAGAATATTTTCTCGAATCTGCATTCCACAATGTTGAGTTTATATTGATGCACACGATAGTCACCTTAAGCGAATTTTTAAGGGATAAAAATTCATCTTTTCTGTAAAAGTGTAATGTGTCGAATCACCGTTTCGTATGTAAAATTTTTGTTGAAATAGGTATAAACCTTGTATGTGATATAGACACTCTGGTTTCTCTTCAAACCCACGAATATATCTTTCGCCTTTTACTAAAGATATCCGTGGAGAGGA
The DNA here is from genome assembly GCA_944474755.1 of Limnoperna fortunei. NCBI lineage: Eukaryota > Metazoa > Mollusca > Bivalvia > Mytilida > Modiolidae > Limnoperna > Limnoperna fortunei. The sequence continues at coordinate 39,636,599 of OX104124.1, forward strand.
ACAATTAACGAGTCTATAGACAATTTCTTTCGCCTTACAGTTGTAAGGTTTCATAACGAAAACAATTATAACTAGTATGAAGCCAATTCTTCTTGTCTTGGTCGACAAATCATAATTATCGTTGAATTCAAAAATAAAACAAAATACAAAAATAAAATAATTTTTTTTCCCGAGCACGGTTCGAACTCGTACCTAGAGCCCTACGAAAATACTTATGTTGTAAAACAAAAAAGAGTGAGTGTCGAGTTTGCGAGGCGGTACCTCCGCCGACAGAACCGAAGTCCCACCGACGAAGGTAGATCTAGCTGCTTTAGGCTCAGTAGAAGTAGGTCATTGTTCCACCACGCTACGGCTCACCCGATGGAATATTGGAAAAATACAATACATATGATTAACTGTACTAGTTGTGCAATATCCTGAATGTACACGCATGCTTATGTTAGCCTCGCTCGGTATATTTAAATCGACCTATATTAAGGTAGCAAGATACGGTTTTGTAGTTTAGTTTCGAATGTCCCCCCTGTGAAATTTCTTAATATAGTAGTATGGTCCAGTTGCAGTTTACTCACATCTATGATAAATGAAATGCAATAAGTTTTTGAAGTGTCAGTAGAAAGTGTCATGTTTATAGAAAAGAAATATATATAATATTTGGGTGTCATATATATAATATATATTTGTTTGCGAATCGGCATATAAAAAATGTGTTCTATCTCATTTTCGTACTAGATAATGATTATTTACATGCATAGGTCGTCATTTTATGTTTCAACGTTTCCTTATAATTCATTTATAAACTTCAGTGACGTAACGTTTTGTAAACGTTTTACAAATTATTCTATTTTAGTATATAATCTGTGGAAAAAAGAAGCCAGCGAAAGAATATTTTCTCGAATCTGCATTCCACAATGTTGAGTTTATATTGATGCACACGATTGTCACCTTAAGCGAATTTTTAAGGGATAAAAATTCATCTTTTCTGTAAAAGTGTAATGTGTCGAATCACCGTTTCGTATGTAAAATTTTTGTTGAAATAGGTATAAACCTTGTATGTGATATAGACACTCTGGTTTCTCTTCAAACCCACGAATATATCTTTCGCCTTTTACTAAAGATATCCGTGGAGAGGAACAATTAACGAGTCTATAGACAATTTCTTTCGCCTTACAGTTGTAAGGTTTCATAACGAAAACAATTATAACTAGTATGAAGCCAATTCTTCTTGTCTTGGTCGACAAATCATAATTATCGTTGAATTCAAAAATAAAACAAAATACAAAAATAAAATAATTTTTTTTCCCGAGCACGGTTCGAACTCGTACCTAGAGCCCTACGAAAATACTTATGTTGTAAAACAAAAAAGAGTGAGTGTCGAGTTTGCGAGGCGGTACCTCCGCCGACAGAACCGAAGTCCCACCGACGAAGGTAGATCTAGCTGCTTTAGGCTCAGTAGAAGTAGGTCATTGTTCCACCACGCTACGGCTCACCCGATGGAATATTGGAAAAATACAATACATATGATTAACTGTACTAGTTGTGCAATATCCTGAATGTACACGCATGCTTATGTTAGCCTCGCGCGGTATATTTAAATCGACCTATATTAAGGTAGCAAGATACGGTTTTGTAGTTTAGTTTCGAATGTCCCCCCTGTGAAATTTCTTAATATAATAGTATGGTCCAGTTGCAGTTTACTCACATCTATGATAAATGAAATGCAATAAGTTTTTGAAGTGTCAGTAGAAAGTGTCATGTTTATAGAAAAGAAATATATATAATATTTGGGTGTCATATATATAATATATATTTGTTTGCGAATCGGCATATAAAAAATGTGTTCTATCTCATTTTCGTACTAGATAATGATTATTTACATGCATAGGTCGTCATTTTATGTTTCAACGTTTCCTTATAATTCATTTATAAACTTCAGTGACGTAACGTTTTGTAAACGTTTTACAAATTATTCTATTTTAGTATATAATCTGTGGAAAAAAGAAGCCAGCGAAAGAATATTTTCTCGAATCTGCATTCCACAATGTTGAGTTTATATTGATGCACACGATAGTCACCTTAAGCGAATTTTTAAGGGATAAAAATTCATCTTTTCTGTAAAAGTGTAATGTGTCGAATCACCGTTTCGTATGTAAAATTTTTGTTGAAATAGGTATAAACCTTGTATGTGATATAGACACTCTGGTTTCTCTTCAAACCCACGAATATATCTTTCGCCTTTTACTAAAGATATCCGTGGAGAGGAACAATTAACGAGTCTATAGACAATTTCTTTCGCCTTACAGTTGTAAGGTTTCATAACGAAAACAATTATAACTAGTATGAAGCCAATTCTTCTTGTCTTGGTCGACAAATCATAATTATCGTTGAATTCAAAAATAAAACAAAATACAAAAATAAAATAATTTTTTTTCCCGAGCACGGTTCGAACTCGTACCTAGAGCCCTACGAAAATACTTATGTTGTAAAACAAAAAAGAGTGAGTGTCGAGTTTGCGAGGCGGTACCTCCGCCGACAGAACCGAAGTCCCACCGACGAAGGTAGATCTAGCTGCTTTAGGCTCAGTAGAAGTAGGTCATTGTTCCACCACGCTACGGCTCACCCGATGGAATATTGGAAAAATACAATACATATGATTAACTGTACTAGTTGTGCAATATCCTGAATGTACACGCATGCTTATGTTAGCCTCGCGCGGTATATTTAAATCGACCTATATTAAGGTAGCAAGATACGGTTTTGTAGTTTAGTTTCGAATGTCCCCCCTGTGAAATTTCTTAATATAATAGTATGGTCCAGTTGCAGTTTACTCACATCTATGATAAATGAAATGCAATAAGTTTTTGAAGTGTCAGTAGAAAGTGTCATGTTTATAGAAAAGAAATATATATAATATTTGGGTGTCATATATATAATATATATTTGTTTGCGAATCGGCATATAAAAAATGTGTTCTATCTCATTTTCGTACTAGATAATGATTATTTACATGCATAGGTCGTCATTTTATGTTTCAACGTTTCCTTATAATTCATTTATAAACTTCAGTGACGTAACGTTTTGTAAACGTTTTACAAATTATTCTATTTTAGTATATAATCTGTGGAAAAAAGAAGCCAGCGAAAGAATATTTTCTCGAATCTGCATTCCACAATGTTGAGTTTATATTGATGCACACGATAGTCACCTTAAGCGAATTGTTAAGGGATAAAAATTCATCTTTTCTGTAAAAGTGTAATGTGTCGAATCACCGTTTCGTATGTAAAATTTTTGTTGAAATAGGTAAAAACCTTGTATGTGATATAGACACTCTGGTTTCTCTTCAAACCCACGAATATATCTTTCGCCTTTTACTAAAGATATCCGTGGAGAGGAACAATTAACGAGTCTATAGACAATTTCTTTCGCCTTACAGTTGTAAGGTTTCAAAACGAAAACAATTATAACTAGTATGAAGCCAATTCTTCTTGTCTTGGTCGACAAATCATAATTATCGTTGAATTCAAAAATAAAACAAAATACAAAAATAAAATAATTTTTTTTCCCGAGCACGGTTCGAACTCGTACCTAGAGCCCTACGAAAATACTTATGTTGTAAAACAAAAAAGAGTGAGTGTCGAGTTTGCGAGGCGGTACCTCCGCCGACAGAACCGAAGTCCCACCGACGAAGGTAGATCTAGCTGCTTTAGGCTCAGTAGAAGTAGGTCATTGTTCCACCACGCTACGGCTCACCCGATGGAATATTGGAAAAATACAATACATATGATTAACTGTACTAGTTGTGCAATATCCTGAATGTACACGCATGCTTATGTTAGCCTCGCTCGGTATATTTAAATCGACCTATATTAAGGTAGCAAGATACGGTTTTGTAGTTTAGTTTCGAATGTCCCCCCTGTGAAATTTCTTAATATAGTAGTATGGTCCAGTTGCAGTTTACTCACATCTATGATAAATGAAATGCAATAAGTTTTTGAAGTGTCAGTAGAAAGTGTCATGTTTATAGAAAAGAAATATATATAATATTTGGGTGTCATATATATAATATATATTTGTTTGCGAATCGGCATATAAAAAATGTGTTCTATCTCATTTTCGTACTAGATAATGATTATTTACATGCATAGGTCGTCATTTTATGTTTCAACGTTTCCTTATAATTCATTTATAAACTTCAGTGACGTAACGTTTTACAAATTATTCTATTTTAGTATATAATCTGTGGAAAAAAGAAGCCAGCGAAAGAATATTTTCTCGAATCTGCATTCCACAATGTTGAGTTTATATTGATGCACACGATTGTCACCTTAAGCGAATTTTTAAGGGATAAAAATTCATCTTTTCTGTAAAAGTGTAATGTGTCGAATCACCGTTTCGTATGTAAAATATTTGTTGAAATAGGTATAAACCTTGTATGTGATATAGACACTCTGGTTTCTCTTCAAACCCACGAATATATCTTTCGCCTTTTACTAAAGATATCCGTGGAGAGGAACAATTAACGAGTCTATAGACAATTTCTTTCGCCTTACAGTTGTAAGGTTTCATAACGAAAACAATTATAACTAGTATGAAGCCAATTCTTCTTGTCTTGGTCGACAAATCATAATTATCGTTGAATTCAAAAATAAAACAAAATACAAAAATAAAATAATTTTTTTTCCCGAGCACGGTTCGAACTCGTACCTAGAGCCCTACGAAAATACTTATGTTGTAAAACAAAAAAGAGTGAGTGTCGAGTTTGCGAGGCGGTACCTCCGCCGACAGAACCGAAGTCCCACCGACGAAGGTAGATCTAGCTGCTTTAGGCTCAGTAGAAGTAGGTCATTGTTCCACCACGCTACGGCTCACCCGATGGAATATTGGAAAAATACAATACATATGATTAACTGTACTAGTTGTGCAATATCCTGAATGTACACGCATGCTTATGTTAGCCTCGCGCGGTATATTTAAATCGACCTATATTAAGGTAGCAAGATACGGTTTTGTAGTTTAGTTTCGAATGTCCCCCCTGTGAAATTTCTTAATATAATAGTATGGTCCAGTTGCAGTTTACTCACATCTATGATAAATGAAATGCAATAAGTTTTTGAAGTGTCAGTAGAAAGTGTCATGTTTATAGAAAAGAAATATATATAATATTTGGGTGTCATATATATAATATATATTTGTTTGCGAATCGGCATATAAAAAATGTGTTCTATCTCATTTTCGTACTAGATAATGATTATTTACATGCATAGGTCGTCATTTTATGTTTCAACGTTTCCTTATAATTCATTTATAAACTTCAGTGACGTAACGTTTTGTAAACGTTTTACAAATTATTCTATTTTAGTATATAATCTGTGGAAAAAAGAAGCCAGCGAAAGAATATTTTCTCGAATCTGCATTCCACAATGTTGAGTTTATATTGATGCACACGATAGTCACCTTAAGCGAATTTTTAAGGGATAAAAATTCATCTTTTCTGTAAAAGTGTAATGTGTCGAATCACCGTTTCGTATGTACAATTTTTGTTGAAATAGGTATAAACCTTGTATGTGATATAGACACTCTGGTTTCTCTTCAAACCCACGAATATATCTTTCGCCTTTTACTAAAGATATCCGTGGAGAGGAACAATTAACGAGTCTATAGACAATTTCTTTCGCCTTACAGTTGTAAGGTTTCATAACGAAAACAATTATAACTAGTATGAAGCCAATTCTTCTTGTCTTGGTCGACAAATCATAATTATCGTTGAATTCAAAAATAAAACAAAATACAAAAATAAAATAATTTTTTTTCCCGAGCACGGTTCGAACTCGTACCTAGAGCCCTACGAAAATACTTATGTTGTAAAACAAAAAAGAGTGAGTGTCGAGTTTGCGAGGCGGTACCTCCGCCGACAGAACCGAAGTCCCACCGACGAAGGTAGATCTAGCTGCTTTAGGCTCAGTAGAAGTAGGTCATTGTTCCACCACGCTACGGCTCACCCGATGGAATATTGGAAAAATACAATACATATGATTAACTGTACTAGTTGTGCAATATCCTGAATGTACACGCATGCTTATGTTAGCCTCGCGCGGTATATTTAAATCGACCTATATTAAGGTAGCAAGATACGGTTTTGTAGTTTAGTTTCGAATGTCCCCCCTGTGAAATTTCTTAATATAATAGTATGGTCCAGTTGCAGTTTACTCACATCTATGATAAATGAAATGCAATAAGTTTTTGAAGTGTCAGTAGAAAGTGTCATGTTTATAGAAAAGAAATATATATAATATTTGGGTGTCATATATATAATATATATTTGTTTGCGAATCGGCATATAAAAAATGTGTTCTATCTCATTTTCGTACTAGATAATGATTATTTACATGCATAGGTCGTCATTTTATGTTTCAACGTTTCCTTATAATTCATTTATAAACTTCAGTGACGTAACGTTTTGTAAACGTTTTACAAATTATTCTATTTTAGTATATAATCTGTGGAAAAAAGAAGCCAGCGAAAGAATATTTTCTCGAATCTGCATTCCACAATGTTGAGTTTATATTGATGCACACGATAGTCACCTTAAGCGAATTGTTAAGGGATAAAAATTCATCTTTTCTGTAAAAGTGTAATGTGTCGAATCACCGTTTCGTATGTAAAATTTTTGTTGAAATAGGTAAAAACCTTGTATGTGATATAGACACTCTGGTTTCTCTTCAAACCCACGAATATATCTTTCGCCTTTTACTAAAGATATCCGTGGAGAGGAACAATTAACGAGTCTATAGACAATTTCTTTCGCCTTACAGTTGTAAGGTTTCAAAACGAAAACAATTATAACTAGTATGAAGCCAATTCTTCTTGTCTTGGTCGACAAATCATAATTATCGTTGAATTCAAAAATAAAACAAAATACAAAAATAAAATAATTTTTTTTCCCGAGCACGGTTCGAACTCGTACCTAGAGCCCTACGAAAATACTTATGTTGTAAAACAAAAAAGAGTGAGTGTCGAGTTTGCGAGGCGGTACCTCCGCCGACAGAACCGAAGTCCCACCGACGAAGGTAGATCTAGCTGCTTTAGGCTCAGTAGAAGTAGGTCATTGTTCCACCACGCTACGGCTCACCCGATGGAATATTGGAAAAATACAATACATATGATTAACTGTACTAGTTGTGCAATATCCTGAATGTACACGCATGCTTATGTTAGCCTCGCTCGGTATATTTAAATCGACCTATATTAAGGTAGCAAGATACGGTTTTGTAGTTTAGTTTCGAATGTCCCCCCTGTGAAATTTCTTAATATAGTAGTATGGTCCAGTTGCAGTTTACTCACATCTATGATAAATGAAATGCAATAAGTTTTTGAAGTGTCAGTAGAAAGTGTCATGTTTATAGAAAAGAAATATATATAATATTTGGGTGTCATATATATAATATATATTTGTTTGCGAATCGGCATATAAAAAATGTGTTCTATCTCATTTTCGTACTAGATAATGATTATTTACATGCATAGGTCGTCATTTTATGTTTCAACGTTTCCTTATAATTCATTTATAAACTTCAGTGACGTAACGTTTTACAAATTATTCTATTTTAGTATATAATCTGTGGAAAAAAGAAGCCAGCGAAAGAATATTTTCTCGAATCTGCATTCCACAATGTTGAGTTTATATTGATGCACACGATTGTCACCTTAAGCGAATTTTTAAGGGATAAAAATTCATCTTTTCTGTAAAAGTGTAATGTGTCGAATCACCGTTTCGTATGTAAAATATTTGTTGAAATAGGTATAAACCTTGTATGTGATATAGACACTCTGGTTTCTCTTCAAACCCACGAATATATCTTTCGCCTTTTACTAAAGATATCCGTGGAGAGGAACAATTAACGAGTCTATAGACAATTTCTTTCGCCTTACAGTTGTAAGGTTTCATAACGAAAACAATTATAACTAGTATGAAGCCAATTCTTCTTGTCTTGGTCGACAAATCATAATTATCGTTGAATTCAAAAATAAAACAAAATACAAAAATAAAATAATTTTTTTTTCCCGAGCACGGTTCGAACTCGTACCTAGAGCCCTACGAAAATACTTATGTTGTAAAACAAAAAAGAGTGAGTGTCGAGTTTGCGAGGCGGTACCTCCGCCGACAGAACCGAAGTCCCACCGACGAAGGTAGATCTAGCTGCTTTAGGCTCAGTAGAAGTAGGTCATTGTTCCACCACGCTACGGCTCACCCGATGGAATATTGGAAAAATACAATACATATGATTAACTGTACTAGTTGTGCAATATCCTGAATGTACACGCATGCTTATGTTAGCCTCGCGCGGTATATTTAAATCGACCTATATTAAGGTAGCAAGATACGGTTTTGTAGTTTAGTTTCGAATGTCCCCCCTGTGAAATTTCTTAATATAATAGTATGGTCCAGTTGCAGTTTACTCACATCTATGATAAATGAAATGCAATAAGTTTTTGAAGTGTCAGTAGAAAGTGTCATGTTTATAGAAAAGAAATATATATAATATTTGGGTGTCATATATATAATATATATTTGTTTGCGAATCGGCATATAAAAAATGTGTTCTATCTCATTTTCGTACTAGATAATGATTATTTACATGCATAGGTCGTCATTTTATGTTTCAACGTTTCCTTATAATTCATTTATAAACTTCAGTGACGTAACGTTTTGTAAACGTTTTACAAATTATTCTATTTTAGTATATAATCTGTGGAAAAAAGAAGCCAGCGAAAGAATATTTTCTCGAATCTGCATTCCACAATGTTGAGTTTATATTGATGCACACGATAGTCACCTTAAGCGAATTTTTAAGGGATAAAAATTCATCTTTTCTGTAAAAGTGTAATGTGTCGAATCACCGTTTCGTATGTAAAATTTTTGTTGAAATAGGTATAAACCTTGTATGTGATATAGACACTCTGGTTTCTCTTCAAACCCACGAATATATCTTTCGCCTTTTACTAAAGATATCCGTGGAGAGGAACAATTAACGAGTCTATAGACAATTTCTTTCGCCTTACAGTTGTAAGGTTGCATAACGAAAACAATTATAACTAGTATGAAGCCAATTCTTCTTGTCTTGGTCGACAAATCATAATTATCGTTGAATTCAAAAATAAAACAAAATACAAAAATAAAATAATTTTTTTTCCCGAGCACGGTTCGAACTCGTACCTAGAGCCCTACGAAAATACTTATGTTGTAAAACAAAAAAGAGTGAGTGTCGAGTTTGCGAGGCGGTACCTCCGCCGACAGAACCGAAGTCCCACCGACGAAGGTAGATCTAGCTGCTTTAGGCTCAGTAGAAGTAGGTCATTGTTCCACCACGCTACGGCTCACCCGATGGAATATTGGAAAAATACAATACATATGATTAACTGTACTAGTTGTGCAATATCCTGAATGTACACGCATGCTTATGTTAGCCTCGCGCGGTATATTTAAATCGACCTATATTAAGGTAGCAAGATACGGTTTTGTAGTTTAGTTTCGAATGTCCCCCCTGTGAAATTTCTTAATATAGTAGTATGGTCCAGTTGCAGTTTACTCACATCTATGATAAATGAAATGCAATAAGTTTTTGAAGTGTCAGTAGAAAGTGTCATGTTTATAGAAAAGAAATATATATAATATTTGGGTGTCATATATATTATATATATTTGTTTGCGAATCGGCATATAAAAAATGTGTTCTATCTCATTGTCGTTCTAGATAATGATTATTTACATGCATAGGTCGTCATTTTATGTTTCAACGTTTCCTTATAATTCATTTATAAACTTCAGTGAACGTAACGTTTTGTAAACGTTTTACAAATTATTCTATTTTAGTATATAATCTGTGGAAAAAAGAAGCCAGCGAAAGAATATTTTCTCGAATCTGCATTCCACAATGTTGAGTTTATATTGATGCACACGATTGTCACCTTAAGCGAATTTTTAAGGGATAAAAATTCATCTTTTCTGTAAAAGTGTAATGTGTCGAATCACCGTTTCGTATGTACAATTTTTGTTGAAATAGGTATAAACCTTGTATGTGATATAGACACTCTGGTTTCTCTTCAAACCCACGAATATATCTTTCGCCTTTTACTAAAGATATCCGTGGAGAGGAACAATTAACGAGTCTATAGACAATTTCTTTCGCCTTACAGTTGTAAGGTTTCATAACGAAAACAATTATAACTAGTATGAAGCCAATTCTTCTTGTCTTGGTCGACAAATCATAATTATCGTTGAATTCAAAAATAAAACAAAATACAAAAATAAAATAATTTTTTTTCCCGAGCACGGTTCGAACTCGTACCTAGAGCCCTACGAAAATACTTATGTTGTAAAACAAAAAAGAGTGAGTGTCGAGTTTGCGAGGCGGTACCTCCGCCGACAGAACCGAAGTCCCACCGACGAAGGTAGATCTAGCTGCTTTAGGCTCAGTAGAAGTAGGTCATTGTTCCACCACGCTACGGCTCACCCGATGGAATATTGGAAAAATACAATACATATGATTAACTGTACTAGTTGTGCAATATCCTGAATGTACACGCATGCTTATGTTAGCCTCGCGCGGTATATTTAAATCGACCTATATTAAGGTAGCAAGATACGGTTTTGTAGTTTAGTTTCGAATGTCCCCCCTGTGAAATTTCTTAATATAATAGTATGGTCCAGTTGCAGTTTACTCACATCTATGATAAATGAAATGCAATAAGTTTTTGAAGTGTCAGTAGAAAGTGTCATGTTTATAGAAAAGAAATATATATAATATTTGGGTGTCATATATATAATATATATTTGTTTGCGAATCGGCATATAAAAAATGTGTTCTATCTCATTTTCGTACTAGATAATGATTATTTACATGCATAGGTCGTCATTTTATGTTTCAACGTTTCCTTATAATTCATTTATAAACTTCAGTGACGTAACGTTTTGTAAACGTTTTACAAATTATTCTATTTTAGTATATAATCTGTGGAAAAAAGAAGCCAGCGAAAGAATATTTTCTCGAATCTGCATTCCACAATGTTGAGTTTATATTGATGCACACGATAGTCACCTTAAGCGAATTTTTAAGGGATAAAAATTCATCTTTTCTGTAAAAGTGTAATGTGTCGAATCACCGTTTCGTATGTAAAATTTTTGTTGAAATAGGTATAAACCTTGTATGTGATATAGACACTCTGGTTTCTCTTCAAACCCACGAATATATCTTTCGCCTTTTACTAAAGATATCCGTGGAGAGGAACAATTAACGAGTCTATAGACAATTTCTTTCGCCTTACAGTTGTAAGGTTTCATAACGAAAACAATTATAACTAGTATGAAGCCAATTCTTCTTGTCTTGGTCGACAAATCATAATTATCGTTGAATTCAAAAATAAAACAAAATACAAAAATAAAATAATTTTTTTTCCCGAGCACGGTTCGAACTCGTACCTAGAGCCCTACGAAAATACTTATGTTGTAAAACAAAAAAGAGTGAGTGTCGAGTTTGCGAGGCGGTACCTCCGCCGACAGAACCGAAGTCCCACCGACGAAGGTAGATCTAGCTGCTTTAGGCTCAGTAGAAGTAGGTCATTGTTCCACCACGCTACGGCTCACCCGATGGAATATTGGAAAAATACAATACATATGATTAACTGTACTAGTTGTGCAATATCCTGAATGTACACGCATGCTTATGTTAGCCTCGCTCGGTATATTTAAATCGACCTATATTAAGGTAGCAAGATACGGTTTTGTAGTTTAGTTTCGAATGTCCCCCCTGTGAAATTTCTTAATATAGTAGTATGGTCCAGTTGCAGTTTACTCACATCTATGATAAATGAAATGCAATAAGTTTTTGAAGTGTCAGTAGAAAGTGTCATGTTTATAGAAAAGAAATATATATAATATTTGGGTGTCATATATATAATATATATTTGTTTGCGAATCGGCATATAAAAAATGTGTTCTATCTCATTTTCGTACTAGATAATGATTATTTACATGCATAGGTCGTCATTTTATGTTTCAACGTTTCCTTATAATTCATTTATAAACTTCAGTGACGTAACGTTTTGTAAACGTTTTACAAATTATTCTATTTTAGTATATAATCTGTGGAAAAAAGAAGCCAGCGAAAGAATATTTTCTCGAATCTGCATTCCACAATGTTGAGTTTATATTGATGCACACGATTGTCACCTTAAGCGAATTTTTAAGGGATAAAAATTCATCTTTTCTGTAAAAGTGTAATGTGTCGAATCACCGTTTCGTATGTAAAATTTTTGTTGAAATAGGTATAAACCTTGTATGTGATATAGACACTCTGGTTTCTCTTCAAACCCACGAATATATCTTTCGCCTTTTACTAAAGATATCCGTGGAGAGGAACAATTAACGAGTCTATAGACAATTTCTTTCGCCTTACAGTTGTAAGGTTTCATAACGAAAACAATTATAACTAGTATGAAGCCAATTCTTCTTGTCTTGGTCGACAAATCATAATTATCGTTGAATTCAAAAATAAAACAAAATACAAAAATAAAATAATTTTTTTTCCCGAGCACGGTTCGAACTCGTACCTAGAGCCCTACGAAAATACTTATGTTGTAAAACAAAAAAGAGTGAGTGTCGAGTTTGCGAGGCGGTACCTCCGCCGACAGAACCGAAGTCCCACCGACGAAGGTAGATCTAGCTGCTTTAGGCTCAGTAGAAGTAGGTCATTGTTCCACCACGCTACGGCTCACCCGATGGAATATTGGAAAAATACAATACATATGATTAACTGTACTAGTTGTGCAATATCCTGAATGTACACGCATGCTTATGTTAGCCTCGCGCGGTATATTTAAATCGACCTATATTAAGGTAGCAAGATACGGTTTTGTAGTTTAGTTTCGAATGTCCCCCCTGTGAAATTTCTTAATATAATAGTATGGTCCAGTTGCAGTTTACTCACATCTATGATAAATGAAATGCAATAAGTTTTTGAAGTGTCAGTAGAAAGTGTCATGTTTATAGAAAAGAAATATATATAATATTTGGGTGTCATATATATAATATATATTTGTTTGCGAATCGGCATATAAAAAATGTGTTCTATCTCATTTTCGTACTAGATAATGATTATTTACATGCATAGGTCGTCATTTTATGTTTCAACGTTTCCTTATAATTCATTTATAAACTTCAGTGACGTAACGTTTTGTAAACGTTTTACAAATTATTCTATTTTAGTATATAATCTGTGGAAAAAAGAAGCCAGCGAAAGAATATTTTCTCGAATCTGCATTCCACAATGTTGAGTTTATATTGATGCACACGATAGTCACCTTAAGCGAATTTTTAAGGGATAAAAATTCATCTTTTCTGTAAAAGTGTAATGTGTCGAATCACCGTTTCGTATGTAAAATTTTTGTTGAAATAGGTATAAACCTTGTATGTGATATAGACACTCTGGTTTCTCTTCAAACCCACGAATATATCTTTCGCCTTTTACTAAAGATATCCGTGGAGAGGAACAATTAACGAGTCTATAGACAATTTCTTTCGCCTTACAGTTGTAAGGTTTCATAACGAAAACAATTATAACTAGTATGAAGCCAATTCTTCTTGTCTTGGTCGACAAATCATAATTATCGTTGAATTCAAAAATAAAACAAAATACAAAAATAAAATAATTTTTTTTCCCGAGCACGGTTCGAACTCGTACCTAGAGCCCTACGAAAATACTTATGTTGTAAAACAAAAAAGAGTGAGTGTCGAGTTTGCGAGGCGGTACCTCCGCCGACAGAACCGAAGTCCCACCGACGAAGGTAGATCTAGCTGCTTTAGGCTCAGTAGAAGTAGGTCATTGTTCCACCACGCTACGGCTCACCCGATGGAATATTGGAAAAATACAATACATATGATTAACTGTACTAGTTGTGCAATATCCTGAATGTACACGCATGCTTATGTTAGCCTCGCGCGGTATATTTAAATCGACCTATATTAAGGTAGCAAGATACGGTTTTGTAGTTTAGTTTCGAATGTCCCCCCTGTGAAATTTCTTAATATAATAGTATGGTCCAGTTGCAGTTTACTCACATCTATGATAAATGAAATGCAATAAGTTTTTGAAGTGTCAGTAGAAAGTGTCATGTTTATAGAAAAGAAATATATATAATATTTGGGTGTCATATATATAATATATATTTGTTTGCGAATCGGCATATAAAAAATGTGTTCTATCTCATTTTCGTACTAGATAATGATTATTTACATGCATAGGTCGTCATTTTATGTTTCAACGTTTCCTTATAATTCATTTATAAACTTCAGTGACGTAACGTTTTGTAAACGTTTTACAAATTATTCTATTTTAGTATATAATCTGTGGAAAAAAGAAGCCAGCGAAAGAATATTTTCTCGAATCTGCATTCCACAATGTTGAGTTTATATTGATGCACACGATAGTCACCTTAAGCGAATTTTTAAGGGATAAAAATTCATCTTTTCTGTAAAAGTGTAATGTGTCGAATCACCGTTTCGTATGTAAAATTTTTGTTGAAATAGGTATAAACCTTGTATGTGATATAGACACTCTGGTTTCTCTTCAAACCCACGAATATATCTTTCGCCTTTTACTAAAGATATCCGTGGAGAGGAACAATTAACGAGTCTATAGACAATTTCTTTCGCCTTACAGTTGTAAGGTTTCATAACGAAAACAATTATAACTAGTATGAAGCCAATTCTTCTTGTCTTGGTCGACAAATCATAATTATCGTTGAATTCAAAAATAAAACAAAATACAAAAATAAAATAATTTTTTTTCCCGAGCACGGTTCGAACTCGTACCTAGAGCCCTACGAAAATACTTATGTTGTAAAACAAAAAAGAGTGAGTGTCGAGTTTGCGAGGCGGTACCTCCGCCGACAGAACCGAAGTCCCACCGACGAAGGTAGATCTAGCTGCTTTAGGCTCAGTAGAAGTAGGTCATTGTTCCACCACGCTACGGCTCACCCGATGGAATATTGGAAAAATACAATACATATGATTAACTGTACTAGTTGTGCAATATCCTGAATGTACACGCATGCTTATGTTAGCCTCGCGCGGTATATTTAAATCGACCTATATTAAGGTAGCAAGATACGGTTTTGTAGTTTAGTTTCGAATGTCCCCCCTGTGAAATTTCTTAATATAATAGTATGGTCCAGTTGCAGTTTACTCACATCTATGATAAATGAAATGCAATAAGTTTTTGAAGTGTCAGTAGAAAGTGTCATGTTTATAGAAAAGAAATATATATAATATTTGGGTGTCATATATATAATATATATTTGTTTGCGAATCGGCATATAAAAAATGTGTTCTATCTCATTTTCGTACTAGATAATGATTATTTACATGCATAGGTCGTCATTTTATGTTTCAACGTTTCCTTATAATTCATTTATAAACTTCAGTGACGTAACGTTTTGTAAACGTTTTACAAATTATTCTATTTTAGTATATAATCTGTGGAAAAAAGAAGCCAGCGAAAGAATATTTTCTCGAATCTGCATTCCACAATGTTGAGTTTATATTGATGCACACGATAGTCACCTTAAGCGAATTTTTAAGGGATAAAAATTCATCTTTTCTGTAAAAGTGTAATGTGTCGAATCACCGTTTCGTATGTAAAATTTTTGTTGAAATAGGTATAAACCTTGTATGTGATATAGACACTCTGGTTTCTCTTCAAACCCACGAATATATCTTTCGCCTTTTACTAAAGATATCCGTGGAGAGGAACAATTAACGAGTCTATAGACAATTTCTTTCGCCTTACAGTTGTAAGGTTTCATAACGAAAACAATTATAACTAGTATGAAGCCAATTCTTCTTGTCTTGGTCGACAAATCATAATTATCGTTGAATTCAAAAATAAAACAAAATACAAAAATAAAATAATTTTTTTTCCCGAGCACGGTTCGAACTCGTACCTAGAGCCCTACGAAAATACTTATGTTGTAAAACAAAAAAGAGTGAGTGTCGAGTTTGCGAGGCGGTACCTCCGCCGACAGAACCGAAGTCCCACCGACGAAGGTAGATCTAGCTGCTTTAGGCTCAGTAGAAGTAGGTCATTGTTCCACCACGCTACGGCTCACCCGATGGAATATTGGAAAAATACAATACATATGATTAACTGTACTAGTTGTGCAATATCCTGAATGTACACGCATGCTTATGTTAGCCTCGCGCGGTATATTTAAATCGACCTATATTAAGGTAGCAAGATACGGTTTTGTAGTTTAGTTTCGAATGTCCCCCCTGTGAAATTTCTTAATATAATAGTATGGTCCAGTTGCAGTTTACTCACATCTATGATAAATGAAATGCAATAAGTTTTTGAAGTGTCAGTAGAAAGTGTCATGTTTATAGAAAAGAAATATATATAATATTTGGGTGTCATATATATAATATATATTTGTTTGCGAATCGGCATATAAAAAATGTGTTCTATCTCATTTTCGTACTAGATAATGATTATTTACATGCATAGGTCGTCATTTTATGTTTCAACGTTTCCTTATAATTCATTTATAAACTTCAGTGACGTAACGTTTTGTAAACGTTTTACAAATTATTCTATTTTAGTATATAATCTGTGGAAAAAAGAAGCCAGCGAAAGAATATTTTCTCGAATCTGCATTCCACAATGTTGAGTTTATATTGATGCACACGATAGTCACCTTAAGCGAATTTTTAAGGGATAAAAATTCATCTTTTCTGTAAAAGTGTAATGTGTCGAATCACCGTTTCGTATGTAAAATTTTTGTTGAAATAGGTATAAACCTTGTATGTGATATAGACACTCTGGTTTCTCTTCAAACCCACGAATATATCTTTCGCCTTTTACTAAAGATATCCGTGGAGAGGAACAATTAACGAGTCTATAGACAATTTCTTTCGCCTTACAGTTGTAAGGTTTCATAACGAAAACAATTATAACTAGTATGAAGCCAATTCTTCTTGTCTTGGTCGACAAATCATAATTATCGTTGAATTCAAAAATAAAACAAAATACAAAAATAAAATAATTTTTTTTCCCGAGCACGGTTCGAACTCGTACCTAGAGCCCTACGAAAATACTTATGTTGTAAAACAAAAAAGAGTGAGTGTCGAGTTTGCGAGGCGGTACCTCCGCCGACAGAACCGAAGTCCCACCGACGAAGGTAGATCTAGCTGCTTTAGGCTCAGTAGAAGTAGGTCATTGTTCCACCACGCTACGGCTCACCCGATGGAATATTGGAAAAATACAATACATATGATTAACTGTACTAGTTGTGCAATATCCTGAATGTACACGCATGCTTATGTTAGCCTCGCGCGGTATATTTAAATCGACCTATATTAAGGTAGCAAGATACGGTTTTGTAGTTTAGTTTCGAATGTCCCCCCTGTGAAATTTCTTAATATAATAGTATGGTCCAGTTGCAGTTTACTCACATCTATGATAAATGAAATGCAATAAGTTTTTGAAGTGTCAGTAGAAAGTGTCATGTTTATAGAAAAGAAATATATATAATATTTGGGTGTCATATATATAATATATATTTGTTTGCGAATCGGCATATAAAAAATGTGTTCTATCTCATTTTCGTACTAGATAATGATTATTTACATGCATAGGTCGTCATTTTATGTTTCAACGTTTCCTTATAATTCATTTATAAACTTCAGTGACGTAACGTTTTGTAAACGTTTTACAAATTATTCTATTTTAGTATATAATCTGTGGAAAAAAGAAGCCAGCGAAAGAATATTTTCTCGAATCTGCATTCCACAATGTTGAGTTTATATTGATGCACACGATAGTCACCTTAAGCGAATTTTTAAGGGATAAAAATTCATCTTTTCTGTAAAAGTGTAATGTGTCGAATCACCGTTTCGTATGTAAAATTTTTGTTGAAATAGGTATAAACCTTGTATGTGATATAGACACTCTGGTTTCTCTTCAAACCCACGAATATATCTTTCGCCTTTTACTAAAGATATCCGTGGAGAGGAACAATTAACGAGTCTATAGACAATTTCTTTCGCCTTACAGTTGTAAGGTTTCATAACGAAAACAATTATAACTAGTATGAAGCCAATTCTTCTTGTCTTGGTCGACAAATCATAATTATCGTTGAATTCAAAAATAAAACAAAATACAAAAATAAAATAATTTTTTTTCCCGAGCACGGTTCGAACTCGTACCTAGAGCCCTACGAAAATACTTATGTTGTAAAACAAAAAAGAGTGAGTGTCGAGTTTGCGAGGCGGTACCTCCGCCGACAGAACCGAAGTCCCACCGACGAAGGTAGATCTAGCTGCTTTAGGCTCAGTAGAAGTAGGTCATTGTTCCACCACGCTACGGCTCACCCGATGGAATATTGGAAAAATACAATACATATGATTAACTGTACTAGTTGTGCAATATCCTGAATGTACACGCATGCTTATGTTAGCCTCGCGCGGTATATTTAAATCGACCTATATTAAGGTAGCAAGATACGGTTTTGTAGTTTAGTTTCGAATGTCCCCCCTGTGAAATTTCTTAATATAATAGTATGGTCCAGTTGCAGTTTACTCACATCTATGATAAATGAAATGCAATAAGTTTTTGAAGTGTCAGTAGAAAGTGTCATGTTTATAGAAAAGAAATATATATAATATTTGGGTGTCATATATATAATATATATTTGTTTGCGAATCGGCATATAAAAAATGTGTTCTATCTCATTTTCGTACTAGATAATGATTATTTACATGCATAGGTCGTCATTTTATGTTTCAACGTTTCCTTATAATTCATTTATAAACTTCAGTGACGTAACGTTTTGTAAACGTTTTACAAATTATTCTATTTTAGTATATAATCTGTGGAAAAAAGAAGCCAGCGAAAGAATATTTTCTCGAATCTGCATTCCACAATGTTGAGTTTATATTGATGCACACGATAGTCACCTTAAGCGAATTGTTAAGGGATAAAAATTCATCTTTTCTGTAAAAGTGTAATGTGTCGAATCACCGTTTCGTATGTAAAATTTTTGTTGAAATAGGTATAAACCTTGTATGTGATATAGACACTCTGGTTTCTCTTCAAACCCACGAATATATCTTTCGCCTTTTACTAAAGATATCCGTGGAGAGGAACAATTAACGAGTCTATAGACAATTTCTTTCGCCTTACAGTTGTAAGGTTTCATAACGAAAACAATTATAACTAGTATGAAGCCAATTCTTCTTGTCTTGGTCGACAAATCATAATTATCGTTGAATTCAAAAATAAAACAAAATACAAAAATAAAATAATTTTTTTTCCCGAGCACGGTTCGAACTCGTACCTAGAGCCCTACGAAAATACTTATGTTGTAAAACAAAAAAGAGTGAGTGTCGAGTTTGCGAGGCGGTACCTCCGCCGACAGAACCGAAGTCCCACCGACGAAGGTAGATCTAGCTGCTTTAGGCTCAGTAGAAGTAGGTCATTGTTCCACCACGCTACGGCTCACCCGATGGAATATTGGAAAAATACAATACATATGATTAACTGTACTAGTTGTGCAATATCCTGAATGTACACGCATGCTTATGTTAGCCTCGCTCGGTATATTTAAATCGACCTATATTAAGGTAGCAAGATACGGTTTTGTAGTTTAGTTTCGAATGTCCCCCCTGTGAAATTTCTTAATATAGTAGTATGGTCCAGTTGCAGTTTACTCACATCTATGATAAATGAAATGCAATAAGTTTTTGAAGTGTCAGTAGAAAGTGTCATGTTTATAGAAAAGAAATATATATAATATTTGGGTGTCATATATATAATATATATTTGTTTGCGAATCGGCATATAAAAAATGTGTTCTATCTCATTTTCGTACTAGATAATGATTATTTACATGCATAGGTCGTCATTTTATGTTTCAACGTTTCCTTATAATTCATTTATAAACTTCAGTGACGTAACGTTTTACAAATTATTCTATTTTAGTATATAATCTGTGGAAAAAAGAAGCCAGCGAAAGAATATTTTCTCGAATCTGCATTCCACAATGTTGAGTTTATATTGATGCACACGATTGTCACCTTAAGCGAATTTTTAAGGGATAAAAATTCATCTTTTCTGTAAAAGTGTAATGTGTCGAATCACCGTTTCGTATGTAAAATATTTGTTGAAATAGGTATAAACCTTGTATGTGATATAGACACTCTGGTTTCTCTTCAAACCCACGAATATATCTTTCGCCTTTTACTAAAGATATCCGTGGAGAGGAACAATTAACGAGTCTATAGACAATTTCTTTCGCCTTACAGTTGTAAGGTTTCATAACGAAAACAATTATAACTAGTATGAAGCCAATTCTTCTTGTCTTGGTCGACAAATCATAATTATCGTTGAATTCAAAAATAAAACAAAATACAAAAATAAAATAATTTTTTTTCCCGAGCACGGTTCGAACTCGTACCTAGAGCCCTACGAAAATACTTATGTTGTAAAACAAAAAAGAGTGAGTGTCGAGTTTGCGAGGCGGTACCTCCGCCGACAGAACCGAAGTCCCACCGACGAAGGTAGATCTAGCTGCTTTAGGCTCAGTAGAAGTAGGTCATTGTTCCACCACGCTACGGCTCACCCGATGGAATATTGGAAAAATACAATACATATGATTAACTGTACTAGTTGTGCAATATCCTGAATGTACACGCATGCTTATGTTAGCCTCGCGCGGTATATTTAAATCGACCTATATTAAGGTAGCAAGATACGGTTTTGTAGTTTAGTTTCGAATGTCCCCCCTGTGAAATTTCTTAATATAATAGTATGGTCCAGTTGCAGTTTACTCACATCTATGATAAATGAAATGCAATAAGTTTTTGAAGTGTCAGTAGAAAGTGTCATGTTTATAGAAAAGAAATATATATAATATTTGGGTGTCATATATATAATATATATTTGTTTGCGAATCGGCATATAAAAAATGTGTTCTATCTCATTTTCGTACTAGATAATGATTATTTACATGCATAGGTCGTCATTTTATGTTTCAACGTTTCCTTATAATTCATTTATAAACTTCAGTGACGTAACGTTTTGTAAACGTTTTACAAATTATTCTATTTTAGTATATAATCTGTGGAAAAAAGAAGCCAGCGAAAGAATATTTTCTCGAATCTGCATTCCACAATGTTGAGTTTATATTGATGCACACGATAGTCACCTTAAGCGAATTTTTAAGGGATAAAAATTCATCTTTTCTGTAAAAGTGTAATGTGTCGAATCACCGTTTCGTATGTAAAATTTTTGTTGAAATAGGTATAAACCTTGTATGTGATATAGACACTCTGGTTTCTCTTCAAACCCACGAATATATCTTTCGCCTTTTACTAAAGATATCCGTGGAGAGGAACAATTAACGAGTCTATAGACAATTTCTTTCGCCTTACAGTTGTAAGGTTGCATAACGAAAACAATTATAACTAGTATGAAGCCAATTCTTCTTGTCTTGGTCGACAAATCATAATTATCGTTGAATTCAAAAATAAAACAAAATACAAAAATAAAATAATTTTTTTTCCCGAGCACGGTTCGAACTCGTACCTAGAGCCCTACGAAAATACTTATGTTGTAAAACAAAAAAGAGTGAGTGTCGAGTTTGCGAGGCGGTACCTCCGCCGACAGAACCGAAGTCCCACCGACGAAGGTAGATCTAGCTGCTTTAGGCTCAGTAGAAGTAGGTCATTGTTCCACCACGCTACGGCTCACCCGATGGAATATTGGAAAAATACAATACATATGATTAACTGTACTAGTTGTGCAATATCCTGAATGTACACGCATGCTTATGTTAGCCTCGCGCGGTATATTTAAATCGACCTATATTAAGGTAGCAAGATACGGTTTTGTAGTTTAGTTTCGAATGTCCCCCCTGTGAAATTTCTTAATATAGTAGTATGGTCCAGTTGCAGTTTACTCACATCTATGATAAATGAAATGCAATAAGTTTTTGAAGTGTCAGTAGAAAGTGTCATGTTTATAGAAAAGAAATATATATAATATTTGGGTGTCATATATATTATATATATTTGTTTGCGAATCGGCATATAAAAAATGTGTTCTATCTCATTGTCGTTCTAGATAATGATTATTTACATGCATAGGTCGTCATTTTATGTTTCAACGTTTCCTTATAATTCATTTATAAACTTCAGTGAACGTAACGTTTTGTAAACGTTTTACAAATTATTCTATTTTAGTATATAATCTGTGGAAAAAAGAAGCCAGCGAAAGAATATTTTCTCGAATCTGCATTCCACAATGTTGAGTTTATATTGATGCACACGATTGTCACCTTAAGCGAATTTTTAAGGGATAAAAATTCATCTTTTCTGTAAAAGTGTAATGTGTCGAATCACCGTTTCGTATGTAAAATATTTGTTGAAATAGGTATAAACCTTGTATGTGATATAGACACTCTGGTTTCTCTTCAAACCCACGAATATATCTTTCGCCTTTTACTAAAGATATCCGTGGAGAGGAACAATTAACGAGTCTATAGACAATTTCTTTCGCCTTACAGTTGTAAGGTTTCATAACGAAAACAATTATAACTAGTATGAAGCCAATTCTTCTTGTCTTGGTCGACAAATCATAATTATCGTTGAATTCAAAAATAAAACAAAATACAAAAATAAAATAATTTTTTTTCCCGAGCACGGTTCGAACTCGTACCTAGAGCCCTACGAAAATACTTATGTTGTAAAACAAAAAAGAGTGAGTGTCGAGTTTGCGAGGCGGTACCTCCGCCGACAGAACCGAAGTCCCACCGACGAAGGTAGATCTAGCTGCTTTAGGCTCAGTAGAAGTAGGTCATTGTTCCACCACGCTACGGCTCACCCGATGGAATATTGGAAAAATACAATACATATGATTAACTGTACTAGTTGTGCAATATCCTGAATGTACACGCATGCTTATGTTAGCCTCGCGCGGTATATTTAAATCGACCTATATTAAGGTAGCAAGATACGGTTTTGTAGTTTAGTTTCGAATGTCCCCCCTGTGAAATTTCTTAATATAATAGTATGGTCCAGTTGCAGTTTACTCACATCTATGATAAATGAAATGCAATAAGTTTTTGAAGTGTCAGTAGAAAGTGTCATGTTTATAGAAAAGAAATATATATAATATTTGGGTGTCATATATATAATATATATTTGTTTGCGAATCGGCATATAAAAAATGTGTTCTATCTCATTTTCGTACTAGATAATGATTATTTACATGCATAGGTCGTCATTTTATGTTTCAACGTTTCCTTATAATTCATTTATAAACTTCAGTGACGTAACGTTTTGTAAACGTTTTACAAATTATTCTATTTTAGTATATAATCTGTGGAAAAAAGAAGCCAGCGAAAGAATATTTTCTCGAATCTGCATTCCACAATGTTGAGTTTATATTGATGCACACGATAGTCACCTTAAGCGAATTTTTAAGGGATAAAAATTCATCTTTTCTGTAAAAGTGTAATGTGTCGAATCACCGTTTCGTATGTAAAATTTTTGTTGAAATAGGTATAAACCTTGTATGTGATATAGACACTCTGGTTTCTCTTCAAACCCACGAATATATCTTTCGCCTTTTACTAAAGATATCCGTGGAGAGGAACAATTAACGAGTCTATAGACAATTTCTTTCGCCTTACAGTTGTAAGGTTGCATAACGAAAACAATTATAACTAGTATGAAGCCAATTCTTCTTGTCTTGGTCGACAAATCATAATTATCGTTGAATTCAAAAATAAAACAAAATACAAAAATAAAATAATTTTTTTTCCCGAGCACGGTTCGAACTCGTACCTAGAGCCCTACGAAAATACTTATGTTGTAAAACAAAAAAGAGTGAGTGTCGAGTTTGCGAGGCGGTACCTCCGCCGACAGAACCGAAGTCCCACCGACGAAGGTAGATCTAGCTGCTTTAGGCTCAGTAGAAGTAGGTCATTGTTCCACCACGCTACGGCTCACCCGATGGAATATTGGAAAAATACAATACATATGATTAACTGTACTAGTTGTGCAATATCCTGAATGTACACGCATGCTTATGTTAGCCTCGCGCGGTATATTTAAATCGACCTATATTAAGGTAGCAAGATACGGTTTTGTAGTTTAGTTTCGAATGTCCCCCCTGTGAAATTTCTTAATATAGTAGTATGGTCCAGTTGCAGTTTACTCACATCTATGATAAATGAAATGCAATAAGTTTTTGAAGTGTCAGTAGAAAGTGTCATGTTTATAGAAAAGAAATATATATAATATTTGGGTGTCATATATATTATATATATTTGTTTGCGAATCGGCATATAAAAAATGTGTTCTATCTCATTGTCGTTCTAGATAATGATTATTTACATGCATAGGTCGTCATTTTATGTTTCAACGTTTCCTTATAATTCATTTATAAACTTCAGTGACGTAACGTTTTGTAAACGTTTTACAAATTATTCTATTTTAGTATATAATCTGTGGAAAAAAGAAGCCAGCGAAAGAATATTTTCTCGAATCTGCATTCCACAATGTTGAGTTTATATTGATGCACACGATTGTCACCTTAAGCGAATTTTTAAGGGATAAAAATTCATCTTTTCTGTAAAAGTGTAATGTGTCGAATCACCGTTTCGTATGTACAATTTTTGTTGAAATAGGTATAAACCTTGTATGTGATATAGACACTCTGGTTTCTCTTCAAACCCACGAATATATCTTTCGCCTTTTACTAAAGATATCCGTGGAGAGGAACAATTAACGAGTCTATAGACAATTTCTTTCGCCTTACAGTTGTAAGGTTTCATAACGAAAACAATTATAACTAGTATGAAGCCAATTCTTCTTGTCTTGGTCGACAAATCATAATTATCGTTGAATTCAAAAATAAAACAAAATACAAAAATAAAATAATTTTTTTTCCCGAGCACGGTTCGAACTCGTACCTAGAGCCCTACGAAAATACTTATGTTGTAAAACAAAAAAGAGTGAGTGTCGAGTTTGCGAGGCGGTACCTCCGCCGACAGAACCGAAGTCCCACCGACGAAGGTAGATCTAGCTGCTTTAGGCTCAGTAGAAGTAGGTCATTGTTCCACCACGCTACGGCTCACCCGATGGAATATTGGAAAAATACAATACATATGATTAACTGTACTAGTTGTGCAATATCCTGAATGTACACGCATGCTTATGTTAGCCTCGCTCGGTATATTTAAATCGACCTATATTAAGGTAGCAAGATACGGTTTTGTAGTTTAGTTTCGAATGTCCCCCCTGTGAAATTTCTTAATATAGTAGTATGGTCCAGTTGCAGTTTACTCACATCTATGATAAATGAAATGCAATAAGTTTTTGAAGTGTCAGTAGAAAGTGTCATGTTTATAGAAAAGAAATATATATAATATTTGGGTGTCATATATATAATATATATTTGTTTGCGAATCGGCATATAAAAATGTGTTCTATCTCATTTTCGTACTAGATAATGATTATTTACATGCATAGGTCGTCATTTTATGTTTCAACGTTTCCTTATAATTCATTTATAAACTTCAGTGACGTAACGTTTTACAAATTATTCTATTTTAGTATATAATCTGTGGAAAAAAGAAGCCAGCGAAAGAATATTTTCTCGAATCTGCATTCCACAATGTTGAGTTTATATTGATGCACACGATTGTCACCTTAAGCGAATTTTTAAGGGATAAAAATTCATCTTTTCTGTAAAAGTGTAATGTGTCGAATCACCGTTTCGTATGTAAAATTTTTGTTGAAATAGGTATAAACCTTGTATGTGATATAGACACTCTGGTTTCTCTTCAAACCCACGAATATATCTTTCGCCTTTTACTAAAGATATCCGTGGAGAGGAACAATTAACGAGTCTATAGACAATTTCTTTCGCCTTACAGTTGTAAGGTTTCATAACGAAAACAATTATAACTAGTATGAAGCCAATTCTTCTTGTCTTGGTCGACAAATCATAATTATCGTTGAATTCAAAAATAAAACAAAATACAAAAATAAAATAATTTTTTTTCCCGAGCACGGTTCGAACTCGTACCTAGAGCCCTACGAAAATACTTATGTTGTAAAACAAAAAAGAGTGAGTGTCGAGTTTGCGAGGCGGTACCTCCGCCGACAGAACCGAAGTCCCACCGACGAAGGTAGATCTAGCTGCTTTAGGCTCAGTAGAAGTAGGTCATTGTTCCACCACGCTACGGCTCACCCGATGGAATATTGGAAAAATACAATACATATGATTAACTGTACTAGTTGTGCAATATCCTGAATGTACACGCATGCTTATGTTAGCCTCGCGCGGTATATTTAAATCGACCTATATTAAGGTAGCAAGATACGGTTTTGTAGTTTAGTTTCGAATGTCCCCCCTGTGAAATTTCTTAATATAATAGTATGGTCCAGTTGCAGTTTACTCACATCTATGATAAATGAAATGCAATAAGTTTTTGAAGTGTCAGTAGAAAGTGTCATGTTTATAGAAAAGAAATATATATAATATTTGGGTGTCATATATATAATATATATTTGTTTGCGAATCGGCATATAAAAAATGTGTTCTATCTCATTTTCGTACTAGATAATGATTATTTACATGCATAGGTCGTCATTTTATGTTTCAACGTTTCCTTATAATTCATTTATAAACTTCAGTGACGTAACGTTTTGTAAACGTTTTACAAATTATTCTATTTTAGTATATAATCTGTGGAAAAAAGAAGCCAGCGAAAGAATATTTTCTCGAATCTGCATTCCACAATGTTGAGTTTATATTGATGCACACGATAGTCACCTTAAGCGAATTTTTAAGGGATAAAAATTCATCTTTTCTGTAAAAGTGTAATGTGTCGAATCACCGTTTCGTATGTAAAATTTTTGTTGAAATAGGTATAAACCTTGTATGTGATATAGACACTCTGGTTTCTCTTCAAACCCACGAATATATCTTTCGCCTTTTACTAAAGATATCCGTGGAGAGGAACAATTAACGAGTCTATAGACAATTTCTTTCGACTTACAGTTGTAAGGTTTCATAACGAAAACAATTATAACTAGTATGAAGCCAATTCTTCTTGTCTTGGTCGACAAATCATAATTATCGTTGAATTCAAAAATAAAACAAAATACAAAAATAAAATAATTTTTTTTCCCGAGCACGGTTCGAACTCGTACCTAGAGCCCTACGAAAATACTTATGTTGTAAAACAAAAAAGAGTGAGTGTCGAGTTTGCGAGGCGGTACCTCCGCCGACAGAACCGAAGTCCCACCGACGAAGGTAGATCTAGCTGCTTTAGGCTCAGTAGAAGTAGGTCATTGTTCCACCACGCTACGGCTCACCCGATGGAATATTGGAAAAATACAATACATATGATTAACTGTACTAGTTGTGCAATATCCTGAATGTACACGCATGCTTATGTTAGCCTCGCGCGGTATATTTAAATCGACCTATATTAAGGTAGCAAGATACGGTTTTGTAGTTTAGTTTCGAATGTCCCCCCTGTGAAATTTCTTAATATAGTAGTATGGTCCAGTTGCAGTTTACTCACATCTATGATAAATGAAATGCAATAAGTTTTTGAAGTGTCAGTAGAAAATGTCATGTTTATAGAAAAGAAATATATATAATATTTGGGTGTCATATATATTATATATATTTGTTTGCGAATCGGCATATAAAAAATGTGTTCTATCTCATTGTCGTTCTAGATAATGATTATTTACATGCATAGGTCGTCATTTTATGTTTCAACGTTTCCTTATAATTCATTTATAAACTTCAGTGACGTAACGTTTTGTAAACGTTTTACAAATTATTCTATTTTAGTATATAATCTGTGGAAAAAAGAAGCCAGCGAAAGAATATTTTCTCGAATCTGCATTCCACAATGTTGAGTTTATATTGATGCACACGATTGTCACCTTAAGCGAATTTTTAAGGGATAAAAATTCATCTTTTCTGTAAAAGTGTAATGTGTCGAATCACCGTTTCGTATGTACAATTTTTGTTGAAATAGGTATAAACCTTGTATGTGATATAGACACTCTGGTTTCTCTTCAAACCCACGAATATATCTTTCGCCTTTTACTAAAGATATCCGTGGAGAGGAACAATTAACGAGTCTATAGACAATTTCTTTCGCCTTACAGTTGTAAGGTTTCATAACGAAAACAATTATAACTAGTATGAAGCCAATTCTTCTTGTCTTGGTCGACAAATCATAATTATCGTTGAATTCAAAAATAAAACAAAATACAAAAATAAAATAATTTTTTTTCCCGAGCACGGTTCGAACTCGTACCTAGAGCCCTACGAAAATACTTATGTTGTAAAACAAAAAAGAGTGAGTGTCGAGTTTGCGAGGCGGTACCTCCGCCGACAGAACCGAAGTCCCACCGACGAAGGTAGATCTAGCTGCTTTAGGCTCAGTAGAAGTAGGTCATTGTTCCACCACGCTACGGCTCACCCGATGGAATATTGGAAAAATACAATACATATGATTAACTGTACTAGTTGTGCAATATCCTGAATGTACACGCATGCTTATGTTAGCCTCGCGCGGTATATTTAAATCGACCTATATTAAGGTAGCAAGATACGGTTTTGTAGTTTAGTTTCGAATGTCCCCCCTGTGAAATTTCTTAATATAGTAGTATGGTCCAGTTGCAGTTTACTCACATCTATGATAAATGAAATGCAAATAAGTTTTTGAAGTGTCAGTAGAAAGTGTCATGTTTATAGAAAAGAAATATATATAATATTTGGGTGTCATATATATAATATATATTTGTTTGCGAATCGGCATATAAAAAATGTGTTCTATCTCATTTTCGTACTAGATAATGATTATTTACATGCATAGGTCGTCATTTTATGTTTCAACGTTTCCTTATAATTCATTTATAAACTTCAGTGACGTAACGTTTTGTAAACGTTTTACAAATTATTCTATTTTAGTATATAATCTGTGGAAAAAAGAAGCCAGCGAAAGAATATTTTCTCGAATCTGCATTCCACAATGTTGAGTTTATATTGATGCACACGATTGTCACCTTAAGCGAATTTTTAAGGGATAAAAATTCATCTTTTCTGTAAAAGTGTAATGTGTCGAATCACCGTTTCGTATGTAAAATTTTTGTTGAAATAGGTGTAAACCTTGTATGTGATATAGACACTCTGGTTTCTCTTCAAACCCACGAATATATCTTTCGCCTTTTACTAAAGATATCCGTGGAGAGGAACAATTAACGAGTCTATAGACAATTTCTTTCGCCTTACAGTTGTAAGGTTTCATAACGAAAACAATTATAACTAGTATGAAGCCAATTCTTCTTGTCTTGGTCGACAAATCATAATTATCGTTGAATTCAAAAATAAAACAAAATACAAAAATAAAATAATTTTTTTTCCCGAGCACGGTTCGAACTCGTACCTAGAGCCCTACGAAAATACTTATGTTGTAAAACAAAAAAGAGTGAGTGTCGAGTTTGCGAGGCGGTACCTCCGCCGACAGAACCGAAGTCCCACCGACGAAGGTAGATCTAGCTGCTTTAGGCTCAGTAGAAGTAGGTCATTGTTCCACCACGCTACGGCTCACCCGATGGAATATTGGAAAAATACAATACATATGATTACCTGTACTAGTTGTGCAATATCCTGAATGTACACGCATGCTTATGTTAGCCTCGCGCGGTATATTTAAATCGACCTATATTAAGGTAGCAAGATACGGTTTTGTAGTTTAGTTTCGAATGTCCCCCCTGTGAAATTTCTTAATATAATAGTATGGTCCAGTTGCAGTTTACTCACATCTATGATAAATGAAATGCAATAAGTTTTTGAAGTGTCAGTAGAAAGTGTCATGTTTATAGAAAAGAAATATATATAATATTTGGGTGTCATATATATAATATATATTTGTTTGCGAATCGGCATATAAAAAATGTGTTCTATCTCATTTTCGTACTAGATAATGATTATTTACATGCATAGGTCGTCATTTTATGTTTCAACGTTTCCTTATAATTCATTTATAAACTTCAGTGACGTAACGTTTTGTAAACGTTTTACAAATTATTCTATTTTAGTATATAATCTGTGGAAAAAAGAAGCCAGCGAAAGAATATTTTCTCGAATCTGCATTCCACAATGTTGAGTTTATATTGATGCACACGATTGTCACCTTAAGCGAATTTTTAAGGGATAAAAATTCATCTTTTCTGTAAAAGTGTAATGTGTCGAATCACCGTTTCGTATGTAAAATTTTTGTTGAAATAGGTATAAACCTTGTATGTGATATAGACACTCTGGTTTCTCTTCAAACCCACGAATATATCTTTCGCCTTTTACTAAAGATATCCGTGGAGAGGAACAATTAACGAGTCTATAGACAATTTCTTTCGCCTTACAGTTGTAAGGTTTCATAACGAAAACAATTATAACTAGTATGAAGCCAATTCTTCTTGTCTTGGTCGACAAATCATAATTATCGTTGAATTCAAAAATAAAACAAAATACAAAAATAAAATAATTTTTTTTCCCGAGCACGGTTCGAACTCGTACCTAGAGCCCTACGAAAATACTTATGTTGTAAAACAAAAAAGAGTGAGTGTCGAGTTTGCGAGGCGGTACCTCCGCCGACAGAACCGAAGTCCCACCGACGAAGGTAGATCTAGCTGCTTTAGGCTCAGTAGAAGTAGGTCATTGTTCCACCACGCTACGGCTCACCCGATGGAATATTGGAAAAATACAATACATATGATTACCTGTACTAGTTGTGCAATATCCTGAATGTACACGCATGCTTATGTTAGCCTCGCGCGGTATATTTAAATCGACCTATATTAAGGTAGCAAGATACGGTTTTGTAGTTTAGTTTCGAATGTCCCCCCTGTGAAATTTCTTAATATAATAGTATGGTCCAGTTGCAGTTTACTCACATCTATGATAAATGAAATGCAATAAGTTTTTGAAGTGTCAGTAGAAAGTGTCATGTTTATAGAAAAGAAATATATATAATATTTGGGTGTCATATATATAATATATATTTGTTTGCGAATCGGCATATAAAAAATGTGTTCTATCTCATTTTCGTACTAGATAATGATTATTTACATGCATAGGTCGTCATTTTATGTTTCAACGTTTCCTTATAATTCATTTATAAACTTCAGTGACGTAACGTTTTGTAAACGTTTTACAAATTATTCTATTTTAGTATATAATCTGTGGAAAAAAGAAGCCAGCGAAAGAATATTTTCTCGAATCTGCATTCCACAATGTTGAGTTTATATTGATGCACACGATTGTCACCTTAAGCGAATTTTTAAGGGATAAAAATTCATCTTTTCTGTAAAAGTGTAATGTGTCGAATCACCGTTTCGTATGTAAAATTTTTGTTGAAATAGGTATAAACCTTGTATGTGATATAGACACTCTGGTTTCTCTTCAAACCCACGAATATATCTTTCGCCTTTTACTAAAGATATCCGTGGAGAGGAACAATTAACGAGTCTATAGACAATTTCTTTCGCCTTACAGTTGTAAGGTTTCATAACGAAAACAATTATAACTAGTATGAAGCCAATTCTTCTTGTCTTGGTCGACAAATCATAATTATCGTTGAATTCAAAAATAAAACAAAATACAAAAATAAAATAATTTTTTTTCCCGAGCACGGTTCGAACTCGTACCTAGAGCCCTACGAAAATACTTATGTTGTAAAACAAAAAAGAGTGAGTGTCGAGTTTGCGAGGCGGTACCTCCGCCGACAGAACCGAAGTCCCACCGACGAAGGTAGATCTAGCTGCTTTAGGCTCAGTAGAAGTAGGTCATTGTTCCACCACGCTACGGCTCACCCGATGGAATATTGGAAAAATACAATACATATGATTAACTGTACTAGTTGTGCAATATCCTGAATGTACACGCATGCTTATGTTAGCCTCGCGCGGTATATTTAAATCGACCTATATTAAGGTAGCAAGATACGGTTTTGTAGTTTAGTTTCGAATGTCCCCCCTGTGAAATTTCTTAATATAGTAGTATGGTCCAGTTGCAGTTTACTCACATCTATGATAAATGAAATGCAATAAGTTTTTGAAGTGTCAGTAGAAAGTGTCATGTTTATAGAAAAGAAATATATATAATATTTGGGTGTCATATATATAATATATATTTGTTTGCGAATCGGCATATAAAAAATGTGTTCTATCTCATTTTCGTACTAGATAATGATTATTTACATGCATAGGTCGTCATTTTATGTTTCAACGTTTCCTTATAATTCATTTATAAACTTCAGTGACGTAACGTTTTGTAAACGTTTTACAAATTATTCTATTTTAGTATATAATCTGTGGAAAAAAGAAGCCAGCGAAAGAATATTTTCTCGAATCTGCATTCCACAATGTTGAGTTTATATTGATGCACACGATTGTCACCTTAAGCGAATTTTTAAGGGATAAAAATTCATCTTTTCTGTAAAAGTGTAATGTGTCGAATCACCGTTTCGTATGTAAAATTTTTGTTGAAATAGGTATAAACCTTGTATGTGATATAGACACTCTGGTTTCTCTTCAAACCCACGAATATATCTTTCGCCTTTTACTAAAGATATCCGTGGAGAGGAACAATTAACGAGTCTATAGACAATTTCTTTCGCCTTACAGTTGTAAGGTTTCATAACGAAAACAATTATAACTAGTATGAAGCCAATTCTTCTTGTCTTGGTCGACAAATCATAATTATCGTTGAATTCAAAAATAAAACAAAATACAAAAATAAAATAATTTTTTTTCCCGAGCACGGTTCGAACTCGTACCTAGAGCCCTACGAAAATACTTATGTTGTAAAACAAAAAAGAGTGAGTGTCGAGTTTGCGAGGCGGTACCTCCGCCGACAGAACCGAAGTCCCACCGACGAAGGTAGATCTAGCTGCTTTAGGCTCAGTAGAAGTAGGTCATTGTTCCACCACGCTACGGCTCACCCGATGGAATATTGGAAAAATACAATACATATGATTACCTGTACTAGTTGTGCAATATCCTGAATGTACACGCATGCTTATGTTAGCCTCGCGCGGTATATTTAAATCGACCTATATTAAGGTAGCAAGATACGGTTTTGTAGTTTAGTTTCGAATGTCCCCCCTGTGAAATTTCTTAATATAGTAGTATGGTCCAGTTGCAGTTTACTCACATCTATGATAAATGAAATGCAATAAGTTTTTGAAGTGTCAGTAGAAAGTGTCATGTTTATAGAAAAGAAATATATATAATATTTGGGTGTCATATATATAATATATATTTGTTTGCGAATCGGCATATAAAAAATGTGTTCTATCTCATTTTCGTACTAGATAATGATTATTTACATGCATAGGTCGTCATTTTATGTTTCAACGTTTCCTTATAATTCATTTATAAACTTCAGTGACGTAACGTTTTGTAAACGTTTTACAAATTATTCTATTTTAGTATATAATCTGTGGAAAAAAGAAGCCAGCGAAAGAATATTTTCTCGAATCTGCATTCCACAATGTTGAGTTTATATTGATGCACACGATTGTCACCTTAAGCGAATTTTTAAGGGATAAAAATTCATCTTTTCTGTAAAAGTGTAATGTGTCGAATCACCGTTTCGTATGTAAAATTTTTGTTGAAATAGGTATAAACCTTGTATGTGATATAGACACTCTGGTTTCTCTTCAAACCCACGAATATATCTTTCGCCTTTTACTAAAGATATCCGTGGAGAGGAACAATTAACGAGTCTATAGACAATTTCTTTCGCCTTACAGTTGTAAGGTTTCATAACGAAAACAATTATAACTAGTATGAAGCCAATTCTTCTTGTCTTGGTCGACAAATCATAATTATCGTTGAATTCAAAAATAAAACAAAATACAAAAATAAAATAATTTTTTTTCCCGAGCACGGTTCGAACTCGTACCTAGAGCCCTACGAAAATACTTATGTTGTAAAACAAAAAAGAGTGAGTGTCGAGTTTGCGAGGCGGTACCTCCGCCGACAGAACCGAAGTCCCACCGACGAAGGTAGATCTAGCTGCTTTAGGCTCAGTAGAAGTAGGTCATTGTTCCACCACGCTACGGCTCACCCGATGGAATATTGGAAAAATACAATACATATGATTACCTGTACTAGTTGTGCAATATCCTGAATGTACACGCATGCTTATGTTAGCCTCGCGCGGTATATTTAAATCGACCTATATTAAGGTAGCAAGATACGGTTTTGTAGTTTAGTTTCGAATGTCCCCCCTGTGAAATTTCTTAATATAGTAGTATGGTCCAGTTGCAGTTTACTCACATCTATGATAAATGAAATGCAATAAGTTTTTGAAGTGTCAGTAGAAAGTGTCATGTTTATAGAAAAGAAATATATATAATATTTGGGTGTCATATATATAATATATATTTGTTTGCGAATCGGCATATAAAAAATGTGTTCTATCTCATTTTCGTACTAGATAATGATTATTTACATGCATAGGTCGTCATTTTATGTTTCAACGTTTCCTTATAATTCATTTATAAACTTCAGTGACGTAACGTTTTGTAAACGTTTTACAAATTATTCTATTTTAGTATATAATCTGTGGAAAAAAGAAGCCAGCGAAAGAATATTTTCTCGAATCTGCATTCCACAATGTTGAGTTTATATTGATGCACACGATTGTCACCTTAAGCGAATTTTTAAGGGATAAAAATTCATCTTTTCTGTAAAAGTGTAATGTGTCGAATCACCGTTTCGTATGTAAAATTTTTGTTGAAATAGGTATAAACCTTGTATGTGATATAGACACTCTGGTTTCTCTTCAAACCCACGAATATATCTTTCGCCTTTTACTAAAGATATCCGTGGAGAGGAACAATTAACGAGTCTATAGACAATTTCTTTCGCCTTACAGTTGTAAGGTTTCATAACGAAAACAATTATAACTAGTATGAAGCCAATTCTTCTTGTCTTGGTCGACAAATCATAATTATCGTTGAATTCAAAAATAAAACAAAATACAAAAATAAAATAATTTTTTTTCCCGAGCACGGTTCGAACTCGTACCTAGAGCCCTACGAAAATACTTATGTTGTAAAACAAAAAAGAGTGAGTGTCGAGTTTGCGAGGCGGTACCTCCGCCGACAGAACCGAAGTCCCACCGACGAAGGTAGATCTAGCTGCTTTAGGCTCAGTAGAAGTAGGTCATTGTTCCACCACGCTACGGCTCACCCGATGGAATATTGGAAAAATACAATACATATGATTACCTGTACTAGTTGTGCAATATCCTGAATGTACACGCATGCTTATGTTAGCCTCGCGCGGTATATTTAAATCGACCTATATTAAGGTAGCAAGATACGGTTTTGTAGTTTAGTTTCGAATGTCCCCCCTGTGAAATTTCTTAATATAGTAGTATGGTCCAGTTGCAGTTTACTCACATCTATGATAAATGAAATGCAATAAGTTTTTGAAGTGTCAGTAGAAAGTGTCATGTTTATAGAAAAGAAATATATATAATATTTGGGTGTCATATATATAATATATATTTGTTTGCGAATCGGCATATAAAAAATGTGTTCTATCTCATTTTCGTACTAGATAATGATTATTTACATGCATAGGTCGTCATTTTATGTTTCAACGTTTCCTTATAATTCATTTATAAACTTCAGTGACGTAACGTTTTGTAAACGTTTTACAAATTATTCTATTTTAGTATATAATCTGTGGAAAAAAGAAGCCAGCGAAAGAATATTTTCTCGAATCTGCATTCCACAATGTTGAGTTTATATTGATGCACACGATTGTCACCTTAAGCGAATTTTTAAGGGATAAAAATTCATCTTTTCTGTAAAAGTGTAATGTGTCGAATCACCGTTTCGTATGTAAAATTTTTGTTGAAATAGGTATAAACCTTGTATGTGATATAGACACTCTGGTTTCTCTTCAAACCCACGAATATATCTTTCGCCTTTTACTAAAGATATCCGTGGAGAGGAACAATTAACGAGTCTATAGACAATTTCTTTCGCCTTACAGTTGTAAGGTTTCATAACGAAAACAATTATAACTAGTATGAAGCCAATTCTTCTTGTCTTGGTCGACAAATCATAATTATCGTTGAATTCAAAAATAAAACAAAATACAAAAATAAAATAATTTTTTTTCCCGAGCACGGTTCGAACTCGTACCTAGAGCCCTACGAAAATACTTATGTTGTAAAACAAAAAAGAGTGAGTGTCGAGTTTGCGAGGCGGTACCTCCGCCGACAGAACCGAAGTCCCACCGACGAAGGTAGATCTAGCTGCTTTAGGCTCAGTAGAAGTAGGTCATTGTT
This sequence comes from Limnoperna fortunei, assembly GCA_944474755.1. NCBI lineage: Eukaryota > Metazoa > Mollusca > Bivalvia > Mytilida > Modiolidae > Limnoperna > Limnoperna fortunei. The sequence continues at coordinate 39,673,056 of OX104124.1, forward strand.
CCACCACGCTACGGCTCACCCGATGGAATATTGGAAAAATACAATACATATGATTACCTGTACTAGTTGTGCAATATCCTGAATGTACACGCATGCTTATGTTAGCCTCGCGCGGTATATTTAAATCGACCTATATTAAGGTAGCAAGATACGGTTTTGTAGTTTAGTTTCGAATGTCCCCCCTGTGAAATTTCTTAATATAGTAGTATGGTCCAGTTGCAGTTTACTCACATCTATGATAAATGAAATGCAATAAGTTTTTGAAGTGTCAGTAGAAAGTGTCATGTTTATAGAAAAGAAATATATATAATATTTGGGTGTCATATATATAATATATATTTGTTTGCGAATCGGCATATAAAAAATGTGTTCTATCTCATTTTCGTACTAGATAATGATTATTTACATGCATAGGTCGTCATTTTATGTTTCAACGTTTCCTTATAATTCATTTATAAACTTCAGTGACGTAACGTTTTGTAAACGTTTTACAAATTATTCTATTTTAGTATATAATCTGTGGAAAAAAGAAGCCAGCGAAAGAATATTTTCTCGAATCTGCATTCCACAATGTTGAGTTTATATTGATGCACACGATTGTCACCTTAAGCGAATTTTTAAGGGATAAAAATTCATCTTTTCTGTAAAAGTGTAATGTGTCGAATCACCGTTTCGTATGTAAAATTTTTGTTGAAATAGGTATAAACCTTGTATGTGATATAGACACTCTGGTTTCTCTTCAAACCCACGAATATATCTTTCGCCTTTTACTAAAGATATCCGTGGAGAGGAACAATTAACGAGTCTATAGACAATTTCTTTCGCCTTACAGTTGTAAGGTTTCATAACGAAAACAATTATAACTAGTATGAAGCCAATTCTTCTTGTCTTGGTCGACAAATCATAATTATCGTTGAATTCAAAAATAAAACAAAATACAAAAATAAAATAATTTTTTTTCCCGAGCACGGTTCGAACTCGTACCTAGAGCCCTACGAAAATACTTATGTTGTAAAACAAAAAAGAGTGAGTGTCGAGTTTGCGAGGCGGTACCTCCGCCGACAGAACCGAAGTCCCACCGACGAAGGTAGATCTAGCTGCTTTAGGCTCAGTAGAAGTAGGTCATTGTTCCACCACGCTACGGCTCACCCGATGGAATATTGGAAAAATACAATACATATGATTACCTGTACTAGTTGTGCAATATCCTGAATGTACACGCATGCTTATGTTAGCCTCGCGCGGTATATTTAAATCGACCTATATTAAGGTAGCAAGATACGGTTTTGTAGTTTAGTTTCGAATGTCCCCCCTGTGAAATTTCTTAATATAGTAGTATGGTCCAGTTGCAGTTTACTCACATCTATGATAAATGAAATGCAATAAGTTTTTGAAGTGTCAGTAGAAAGTGTCATGTTTATAGAAAAGAAATATATATAATATTTGGGTGTCATATATATAATATATATTTGTTTGCGAATCGGCATATAAAAAATGTGTTCTATCTCATTTTCGTACTAGATAATGATTATTTACATGCATAGGTCGTCATTTTATGTTTCAACGTTTCCTTATAATTCATTTATAAACTTCAGTGACGTAACGTTTTGTAAACGTTTTACAAATTATTCTATTTTAGTATATAATCTGTGGAAAAAAGAAGCCAGCGAAAGAATATTTTCTCGAATCTGCATTCCACAATGTTGAGTTTATATTGATGCACACGATTGTCACCTTAAGCGAATTTTTAAGGGATAAAAATTCATCTTTTCTGTAAAAGTGTAATGTGTCGAATCACCGTTTCGTATGTAAAATTTTTGTTGAAATAGGTATAAACCTTGTATGTGATATAGACACTCTGGTTTCTCTTCAAACCCACGAATATATCTTTCGCCTTTTACTAAAGATATCCGTGGAGAGGAACAATTAACGAGTCTATAGACAATTTCTTTCGACTTACAGTTGTAAGGTTTCATAACGAAAACAATTATAACTAGTATGAAGCCAATTCTTCTTGTCTTGGTCGACAAATCATAATTATCGTTGAATTCAAAAATAAAACAAAATACAAAAATAAAATAATTTTTTTTCCCGAGCACGGTTCGAACTCGTACCTAGAGCCCTACGAAAATACTTATGTTGTAAAACAAAAAAGAGTGAGTGTCGAGTTTGCGAGGCGGTACCTCCGCCGACAGAACCGAAGTCCCACCGACGAAGGTAGATCTAGCTGCTTTAGGCTCAGTAGAAGTAGGTCATTGTTCCACCACGCTACGGCTCACCCGATGGAATATTGGAAAAATACAATACATATGATTAACTGTACTAGTTGTGCAATATCCTGAATGTACACGCATGCTTATGTTAGCCTCGCGCGGTATATTTAAATCGACCTATATTAAGGTAGCAAGATACGGTTTTGTAGTTTAGTTTCGAATGTCCCCCCTGTGAAATTTCTTAATATAATAGTATGGTCCAGTTGCAGTTTACTCACATCTATGATAAATGAAATGCAATAAGTTTTTGAAGTGTCAGTAGAAAGTGTCATGTTTATAGATTTTTTTTTGTTTGAATGGTGTTTTAACGCCACTTTCAGCAATTTTTCAGCTATTTCATGGCGTCCAGTTTTTTATTGGGAGAGGAAGCCGGAGTACCCGGAGAGAACCCCCGACCTGCGGTAGGAAAACTGGCAATCCTTGTCAATTAAGATGGAGTCGAGTACACCCTTCATGTTTATAGAAAAGAAATATATATAATATTTGGGTGTCATATATATAATATATATTTGTTTGCGAATCGGCATATAAAAAATGTGTTCTATCTCATTTTCGTACTAGATAATGATTATTTACATGCATAGGTCGTCATTTTATGTTTCAACGTTTCCTTATAATTCATTTATAAACTTCAGTGACGTAACGTTTTGTAAACGTTTTACAAATTATTCTATTTTAGTATATAATCTGTCGAAAAAAGAAGCCAGCGAAAGAATATTTTCTCGAATCTGCATTCCACAATGTTGAGTTTATATTGATGCACACGATTGTCACCTTAAGCGAATTTTTAAGGGATAAAAATTCATCTTTTCTGTAAAAGTGTAATGTGTCGAATCACCGTTTCGTATGTAAAATTTTTGTTGAAATAGGTATAAACCTTGTATGTGATATAGACACTCTGGTTTCTCTTCAAACCCACGAATATATCTTTCGCCTTTTACTAAAGATATCCGTGGAGAGGAACAATTAACGAGTCTATAGACAATTTCTTTCGACTTACAGTTGTAAGGTTTCATAACGAAAACAATTATAACTAGTATGAAGCCAATTCTTCTTGTCTTGGTCGACAAATCATAATTATCGTTGAATTCAAAAATAAAACAAAATACAAAAATAAAATAATTTTTTTTCCCGAGCACGGTTCGAACTCGTACCTAGAGCCCTACGAAAATACTTATGTTGTAAAACAAAAAAGAGTGAGTGTCGAGTTTGCGAGGCGGTACCTCCGCCGACAGAACCGAAGTCCCACCGACGAAGGTAGATCTAGCTGCTTTAGGCTCAGTAGAAGTAGGTCATTGTTCCACCACGCTACGGCTCACCCGATGGAATATTGGAAAAATATAATACATATGATTAACTGTACTAGTTGTGCAATATCCTGAATGTACACGCATGCTTATGTTAGCCTCGCGCGGTATATTTAAATCGACCTATATTAAGGTAGCAAGATACGGTTTTGTAGTTTAGTTTCGAATGTCCCCCCTGTGAAATTTCTTAATATAATAGTATGGTCCAGTTGCAGTTTACTCACATCTATGATAAATGAAATGCAATAAGTTTTTGAAGTGTCAGTAGAAAGTGTCATGTTTATAGAAAAGAAATATATATAATATTTGGGTGTCATATATATAATATATATTTGTTTGCGAATCGGCATATAAAAAATGTGTTCTATCTCATTTTCGTACTAGATAATGATTATTTACATGCATAGGTCGTCATTTTATGTTTCAACGTTTCCTTATAATTCATTTATAAACTTCAGTGACGTAACGTTTTGTAAACGTTTTACAAATTATTCTATTTTAGTATATAATCTGTGGAAAAAAGAAGCCAGCGAAAGAATATTTTCTCGAATCTGCATTCCACAATGTTGAGTTTATATTGATGCACACGATTGTCACCTTAAGCGAATTTTTAAGGGATAAAAATTCATCTTTTCTGTAAAAGTGTAATGTGTCGAATCACCGTTTCGTATGTAAAATTTTTGTTGAAATAGGTATAAACCTTGTATGTGATATAGACACTCTGGTTTCTCTTCAAACCCACGAATATATCTTTCGCCTTTTACTAAAGATATCCGTGGAGAGGAACAATTAACGAGTCTATAGACAATTTCTTTCGCCTTACAGTTGTAAGGTTTCATAACGAAAACAATTATAACTAGTATGAAGCCAATTCTTCTTGTCTTGGTCGACAAATCATAATTATCGTTGAATTCAAAAATAAAACAAAATACAAAAATAAAATAATTTTTTTTCCCGAGCACGGTTCGAACTCGTACCTAGAGCCCTACGAAAATACTTATGTTGTAAAACAAAAAAGAGTGAGTGTCGAGTTTGCGAGGCGGTACCTCCGCCGACAGAACCGAAGTCCCACCGACGAAGGTAGATCTAGCTGCTTTAGGCTCAGTAGAAGTAGGTCATTGTTCCACCACGCTACGGCTCACCCGATGGAATATTGGAAAAATACAATACATATGATTACCTGTACTAGTTGTGCAATATCCTGAATGTACACGCATGCTTATGTTAGCCTCGCGCGGTATATTTAAATCGACCTATATTAAGGTAGCAAGATACGGTTTTGTAGTTTAGTTTCGAATGTCCCCCCTGTGAAATTTCTTAATATAGTAGTATGGTCCAGTTGCAGTTTACTCACATCTATGATAAATGAAATGCAATAAGTTTTTGAAGTGTCAGTAGAAAGTGTCATGTTTATAGAAAAGAAATATATATAATATTTGGGTGTCATATATATAATATATATTTGTTTGCGAATCGGCATATAAAAAATGTGTTCTATCTCATTTTCGTACTAGATAATGATTATTTACATGCATAGGTCGTCATTTTATGTTTCAACGTTTCCTTATAATTCATTTATAAACTTCAGTGACGTAACGTTTTGTAAACGTTTTACAAATTATTCTATTTTAGTATATAATCTGTGGAAAAAAGAAGCCAGCGAAAGAATATTTTCTCGAATCTGCATTCCACAATGTTGAGTTTATATTGATGCACACGATTGTCACCTTAAGCGAATTTTTAAGGGATAAAAATTCATCTTTTCTGTAAAAGTGTAATGTGTCGAATCACCGTTTCGTATGTAAAATTTTTGTTGAAATAGGTATAAACCTTGTATGTGATATAGACCATTCGTGTCGTAGCATTCGAACGAATAGGACCGTCTCCAGTGTCTCCAGTGTCTGGAATAACTCTCTACTCTCTACTTGCGTAGCAGTTTTTCAGTATCTTCGTGGTTGCCAGCATACATAGCGACGATAAGTATTATTATTAATTTTTTTTTTTTACATATTTCTGTTCCCTTTTAAATAGTTTCTATTTAACTTAAATTATATCTGTCTGCAAATAGCAGTTATTTAAGTTAAAATCTCAGTTTACTCCCAATACAAATTAGGTCAATAAATAAGTTTTTCTCCCTTCCTAAAAAAAAAAAAAAATTTGCTTCATTTTATTAGTTTAAATTTTTAAACCGCTCAATCATGCCTAACCAAAAAAGAAAACTTTCCAGCCCCGACTCCCCTCATCAGACCTCCAAACAACAAAAGGTCTCTCAAAATCAGATAAACAAAAATGATTATCCGGTTGAAGAAACTGTGGTAATAAAGTCTAGTAACAGGGCCTTCCTCAATATCATGGCGCTCAGTTTTCAATACATGATACTGAGCTTCCTAGGGGACAAAAGCAAGGAGTCCTTCAAATTTAGGAGGCTCAAAAGTTGCTACATGGTACATGTGCCACTAGCTAGGTTGCGCTCCAAACTACTGGACGCAACAAAGCTAGGGCCGTACGATGTAACGGCTTCATTATACGACCCCAACTTTAAAAGTAAAAATAGTCACCAAAAAATCAATAAAAAAAGTCAGGACAGCCCTAACTACATATTTAAAACAATATGGCGATACATACAAACGGATGTATTATCCCTTAAAGAACAGGAACAAATTATTAAGCAGAATAACAAAATCGACGTCTCCCTAAAAGAGGTCCAAAAACCTGGCTTTTTAATTGTGAGACTAGATTCCCAATTAAAAGATGTAAAAGAGCTAAAAATGGATCATACTTTAAATTATAAATTGGCAGAATATAAACCTAATCCAAAGTTCTGCACGGTCTGTGCCAAATTAGGACACTATGCCAAGACTTGCAAAAATCAAAAGCAAACTTGTATTAAATGCTCAGAACAACATGATACCAAAATGTGTAAATCACAAACTATTAAATGCAATAACTGCAAGGGTAACCATCAGGCTAACGATAAAAAATGCCCCCAATATATATACCAAAAAACTGTTTTAGAAAATATGTATGCAAAATTTATGACATTTGAAGAAGCCAAGCAAATGGCTACACAAAACAACAAAGCTTCTACTTGTCTAAATTCAAATGCAGTAAAAACAAATAAAACTGTCAAATGCTCGGATAAGCAGGAAACACCTGTCAACTTAATAAACAATAAAAACGCGGTCAACTTAATTAAAGATAAAACACCGGTAAATATTGCTGAAAAAACATCCGTGACAATTAACAACAGTTCAGATAACGCCCTATCATACGCCGACATGTTAAAAACCCCGCCGCGATTGGTAATTGACGAATCCTCACCCCAGGAGGAAACTGGTTACAAAAACAATTCACCCATAAAAGAAACTCCTAAAATTCCCCAGCAGGATAAAATCACTAGAGTAGAAAATAAAACAAAAAATTCGATACAGTTTGTAAAGGCCATCCTGGACCTATCCCAGCACGGCCATAAAGGTAAATCCATAAAGAAAAATCAAGAAAAAATCTTAGAACAACTATTAGGATTCCTTAACGGTCAACTCAACCTTAATCTCAAAGCATCGGAATTTAATTAAGTAGCCATAACCATAGTTATTAAACAAAACATCCAGTAATAAGTATAAATAATGGGTCTATACATCCTTCAATGGAATGCGCGCTCGCTCTACGCTAACGTGAATTCCTTAAAAAATTTCTTAGACGAAAACGAAAAACCCGACGTTATATGTATTCAGGAAACCCACTTTCAAGGTAACCGATATATAAAACTTAATGGATATCAACCACCTGTAATTAAAAATAGAAACGGAATAAAAAACAATAAAGGTAAAATAAAAAGTAAGGGAGGTGGCGTAGCCGTCTATGTTTCAAACTTATTAACATACACGGAAATCGACTTCCAAGCCGAAAACATAGAAATAACAGGTGTTACCATAAATTGTCAAAACGATAAAATTAATATTGTCAATATGTATAGACCCCCTGACCAAACACTAAACTTTCAGGATTATACTAAACTTTTTAATAATATAAATCAAAATTTAGTCCTGCTAGGCGACTATAATGCAAGGTCTTCATTATGGGGGTCTATTAAAACTGATAAAAATGGACAAGTCTTAGAGGACCTAATACAACATATGGACCTCATAGTACTAAACGACGGGTCAGGCACCCGTCTAGATAACAACGGTAACACCTCCGAAATCGATCTAACCTTTGTTTCCCCTTCACTAACTAAAGATAGTCAATGGGCAGTTCTGGAAGATCCACTCGGTTCTGACCATTTTCCAATTCTAACTGTATTAAAATCAAAACCAATTAAAAATGAAGTATGCACGGCCCAAAGGTGGATATATGATAAAGCCAACTGGCACCTTTTCTCCAAAATATGCCAGAATGTAAAGATTCAAGACGTAAAACACCAAGATATTAATATTTATAACACCAACATATGCCAACAAATTACATCCATCGCAGATGCTGCCATACCAAAAACAAAAGGCAAAGTCCATATAAGGAAAAATTGTCCTTGGTGGAATACGCAATGCACGGAAGCTAAAAAAGTTAAAAGAAATAAATTACGCAGATTCGATAAAACAAAAAATAGCCATGACCTAGATGAATATAAACAAGCTTTAAAAACTTTCAAAAATATTACAGACAAAGCGCGAAAAGAATATTTTCAAGACTTTTGTTCAAAATTAAATCACAGGTCAAATGTTAAGCAGGTTTGGCAAACAATCAAAAATATGAAAGGAACTAAGGTCACTAGTCTACCTACGCTTGTCCAAAACCAAAAGCAAGCGGTAACTAATAAACAGAAAGCTAACTTGTTGGCAATGTCCTTCGCGGAAGATTGTAGCGACCAAAATCTAGAACCCGAATTTAAATTGCATAAGGAAAAATTTGAAAAGGAAAACCCAATAGAAAAAGATATAAACCCCGATAATAATAAAAAATCTATTAATAAACCCTTCACGAAAGAGGAACTAATAAAGGTACTTAAAACCAAAAAAACTACCGCACCGGGAGATGACCGGATCTCATATGAAATGTTTAAACACATGCCGGATAACATGATAAACATCGTGTTAGATCTAATAAACCAAGTTTGGGACTCTGGACAATTACCATCTTCTTGGAAAAATGCAAATGTAATCCCAATCCTTAAACCCAATAAAAATAAATCAGACCCTAAATCATATCGCCCAATCTCACTGACCTCAAACTTTTGTAAACTAATGGAAAGCATGGTAAATGAAAGACTTAAATACATCATAGAAAAAAATAATATTATCAAGGACAACCAGAGTGGTTTCCGTAAAGGTCGGTCAACGATTGACCATTTAATCAGATTAGAAACAGAAATTCAAAAAGCTAAAGCAAGAAACCAGTATCTTTTGGCGGTATTTTTAGACATTGAAAAAGCCTTCGATCTCGTTTGGAGAAAAGGTCTTCTTTACAAAATTAAACAATTTGGAATAAGCGGTAATATGTTTAACTTTATATCAGACTTTTTACAGGACCGCAAAATTCAAGTTAAAGTAAATAACGAAACCTCGGACGAACGCGAACTCCAAAACGGCACCCCCCAAGGCAGCGTTATCAGTCCGACACTGTTTAATATTTTAATAGATGATTTAGTATATCAAGCTGAAAAATCCGCTAAAACTTCGCAGTTTGCCGATGACAGTGCAATGTGGCACAGAGGCCATAACCTTAAAATACTTAGAAATAAAATGCAACGAACTTTGGATAATGTAAGTAAATGGGCCATCAAATGGGGCTTTAAGATTTCAAAAACTAAAACAATAGGTGTTATTTTTGGAAACAGAAAAGTAACATCAACCAACCTCACATTAGGCAACCAACCCATAAAATTTGAAAATCATGTTAAATTTTTAGGATTAATATTTGACCGTAAATTAACATGGAAAAAACATTTTGACTACCTAGAGGAGAGATCTAAACCTATACTCAACCTTATGAGATATGTTCAGGCTAATAATTTTGGAATGGGCACTGAAACTCTGATAATGTTGTATAAATCTCTACTCAGGTCCATACTAGACTACGGATGCCAGGTTTTCAACTCCGCCTCTAATAGTCTTAAACTTAAACTAGATAAAATACAGTATAAGGGTCTCCGAATAGCTTTAGGCGCTTTAACGTCCACGCCAGTGGAAAATCTATTAGTTGAAGCAGGCGAAAAACCGCTGCAACTTAGGCGCGACGAATTTTCATTAAAATATTACGCTAGATGCTCACAAAATCAAAAAAATCCAGCAAAAGAAACCCTCGAGGATTGTGTCGAATATAGAGCAAAATCACAAAAATGGAAAAATGACACAATCCCTTTTGGCTACAGAGTAAGGAAAGAATTAAAACTAAATAAATTAGATAAAATTCAAATAGTGAAACACAATCCTCCTACTCTTCCACCATGGATTATAAAAACCGCAAATACCTCATGTGAATTAAAAAATAAAATAGATAAAGGAGATGACCCTAATATAATAAAAACTATAACCCTAGAACACATAGATAGTAAATATAAAAACTTTGAAAAAATTTATACCGATGGTTCAAAGGACCCAATCACCGGTAAAACTGCTTGCGCGTTTACCGTACCAAAAGCAAAATATGTATTCCATGAACGCTGCACCGATAATATCTCGGTATACACCACCGAAATGATAGCAATTTTCAAAGCATTAAAATGGATAGTGGATTCTGACTATCCATATCAAAAGGTAGTTATACTTACAGATTCACTGAGTGCCATCCAATCAATTGATAATAACCAATCGAGTAGACCGGATATTTTAGAGGCTATTCAAATGCTAGCATTTAAAATAAGAAATAAACAAATCGAATTAATAATAGAATGGATACCAGCCCACGTAGGTATCTTAGGAAATGAACTAGCAGATAAACTTGCTAAAGCAGCTTTAAAACAAGAAAACATAAATATAAACATAGCCTATAGTACATCTGAATTCTACGCGATCGTCAAAAATATATTTAAAAAGAAATGGCAAGATATTTGGGACACACATCGAAATTCATGGTACTACCGGCTTAATCCATCAGTTAATTCAAAGCCTTTTTTCTATCTAGGAAATCGAAACCATTCAAAAACTTTAACTAGGCTCAGACTTGGCACCACCCTTCTACCTGGTCAAATGGGGCAACACATCAAAAATATATCGCCGCTCTGCAGTGTATGCAACACCAAAGAAGACATCGAACATGTCATCCTGCACTGCGTAGCCCATAACAACGCCAGAATAAAACTTAACACAGCGCTTACTAAATTTAACATCAATACCATCGATATCAAGATCTTGTTAGACCCTCCTAAAGAATTTAAAAACCAAATATATAAAGAGCTCGTCGATTTTATTACGGAAATTGATTATCACAAATGTATATAACTATCTCTTTCGTTTCCTTTCAATTCTTGTATACACCACCTACCTAGGTGTCTTCTGCGACGGTCGCGCCCTACAACTAACAAATAAAAAGTAAAATACTCGGTACAGTAAGCCAAGCGCTTTGCCCAGGCGGCCCCGAGGGACATAGGGAATTCCAAAATAATCAACCCCTTTAACTTGTTAACAAACTACTCCTCAGTTAGGTAAGCCAAGAGCCTCGTCTCGGGCACCCTACGAGGAACACGCGAAATAACGGCAATAATAATCATGAAAAAGTTGAAATTAAACCTAAGTAGGATATGCCAAGAGCATCGTCTCGGGCAGGTGCCTACATCCGATTGCAAATTAAAGTCAAATCCTCGGTCGAGTAAGCCAAGAGCCTCGTCTCGGGCTGTTACTGAGGGAAACTCATAAAAACCCAATCCCTATAACATGTAACAACCCAACTCCTCAGTAAGGTAAGCCAAGAGCTCGTCTCGGGCACCTTACGAGGAACACGCGTAATAACGGCAACAATAATAATGAAAATATTAAAAATACACCTAAGGAGGGTACGCCAAGAGCATCGTCTCGGGCAGGTGCCTAGATCCGACTACAAATTAAAGTCAAACCTCGGTAGAGTAAGCCAAGAGCTTCGTCTCGGGTAGCTACTGAGGGACATAGAAAATAAATCATAAATACTCCAATCCCTATAACATGTAACAAACCTACTCCTCAGTAAGGTAAGCCAAGAGCTTCGTCAATAACGGCAAAAATAAATATTTAAAAAAAAAAAAAATAAAATAAAATAAACAAACCGAAGGAGGGTATGCCAAGAGCATCGTCTCGGGCGGTTCCCTACTTCGGAATACAAATAAAAGTCATCGGTAGAGTAAGCCAAGAGCCTCGTCTCGGGCACCTACTGATGATTACGCGTAATAATAATAATAATAATAATAATAATAATAATAATAATAATAATAATAATAATAATAATAATAATAATAATAATAATAATAATAATAATAATAATAATAATAATAATAATAATAATAATAATAATAATAATAATAATGATAATGATAATAATAATAATAATAATACAAAGTAGGGCATGCCAAGAGCTACGTCTCGGGCGGGTACCTACTTCTGAACAATAATCCCTGTACATAATGTTTATAGCAATCTTGTATATATTTAAGGGAAAAAAAAACCAAAAAAAAAAAAAAAAAAAAAAAAAAAAAAAAACAGAATAGAATACTCTAATAGATTTCTTAAAAATAAAAAAAAAACCATCAGAACATGTATATCATTCTTATCTTATAATTTACAAAAATATTGTACATAAACTAACAACAAATTTAATACAATCCCACTTTGAAATGTATATAACTGAGTTACTTCATTATTTTCAAATTTAAATTAATCATGTAAGGCCATAGTAATGTATATATACATGTAAATTTTTTTTATTATTTTTTTTTTTTTCTTTCGTCTGTCAGATGAGACGTAAAACTGGTGCCTCGTGTACAGTATTCCATCAACTGGCACGTTAAAAACCCCATTGGCAGTATTCGATAAGAGTAGGCGCACGCGCCGCTGCCATGGCACGTCCAGTACTTGCTGCTAGCGTCTTAGTTCTCTAGCTGGATGCAGCTTGATAGATAAATCTACTTCCGCTAAGTCTTTTTGGTTGCGGCATCTCTGACTACTTTTATCATTTCACTTATAGTATTTATGGCCTATAAATCCCAAAAAATACAAATAAATAGGTAAAAAAATTTAATAAAAGCCATTAGGCAATAAGTCCGTGCGAGACCGTTTTACGGTAGTCAAGGACGTTAAAAACCCCCTTAAGTAAGTGATATAGACACTCTGGTTTCTCTTCAAACCCACGAATATATCTTTCGCCTTTTACTAAAGATATCCGTGGAGAGGAACAATTAACGAGTCTATAGACAATTTCTTTCGACTTACAGTTGTAAGGTTTCATAACGAAAACAATTATAACTAGTATGAAGCCAATTCTTCTTGTCTTGGTCGACAAATCATAATTATCGTTGAATTCAAAAATAAAACAAAATACAAAAATAAAATAATTTTTTTTCCCGAGCACGGTTCGAACTCGTACCTAGAGCCCTACGAAAATACTTATGTTGTAAAACAAAAAAGAGTGAGTGTCGAGTTTGCGAGGCGGTACCTCCGCCGACAGAACCGAAGTCCCACCGACGAAGGTAGATCTAGCTGCTTTAGGCTCAGTAGAAGTAGGTCATTGTTCCACCACGCTACGGCTCACCCGATGGAATATTGGAAAAATACAATACATATGATTAACTGTACTAGTTGTGCAATATCCTGAATGTACACGCATGCTTATGTTAGCCTCGCGCGGTATATTTAAATCGACCTATATTAAGGTAGCAAGATACGGTTTTGTAGTTTAGTTTCGAATGTCCCCCCTGTGAAATTTCTTAATATAATAGTATGGTCCAGTTGCAGTTTACTCACATCTATGATAAATGAAATGCAATAAGTTTTTGAAGTGTCAGTAGAAAGTGTCATGTTTATAGAAAAGAAATATATATAATATTTGGGTGTCATATATATAATATATATTTGTTTGCGAATCGGCATATAAAAAATGTGTTCTATCTCATTTTCGTACTAGATAATGATTATTTACATGCATAGGTCGTCATTTTATGTTTCAACGTTTCCTTATAATTCATTTATAAACTTCAGTGACGTAACGTTTTGTAAACGTTTTACAAATTATTCTATTTTAGTATATAATCTGTGGAAAAAAGAAGCCAGCGAAAGAATATTTTCTCGAATCTGCATTCCACAATGTTGAGTTTATATTGATGCACACGATTGTCACCTTAAGCGAATTTTTAAGGGATAAAAATTCATCTTTTCTGTAAAAGTGTAATGTGTCGAATCACCGTTTCGTATGTAAAATTTTTGTTGAAATAGGTATAAACCTTGTATGTGATATAGACACTCTGGTTTCTCTTCAAACCCACGAATATATCTTTCGCCTTTTACTAAAGATATCCGTGGAGAGGAACAATTAACGAGTCTATAGACAATTTCTTTCGCCTTACAGTTGTAAGGTTTCATAACGAAAACAATTATAACTAGTATGAAGCCAATTCTTCTTGTCTTGGTCGACAAATCATAATTATCGTTGAATTCAAAAATAAAACAAAATACAAAAATAAAATAATTTTTTTTCCCGAGCACGGTTCGAACTCGTACCTAGAGCCCTACGAAAATACTTATGTTGTAAAACAAAAAAGAGTGAGTGTCGAGTTTGCGAGGCGGTACCTCCGCCGACAGAACCGAAGTCCCACCGACGAAGGTAGATCTAGCTGCTTTAGGCTCAGTAGAAGTAGGTCATTGTTCCACCACGCTACGGCTCACCCGATGGAATATTGGAAAAATACAATACATATGATTACCTGTACTAGTTGTGCAATATCCTGAATGTACACGCATGCTTATGTTAGCCTCGCGCGGTATATTTAAATCGACCTATATTAAGGTAGCAAGATACGGTTTTGTAGTTTAGTTTCGAATGTCCCCCCTGTGAAATTTCTTAATATAGTAGTATGGTCCAGTTGCAGTTTACTCACATCTATGATAAATGAAATGCAATAAGTTTTTGAAGTGTCAGTAGAAAGTGTCATGTTTATAGAAAAGAAATATATATAATATTTGGGTGTCATATATATAATATATATTTGTTTGCGAATCGGCATATAAAAAATGTGTTCTATCTCATTTTCGTACTAGATAATGATTATTTACATGCATAGGTCGTCATTTTATGTTTCAACGTTTCCTTATAATTCATTTATAAACTTCAGTGACGTAACGTTTTGTAAACGTTTTACAAATTATTCTATTTTAGTATATAATCTGTGGAAAAAAGAAGCCAGCGAAAGAATATTTTCTCGAATCTGCATTCCACAATGTTGAGTTTATATTGATGCACACGATTGTCACCTTAAGCGAATTTTTAAGGGATAAAAATTCATCTTTTCTGTAAAAGTGTAATGTGTCGAATCACCGTTTCGTATGTAAAATTTTTGTTGAAATAGGTATAAACCTTGTATGTGATATAGACACTCTGGTTTCTCTTCAAACCCACGAATATATCTTTCGCCTTTTACTAAAGATATCCGTGGAGAGGAACAATTAACGAGTCTATAGACAATTTCTTTCGCCTTACAGTTGTAAGGTTTCATAACGAAAACAATTATAACTAGTATGAAGCCAATTCTTCTTGTCTTGGTCGACAAATCATAATTATCGTTGAATTCAAAAATAAAACAAAATACAAAAATAAAATAATTTTTTTTCCCGAGCACGGTTCGAACTCGTACCTAGAGCCCTACGAAAATACTTATGTTGTAAAACAAAAAAGAGTGAGTGTCGAGTTTGCGAGGCGGTACCTCCGCCGACAGAACCGAAGTCCCACCGACGAAGGTAGATCTAGCTGCTTTAGGCTCAGTAGAAGTAGGTCATTGTTCCACCACGCTACGGCTCACCCGATGGAATATTGGAAAAATACAATACATATGATTACCTGTACTAGTTGTGCAATATCCTGAATGTACACGCATGCTTATGTTAGCCTCGCGCGGTATATTTAAATCGACCTATATTAAGGTAGCAAGATACGGTTTTGTAGTTTAGTTTCGAATGTCCCCCCTGCGAAATTTCTTAATATAGTAGTATGGTCCAGTTGCAGTTTACTCACATCTATGATAAATGAAATGCAATAAGTTTTTGAAGTGTCAGTAGAAAGTGTCATGTTTATAGAAAAGAAATATATATAATATTTGGGTGTCATATATATAATATATATTTGTTTGCGAATCGGCATATAAAAAATGTGTTCTATCTCATTTTCGTACTAGATAATGATTATTTACATGCATAGGTCGTCATTTTATGTTTCAACGTTTCCTTATAATTCATTTATAAACTTCAGTGACGTAACGTTTTGTAAACGTTTTACAAATTATTCTATTTTAGTATATAATCTGTGGAAAAAAGAAGCCAGCGAAAGAATATTTTCTCGAATCTGCATTCCACAATGTTGAGTTTATATTGATGCACACGATTGTCACCTTAAGCGAATTTTTAAGGGATAAAAATTCATCTTTTCTGTAAAAGTGTAATGTGTCGAATCACCGTTTCGTATGTAAAATTTTTGTTGAAATAGGTATAAACCTTGTATGTGATATAGACACTCTGGTTTCTCTTCAAACCCACGAATATATCTTTCGCCTTTTACTAAAGATATCCGTGGAGAGGAACAATTAACGAGTCTATAGACAATTTCTTTCGCCTTACAGTTGTAAGGTTTCATAACGAAAACAATTATAACTAGTATGAAGCCAATTCTTCTTGTCTTGGTCGACAAATCATAATTATCGTTGAATTCAAAAATAAAACAAAATACAAAAATAAAATAATTTTTTTTCCCGAGCACGGTTCGAACTCGTACCTAGAGCCCTACGAAAATACTTATGTTGTAAAACAAAAAAGAGTGAGTGTCGAGTTTGCGAGGCGGTACCTCCGCCGACAGAACCGAAGTCCCACCGACGAAGGTAGATCTAGCTGCTTTAGGCTCAGTAGAAGTAGGTCATTGTTCCACCACGCTACGGCTCACCCGATGGAATATTGGAAAAATACAATACATATGATTACCTGTACTAGTTGTGCAATATCCTGAATGTACACGCATGCTTATGTTAGCCTCGCGCGGTATATTTAAATCGACCTATATTAAGGTAGCAAGATACGGTTTTGTAGTTTAGTTTCGAATGTCCCCCCTGTGAAATTTCTTAATATAATAGTATGGTCCAGTTGCAGTTTACTCACATCTATGATAAATGAAATGCAATAAGTTTTTGAAGTGTCAGTAGAAAGTGTCATGTTTATAGAAAAGAAATATATATAATATTTGGGTGTCATATATATAATATATATTTGTTTGCGAATCGGCATATAAAAAATGTGTTCTATCTCATTTTCGTACTAGATAATGATTATTTACATGCATAGGTCGTCATTTTATGTTTCAACGTTTCCTTATAATTCATTTATAAACTTCAGTGACGTAACGTTTTGTAAACGTTTTACAAATTATTCTATTTTAGTATATAATCTGTGGAAAAAAGAAGCCAGCGAAAGAATATTTTCTCGAATCTGCATTCCACAATGTTGAGTTTATATTGATGCACACGATTGTCACCTTAAGCGAATTTTTAAGGGATAAAAATTCATATTTTCTGTAAAAGTGTAATGTGTCGAATCACCGTTTCGTATGTAAAATTTTTGTTGAAATAGGTATAAACCTTGTATGTGATATAGACACTCTGGTTTCTCTTCAAACCCACGAATATATCTTTCGCCTTTTACTAAAGATATCCGTGGAGAGGAACAATTAACGAGTCTATAGACAATTTCTTTCGCCTTACAGTTGTAAGGTTTCATAACGAAAACAATTATAACTAGTATGAAGCCAATTCTTCTTGTCTTGGTCGACAAATCATAATTATCGTTGAATTCAAAAATAAAACAAAATACAAAAATAAAATAATTTTTTTTCCCGAGCACGGTTCGAACTCGTACCTAGAGCCCTACGAAAATACTTATGTTGTAAAACAAAAAAGAGTGAGTGTCGAGTTTGCGAGGCGGTACCTCCGCCGACAGAACCGAAGTCCCACCGACGAAGGTAGATCTAGCTGCTTTAGGCTCAGTAGAAGTAGGTCATTGTTCCACCACGCTACGGCTCACCCGATGGAATATTGGAAAAATACAATACATATGATTAACTGTACTAGTTGTGCAATATCCTGAATGTACACGCATGCTTATGTTAGCCTCGCGCGGTATATTTAAATCGACCTATATTAAGGTAGCAAGATACGGTTTTGTAGTTTAGTTTCGAATGTCCCCCCTGTGAAATTTCTTAATATAATAGTATGGTCCAGTTGCAGTTTACTCACATCTATGATAAATGAAATGCAATAAGTTTTTGAAGTGTCAGTAGAAAGTGTCATGTTTATAGAAAAGAAATATATATAATATTTGGGTGTCATATATATAATATATATTTGTTTGCGAATCGGCATATAAAAAATGTGTTCTATCTCATTTTCGTACTAGATAATGATTATTTACATGCATAGGTCGTCATTTTATGTTTCAACGTTTCCTTATAATTCATTTATAAACTTCAGTGACGTAACGTTTTGTAAACGTTTTACAAATTATTCTATTTTAGTATATAATCTGTGGAAAAAAGAAGCCAGCGAAAGAATATTTTCTCGAATCTGCATTCCACAATGTTGAGTTTATATTGATGCACACGATTGTCACCTTAAGCGAATTTTTAAGGGATAAAAATTCATCTTTTCTGTAAAAGTGTAATGTGTCGAATCACCGTTTCGTATGTAAAATTTTTGTTGAAATAGGTATAAACCTTGTATGTGATATAGACACTCTGGTTTCTCTTCAAACCCACGAATATATCTTTCGCCTTTTACTAAAGATATCCGTGGAGAGGAACAATTAACGAGTCTATAGACAATTTCTTTCGCCTTACAGTTGTAAGGTTTCATAACGAAAACAATTATAACTAGTATGAAGCCAATTCTTCTTGTCTTGGTCGACAAATCATAATTATCGTTGAATTCAAAAATAAAACAAAATACAAAAATAAAATAATTTTTTTTCCCGAGCACGGTTCGAACTCGTACCTAGAGCCCTACGAAAATACTTATGTTGTAAAACAAAAAAGAGTGAGTGTCGAGTTTGCGAGGCGGTACCTCCGCCGACAGAACCGAAGTCCCACCGACGAAGGTAGATCTAGCTGCTTTAGGCTCAGTAGAAGTAGGTCATTGTTCCACCACGCTACGGCTCACCCGATGGAATATTGGAAAAATACAATACATATGATTAACTGTACTAGTTGTGCAATATCCTGAATGTACACGCATGCTTATGTTAGCCTCGCGCGGTATATTTAAATCGACCTATATTAAGGTAGCAAGATACGGTTTTGTAGTTTAGTTTCGAATGTCACCCCTGTGAAATTTCTTAATATAGTAGTATGGTCCAGTTGCAGTTTACTCACATCTATGATAAATGAAATGCAATAAGTTTTTGAAGTGTCAGTAGAAAGTGTCATGTTTATAGAAAAGAAATATATATAATATTTGGGTGTCATATATATAATATATATTTGTTTGCGAATCGGCATATAAAAAATGTGTTCTATCTCATTTTCGTACTAGATAATGATTATTTACATGCATAGGTCGTCATTTTATGTTTCAACGTTTCCTTATAATTCATTTATAAACTTCAGTGACGTAACGTTTTGTAAACGTTTTACAAATTATTCTATTTTAGTATATAATCTGTGGAAAAAAGAAGCCAGCGAAAGAATATTTTCTCGAATCTGCATTCCACAATGTTGAGTTTATATTGATGCACACGATTGTCACCTTAAGCGAATTTTTAAGGGATAAAAATTCATCTTTTCTGTAAAAGTGTAATGTGTCGAATCACCGTTTCGTATGTAAAATTTTTGTTGAAATAGGTATAAACCTTGTATGTGATATAGACACTCTGGTTTCTCTTCAAACCCACGAATATATCTTTCGCCTTTTACTAAAGATATCCGTGGAGAGGAACAATTAACGAGTCTATAGACAATTTCTTTCGCCTTACAGTTGTAAGGTTTCATAACGAAAACAATTATAACTAGTATGAAGCCAATTCTTCTTGTCTTGGTCGACAAATCATAATTATCGTTGAATTCAAAAATAAAACAAAATACAAAAATAAAATAATTTTTTTTCCCGAGCACGGTTCGAACTCGTACCTAGAGCCCTACGAAAATACTTATGTTGTAAAACAAAAAAGAGTGAGTGTCGAGTTTGCGAGGCGGTACCTCCGCCGACAGAACCGAAGTCCCACCGACGAAGGTAGATCTAGCTGCTTTAGGCTCAGTAGAAGTAGGTCATTGTTCCACCACGCTACGGCTCACCCGATGGAATATTGGAAAAATACAATACATATGATTACCTGTACTAGTTGTGCAATATCCTGAATGTACACGCATGCTTATGTTAGCCTCGCGCGGTATATTTAAATCGACCTATATTAAGGTAGCAAGATACGGTTTTGTAGTTTAGTTTCGAATGTCCCCCCTGTGAAATTTCTTAATATAGTAGTATGGTCCAGTTGCAGTTTACTCACATCTATGATAAATGAAATGCAATAAGTTTTTGAAGTGTCAGTAGAAAGTGTCATGTTTATAGAAAAGAAATATATATAATATTTGGGTGTCATATATATAATATATATTTGTTTGCGAATCGGCATATAAAAAATGTGTTCTATCTCATTTTCGTACTAGATAATGATTATTTACATGCATAGGTCGTCATTTTATGTTTCAACGTTTCCTTATAATTCATTTATAAACTTCAGTGACGTAACGTTTTGTAAACGTTTTACAAATTATTCTATTTTAGTATATAATCTGTGGAAAAAAGAAGCCAGCGAAAGAATATTTTCTCGAATCTGCATTCCACAATGTTGAGTTTATATTGATGCACACGATTGTCACCTTAAGCGAATTTTTAAGGGATAAAAATTCATCTTTTCTGTAAAAGTGTAATGTGTCGAATCACCGTTTCGTATGTAAAATTTTTGTTGAAATAGGTATAAACCTTGTATGTGATATAGACACTCTGGTTTCTCTTCAAACCCACGAATATATCTTTCGCCTTTTACTAAAGATATCCGTGGAGAGGAACAATTAACGAGTCTATAGACAATTTCTTTCGACTTACAGTTGTAAGGTTTCATAACGAAAACAATTATAACTAGTATGAAGCCAATTCTTCTTGTCTTGGTCGACAAATCATAATTATCGTTGAATTCAAAAATAAAACAAAATACAAAAATAAAATAATTTTTTTTCCCGAGCACGGTTCGAACTCGTACCTAGAGCCCTACGAAAATACTTATGTTGTAAAACAAAAAAGAGTGAGTGTCGAGTTTGCGAGGCGGTACCTCCGCCGACAGAACCGAAGTCCCACCGACGAAGGTAGATCTAGCTGCTTTAGGCTCAGTAGAAGTAGGTCATTGTTCCACCACGCTACGGCTCACCCGATGGAATATTGGAAAAATACAATACATATGATTAACTGTACTAGTTGTGCAATATCCTGAATGTACACGCATGCTTATGTTAGCCTCGCGCGGTATATTTAAATCGACCTATATTAAGGTAGCAAGATACGGTTTTGTAGTTTAGTTTCGAATGTCCCCCCTGTGAAATTTCTTAATATAATAGTATGGTCCAGTTGCAGTTTACTCACATCTATGATAAATGAAATGCAATAAGTTTTTGAAGTGTCAATAGAAAGTGTCATGTTTATAGAAAAGAAATATATATAATATTTGGGTGTCATATATATAATATATATTTGTTTGCGAATCGGCATATAAAAAATGTGTTCTATCTCATTTTCGTACTAGATAATGATTATTTACATGCATAGGTCGTCATTTTATGTTTCAACGTTTCCTTATAATTCATTTATAAACTTCAGTGACGTAACGTTTTGTAAACGTTTTACAAATTATTCTATTTTAGTATATAATCTGTGGAAAAAAGAAGCCAGCGAAAGAATATTTTCTCGAATCTGCATTCCACAATGTTGAGTTTATATTGATGCACACGATTGTCACCTTAAGCGAATTTTTAAGGGATAAAAATTCATCTTTTCTGTAAAAGTGTAATGTGTCGAATCACCGTTTCGTATGTAAAATTTTTGTTGAAATAGGTATAAACCTTGTATGTGATATAGACACTCTGGTTTCTCTTCAAACCCACAAATATATCTTTCGCCTTTTACTAAAGATATCCGTGGAGAGGAACAATTAACGAGTCTATAGACAATTTCTTTCGCCTTACAGTTGTAAGGTTTCATAACGAAAACAATTATAACTAGTATGAAGCCAATTCTTCTTGTCTTGGTCGACAAATCATAATTATCGTTGAATTCAAAAATAAAACAAAATACAAAAATAAAATAATTTTTTTTCCCGAGCACGGTTCGAACTCGTACCTAGAGCCCTACGAAAATACTTATGTTGTAAAACAAAAAAGAGTGAGTGTCGAGTTTGCGAGGCGGTACCTCCGCCGACAGAACCGAAGTCCCACCGACGAAGGTAGATCTAGCTGCTTTAGGCTCAGTAGAAGTAGGTCATTGTTCCACCACGCTACGGCTCACCCGATGGAATATTGGAAAAATACAATACATATGATTACCTGTACTAGTTGTGCAATATCCTGAATGTACACGCATGCTTATGTTAGCCTCGCGCGGTATATTTAAATCGACCTATATTAAGGTAGCAAGATACGGTTTTGTAGTTTAGTTTCGAATGTCCCCCCTGTGAAATTTCTTAATATAGTAGTATGGTCCAGTTGCAGTTTACTCACATCTATGATAAATGAAATGCAATAAGTTTTTGAAGTGTCAGTAGAAAGTGTCATGTTTATAGAAAAGAAATATATATAATATTTGGGTGTCATATATATAATATATATTTGTTTGCGAATCGGCATATAAAAAATGTGTTCTATCTCATTTTCGTACTAGATAATGATTATTTACATGCATAGGTCGTCATTTTATGTTTCAACGTTTCCTTATAATTCATTTATAAACTTCAGTGACGTAACGTTTTGTAAACGTTTTACAAATTATTCTATTTTAGTATATAATCTGTGGAAAAAAGAAGCCAGCGAAAGAATATTTTCTCGAATCTGCATTCCACAATGTTGAGTTTATATTGATGCACACGATTGTCACCTTAAGCGAATTTTTAAGGGATAAAAATTCATCTTTTCTGTAAAAGTGTAATGTGTCGAATCACCGTTTCGTATGTAAAATTTTTGTTGAAATAGGTATAAACCTTGTATGTGATATAGACACTCTGGTTTCTCTTCAAACCCACGAATATATCTTTCGCCTTTTACTAAAGATATCCGTGGAGAGGAACAATTAACGAGTCTATAGACAATTTCTTTCGCCTTACAGTTGTAAGGTTTCATAACGAAAACAATTATAACTAGTATGAAGCCAATTCTTCTTGTCTTGGTCGACAAATCATAATTATCGTTGAATTCAAAAATAAAACAAAATACAAAAATAAAATAATTTTTTTTCCCGAGCACGGTTCGAACTCGTACCTAGAGCCCTACGAAAATACTTATGTTGTAAAACAAAAAAGAGTGAGTGTCGAGTTTGCGAGGCGGTACCTCCGCCGACAGAACCGAAGTCCCACCGACGAAGGTAGATCTAGCTGCTTTAGGCTCAGTAGAAGTAGGTCATTGTTCCACCACGCTACGGCTCACCCGATGGAATATTGGAAAAATACAATACATATGATTACCTGTACTAGTTGTGCAATATCCTGAATGTATACGCATGCTTATGTTAGCCTCGCGCGGTATATTTAAATCGACCTATATTAAGGTAGCAAGATACGGTTTTGTAGTTCATCAGATTCGTGTCGTAGCATTCGAACGAATAGGACCGTCTCCAGTGTCTGGAATAACTCTCTACTCTCTACTTGCGTAGCAGTTTTTCAGTATCTTCGTGGTTGCCAGCATACATAGCGACGATAAGTATTTTTATTAATTTTTTTTTTTTACATATTTCTGTTCCCTTTTAAATAGTTTCTATTTGACTTAAATTATATCTGTCTGCAAATAGCAGTTATTTAAGTTAAAATCTCAGTTTACTCCCAATACAAATTAGGTCAATAAATAAGTTTTTCTCCCTTCCTAAAAAAAAAAAAAAAAAAAAAGTTGCTTCATTTTATTAGTTTAAATTTTTAAACCGCTCAATCATGCCTAACCAAAAAAGAAAACTTTCCAGCCCCGACTCCCCTCATCAGACCTCCAAACAACAAAAGGTCTCTCAAAATCAGATAAACAAAAATGATTATCCGGTTGAAGAAACTGTGGTAATAAAGTCTAGTAACAGGGCCTTCCTCAATATCATGGCGCTCAGTTTTCAATACATGATACTGAGCTTCCTAGGGGACAAAAGCAAGGAGTCCTTCAAATTTAGGAGGCTCAAAAGTTGCTACATGGTACATGTGCCACTAGCTAGGTTGCGCTCCAAACTACTGGACGCAACAAAGCTAGGGCCGTACGATGTAACGGCTTCATTATACGACCCCAACTTTAAAAGTAAAAATAGTCACCAAAAAATCAATAAAAAAAGTCAGGACAGCCCTAACTACATATTTAAGACAATATGGCGATACATACAAACGGACGTATTATCCCTTAAAGAACAGGAACAAATTATTAAGCAGAATAACAAAATGGACGTCTCCCTAAAAGAGGTCCAAAAACCTGGCTTTTTAATTGTGAGACTAGATTCCCAATCAAAAGATGTAAAAGAGCTAAAAATGGATCATACTTTAAATTATAAATTGGCAGAATATAAACCTAATCCAAAGTTCTGCACGGTCTGTGCCAAATTAGGACACTATGCAAAGACTTGCAAAAATCAAAAGCAAACTTGTATTAAATGCTCAGAACAACATGATACCAAAATGTGTAAATCACAAACTATTAAATGCAATAACTGCAAGGGTAACCATCAGGCTAACGATAAAAAATGCCCCCAATATATATACCAAAAAACTGTTTTAGAAAATATGTATGCAAAATTTATGACATTTGAAGAAGCCAAGCAAATGGCTACACAAAACAACAAAGCTTCTACTGGTCTAAATTCAAATGCAGTAAAAACAAATAAAACTGTCAAATGCTCGGATAAGCAGGAAACACCTGTCAACTTAATAAACAATAAAAACGCGGTCAACTTAATTAAAGATAAAACACCGGTAAATATTGCTGAAAAAACACCCGTGATAATTAACAACAGTTCAGATAACGCCCTATCATACGCCGACATGTTAAAAACCCCGCCGCGATTGGTAATTGACGAATCCTCACCCCAGGAGGAAACTGGTTACAAAAACAATTCACCTATAAAAGAAACTCCTAAAATTCCCCAGCAGGATAAAATCACTAGAGTAGAAAATAAAACAAAAAATATTCGATACAGTTTGTAAAGGCCATCCTGGACCTATCCCAGCACGGCCATAAAGGTAAATCCATAAAGAAAAATCAAGAAAAAATCTTAGAACAACTATTAGGATTCCTTAACGGTCAACTCAACCTTAATCTCAAAGCATCGGAATTTAATTAAGTAGCCATAACCATAGTTATTAAACAAAACATCCAGTAATAAGTATATATAATGGGTCTATACATCCTTCAATGGAATGCGCGCTCGCTCTACGCTAACGTGAATTCCTTAAAAAATTTCTTAGACGAAAACGAAAAACCCGACGTTATATGTATTCAGGAAACCCACTTTCAAGGTAACCGATACATAAAACTTAATGGATATCAACCACCTGTAATTAAAAATAGAAACGGAATAAAAAACAATAAAGGTAAAATAAAAAGTAAGGGAGGTGGCGTAGCCGTCTATGTTTCAAACTTATTAACATACACGGAAATCGACTTCCAAGCCGAAAACATAGAAATAACAGGTGTTACCATAAATTGTCAAAACGATAAAATTAATATTGTCAATATGTATAGACCCCCTGACCAAACACTGAACTTTCAGGATTATACAAAACTTTTTAATAATATAAATCAAAATTTAGTCCTGCTAGGCGACTATAATGCAAGGTCTTCATTATGGGGGTCTATTAAAACTGATAAAAATGGACAAGTCTTAGAGGACCTAATACAACATATGGACCTCATAGTACTAAACGACGGGTCAGGCACCCGTTTAGATAACAACGGTAACACCTCCGAAATCGATCTAACCTTTGTTTCCCCTTCACTAACTAAAGATAGTCAATGGGCAGTTCTGGAAGATCCACTCGGTTCTGACCATTTTCCAATTCTAACTGTATTAAAATCAAAACCAATTAAAAATGAAGTATGCACGGCCCAAAGGTGGATATATGATAAAGCCAACTGGCACCTTTTCTCCAAAATATGCCAGAACGTAAAGATTCAAGACGTAAAACACCAAGATATTAATATTTATAACTCCAACATATGCCAACAAATTACATCCATCGCAGATGCTGCCATACCAAAAACAAAAGGCAAAGTCCATATAAGGAAAAATTGTCCTTGGTGGAATACGCAATGCACGGAAGCTAAAAAAGTTAAAAGAAATAAATTACGCAGATTCGATAAAACAAAAAATAGCCATGATCTAGATGAATATAAACAAGCTTTAAAAACTTTCAAAAATATTACAGACAAAGCGCGAAAAGAATATATTCAAGACTTTTGTTCAAAATTAAATCACAGGTCAAATGTTAAGCAGGTTTGGCAAACAATCAAAAATATGAAAGGAACTAAGGTCACTAGTCTACCTACGCTTGTCCAAAACCAAAAGCAAGCGGTAACTAATAAACAGAAAACTAACTTGTTGGCAATGTCCTTCGCGGAAGATAGTAGCGACCAAAATCTAGAACCCGAATTTAAATTGCATAAGGAAAAATTTGAAAAGGAAAACCCAATAGAAAAAGATCTAAACCCCGATAATAATAAAAAAACTATTAATAAACCCTTCACGAAAGAGGAACTAATAAAGGTACTTAAAACCAAAAAAACTACCGCACCGGGAGATGACCGGATCTCATATGAAATGTTTAAACACATGCCGGATAACATGATAAACATCGTGTTAGATCTAATAAACCAAGTTTGGGACTCTGGACAATTACCATCTTCTTGGAAAAATGCAAATGTAATCCCAATCCTTAAACCCAATAAAAATAAATCAGACCCTAAATCATATCGCCCAATCTCACTGACCTCAAACTTTTGTAAACTAATGGAAAGCATGGTAAATGAAAGACTTAAATACATCATAGAAAAAAATAATATTATCAAGGACAACCAGAGTGGTTTCCGTAAAGGTCGGTCAACGATTGACCATTTAATCAGATTAGAAACAGAAATTCAAAAAGCTACAGCAAGAAACCAGTATCTTTTGGCGGTATTTTTAGACATTGAAAAAGCCTTCGATCTCGTTTGGAGAAAAGGTCTTCTTTACAAAATTAAACAATTTGGAATAAGCGGTAATATGTTTAACTTTATATCAGACTTTTTACAGGACCGCAAAATTCAAGTTAAAGTAAATAACGAAACCTCGGACGAACGCGAACTCCAAAACGGCACCCCCCAAGGCAGCGTTATCAGTCCGACACTGTTTAATATTTTAATAGATGATTTAGTATATCAAGCTGAAAAATCCGCTAAAACTTCGCAGTTTGCCGATGACAGTGCAATGTGGCACAGAGGCCATAACCTTAAAATACTTAGAAATAAAATGCAACGAACTTTGGATAATGTAAGTAAATGGGCCATCAAATGGGGCTTTAAGATTTCAAAAACTAAAACAATAGGTGTTATTTTTGGAAACAGAAAAGTAACATCAACCAACCTCACATTAGGCAACCAACCCATAAAATTTGAAAATCATGTTAAATTTTTAGGATTGATATTTGACCGTAAATTAACATGGAAAAAACATTTTGACTACCTAGAGGAGAGATCTAAACCTATACTCAACCTTATGAGATATGTTCAGGCTAATAATTTTGGAATGGGCACTGAAACTCTGATAATGTTGTATAAATCTCTACTCAGGTCCATACTAGATTACGGATGCCAGGTTTTCAACTCCGCCTCTAATAGTCTTAAAGTTAAACTAGATAAAATACAGTATAAGGGTCTCCGAATAGCTTTAGGCGCTTTAACGTCCACGCCAGTGGAAAATCTATTAGTTGAAGCAGGCGAAAAACCACTGCAACTTAGGCGCGACGAATTTTCATTGAAATATTACGCTAGATGCTCACAAAATCAAAAAAATCCAGCAAAAGAAACCCTCGAGGATTGTGTCGAATATAGAGCAAAATCACAAAAATGGAAAAATGACACAATCCCTTTTGGCTACAGAGTAAGGAAAGAATTAAAACTAAATAAATTAGATAAAATTCAAATAGTGAAACACAATCCTCCTACTCTTCCACCATGGATTATAAAAACCGCAAATACCTCATGTGAATTAAAAAATAAAATAGATAAAGGAGATGACCCTAATATAATAAAAACAATAACCCTAGAACACCTAGATAGTAAATATAAAAACTTTGAAAAAATTTATACCGATGGTTCAAAGGACCCAATCACCGGTAAAACTGCTTGCGCGTTTACCGTACCAAAAGCAAAATATGTATTTCATGAACGCTGCACCGATAATATCTCGGTATACACCACCGAAATGATAGCAATTTTCAAAGCATTAAAATGGATAGTGGACTCTGACTATCCATATCAAAAGGTAGTTATACTTACAGATTCACTGAGTGCCATCCAATCAATTGATAATAACCAATCGAGTAGACCGGATATTTTAGAGGCTATTCAAATGCTAGCATTTAAAATAAGAAATAAACAAATCGAATTAATAATAGAATGGATACCAGCCCACGTAGGTATCTTAGGAAATGAACTAGCAGATAAACTTGCTAAAGCAGCTTTAAAACAAGAAAACATAAATATAAACATAGCCTATAGTACATCTGAATTCTACGCGATCGTGAAAGATATATTTAAAAAGAAATGGCAAGATATTTGGGACACACATCGAAATTCCTGGTACTACCGGCTTAATCCATCAGTTAATTCAAAGCCATTTTTCTATCTAGGAAATCGAAACCATTCAAAAACTTTAACTAGGCTCAGACTTGGGACCACCCTTCTACCTGGTCAAATGGGGCAACACATCAAAAATATATCGCCGCTCTGCAGTGTATGCAACACCAAAGAAGACATCGAACATGTCATCCTGCACTGCGTAGCCCATAACAACGCCAGAATAAAACTTAACACAGCGCTTACTAAATTTAACATCAATACCATCGATATCAAGATCTTGTTAGACCCTCTTAAAGAATTTAAAAACCAAATATATAAAGAGCTCGTCGATTTTATTACGGAAATTGATTATCACAAATGTATATAACTATCTCTTTCGTTTCCTTTCAATTCTTGTATACACCACTTACCTAGGTGTCTTCTGCGACGGTCGCGCCCTACAACTAATAAATAAAAAGTAAAATCCTCGGTACAGTAAGCCAAGAGCTTCGTCCCAGGCGGCCCCGAGGGACATAGGGAATTCCAAAATACTCAACCCCTTTAACTTGTTAACAAACTACTCCTCAGTTAGGTAAGCCAAGAGCCTCGTCTCGGGCACCTTACGAGGAACACGCGTAATAACGGCAATAATAATCATGAAAAAGTTAAAATTAAACCTAAGTAGGATATGCCAAGAGCATCGTCTCGGGCAGGTGCCTACATCCGATTGCAAATTAAAGTCAAATCCTCGGTCGAGTAAGCCAAGAGCTTCGTCTCGGGCTGTTACTGAGGGAAACTCATAAAAACCCAATCCCTATAACATGTAACAACCCAACTCCTCAGTAAGGTAAGCCAAGAGCTCGTCTCGGGCACCTTACGAGGAACACGCGTAATAACGGCAACAATAATAATGAAAATATTAAAAATACACCTAAGGAGGGTACGCCAAGAGCATCGTCTCGGGCAGGTGCCTAGATCCGACTACAAATTAAAGTCAAACCTCGGTAGAGTAAGCCAAGAGCTTCGTCTCAGGTAGCTACTGAGGGACATAGGAAATAAATCATAAATACTCCAATCCCTATAACATGTAACAAGCCTACTCCTCAGTAAGGTAAGCCAAGAGCTTCGTCTCGGGCACCTTATCAGGTACACGCGCAATAACGGCAAAAATAAATATTTAAAAAAAAAAAAATAAAAAAAAAATAAACAAACCGAAGGAATACAAATAAAAGTCATCGGTAGAGTAAGCCAAGAGCCTCGTCTCGGGCACCTACTGATGATTACGCGTAATAACGACAATAATAATAATAATAATAATAATAATAATAATGATAATACAAAGTAGGGCATGCCAAAAGCTACGTCTCGGGCGGGTACCTACTTCTGAACAATAATCCCTGTACATAATGTTTATAGCAATCTTGTGTATATTTAAGGAAAAAAAAAACCAACAAAAAAGAAAAAAAAAAAAAAAAAAAAAAGAGAGAGAAAAAAAAACAGAATAGAATACTCTAATAGATTTCTTAAAAATAAAAAAAAAACATCAGAACATATATATCATTCTTATCTTATAATTTACAAAAATATTGTACATAAACTAACAACAAATATAATACAATTCCACATTGAAATGTATATAACTGAGCTACTTCATTATTTTCAAATTTAAATTAATCATGTAAGGCCAAAGTAATGTATATATACATGTAAATTTTTTTTATTATTTTTTTTTCTTTCGTCTGTCAGATGAGACGTAAAACTGGTGCCTCGTGTACAGTATTCCATCAACTGGCACGTTAAAGACCCCATTGGCAGTATTCGATAAGAGTAGGCGCACGCGCCGCTGCCATGGCACGTCCAGTACTTGCTGCTAGCGTCTTAGTTCTCTAGCTGGATGCAGCTTGATAGATAAATCTACTTCCGCTAAGTCTTTTTGGTTGTGGCATTTCTGACTACTTTTATCATTTCACTTATAGTATTTATGGCCTACAAATCCCAAAAAATACAAATAAATAGGTAAAAATTTTTAATAAAAGCCATTAGGCAATAAGTCCGTGCGAGACCGTTTTACGGTAGTCAAGGACGTTAAAAACCCCCATAAGTAAGTAAGTTTTGTAGTTTAGTTTCGAATGTCCCCCTGTGAAATTTCTTAATATAGTAGTATGGTCCAGTTGCAGTTTACTCACATCTATGATAAATGAAATGCAATAAGTTTTTGAAGTGTCAGTAGAAAGTGTCATGTTTATAGAAAAGAAATATATATAATATTTGGGTGTCATATATATAATATATATTTGTTTGCGAATCGGCATATAAAAAATGTGTTCTATCTCATTGTCGTTCTAGATAATGATTATTTACATGCATAGGTCGTCATTTTATGTTTCGACGTTTCCTTATAATTCATTTATAAACTTCAGTGACGTAACGTTTTGTAAACGTTTTACAAATTATTCTATTTTAGTATATAATCTGTGGAAAAAAGAAGCCAGCGAAAGAATATTTTCTCGAATCTGCATTCCACAATGTTGAGTTTATATTGATGCACACGATTTTCACCTTAAGCGAATTTTTAAGGGATACAAATTCATCTTTTCTGTAAAAGTGTAATGTGTCGAATCACCGTTTTGTATGTACAATTTTTGTTGAAATAGGTATAAACCTTGTATGTGATATAGACACTCTGGTTTCTCTTCAAACCCACGAATATATCTTTCGCCTTTTACTAAAGATATCCGTGGAGAGGAACAATTAACGAGTCTATAGACAATTTCTTTCGCCTTACATTTGTAAGGTTTCATAACGAAAACAATTATAACGAGTATGAAGCCAATTCTTCTTGTCTTGGTCGACAAATCATAATTATCGTTGAATTCAAAAATAAAATAAAATACAAAAATAATATTTTTTTCCCGAGCACGGTTCGAACTCGTACCTAGAGCCCTACGAAAATACTTATGTTGTAAAACAAAAAAGAGTGAGTGTCGAGTTTGCGAGGCGGTACCTCCGCCGACAGAACCGAAGTCCCACCGACGAAGGTAGATCTAGCTGCTTTAGGCTCAGTAGAAGTAGGTCATTGTTCCACCACGCTACGGCTCACCCGATGGAATATTGGAAAAATACAATACATATGATTAACTGTACTAGTTGTGCAATATCCTGAATGTACACGCATGCTTATGTTAGCCTCGCGCGGTATATTTAAATCGACCTATATTAAGGTAGCAAGATACGGTTTTGTAGTTTAGTTTCGAATGTCCCCCCTGCGAAATTTCTTAATATAATAGTATGGTCCAGTTGCAGTTTACTCACATCTATGATAAATGAAATGCAATAAGTTTTTGAAGTGTCAGTAGAAAGTGTCATGTTTATAGAAAAGAAATATATATAATATTTGGGTGTCATATATATAATATATATTTGTTTGCGAATCGGCATATAAAAAATGTGTTCTATCTCATTGTCGTTCTAGATAATGATTATTTACATGCATAGGTCGTCATTTTATGTTTCGACGTTTCCTTATAATTCATTTATAAACTTCAGTGACGTAACGTTTTGTAAACGTTTTACAAATTATTCTATTTTAGTATATAATCTGTGGAAAAAAGAAGCCAGCGAAAGAATATTTTCTCGAATCTGCATTCCACAATGTTGAGTTTATATTGATGCACACGATTTTCACCTTAAGCGAGTTTTTAAGGGATACAAATTCATCTTTTCTGTAAAAGTGTAATGTGTCGAATCACCGTTTTGTATGTAAAATTTTTTGTTGAAATAGGTATAAACCTTGTAAGTGCTGTAGATCAAGTTTTACATTCGACCATTCGTGTCGTAGCATTCGAACGAATAGGACCGTCTCCAGTGTCTGGAATAACTATCTACTCTCTACTTGCGTAGCAGTTTTTCAGTATCTTCGTGGTTGCCAGCATACATAGCGACGATAAGTATTTTTATTAATTTTTTTTTTTTTTTTTACATATTTCTGTTCCCTTTTAAATAGTTTCTATTTGACTTAAATTATATCTGTCTGCAAATAGCAGTTATTTAAGTTAAAATCTCAGTTTACTCCCAATACAAATTAGGTCAATAAATAAGTTTTTCTCCCTTCCTAAAAAAATAATTAAAAAAAAAGTTGCTTCATTTTATTAGTTTAAGTTTTTAAACCGCTCAATCATGCCTAACCAAAAAAGAAAACTTTCCAGTCCCGACTCCCCTGATCAGACCTCCAAACAACAAAAGGTCTCTCAAAATCAGATAAACAAAAATGATTATCCGGTTGAAGAAACTGTGGTAATAAAGTCTAGTAACAGGGCCTTCCTCAATATCATGGCGCTCAGTTTTCAATACATGATACTGAGCTTCCTAGGGGACAAAAGCAAGGAGTCCTTCAAATTTAGGAGGCTCAAAAGTTGCTACATGGTACATGTGCCACTAGCTAGGTTGCGCTCCAAACTACTGGACGCAACAAAGCTAGGGCCGTACGATGTAACGGCTTCATTATACGACCCCAACTTTAAAAGTAAAAATAGTCACCAAAAAATCAATAAAAAAAGTCAGGACAGCCCTTACTACATATTTAAGACAATATGGCGATACATACAAACGGATGTATTATCCCTTAAAGAACAGGAACAAATTATTAAGCAGAATAACAAAATCGACGTCTCCCTAAAAGAGGTCCAAAAACCTGGCTTTTTAATTGTGAGACTAGATTCCCAATTAAATGATGTAAAAGAGCTAAAAATGGATCATACTTTAAATTATAAATTGGCAGAATATAAACCTAATCCAAAGTTCTGCACGGTCTGTGCCAAATTAGGACACTATGCCAAGACTTGCAAAAATCAAAAGCAAACTTGTATTAAATGCTCAGAACAACATGATACCAAAATGTGTAAATCACAAATTATTAAATGCAATAACTGCAAGGGTAACCATCAGGCTAACGATAAAAAATGCCCCCAATATATATACCAAAAAACTGTTTTAGAAAATATGTATGCAAAATTTATGACATTTGAAGAAGCCAAGCAAATGGCTACACAAAACAACAAAGCTTCTACTTGTCTAAATTCAAATGCAGTAAAAAGAAATAAAACTGTCAAATGCTCGGATAAGCAGGAAACACCTGTCAACTTAATAAACAATAAAAACGCGGTCAACTTAATTAAAGATAAAACACCGGTAAATATTGCTGAAAAAACATCCGTGACAATTAACAACAGTTCAGATAACGCCCTATCATACGCCGACATGTTAAAAACCCCGCCGCGATTGGTAATTGACGAATCCTCACCACAGGAGGAAACTGGTTACAAAAACAATTCACCTATAAAAGAAACTCCTAAAATTCCCCAGCAGGATAAAATCACTAGAGTAGAAAATAAAACAAAAAATTCGATACAGTTTGTAAAGGCCATCCAGGACCTATCCCAGCACGGCCATAAAGGTAAATCCATAAAGAAAAATCAAGAAAAAATCTTACAACAACTATTAGGATTCCTTAACGGTCAACTCAACCTTAATCTCAAAGCATCGGAATTTAATTAAGTAGCCATAACCATAGTTATTAAACAAAACATCCAGTAATAAGTATATATAATGGGTCTATACATCCTTCAATGGAATGCGCGCTCGCTCTACGCTAACGTGAATTCCTTAAAAAATTTCTTAGACGAAAACGAAAAACCCGACGTTATATGTATTCAGGAAACCCACTTTCAAGGTAACCGATACATAAAACTTAATGGATATCAACCACCTGTAATTAAAAATAGAAACGGAATAAAAAACAATAAAGGTAAAATAAAAAGTAAGGGAGGTGGCGTAGCAGTCTATGTTTCAAACTTATTAACATACACGGAAATCGACTTCCAAGCCGAAAACATAGAAATAACAGGTGTTACCATAAATTGTCAAAACGATAAAATTAATATTGTCAATATGTATAGACCCCCTGACCAAACACTAAACTTTCAGGATTATACTAAACTTTTTAATAATATAAATCAAAATTTAGTCCTGCTAGGCGACTATAATGCAAGGTCTTCATTATGGGGGTCTATTAAAACTGATAAAAATGGACAAGTCTTAGAGGACCTAATACAACATATGGACCTCATAGTACTAAACGACGGGTCAGGCACCCGTCTAGATAACAACGGTAACACCTCCGAAATCGATCTAACCTTTGTTTCCCCTTCACTAACTAAAGATAGTCAATGGGCAGTTTTGGAAGATCCACTCGGTTCTGACCATTTTCCAATTCTAACTGTATTAAAATCAAAACCAATTAAAAATGAAGTATGCACGGCCCAAAGGTGGATATATGATAAAGCCAACTGGCACCTTTTCTCCAAAATATGCCAGAACGTAAAGATTCAAGACGTAAAACACCAAGATATTAATATTTATAACTCTAACATATGCCAACAAATTACATCCATCGCAGATGCTGCCATACCAAAAACAAAAGGCAAAGTCCATATAAGGAAAAATTGTCCTTGGTGGAATACGCAATGCACGGAAGCTAAAAAAGTTAAAAGAAATAAATTACGCAGATTCGATAAAACAAAAAATAGCCATGATCTAGATGAATATAAACAAGCTTTAAAAACTTTCAAAAATATTACAGACAAAGCGCGAAAAGAATATTTTCAAGACTTTTGTTCAAAATTAAATCACAGGTCAAATGTTAAGCAGGTTTGGCAAACAATCAAAAATATGAAAGGAACTAAGGTCACTAGTCTACCTACGCTTGTACAAAACCAAAAGCAAGCGGTAACTAATAAACAGAAAGCTAACTTGTTGGCAATGTCCTTCGCGGAAGATAGTAGCAACCAAAATCTAGAACCCGAATTTAAATTGCATAAGGAAAAATTTGAAAAGGAAAACCCAATAGAAAAAGATCTAAACCCCGATAATAATAAAAAATCTATTAATAAACCCTTCACGAAAGAGGAACTAATAAAGGTACTTAAAACCAAAAAAACTACCGCACCGGGAGATGACCGGATCTCATATGAAATGTTTAAACACATGCCGGATAACATGATAAACATCGTGTTAGATTTAATAAACCAAGTTTGGGACTCTGGACAATTACCATCTTCTTGGAAAAATGCAAATGTAATCCCAATCCTTAAACCCAATAAAAAAAAATCAGACCCTAAATCATATCGCCCAATCTCACTGACCTCAAACTTTTGTAAACTAATGGAAAGCATGGTAAATGAAAGACTTAAATACATCATAGAAAAAAATAATATTATCAAGGACAACCAGAGTGGTTTCCGTAAAGGTCGGTCAACGATTGACCATTTAATCAGATTAGAAACAGAAATTCAAAAAGCTAAAGCAAGAAACCAGTATCTTTTGGCGGTATTTTTAGACATTGAAAAAGCCTTCGATCTCGTTTGGAGAAAAGGTCTTCTTTACAAAATTAAACAATTTGGAATAAGCGGTAATATGTTTAACTTTATATCAGACTTTTTACAGGACCGCAAAATTCAAGTTAAAGTAAATAACGAAACCTCGGACGAACGCGAACTCCAAAACGGCACCCCCCAAGGCAGCGTTATCAGTCCGACACTGTTTAATATTTTAATAGATGATTTAGTATATCAAGCTGAAAAATCCGCTAAAACTTCGCAGTTTGCCGATGACAGTGCAATGTGGCACAGAGGCCATAACCTTAAAATACTTAGAAAGAAAATGCAACGAACTTTGGATAATGTAAGTAAATGGGCCATCAAATGGGGCTTTAAGATTTCAAAAACTAAAACAATAGGTGTTATTTTTGGAAACAGAAAAGTAACATCAACCAACCTCACATTAGGCAACCAACCCATAAAATTTGAAAATCATGTTAAATTTTTAGGATTGATATTTGACCGTAAATTAACATGGAAAAAACATTTTGACTACCTAGAGGAGAGATCTAAACCTATACTCAACCTTATGAGATATGTTCAGGCTAATAATTTTGGAATGGGCACTGAAACTCTGATAATGTTGTATAAATCTCTACTCAGGTCCATACTAGACTACGGATGCCAGGTTTTCAACTCCGCCTCTAATAGTCTTAAAGTTAAACTAGATAAAATACAGTATAAGGGTCTCCGAATAGCTTTAGGCGCTTTAACGTCCACGCCAGTGGAAAATCTATTAGTTGAAGCAGGTGAAAAACCGCTGCAACTTAGGCGCGACGAATTTTCATTAAAATATTACGCTAGATGCTCACAAAATCAAAAAAATCCAACAAAAGAAACCCTCGAGGATTGTGTCGAATATAGAGCAAAATCACAAAAATGGAAAAATGACACAATCCCTTTTGGCTACAGAGTAAGGAAAGAATTAAAACTAAATAAATTAGATAAAATTCAAATAGTGAAACACAATCCTCCTACTCTTCCACCATGGATTATAAAAACCGCAAATACCTCATGTGAATTAAAAAATAAAATAGATAAAGGAGATGACCCTAATATAATAAAAACAATAACCCTAGAACACCTAGATAGTAAATATAAAAACTTTGAAAAAATTTATACCGATGGTTCAAAGGACCCAATCACCGGTAAAACGGCAATAATAATCATGAAAAAGTTAAAATTAAACCTAAGTAGGATATGACAAGAGCATCGTCTCGGGCAGGTGCATACATCCGATTGCAAATTAAAGTCAATTCCTCGGTCGAGTAAGCCAAGAGCCTCGTCTCGGGCTGTTACTGAGGGAAACTCATAAAAACCCAATCCCTATAACATGTAACAACCCAACTCCTCAGTAAGGAAAGCCAAGAGCTCGTCTCGGGCACCTTACGAGGAACACGCGTAATAACGGCAACAATAATAATGAAAATATTAAAAATACACCTAAGGAGGGTACGCCAAGAGCATCGTCTCGGGCAGGTGCCTAGATCCGACTACAAATTAAAGTCAAACCTCGGTAGAGTAAGCCAAGAGCTTCGTCTCGGGTAGCTACTGAGGGACATAGAAAATAAATCATAAATACTCCAATCCCTATAACATGTAACAAACCTACTCCTCGGTAAGGTAAGCCAAGAGCTTCGTCTCGGGCACCTTATCAGGTACACGCGCAATAACGGCACAAATAAATATTTAAAAAAAAAATAAAATAAAATAAACAAACCGAATGAGGGTATGCCAAGAGCAT
This sequence comes from Limnoperna fortunei, assembly GCA_944474755.1. Classification (NCBI taxonomy): domain Eukaryota; kingdom Metazoa; phylum Mollusca; class Bivalvia; order Mytilida; family Modiolidae; genus Limnoperna; species Limnoperna fortunei. The sequence continues at coordinate 39,711,043 of OX104124.1, forward strand.
CGTCTCGGGCGATTCCCTACTTCGGAATACAAATAAAAGTCATCGGTAGAGTAAGCCAAGAGCCTCGTCTCGGGCACCTACTGATGATTACGCGTAATAACGACAATAATAATAATAATAATAATAATAATACAAAGTAGGGCATGCCAAGAGCTACGTCTCGGGCGGGTACCTACTTCTGAACAATAATCCCTGTACATAATGTTTATAGCAATCTTGTATATATTTAAGGAAACAAAACCAAAAAAAAAAAAAAAAAAAAACAGAATAGAATACTCTAATAGATCTCTTAAAAATAAAAAAAAAACCATCAGAACATGTATATCATTCTTATCTTATAATTTACAAAAATATTGTACATAAACTAACAACAAATATAATACAATTCCACATTGAAATGTATATAACTGAGTTACTTCATTATTTTCAAATTTAAATTAATCTTGTAAGGCCATAGTAATGTATATATACATGTAATTTTTTTTTCTTTCGTCTGTCAGATGAGACGTAAAACTGGTGCCTCGTGTACAGTATTCCATCAACTGGCACGTTAAAGACCCCATTGGCAGTATTCGATAAGAGTAGGCGCACGCGCCGCTGCCATGGCACGACCAGTACTTGCTGCTAGCGTCTTAGTTCTCTAGCTGGATGCAGCTTGATAGATAAATCTACTTCCGCTAAGTCTTTTTGGTTGCGGCATCTCTGACTACTTTTATCATTTCACTTATAGTATTTATGGCCTATAAATCCCAAAAAATACAAATAAATAGGTAAAAATTTTTAATAAAAGCCATTAGGCAATAAGTCCGTGCGAGACCGTTTTACGGTAGTCAAGGACGTTAAAAACCCCCTTAAGTAAGTAAGTGCTGTAGACACTCTGGTTTCTCTTCAAACCCACGAATATATCTTTCGCCTTTTACTAAAGATATCCGTGGAGAGGAACAATTAACGAGTCTATAGACAATTTCTTTCGCCTTACATTTGTAAGGTTTCATAACGAAAACAAATATAACTATTAAGAAACCAATGCTTCTTGTCTTGGTCGACAAATCATAATTATCGTTGAATTCAAAAATAAAATAAAATACAAAAATAATTTTTTTCCCGAGCACGGTTCGAACTCGTACCTCGAGCCCTGCGAAAATACTTATGTTGTAAAACAAAAAAGAGTGAGTGTCGAGTTTGCGAGGCGGTACCTCCGCCGACAGAACCGAAGTCCCACCGACGAATGTAGATCTAGCTGCTTTAGGCTCAGTAGAAGTAGGTCATTGTTCCACCACGCTACGGCTCACCCGATGGAATATTGGAAAAATACAATACATATGATTACCTGTACTAGTTGTGCAATATCCTGAATGTATACGCATGCTTATGTTAGCCTCGCGCGGTATATTTAAATCGACCTATATTAAGGTAGCAAGATACGGTTTTGTAGTTTAGTTTCGAATGTCCCCCTGTGAAATTTCTTAATATAGTAGTATGGTCCAGTTGCAGTTTACTCACATCTATGATAAATGAAATGCAATAAGTTTTTGAAGTGTCAGTAGAAAGTGTCATGTTTATAGAAAAGAAATATATATAATATTTGGGTGTCATATATATAATATATATTTGTTTGCGAATCGGCATATAAAAAATGTGTTCTATCTCATTGTCGTTCTAGATAATGATTATTTACATGCATAGGTCGTCATTTTATGTTTCGACGTTTCCTTATAATTCATTTATAAACTTCAGTGACGTAACGTTTTGTAAACGTTTTACAAATTATTCTATTTTAGTATATAATCTGTGGAAAAAAGAAGCCAGCGAAAGAATATTTTCTCGAATCTGCATTCCACAATGTTGAGTTTATATTGGTGCACACGATTTTCACCTTAAGCGAATTTTGAAGGGATAAAAATTCATCTTTTCTGTAAAAGTGTAATGTGTCGAATCACCGTTTTGTATGTAAAATTTTTGTTGAAATAGGTATAAACCTTGTATGTGATATAGACACTCTGGTTTCTCTTCAAACCCACGAATATATCTTTCGCCTTTTACTAAAGATATCCGTGGAGAGGAACAATTAACGAGTCTATAGACAATTTCTTTCGCCTTACATTTGTAAGGTTTCATAACGAAAACAATTATAACTAGTATGAAGCCAATTCTTCTTGTCTTGGTAGACAAATCATAATTATCGTTGAATTCAAAAATAAAATAAAATACAAAAATAAAATAATTTTTTTTTCCCGAGCACGGTTCGAACTCGTACCTAGAGCCCTACGAAAATACTTATGTTGTAAAACAAAAAAGAGTGAGTGTCGAGTTTGCGAGGCGGTACCTCCGCCGACAGAACCGAAGTCCCACCGACGAAGGTAGATCTAGCTGCTTTAGGCTCAGTAGAAGTAGGTCATTGTTCCACCACGCTACGGCTCACCCGATGGAATATTGGAAAAATACAATACATATGATTACCTGTACTAGTTGTGCAATATCCTGAATGTATACGCATGCTTATGTTAGCCTCGCGCGGTATATTTAAATCGACCTATATTAAGGTAGCAAGATACGGTTTTGTAGTTTAGTTTCGAATGTCCCCCTGTGAAATTTCTTAATATAGTAGTATGGTCCAGTTGCAGTTTACTCACATCTATGATAAATGAAATGCAATAAGTTTTTGAAGTGTCAGTAGAAAGTGTCATGTTTATAGAAAAGAAATATATATATAATATTTGGGTGTCATATATATAATATATATTTGTTTGCGAATCGGCATATAAAAAATGTGTTCTATCTCATTGTCGTTCTAGATAATGATTATTTACATGCATAGGTCGTCATTTTATGTTTCGACGTTTCCTTATAATTCATTTATAAACTTCAGTGACGTAACGTTTTGTAAATGTTTTACAAATTATTCTATTTTAGTATATAATCTGTGGAAAAAAGAAGCCAGCGAAAGATTATTTTCTCGAATCTGCATTCCACAATGTTGAGTTTATATTGATGCACACGATTTTCACCTTAAGCGATTTTTTAAGGGATGAAAATTCATCTTTTCTGTAAAAGTGTAATGTGTCGAATCACCGTTTTGTATGTAAAATTTTTGTTGAAATAGGTATAAACCTTGTATGTGATATAGACACTCTGGTTTCTCTTCAAACCCACGAATATATCTTTCGCCTTTTACTAAAGATATCCGTGGAGAGGAACAATTAACGAGTCTATACACAATTTCTTTCGCCATACATTTGTAAGGTTTCATAACGAAAACAATTATAACTAGTATGAAGCCAATTCTTCTTGTCTTGGTCGACAAATCATAATTATCGTTGAATTCAAAAATAAAATAAAATACAAAAATAAAATATTTTTTTTTTCCCGAGCACGGTTCGAACTCGTACCTAGAGCCCTACCAAAATACTTATGTTGTAAAACAAAAAAGAGTGAGTGTCGAGTTTGCGAGGCGGTACCTCCGCCGACAGAACCGAAGTCCCACCGACGAAGGTAGATCTAGCTGCTTTAGGCTCAGTAGAAGTAGGTCATTGTTCCACCACGCTACGGCTCACCCGATGGAATATTGGAAAAATACAATACATATGATTACCTGTACTAGTTGTGCAATATCCTGAATGTATACGCATGCTTATGTTAGCCTCGCGCGGTATATTTAAATCGACCTATATTAAGGTAGCAAGATACGGTTTTGTAGTTTAGTTTCGAATGTCCCCCTGTGAAATTTCTTAATATAGTAGTATGGTCCAGTTGCAGTTTACTCACATCTATGATAAATGAAATGCAATAAGTTTTTGAAGTGTCAGTAGAAAGTGTCATGTTTATAGAAAAGAAATATATATAATATTTGGGTGTCATATATATAATATATATTTGTTTGCGAATCGGCATATAAAAATGTGTTCTATCTCTTTGTCGTTCTAGATAATGATTATTTACATGCATAGGTCGTCATTTTATGTTTCGACGTTTCCTTATAATTCATTTATAAACTTCAGTGACGTAACGTTTTGTAAACGTTTTACAAATTATTCTATTTTAGTATATAATCTGTGGAAAAAAGAAGCCAGCGAAAGAATATTTTCTCGAATCTGCATTCCACAATGTTGAGTTTATATTGATAAACACGATTTTCACCTTAAGCGAATTTTGAAGGGATAAAAATTCATCTTTTCTGTAAAAGTGTAATGTGTCGAATCACCGTTTTGTATGTACAATTTTTGTTGAAATAGGTATAAACCTTGTAAGTGCTGTAGACACTCTGGTTTCTCTTCAAACCCACGAATATATCTTTCGCCTTTTACTAAAGATATCCGTGGAGAGGAACTATTAACGAGTATACAGACAATTTCTTTCGCCTTACATTTGTAAGGTTTCATAACGAAAACAATTATAACTAGTATGAAGCCAATTCTTCTTGTCTTGGTCGACAAATCGTAATAATCGTTGAATTCAAAAATAAAATAAAATACAAAAATAATTTTTTTTCCCGAGCACGGTTCGAACTCGTACCTAGAGCCCTACGAAAATACTTATGCTGTAAAACAAAAAAGAGTGAGTGTCGAGTTTGCGAGGCGGTACCTCCGCCGACAGAACTGAAGTCCCACCGACGAAGGTAGATCTAGCTGCTTTAGGCTCAGTAGAAGTAGGTCATTTTTCCACCACGCTACGGCTCACCCGATGGAATATTGGAAAAATACAATACATATGATTAACTGTACTAGTTGTGCAATATCCTGAATGTACACGCATGCTTATGTTAGCCTCGCGCGGTATATTTAAATCGACCTATATTAAGGTAGCAAGATACGGTTTTGTAGTTTAGTTTCGAATGTCCCCCCTGAAATTTCTTAATATAGAAGTATGGTCCAGTTGCAGTTTACTCACATCTATGATAAATGAAATACAATAAGTTTTTGAAGTGTCAGTAGAAAGTGTCATGTTTATAGAAAAGAAATATATATATAATATTTGGGTGTCATATATATAATATATATTTGTTTGCGAATCGGCATATAAAAAATGTGTTCTATCTCATTGTCGTTCTAGATAATGATTATTTACATGCATAGGTCGTCATTTTATGTTTCGACGTTTCCTTATAATTCATTTATAAACTTCAGTGACGTAACGTTTTGTAAACGTTTTACAAATTATTCTATTTTAGTATATAATCTGTGGAAAAAAGAAGCCAGCGAAAGAATATTTTCTCGAATCTGCATTCCACAATGTTGAGTTTATATTGATGCACACGATTTTCACCTTAAGCGAATTTTGAAGGGATAAAAATTCATCTTTTCTGTAAAAGTGTAATGTGTCGAATCACCGTTTTGTATGTAAATTTTTGTTGAAATAGGTATAAACCTTGTAAGTGCTGTAGACACTCTGGTTTCTCTTCAACCCACGAATATATCTTTCGCCTTTTACTAAAGATATCCATGGAGAGGAACTATTAACGAGTCTACAGACAATTTCTTTCGCCTTACATTTGTAAGGTTTCATAACGAAAACAATTATAACTAGTATGAAGCCAATTCTTCTTGTCTTTGTCGACAAATCGTAATAATCGTTGAATTCAAAAATAAAATAAAATACAAAAATAATTTTTTTTCCCGAGCACGGTTCGAACTCGTACCTAGAGCCCTACGAAAATACTTATGCTGTAAAACAAAAAAGAGTGAGTGTCGAGTTTGCGAGGCGGTACCTCCGCCGACAGAACCGAAGTCCCACCGACGAAGGTAGATCTAGCTGCTTTAGGCTCAGTAGAAGTAGGTCATTGTTCCACCACGCTACGGCTCACCCGATGGAATATTGGAAAAATACAATACATATGATTAACTGTACTAGTTGTGCAATATCCTGAATGTACACGCATGCTTATGTTAGCCTCGCGCGGTATATTTAAATCGACCAATATTAAGGTAGCAAGATACGGTTTTGTAGTTTAGTTTCGAATGTCCCCCCTGAAATTTCTTAATATAGAAGTATGGTCCAGTTGCAGTTTACTCACATCTATGATAAATGAAATACAATAAGTTTTTGAAGTGTCAGTAGAAAGTGTCATGTTTATAGAAAAGAAATATATATATAATATTTGGGTGTCATATATATAATATATATTTGTTTGCGAATCGGCATATAAAAAATGTGTTCTATCTCATTGTCGTTCTAGATAATGATTATTTACATGCATAGGTCGTCATTTTATGTTTCGACGTTTCCTTATAATTCATTTATAAACTTCAGTGACGTAACGTTTTGTAAACGTTTTACAAATTATTCTATTTTAGTATATAATCTGTGGAAAAAAGAAGCCAGCGAAAGAATATTTTCTCGAATCTGCATTCCACAATGTTGAGTTTATATTGATGCACACGATTTTCACCTTAAGCGAATTTTGAAGGGATAAAAATTCATCTTTTCTGTAAAAGTGTAATGTGTCGAATCACCGTTTTGTATGTAAAATTTTTGTTGAAATATGTATAAACCTTGTAAGTGCTGTAGACACTCTGGTTTCTCTTCAAACCCACGAATATATCTTTCGCCTTTTACTAAAGATATCCGTGGAGAGGAACAATTAACGAGTCTATAGACAATTTCTTTCGCCTTACATTTGTAAGGTTTCATAACGAAAACAATTATAACTAGTATGAAGCCAATTCTTCTTGTCTTTGTCGACAAATCGTAATAATCGTTGAATTCAAAAATAAAATAAAATACAAAAATAATTTTTTTTCCCGAGCACGGTTCGAACTCGTACCTAGAGCCCTACGAAAATACTTATGCTGTAAAACAAAAAAGAGTGAGTGTCGAGTTTGCGAGGCGGTACCTCCGCCGACAGAACCGAAGTCCCACCGACGAAGGTAGATCTAGCTGCTTTAGGCTCAGTAGAAGTAGGTCATTGTTCCACCACGCTACGGCTCACCCGATGGAATATTGGAAAAATACAATACATATGATTAACTGTACTAGTTGTGCAATATCCTGAATGTACACGCATGCTTATGTTAGCCTCGCGCGGTATATTTAAATCGACCAATATTAAGGTAGCAAGATACGGTTTTGTAGTTTAGTTTCGAATGTCCCCCCTGTGAAATTTCTTAATATAGGATAATGGTCCAGTTGCAGTTTACTCACATCTATGATAAATGAAATACAATAAGTTTTTGAAGTGTCAGTAGAAAGTGTCATGTTTATAGAAAAGAAATATATATATAATATTTGGGTGTCATATATATAATATATATTTGTTTGCGAATCGGCATATAAAAAATGTGTTCTATCTCATTGTCGTTCTAGATAATGATTATTTACATGCATAGGTCGTCATTTTATGTTTCGACGTTTCCTTATAATTCATTTATAAACTTCAGTGACGTAACGTTTTGTAAACGTTTTACAAATTATTCTATTTTAGTATATAATCTGTGGAAAAAAGAAGCCAGCGAAAGAATATTTTCTCGAATCTGCATTCCACAATGTTGAGTTTATATTGATGCACACGATTTTCACCTTAAGCGAATTTTGAAGGGATAAAAATTCATCTTTTCTGTAAAAGTGTAATGTGTCGAATCACCGTTTTGTATGTAAATTTTTGTTGAAATAGGTATAAACCTTGTAAGTGCTGTAGACACTCTGGTTTCTCTTCAACCCACGAATATATCTTTCGCCTTTTACTAAAGATATCCATGGAGAGGAACTATTAACGAGTCTACAGACAATTTCTTTCGCCTTACATTTGTAAGGTTTCATAACGAAAACAATTATAACTAGTATGAAGCCAATTCTTCTTGTCTTGGTCGACAAATCGTAATAATCGTTGAATTCAAAAATAAAATAAAATACAAAAATAATTTTTTTTCCCGAGCACGGTTCGAACTCGTACCTAGAGCCCTACGAAAATACTTATGCTGTAAAACAAAAAAGAGTGAGTGTCGAGTTTGCGAGGCGGTATCTCCGCCGACAGAACCGAAGTCCCACCGACGAAGGTAGATCTAGCTGCTTTAGGCTCAGTAGAAGTAGGTCATTGTTCCACCACGCTACGGCTCACCCGATGGAATATTGGAAAAATACAATACATATGATTAACTGTACTAGTTGTGCAATATCCTGAATGTACACGCATGCTTATGTTAGCCTCGCGCGGTATATTTAAATCGACCAATATTAAGGTAGCAAGATACGGTTTTGTAGTTTAGTTTCGAATGTCCCCCCTGAAATTTCTTAATATAGAAGTATGGTCCAGTTGCAGTTTACTCACATCTATGATAAATGAAATACAATAAGTTTTTGAAGTGTCAGTAGAAAGTGTCATGTTTATAGAAAAGAAATATATATATAATATTTGGGTGTCATATATATAATATATATTTGTTTGCGAATCGGCATATAAAAAATGTGTTCTATCTCATTGTCGTTCTAGATAATGATTATTTACATGCATAGGTCGTCATTTTATGTTTCGACGTTTCCTTATAATTCATTTATAAACTTCAGTGACGTAACGTTTTGTAAACGTTTTACAAATTATTCTATTTTAGTATATAATCTGTGGAAAAAAGAAGCCAGCGAAAGAATATTTTCTCGAATCTGCATTCCACAATGTTGAGTTTATATTGATGCACACGATTTTCACCTTAAGCGAATTTTGAAGGGATAAAAATTCATCTTTTCTGTAAAAGTGTAATGTGTCGAATCACCGTTTTGTATGTAAAATTTTTGTTGAAATATGTATAAACCTTGTAAGTGCTGTAGACACTCTGGTTTCTCTTCAAACCCACGAATATATCTTTCGCCTTTTACTAAAGATATCCGTGGAGAGGAACAATTAACGAGTCTATAGACAATTTCTTTCGCCTTACATTTGTAAGGTTTCATAACGAAAACAATTATAACTAGTATGAAGCCAATTCTTCTTGTCTTTGTCGACAAATCGTAATAATCGTTGAATTCAAAAATAAAATAAAATACAAAAATAATTTTTTTTCCCGAGCACGGTTCGAACTCGTACCTAGAGCCCTACGAAAATACTTATGCTGTAAAACAAAAAAGAGTGAGTGTCGAGTTTGCGAGGCGGTACCTCCGCCGACAGAACCGAAGTCCCACCGACGAAGGTAGATCTAGCTGCTTTAGGCTCAGTAGAAGTAGGTCATTGTTCCACCACGCTACGGCTCACCCGATGGAATATTGGAAAAATACAATACATATGATTAACTGTACTAGTTGTGCAATATCCTGAATGTACACGCATGCTTATGTTAGCCTCGCGCGGTATATTTAAATCGACCAATATTAAGGTAGCAAGATACGGTTTTGTAGTTTAGTTTCGAATGTCCCCCCTGTGAAATTTCTTAATATAGGATAATGGTCCAGTTGCAGTTTACTCACATCTATGATAAATGAAATACAATAAGTTTTTGAAGTGTCAGTAGAAAGTGTCATGTTTATAGAAAAGAAATATATATATAATATTTGGGTGTCATATATATAATATATATTTGTTTGCGAATCGGCATATAAAAAATGTGTTCTATCTCATTGTCGTTCTAGATAATGATTATTTACATGCATAGGTCGTCATTTTATGTTTCGACGTTTCCTTATAATTCATTTATAAACTTCAGTGACGTAACGTTTTGTAAACGTTTTACAAATTATTCTATTTTAGTATATAATCTGTGGAAAAAAGAAGCCAGCGAAAGAATATTTTCTCGAATCTGCATTCCACAATGTTGAGTTTATATTGATGCACACGATTTTCACCTTAAGCGAATTTTGAAGGGATAAAAATTCATCTTTTCTGTAAAAGTGTAATGTGTCGAATCACCGTTTTGTATGTAAATTTTTGTTGAAATAGGTATAAACCTTGTAAGTGCTGTAGACACTCTGGTTTCTCTTCAACCCACGAATATATCTTTCGCCTTTTACTAAAGATATCCATGGAGAGGAACTATTAACGAGTCTACAGACAATTTCTTTCGCCTTACATTTGTAAGGTTTCATAACGAAAACAATTATAACTAGTATGAAGCCAATTCTTCTTGTCTTGGTCGACAAATCGTAATAATCGTTGAATTCAAAAATAAAATAAAATACAAAAATAATTTTTTTTCCCGAGCACGGTTCGAACTCGTACCTAGAGCCCTACGAAAATACTTATGCTGTAAAACAAAAAAGAGTGAGTGTCGAGTTTGCGAGGCGGTATCTCCGCCGACAGAACCGAAGTCCCACCGACGAAGGTAGATCTAGCTGCTTTAGGCTCAGTAGAAGTAGGTCATTGTTCCACCACGCTACGGCTCACCCGATGGAATATTGGAAAAATACAATACATATGATTACCTGTACTAGTTGTGCAATATCCTGAATGTATACGCATGCTTATGTTAGCCTCGCGCGGTATATTTAAATCGACCTATATTAAGGTAGCAAGATACGGTTTTGTAGTTTAGTTTCGAATGTCCCCCTGTGAAATTTCTTAATATAGTAGTATGGTCCAGTTGCAGTTTACTCACATCTATGATAAATGAAATGCAATAAGTTTTTGAAGTGTCAGTAGAAAGTGTCATGTTTATAGAAAAGAAATATATATAATATTTGGGTGTCATATATATAATATATATTTGTTTGCGAATCGGCATATAAAAATGTGTTCTATCTCTTTGTCGTTCTAGATAATGATTATTTACATGCATAGGTCGTCATTTTATGTTTCGACGTTTCCTTATAATTCATTTATAAACTTCAGTGACGTAACGTTTTGTAAACGTTTTACAAATTATTCTATTTTAGTATATAATCTGTGGAAAAAAGAAGCCAGCGAAAGAATATTTTCTCGAATCTGCATTCCACAATGTTGAGTTTATATTGATAAACACGATTTTCACCTTAAGCGAATTTTGAAGGGATAAAAATTCATCTTTTCTGTAAAAGTGTAATGTGTCGAATCACCGTTTTGTATGTACAATTTTTGTTGAAATAGGTATAAACCTTGTAAGTGCTGTAGACACTCTGGTTTCTCTTCAAACCCACGAATATATCTTTCGCCTTTTACTAAAGATATCCGTGGAGAGGAACTATTAACGAGTATACAGACAATTTCTTTCGCCTTACATTTGTAAGGTTTCATAACGAAAACAATTATAACTAGTATGAAGCCAATTCTTCTTGTCTTGGTCGACAAATCGTAATAATCGTTGAATTCAAAAATAAAATAAAATACAAAAATAATTTTTTTTCCCGAGCACGGTTCGAACTCGTACCTAGAGCCCTACGAAAATACTTATGCTGTAAAACAAAAAAGAGTGAGTGTCGAGTTTGCGAGGCGGTACCTCCGCCGACAGAACTGAAGTCCCACCGACGAAGGTAGATCTAGCTGCTTTAGGCTCAGTAGAAGTAGGTCATTTTTCCACCACGCTACGGCTCACCCGATGGAATATTGGAAAAATACAATACATATGATTAACTGTACTAGTTGTGCAATATCCTGAATGTACACGCATGCTTATGTTAGCCTCGCGCGGTATATTTAAATCGACCTATATTAAGGTAGCAAGATACGGTTTTGTAGTTTAGTTTCGAATGTCCCCCCTGAAATTTCTTAATATAGAAGTATGGTCCAGTTGCAGTTTACTCACATCTATGATAAATGAAATACAATAAGTTTTTGAAGTGTCAGTAGAAAGTGTCATGTTTATAGAAAAGAAATATATATATAATATTTGGGTGTCATATATATAATATATATTTGTTTGCGAATCGGCATATAAAAAATGTGTTCTATCTCATTGTCGTTCTAGATAATGATTATTTACATGCATAGGTCGTCATTTTATGTTTCGACGTTTCCTTATAATTCATTTATAAACTTCAGTGACGTAACGTTTTGTAAACGTTTTACAAATTATTCTATTTTAGTATATAATCTGTGGAAAAAAGAAGCCAGCGAAAGAATATTTTCTCGAATCTGCATTCCACAATGTTGAGTTTATATTGATGCACACGATTTTCACCTTAAGCGAATTTTGAAGGGATAAAAATTCATCTTTTCTGTAAAAGTGTAATGTGTCGAATCACCGTTTTGTATGTAAATTTTTGTTGAAATAGGTATAAACCTTGTAAGTGCTGTAGACACTCTGGTTTCTCTTCAACCCACGAATATATCTTTCGCCTTTTACTAAAGATATCCATGGAGAGGAACTATTAACGAGTCTACAGACAATTTCTTTCGCCTTACATTTGTAAGGTTTCATAACGAAAACAATTATAACTAGTATGAAGCCAATTCTTCTTGTCTTTGTCGACAAATCGTAATAATCGTTGAATTCAAAAATAAAATAAAATACAAAAATAATTTTTTTTCCCGAGCACGGTTCGAACTCGTACCTAGAGCCCTACGAAAATACTTATGCTGTAAAACAAAAAAGAGTGAGTGTCGAGTTTGCGAGGCGGTACCTCCGCCGACAGAACCGAAGTCCCACCGACGAAGGTAGATCTAGCTGCTTTAGGCTCAGTAGAAGTAGGTCATTGTTCCACCACGCTACGGCTCACCCGATGGAATATTGGAAAAATACAATACATATGATTAACTGTACTAGTTGTGCAATATCCTGAATGTACACGCATGCTTATGTTAGCCTCGCGCGGTATATTTAAATCGACCAATATTAAGGTAGCAAGATACGGTTTTGTAGTTTAGTTTCGAATGTCCCCCCTGAAATTTCTTAATATAGAAGTATGGTCCAGTTGCAGTTTACTCACATCTATGATAAATGAAATACAATAAGTTTTTGAAGTGTCAGTAGAAAGTGTCATGTTTATAGAAAAGAAATATATATATAATATTTGGGTGTCATATATATAATATATATTTGTTTGCGAATCGGCATATAAAAAATGTGTTCTATCTCATTGTCGTTCTAGATAATGATTATTTACATGCATAGGTCGTCATTTTATGTTTCGACGTTTCCTTATAATTCATTTATAAACTTCAGTGACGTAACGTTTTGTAAACGTTTTACAAATTATTCTATTTTAGTATATAATCTGTGGAAAAAAGAAGCCAGCGAAAGAATATTTTCTCGAATCTGCATTCCACAATGTTGAGTTTATATTGATGCACACGATTTTCACCTTAAGCGAATTTTGAAGGGATAAAAATTCATCTTTTCTGTAAAAGTGTAATGTGTCGAATCACCGTTTTGTATGTAAAATTTTTGTTGAAATATGTATAAACCTTGTAAGTGCTGTAGACACTCTGGTTTCTCTTCAAACCCACGAATATATCTTTCGCCTTTTACTAAAGATATCCGTGGAGAGGAACAATTAACGAGTCTATAGACAATTTCTTTCGCCTTACATTTGTAAGGTTTCATAACGAAAACAATTATAACTAGTATGAAGCCAATTCTTCTTGTCTTTGTCGACAAATCGTAATAATCGTTGAATTCAAAAATAAAATAAAATACAAAAATAATTTTTTTTCCCGAGCACGGTTCGAACTCGTACCTAGAGCCCTACGAAAATACTTATGCTGTAAAACAAAAAAGAGTGAGTGTCGAGTTTGCGAGGCGGTACCTCCGCCGACAGAACCGAAGTCCCACCGACGAAGGTAGATCTAGCTGCTTTAGGCTCAGTAGAAGTAGGTCATTGTTCCACCACGCTACGGCTCACCCGATGGAATATTGGAAAAATACAATACATATGATTAACTGTACTAGTTGTGCAATATCCTGAATGTACACGCATGCTTATGTTAGCCTCGCGCGGTATATTTAAATCGACCAATATTAAGGTAGCAAGATACGGTTTTGTAGTTTAGTTTCGAATGTCCCCCCTGTGAAATTTCTTAATATAGGATAATGGTCCAGTTGCAGTTTACTCACATCTATGATAAATGAAATACAATAAGTTTTTGAAGTGTCAGTAGAAAGTGTCATGTTTATAGAAAAGAAATATATATATAATATTTGGGTGTCATATATATAATATATATTTGTTTGCGAATCGGCATATAAAAAATGTGTTCTATCTCATTGTCGTTCTAGATAATGATTATTTACATGCATAGGTCGTCATTTTATGTTTCGACGTTTCCTTATAATTCATTTATAAACTTCAGTGACGTAACGTTTTGTAAACGTTTTACAAATTATTCTATTTTAGTATATAATCTGTGGAAAAAAGAAGCCAGCGAAAGAATATTTTCTCGAATCTGCATTCCACAATGTTGAGTTTATATTGATGCACACGATTTTCACCTTAAGCGAATTTTGAAGGGATAAAAATTCATCTTTTCTGTAAAAGTGTAATGTGTCGAATCACCGTTTTGTATGTAAATTTTTGTTGAAATAGGTATAAACCTTGTAAGTGCTGTAGACACTCTGGTTTCTCTTCAACCCACGAATATATCTTTCGCCTTTTACTAAAGATATCCATGGAGAGGAACTATTAACGAGTCTACAGACAATTTCTTTCGCCTTACATTTGTAAGGTTTCATAACGAAAACAATTATAACTAGTATGAAGCCAATTCTTCTTGTCTTGGTCGACAAATCGTAATAATCGTTGAATTCAAAAATAAAATAAAATACAAAAATAATTTTTTTTCCCGAGCACGGTTCGAACTCGTACCTAGAGCCCTACGAAAATACTTATGCTGTAAAACAAAAAAGAGTGAGTGTCGAGTTTGCGAGGCGGTATCTCCGCCGACAGAACCGAAGTCCCACCGACGAAGGTAGATCTAGCTGCTTTAGGCTCAGTAGAAGTAGGTCATTGTTCCACCACGCTACGGCTCACCCGATGGAATATTGGAAAAATACAATACATATGATTAACTGTACTAGTTGTGCAATATCCTGAATGTACACGCATGCTTATGTTAGCCTCGCGCGGTATATTTAAATCGACCAATATTAAGGTAGCAAGATACGGTTTTGTAGTTTAGTTTCGAATGTCCCCCCTGAAATTTCTTAATATAGAAGTATGGTCCAGTTGCAGTTTACTCACATCTATGATAAATGAAATACAATAAGTTTTTGAAGTGTCAGTAGAAAGTGTCATGTTTATAGAAAAGAAATATATATATAATATTTGGGTGTCATATATATAATATATATTTGTTTGCGAATCGGCATATAAAAAATGTGTTCTATCTCATTGTCGTTCTAGATAATGATTATTTACATGCATAGGTCGTCATTTTATGTTTCGACGTTTCCTTATAATTCATTTATAAACTTCAGTGACGTAACGTTTTGTAAACGTTTTACAAATTATTCTATTTTAGTATATAATCTGTGGAAAAAAGAAGCCAGCGAAAGAATATTTTCTCGAATCTGCATTCCACAATGTTGAGTTTATATTGATGCACACGATTTTCACCTTAAGCGAATTTTGAAGGGATAAAAATTCATCTTTTCTGTAAAAGTGTAATGTGTCGAATCACCGTTTTGTATGTAAAATTTTTGTTGAAATATGTATAAACCTTGTAAGTGCTGTAGACACTCTGGTTTCTCTTCAAACCCACGAATATATCTTTCGCCTTTTACTAAAGATATCCGTGGAGAGGAACAATTAACGAGTCTATAGACAATTTCTTTCGCCTTACATTTGTAAGGTTTCATAACGAAAACAATTATAACTAGTATGAAGCCAATTCTTCTTGTCTTTGTCGACAAATCGTAATAATCGTTGAATTCAAAAATAAAATAAAATACAAAAATAATTTTTTTTCCCGAGCACGGTTCGAACTCGTACCTAGAGCCCTACGAAAATACTTATGCTGTAAAACAAAAAAGAGTGAGTGTCGAGTTTGCGAGGCGGTACCTCCGCCGACAGAACCGAAGTCCCACCGACGAAGGTAGATCTAGCTGCTTTAGGCTCAGTAGAAGTAGGTCATTGTTCCACCACGCTACGGCTCACCCGATGGAATATTGGAAAAATACAATACATATGATTAACTGTACTAGTTGTGCAATATCCTGAATGTACACGCATGCTTATGTTAGCCTCGCGCGGTATATTTAAATCGACCAATATTAAGGTAGCAAGATACGGTTTTGTAGTTTAGTTTCGAATGTCCCCCCTGTGAAATTTCTTAATATAGGATAATGGTCCAGTTGCAGTTTACTCACATCTATGATAAATGAAATACAATAAGTTTTTGAAGTGTCAGTAGAAAGTGTCATGTTTATAGAAAAGAAATATATATATAATATTTGGGTGTCATATATATAATATATATTTGTTTGCGAATCGGCATATAAAAAATGTGTTCTATCTCATTGTCGTTCTAGATAATGATTATTTACATGCATAGGTCGTCATTTTATGTTTCGACGTTTCCTTATAATTCATTTATAAACTTCAGTGACGTAACGTTTTGTAAACGTTTTACAAATTATTCTATTTTAGTATATAATCTGTGGAAAAAAGAAGCCAGCGAAAGAATATTTTCTCGAATCTGCATTCCACAATGTTGAGTTTATATTGATGCACACGATTTTCACCTTAAGCGAATTTTGAAGGGATAAAAATTCATCTTTTCTGTAAAAGTGTAATGTGTCGAATCACCGTTTTGTATGTAAATTTTTGTTGAAATAGGTATAAACCTTGTAAGTGCTGTAGACACTCTGGTTTCTCTTCAACCCACGAATATATCTTTCGCCTTTTACTAAAGATATCCATGGAGAGGAACTATTAACGAGTCTACAGACAATTTCTTTCGCCTTACATTTGTAAGGTTTCATAACGAAAACAATTATAACTAGTATGAAGCCAATTCTTCTTGTCTTGGTCGACAAATCGTAATAATCGTTGAATTCAAAAATAAAATAAAATACAAAAATAATTTTTTTTCCCGAGCACGGTTCGAACTCGTACCTAGAGCCCTACGAAAATACTTATGCTGTAAAACAAAAAAGAGTGAGTGTCGAGTTTGCGAGGCGGTATCTCCGCCGACAGAACCGAAGTCCCACCGACGAAGGTAGATCTAGCTGCTTTAGGCTCAGTAGAAGTAGGTCATTGTTCCACCACGCTACGGCTCACCCGATGGAATATTGGAAAAATACAATACATATGATTAACTGTACTAGTTGTGCAATATCCTGAATGTACACGCATGCTTATGTTAGCCTCGCGCGGTATATTTAAATCGACCAATATTAAGGTAGCAAGATACGGTTTTGTAGTTTAGTTTCGAATGTCCCCCCTGAAATTTCTTAATATAGAAGTATGGTCCAGTTGCAGTTTACTCACATCTATGATAAATGAAATACAATAAGTTTTTGAAGTGTCAGTAGAAAGTGTCATGTTTATAGAAAAGAAATATATATATAATATTTGGGTGTCATATATATAATATATATTTGTTTGCGAATCGGCATATAAAAAATGTGTTCTATCTCATTGTCGTTCTAGATAATGATTATTTACATGCATAGGTCGTCATTTTATGTTTCGACGTTTCCTTATAATTCATTTATAAACTTCAGTGACGTAACGTTTTGTAAACGTTTTACAAATTATTCTATTTTAGTATATAATCTGTGGAAAAAAGAAGCCAGCGAAAGAATATTTTCTCGAATCTGCATTCCACAATGTTGAGTTTATATTGATGCACACGATTTTCACCTTAAGCGAATTTTGAAGGGATAAAAATTCATCTTTTCTGTAAAAGTGTAATGTGTCGAATCACCGTTTTGTATGTAAAATTTTTGTTGAAATAGGTATAAACCTTGTAAGTGCTGTAGACACTCTGGTTTCTCTTCAAACCCACGAATATATCTTTCGCCTTTTACTAAAGATATCCGTGGAGAGGAACAATTAACGAGTCTATAGACAATTTCTTTCGCCTTACATTTGTAAGGTTTCATAACGAAAACAATTATAACTAGTATGAAGCCAATTCTTCTTGTCTTTGTCGACAAATCGTAATAATCGTTGAATTCAAAAATAAAATAAAATACAAAAATAATTTTTTTTCCCGAGCACGGTTCGAACTCGTACCTAGAGCCCTACGAAAATACTTATGCTGTAAAACAAAAAAGAGTGAGTGTCGAGTTTGCGAGGCGGTACCTCCGCCGACAGAACCGAAGTCCCACCGACGAAGGTAGATCTAGCTGCTTTAGGCTCAGTAGAAGTAGGTCATTGTTCCACCACGCTACGGCTCACCCGATGGAATATTGGAAAAATACAATACATATGATTAACTGTACTAGTTGTGCAATATCCTGAATGTACACGCATGCTTATGTTAGCCTCGCGCGGTATATTTAAATCGACCAATATTAAGGTAGCAAGATACGGTTTTGTAGTTTAGTTTCGAATGTCCCCCCTGTGAAATTTCTTAATATAGGATAATGGTCCAGTTGCAGTTTACTCACATCTATGATAAATGAAATACAATAAGTTTTTGAAGTGTCAGTAGAAAGTGTCATGTTTATAGAAAAGAAATATATATATAATATTTGGGTGTCACACAGAATGAGCGATGGAAGCGACCGACCGATTGCTTTTGCATCTAGGACACTAACTTCCGCAGAAAAGAATTATTCAGTGTTAGAACGTGAGAGCTTAGCTATAATTTTTGCGGTGCGTAAATTTCATCAATATTTGTATGGGAACTTTGTTACTATAGTAACTGATCATAAGCCGGTGGTAGGCTTGTTTAGAGAAGATAAAGCAATTCCCACGATGGCAGCGTCTCGAATACAGAGATGGGCACTAACACTTTCAACGTACCGTTACAAGATTGTTTACAGAGAAGGTCGTGATAATAACGCTGATGCATTAAGCAGATTACCAATTGCTGAAAGAACTGAAGTGGAAACAAAAACCCCTGGAGACACGATTCTGACACTTCAACATTTCGAAAGCAATACACCTGTCACTGCTAATCAGATTCAGAAATGGACAAACAAAGATAAGGTCTTATCTGAAGTTTTGAGATGTGTACTGCATGGGTGGCCAAGAGAATGCTGTCGGGAGGAATTAAAACCATATTTCAATCGCCAACATGAAATTAGTTCTCACGATGGAATTTTATTGTGGGGAGGACGAGTAATCATCCCTGAAGCTGCAAGAGAAGTCATGTTGACCGAACTGCATGAAGGTCATCCTGGAATTACACGAATGAAGCGGCTAGCAAGAAGTTATTTATGGTGGCCGGGATTAGAAAGCGAACTAGAAAAGACAGTACAACATTGTTTCAGTTGTCAAGAAAACCGCCATGCACCTGCAAATGCACCACTTCATCCATGGGAGTTTCCAAGTAGGCCATGGTCCCGTTTGCACGTTGATTTCGCAGGACCTTTTATGGGACATACATTTCTTATTATTATTGATGCTTATTCCAAGTGGCTGGATGTGCATATCATGAGTAGCATGTCAACAGAGGCAACGATAAGTAAATTGAGAAGTACATTTGCTGTGCACGGATTACCCGATATGATAGTTTCCGACAATGGAGGAACGTTTGTAAGCGCAGAGTTCGCAAATTACATGCAAGCGAATGGAATTAAACATCGTACAACTGCACCGTGGCATCCATCATCAAATGGATGTGCAGAACGCGCAGTCCAGGTATTCAAAGAAGGAATGAAGCAGATGAAAGATGGAACCGTCAAAGAAAAGTTACAGAAATTCCTGTTCCATTACCGTATTACACCGCAAAGCACAACTTGTCAACTATTGATGAAAAGGCAATTAAAATCACGCTTAGATTTGATTTTTCCGGATACTCGTGTTTCTGACAGAGTCCAAGAGAAACAAGCAGAACAAAAATTGTATCATGACAAATCATCAAAGGAAAGAATTTTCACAGATGGAGATAATGTGTTGATACGTAACTTTACACCAAATGCTACGATCAAATGGATAAGAGGGAAAGTAATAATGAAAACTAGTCCACTGTCATACAAGATAGAACTTATGGACGGAAAAGTTGCGAGAAGACACATTGATCATATTCAAAAATGTTGCGAGAACAATGACCCGAGTGAACCAGATTATGAACCAGAAATAGAAATTCCGATGAAAAGTGACAATGCTCTAAAATCGACACCCGCCGAAACCGCCGAAATTCAATTATCGCCAAATGTCACTCTTCCAATCAGACAACATCCTATCCGAATCAGGAAAGAACCGTCTTAATTGAAGGATTATGTTCGGAAATAATGTGAACAATGTTTTATTGGTAACATGTGCAACGAGTCATAATAATACTCTTGTTACCAAGATGTGCATTTAGTACATCAATTTTGAAATGTTCTTTTGATTAACTATATTGCGTTAATTCCAGTGGATTATCCAATATATTGCGAACTTTATATTTTTTCAAAAATATTAAGATTTGACAGTGTTGATTGACTATACACATTTTAAGTAATTAAAAGATTTTTTATTTTTGTTTACAAATGTTGATTAGACTGTAAAGATACGATTTGTTTACTGTTTCATTCATAGTATTAGATGAAAGGTTAAAGGTTAGGTTTTCTCAAGTTTCGGTAAATATACTCTGTCGGCCAAATACATTTCACTTCTGTAATTAACATCGAACTGTGCACTTGTAAAATTAATTGTTGAACTGTGTGAGTTGTTCATGTAAAGTTATTACACCACCGACGAAGGTAGATCTAGTAAACAAATAAACAGTAAACAAATCGTAAACATAAAGCAGCTGGCTCTGATATAAGATAAGGAGATTACTATATACCTCCACCCTTAGACTACAACTAATCGCTTTAACAGAACACTTTATCTTTACAGTCTAATCAACATTTGTAAACAAAAATAAAAAATCTTTTAATTACTTAAAATGTGTATAGTCAATCAACACTGTCAAATCTTAATATTTTTGAAAAAATATAAAGTAAAATAAAACATGACTTCTCTTGCAGCTTCAGGTATGATTACTCGTCCTCCCCACAATAAAATTCCATCGTGAGAACTAATTTCATGTTGGCGATTGAAATATGGTTTTAATTCCTCCCGACAGCATTCACTTGGCCACCCATGCAGTACACATCTCAAAACTTCAGATAAGACCTTATCTTTGTTTGTCCATTTCTGAATCTGATTAGCAGTGACAGGTGTATTGCTTTCGAAATGTTGAAGTGTCAGAATCGTGTCTCCAGGGGTTTTTGTTTCCACTTCAGTTCTTTCAGCAATTGGTAATCTGCTTAATGCATCAGCGTTATTATCACGACCTTCTCTGTAAACAATCTTGTAACGGTACGTTGAAAGTGTTAGTGCCCATCTCTGTATTCGAGACGCTGCCATCGTGGGAATTGCTTTATCTTCTCTAAACAAGCCTACCACCGGCTTATGATCAGTTACTATAGTAACAAAGTTCCCATACAAATATTGATGAAATTTACGCACCGCAAAAATTATAGCTAAGCTCTCACGTTCTAACACTGAATAATTCTTTTCTGCGGAAGTTAGTGTCCTAGATGCAAAAGCAATCGGTCGGTCGCTTCCATCGCTCATTCTGTGTGACAATACAGCTGCGACTCCGTGGGCTGAGGCGTCGCACGCAACGATTAGCTCCTTTGATGGATCATAATGTACCAAGACAGATGCTGATTTCAATAACTTCTTAGACTCTACAAACGATTTTTCTTGTTCCTTTCTCCATGACCATTTCACTTTACTTTGCAACAATGAATATAACCGATGTAATAGTGTTGACAGGTTTGGCAAGAATCTGTTATAGTATGTAAGCATTCCTAAATATGCTTTCAATTCGGACACATTTGTAGGCCTCGGAGCTTTATCGATCGCTTCCACTTTGCTCTCTACTGGCTTAATTCCGTCTTTGTTTATCTTAAAACCTAGATAAACTACTTCCTGAGCAAGAAATGTACATTTACGTTTTTTTAGTCGAATGCCCACCTTCTTGAATCGTTCAAGCACAATTGACAGAGTTTTCAAGTGCTCAGCACGTGTTCGACCAGTTATCAAAACATCGTCCACTCTGACTAGAACGTTAGGTATTCCTTGAACAACATTTTCGAGCGTTCTTTGGAAGATGCCTGGACTCGAGGACACACCATACGGCAATCTATTATATGTGAATAAACCCTTATGAGTGTTTATAGTTACGTATCTCTTGCTATCTTCATCTAACTGAATTTGTTGGTAAGCCCTATTTAAATCCAACTTTGTAAATTCCTTTCCTCCCGCAAGCGCTGCGTAGAGATCTTCTGTTTTTGGTATCGGATAGTTATCCAACTTAGAGACTGCATTAACTGTAACTTTGTAATCACCACAAATTCGTATTTCACCGGATTCTTTCACTACTGGAACTATAGGTGCGGCCCATTCCGAGAATTCCACGGGTTCTATCTGTCCTTCTTTTTCAAGTCTCTCGAGTTCCTTTTTCAACTTTATCCTTCAATGAGTAAGCTAGCGGACGAGCTTTATAATACTTCGGAGTTGCATTCTCATCAACATAGATTTTAGCTTTCACCGATGATATGCATCCGAGTTCATCATTAAACACTTCTTTGTTTTCTTCCAGAATTTCTTCTAAAGTGTGGTCCTTGGAAACACGGAATATCTGCTTCCAATCTAACTTAATTTTAGCCAACCAATCTCGGCCTAACAAATTCGGACCTCTGTGCGCTACCAGTTACGGGTAGTTTAACCGGATCTTTGTCTTGAAATTGAACACTCACCTCTGTTTTTCCTAAAACCGGCAAGGGCTGTCCCAAATAAGTACGCAATTGTCCCTTTACTTTTGTCAATCCAGCTCCCTCCTTAATAGAATCGTAAGCGTCCTCATTGAGCACAGTCACACTGGCTCCCGTATCAATATCCATTTCGATTTCTTTCCCATTAACGCTAACACTAACTTTGTATGGATCCGTTCTTTCACTACGACTGAGTAGATTGAGTATAGTTCTTCCTCACCTGAACTTGTAGCCTCAACATAATTTGTTTTCTTTTGAAATGCCCCAGTCTTAACAGAGTGTTTAGTGTCACTGACCTGTTTACTTCTACATTTCTTTGCGATGTGACCCTTTTTCTTACAATGATGACATTTCGCCTCCCTGAATCTGCATTCATGTGCCTTGTGGTTGCCTCCGCAACGGTAACATTCGTCCCGTTTCCCAGAATAACCTTGAAATTGTTGTCCTTTTGGTTGGTGTCTTGATATTTTATTAATGACTTTTACAGGTCCACTTCCACTAGCCTGAATGTCTTGTGCATTCTTTGCTGCGGTCTCCATGGATGTTGCAATATCCAAAGCTTTTGCAAAGTCAAGTTGTGGTTCCGCTAAGAGTCTTCTTTGAATTCGATCATTATTTATCCCAACCACTAAGCGATCTCTCAACATTGCATTTAAAGTGTCACCATACTTGCAGTGTTCTGCCAGACTTCTCAGTTCCGCTACATACGATCGGGCCGATTCGTCACTGTGCCTCGTTCTGCTATTGAATTTGAACCTCTGTATACTTTCAGATGGCTCTGGATGTTTATGTTCCTTAATTAATTCTGTTAATTCATCAAATGTCTTTGTATTTGGCTTATCCGGTGCAAGTAAATCTCTCATTAACTTGTATGTTTTCCGTCCACAAACGCTCAGTAGAATATCTCTTTTCTTGTCGTCATCGTCTATTTAGTTTGCGCTGAAATAACAAGTTAAACGTTCCACGTATTGTATCCAATCCTCTGATTCTTCATAAGCATCCAATTTCCCAAATGTTGGCATTTTGCGTTGGTTTAATAATTCTCTATAATTATTTATTTATATAATCCTCTTTAATCCTCGTCGCCAAATATGTAATAACTTTACATGAACAACTCATACAGTTCAACAATTTATTTTACAAGTGCACAGTTCGATGTTAATTACAGAAGTGAAATGTATTTGGCCGACAGAGTATATTTACCGAAACTTGAGAAAACCTAACCTTTAACCTTTCATCTAATACTATGAATGAAACAGTAAACAAATCGTAAACATAAAGCAGCTGGCTCTGATATAAGATAAGGAGATTACTATAGGTGGGACTTCGGTTCTGTCGGCGGAGGTACCGCCTCGCAAACTCGACACTCACTCTTTTGTTTTACAGCATAAGTATTTTCGTAGGGCTCTAGGTAAGAGTTCGAACCGTGCTCGGGAAAAAAAATTATTTTTGTATTTTATTTTATTTTTGAATTCAACGATAATTATGATTTGTCGACCAAGACAAGAAGAATTGGCTTCATACTAGTTATAATTGTTTTCGTTATGAAACCTTACAAACGTAAGGCGAAAGAAATTGTCTATAGACTCGTTAATTGTTCCTCTCCACGGATATCTTTAGTAAAAGGCGAAAGATATATTCGTGGGTTTGAAGAGAAACCTGAGTGTCTATATCACTTACTTACTTAAGGGGGTTTTTAACGTCCTTGACTACCGTAAAACGGTCTCGCACGGACTTATTGCCTAATGGCTTTTATTAAAATTTTTTACCTATTTATTTGTATTTTTGGGGATTTATAGGCCATAAATACTATAAGTGAAATGATAAAAGTAGTCAGAGATGCCGCAACCAAAAAGACTTAGCGGAAGTAGATTTATCTATCAAGCTGCATCCAGCTAGAGAACTAAGACGCTAGCAGCAAGTACTGGACGTGCCATGGCAGCGGCGCGTGCGCCTACTCTTATCGAATACTGCCAATGGGGTCTTTAACGTGCCAGTTGATGGAATACTGTACACGAGGCACCAGTTTTACGTCTCATCTGACAGACGAAAGAAAAAAAAATAAAATAAAATAAAAAAAAAAATAAAAAAAATTTAGATGTATATATACATTACTATGGCCTTACATGATTAATTTAAATTTGAAAATAACGAAGTAACTCAGTTATATACATTTCAATGTGGAATTGTATTATATTTGTTGTTAGTTTATGTACAATATTTTTGTAAATTATAAGATAAGAATGATATACATGTTCTGATGGTTTTTTTTATTTTTAAGAAATCTATTAGAGTATTCTATTCTGTTTTTTTTTTTTTTTTTTTGTTGGTTTTTTTCCCTTAAATATATACAAGATTGCTATAAACATTATGTACAGGGATTATTGTTCAGAAGTAGGTACCCGCCCGAGACGTAGCTCTTGGCATGCCCTACTTTGTATTATTATTATTATTATTATTGTCGTTATTACGCGTAGGTGCCCGAGACGAGGCTCTTGGCTTACTCTACCGATGACTTTTATTTGTATTCCGAAGTAGGGAACCGCCCGAGACGATGCTCTTGGCATACCCTCCTTCGGTTTGTTTATTTTATTTATTTTTTTTTTAAATATTTATTTTTGCCTATATTGCGCGTGTACCTGATAAGGTGCCCGAGACGAAGCTCTTGGCTTACCTTACTGAGGAGTAGGTTTGTTACATGTTATAGGGATTGGAGTATTTATGATTTATTTTCTATGTCCCTCAGTAGCTACCCGAGACGAAGCTCTTGGCTTACTCTACCGAGGTTTGACTTTAATTTGTAGTCGGATCTAGGCACCTGCCCGAGACGATGCTCTTGGCGTACCCTCCTTAGGTGTATTTTTAATATTTTCATTATTATTGTTGCCGTTATTACGCTCTAGGTACGAGTTCGAACCGTGCTCGGGAAAAAAAATTATTTTATTTTTGTATTTTATTTTATTTTTGAATTCAACGATAATTATGATTTGTCGACCAAGACAAGAAGCATTGGTTTCTTAATAGTTATATTTGTTTTCGTTATGAAACCTTACAAATGTAAGGCGAAAGAAATTGTATATAGACTCGTTAATTGTTCCTCTCCACGGATATCTTTAGTAAAAGGCGAAAGATATATTCGTGGGTTTGAAGAGAAACCAGAGTGACTACATCACATACAAGGTTTATACCTATTTCAACAAAAATTTTACATACAAAACGGTGATTCCACACATTACACTTTTACAGAAAAGATGAATTTTTATCCCTTAAAAATTCGCTTAAGGTGAAAATCGTGTGCATCAATATAAACTCAACATTGTGGAATGCAGATTCGAGAAAATATTCTTTCGCTGGCTTCTTTTTTCCACAGATTATATACTAAAATAGAATAATTTGTAAAACGTTTACAAAACGTTACGTCACTGAAGTTTATAAATGAATTATAAGGAAACGTCGAAACATAAAATGACGACCTATGCATGTAAATAATCATTATCTAGAACGACAATGAGATAGAACACATTTTTTATATGCCGATTCGCAAACAAATATATATTATATATATGACACCCAAATATTATATATATATTTCTTTTCTATAAACATGACACTTTCTACTGACACTTCAAAAACTTATTGTATTTCATTTATCATAGATGTGAGTAAACTGCAACTGGACCATACTTCTATATTAAGAAATTTCACAGGGGGGGGGGACATTCGAAACTAAACTACAAAACCGTATCTTGCTACCTTAATATTGGTCGATTTAAATATACCGCGCGAGGCTAACATAAGCATGCGTGTACATTCAGGATATTGCACAACTAGTACAGTTAATCATATGTATTGTATTTTTCCAATATTCCATCGGGTGAGCCGTAGCGTGGTGGAACAATGACCTACTTCTACTGAGCCTAAAGCAGCTAGATCTACCTTCGTCGGTGGGACTTCGGTTCTGTCGGCGGAGGTACCGCCTCGCAAACTCGACACTCGCTCTTTTTTGTTTTACAACATAAGTATTTTCGTAGGGCTCTAGGTACGAGTTCGAACCGTGCTCCGGAAAAAAAAATTATTTTATTTTTGTATTTTATTTTATTTTTGAATTCAACGATAATTATGATTTGTCGACCAAGACAAGAAGAATTGGCTTGATACTAGTTATAATTGTTTTCGTTAGGAAACCTTACAAATGTATGGCGAAAGAAATTGTCTATAGACTCGTTAATTATTCCTCTCCACGGATATCTTTAGTAAAAGGCGAAAGATATATTCGTGGGTTTCAAGAGAAACCAGAGTGTCTATATCACATACAAGGTTTATACCTATTTCAACAAAAATTTTACATACAAAACGGTGATTCGACACATTACACTTTTACAGAAAAGATGAATTTTCATCCCTTAAAAATTCGCTTAAGGTGAAAATCGTGTGCATCAATATAAACTCAACATTGTGGAATGCAGATTCGAGAAAATATTCTTTCGCTGGCTTCTTTTTTCCACAGATTATATACTAAAATAGAATAATTTGTAAAACGTTTACAAAACGTTACGTCACTGAAGTTTATAAATGAATTATAAGGAAACGTCGAAACATAAAATGACGACCTATGCATGTAAATAATCATTATCTAGAACGACAATGAGATAGAACACATTTTTTATATGCCGATTCGCAAACAAATATATATTATATATATGACACCCAAATATTATATATATATTTCTTTTCTATAAACATGACACTTTCTACTGACACTTCAAAAACTTATTGTATTTCATTTATCATAGATGTGAGTAAACTGCAACTGGACCATACTTCTATATTAAGAAATTTCACAGGGGGGACATTCGAAACTAAACTACAAAACCGTATCTTGCTACCTTAATATTGGTCGATTTAAATATACCGCGCGAGGCTAACATAAGCATGCGTGTACATTCAGGATATTGCACAACTAGTACAGTTAATCATATGTATTGTATTTTTCCAATATTCCATCGGGTGAGCCGTAGCGTGGTGGAACAATGACCTACTTCTACTGAGCCTAAAGCAGCTAGATCTACCTTCGTCGGTGGGACTTCGGTTCTGTCGGCGGAGGTACCGCCTCGCAAACTCGACACTCACTCTTTTTTGTTTTACAGCATAAGTATTTTCGTAGGGCTCTAGGTACGAGTTCGAACCGTGCTCGGGAAAAAAAAATTATTTTTGTATTTTATTTTATTTTTGAATTCAACGATTATTACGATTTGTCGACCAAGACAAGAAGAATTGGCTTCATACTAGTTATAATTGTTTTCGTTATGAAACCTTACCAATGTAAGGCGAAAGAAATTGTCTATAGACTCGTTAATAGTTCCTCTCCACGGATATCTTTTTTTTTTATATTTCAAACTTTTATTAATTAAAACTAATTGTACAATAACATCATAAAATCAAAATATCACAGTCAATACATTGTACAATTAGTATCAACAAAAATTAATAACAACATTATCATCGTTATCTACTGTACAAAATAAATTATTATCAGTCCAATACACATTAAATTCCAATCTTGGTAATCTAGAAAAATCAGCTAAGATACGTAATTTCAATTCTCTTAAGTAATTCATGTAAATATTGATACTCGATACATATTTTTTATCAAACTTTTTAATATTTCTATTAAGCCATATACATTTACAGTACAAAGAAATCAACAATAATACAATACTACGTCTATACGGATCGTTTAACTCGATATCTAATCTTAAAATATTCTTAACTGTCAGATTTATTTTACCACCAGAAATTGCAAAAATCCAATTTTTTAATAAACTCAATAACTGTTTTATATATTTACATTCATAAAATAAGTGAAGTAATGTTTCAGGGTCTGTATTACAAAAAGTACATTTATTTGATCTATAAATATGATAATAAAACATCAAACTATTAACAGGTAATATACAGTGAATAATTTTATACATAACATCTCTACACGACTTCTCAATGAATTTATCAAATACGTTTCTAAACACATGATCAAATTTCAAAGTACGATTTTTACTAACAATAACAGGCATGTGTTTATCTTTATCTAATAAAAACGAGTATAATACATTTACAGGTAAAGTACAGGTAAAATCAACATTTTCACAACTTGTCAAGGCATTTAAATCCTCGATACAATATTTATAGAAAGGTGTCAACACATCACAATGAGGAATAGACAATGACATAAAACTTGTATTATAACTACGTAATCTATATCCTATCCAATAGATAGAAAAACGAACAAACTTAGCATTTCTATTACTAATGATATCTTGTAAATGTTTTAAACGTAATGCTCTCAATTTTAATTCAATATTTACAACATTTAAACCACCGAGTAATTTATCTAAATAAACAGTTTTACGAGCTAAAGGTTCTCTAGTACAATTCCATAAAAATGTAAAAACTAATTTTTGAAACCTACTTATATAATGTTTAGACATATATATAACACTACCTACGTACCATAACTTAGAACATGCTAATACATTTATAACGATAACTTTTTCTAAAAGAGACAATTTTCTATATTTCCAAATATTTAAAAGTGCTTCAAATTTTATCAAAATAGGATTCCATATATCATCTTGCGTTACATTTCCAAACTTAATACCAACAATTTTTAAAGAATCTACAAACTCAATACCAAATTTATAATTATCTTTTCTAAATTTCCAAGAACCAAGCCATAATCCCTTTGTTTTATTAACATTAAGTTTTGACCCTGACGCTCGACCAAATAAATCTATTAAATATAAAAACTTCTCTATACTTTTTTCTGTTGTAAGTATACCAGTACTATCATCTGCAAACAAAGAAATCTTAATATTATCCAAAGAGCCAGGTAAATTTATACCAACAATATCCACATCTTTTCTTACTTTAATAGCAAAAGGTTCTAAACACATAACATATAAAATAGGTGACAAACTACAACCTTGTTTAACAGAACGTGTAATTTCAAAAGGATCTGATACAATATTATTAACAATAACACTAGAGTATAAATCATGGTATAATATTTTAATCCACTTAATTAAGTTTGGACCAAAATTGTATTTTTCTAAAACCTTAAATAAATATTTATGATTAATTCTGTCAAAAGCCTTTTCCTGGTCTAACGATACAAAAGAACATGGTAAATTTTTATAATTAACATAATTTTCAATATTGCGTAGTAGATGAGCATTATCTAAGATTGATCTCCCTTTAATACCACATGTTTGGTCTAAATGTACAATACTATCTACAACATCTGTAATACGATTACATAATAACTTACTTAAAATTTTTACATCATAATTCATAAGACTAATTGGCCTGTATGCTTTCACATCAAAATCTTTCTTTTCATCTTTACAAATCAAAGTAATATATGATAATTTTTGAGAATCTGATAATGTATTTTCTTGAAAAATATTATTGTATAAAGAAAGTAATGGTTGTTTTAAAATATCAAAAAAAGTCAAATAAAATTCTTTAGATAATCCATCAGGTCCTGGTGACTTATTATTTTCCATACCCTTTAACGCATTATAAATTTCATCTATACTAATATCAACGTCACATACATTTCTATCATCATCAGATAACATAGGTAAATCATTTAAAAATTCTGTAAACAATAACTCTTCGTCTATTTCCTCTTCACTAAATAAATTTCTATAAAACTCTCTAAACTCATTTACTATATCTTCAGTTTTAGTTAATACATTGCTATTATTAATAATTTTTGTAACATTTTTCTTTTTACCCTTTTTAACTTCTCTTTGAAAAAAATATTTAGAAGGAATTTCAGAATAATTTAAACATTTTACTTTTGACCTAATTTGTGAACCTTTAAAATTATCCAAATGATATTGTTTGATTTCTTCTTTTAACTCTCTAATTTGTTCACAATAATTACCTGGATTTGTTTTTTCTTCTTTTAACAATACAAAATATCTTCTCTCTAACTCTTTAATTACTTTAAATTTTGTTTTATTTTTCTTCTTACAATATTCAATACAAAAATTTTTAATATTATCCTTAAAATAATCCCAAACATCTATACATACATCTAATCCGTCTGAAAAATTAACAAACCATTCTCTAAAACTGATACAAAACGCCCTATCATATAATATCGAATTATTTAAATGCCAATAACCTTTACCCTTTTTTACATCGGTATTATTAACAAAAGTAAAAAATACACAATCATGATCTCTATAAGGAAATGGATAATTAACACAATTTTTAACACAAGATTTAAAACTATTAGAAATATAAACTCTATCTAATCTACAACCAACATTTTTCCTACTCCAAGTTACATTAACTTCATTAGGTTTAAAATATCTATATACATCAAACAGTTCAAAGTCGCACACAATACTCCTAATTAAATCTGACCCGTCTGTCCCATAATTGGAACTACCACCAATTTTATCTATTTTTATTTCATCGATACAATTGAAATCACCTGCAAATACTTTATTATAATTACACATTATAAACGGATAAATATCATTAAAAAACTCTTTACGTTCACTGCGTATATTAGGTGCATAAACATTTAATAACCTATAACAAACATCGTCGATATTTACATCTATATATTGAAATCTACCTTGTAAATCTTTATGGTATTTAAGAACATTATACTGAAGTGACCGTGATATAAAAATTGCCGTACCTCTGCTATGATTTGTACCAAAGTTCCAAAAACATTGAAATAAATCAAAATAATTTTCTAAATTTTTTGCAGTCTTTAAATTCGATACATGTGTTTCTTGAAGGAATAAAATATCAACCTTTTTACTTAAACAAAACTGCTTTAAACTAAACTGACATTGAAAATCTAACAATCCGTTAACATTTAATGTACAAAAGTGAATACTGTCGTCTGCTACAGGTAAAGACATGAATAATAAAACAAAGATTGTAAACAACATCACGTGATAATTAGAGTACAAATAAACTTACACAAATAACTCAGGTAAACATACAAGTAGAAACGTTTAAATACAGTAGTGAATACTAATCGATATGTGGTATTAACAACAAACTTACGCATACAAATCAGACAATGGAAATAAATAAACAAATAGTAATAGAAATACACACTAAGCAAAATAAAAACTAGTAAACAAATCAAACAACGAAAATAAATATACAGATAGAAAAAGAGAAATCTTATATAAACTACACTTATAAGTGCATTAAATAATCTTGAATTAATTTCAAAGTCCATATATTAAAGAATTGTTTAATAACAAGAAGAAACTTTAATCATGTCCAGAAATAAAACAATCTAAGTCCGTATCTATTGTTATAGATCTCTCTTTACCTTCTGCGCCCGGCGGAACAAGTGGTATGCTCAACACATCAGGCTTTACATCATGCACGTCACTGGTTTCGGCTTCTTTGGTCTTTTTTGTCTGAACATCATCATCTGTCCTTCTTTGTCTTTTCTTCCTGTTGTTCTCTCTGACCACCCTGTTTTCTTCTTCCTCCATCACCTCCTCTGTAACTCCAGCGCGCCTGTCTTGCGCGGAGGCCACCTCCTCTTCCACAATTCCATCCTCCTCTGCCCCTGCGCGCCTGTCTTGCGCGGAGCCTGTATCCTCCTGTGCCCCCTCCCGCGCCTGTCTTGCGGGGGGCCCATTTTCTAAATCTTCCTCATTCCTACTCCTAGCTACCTCTGCATATGACATCACGTTGTTCTGTTGGTTTTTAGGACATGTTGATCTATGGTGTCCGTACTCATTACATTTCAGGCACTTCACTGTTCTGCCCAAAACTGTAATGAGCACTTACAAGGTTTATACCTATTTCAACAAAAATTTTACATATAAAACGGTGATTCGACACATTACACTTTTACAGAAAAGATGAATTTTTATCCCTTAAAAATTCGCTTAAGGTGAAAATCGTGTGCATCAATATAAACTCAACATTGTGGAATGCAGATTCGAGAAAATATTCTTTCGCTGGCTTCTTTTTTCCACAGATTATATACTAAAATAGAATAATTTGTAAAACGTTTACAAAACGTTACGTCACTGAAGTTTATAAATGAATTATAAGGAAACGTCGAAACATAAAATGACGACCTATGCATGTAAATAATCATTATCTAGAACGACAAAGAGATAGAACACATTTTTATATGCCGATTCGCAAACAAATATATATTATATATATGACACCCAAATATTATATATATTTCTTTTCTATAAACATGACACTTTCTACTGACACTTCAAAAACTTATTGCATTTCATTTATCATAGATGTGAGTAAACTGCAACTGGGCCATACTACTATATTAAGAAATTTCACAAAAGGGGGACATTCGAAACTAAACTACAAAACCGTATCTTGCTACCTTAATATAGGTCGATTTAAATATACCGCGCGAGGCTAACATAAGCATGCGTATACATTCAGGATATTGCACAACTAGTACAGGTAATCATATGTATTGTATTTTTCCAATATTCCATCGGGTGAGCCGTAGCGTGATGGAACAATGACCTACTTCTACTGAGCCTAAAACAGCTTGATCTACCTTCGTCGGTGGGACTTCGGTTCTGTCGGCGGAGGTACCGCCTCGCAAACTCGACACTCACTCTTTTTTGTTTGACAACATAAGTATTTTCGCAGGGCTCGAGGTACGAATTCGAACCGTGCTCGGGAAAAAAAATTTTTGTATTTTATTTTATTTTTGAATTCAACGATAATTGTGATTTGTCGACCAAGACAAGAAGAATTGGCTTCATAAAAGTTGTATTTGTTTTCGTTATGAAACCTAACAAATGTAAGGCGAAAGAAATTGTCTATAGACTCGTTAATTGTTCCTCTCCACGGATATCTTTTTTTTTTTATATTTCAAACTTTTATTAAATAAAACTTATTGTACAATAACATCATACAATCAAAATATAACAGCCAATACATTGTACAATTAGTATCAACAAAAATTAATAACAACATTATCTTCATTAGCAACTGTACAAAATAAATCGCTATCTGCCCAATATACATTAAATTTTAACCTTGGTAATCTACAAAAATCTGCCAAAATACGTAATTTTAATTCTCGTAAAAAATTCATATAAATATTATTTCCTGATACATACTTTTTTTCAAACTTTGTAGAATTTCTATTTAACCATATACATTTACAATATAAAGATATCAACAATAATACAACACTTAGTCTAAACGGATCATTTAATTCTATATCAAGTCTTAAAATATGTTTAGCTGTTAAGTTAATATTACCCCCAGATATTGAAAATATCCAATTTCTTAATAAACTCAATAATTGTTTGACATATTTACATTCAAACAATAGATGTAGTAAAGTTTCCGGATCTCTATTGCAAAAAGTACATTTATTCGATTTATAAATACGATAATAAAACATCAAACTATTAACTGGTAATATACAATGAATAATTTTATACATAAGATCTCTAGAAGACTTTTCAATGAACTTGTTAAATACATATCTAAAAACATGATCAAATTTTAAAGTACGGTTTTTACTAACAATGACAGGCATGTGTTTATCTTTATCTAATAAAAACGAGTATAATACATTTACAGGTAAAGTACAGGTAAAATCAACATTTTCACAACTTGCCAAGGCATTTAAATCCTCTATACAATATCTATAAAAAGGTGTCAACACATCACAATGAGGAATAGACAATGACATAAAACTTTTGTTATAACAGCGCAATCTATATCCTGTCCAATAGATAGAAAAATGAACAAACTTAGCATTTCTATTACTAATAATATCCTGTAAATGTTTTAAACGTAATGCTCTCAATTTTAATTCATTATTTACAACATTTAAACCACCGAGTAATTTATCTAAATAAACAGTTTTACGAGCTAAAGGTTCTCTAGTACAATTCCATAAAAACTAATTTTTGAAACCTACTTATATAATGTTTAGACATATATAACACTACCTACGTACCATAACTTAGAACATGCTACATGTAATACATTTATAAAAATAACTTTTTCTAAAAGAGACAATTTTCTATATTTCCAGGTATTTAAAAGTGCTTCAAATTTTATCAAAATAGGATTCCATATATCATCTTGCGTTACATTACCAAACTTAATACCAACAATTTTTAAAGAATCTACAAACTCAATACCAAATTTATAATTATCTTTTCTAAATTTCCAAGAACCAAGCCATAATCCCTTTGTTTTATTAACATTAAGTTTTGACCCTGATGCTCGACCAAATAAATCTATTAAATATAAAAACTTCTCTATACTTTTTTCTGTAGTAAGTATACCAGTACTATCATCTGCAAACAAAGAAACCTTAATATTATCCAAAGAACCAGGTAAATTTATACCAACAATATCAACATCTTTTCGAACTTAATAGCAAAAGGCTCTAAACACATAACATATAAAATGGGTGACAAACTACAACCTTGTTTAACAGAACGTGCAATTTCAAAAGGATCTGATACAATATTATTAACAATAACACTAGAGTATAAATCATGGTATAATATTTTAATCCACTTGATTAAATTAGGACCAAAATTGTATTTTTCTAAAACCTTAAATCAATATTTATGATTAATTCTGTCAAAAGCCTTTTCCTGGTCTAACGATACAAAAGAACATGGTAAATTTTTATAATTAACATAATTTTCAATATTTCGTAGAAGGTGAGCATTATCTAAGATTGATCTCCCTTTCATACCACATGTTTGGTCTAAATGTACAATACTATCTACAACATCTGTGATACGATTACATAATAACTTACTTAAAATTTTTACATCATAATTCATAAGACTAATTGGCCTTATGCTTTCACATCAAAATCTTTCTTTTCATCTTTACAAATCAAAGTAATATATGATAATTTTTGAGGATCTGATAATGTATTTTCTTGAAAAATATTATTGTATAAAGAAAGTAATGGTTGTTTTAAAATATCAAAAAAGGTCAAATAAAATTCTTTAGATAATCCATCAGGTCCTGGCGACTTATTATTTTCCATACCATTTAACGCATTATAAATTTCATCTACAGTAATATCAATATCACATACATTTCTATCATCATCAGATAACATAGGTAAATCATTTAAAAATTCTGTAAACAATAACTCTTCATCTATTTCCTCTTCACTAAATAAATTTCTATAAAACTCTCTAAATTCATTTACTATATCTTCAGTTTTAGTTAATACATTGCTATTATTAATAATTTTCGTAACATTTTTCTTTTTACCTTTTTTAAGTTCTCTTTGAAAAAAATATTTAGAAGGAATTTCAGAATAATTTAAACATTTTACTTTTGACCTAATTTGTGAACCTTTAAATTATCCAAATGATATTGTTTGATTTCTTCTTTTAACTCTCTAATTTGTTCACAATAATTACCTGGATTTGTTTTTTCTTCTTTTAACAATACAAAATATCTTCTCTCTAACTCTTTAATTGCTTTAAATTTTGTTTTATTTTTCTTCTTACAATATTCAATAGAAAATTTTTTAATATTATCCTTAAAATAATCCCATACATCTATATATGCATCTAATCCGTCTGAAAAATTAACAAACCATTCTCTAAAACTGATACAAAACGCCCTATCATACAATATCGAATTATTTAAATGCCAATAACCTTTACCCTTTTTTACATCGGTATTATTAACAAAAGTAAAAAATACACAATCATGATCACTATAAGGAAACGGATAATTTACACAATTTTTAACACAAGATTTAAAACTATTCGAAATATAAACTCTATCTAATCTACAACCAACATTTTTCCTACTCCAAGTTACAATAACTTCATTAGGTTTAAAATATCTATATACATCAAACAGTTCAAAGTCGCAAACAATACTCCTAATTACATCTGACCCGTCTGTCCCATAATTGGAACTACCACCAATTTTATCTATTTTTATTTCATCAATACAATTAAATCACCTGCAAATACTTTATTATAATTGCACATTATAAACGGATATATATCATTAAAAAACTCTTTACGTTCACTGCGTATATTAGGTGCATAAACATTTAATAACCTATAACAAACATCGTCGATATTTACATCTACATATTGAAATCTACCTTGTAAATCTTTATGGTATTTAAGAACATAATACTGAAGTGACCGTGATATAAAAATTGCCGTATCTCTGCTATGATTTGTACCGAAGTTCCAAAAACATTGAAATAAATCAAAATAATTTTCTAAGTTTTTTGCAGTCTTTAAAATCGATACATGTGTTTCTTGAAGAAATAAAATATCAACCTTTTTACTTAAACAAAACTGCTTTAAACTAAACTGACATTGAAAATCTAACAATCCGTTAACATTTAATGTACAAAAGTGAATACTGTCGTCTGCTACAGGTAAAGACATGAATAATAAGACAAAGATTGTAAACAACATCACGTGATAATTAGAGTACAGATAAACTTACGAAAGAATAAACTCAGGTAAAAATACAGGTAGCAAATACAGTAGTAAATTCTAATCGATATAAAAATCTCCGTGTACATCAAACAATGGAAATAAATATACAAATACAAAAGGAAAACTTCTATACAGCAAACTACACCTATAATTAAAGGTGAAATAATAATTCGTGAATAAAGTTTAAAATGCATGAATTAAACGTAAGGAAATACAGAAACATTAATCATGACCTGATATAAAACAGTCTAAGTCTGTATCCATATTAATGGATCTTTGACTACTGTTACCTTCAGAACCTAGCGGGACTAAAGGTATACTCAATACGTCAGGTTTAACCTCACTGTCTTTGTTTTCAATCTCTTTTGTCTTCTTGGTTTGAACCACATCTTTCCTTTCTCTCTGCCTCTTTTTTCTACCATTTTCTTTAACGATTCTGTTTTCCTCTGCCTCCATAACTTCTTCTGTCACTCCGGCGCGCTTGTCTTGCGCGGAGGCCACCTCCTCTTCCACAATTCCATCCTCCTTCTCTGCTCTGCATCATCATGTGCCCCCTCCAGCGCCTGTCTTGCGGGGGGCCCATTACTAGAGTCCTCTTCGTCATGCGTAGATCTTGCTGCATCCGCATAAGATATCCTGTTGGCGGTCTGAGTTGGACACGTAGACCTTTGGTGCCCATAGCTATTACATTTTAAACATTTGACGACACGTCCCAACACTGTAATAAGGACAGGTCGATTGTATATTGTGGTTTTGTACGGGATTTCGTCATATTCCCTGCTTGTGACAACCATTTCGCCACCAATGGCCCCAGTTTTTAGTTTCAAAGAACAGTAAACCTGTTCTTCATGGTAAATATGCACATTTTTACCAAACCTTGACATGTACTGGCTAAACAATTCCAAGTTCATGTGTAAGGGAAACCAGTGCACCCGGAACTTAATTTTTCTCCTGAAAATTCGTTCGACTTTAATTTTCATTCCTTCATGTCCGTCATATCTCCCTCGGTCTCCAAGTCTGTCCACTACATCAGATGTTTTAAAACACAGGTACCATGCCGGTCCATCCCCACACTTCTATATGGCTTCCAGATCTTTCACGTCGACCATACCGTCTTTTTCTTCTAAAACCTTTTCTCTAGTGGTCACCCGTCGCTCACCATCGAATCGAACTCTCAAAATTCTCCCCATAACATCTGCGTCGTATACGTCTTCCATTGTATTGATTGATTGATGTTTAACGTCCAGCAAGCAATATTTCAACTATATTCAGGACGTGAAAATTATAATTTTTAAGTTAGTACAACGCCATGCCTCCTTTTTATACTAAAACGTGATCTCATACAATAATATGAGAATATACACAGATAAAAATGGTAGTTAAAACAATAAAAAATATGAAGCATCACAATTAATAGTGAAATTAAATTTTATTAAATAAATTAATTTCTTTTAAAAACTTGCCTGCGACAGTTTTATATAAATTAAAATACGTATCTGCACTATAGAAACGTTCCCGAATGTGGGCCACGTCCACACAGTCCATCAAGACATGCTTAATGGTGTATGGACTGTTGCATGGCACACATTCGGGTCGTCGCTCATTGTTTAAAATATAACTATGTGTCGTCCTGGTATGACCAAGACGACATCTTGTTAAAACAACTTGGCCTCTTCGACCTCTACAACATTTAAAATTATTTCTGTGCAGTAGTGGCTGGATCTCATGAAGTTTATTATGAACTTGGAGATCCCAACCACTCTGCCACAAATTAGAAATATATTTAAAAATCAACGGTTTAAAATCGGTAAAAGGAATACTACAGTTAATTATGGTATCCTTAAGTGCATTTTAGCCTCCTGATCCACGACTGTGTTTCCATGGATTCCGACATGACTGGGAATCCAGAAGAAGATAATTTCTTTTCCCAAAGCAACAAGAGATTTGTAGATTTGAATAATTTTTAAAATGTAAGGATTTTTAATTTTAAAATTTTCAATAGCCAGTAGACAAGACAGGGAATCGGAGCAGACAATAAATTTGCATTCGTCTGACGAAGCAACTATTTTCATCGCAAGAAGAATAGCTTGCGCCTCTGCTGTAAATACAGATGAGGTAGACGGAAGGCGGCGAGTTTCAACACGCTCCCCGAAGACAGCGGCCGAGGCGACTTTATCACCGTATTTTAACCCGTCTGTGTAAATAGTACTATAGTCAGTTTAACAAGATTTAATTTCTGCATAATGTTGTTGTACTAATAAATGGTTTGTGTCGGACTTTTTATGTTTTCTTAAATCATAAATAAATATCGGTTTGGGAATTAACCACGGGGGATTATGCGGGATTTCGATTGCAGCAATTTCTTCTAAATTCATTCCGGAATTTTCCAACTGAGATTTAATTAGGAGGACAAAAGGTTGAGTTTTGTTTGGATGTTTTTCGAAAATGTTTTGATAAAGAGGTTTGAAAACACAGTCGTGGGCGGGGTTGCCGGGATATGCCTTTAATTTGGTTGCATATTGCAAAGCGAGCTTTATTCTTCTTTGATACAAAGAAGGCTCACTTGCTTCTACATATAAACTCTCAACAGGTGTAGCTCTGAAAGCTCCAAGGCACAGTCGCAATCCTTGATGGTGTATAGTATCAAGGATTTTGACATGTGACTTGCGAGCAGAACCAAAAATAAAACAACCATAATCCAATTTCGATCGAACCAGCGATCTATATAGATTGAGTAAAACATCGCATTCAGCACCCCAGTCGGTGCTCGATACGACTTTTAAAATATCTAATGCTTCAAGGCATTTATTTTTTAACATTTTGATATGGGGAAGAAAGGTTAGCCTTGAATCAAATATGAGACCAAGAAAAGTAGTTTCTTTTACAATTTTGATAGGATTATTATATAATTTTAATTCGGGATCATGATGCATCTTACGTTTATTACAAAAATGCATCCCAACAGTTTTTGCAGTGGAGAATTTAAAACCATTCTCCATTGCCCATTTCTCTATTCTATTTAAAAACAACTGCAGTTGACTTTCGATATTATTCATATTTTTCCCTCCGTAACATATGAGGAAGTCGTCAACATATAGAGAACCATCAATATTATCTTTTAAAACTTGAGCAAGGCTATTAATTTGAATACTTAATAAAGTGACAGAAAGAATGCTGCCCTGGGGAACACCCATTTCCTGTACAAAAGGGTCAGATAACGTAGAATTGACCCTAACTTTAAATTCTCTGTCAGATTAAAAGTTTGAGATAAAGGTAGGAACTCTACCTTTCAAATCCATATCAAAAAGATCTTTTAAAATACCATATTTCCATGTTGTGTCATATGCTTTTTCTAAATCGAAAAAGATAGACACAACATGTTCATTTTTGGCAAATGCGTTTAGAATATATGTTTCGACCAGATGATCAATAGTACTACGACCTTGTCTGAATCCACACTGGATATTCGAGATTAGGTTGTTCGATTCTAAAAACCAGACAAGGCGATCGTTGATCATCCTGTCCATGGTTTTACAAAGACAGCTTGTGAGGGCTATAGGCCGATAGTTGGACGCTTCCGATTGATCTTTGCCTGGTTTTGGAATAGGCACAACAGTTGCCATTTTCCAAATAGATGGTAAGTCACCCGTTTCCCAAATGTTGTTGAGAAGATTCAGAAGACATTGGAGAGAAGATTGCGGCAGATGTTTGAGAAGTTGATAATGGATGTCATCTGGACCACATGCAGTATCGTGAGATTTCTTCAATGAAGTTTTTAGCTCTTCCAAAGAAAAAGGTTTATTATATAATGGTTGTTTTAAAATATCAAAAAAGTCAAATAAAATTCCTTAGATAATCCATCAGGTCCTGGCGACTTATTATTTTCCATACCCTTTAACGCTTTATAAATTTCATCTATACTAATATCAACGTCACATACATTTCTATCATCATCAGATAACATAGGTAAATCATTTAAAAATTCTGTAAACAATAACTCTTCGTCAATTTCCTCTTCACTAAATAAATTTCGATAAAACTCTCTAAACTCATTTACTATATCTTTACTATATGATATGTTTGATTTCTTCTTTTAACTCTAATTTGTTCACCACAATTACCTGGATTTATTTTTTCTTCTTTTAACAATACAAAATATTTTCTTTCTTACTCTTTAATAACTTTAAATTTTGTTTTATTTTTAGCTCATCTGGACGCAGGTCCAGGTGAGCTTTTGCTACCTTGGCGTCCGTCGTAAACTTTTTCAAAAATCTTCTCCTCTGAAACCACCGGGCCAATTTTTTCAAACTTGGCCACAATCATCCTTAGGGTTCCTAGTTTGTACCCAGGGTGTTGATCAACAGACAAATTTGGCCGCTGTTACTGAAAATAGAACGTGGGGGTCAACACAGGTTTTTGATCATTATCTAAAAAATTATAATAGCTTGAGAACACCGTTACTTCAAATTGATCAGCACATTAAGGTCTACAATAGTTGCTATTAGTGTGAAGTTGTGTATTGGCTTCTTGTAGGAGTTATTGCCCTTTATTGACGATTTTTGACAAAATTTTGGGTATTTACAATATAACTTGAAAACTATACGAGGTAGAGTGAAACTGTAAATGGCAAAAATGACCGGCAATAAAAGCCCTACAATTCACTTGATTGGTCTGAAATTGTCAGATGACTCCTTATACGAGTTATTTCCCTTAAATGGTAACTTTTTATGAAATTTTCCGTTTTTGTCCTGTAGCTTTAAAACTACAACAGCTAAAGTACAACTGCAAAAATAGCAAAAATGATCAACGATACAAGCCCTACAATTCACTGTTAGTCTGCAATTGTCAGATGACTCCATATGAGTTATTGCCCTTAAATGGCAATTTTTTATGAATTTTTTATGAAATTTTTCGTCTTTGTCCTGTAACTTGAAAAATATAGCAGCTAGATTGAAACTGTAAATTGCACAAATGATCAGCAATAAAGGCCCTACAATTCACTTGATTGGTCTGAAATTGTCAGACAACTCCTTAAATAAGTTATTGCCAAAAAAATGACAATTTTTTATGAAATTTTCGTTTTTGTCCTGTATTTTTAAAACTGTAACAGCTAGATGGAGACTGTTAAAAGCAAAAATGATCAGCAATACAAGCCCTACAAATTACCATATAAGTCTGAAATTGTCAGATGACTCTTTATAGGAGTCATTGCCCTTAAATTGCAATTTTAGTAAATTTTCCGTGTTTCTCCTGTAACTTAAAAACCATAACAGCTAGAGTGAAATAATAAATTGCAAAAATGATCAGCAATAAAAGCCCTACAATTCACTT
Source organism: Limnoperna fortunei (assembly GCA_944474755.1). Lineage (NCBI taxonomy): Eukaryota > Metazoa > Mollusca > Bivalvia > Mytilida > Modiolidae > Limnoperna > Limnoperna fortunei. Next base: position 39,753,587 of record OX104124.1, read on the forward strand.
TCCATTTTTGTCCTGTAACTTGAAAACTATAGAAGCTAGATTAAAACTGTAAATTGCACCAACGATCAGCAATAGAAGCCCTACAAATGATTGCTTAGTCCAGAATTATAGAGGAGTTATTGCCCTTCATTATGAATTTGGACAAATGAGCAGTTTTTGAATTATAAATTATTCTATAACACACCTAGTAGTAACTACCACCAATTTTATCTATTTTTATTTCATCAATACAACTAAAATCACCTTCAAATACTTTATTATAATTGCACATTATAAACCGATATATATCATTAAACAAGAAAAGATATGGGTTAGACACATATCCAGAGATGTTCGATTTAAACCTTGTGTGTTTGAATGGTTTTCTTTTCTGTTTAAATGATAATAGAAATCGATAATTACAGATGACAATGCCAGACAATAGCATGATACATATTTATTTGTAAACTCCAGCAGAGTTTTGAAATCTTGTAGGTTACTTAAGTGTCTCATTAGTTCCAATGCAGTGTCATACTTTTCAAAGTCGTTGTCAACAAGCAACATACAAAACAAAAAAAAGGTTAAAGAAGTTTATTGATCAAGATTTGCTGATTTTTTACGTAAACGTTCCATTTCTAAAGTTACATTTTTGAAGGATACATTTTTAACGGAGAAAGTTTTATAATATATAAATCTTGTAAAGTTGTGACACAGCTCAAGGCTACATATGCCATTCCTCCTATGAAGATTGATGGTCCTATATCACAAACAGCATTTTTCAATGTCAATCCTTGAACCTTGTGTACGGTTGTTCCAAATGACAGTATCAATGGTATGTGTCCTTGTAATATAAGTGTGGTCATTTCCGAGAAAACTCACCGTTATCGGCCTGATTCCGATAGGTTCGCGCATATTCTCTGTAATTGTTGGAAATACATTTTGATCATCAAACAGTACATTAACACATCTAGGCATTTCTTCATTATTATCCCATTCCAGAATGTACGGTTCCTTGTGCTCCATTTACCAGACCCTCTTTAGTATCTACGTTTCTGATTAACATTACACGTGCATTTTCACATAAAAATATTTGTTTTGGAATTCCAGCACATTTTTGGTCATCATTTGGAATTAAATGATCAGGTACGTTGTGAATTGCATTGATTGTATATGTCTGTGTATCCCTACTGATTATTTTAATTAGTTCATCTTTATGAGCAGCACGGTCATTTTTTAGTGTGAAGATGTGAAGGAATTGTTTAATGTCAACTGTTGATGATACTACACGTGACATAAGAATATCTTTATCTTGTTTTGTTTGTTCACCAATCCTTATACGGTTTAATAAAGCAGCATATTCTGGATCTTTCGATTGTCTTTTATTTTCTACCAATTCATGCATAATAAACAAATCTTTCCATAAATGGAATGTCATATTACTAGTTGTTTGTGCATAAATAGGGCTCACACAGACAGGTGGTAACTGATACAAGTCGCCAAATGCAATAATATTTATATTTCCAAAATATACATCAGATTCCAGGTAATGAACTTTTATTTCATTCAAACGAAAATGTACATGTTCTAGCGTATTATAACTAACCATGCTTATTTCATCTATGATAAGATATTGAACATATTTGAAGGTTTCTCTTTAAAATTTATAACTTCTTGGTGACAAAGGTCTATACCGTGCATTTGATTTATCTTGTGTTGGAAGCTGTAGGAGAGTATGCAGTGTGTGACCAGAAATGTTATAAGCTGCTACTCCTGTAGGTGCTGCTACTAATACATTAGGGAATTCATTCGTGTTTTTCCGTAAAATTACTTCTCTTAATAATCCCAAAAGAAAAGACTTTCCTGTTCCAGCACCTCCAGTAATAAATAAATGCATTTTAGGTACATTGTTCAACATTTGAAATTCAATAAATTCGATTGATTGATCGATTAATGGTGTTTAACGCCCGAGCAGCAATATTTCAGCTATATTCAGGCGATGAACATGAAATGGATGATAAAATGAACATGAAATGATGATGAATGAAAATGGGATGGGACACAAGGAAAAATAGGGGTAACGGATTTTAGATTGCCACTGTCAAATGGGAGGATGGATAGGGTCGGGCAATTTAGCCTCCTGTAGCGGGATCGAAATCCCTACTCATAGCGAATACTACAGCAGCGTTCTTTAACGTGCGAGGAACGTGGCATTTTTCCCAACACGGTGCACTAATATGGTTTGCGGTCAGGTTTTCCGTATTATGGCCTGACAACCCCAGCTTGCCAGGGGTACCCCATTCAACCACCTGGGGCACACATCCCAGTCGGTCTTTAGGCAAACCGACCTGACACGCCGGTCAGGGTACTGGGCGCTATTTAGTCGCCTTTTTCGACAAGCTAGCGCGACTGCGGTCTATTCTTTTAGCCACCCGGATCCCGCACGGGGCCAATAAATTCGAAAACTTTTTGTTGTGAAGAAGAGAGCAGAGATTTCCTCTCTAGATAATCATCGTCAGTCATTGATATTTTGGATAACTTTTTGAACATTTCAAAATTATAGTCTTTAGTAATGGTTTTACTGCAGTCTTTTTTATTGTTTATAACATCAAACGAAAATATATCATTGTTTTAAATGAGTCCTTTATTTGAGAAATCCCTTGAAAGCTGGTATGATGGAGTTGTCACAAATTGTAAACTAGAGTAAAAACACCTGTGAGCAATGCTCACCATTGATACCCCCCGCTTCACAATTACTTTGAAAATTCAGGTGTTCTTAATTATGAAATTGAAACTTTATCTAGTTAAACGTGAAGGCAAAATTGCAGATAATACATGTAACCCTCCCCAATCCCCCAAAGAATGGCATTCCCTATGTCAATGACAAAGTCCATGTTTTTCTATGGCAAACCTCCAATAATATTCCGATCAAAATGTTAAATATCCAATGCACAATGGCAATATGTGACCAAGATTCTGTATAAGTGTCAACAAATTCCATTCAGTGGTGTAGGAGGAATTGTAAATAAAAGATGGGTATCCCATTATGTCCATTACAAACTCCATGTTTTTCTATGGGAAACCCCAAATATCATTCCGATCAAAATGTTAAATATCTCCTGCACAATGGCACTATGTGACATGGATTCTGTGTAAGTTTCAACAAATTCCATTCAGTGGTGTAGGAATGAGTTGCACATAAGAGATGGGTATCCCTTATGTCCATGTTTTTCTATGGGAAACCCCAAATATCATTCCAATCGAAATGTTATATATCTAGTGCACAATGGTAATATGTGACAACATTCTGTGTAAGTTTCATCAAATTCCATTTAGTGGTGTAGGAGGTGTCGCACATAAGAAATGGGTATCCCCTTATGTCAATGACAGTCCGTGTTGTTCTATGGGAAACCCCAAATATCATTCCGATCAAAATAATAAATATCTCCTGCACAATGGCACTATGTGACAAGGATTCTGTGTAAGTTTCAACAAATTCCATTCAGTGGTGTAGGAGGAGTTGCACATAAGACATGAGGACCCCCTTAGGTCAATGACAATGTCCATGTTTTTCTATGGGAAACCCCAAATATCGATCCGATCAAAATGTTTAATATCTCCTGCACAATGGCACTATGTGACAAGGATGCTGTGTAAGTTTCTTTAAATTCCAGTCAGTGGTGTAGGAGGAGTTGCACATAAGAGATGAGGACCCCCTTAGGTCAATGACAATGTCCATGTTTTTCTATGGGAAACCCCAAATATCGATCCGATCAAAATGTTTAATATCTCCTGCACAATGGCACTATGTGACAAGCATTCTGTGTAAGTTTCATTAAATTCCATTCAGTGGTGTAGGAGGAGTTGCACATAAGAGATAGGGACCCCCTTAGGTCAATAACAAAGTCCATGTTTTTCTATGGGAAACCCCAAATATCATTCCGATCAAAATGTTAAATATCTCCTGCACAATGGCACTATGAGACAAAGATTCTGTGTAAGTTTCATCAAATTCCTTTTAGTGGTGTAGGAGGAGTTGCAAATAATAGAAAGTGTAACGGACGGACGGACGGAAGGACACCATGAACACTATATACCCCCCGCTTTTCAAGCGGGGGGTATAATCATATAGAGTATCACTACCTAGAGAAAGTAAATGATTGACAGCGTCTTCAAATTTCTTGGTCATATTTGTCATCTGTAGCAGCTGTTGATTTAAAAGACGTTTTTTATGTAGGAATGCTTGTTGAAAGGTACTATATGGTTTGATGATCTCATGTTCATCATAAAATGGATAAAATAAATATATAGTAAAGTAAGTAGTAACCTTCTTCATCCTTCAATATGTCTGAAATATTGCATCTTAAGCAGGTCATTTTTGAACGTTGCTCGATAATCTTTTTGCTTCCTTGTATCATGACACTGTATCTAGGTAATCCTTTGTTTGCAGATTTGGGAATGTATTTGTATAATTTGTATACGTATTTAGTCATAAATTCAGCCGTGCACATAGAGGAAAACAGCTCATTTTTAGAGCGGTTCAAATAGCATTGTGCTAATCCATCATTGTATATATTTGTACTTTGTGGCGATAACTGTTCTTATTCTTTCTTGGATTTAAGAATGCGATAACGTTTTTCAGGTATACTAACATCAATAAAAATTGCTTGCCTTGAACTGTAAACCATGTCCAGACCTAATATTCTGTAAGCTGTCTCCTGAAGTCCAATAGTTCTGTGCGTTAAAAGTTTATTACCAATTTTAGATCGTAACTTCCGTTGAGATGATCCTGGAGGTATCAAATTTACACATTCTGTTATTTTTTGCTTGAATTCTTGTGGTTCATTTTTACAAATATATGTACAAACATATTTTGCAACGGCATACATTGAGCCAACAAACTGAATATCCACATTAGCACGCCAATTTTGCAATATCTTCTTATTGTAAGGATTAACAAAATGTCATCACCTCTTCTTTGCAAGATATAAAATCTTGATTTTGATCCTGTATCAGTTTCAATCTTCATACGAGTTTGCTCTGATATTGGCATTGAGAAGTCGAATCTACAAGAAATTTTTTTGTTCCGCTGGCATGTTTGTGTACGAGTGAATTTGTAGAGTCTTAACTAAATTTTGTATAATTGGGAATCTGGAGGAATCTGAGCACTTATATATTTGTCAATAAAAGGTATTATGTAGTTTTTGTCGTCATCATTCTCAAGGGTTGGAGCATCTGCTATCCACAAAAGAATATGCAAGTGTGGACTACCTCGGACCTGAAACTCTCTTCTAGCAAAGTAATCTTATGTCTCCAATAAGATATGGTTTTTTTAAAAGATTATGATGGAGAAATGCTTCCAAACGGTTATTAAAATGAATGGCACTTGCAATTGGATTATCACGTATTAATTTTGACTTGTCACACTATGAACCAAAATAAGGACTGACAAAACCATACACAGTTCAAATTAGATTGATAGAAACTGATAGTTACTGTAAATGTACTGTTCACAATCTGTAAATCACTGTATACAATTCATACAGTTCTCGTCAGTCATTTACATCTTTTACTGATCGCTTCTGTCCTGAACTGAAACAGTTCATGACAGTTAAGTACAGTACTTTTGTAGGACTGAAAAGAACTGTTAGTCACTGCATCAGATCGTGTCAGTACTTTTAAATTTTTACCTGGATTTAGAATGACTGACATTCACTGTACCAGTCCTTGACAGTGATTATCAATATTTACCTGTATTTAGAATGACTGATAATCACTGTAGCAGTCTTTGTCAGCCATTATTAGTTCTTACCTTGATTTAGAATGACTGATGTTCACTGTAGCAGTCATTGTCAGTCATTATCAGTTCTTACCTTGATTTAGTACGACTGATGTTCACTGAAACAGTCCTTGACAGTCATCATCAGTTCTTACCTTGATTTGGAATAACTGATATTTGAGCTTTTTTTTATTTTAGCATTGCAAAATTTGTTTTTAAAAGGTGATGCAAAATCCATCCAAGTATGTCAGCTTTTCATATAAACATTCACACTATAATATTGCATTAAAGGTTTTTTTAAAAGTCACAACATTGTTTCAAGTCGATATGTTTGTTTAAATGGTGTTTAACGCCACTTTCGGCAATTTTTCAGCTATATCATTGCGTCCAGTTTTTATTGTGGGTGGGGGGGGAGTGTGTGAGGAAGCCCTAGAAAACCCCGGAGCTTCGGTAGGAATACTGGCAAATCTCAGTAAACCATTCGGCCACCGAGGCCCCTTCAAGTCAATATGAGTTCATCGGGAAAATAAAAAGAAGTTTGTTCAATGTTAGTGCGGTTATAAGCAAAGTAAATCTCTTTCATGAGCTTTTTTACTGACCTAGTCATTGCGAACATGTTCATATATGGGCAGTATATATATATATATATATAGGCTGAATTGAAATAGATAATAAAATAGAACACTGAATAGTTTGTTTTTGTTTGTTTGAATGATATAACCCCACTATCAGTAATATTTCAGCTATATCATGGTGTCAAGTTTTTATGTTTGTGGAAGAAGCCAGAGCACCCGGAAAAAACTCCCGAACTTCCGTAAGAAAACTGGCAATCATTGTCAATTAAGATTGGAGTCGAGCGCACCCAGTCCGCAGAATGAAACCCGCAACCTCAGTATGGACAGACCACTTGATCAATACCTTAACCATTCAGCCACGCACGCCCCTGAACACTAAACATATATACATCCGCCTTTTGTTATATAGACATTATGGATTAAATATTTATAGCAGAGGATACAGATACAAAAAACATTAACAGCTTCAAAATAAGTTTATACCTATGTAATGTACGAGTTTTAGCCGATGGGATATTTCTAAAAAGGGAGACATTTTTATTTGTTAATCTATGTTTATTGGTAATTAACCATAACTTGGTATATTGTTTTAGTATTTTAAATATGACCGTTTGCATCCTAATTGATAAAGATATTTTTCTTTGTGAACATCGGACGTTTTTTAAATTGTCTTCTCCAACAAATGAAGTTTTACTATTAATCTCATGAAATACATGTATCTCCAGCACCTTTTCTTCAATCTAATATGATTCTACAACGTTACTCTTAATTAAAAGTAATTATCAAGATATAATTTTTTTTTAAAACTTACATAAAATCACTTCAAAGTAACACCTTATCATCTTTGTGTGGTTATTGCAATAAACAAATTAACAATCAACATCTCTAGTTTACCTTTGCACCCCAGGTAGCTACATGTACACGACACATTTTCAAACACATGTCAGATATTTAAAATCGGAAACCAATTTTATACGTAATAAAAATCACGTTCTAGTGCATAAAGATACAAAGGTCTCCTGCGTATTTAATTTCTTTGTAATTTATATTAAAAAATTTATAAAAATATATCATATTAATACAAACACACCGAAGGTCTGTTTCAATAAAATAGCAAGAGGACAGTGAAGAAATTATACAAATACACGCAAAAACTTTCTCTTTAATGTTAAAACAAGTTACTGGACCTAATAGCTATATTACGACTTAAATAGCCGAAAAGTTGTGGGTATGAGCTATCACTAGTTCTATAGGTTCTTCTGACATTAAAAATTGGACGAAAAAATGCTAACATTTGCGTATAGCTTCAAACAAGAAAACGTTTTTTTCCAAATATTAAAATATCTTAACTCATGGTAAACTTTAGTGTAAATAATGTGTTACGTGTATTAACAACGCGTTAAATTTTTGTTGTTTGGAAAGATGACTTGCGTTTTTTTTATTCGAAGAATTACTGAAATCTTAACATGTTTTCAAGTTTCGTCTCATTTGAATCCATATATATTATTGTTACTTTTCAAGAGTGGAATAGTTGCCGAAATGTTTTTCTAACTAAATTTTCTCTTATAAATGCGGAGGCATTGCTTTGTACTTGACTTTGCATTATGAAAAGAAATGGTGCACTCGATTCTAATTTAAGTTTGTACTCTACTTAACCAGGGTCGGCGATTCTCCTGTCGTTGTCTGTAAATACAATTGTCGGATATTTACAAAAACGGAGATGATCGAACGTTCTAATGTTACCAGAACCTTTCATAACTGCAAATCAAAATTATTGTTTTTATAAAATTAGTAAATCTGAATCCTTGTTCAGGATGATTGCGCACAATTACCTGTTCCCTAACTGACAAAACGTGTCATTGTTTACAATCGGCATATTCCGGTGGCGATGCACACATTTTTTCCCTTCTGCTGCATATAATCAAAAAGAAAACAAAGATTATTTATTTAAGAAGCGTTTGCAGTGTTACGTTGTTAAAACCTTTGTATTGCAACACCCCCCCCCCCCTTTTTACACACACACCCACCCTAAAGAGAAAAGCCGGTTTATTCCCTAGGAGATGCACACTTATTTACCATACTGATGCATATAGACAATAAAAAACAAAGATGATTTTGTTAAACAAAACTATGAAGTGACTCTACAATTTCATTCCATTTTAGTGTAATAATAATAAAAAAATTTAAAAACCGACAAAACAAACAAACCATTCAATTTAGTAAGTTCTCGTGTGTGACTGAATTTGTAAAGTTAAGTACAGAAAAGACAAAAACAGATAAACACAGGTGTTACATAACACTGCTGGAGATGAAATGCAATATACATGTAGATGTAAATAACATCCTGTCACAGCTGGAACTTAATTATCTGTGTTCACTTGCATCAACATGTCGGAAATATAATTGGTCATTAAATTTTTGAAATAAAACCACGATACTATAATGACCCACCCGACACCTTAAACATTTTATAAGGATTAAACTACAACATTTGTTTAGTTTGTCTTAAATATATTTGTAAATAAGGAGTATACAAAATATGCTTCCAGAAATTATAACTTTTGTAATTAGTTAAAGAGACAACTCCCAACTAAAACCTCCTTCATTTTAAAACAAAAGTCTTACACAAATCTAGGAATATACAAAGTAAAATGTATTGTGGAATAAATATATTTCGGTATCCAAAAAGGCGCATGTCAAACAATAAAGTTGGTCCAGAGGATATGATGCTTGATTGATTGATTGGATATTTGCTTAACATCAAGCGAGTATAATTTCAGCTTTATTCAGGACGAGAACATGTTAACAAACAATTCCGGAAAAATGGACCGAAAGAACAAATATTTTCAAAGCCACTGGAAAAGTAAGGGGTTTAGGTACGGAGGCCGGAAAATTTGGGATTTTGTAGCGGCTATAACGAGCCTACTATTTTTGACATATACAAAAAAGTCTAGAACATGCAAGGATCGTGGCACTCTCCAGACATGTTACTCACTGTGGTCCGTGGTCAGGGTTTCCATATTATGACCTGACCACCCCTAACGAGAAGGCGTCCCTTGTCCACCTGGTGGATGCACTGGGCAGCTCTGTGGAATTTATTAAAATATGTACAGGTGTAACGTTATGTAGCTGCTTATGCAGGTAATTTATCACACCCTGTTTATTACAAACATTGGTCAAAACATGTTCAATAAATTTGTGTCGCAGTATGTAAATTCAAATATGAAATGAGAAGAAAGAAGAGTTAATATTAGGAAGAACAATGATTTTAAACGAAAATATTTTTGGTACTAGGAATCAAATGGACTTGTGGGGTTAATTTTACACATTTCCTATTTTTTATCTATTAAAACTCTCATTTAATCAAGTCTTCACTTTTGGTCTTTGTTTACAAATGACTATATATATATATATAATGGTATAGAAGAGAAAGTATGATATATGTCAAGGACTGCTACAGTGAACATCACTCATACTAAATCAAGGTAAGAACTGATGATGACTGTCAAGGACTGCTTCAGTGAACATCAGTCGTACTACATCAAAGTAAGAACAGATAATGACTGACAATGACTGCTACAGTGAACATCAGTCATTCTAAATCAAGGTAAGAACTGATAATGGCTGACAAGGACTGCTACAGTGATTATCAGTCATTCTAAATACAGGTAAATATTGATAATCACTGTCAAGGACTGGTACAGTGAATGTCAGTCATTCTAAATCCAGGTAAAAATTTAAAAGTACTGACACGATCTGATGCAGTGACCAACAGTTCTTTTCAGTCCTACAAAAGTACTGTACTTAACTGTCATGAACTGATCCAGTTCAGGACAGAAGAGATCAGTAAAAGATAAAAATTGTAAATGACTGACGAGAACTGTATGCATAGTATACAGTGATTTACAGATCGTGAACAGTACATTTACAGTAACTATCAGTTTCTATCAATCAAATTTGAACTGTGTATGGTAATCTCAGTCCTTAGTTTGGTTCATAGTGTCAGAAAAAGACATCTTGGTAATATAATCTTTGGAGAATTCTGGATTTATAAATTGTAAATTATCAATCCAGTGAATATCATTTGCACTCAAAGAGAGAAAAAATGTTGGTGGTCCAAGTGTTCTTATTTTTTATATTAACATCGACAACTGATTTTTCCAATACGCAGCTGTACCACGAATGCTTTTCATAAACATGTAGTTGTCAGTTTTGTATTCTATATTAACAGTATTTCTTACATCTTCAACAGATATATTTTCATTTGTAGTAATAAAGGTCATGTACGCCACGAATGTAGGACAGAAAGTCACAGGACAAAAAGTCACAGACAAAAAGTCACGGACTAAAAGTCACAGTTAAGATTTTGTACATTGACAAAATGTATAGGACAAAAAGTCACAATTGATTTTTCCCTTGTATTTTGTTATGAAAAAACCATGGATTTCAAAATAAAACTGAGAAAAATTATTGAAAAATTTTAAGTAAATTATTGTATAAACACCACTTTAATCAGTAATTATTATAATTAATTGGTTGTCTAATTGGCTTGTTGTTTTAGTTAAAAAGAAAGAATAACATCCTACCTTTCATGTATACCCACAAGAGTCATATATGTTTTGACAGAACTTTCAACCCCCTTATAGAAATTATGGCTTCTTATTCTGAGTAATGAATACCAGATGTTGTTTTTTTAGAAAAAAAGTATAAAAATACTTTTTATTATTATTTGGTTATCAGTTAAAATGGAAATTCTACAGAGTAACAAAGGTGGTTCCAAGCTATGCTATGATGGTTATATATACACAAGACATGCCTTACGCAAGACCAAACAGTGGTGGAAATGCAGTCTCAAATCCAGCCAAGGTTGCAGAGCCAGTTTGTCAACAGATCTTGAGTACAACAATCCAGTACCAGGGCAACCACACAACCATGCACCAGACGAATCCGCCATCAGCTTAGCCAAAGTCAGACACAACATGAAAGAAAAAGCACAATCTTCACACAACGCACCAAGCCAGATTTTTGCTGAATCCGTGTCCAACTGTTCAGATGCCGTCAAAGCCATGCTTCCAGTTGAAGATAACTGCAAGAGATCCATCAGACGCTATAGACCTCAACTACCTACGCCTGCACACTTAGGGGAACTTACCATCCCAGCAGAGTTCACCACTACACTAGAACAAGACCCACAGCCATTCCTACTGTACGACAATGGACCAGAAGCTGCTAACAGATTGATTGCTTTTGCAACTGAAGAAAACATCAGACTATTAGCTAACGCAGACACATTCTTCATGGATGGAACATTTGACACAGCACCACCACTTTTTAAACAGATATTTACAATAAGAATAGCATTCAGTACGACCTACATAACTACAGTGTACTGTCTTTTACAGAAGAAAGCCCGAGCTGGGTACCAAGAACTTTTCCAGGCCATAGTCGACAAGTGCGAGGAACTTGGTCTGACCCTGCATGTAACCAAAGTAGTGTCTGATTTCGAAGATGGGTTACTCCGCGCCATCAATGCTGTATTTGGTCGTCAAGTAGAACATCAAGGCTGCTTTTACCACCTGACACAGGCTACCTGGCGCAAGATTCAGAAACTTCGACTAGCAACACATTACATGCAATGTTAAGACTTCAGACTTTTCTGCAACATGCTAGATGGCTTAGCATTCTTACCAATTGCCGACATTCCAGAGGGCATAGCTTACATCAGATCCATCATGCCTGAAGAGACCGAAGAACTCGTTGACTACTTCGATGCCACATATGTAACTGGTACATATCGACATGTACAAAACAACGAAGAACAACGCCTGATGATGCGCCGTGTACCACCATTGTTCCCACCAGCAGTATGGAGTGTACATTCAGCCACCGTTGACAGTGATCCCAGAACCAACAACGTGTGCGAGGGATGGAACAAGTTCTTCACATTAGTTGGCAGTGCACACCCAAGCGTATGGACCTGTATTCAATGGTTTCGTCGTGAACATGCCACAGTCACAACAGTGATACAACAAGATGCCGTAGGAACCCGACCGACTAAGAGAGTACATCAGAAGCAAGTTCAACTACAGAACCGTTTGCAAAATCTTTGCAATGACCGTATCAGTGGTAGAAAGACAGTAGAACATTTCTTACGTGGTGTAGCCTTTAACATCCGACTCAGCAGAAACGTGTCGGTGCCAGCCAATTTGGACATTTCATCTTAGTGCTTCATTACTTGAACATTTCGAAATATAGTTTTCAAATAGAACATTTCATGTTAGTGCATTTTGGTGTAGTGCTATCACACAAGAAGTATATTCCGATAATATAGTGTTAAGACATTCAATATTTTTTATTTTGACTCTAAATAGTGCATTTTATGTTAAAATAGTAGCTTGTATGTTTTCGACTATATTCTTGATATTGTTATGTTTGATGTATGTAAGTTGTTACTATTACAAAATGTAATATATAAATGTTAAAATATCATTACGTATTATTTAATTAATGGAAATTGAAGGAATGTGAGTAAATGTACATGAGTCTGAAGAAAAGAAACAGAAACAAATTAAAAAAACACAAAAAAAGCTAGATTATATACCACAAGTAAAGCTTACCAATATTGGACGATATGTACATATGTATAGCAACGAAGTATGACAGGGTTTCAGATAATGAAGCTAACTCAATGTACAAATACCTTATATACACTAGTAACATACAAAAACATAAACTGTGACTTTTTGTCCCCCAAAGAAAAAATACTGATTGTGACTTTTTGTCCTGTGACTTTCTGTCCGTTTACCTCACCACCGTACGCCACAAGGTTAAAAGGTAAAATCGAAAAGACAAATAAAAAAAAATTAAAAATCAAACAACAATAAAGATGGGCCCGAGCTTTCGGTCCAAAGACCTTCTTCAGGGCGAGAAAGAGGGAGACAAAGAACAACACATTCGTTTAGGACAAGGAAAGAGAGTAGACTAAATGACAAATGGCGGATAGCTGTGATCGGTCATAAACATAGACATAACCAGAAAAATTTCTTTTTGTTGTACTTGACCTAACAAAAGGTCTTGAACTTTCTCAATTACATTCATTAGTAATTCCAAAAAAACAAAAGTGGACACTCATAAAAAAGTGTTTTTACATTCATCCCAAACGGATGGCTAGATCCCAGGAACTTAATAATCCTCTGTTCCAAAGATTGTCGTTGTTTTTCGCCTATGCAAGTTTCCATAAGAGCGGTGACATGCATATCTGAAATATGATGGTCTAGCTGTCTAAATTGGCGACCCACCGGACAGTCACCACCCTTCCGGACAGTCCTAATGTGCTCCGCAAAACGGTCACCCAGTCTACGGTAGGTCTCACCGATATACAGCATCGAACATCTTTTGCACTGAATGGCATACATTTTCGGATATGCAGGTAAATCCGCTCCTAAGGGTAAATGTGTTACTTGGGCCTTTAACTTCGTCAGTCTCCCAAGAAAATGATATTTTCATTTATCTGTATTTTCTTACGAAGAGCAATTGATATTGCACTCTGTAACTTCTCTTGTTCAAATATGTGCAAAGCCCAAAATAAATATTGTGGATTTGAAGACCATCGTTTATCTTTATTCAATAAACGACATTTAAAATATTGAGATACTTTTGGTTGATGTTCTCTTTCGTATCTAAGTCCGTGAGTTCCTTTAGTATGGAACGCCGTAACTGCCTTATGTGTACCTGCTTTTATATATGCACATACTTTTTCTCTATATGCACATACTTCTTCTCTACAGGAATATACTTATCTATATATGCACATACTTTTTCTCTATAGGCATATACTTATCTATATATGCACATACTTTTTCTCTATAGGCATATACTTATCTATGTATGCACATAGTTTTTCTCTATAGGCATATACTTATCTATATGCACATACTTTTTCTCTATAGGCATATACTTATCTATGTATGCACATAGTTTTTCTCTATAGGCATATACTTATCTATATATGCACATACTTTGTCTTTATACTTTTTCTCTATATGCACATAGTTTTTCTCTATATGCACATACTTTTTATCTATATGCACATACGTTGTCTTTATAGGCATATACTTATCTATATATGCACATAGTGTTTCTCTATAGGCATATACTTATCTTTATATGCACATACTTTGTCTTTATACTTTTTCTCTATATGCACATACTTTTTCTCTATATGCACATAGTTTTTTTTCTATAGGCATATACTTATCTATATATGCACATACTTTGTCTTTATAATTTTTCTCTATATGCACATACTTTGTCTTTATACTTTTTCTCTATATGCACATAGTTTTTCTATATATGCACATACTTTTTCTCTATATGCACATACTTTGTCTTTATACGTTTTCTCTATATGCACATACTTTGTCTTTATACTTTTTCTATATATGCACATACTTTTTCATATAATTACATCCGCAGTTTAAAGACAACTCCGACCGTATAAGAAGACAACTATGGCCGTATCAGAAAACAACTCGGACCGTCTGTGATTTGTTCATTTTCATTTTGTCAAATATAAAATCAATCATACGTACATTTTATTACTTATGTTAATCCATGGATCGGAGACATATTATATAGTATATAATGCCCTTGCCTCTACTGGTGAATGAAGAAAAACTTTGTAGAAGGGGGGGCTAGGTTAACAATATTTTATTTATAGATCTTGCCACCCCCCCCCCCCCGCTATTGTAGATTCTAAAGGTTAAAAGTAGTATGACGCGGTGAAAAAAGATCGAAACATGTTTGAAACGATGAAATCGCAGGTACGTTTTTCCATTTTTTTTATGTTTTGACTTTAATACAGGGAATAAAATATTTTAAAAGACGATTAAGCATAGCTATTAGAATAGATATATTAAGTTCTTTAATCTCTTATTTTTTATTTTTGTCCATCTAATTTAATGAGATAAGTGAAAAAAGCAGATGTCGAATATTAAAATGATAAAATCACCTTTTACGATAATTTTTTTCCCAAATCTACCTTTTCAGTATATATACTATTCATTTAGCTGACGTTTTGTGCCAAAAGTGTATCTTTAACTTACTGCATTAACAATATTAATTTGATTTTAATTGCATAGCCAGAGAAAGTAGGATACGGAATAAACCAGCTCAATGATACGATTAAAACCAGAAATATGAGTTTTTTTAATACTATTAAATACTGCAAATCGATTGCATAAGGGTGCCCTTTATTTATTTGTTTGTTTGTTTGTTTGATTTTGTTTAACGCCACTTTCAGCAATTTTCAGCTATATCATGGCGTCCTATTTTTATTGGGGGAGGAAGCCGGGGTACCCGAAGAAAACCCCTGACCTGCGGTAGGAAAACTGGCAATCCTTGTCAATTAAGATTGGAGTCGAGTACACCCTGCCTGCAGTGAGAATCGAACCCGCAATCTCAGTGTTGACAGACCACGTGATCAATAGTAGACGAACTACCTTGACAATTCGGCCACCGAGGCCCCTTATTTATTTGTGACGTAATAACCTACTGCGTTTAAACAATATATTTTAAAAATTGATTTTCTGGGTTTATATAAAGCATGAAGAGTAAGATATATGCAAATTAATTTTGATTGTTGTGCCTAAAATATGCAATGTACAAATTGCGATACACAATAAATGTCGAATAAAAGCTTTGAAACTATGCTTTTTGTTTGTATACATTTGAATGTATGCACCTCTTATTCAATTATGTATCTCAAACGAAGTTGGAAGACATATTGCTTTTGTCTGACATTTAACTTCCCCTTCTTTTCTTCTCTTCAGCTGATATTGTGAGCTAAATTTCACTAAGTCGCATCCTAATACACTTATAGGTTATATTAAATAGGCATATCTAGTAGTGATTTCCACTTTTCAAGAGGTTCATAGTGGGTTCTTGGTTAAAGGAGGTCGCCATATTGTTGTGAGTCTGTCTGTCTGTCTGTCTGACTGACAGTCCGTCTACAACAAATCGTGTCCGGGCTATAACATTTTATAGGCTTTTTAATGTTTTGACATGTGGGTAGATTATAACTAATTGATGCATCGCATCGCATGCCATGGATGATGACCTTTAACTTTGAACCCCAAAGGTCACATCATTGCTTTTTGAGTGACTACTTCGTGTCTGCAATATAACTGTGTTATCTTTTGAGATAGGTCTTTGATTGTTTTTTGCGTGTTTGAATGGTGTTTAATGCCAATTTCAGCAGTTTTGCAGCTGGATGCAAGGCGTCCAGTTTTTATTGGTTGAGGAAGCCAGAGTACCCGGAGAAACTCCGTCTCCGTTTTCTAGACCGGTCACTGCTGTTAACCTTCTAAAACAAGGGTTCGTTGTACATAAGTTGACGTTATACTTCCATAAGTTCTACGGTCGTTAACAAGACTTAATTTATCCCTATTCGAAATCAATCTCAAAAACGATTGGACATTTTCGCTGAGTCATAGGTAGTCTTTTATATTCCTGGATTTGATTTTTTCCTTGACATGACAACGAGAAAGTCGGCGGATGTCTTATTATAGGCAGGCACTGCTTACTCGTCCGGAGCACCTCAGTGCACCCATGGTTTTTATTGAGTTCGGGTTACTCACTTTCCGTTTTTGGTTTTTATTCTGGTAATAGCGAGCACAGCTCGCAGCGGGCAGCTCTACGGCAATTATGTGTCATGTGATCAAAATGAAATCACGTGATAAAAACGTGATAAAAACTTCTGCCTAATGCTGATATTGATTTTTTTCGTCCGGAAGTTGATATCGTCCAAAAAACTGTAAAAAAGTGAATGAAGAAAAGTACTAAAAATAATTTTAAGAAAGACTTGAAAATAAAGTTGACATCAAAAAATAAATGTTATATTTAAAATTAACAACAAAAATTTCATACTATTTTTTGGCAATCTCTAAGGGGTCGTCCATAATTGTCAACCATTTTCACAAGTGTGCAAAAAGCACACTTTTTGAGAACCCCCACCCCCCATCAAAAAGTGTACATCAACCATTAAACTAATATAAAAACCAAACTCCACGGAAACGAAAAATTCTGAAGATAAAAAAAAGTGTACGCAAAAATGTAGAAATTTTTAACCCCCTCCCTCAAGTGTGCGGTTTGCACACTTATGAAAATAGTTGACAATTACGAACGACCCCTAAATCGATCTTTAAAAACTGACAATCAAATTACATTTCATGTGACGTCACCGTTACAAGAAAGACGTCAAGTGACCACTGGAATTTAGGGGCACTTTTAGGGTGTTCGGAAGTTACGTCAATTATGAAATGCACATTAAATATTGATAATAAAGGACTATATTGTCTGTGTTCGCATTTTGGCAATGCCTACTCCATATTATATGTTTGTCTATATCAGGATTTGTAATTGCCCCTTGACTTCGGCTTTGGTTTTGGACCTTTGACCTTAAGTCCGATCACATTTTCGCATACTGAATGACAAATGAGTGTCCTGGATTTAAGCTTTTTGTCTTTTGAGGTGGGCGTTTGATATATATTTGGGCATGTAGATAGAATATTGGAATTTAACATGTTTGATTATTGTGTTGGCGACATTTGACCTCATACTTCAACCTTGACATATTTGCTTTTTTATTGCATATTCCTGTCGGGACCATAAGTTGTTTTTCATTTTTGAGGTCAAATCTCAATCTATTTACAGCGGGTCCCAAAAAGATGATCTTCCTGATATTTAATTTCATGATTTAGCAATAAGCGGGTATTATACATTATTTTTCAGATCAATCACGGAGAGAGATTACGGAAGCCGGCAAACGGGTGGTTAAACCATAAATTTTAAATGATTTTTAATAAAACGATGTAGATTTGTGTTAATAGTCTCTTTCCAGATTCGTGAGTTTGTTGTGTAACTTCATGTGCCTACATGTGTAATACGCGATGAAAATTATGTTGTACTTCGCTAAATTAAGACCAATCTTGCGGTCTGTTCGAATGATATAATATTGTCATTTAGTGACTACATCTTACACGCTTTCCTTTTCAGTTTTTATGTAAAAGATAACTGTAGAATTCTCAAAATACCAGCAACATATGTTTTAAATAATTAGACATAGAAAGTCCAAGCTTTACACTTTAACATGACGTATTCATGCTTGAGATAACTTCTCATTTGTACTCTAATTCACTATTTACATTTTCGCTCTGTGTCTTTATTATAAATTGTTGGCAGCCCAAGTTTGGCCAAATTCATACCTTGTACTTGGAAGTTTACATAAATATATTGGTCTGCCCAGTAGATTTTTATGTTCGTATTGTTTCGTTCTTATAGTATTTAATGTCGGCATAGTATGAACTATTTGTAAAATTTAATTGCTAGTTATGTTGTTATTTGTTGATGGCTTCGAACTCACTGGTAGCGGGTAAAGCATTATCGATATTCAACAAAGATTTCCGCTTAAGCCCTCTTCTATGATTGTCTTAATTAGAGCATTTATTCTATGTTTAATGCCTCACTATGGTTTTAAGATGCTTAATTAGATGTCACCTCAATTAACATATTGAAAAATCGTATTTTCCAACACATGTTCTATATCACTAAAGTAAACTATAGCCGCAGTTTAACAAACCGGAAGTGAAGGGGAGACAAATCATGTAAAACTGGAAATGGGTCAATTAAAGCGCTGCTTCATTGCTTATTACTTTGTTCCATATGCTGCTTTTGTGTCAAGAATTTATACACCTAGGTCCTATTGTAGTAACAATTGTGAACTTTTTGTTGAATATTCAAAGATATACACACATTACTAGTTGTACAAAATTATTGAAAATGTTTCATTTGGAAGTATACAACTAATTACTGGAGAAATTAAATCGTGTCAAGGACCTTTTATTCATCGTATCATTATAAAAACATGAGCTGGTTGTTTTCCGTATCATTTTTTCCGTATATACGTAAACAAAACCGACTCAAACTCCTAATAAACTGGAATGAGAGGAATATTTTTGGCATGAAAGAAAGTTAGATAAATGTTCTTTTAAACAAATTCACTTGATGATAAAGAAATATATTTTGCAAATGCGTAAATTTTGCATTTATTTGTTAAAATTTGTTATCTTAAGTACATTTGTAAAAGATTTTCAGATTTAAAATTAAAATATTAGTTTAAAAACAATTGATTATGTTAATTGACAAATATATGGTAAATCCTTTTTTACTAAACTGTATTTACTAAAGTGAGCTTTTAAAAAAGAAATTCGAAAAAGTCACCTGTATACTTATTTGTCTTAACTTGTTTAGATCTTTTTTCATCGTGTCATAGTACTTTTCACCAAAATGATGCATGTCGGTTGATCGGTGTGGGGCTAAGCGGTGGTAAGTTATGTCACTTTGGAGTTAGTCTGTTTCCCGGTATATCATCTTTCGTTATATTTGTATATTCCGAAGGCATACTGAATATTACGTCGGGAACCAACCTACTTTGGAGTAGACTAAAAAATATCCAAAGAGGTTATGAATAAAAGCAAAATTACAGTTTTAAGGTTACGGGGTAGAATCGGAAACATATATAAGACAGTTTTTTAAGATTCCTGAATAAATGTATGAACATATATAAGATAGTAGTTAGGGTTACTGGGTAGAATCAGGAACATATATACAAATGTTTAAGGCTACGGGGTACAATCGGGAAAATATACAAGACAGTATTTAGGGCTATGGGGTAGAATCAGGAACATATACAATTTTAAAATATCAAAATGTGAGATCGCTGGAAAAAGATGGGATGACAAAATAAGGTAGTTCACAACACTAATGTCTTTACATGTTTTTTACTAATGCCAAGATCGTGTCCAATTCTAGAATCTTTTGAGAGGGATATTTTTTACATAAATTTTCAAAATCCTATAATTTCGTTATAAGTTCATTATCATTGCATTAGCATATCGAACGCAATGACTGGTTAGTTGATATTTGTGGGTTATGTTGATTTACAAGATTCGAGGATGGAGGTCTGATGAACTGATATTACTGAGGTCCAGCTTGTCCAACTGGTAAAAGCCGGTGAGCTTTGAATCGGCGATTCACCCGTAGTCTGTTGAAAGAAGGGGGATGTGCCGGTGCACTTGCCTCATGCGTGTCAAAAGGGTTCGTTAATTTGAAACTGTTCATACCATAAGTCATTGGGTTGATTTAGAAACTGTGACATGTTGTGGAATTGTGCGTGGATGTGGCCATTATCACTGGTTGTTTAGTTGGGGGCGTCAAGTCCATGTTCGAATTTGTATTCCTTCTCCTTTTGTTTTGTTTGGAATTCTTGCCAATTAACCTTTTAACATTTAGTCTCCTTGAGCCGTCTTTCCACTTTTTCTAGTATCGTTCAACCCCCTTTCTAACATAGAGACTCATATCTCAGCTCATAACTCCATACCGTAAATTTCGTGTCTGCTCAGTCCGCCATATTTAATCCCAATCGGGAACATATGAAAGACAGTTTTTTTAAGGTTACGGGGTAGAATCAGGAATACATATATGACAGTTTTTTTTTAAGATTCCAGGGTAGAATAAGGAACATATATAAGGACATATTGTCTATATATATTTTACTGATTCTGCGCCGTAAACCTTAAAAAAGCATCTTATATATGTTCCTGATTCTAACATGTAACCTTAACTATGTCTTATATATGTTCCTGATTCTACACTGTAACCGTTTCCTAAATAAGACGTTTTATATATGTTCCTGGTTATATGCCGTAACCTTAAAACTGTCTTGTATATGTTTCTGATTCTTCCCCATAGCCCCTAAATACTGTCTTGTATATTTTCCCAATTGTACCCCGTAACCTTAAACAACTGTCTTATATATGTTCCTGATTCTACCCTATACCCTTAAAACTGTAATCTTTCTTTTATTCATAACCTCTTGGCTTTGATTTATTAGTCTCGATCATCCAGACGCTTAATTGCAGTTGTGCGTCTGGATTCATCTCTATATTGAACTCGTTACCATTACACCCAAAACTGGGCGTAATTTTTGAGTGGATGATATTTTTATTGTCTAAAAAATAACTTCCGTTCATTTCAAGAAGTGTATAAAAAATTGTACCAAAGTTTATATTTGAATATTTTTATAAAATATTACTTTGTTTTGCATGGTTTCCTGATCTAAAAATAGGACCCTAAAAATAGAATCATTGTTTTGTCTCCACCTATTGGTAGCGAAATTACCACAAGGTGATCCCAGACGCTATTATATTATATATGCGTCTGGGTGATCGAGACTATTGATTTAAGGTGTAGGACCACCAAATACCGGGAACCAGTCCTGAGGTTGTACGTAAAAGTAGTGCTATTTAAAAATAGCTGCTCACTGTTATAATTATAACTTTTGAACCATAACAGATATTGGAACAAACTTAGTAATTTTGGAAAGCTGAATAATTTAGGAAACAAGAGGCTAAAGTTGAACTGATGTGTACTAAAGATAAAGATACTTATGTGAGTCATTGGATGACATTGGATGACATGCACTATTTTGGGACTGAACTTGAAAGTGAAAGTAGATTTTTTGAGTAAGTCGACTTCCGGTTGGTCGTTCTTTCTTATATGCCATGAAAGTGGTGCTGAAATTTTGAGAGAATACTTAGGGGTTACATGTTGTAATGTGACAGGAATATTTCTTTATTTGAAACAAAGGTAAAATGTTCAGAAAAATTCAAAATCAGCTCATTTTATATAGCCGAAGAGGCGATAAATAATGGTGATCATAACCCTTAAAGTATAAATCATCTAGTCTAGATCATACAGACGCTTAATTGCATATGTGCGTCTGGATTAATCTCTATATTGAACTCGTTATCATTACGCCCAAAACTGGGCGTAATTTTTGGATTGGATGATATTTTTATTGTCTAAAACATTACTTCCGTTCATATCAAGAAGTGTATAAAAAATTGTACCAAAGTTTACATTTGAATGTTTTTATAAAATATTACTTTATCAATTAATTACACAAATATTATTTCTATGCACAATCAAGAGAGAGTCTTGCTGTGACGTCATTTTAGACATGTTTACATGGTTTTCCCGGTCTAAAAATAGGGCCCTAAAATAGAATCATTGTTTTGTCTCCACCTATTGGTAGCGAAATTACAACAAGCTGACCCCAGACGCTATTATATATGCGTCAGGGTGATCGAGACTAAAAATCCACAGGAAATTCTACTCGTCTATGAGATAAAATCAAGACACTGTAGGGTTTTTGCAATCTATTTTTAGTATACTCCAAGGTGACATAACTTAGCCCGAGATATTGTTCTTTTTAAGCCTGTCCAGGTTGTTTTCATGCTAAAGCATTACTTTTGAAGGAATGTCCCCTCGATTGGGGACATAAATAGTATATAATGGCCCTGCCTCTACTGGTGAATGAATGAAAACTTTGTATATTTTACAGAAAGAAGACGAGAGATTATTATCTGACTATAAAAGGTCTTAATTTGATCAATTGATTGGCTTAACATTCCATTATATTACCAAGATGTCTTTTTCTGACAAGTCAAAATTAATACGTGATAATCCAATTGCAAGTGCCATTCATTTTAATAACCGTTTGGAAGCATTTCTCCATCATAATCTTTTAAAAAAACCATATCTTATTGGAGACATAAACGATTACTTTGCTAGAAGAGAGTTTCAGGTCCGAGGTAAGAAGATATTGCAAAATTGGCGTGCTAATGTGGATATTCAGTTTGTTGGCTCAATGTATGCCGTTGCAAAATATGTTTGTACATATATTTGTAAAATGAACCACAAGAATTCAAGCAAAAAATAACAGAATGTGTAAATTTGATACCTCCAGGATCATCTCAACGGAAGTTACGATCTAAAATTGGTAATAAACTTTTAACGCACAGAACTATTGGACTTCAGGAGACAGCTTACAGAATATTAGGTCTGGACATGGTTTACAGTTCAAGGCAAGCAATTTTTATTGATGTTAGTATACCTGAAAAATGTTATCGCATTCTTAAATCCAAGAAAGAATAAGAACAGTTATCGCCACAAAGTACAAATATATACAATGATGGATTAGCACAATGCTATTTGAACCGCCCTAAAGATGAGCTGTTTTCCTCTATGTGCACGGCTGAATTTATGACTAAATACGTATACAAATTAAACAACTACATTCCCAAATCTGCAAACAAAGGATTACCTAGATACAGTGTCATGATACAAGGAAGCAAAAAGATTATCGAGCAACGTTCAAAAATGACCTGCTTAAGATGCAATATTTCAGACATATTGAAGGATGAAGAAGGTTACATCTTACTTTACTATATTTATTTTATCCTTTTTATGATGAACATGAGATCATCAAACCATATAGTACCTTTCAACAAGCATTCCTACATAAAAACGTCTTTTAAATCAACAGCTGCTACAGATGACAAATATGACCAAGAAATTTGAAGACGCTGTCAATCATTTACTTTCTCTAGGTAGTGATACTCTATATGATTTACAATTTGTGACAACTCCATCATACCAGCTTTCAAGGGATTTCTCAAATAAAGGACTCATTTAAAACAATGATATATTTTCGTTTGATGTTATAAACGATAAAAAAGACTGCAGTAAAACCATTACTAAAGACTATAACTTTGAAATGTTCAAAAAGTTATACAAAATATCAATGACTGACGATGATTATCTAGAGAAGAAATCTCTGCTCTCTTCTTCACAACAAAAAGTTTTCGAATTTATTGAATTTCAAATGTTGAACAATGTACCTAAAATGCATTTATTTATTACTGGATGTGCTGGAACAGGAAAGTCTTTTCTTTTGCGATTATTAAGAGAAGTAATTTTACGGAAAAATCGAATGAATTCCCTAATGTATTAGTAGCAGTACAGGAGTAGCAGCTTATACAATTTCTGGTCACACACTGCATATTCTCCTACAGCTTCCAACACAAGATAAATCAAATGCACGGTATAGACCTTTGTCACCAAGAAGTTATAAAGTTTTAAGGGAAACCTTCAAATATGTTCAATATCTTATCATAGATGAAATAAGCATGGTTAGTTATAATACGCTAGAACATGTACATTTTCGTTTGAATGAAATAAAATGTCATTACCTGGAATCTGATGTATATTTTGGAAATATAAATATTATGGCATTTGGCGACTTGTATCAGTTACCACCTGTCTGTGTGAGCCATATTTATGCACAAACAACTAGTAATATGACATTCCATTTATGGAAAGATTTGTTTATTATGCATGAATTGGTAGAAAATAAAAGACAATCGAAAGATCCAGAATATGCTGCTTTATTAAACCGTATAAGGATTGGTGAACAAACAAAACAAGATATAGATATTCTTATGTCACGTGTAGTATCATCAACAGTTGACATTAAACAATTCCTTCACATCTTCCCACTAAAAAATGACCGTGCTGCTCATAATGATGAACTAATTAAAATAATCAGTAGGGATAAAAAGACATACAATCAATGCAATTCACAACGTACCTGATCATTTAATTCCAAATAATGACCAAAAATGTGCTGGAATTCCAAAACAAATATTTTTATGTGAAAATGCACGTGTAATGTTAATCAGAAACATAGATACTAAAGAGGGTCTGGTAAATGGAGCACAAGGAACCGTACATTCTATTGAATGGGATAATAATGAAGAAATGCCTAGATGTGTTAATGTACTGTTTGATGATCAAAATGTTTTTCCAACAATTACAGAGAATATGCGCGAACCTATCGGAATCGGGCCGATAACGGTGAGTTTTCTCGGAAATGACCACACTTATATAAAAGGACACATACCATTGATACTGTCATTTGGAACAACCGTACACAAGGTTCAAGGATTGATATTGAAAAATGCTGTTTGTGATATAGGACCATCAATCTTCATAGGAGGAAGGGCATATGTAGCCTTGAGCCGTGTCACAACTTTACAAGATTTATATATTATAAAACTATCTCCGTTAAAAATTTATCCTTCAAAAAATGTAACTTTAGAAATGGAACGTTTACGTAAAAAATCAGCAAATCTTGATCAATAAACTTCTTTAACCTTTTTTTTGTTTTGTATGTTGCTTGTTGACAACGACTTTGAAAAGTATGACACTGCATTGGAAACTAATTAGACACTTTAGTAACCTACAAGATTTCAAAACCCTGCTAGAGTTTACAAATAAATATGTATTATGCTATTGTCTGGCATTGTCATCTGTAATTTTCGATTTCTATTCTCATTTAAACAGAAAAGAAAACCATTCAAACACATAAGGTTTAAATCGAACAACTCTGGATATGGGTCTAACCCATATCTTTTCTTGTTTAATGATATATACCGGTTTATAATGTGCAATTATAATAAAGTATTTGCAGGTGATTTTAATTGTATTGATGAAATAAAAATAGATAAAATTGGTGGTAGTTACTACTAGGTGTGTTATAGACTAATTTATAATTCAAAAACTGTTCATTTGTCCAAATTCATAATGAAGGGCAATAACTCCTATATAATTCTGGACTAAGCAATCATTTGTAGGGCTTCTATTGCTGATCATTGGTGCAATTTACAGTTTTAATCGAGCTTCTGTAGTTTTCAAGTTACAGGACAAAAATGGAAAATTTCATAACAAAATTGTCATTTAAGGGCAATAACCCTTACAAGGAGTCATCTGACAATTTCATACCAATTAAGTGAATTGTAGGGCTTTTATTGCTGAGCATTTTCGCAATTTATTATTTCACTCTAGCTGTTATGGTTTTTAAGTTACATGACAAACACGGAAAATTTAATAAAAAATTGCAATTTAAGGGCAATAACTCCTATAAAGAGTCATTTGACAATTTCATACTTATATGGTAATTTGTAGGGCTTGTATTGCTGATCATTTTTGCTATTAACAGTCTCAATCTAGCTGTTACAGTTTTAAAAATACAGGACAAAGACATTTTTTGGCAATAACTTATTTAAGGAGTTGTCTGACAATTTCAGACCAATTAAGTGAATTGTAGGGCCTTTATTGCTGATCATTTGTGCAATTTACAGTTTCAATCTAGCTGCTATAGTTTTCAAGTTACAGAACAAAAACGAAAAATTTCATAAAAAATTGCCATTTAAGGGCAATAACTCCTATAAGGAGTCATCTGACAATTGCAGACTAAACAGTGAATTGTAGGGCTTGTATTGTTGATCATTTGTGCTATTTACAGTTGTACTCTAGCTGTTGTAGATTTAAAGTTACAGGACAAAAACGGAAAATTTCATAAAAAATTACCATTTAAGGGCAATAACTCGTATAAGGAGTCATCTGACAATTTCAGACCAATCAAGTGAATTGTAGGACTTTTATTGCTGGTCATTTTTGCCATTTACAGTTTCACTCTACCTCGTACAGTTTTCAAGTTATATTGTAAATACCAAAAATTTTTGTCAAAAATCGTCAATAATAAAGGGCAATAACTCCTACAAGAAGCCAATACACAACTTCACACTAATAGCAACTATTGTAGACCTTAATGTCCTGATCAATTTGAAGTAACGGTTTTCTCTATAGCTATTATAATTTTTTAGATAATGATCAAAAACCTGTGTTGACCCCCACGTTCTATTTTTAGTAACAGCGGCCAAATTTGTCTGTTGATCAACACCATGGGTACAAACTAGGAACCCTAAGGATGATTGTGGCCAAGTTTGAAAAAATTGGCCCAGTGGTTTCAGAGGAGAAGATTTTTGAAAAAGTTTACGACGGACGACGGACGCCAAGTGGTAGCAAAAGCTCACATGGACCTTCGGTCCAGGTGAGCTAAAATAAAACAAAATTTAAAGTTATTAAAGAGTTAGAAAGAAAATATTTTGTATTGTTAAAAGAAGAAAAAATAAATCCAGGTAATTGTGGTGAACAAATTAGAGTTAAAAGAAGAAATCAAAGAATATCATTTGGATAAATTTAAATGTTCACAAATTAGGTAAAAAGTTAAATGTTTAAATTATTCTGAAGTTCCGTCTAAATATTTGTTTTCAGAGGGAAGTTAAAAAAAGGGTAAGAAGAAAAATGTAACAAAAATAGTTAATAATAGCAATGTATTCACTAAAACTGAAGATATAGTAAATGAGTTTAGAGAGTTTTATCGAAATTTATTTAGTGAAGAGGAAATAGATGAAGAGTTATTGTTTACAGAATTTTTAAATGATATCTGATGATGATAGAAATGTATGTGACGTTGATATTAGTATAGATGAAATTTATAATGCGTTAAAGGGTATGGAAAATAATACGTCGCCAGGACCTGATGGATTATCTAAGGAATTTTATTTGACTTTTTTGATATTTTAAAACAACCATTATATAATAAACCTTTTTCTTTGGAAGAGCTAAAAACTTCATTGAAGAAATCTCACGATACTGCATGTGGTCCAGATGACATCCATTATCAACTTCTCAAACATCTGCCACAATCTTCTCTCCAATGTCTTCTGAATCTTCTCAACAACATTTGGGAAACGGGTGACTTACCATCTATTTGGAAAATGGCCACTGTTGTGCATATTCCAAAACCAGGCAAAGATCACTCGGAAGCGTCCAACTATCGGCCTATAGCCCTCACAAGCTGTCTTTGTAAAACCATGGAAAGGATGATCAACGATCGCCTTGTCTGGTTTTTAGAATCGAACAACCTAATCTCGAATATCCAATGTGGATTCAGACAAGGTCGTAGTACTATTGATCATCTGGTGCGTTTCGAAACATATATTCGAAACGCATTTGCCAAAAACGAACATGTTGTGTCTATCTTTTTCGATTTAGAAAAAGCATATGACACAACATGGAAATATGGTATTTTAAAAGATCTTTTTGATATGGGGTTGAAAGGTAGACTTCCTACCTTTATCTCAAACTTTTTATCTGACAGAGAATTTAAAGTTAGGGTCAATTCTACGTTATCTGACCCTTTTGTACAGGAAATGGGTGTTCCCCAGGGCAGCATCCTTTCTGTCACTTTATTTAGTATTAAAATTAATAGCCTTGCTCAAGTTTTAAAAGATAATATTGATAGTTCTCTATATGTTGACGACTTCCTCATATGTTACGGAGGGAAAAATATGAATAATATCGAACGTCAGCTGCAGTTGTGTTTAAATAGAATAGAGAAATGGGCAATGGAGAATGGTTTTAAATTCTCCACTGCAAAAACTGTTGGGATGCATTTTTGTAATAAACGAAAGATGCATCCTGATCCCGAATTAAAATTATATAATAATCCTACCAAAATCGTAAAAGAAACTACTTTTCTTGGTCTCATATTTGATTCAAGGCTAACCTTTCGTCCTCATATCAAAATGTTAAAAAATAAATGCCTTAAAGCATTAGACCCGACTGGGGTGCTGAATGCGATGTTTTACTCAATCTATATAGATCGCTGGTTCGATCGAAATTGGATTATGGTTGTTTTATTTATGGTTCTGCTCACAAGTCATATGTCAAAATCCTTGATACTATACACCATCAAGGTTTGCGACTGTGCCTTGGAGCTTTCAGAACTACACCTGTTGAGAGTTTATATGTAGAAGCAAGTGAGCCTTCTTTGTATCAAAGAAGAATAAAGCTCGCTTTGCAATATGCAACCAAATTAAAGGCATATCCTGGCAACCCCGCCCACGACTGTGTTTTCAAACCTCTTTATCAAAACATTTTCGGAAAACATCCAAACAAAATTCAACCTTTTGGCCTCCGAATTAAATCTCATTTGGAAAATTCCGGTATGAATTTAGATGAAATTGCTGCAATCGAAATCCCGCATATTCCCCCGTGGTTAAACCCCAAACCGATATTTATTTATGATTTAAGAAAACATAAAAAGTCCGACACAAACCATTTATTAATACAACAACATTATGCAGAAATTAAATCTTGTTACCCTGACTATAGTACTATTTACACAGACGGGTCAAAAGACGGTGATAAAGTCGCCTCGGCCGCTGTCTTCGGAGAGCGTGTTGAAACTCGCCGCCTTCCGTCTACCTCATCTGTATTTACAGCAGAGGCGCAAGCTATTCTTCTTGCGATGAAAATATTTGCTTCGTCAGACGAATGCAAATTTATTGTCTGCTCCGATTCCCTGTCTTGTCTACTGGCTATTGAAAATTTCAAAATTAAAAATCCTTACGTTTTAAAAATTATTCAAATCTACAAATCACTTGTTGCTTTGGGAAAAGAAATTATCTTCTTCTGGATTCCCAGTCATGTCGGAATCCGTGGAAACACAGTCGTGGATCAGGAGGCTAAAATGCACTAAAGGATACCATCATTAACTGTAGTATTCCTTTTACCGATTTTAAACCGTTAAGTTTTAAATATATTTCTAATTTGTGGCAGAGTGGTTGGGATCTCCAAGTTCATAATAAACTTCATGAGATCCAGCCACTACTGCACACAAATAATTTTAAATGTTTTAGAGGTCGAAGAGACCAAGTTGTTTTAATAAGATGTCACCTTGGTCATACCAGGACGACACATAGTTATATTTTAAACAATGAGCGACGACCCGAATGTGTGCCATGCAACAGTCCATACACCATTAAACATGTCTTGATGGACTGTGTGGACGTGGCCCACATTCGGGAACGTTTCTATAGTGCAGATACGTATTTTAATTTATTTAAAACTGTCGCAGGCGACACAATTTTAAAGTTCTTAAAGGAAATTAATTTATTTAATAAAATTTAATTTCACTATTAATTGTGATACTTCATATTTTTTATCGTTTTAACTACCATTTTTATCTGTGTATATTCTCATATTATTGTATGAGATCACGTTTTAGTATAAGGAGGCATGACGTTCTACTAATTTAAAAATTATGGTTTTCACGTCCTGAATAGAGCTGAAATATTGCTTGCTGGACGTTAAACATCAATCAATCAATAAAACAACCATTACTTTCTTTATACAATAATATTTTTCAAGAAAATACTTTATCAGATTCTCAAAAATTATCATATATTACTTTGATTTGTAAAGATGAAAAGAAAGATTTTGATGTGAAAGCATACAGGCCAATTAGTCTTATGAATTATGATGTAAAAATTTTAAGTAAGTTATTATGTAATCGTATTGGAGATGTTGTAGATAGTATTGTACATTTAGACCAAACATGTGGTATTAAAGGGAGATCAATCTTAGATAATGCTCATCTTCTATGAAATATTGATAATTATGTTAATTGTAAAAATTTACCATGTTCTTTTGTATCGTTAGACCAGGAAAAGGCTTTTGACAGAATTAATCATAAATATTTATTTAAGGTTTTAGAAAAATACAATTTTGGTCCTAACTTAATTAAGTGGATTAAAATATTGTACCATGATTTATATTCTTGTGTTATTGTTAATAATATTGTATCAGATCCTTTTGAAATTACACGTTCTGTTAAACAAGGTTGTAGTTTGTCACCTATTTTATATGTTTTATATGTTATTTGTTTAGAGCCTCTTGCTATTAAAGTAAGAAAAGATGTTGATATTGTTGGTATAGATTTACCTGGTTCTTTGGATATTATTAAAATTTCTGTTTGCAGATGATAGTACTGGTATACCTACTACAGAAAAGAGTATAGAGAAGTTTTTATATTTAATTTACTTATTTGGTCGAGCATCAGGGTCAAAACTTAATGTAAATAAAACGAAGGGATTATGGCTAGGTTCATGGAAATTAGAAAAGATAATTATAAATTTGGTATTGAGTTTGTAGATTCTTTAAAAATTGTTGGTATTAAGTTTAGTAATGTAACGCAAGATGATATATGGAATCCTATTTTGATAAAATTTGAAGCACTTTTAAATACCTGGAAATATAGAAAATTGTCTCTTTTAGAAAAAGTTATTGTTCTAAATGTATTAGCATGTTCCAAGTTATGGTACGTAGGTAGTGTTTTATATATGTCTAAACATTATATAAGTAGGTTTCAAAAATTAGTTTTTACATTTTTATGGAATTGTACTAGAGAACCATTAGCTCGTAAAACTGTTGATTTAGATAAATTACTCGGTGGGTTAAATGTTGTAAATATTGAATTAAAATTGAGAGCATTACGTTTAAAACATTTACAAGATATTATTAGTAATAGAAATGCTAAGTTTGTTCGTTTATCTATCTGTTGGACAGGATATAGATTACGTAGTTATAACAAAAGTTTTATGTCATTGTCTATACCTCATTGTGATGTATTCACGCCTTTTTATATATATTGTATTGGGGATTTAAATGCCTTGACAAGTTGTGAAAATGTTGATTTTACCTGTAAATGTATTATACTCGTTTTTATTAGATAAACACATGCCTGTTATTGTTAGTAAAAATCGTACTTTAAAATTTGATCATGTTTTTAGAAATGTATTTAACAACATCATTGAAAAGTCGTCTAGAGATGTTATGTATAAAATTATTCATTGTATATTACCAGTTAATAGTTTGATGTTTTATTATCGTATTTATAAATCGAATAAATGTACCTTTTGCAATAGAAATCCGGAAACGTTACTCCATCTATTTTTTGAATGTAAATACTTCAAACAATTATTGAGTTTATTAAGAAATTGGATATTTTCAATATCTGGGGGTAAAATTAATTTAACAGGTAAACATATTTTAAGACTTGATATAAAATTAAATGATCCGTGGAGACTAAGTGTTGTATTATTGTTGATATCTTTGTATTGTAAATGTATGTGGTTAAATAGAAATTCTAAAAAGTTTGACAAAAAGTATGTATCAGGTAATAATATTTATATGAATTAATAACGAGAAGTAAAATTACGTATTTTGGTAGATTACCAAGCTTAATATTAAATGTATATTGGGCAGATAGTGATTTTATTTTGTACAGTTGATAATTATGATAATGTTGTTGATACTAATTGTACAATGTATTGACTGTGATATTTTGATTTTATGATGTTATTGTACAATTAGTTTTACTTAATAAAAGTTTGAAATATAAAAAAAAAGATATCCGAGGAGAGGAACAATTAACGAGTCTATAAACAATTAACTTCGCCTTACATTTGTAAGGTTACATAAATATAAAATCGAGTTAAATCAGATTAACATAATCGTGAATGCTCTTGCTCGGCATGCTAAATAGAGTTATCTTTCTTTTGAGGCTGACGACCTCTTATCTTTATCCGCATGTCACCTTTTTGCTGCTTACCGAATAACCCAAATTATATCATTTCAATTTTTGTAAACTTAATTCACCATGACGTAGCAAGTAGGCTTGGTTACCTCATTATGTCTTTCTGTTTGGGAATTAGCAAAGTCAAGTTGTGTTTTAGCAGTGCTAAGAGTCAATATTAAAAGTTAAACAATTGAAAGTTCACTAAAAAGAATGGGACGGACGGCAAGAGTGTCTAACAGTCCTTACGCAAAAGTAAACAGGATTGGTACGAAGAGGAAACAGAGAAAGTTGCATGGGAATAGCTCAGACGTCACCATCAACCAGACTGTGCAAGAAAGTGAAACATACTACACGATCTAAGAGGGCTCGTGCTCCGGTAGATACAGATATTTCGTTGACAGGGAGCGGTACTGCATAGAGCAACCAGCTTGGGAACAACATTGACTTGGTCGCTCAAATCAGTGGTGGAAAAAATTATGCCAGAAATACAGGACCAAATTGCCCACGCTGTGCAAGCTATAGGGAGATCTCCACAGATTTCGGCAATCCCAGACACCTTTCAACATCCATCAAATACAGGTACATTTACTAACGCTAGTAGTCAAATTTTAGACGGGGATTTAATGTGCACAGTGCCCAAAGTTTTCATGATGAACTTGGCATGCACGTGACACAATTAGTTAGGGACAAGAGAGTTAACGGGGAATACATCGATTTAGAATCTCTCATTATGAATCCCGTTATCGTTCATTCAAAAGCCTTAGTGTTTGATAACGACGGAAATAATAATGTGAAACAAACCAACAAGAAAAAATTACAGATATTAGTACTTGGATTGATGCATACACTTCTTTGTACAAAGGGGCGCATCCTAACGCTATACAAGGAATTTTAAAATACATGTCAAATATAAAGCTCGGAGCGAGTAGGTATACGGATTGAGGTTGGTTGAGCTTCGATCAGCAATTCAGATTAAGAAGTCTAGAAATGTATCGATGTCATGGAGCGTTGTAGACATGGAATCATGGCTAGTGTACATTTCCCATGGTCATAAGTCAATAGTGGAGTCCAATATAAATATTGGTAAATGCTATAAGTATAATAATACGGGGTTATGTGGTCGTACAGGCTGCCGTTACACCCATAAATGCTTGAAGTGTATGGGGCCACATGCAGCAATTTTTTGCATCATTACAAAAGGAGGGGGCAGAATTTTCTAAATAATAAACCATTTTACCAACACAAAATGTATGATAAAGGGGATCTGGTTGGGTCTACGTCCGAGACATCACAAAACCCTTCCTTTCGTTTTCGTCAAGGAAACATCCCAAGAAAGCCTGAACCCGGAGCCGTCCCGAGAAATTTCCAAACTTCTGCAGTTAGGAAAAACCCCAATTAAAATTGATAAGCTCGAAATTTATTTAGATAGATACCCCATTGTTGATGATGCTAATTTAGTGTAAACAATATTTTATTAAATAAATGTACAAGTACGTCACACAATTTTACAATTTAAGTAAGTGGAACATTTAAACAAAAGGATTCGGAAAAAGCAACATGCTTATTAAAATCCGTTTCCTTATAGCTATAAATTACATATATTGTCTGGAATAAAAGGCGCATGACAAAATCGATTATGTTACACTAAAGTGACAATTGGGAATGTTAAATCTAATATAATATAGAAGTGAAAAAAGAGAAAAAAAGAACATAGCTAAGCAGTGAATCTCTTAGTTTTTATGATATAGTTTTGAACATGTTGAAATATTTTAGTATTAATGTCCAGGGATAATTCTTGTGAACCAAAAAGGCAGATTTCTATGGTTAGTGGAGTAGGTATATTAATGGAAAGCAAGTGTTGTTCTCTGAGTGTATTGTATTTTTGGCAGTATAAAATAAAATGAGCAGTAGATTCGATGGAGCCACAGGTACAGTTGGGAGTATCCACTAGATTTCGCAAAAAACAGGTGTTCGTTAAGGCTGCTACAACTCATGCGGAGACGTGAATGTAAAACTTGTCCTATTCGTGTGCCTGAATAAAAGTACTTGGGGGGGGTTTCCGTTGAATCAGTTCAGCATTGATCTTTGTTTTGAAAGAATGAATAGTATCAGAAGTTTTTATATCGTCACTTAACGAGTTCCAAAGAGATATGGTCGATGGTAAAAATTAGTTGGAGTACAGAACTGTTTTTGTTCGGACAGTTTGAACCAAACTTGCGTTTCGCGTTGCATACTTGCTAACACGTCTTGGAATCAAGTTTGTCAAGTAGTTAGGAGACATTTCATAGAACATCTTATAAAATTCAAATAGTTTATGTTTTGCACGTCTAGAGCTTAATTTTTCTAACCCAGTCTCCTTATATAAAATTTCCTTTGATGTGAGTTTTGTTTCTCCAGTTATAATTCTTGCGGCTTCTAGTTGAACACCTTCAACTTTATCTATTAAATATTGGAGTTTACTATCCAATATAATGTCACAATACTCGAGTAAAGGTCTAATAAAGGTTAAATATAACTTTTCTAGAGCCCTCTGTCTAGTTTAAATTTAAGTTTTCTAATAAGGTTAAGTCTGTTATAAGCTTTGGTCACTATTAGGTCCACATGATTGTTCCAAGTACCGTCTTCTGACAAATACAAACCCAAGTGTTTATGTTTATCTGCTTGTTTTATCAGCTGATTATTCATTAGGAGGTCAGGGTGGGATGGCTTAATATTTTTCCGAGAAATAAGTAATGTTTCAGTTTTTCCGGGATTAAATGTAACAAGCCACTGTTGTGACCACAAATATATTTTATTCAAGTCGCTATGAAGAACATCTGCAGCTAGAACCGGGTTCTCAACAATTAAGTAAAGACTAGTGTCATCCGCAAATAATCTAATGTTGGCTTGAATATCATTTACTATGTCATTTATAAATATAAGGAAGAGTAAGGGACCTATGATTGATCCTTGTAGAACTCCAGCATTAATATTACCCCAAGAAGAGAATTCCCCGTTAATTATAACACGTTGACGTCTGTTTTTCAAGTACTTTTTAAACCAAAGAAAAATTTGTCCTCGAAGTCCGTATTATGTAATTTCAATAATAACCCTTTATGCCAAACTCGATCGAACGCCTTGCTAATATCACAGAAGATCACTCTGATTTCTTTCCCTTCGTCTAGAGCCCTCCCGAATTCATTAGTGATATCTACTAGTTGATTTACGGCAGAATCATTTTTTGTAAATCCAGATGGGAATGGTGTGATAATTTTATTTTGTAGAAGGTAGTTATTTACATGCTTATAAACACATCTTTCCATAACTTTACCAAGTACAGATAAAAGAGAAATCGGTCTATAGTTAACGACATTATTTTGGTCACCTTTTTAAAAACAGGGCAAACGTTTGCGTCTTTCCAATCATCTGGAAAAATACCCTTTTCAAGTGATAGGTTGAACAGCTTACATAGGGGTCTTTTTAATACAACCGCACCTTCCTTAAGTACTTTCGGGCTAATTAAGTCTGGTCCAAGTGCTTTACTAGTATTTAAGTTAATAACATCAGATTCAGTAATTATAATTTCATTTAATGGAAATATGTCAAGCGTTTCGGGGTCTGGGGGAATTTTATCTGTATCGTTCAAATGGCTTTGTTGGCAAAAATGAGAATAAAAAATTTCAGCTCTTCCAACATTATCAACGACTATTTCATTATTATGGACAATTGGGGATAATTCACACCTACTTAGTTTAAAACCCACCAGATCTCGAATAGTTTTCCACCAATCCTTTTGAACAAGACTATCGTCTTGGAGCTTATTTATTAGTTTTTATAGTACGTGTTCTTAGCCAGACGAACCGAATCCGTACATTTATTCCGTAAATTTTTTAAACTTTTCCCAAAGCTCTTTCCTATTTTGTTTTTTAGCCTGTCTGTATACTCTGTTTTTCCTCCGTATTTGACGTTTCAGTTCATTCGTAATCCAGCGCGGTTCAGTTGGTCGTACGCGTGCTATTTTATTTGGTATTGACAAATTAACTCCCCCTAATATAACCTCCGTCACGGTTTTAGTACTTAATACAACATCATCGGTTATAATACTATCCCAAGCAACACTATTCAGAACGTTACGGAGTAATATAATCACCTTTGTCATATTGCCAAAGAGAATTGGAATATTCTGTGAAGAATGTCGGATCTCGTATGGATTGATTTAAACTATATTTTTGGATAATATCTTTTATTGTTTTGTTTTTGGGATTAAATTGATTGTCGTTAAAGTCACCAACAACCACAGTATTTTTAATAGTGCTATTTAGCGCAAGTTCAAGGATTGTTCAAAAAGATCCCACGTTTGTCTGTTACTTCCTGGTGGCATGTGAAAAGTACCATACAGATACGGTGTATTTTTGAATTTCACCTCCACCCATATGCCCTCTACACCACTTACTTCCAAATCGGTTCGACCCCGTGTGGGCCCCGGCGCACAGGAGAATAGGCCCACGGCTTCCTCAGCCTGCAGTAAGAGTCTGCTAACAGAGGCAACACTTGCCGTGTGTTGCGACCCGTGTCGGTTACAGGACGGGATTTCAGTAGGCCGGGTAAACGGTCCCGATAACTTACTGAACCCTTACTTTTTCTAGACGGGAAATCGAGTTAGCCCTGACTTCGATGAATCGGCATGTCACGTCTTGCCCTTTGTGAATCCTTATCATTTAAGCTACTCTATTACATTTTTCCTTCAAACTGTTCCATGAAATGATGTACCATTTAATAGACGGCTTCCTTACAGGATTTGCAAAGAAGGCGGTGGCTGAAGGGCAAAGCTTCCTCAGCTTTATAGACATCAATCAATCAATCAATCAATCCAAATCGGTTCGCCTGTCTGAGAATACGTGTTCCTTAACATATGTAATAACCCCTCCCCTGACTTGCCTTCGGGCCTATCTTTACGATATGGTTTTTTAAAATGAGGAATGCTAATGTCGCCGTCAGGAGTAGTCGATTTTAACCAGGTTTCAGAAAAGGAAATGATTTCGTGACTGCTGTATTCAGCAGTTATCAGATCTAATTTAGGTACCAAACTCTGTATATTTAAGTGAAGGAAAGAAACAGAGTTTTCGATAAGGTTACTTAAGTCGGTAATATGAGACAAAGGTTACTTAAGTCCGTAATATGAGACATATTTAAGTCATCTGAGGTTTCGGATGATATAGGTCCAGGGTTGATTTCAATACCAGCAATAATCAGTAATAAGAGTAGTATCATACACAAGGTTTGTATAATTTTGAATAGTCAAGTGGTTGTAAATATTCAGGGGAGGTAATCACACTGAATGGATCAACATTTCCATTAGCTAGGAAGTACGTATATATAACTATTGGTAAGGCATTGCAACCAAAGCTTGCGATCAAATTTATAGATTGTATATCCTGAAGCGTTAAATAGTAACAGGACGCCTTAGTGGCCACACCGTAATGTGAACCGATTCTTACCCTGTATTGAGCTAATGATATACTCATGTTACGTCACTCCAAATAAGGACGAGTACCAGTGAGATGTAGGGTAAGTTATCGGGCTTTTAAATAAGAATTCAACATAGGTTTGACATAAATAGTTAAACGTGAACAAAAAATAAGAGATTCAAAAACACTACTTTGAAAATGAGTAGTAAAAGAATTTACAGACACAAACACATTTAACATAAACATTGATGAAAACAAATAAAAAAGTATATACATTTGGATACGTAGTTGTGAAGACAAATAATAAGGGAAGTGGATAGTGCATGTCGGATGAAGTTATACACGACATCAGCCTATGACAGCTTTTTAGAAAAGAAATACTTCTGTGCAAATACATGTTTAGTTGTTTTTCATAACGATTATTCATAACGCTTTTTAATGGCGATTTGAAGGCACTATTTGATCGTAAAAGAATGTCAAAACAATGTTTCCACTCTTATGCATTTAAATTCAATGAGACAACAGGGTATATAAAATCTAGAAACCCTATTGAATCTACATTATAGAAAAATAATACATGGGAACGTAGTCGAGCTGACCCACAGGTAAGTATTCACTGTTACTTATACATAACACAGAATAAAGGTGATGCATTCTCTAAGGACACAAGATTATTTTAGCTATGCATGATAAAAAAAATGTTGCTCAAGTCTACAGATGGTCCTTGTATCATTCATAATCCAGTCTATAAAACAATAGACTCGCTTGCATCAAACTTGGGTGATTACTTACCATTGAAATAAATTGCTATTATCTATCTATGCCCGGGGAATTACGTAAGGTGATAATAAGATTTAGGTCAATCAATACACAAATTAGGTATATTCGAGC
This sequence comes from Limnoperna fortunei, assembly GCA_944474755.1. Classification (NCBI taxonomy): domain Eukaryota; kingdom Metazoa; phylum Mollusca; class Bivalvia; order Mytilida; family Modiolidae; genus Limnoperna; species Limnoperna fortunei. The sequence continues at coordinate 39,792,485 of OX104124.1, forward strand.
TGTCCGACAAGTGAGTATGTATGTGATCATGAGCTTACTATATTAACACTATAAGTATACATTTCGTTGACTTAGAGAAGGCATAGTAGTGTAATATTCGAATAAAGTAACTAATCGCTCAAATTTTACTAGTGAAAAAATGAGGTTTAGATCAACCAATACATATAGGGATAGCGGAGCAGCTCGATAGGTTGTTTTGGAATTGATTTTTCTATCAAAATTACATACTGCATTGAAGGGAAAACATAAATATAATAAAAATATGTACAAAATGAATTAATATCGTCTTTAAAGGCGACTGTAGATATTTTCATGAACACGCGTGTAAGCTCTATTGTAATTTTATCTATATTTCCACGAGTCGCACATATACAATTAACATTATTATAATGTGTCTAAGGAATTTGCAACAATATAACAACAGGTAAGAAATATCCTGTAAATCGCATTAGGGTAGTCGGGCAGTTCGACAGGAAGATTGTTGGTATATTGTCATTTGTTAATTGAAGATGCATCACAACAACAAAACATTAGACTTAGTGACCACATGAATACGTGTTAGTACGTAGTATGTTTTGTTATATATTTATGCATTAATATGAAATGTTTATCACAAATACTTATGTAAATATACAACAACAATCAAGGTTTGAATTTATGTTCACGGTATTATATTGAGCCCAGATACTATCTGTGAAAAAGTTGGTACTGCAGTTGCGGTATCAAATTTATTGACTTGGAGATACTCTGGCCAGGCTATATTTAAACTAGTCAAGACCTTTTCAAACTCCATTTCATTAGTGATGGAATGGAGCTTTCCATGATTGTCCTTCAGATGTATTTTCCCTTCTATTGTCCAAGTCTGACTAATTTTTTTCTCACGAACTAATTTTCGACATTCAAATGCCAGCTTACTCCTGGATTGTGCGAGATCTTCATTTAAATGAACATTTGCAAGTGTTGGGTGATTTTTTAGATACTTAGCATTCTTCAAGATTCGCCTTTTAATAGCAGGGCTTTTTAGACGAACAATTATTTGTCTTTTTTTGTCACGCGGATGCTAATTTATTACTGGATGGATTCAAAAATGGTTTTAGAGTTAATTACACAGGACCACGTTTGCAAGTGAATTGCCGTAATCTTATTTCAGCGGAACAATCTTATTTCAGCGGAACAACACAAGGGGGGGCTTGCAGAAAAAATTGCCAAAGAGAATGAAGCTGGGCGTATTGCTGGACCATTTGATACAAGACCATTACGCAATGCGTTTATCGCCAATCGGCCTTGTTGCAAAAAAGCCAACTGGCTGGCGTATGATTCACTATTTAGGTTTTCCGGTTGGAAATAGTGTTAATAGCTATATCGACCACGAGGTGTCCACTGTTCAATATACTTCATTTGACAAGGTATTGTCCACTATTGCCGAAGTAGGTCCGGGTGCAGAATTAGCCCGAATGGACATAAAGTCCGCATTTCGTTTATTAATTTTACATCCTGATGACTTTGAACTTTTTGGGTTTCACTTCCAACAAAAATTTTATTTCGATAAATGTTTACCGATTGGCTGTTCTGTTTCATGCGCCGTATTTGAGTTTTTTTAGTGGCGCTCAAAGCTAGACAGTTGATGGATTGTTTCTAGGCTCTATGCGACCTAGGGGTTCCTATAGCCGAGGAGAAAACATTGGTCATTTTTAGGGTTGGAAATTGACACGGTTAAGAGGCTATACGAATTCCTATTGACAAGTTGATCGAGGTAAAGGAAAAATTGGAATTTGTTTTTCGGAAGAAATTGGTTGTGCTGAAGGATTTACAATCTTTAGTATGCTCTTTAAAATTTTTGTACGAGAGCAGTACCATCTATTAGGGCTTTCAATCGCACATTCTGTGATGCATTGTGCGGATTAAGTCATCCTAGGCACCATATACGAGTATCATGGGGTATGAAGGAGGATATACGAGTTTGGCTCAGGTTTTTGAAAGATTTCAATGGTACATTGTCTTATGGAATTAATAAATGGTTTACAAATCAGGAACTTGACCTGTTCAGTGACAGTGCAGGAACCCATATTTAGGTTGCGCAGTTTACTTTTCGGGTCATTGGACTTATTTGCAGTGGCCTAGTCCTTGGAATAACCCAGAAATTATGTCAGACATCGATTGTCCCGATTATGCTTTCAGTTTGGTATTTCAAAGACCTATTAGTTAAACAACGGGTTATGTTTCACATATATAATAATGCACTAGTTTCTATCTTAAACAAGAAAACGTCTAAGTCAAAGCGAGTTATGGGGGTGATTCGGCCCATTGTTTTGCATACTATGTTGAATAACATGCAATTTAAAGTTGCACACATAGAGGGACGTCTGAACACCGTTAGTGACGCAATTAGTCGTAAACAGTGGCAAAGATTCAGAACATTGGCACCAGAAGCAGATGCAGAAATGACACCAGTACCAAGAGAATTTCTCCAGATGCTATCGGAGCTGAAGTTAGTCAATTAGTGGGGGCATCGTTAGCACAAAACACCATGGGCACTTACACCACAGGGTTAAACAGTTTTCAAAATTTCCGTGAAGAGTATGGTTTAGAGTTGGTGTGGCCACCCCTCCATCGCATATAATTTTATTTATAGCGTACATGTCTCTAAAGGGCAAAGCTTATAAAACGGTTTCTTGTTATGTTGCAGCAATAGGTTTTCGTTGTAGAGTTATGAATTGTATTTCCGTGTGCGATTTTTGTTTAAAAAATGCTATAGGGGATGAAAAGGGCGAATTATGTTAAGGATACCAGTTAAGTGTTGGGGCAATTAAACTAAAAAATACAGATTAGAAATTAGAGAACCTATGAGTAGATTAATGCGATTATTGCCCAATACTTAATTTGTTTGGTCTCAAATTTTCCCTGGATTATTTTGGCGCTTTAGTAAAGACCGGGTAGTAATGAACAGATCCGCCAAAAGAATCAATAGCTATGCTTCCTGGATATGTATTCAGTCTGGAGGGTGTATATCAAGTATCCAGAACTTACCCATGCGGACTGGGAAATGTTCGGTGTGGATGGAGTTCACCTATCTGACATGGCTACTAGAATTTTTCTGCACAGATTGCAGTCCTTCCTTTTGAATTTTAATCAAGTGATTAATTAATCACGTTTAATGTTGCAATATAGAGTCAGAATACTGATGATTGTAATTTTCTTTATTATAAATCAATTTTAGCTCATATATACCATAAAGTAATGCTGGTTAATGTATATAATGTTATATAACTGTTTATGACGCAAATTTGGGCGTTGCAAGGCATGGCTCCACTCTAAATAAATTGTGTTGTGTCTCTTCTCCGCTTTGTGGCGGTGACCGGATTATCCGGTCATGTGGCGAAAATGTGACACAACACCAACGTAATGCCCTTTAATATCCGTTAACTGAGCTTCTGTTTCCCAGGGTCAGTCACGTGATCATCTAATTGGAATGTGAATAGTTATTTCTTCATTATAATGATAATGCTAATGACAATTATTTACTATAATAAAGACGTTTAATTTTGTAATGTTAATCGAGATTATCCACTTAATCATGATTATGCTAAAGTAATGTCTTGGACTTGCCTCTTCTAATGGCAGTCCAATTTTTGTGAGCCATGACCTTTACATCGCCATTAAACAATTTAACTACTGTAGTCTTTTAAATTATCAAGTTGCCACGAAAAGATATGAGTCATCATTGGTGTCCGTTGTACTCCATTACTAATGTACCAATTAAGATACTTGGAAGGCATCACCGGTTGATTAACAAAACTTGAGGCGTACGGTCCTAATACGTCTGGGTCAAATGAGGATCATCGATGAGTCGTTTTTAACCGACATTGGTCTTGCTTGTTGAATTATTTATTGTGAATCCAAAGCCAGTCACTTCTTGTAATGCCGAATCTAGGTTCTTTTATGAAGCCAGTTCTTCCGGCTGTCTTAGTCGTCAAATCATAATTATGTATAATTATGTATGTATAGATGTATGGGATTATTTTAAAGACAATATTAAACGATTTTGTATTGAGTATTGTAAGAAGAAAAATAAAACAAAATTTAAAGTTATTAAAGAGTTAGAGAGAAGATATTTTGTATTGTTAAAAGATGAAAAAATACACCCAGGCAATTATTGTGAACACATAAGAGAGCTAAAAAAAGAAATCACGCAATATCATTTGGATAATTTTAAAGGTTCACAAATTAGGTCAAAAGTTAAATTATTCTGAAGTTCCGTCTAAATATTTTTTTCAGAGAGAAGTTTAAAAGGGTAAAAAGAAAAATGTAACAAAAATTATTAATAATAGCAATGTATTCAATAAAACTGAAGATATAGTAAATGAGTTTAGAGAGTTTTATCGAAATTTATTTAGTGAAGAGGAAATACACGAGGAGTTATTATTTACAGAATTTTAATGATTTACCTATGTTATCTGATGATGATAGAAATGTATGTGACGTTGATATTAGTATGGATGAAATTTATAATGCTTAAAGGGTATGGAAAATAATAAGTCGCCAAGACCTGATGGATTATCTAAAGAATTTTATTTGACTTTTTTTTTTATTTTAAAACAACCATTACTTTCTTTATATAATATTTTTCAAGAAAATACATTATCAGATTCTCAAAAATTATTATATATTACTTTGATTTCTAAAGATGAAATTAAAGATTTTGATGTAAAAGCATACAGGCCAATTCGTCTTATGAAATATGATGTAAAAATTTTAAGTAAGTTATTTTGTAATCGTATTACAGATGATGTAGATTGTATTGTACATTTAGACCAAACATGTGGTATTAAAGGGAGATCAATCTTAGATAATGCTCATCTTCTGATTGATTGATTGATGTTTAACGTCCAGCAAGCAATATTTCAGCTATATTCAGGACGTGAAAATTATAATTTTTAAATTAGTACAACGCCATGCCTCCTTTTCATACTAAAACGTGATCTCATACAATAATATGAGAATATACACAGCTAAAAATGGTATTTAAAACAATAAAAAATATGAAGTATCTGCTCATCTTCTGAGAAATATTGAAAATTATGTTAAATATAAAATTTACCGTGTTCTTTTGTATCGTTAGACAAAGAAAGGCCTTTTACATAATTAATCATAAATATTTATTTAAGGTTTTAGAAAAATATAATTTTGGTCCTAACTTAATCAAGTGGATTAAAATATTATACCATGATTTATATTCTAGTGTTATTGTTAATAATAGTGTATCAGATCCGTTTGAAATTACACGTTCTGTTAAACAAGGTTGTAGTTTGTCACCCATTTTATATGTTATGTGTTTAGAGCCTTTTGCTAGTCAAGTAAGAAAAGATGTTGATGTTGGTATAAATTTACCTGGCTCTTTGGATAATATTGAAATTTCTTTGTTTGCAGATGATAGTACTGATTGATTGATTGATTAATGGTGTTTAACGCCCGAGCAGCAATATTTCAGCTATATTCAGGCGATGAACATGAAATGGATGATAAAATGAACATGAAATGATGATGAATGAAAATGGGATGGGACACAAGGAAAAATAGGGGTAACGGATTTTAGATTGCCACTGGCAAATGGGAGGATGGATAGGGTCGGGCAATTTAGCCTCCTGTAGCGGGATCGAAATCCCTACTCATAGCGAATACTACAGCAGCGTTCTTTAACGTGCGAGGAACGTGGCATTTTCCCAACACGGTGCACTAATATGGTTTGCGGTCAGGTTTTCCGTATTCCGCCGGTCAGGGTACTGGGCGCTATTTAGTCGCCTTTTACGACAAGCTAGCGCGACTGCGGTCTATTCTTTTAGCCACCCGGATCCCGCACGGGGCGATAGTACTGATATACTTACTACAAAAAAGAGTATAGAGAAGTTTTTATATTTAATTGATTATTTGGTCGAGCATCAGGGTCAAAACTTAATGTAAATAAAACAAAAGCTTATGGCTTGGTTCGTGAAAATTTAAAAAATATAATTATAAATTTGGTATTAAGTTTGTAGATTGTTTAAAAATGTTGGTATTAGTTGGTATTAAGTTTGGTAATGTAACGCAAGATGATATATGGAATTCTCTTTTGATAAAATTTGAAGCACTTTTAAATACTTGGAAATATAGAAAATTGTCTGTTTTAGAAAAAGTTATAGTTATAAATGTATTAGCATGTTCTAAATTATGGTACGTAGGCAGTGTTATATTTATGTCTAAACATTAAATAAGTAGGTTTCAAAAATTATTTTTTACATTTTTATGGAATTGTACTAGAGAACCATTAGCTCGTAAAACTGTTTATTTAGATAAATTACTCGATCGTTTAAATGTTGTAAATATTGAATTAAAATTGAGAGCATTACGTTAAAAACATTTACAAGATATGATTAATAATAGAAATGCTAAGTATGTTCGTTTTTCTACCTATTGGACAGGATATAGATGACGTAGTTATAACACAAGTTTTACGTCATTGTCTATACCTCATTGTGATGTGTTGATATCTTTCTATAGATATTGTATAGAGGATTTAAATGCCTTGACAAGTTGTGAAAATGTTGATTTTACCTGTACTTTACCTGTAAATGAATTATACTCGTTTTTATTAGATAAACACATGCCTGTTATTGTTAGTAAAAACCGTACTTTTAAATTTGATTATATTTTTAGAAATGTATTTAACAAGTTCATTGAAAAGTCTTCTAGAGATGTTATGTATAAAATTATTCATTGTATATTACCAGTTAATAGTCTGATGTTTTATTATCGTATATATAAGTCGAATTAATGTACTTTTTGCAATGGAGATCCGGAAACGTTACTCCATCTATTTTTTCAAATGTAAATACGTCAAACAATTATTGAGTTTATTAAGAAATTGGATTTTTTCAATATCTGGGAGTAACATTAATTTCACAGCAAAACACATTTTAAGATTTGATGTAGAATTAGATGATCAGTGGAGACTTAGTGTTCTATTATTGTTATATTGTAAATGTATATGGTAAATAGAAATTCTAAAAAGTTTGACAAAAAGTATGTATCAGGTAACAATATTTATATGAATTATTTACGAGAATTAAAATTACGTATTTTGGCAGATTTTTGTAGATTACCAAGGTTAAAATTTAATGTATACTGGGCAGATAGTGATTTATTTTGTACAGTTGATAATGATGATAATGTTGTTATTAATTTTTGTTGATACTAATTGTACAATGTATTGACTGTGATATTTTGATTTTATGATGTTATTGTACAATTAGTTTTACTTAATAAAAGTTTGAAATATAAAAAAAGATATCCGTGGAGAGAAACGTATCTTCAAAAAATGGAAGATTTGTACGATGCAGATGTGATGGGAAGAACTCTGAGAGTACGATTTGATGGTGATAGACGGGTGAATACCAGCAAAAAAGGTATTGGAAGAGATAGATGGTATGGTTGACGTTAAAGATTGATTGATTAATGGTGTTTAACGCCCGAGCAGCAATATTTCAGCTATATTCAGGCGATGAACATGAAATGGATGATAAAATGAACAAGATGAAATGATGATGAATGAAAATGGGATGGGACACAAGGAAAAATAGGGGTAACGGATTTTAGATTGCCACTGGCAAATGGGAGGATGGATAGGGTCGGGCAATTTAGCCTCCTGTAGCGGGATCGAAATCCCTACTCATAGCGAATACTACAGCAGCGTTCTTTAACGTGCGAGGAACGTGACATTTTCCCAACACGGTGCACTAATATGGTTTGCGGTCAGGTTTTCCGTATTATGGCCTGACAACCCCAGCTTGCCAGGGGTACCCCATTCAACCACCTGGGGCACACATCCCAGTCGGTCTTCAGGCAAACCGACCTGACACGCCGGTCAGGGTTCTGGGCGCTATTTAGTCGCCTTTTACGACAAGCTAGCGCGACTGCGGTCTATTCTTTTAGCCACCCGGATCCCGCACGGGGCTTGACGTTAAAGAGCTGGAAGCTATATACAAGTGTGGTGATGGACGGGTATGGTACCTGTGTTTAAAACACCAGATGTAGCGAACAGGCTTGGAGACCTAGGAAAATTGGACGGACACGAGGGAATGAAGATTATGGTGGAACAAATATATAGGAGAAGAATTAAGTTCCGGGTGCACTGGTTTCCCTTACACATAATCTTGGAACTGGTTAGCCAGTATATGTCAAGGTTCGGTAAAAATGTTCATATTTACCATGAAGAACAGCGCGCTGGAGTGACAGAAAAAGTAATGGAGGCAGAGGAAGACAGAATAGTTAGAGAAAATGGTAGGAAGAAGTGAAGAGGCAGAGGGAATGAATGATGAAGTTCAAACAAAAAAAACCAAAAGAGGCTGAAACGAAAGAAGTCCAAGAAGCAAAACCTGACATATTGAGTATTCCTTTAGTCCCGCTAAACAATTCTTTAATATATGGACTTTGAAATTATTTCAAGATTATTTTATGCACTTATAGGTGTAGTTTATGTGAGATTTCTCTTTTTCTATCTGTATATTTATTTTCATTGTTTGATTTGTTTACGGGTTTTTATTTCGCTTAGTGTTTTTCTATTACATTTTTTAAAATTTATTTCCATTGTCTGATTTGTATGCGCAAGTTTGTTGTTGTTGTTTGGAGATCTAGGGAGATATTGACACGATGATATGAAGATCAAGGTTGAACGCATTGATAGAAGAAGAGTTTTGTTCCGTGTACATTGGTTCCCTTGCACATGAACCTGGAACTTGTTAGCCAGTTTATCTCCAGGATAGGTAAACATGTTGGCGTTTACCACGAAGAACAAGTTTACGTTCCATGAAAAACTGGGGCCATAGGAGGCAAGAAAATTCTTACGATGAAATCACGTATAAAGCAAACATATACTATTGACCTTTTCTAATTACAGTGCTGGGTCCAGTAGTGAAATGTTGAAAGTGTCAATATTAAATGTTTATGCGTCAAATATACGGAGTGAACAGAAAAGGTTTTTAATGATATATACCCGATTATAATGTGTAGTTATATAGTGAAATGTTGAAAGTGTCAATATTAAATGTTTATGCGTCAAATATACGGAGTGAACAGAAAAGGTTTTTAATGATATATACCCGATTATAATGTGTAGTTATAATAAAGTATTTGGTGATTTTAATTGTTTTGATAGAATATAAATAGATCCGTTATTCATACGTTAGTCTGCTAAGTACACGGAGTGAAACCCGTGCAAAAGAGATCTGTAAACGATACTTCGCCTAATTTTTCTGTGTAAATATGTCAAACAATTATTAAGTTTAAGAAATTATTTTAGCAGCTAAACATATTTTAAGACTTAGTGTATATTGGGCAGATAGCGATTTATTTTGTACAGTTGATAATGATGATAATTTTGTTAGTAATTTTTGTTGATACTAATTGTACAATGTATTGGCTGTGATATCTTGATTTTGTGATATAATTGTTTTAGTAAATAAGAGTTTGAGATGTAAAAAAGATCCGTGGCGAGGAACGTATTTGTATCATAGAGGATGTATATAATTCTGACGCAATGACCATAACAATAAGAGTTCCTTTTGATGGTGACAGAAGGGTCAACACAAGAGAGAAGTTACTGCAAGAGATAAATGAGATGGTTGACGTCCAGAATTTGGAAGCCATTTACAAATGTGGAGACGGGCCTGCCTGGTATCTATGCTTTTAAACATCAACAACAGTAGATACGCGTGGAGACGTTGGTAGATGCGATGGACATAATGACATGAAGATCAAAGTTGAGAGGATTGATGGAAGACAAATCTAATTTCGAGTGCTCTGATTTCCTCTCCATGTGAACCTGGAACTTGTTAGACAATATATGTCAAGCATTGGGAAAAATTTAGTTGTACACCATGAAGAACGGAGTACGGTCTGCTGATGAAGTTAAAACAATTGCTGGGGAAATGGTGGTAACCGCAAGAGAAGATGAAGAAATACCTTATAAAACTACAATTTACAACCGGACAGTGCTTATAACAGTTTTGGACAGGACAGTGAAATACCTGAAATGTTACGAGTACGAACTATAAATGACAAATAATGTACTTAACATGTTGTAGTGTGGAGATTGATTGATTGAATAGCTGTTTTACGTCCAGCGAGCAGTATTTAAGCTATATTCAGGACGGGAACAAGTTAACAAACAATAAATCAACAGAAAATGGGGGTCACATGGAATACAATTTTGACTACCACTGGAAAAGTATGGAGTTTTGGGTAGGGTCGGAAAATTTATCCATTTGTACCAGCTACAATGAGCCTACTTTTTTTTCTAAATCTAAAAAAGGGGTCTTTATCGTGCAAGGTGCGTGGCACTCTTCAAACACGTTACCCACTACGGTCCGCGGTCAGGCTTTCCGTATTAATACTGACAACCCCCAACGAGAGGGTCTCCCCTATCCGCCACCCGGGGACGCGCTGGGCTGCTCTGTGGGTCGAACACTGGGAACGCTCCCAGTATTGTGGGGAGAATAATTTAGTTCCTATAACAAAGCAATTGTTTAAAAATGTAATTAATAAGCTATTTCTCAAAGAGGCACGTCTGCAAACATTTTTTGACAAAAAGTCCCCCATTAAACATATTAAACAAGTTTACACGTGTCCCACAAGTCAAGGATTTTACACTTTTAAATGTACTCTTGTCAGACAAACATCTTGAAGCACAACCTTCTCCTTAGCGTGACATGTATTTAAGTAATAATCATGCATCAAATTACAGTTATTGGCTGTAATTCGATTTCTAGTACAGCCTATTATGTCTAGTGACGACATATTTACAAAATGTAGAAACTAAACCGTCGACAATAAAAAGGCAAATCTGTGTCTTTTTATTTGAGGAACATCATATCATTTTTTGCACAGTTTCCATTTAAGAGAGATTTGTTGAGTCTAAAACTAGACCATTGTTTCCGTAGAGATACATATCTTGTCCTCGTTTTAAAATAAGCACAACGGTAGCTAATTATCTTAATAAATGATAAGCCAAGCCATTAGATCGGCAGTTAAGAACCCACTTTTACATTATTGTAAAATTACAATAGTTTTATTCATTGGTTTAATGCGAAATATTGTTTTTATTGTTAAAAACGCCGATGAAACTTCATTTTTATATTTATGAATAGGAAAGTTAATTAGAGACCGCCAAACTTCGACAAACTTAATTGGTGTCCGCTGTTTTTTTACCCGAGCTAAACTAATTTAACCTAATATTAAATTAACATGGTATAAAAAGACGCTGACTCGTCGACTTGCAAAATCCATTTGCCGGCTGGAATGTTGTAAATATGATGTAATATTATATCGATAAGCCAATATGACTTAATTGGACTAAAAAAGTTTGCGGTTTCCTTAATTAGAACAAGCCATCAATAGATTCTTTAAAAAAGACATCAAATTAAGAACACTTTGTAATCTGACTTTCTTCCCTAATAAAAAATGGACGCAAACTATCCATCTGTAAAATTGCTGAAAGCTGCATTAACAAAAAACCGAACCAGAGTTAGATAAATCAAATACGTCATCTGCATAGTTGAATAGAATTGGATTTTGCTTACTTTACCTGTATTGAGTAGCCTACATAGTCAGGATACATTGGTAGGAATTTGTCGTCAGGTATAGCAATCCAATGTGCACTTACTGCAAGGACAATTATTTCTTAAAAACTCCCGTCAACAAATATGTTTTGTCGATCTTTTTTAACATTATCAAGATAAGGTTACTGTAACAAAATTACAACAGTATTAAAATTAACTAACTGATGTTAAATCAAAGTAGTTATTAAACTAGCTGATTAACGAGTACTTATACGTTGTGTAAGTCTTATTGCAAAACTACTTACAGTTGGCAAATGTTAAATATTAATTAGATCATTCCGTACTGTTATTGAAGATAAAATAAAGACATGGACATTATATTAACACGAACCAAATGTGTAGAAAAAAGGCTAACATTTTTTCATTAAACATGTTGATATAACTAAAAGCAGATGAAATAAATCACAAATAGGATGAAAATGTTTTTAAAAAGCTAAGAAAAGAATTAAGGGAAAAAATAGAGGATTTCCATTGTTTTAGTTTTTGATTGATTGCTTCTGGTTTTGATTCATTATTTGAATGTCCGCTTTACGTCCAGCTAGCAGTATTTTAGCTATATTTAAGCAAATAAAAAATGAATTCATGAAAGACGAACCCAAGTACAAACATTAGTTTTTGATTGATTGCTTCTGGTTTTGATTCATTATTTGAATGTCCGCTTTACGTCCAGCTAGCAGTATTTTAGCTATATTTAAGCAAATAAAAAATGAATTCATGAAAGACGAACCCAAGTACAAACATTCTGAATGCCACTAAAAGTATGGGGTATGGGAAGGTTCGGAAAATTTAAACTTTTCCAGGCGGTTACAACGAGCCTACTCTTATCGACATCTACAAAACGGCTCTAGCGTGCAAGGAGCTTTGCACTCTTCAACACAGTCCGCTGTCAGGCATTCCTTATTATGACCTGACAACCCCAACGAGAGGGCATCCCTATCCTCCACCTGAGGACGCGATGGGCAGCTCTGTAAGTGAAGCACTGTGAGCCCTCAACCGTGTGGTCCCATAGTGCAATTAAAAATGAAGATACCAACACATATTTGATAGTTTGTATGGGGTTTAATGCGTTTTTAAGCAATTGTTCAAATGTATCAAGTTTTATTTGTGGAGAAAAGTGCAGTGCCCAGTGAAAATCCTTGACCGTCAGCAGAAATGTAACAACTTTGCGAAATCACGAACAAAACAGCAATTGTTCACTACATATTTGCAAATCCTAAAAATCAAATATTGTAAATTGGTTATATACATGTATTTATTATTATTTCTGCATTTTACTGATGTACGTACTAGAAATCGCCATAGGAATATATGATTGAAGTGGATTTGTATGTTTGATTTTTTTTCAATATATAAATTTACACAAATTAAACTCAGTTGAGTTTATACTGATGTTGAATTTATTTATAAGTATTTACTACAATAGACTTTTTTATCGAGTTATAGCGAAATTTTCATTGCGTAAATTTTATAATATCCGCAGCGAGAATTATACAATGTACACCATAAAGAAAATATTGAATGTAGTTAATCCTTTATTAAATATGTGAAATGTAGTACACAATCTGTCAGATATTGTAAAAAAAATACTTTACTACTTTAAAACATTATCAAAACGCAATTTTTAAATATCTTATATAATTCTGCAATTGTGTTTGTTATACGTACTGCAAGTTCAACAATAGTGTAATAATTTTTTTTTTCATGAATCACAACACGATGGCCACTATAAAGAATTGTATCTGATACATAATAATAGTTTTCATAACAACTGGAATTTATGGTGTTTGTTTACGTCATTTACCTCGGTTCTAATAACAGAATAAAACATCAAACAACATCTATATATCATTTTATCTTATATTTACCATCAAATTAAATGCAGAATATGGTACAAATTAGTCAGCATTAAGCGACAATTGGTATGATTGACGGCGGAGTTCATTCTCTTTCGTCATTATTTAAAATCTTAACAAACAGTATGAAGAGAACTGTGTTTGGTAAAATGATAGTTTTACACGTACAAACACTTTCAGAAATTGTAGAAAACAGTAATACTTTGAAATATAATTTAACACAATTATAAAACCTTTTCAACTAATTATATGGAAAAAAAAAATCTGTCAAAATTAGTAGAGTAATACATTTTCAACGCAATTTCAAAATTAAACGAGGAATTATTCTGCAATTGTCTTTTTTGATATCTGTAATTTCAACACTTCGTCTAGTTGTAAGTTGTGTTCTCCCACGAATCATACCATGTCTGCCTGATTATAAATTATTTGTATCTAAGCACGACTTTGTCGTGATACCTACTTAATGTTATCATATTAAAAGAAACTAATCGTTTGTTTAAATCATTAACCAAAGATCTAAAGATAATGAGAGCAACATCAAACAAACAACATCCATATTTCATTTAATCTTATAATTAACATAAAAATAATATTGGAGTATGGTACAAATAAGACATTATTAAGGAAAATTTGATATAATTAACGGTGGAGGTCATTCTCTTACGTCGTAATCACAAATCTTAAACAGTATGAAGAGAGCTGTGTTTGGTAAACTGAAAGTCAAATTATAAGATCTACGCTTAATTGCTGGATCAATGTTTGGAGTATTAGGTAGAAACTGAAAATGTAGCCTTTTGTAGCGGCCAAAATGAACATACTCTATTGTGAAATTTACAACAGGGGTATTTGTTGCAACATAAGCGCGGATTTCCCGCTCCCAATAAAAATCTGAACAATAAGGTCAACTGTCGGAATGTCCGTATCAAAACCAGACAGCCTCTATCAAAAGTGATTTCCTAACTGCCACAAATGCACGCGAACGCGCTAAACATCTATGCATGTCGAGCACTTCGGACGAGAGTGTAGTCTACTGTCAAATTTTGCTTAATCAAGGTATTGTTTATTTACTGTTTTTTAATTATTTAAATGCAAGTAGGCTTTTATATTAATAAATATTTTCCCCGAGATGCCATGTTTTGTGATTAAAATAAGTCCGAAAATAAAGTTGCTAAAGTTGGTAAAAGTTATTGTTTTACTTGTAATTAACCTTTTATGCATAAAGTATTGAAATTTGCACTTGAATTCTTGAAGGATGTCACGTAGATTTAAGTTACATTAATTGGCAGTGGCCTGATCCGGGTAAACTCATACATATGCCAAATGATGACTTGTACCATACTCAAAAGGTTAGTAAACCATTTTTAGCCAAGAATACATTATCATTAAAGGTTTTGACAATATGTCCTAGCTTTTTCTTTCGCCATTTTGACGTAAATGCCGTTTGACTTGCGATTTAAAGGTAATTTCCTAGGTGCTTAATGGATCAGGATTACATTTAGATGCTTATAACTCGCAACTGTTATCGAGTCAGGACCCCCGTCATATCAATACATTTTGGGATAATCCTACGTCATCTGTTGTCTGTGTTCGTCAAGGTTTGTTTCCTTAACCACTTTGTTTAAGCTTTTTTTGTTCGATTTTCAAAGATTTTCTTGTCAATTTAGAACGCAATTGCGGGACTATTTAATTGTTTCAAGGCCATACTTTTGTCGTCTTATTTTGTGAGAAAGACTGCTATGATTTCATTTTCAGATGCCTTGTTCCTTGATTGTTTTACGCATTTGGTTATACATTATTTAAGAATTCAAGATAGATTAGATTTAATTCGTTCTAATGACCAAGGAAAAAAGACTTTGTACAGTCATAGTAAAGTCAAAGCAGACGTGCGGACACTTTTACTTTTTCATTAAATTGAATGTGAAAACGTATGAAGTAACATCGAGATCCTGGGTGCGGAGAAGCTCTTGAACTGTCTATTTAGGTTTGCTTCAGAGAAAACACGGACCAAGTTAGAAGCAATCTCGGACTGTATATCGAATGAACATACAACGCTTGTGCTTTATAAATAGTTGAGATATAAATTATAAAAAGTAGTTAGAATTGTTTAAAACTTTTAAAATCAGTACACTTAAAACAGGATAATTTGTTTACCCTTATGACTTTACACACTGGACGTACTTTTTTTTTACCATAAATCGCGTAATGATTGATTGTTGTTTTACGTCCAGCAAGCAATATTTCAGCTATATTCAGGACGTGATAATTATAACAAATTAATACATTTAATTATAAACAATCATTTAGTATCCCTCCTTTAATACTAAAACAAGATCTCATACAATAGTATGATAATATATTCAGATAAAAATGTAACTAAAACAATAAAAAGTATGTAATATCACAATTAGCAGTATAATTAAATTTTGCCATAATAACTAATGTCTTTTAAAAACTTTAAAATTGTGTCGCCTGCGACTGTTTTAAATAAAGTAAAATACGTATCTACAGTATAGAAACGTTCCCGAATGTGGGCCACGTCCACACAGTCCATCAAGACATGCCTGATTGTGTATGGACAGTTGCATGGCACACACTCGGGTCGCTGATGGTTATTTAAAATATAACTATGAGTCGTCCTGGTATGACCAAGACGACACCTGGTTAAAACAACTTGGTCTCGACGACTTCTAAAACAATTAAAATTATTTTTGTGAAGTAGTGGCTGGATCTCATGAAGTTTGTTATGAACCTCTAGATCCCAACTACTCTGCCACAAACGAGAAATATATTTAAAAATTAATGCTTTAAAATCAGCAAAAGGTATGGCACAATTATTGACATTGTTATTCAAGGCCTTTTTGGCCTCCTCGTCCACGACTGTGTTCCCATGGATTCCCACATGACTTCGGATCCAGAAAAACACAACCTCGTTACCCAAAGCTACAAGGGCTTTGTAAATTTGAATAATTTTTAAAATATTAGGGTTCTTAACTTTGAAGTTTTCAATAGCAAGTAGACATGACAGAGAATCGGAGCAGATAATAAATTTGTGCTCGTCTGACGAAGCAATTATTTTCATTGCAAGAAGAATAGCTTGCGCCTCAGCAGTAAATACAGACGAGGCAGACGGGAGACGACGAGTTTCATCACGCTCTCCGAAGACAGCGGCTGAAGCAACTTTATCTTCGTCTTGTGACCCGTCTGTATAAATAGTACTATAATCAGTTTAACAAGATTTAATTTCTGCAAAATGTTGTATTATTAAAGGGTTTGTGTCGGACTTTTTATGTTTTCTTGGGGTTTAACCAAGGAGGATTATGTGGAATTTCAATAGCAGCAATTTCATTTAAATTTATACCAGAGTTGTTCAAATGAGGTTTTATTCTGATTCCAAAAGGTTGAATTTTATTTGGATGTTTTTCAAAAAATATTTTCGTAAAGAGGTTTGATTAATTGGATATCTGCTTTACGTCCAGCGAGCAGCATTTCAGCTATATTCAGGACGGGAACAAGTTATCAAACAATAAATCAACGGTAAATGGGGGTGGGATGGGTCACAGGGAATACAATTTTGACTGCCACTGGAAAAGTATGGAGTTTTGGGTAGGGGCGGAAAATTTAACTTTGGAGCGGCTACAATGAGCCTACTCTTTTTCGAAATCTACAAACGGGGTCTTTATCGTGCAAGGAGCGTGGCACTCTCTAAACACGTTACCAACTACTGTCCGCGGTCAGGCTTTCCGTATTATGACCTGACAACCCCCCAACGAGAGGGTCTCCCCTATCCGCCACCCGGGGACGCGCTGGGCTGCTCTGTGGGTCGAGCACTTGGAACCCTACCAGTATGGTTCCAGTATTTAAAATATAACTATGTGTCGTCCTGGTATGACTTGTGATACTGAACCACCCTGCCAAATTTCAAATTTTTCTCATGTACGGTTTCTGAGAAGAGCTTGACGGAAATTCGTACATACGGACGGACGTATTTACGTACAAATGAAGTCCCAAACAGGAAGTAGTTTTTCGACAGGTCTGAAAGTCACTTAGGACGTACAACTTGTGATACTGAACCACCCTGCCAAATTTCAAATTGTTCTCGCGTACGCTTTCCGAGAAAAGCTTGACGGAAATTCGTACGGACGTACATGAGTAAAACTTAATGCCCCCCACCCAAAATGTCGTGGACTGTGAGCACGCTCACAAAGGGATACCTCCGCTTCGCTTTCAAGTCCAATTATCTTCCCTTAATGATATCCGAGGTCAATAAAAATCCTTCATGCGCATCTACATATAATGTACTTCCTTTATGCTAAGTTTCATCAAGCGGTTAAGGAGGAGTTGCGCTTACAAGGGATGTGGGCAGACGGACAGACAGGACGATTCCTATATACCCACAAACAGGTTTGCGGGGGATATAAATATATTGACATTCCGGACGAGAAGTTTACAAACAATAATACAATTTTGCAACGATTGACCAAAGGGCAATAATAAGGATTACTTCTGTTGAAGTATGGGCGAAAAATATAGCTTGAACCTATACTACGAACCAACTCCAATCGACATCTGCAAAAAGGGTCTTTAGCATGCCACTGTTCAAAGACGTTGCCCACTGGTCCGCGGTCAGACTTTCTGTATTATGAATAGACAACCACAACGAAAAGGAATCCCTACGCCACCGGGGGACGCGTTGAACAGATTTGTGGGTCGAGCCCTTTGAACACTCGTATTATGTCAAAAAATATAGTTGACAAAAAAAGTGTCATCCTCTCATAAATGTCTTATTTATTATTTCGACTGAAACTGGCATACAATCTTGCACTTAAAAATTGACAAATTCGGGAAAAAGGGGGGGGGAGGGGGTTAAACCTGCACCAACTGTAGGGACCGCACTTCTACTATAAAAGTCCTCTAAACAGGTCCATTTTAAACGTCTTCTTTTTCATCTCTTGGAATGAAAGTAAAGATGACTACTCGTCTTGGTGGAACCCAATGGATTGTTTTTATAGAGAGAAGACAAGACACTCTTATTGTATTAGCGTTGGACGGCAGAGGATTCTCGGACTACTCAAGTCTGTCCTTTCTGCTCGAGCGTCAAACAAAGAACAAAATATAACTTTATTATTGTAAAGGATTTCATGCTAGAGAATACACGACCTTTCATCTGTGCTACAAAAGGGGTCTTTAACGTTCAAGGACCGTACCACTCTCCAAACACGTTACTTGCAGTGGTTCGCCGTCGGGTTTATCGTGTAACGACCCGAAAACCTCTAATCTACTTTAATTGATTGCACACAATATTACATCATTTGTCTTACTGTGTTCTGTTCCACGATAACAAAGTATGACAGTAAAAAGATGACAGTATTATTTAAGACCTACACATTAAACAAAACAGACATCACAAACCTGTCGCTATTACTAGATAACAATAACAACAAAAATATTTTTTACAGACAGCATCCAGTTTGTTTACGTATGTATTACAACAAAAATATTTTCCTTTCAGTATATTAAAGATTTATTCAGTGAGCTCGAGATTTTACACACAACAGATAGTTTAGATTGACTTTATAGAAAAAGAAATATGAAACCAAATGAATTGCCCATATAACTAAATGTACACAAGGGTGGGTTCGAATACTATATTCCATAAATTAAATGTGTAATTAACACAAAAGGGGGGGGTGGGGGGTGTAACTTGGTATATATGGGGTAATACGGATGTGCGGCCCGAATTGGTCACTTTTTTACCTCTTCAAAATATATAATTAGGTAGCTTTTTCATTGAAAAATATATCATTGGGTAGTTGTAAATTATCTAAATATACCCATGCATCAATTCTCATTTTGAGCATGTTAAGCCTATGTAAACCACAGTGATTTTACAAAGTTTTCCATTAAAATCACTTGATCATTGTGGTAGTGAATGTACTATTCTGTTAATGGTGATGTGCAGTAATAAAATATATGAATAGGTCTTATTTTATAATTCAATATATGATTAGGTCCTGTTTTATAACGTCCGGCAATAAATGAATAGGGTGGGTTTGCAAATCTCCGTCCGCAGACCTGTACCTATAAGTATCTCTAGTTTACCCCCCCCACCCCCCCCCCCCCCCCCCGTGAATTAACATCACGAATCCAGTGTAAAAAAGCCATCAAATAAATTACTGGGTTTACAATATGTTTTATAGTTTATGGCAGAGTGGTTGGCCCCGGGATATCGAAGTGCAGAATAAACTTCGCGAGATCAAACACATGTCGCAGAGACCAAGTAGTTTTAACACTGTGTCATCTTGGTATGTAAGACGACACATAACTATATTTTAAATGGTGAACCACGACCCGAGTGTGTGCACACCATGTTAGTTTGTTTACAATCTAGTATGTATTGACGGACTGTGTTGACGTGGCCCGCTTTCGTTTACGTCTTGTTTTAATTTGTTTACAACTGTCGCTGGCGTCATAATTCTACAGTTCTTAAAGGAAATTAATTTGTATAATAAAATATAATCTTCTAACATAACTATGCTGTTATTTCATATTTTATGAGTTTAATCATGATGGTTTTTTTTATGTGTGTATACCCACTTGTATTGTGTGAGATTACAGTTCTACTATATATAAACACGGTCGTTTCTAATTTTTGAACGTTATCAATTTATAAATGTGTTCACGTCCTGAATATAGATGAAATATTGCTTGCTGGATGTTAAACATCAATTAATCAACCATACTGCGTTCCCAGTTCTCGACCCACAGAGCAGCCCAGCGCGTCCCCGGATGGCGGATAAGGAAGACCCTCATTTGGGGGTTACAGGTTATTATATGGAAAGCCTGGCCGCGGACCTGTTTGTAAAGTTATACGCTCCTTGCACATTAAAGACCCCTTTTGTAGATTTCGAAAAACAGTAGCTGCTACAAAAGGCTAAATTATCCGTCCCTACTCAATACTCCGTACTTTTCAAGTGGTTGTCAAAATTGTGTTCGTTATTTCCCAGGCCAAACCAATTTTCGTTGATTTATTGTTTCTTAACTTTATAGCTGAAATACTGCTCTCTAGACTTAAAGCAAACATGAAATCAATCGATTAACTATATTTTGTTTGTTTTATTTAACTCTTAAAAACAGATATTGCTTATTGAACCATTCACTTTCTTTGACATAGAAACAAAAGCCTTTGACCTTAGGTCAAGTGCTGTTGATGGTGATACTTAAAATGATACGATTTTCTGACAGAAGCCTACAGGATACCAAATATCAAACCGTTCATCATATCAGCATCAGCAAATTCAACTTTCCATTGCTGAGAATATACTGCAATGGTTCCTTGTGCTCAACCCACAAAGCAGTCCAGCGCGTCCCCGGATGACAGACAAGAAAGAGCCTCTCGTTGGGGTTGTCGGATCATTATACGGAAAACCTGGCCGCGGGCTTACAAATGATGACCATTAAGTGAAAGAAGCGTGTTAATCTCCAAACTCATCACACACTATGGTCCCAGCTGTTGGTGTAAGAAACATTTATTTCATAACACGTTTTCTTCTAAATTATAATGCATCAACAATTAAACATGATTGTGATCGAAATTATAAAAACACTCAAATTTAAGCAATACATCGTTTACTTTTAAGTCGGCATACTTTGCCACAAACAAGCTTTAAAATTATTTTTTAGGGTGAAAACAGTGAAATTATACTATTTTTTGTATAACGATTTACGTAGGCCAAGCTTAAAATATATTGTACCGTTGTAATCGAGAGCAAGAAATCAATGTTTACTTGATCGAATTATTCAGGACAGTTTTTTTTTGCGTAAAAATATTAATCATGCCCAGTATCTTTTCAATTTTCTTTGTCAAAAATAATGCTACATGTATTTGACATGTAAAATGGTTTTTAGACATACAAAAATGGCGTCCAATTTCCTTTTTAAAAGGGGAAATAAACATGGAAAACATTTATTTTCGTAAACAACAACACTACAAGTAATACATCAACATCTAAATAACAACATTTTACAGAATTGAGGTAAATATCAGCAATTTTGTTCTAAAATTCTGTGAATGGAGTTATGTGTCGCATGAATTGTAACATTATTAAAAGTTATTTGGATATCCTTTATATTCTCCCGAGACCAAACTCGGATGGTTGCCGGCGGTCGAAGCACATATCTACCTTGTGCGTCTCCACGTGGTGGATAGGATACGCCATACATAGGAGTACATTGGATGACATGTGTAAAGTGTGCCATGCTTCAATCACAATAGGGGCCTCGGTGGCCGAGTGGTCAAGGTAGTTCGTTTACTATTGATCACGTGGTCTGTCAACACTGAGATTGCGGGTTCGATTCTCACTGCAGGCATGGTGTACTCGACTCCAATCTTAATTGACAAGGATTGCCAGTTTTCCTACCGCAGGTCGGGGGTTCTCTCCGGGTACTCCGGCTTCCTCCCCCAATAAAAACTGGACGCCATGAAATAGCTGAAAAATTGCTGAAAGTGGCGTTAAAACACCATTCAAACAACGAAACAATCAATCACAATAATGTCCGTTCTGCAACTTTCAAAACTGTAGTCATGCCGAGAAAAGACGGGTCGAAAACCAAGTTTTTGTATTGCGTAAGTCATTATCGTATCAATTACGTTAACTATCCGTTAAATTGGATCCAACAGGGCTATAAAGCTATAAAACTCTGTTACCATGGAAACTGACCTTATCTCATGATAATTAGCATGACTACTGGCCAGTGTAATGTTATCTCCAACAATTTAATTTTGCAACGTAACCTTAGAAAATGTCTCGAGAGCGAAAGCCAGTTTTAAGGTATGGAGAGTGGGAAGAATGAGATAGTATATTTAAGAAAGAAAGAAAAGAAGAGGTAATTATGATTAAAGACATACTTAATTAAATTTTTTTTTAAATATATATATATATATATTTTTATTTTTAAAAAGTTTTTCTATGATGAATGAAATACATATTCCAATTTTTGTTTATAAAGTGATTTATTAATAATTGTGTCTTCAATGACACCCCATCATTCTAGCACAGTCAGTTATCAGAACTCTTTAATTTGTGCGTGTTGAAAAAAAAAGGGGGGGGGCCGCACGCTTCAGGGAGAGTCTATACTAATGGTACAATAGTATAATACTTTTGGTATAGACTTCCCTGCATGCTGGTTCTTGTACATGTAGCAATTTTCGTTATCAATCAATGAGTTTAATATATATAAACATTAAGTTACATAAACTACAATTATAATCGTTAATGTAAAATCGATGTTAAAATTTAATTATTCAGCGCCCCCTGATTGTGCGTTTCGAATATTGTATCCAGCGCGATTAGAACAATACGCCTGGAAATTTTCGGGATTGTTTTTAGCTGCCTCAAATTGAAAGTTATACTTATATATTTAAAAATAAAACACTTTACTAAGGATTAATAGTTGATAACTTTAAAGATAATTAACACATTTACACATACATAACCATCCAAATGGGTGCGAAATGATGGAGATTTTACGTTCCAATTTATTTTAACATACGATGCCGAGATTCGGACGTTTCCTTATTTTGGTTCATGAAGACCACTATAACTTTGCATTCTGTTATAACTGTATTAATATTTTTGTTTTGCAGAAAACATAGGAAATACAAGATGTTTTGAAGAAAAGAACCGATGGCGATAATGAGGAAGTTCTGGTAAAATGGAAGAAATGGGATGGTCCAAATTCGTGGGTTGGGTTCAATTGGAATCCAGAGCTATCTAAATATCTGGGAAAAAAACAAAGCAAACCCACATAGTTGCACTCTGATTAAGGAATTGCTGTTAAAAGTAGATTCGGTGGATGAAAGAGAAACCAGTATTTTTGCACTTCGACAGGCCATTTTCGACGTTCTTGGTGATGTGAGATATACACCAGACGGAAGTGTCGGTCGTCAAAATAGAGTATCCGTAAAAGTGCCTTTTCCTAAAGAGGATTTCACAAAACACTAGATCCATAGGACATGAAAATATTCCTACTGAGGACGATGGAAATATAGACTGTTACATTACAGCAGACGACCTTACTAGAGCTATTGGCGAGGGATGGGATTCAAGATGCTATAAAACTTCAACCAAAACCTTTATAAGCAAGAAAGAATATATACATATATCATGGGGTTACAAAGCCAGGTTTCAATATGACCACTCATCATGCCGAAGGTAAACTTACCTTTTTATTTTTTAACACACACAGACTAATAATTAAGAACATACTTATAAAGCTAAAATGAACAGTATAACTGGAAAATAAGGTAAAATATCTTTTCAAGTAAAAGTGTATTCAAACATTTAAGTTATCAGAATCAGAAATGTCTGCATTTAACAGGATTTTGTTAAAAATAACATTTGTTTATTAGCATTCAATATTTTTTTCCATACCAAATATGGATGGGAGAAATTAATAACTTATAATTTAATAACCTACTATACACCTCTATTATGTTTATTGCTTAGGTTTTTATATAATGATCTTTCTGACGATTGTACACTATTTTATTTCAATTTAGATGCCATTGGAATGGAGAAGAAAATGAAAGACCTGAATTGTGTGATCCTGTACATGTACCTGTGCTTGGACCACCATGGTTACAGCTAACCTTCACAAAAGGAAGGAAAAATATGGTTACAGGATATGTTTCAAGAAAAAGGTATATTTAGTATACTGAGTGGCTAAGGTAGCAGTTATCTATTGCTGATCACATTGTCTGTCAACACTGAGGTTGCGGGTTCTAGTCTTATTGTGGACAGGCTGTGCTCTAATCTTCATTTACAAGGATCGTCAGTTTTCCTTCCCAAGCCCAGTTTGCAGTTTTTTTCTAATACTACGGCTTCCTTCCCCAATCAAACTGAATGTCATGATATAGCTGAAAAACTGCTGCAAGCGACATAAAAATGCAAACAAACAAACAATTTATTTAGCATAATAAGCGTTTTTTTTAATATAAAAATGCAGATGTCTTATAATTAGTTTTTATTCTTAGTGCGCTTGATTTTCATCTACTTTAGTTCTAGTGTAATTTCTTTTCTTCCGCTGTTTGCCTTCGAAGGTTGACCACAAAACACGATTTTCTCGTTCACATATCTGAAAAAAATTGTTAAACCACTTTTAATCTTTGCTGTCATTATGCATATTAAAACTAGAGATGAATTAACGATATTTCATTTATTTAATGAAATTAAGAAAACAATCATTTACTTTAAATGAATGCAATTACTAACTATTGTTATTACAGAAAAACACAGAACTAGAAGATGGTGAAAAACTCTACTTGAAATTCATGTAAGCTTATCATTTCCAATCATCTCCCCTGAATAATATCCGACAGCGACAAAAATTCTTCATGCACATCTACATATGATGTACTTCCTTCATGTAAAGTTTCATCAAAATCTGTCAAGCGGTTTAGGAGGACAAGCGCTTACAAGGGATGTGGACAGACGGACAGGGTGATTCCTATATACCCCCCCCCCCCAACTAGTTCGCGGGGGTATAAATAGAATGCCAACCTAGATGTCATTACAAAAGTTATATGACACTAAATAATTGCATCATTCACATCATTTAATATTACCATGAATATAAGGCGTGACATCTTCATCAAACGTGCACTTCCTGAAATTAGTTCCCAAGTTCTTGCACATTCTTGGAAATCATTCGGTGTTTTATATTTTTCAGATGAAGGCAGTGCTCTGATGCTTTCCATTAGATCATCAAAATCTAACCACAACTGCTGGAGAGCATCAATATCCAAGTTATTTTCATCATCGGTATCATCATCGCTTTCAAAGTTATATGACACACGAAGCCTGCTCATAGTGCATTGTTTGTGCACTTTAAAAGAGAAATGTACAGAATACATGTGCAAATAAAAAAATTTCTTATTAAAGTTTTCTTTTTTTGCAAAAATAGTGTATGAAACAATATATGCTTTATCTGAGAACCTGACCGATGTAATAAATAAAACAGTTCAATGTTCTCAACTGAAAATTTACTGCCAAACAATAAAGCATGTTTGTGTTGAAAATACCAAACAATAAAGCAAGTTTGTGTTGAAAATATGTACTATTCTTAATCATCAGGATATCTTTTGGTTTATAATCGGTTATCAGTTGTTTTCCGTGTATTAGATTTGTAGGATTGTTTGATCGGTGTGTTTGGTGGTTTTTTTTGTGATACAAATTCAGTCATGAATTTATAATCTTTTAATATCTCCTAAAATATTACCATAGTAGTACTTCCAATTGCTTCTTTAAGTCTTGCAATTAATGCAGCCTTTTTGCCTTGAGTCGATAACCCCCTACTAAACAGTTCATTCTTTAACTGGTTCATGAGAAGGCTTTCCACTTGAACTAATCGTCGATCCACCTGACCTTCCAAAATATTGCATAATCTTGTTTGTTGAATAATTATTCTTAAATCATCACCTGAGAAAGATAGATGTATGTAAATAAGATATAATGTTTTATTCATCTTGAATACAACTACATATTATATAATGTATGCGCAATATGTTTTAAAAAATATACGATAGATTGATTTATTGGCTCCGTACATGAGACATATGTAATGTGTTTTATTTACAAGAAAAGTTTTACAAATATTACAAAACATCGTAGAAAATCTCTATAAAACATAGATTTCCAAACCTCATGGTTATTAAATAATGTTATAGACCATATGATGGTTCTGCTTAATTCATAAAGGTGCAAACTTTGAGCAAAGACATTCAGGCATGCAATTTACTACATAAGAACTAACTATTACTGTATTGTGGTAACTAGGATCTAAGGATTGTTTTGTAAAGAGGTAATAATGCAGTTTCATTACCAGAAGGTTGTGACCACTTCTTAACACTGGCTCCAGTTTAGTCATCTCCTCGTTCCTCTCAAAAATGAAATGCCACTCTGATTTTTTTCATTTCGTCTTCTAGCTCTCTTTCTTTTTTTGGTCTGTTGCCCATGACACCAACTACACAAAAAAAAATTGACCTACATATAAGTGGAAATAAGTTAGAAAGACATATCAACAATTTTACACTCAATAACAATGAAACTGTATTGATTGATAAATGTTTAACCAATCTTAGGACATAAGGAACAAACGCGTTAGGTTAGTGCGACTGAAAAACTGTAAATGAATTATTCCAATATCAATTATTACCTGGTTAAATAATTTCAAAGATATCCTGATACGCAGATGTAGATCATCGGGAACGATGTTAGAGTACTCCACAAAAGGAACACATGTCCTCAGCAATATATATTCATTTTTACATTCACTAAGCATTTCCAGGTGATCTCGATTGTTACGCTGAATGGGCAAAGATGGTACTATAGATATAAACAAATAAAAAAAATAAAAGTCCCAAACTAGTATACATTTTATATTTTAAACATTATTTTTCTCATAAATATACATGCAAATTAAACTTAACATTGCATACTAATTTTGCATTTACTTAAATACACCAAATATCATTGAGTGTTAAATTTAGGAAATGTGTATTATAAGGAAAAAACAATTACATAATGATCAGAAAGGTCACACTAAACATGTACTTACTGCTAAAATCACATATCTGAGATTTTGTACAATAAAACCATACACAGAATGCATCACTGGCATCACAATTCAAACCCCTTTAACAAAGTCAAGGCCTTCCAGTCACATGACAAAATCCTACAATAAGAAGATATATGTAACATATGCAAGATATTAACATGCAAAGATTCTAAACAATATTTACACGCCCAAATGAGTTCATATGATGGCCTAAATACTAGTATTGCAAATTATACAGTAAAACAAACGTTATTATAGATACTTACCATTGAATGTTCACATGTTTTCCATTTATATCGATGCCATGCTCAGACAGCATTTGCATTTCTCGAAATGT
Source organism: Limnoperna fortunei (assembly GCA_944474755.1). Lineage (NCBI taxonomy): Eukaryota > Metazoa > Mollusca > Bivalvia > Mytilida > Modiolidae > Limnoperna > Limnoperna fortunei. The sequence goes on from OX104124.1 coordinate 39,819,937, forward strand.
CTCTTTCCCATATTTTTTCATGTGATATCTGTTTTCCTCGCCTAAATAAAAGCAGGGATATTTCAGTTTTGTACAAATACAAGTAACATGTAATAAGTAAAATTTCGAGTTATATACTGGTTCTGCTATTTTTATACTACCAAGTTATGCCAAATCAACACAATATATTAATCTTAAAATAAGCAAACCATCCAAGTTTGTTTTAAATACATACATGCATCTGTTAAAAGTTGGGAAAGACCTTTTTTTCGTGCTATTTTGATTGAGATACATGTAACGATTGACATCAATCAAGGTGTCACTAAATTCAAAATGCAAAAACATCAAAGCATTTACACTTCAATTACAAAGGATAAAGCACCAATATGTTTTTGCTCCATTTTCCCGTTTATTTTTTAAATATCTCACGCTCCCTTTATTTCAGCAGTCTGAGCGTCCCCCCTCCACCCAATTTATTTAAAATTGTGCTCAAGAGGTTTAACGCAGGTTGAAACTATATTGAAAACTTATCAATGTACACAATATACACAGTCATGTAGTGCATTTAACAATATTTCACTAGTTGTTCTAATGCTCCGTCACTTAAACATTAGCTGTTTACGGTTTGAAGATCTATTTTAAATAATCATAATGTATGTTTAAAAGAAAACATTTTAATTACCTATGTAATAAAATAGTGTATTTTCATCATCTGGTGACATGGACAAATAATCTATGTTGTTTGGCAATTTTTCTCTTGGATGTATAATCTTGATTACCCCTCGTACTGAATTTAGTTTCTTTGTCACTTTAGCTCCATCACAAGCAAATCTCAATAAGAGGTTTAGGTTATCTTCAGCCATCATTTCCTTATAAAGGTCTTGCATAAGAATATAGCCAAGTAAATCTGATATTTTCCTTGTAGTACAATCATTGTTAGCCTATCAAGAAGTAACAAAAATTATCTATTGTAATCAATTAATAAGCATGCAATATTTAAGAAACTGCATTTTGGAAGATCATTTTTGGTATTTATGGTATTTATGGTTAAATGTTATTATTTTAAATATGTATCTAGATTATTACGCGATAAAGTTTTAAACGCATACGTGCTAGTAGCTGCATTCTTGTACATCATACCCATAAATATCATGTGACATGGAACCACTTTTTCATAAATAATATATACAAATAAAATGCTTCTTTGGTTATATCGAATCAACATCATTTAAATCCTTAGTCTATAAGCTGTTTAGTGCTGTATTTTAGACTATTTCTATTTCCATTAGTTTCTTTGGTATGTTAACTCTAGTCTTTACTGTATTTCTATTTCAAGTAGTTTATTTCTGGAAATAGAAATACAGTACAAACTAGAGTTAACATACCAAAGAAACTACTGGAAATAGAAATACAGTACAGACTAGAGTTAACATACCAAAGAAACTACTGGAAATAGAAATACAGTACAGACGAGTTAACATACCAAAGAAACTACTGGAAATAGAAATACAGTACAGACTAGAGTTAACATACCATAGTTTCTTAGGTATGTTAACTCTAGTCTTTACTGTATTTCTATTTCTAGTAGTTTATTTGGTATGAACAACAAAATTTGAATGGAGAAAATTATGAATCCGTCTTAGAATGAAATAAATATACTTACACCAGGGTATGTATACAATGGAATCTCAGTGTTGAGGCGTTGTTTTTCTTCTTTTATTATGTTCATACTTGGAAGAACTTTTCCAATCATATGAAGCTCATGAAGAGCTAAATCTGAGATTCTAAATCTGTCTTTTATAATTATTACTTTTCGTGCACTTTCTCTTTGCTCAGATTCTTTTGTGTCCCAACAGAGCATTGCATTTTCTTCATTTGTTTCTTTCAGTGGATAAAAATATTGAATTTTTCCATTTTTATATTAAAGAACAACTTTTACAGATGATACATCATCTTGTAAATTAAATGCTGCATCATTGAACAACTTTTGATATTTTTTCTTACGTAATCGTCGACCCTCAGTTGTAATTTCTTCATTTTCCTTAACTTTTCTCTTTTTCAAGTGTTTTGTAGATGATGGGGTTTGCACCAACACTGATTTTCTGAATGTTCGTCTTGTTCAATGCGACATTCTTCAACATGACGATTCTGCTGGGCATGTAAATTACGTATTTGATCGAATATTTTATGATTTTCTGGCCACAGAAAATTGTTTCCTTGCTGCAACATGGATACATTTTGTTGAAGTTCAGATATGACTCTATATGTATATGTACCATACTGTTGTAATCCATTACACATTTATGGAGAAACAATTGTATCAACAGTCACATAAATAAACGCGTGGCATATATACCCAGTTTGTAATTTGTCACAAAATCTGCATGGGCAATTATAAACTTGTTTCAGAATATAATAATTTGATTCATTGTCTATATTTTCATTTTCCCTCGCTGTTTCTATCTGGTTCCCTGTAATTTTTTACTACAAAGGCACACGAATAAACCAATATAAGCTACCACTCCCTAAACTTAAATTTGTGGTTTTATTATTGGTCCTTGTTGCAAAAGAAAACGTCGTTTTACGATGTATCATAATAAAAACAATTCTGGACTTGAAGCTTTAAAAGAATTGATATATTCATATAATTTTTATTCAGAGATTACTAGCTAAGATAAATAAATATGGACGAAGGACACTTTACTTTATACATTAAAACATGTTCAATCTGTTGTAGTTTCTTTCTGTTCAAATTCAAAAACAAGGAAAGAAAAATCAGTTAGATAATTTATTGTTCTTGACCACCTCAAGTGTTACACTGACCCAAAATTTATCATTAATCGATGAATAGGCAGCTAGTACTGACAAGGTCACAGTGCACGTATCTGGTTACAGATAAGCCATATGAAAGGTAATTACTAATAATCGCCATAGCGGGATTTCTTTGAAGCAAAAACTTGGGGGCATTTTTTTCGGCATGCTTAGTATAGCATCTCCAGAAGGCTGACTTGTCCGTTCCGGACCATACCTGACTCCAGCACTCGACCAACAGACCTGCCTAGTGCGTTTTTAGCTGAGGGATATGGAAGGTTTCTTTGGGATGACTTAAGGTTATAATAAGAAAAGCATGACCGCGGGCTGTAGTGTCTTGCGTGTTTTAAGAGAGGTATGTTCATTGCACGATAAAAATCCCTATGTTTCGTAGAAACGGTAGCTATTTATTGTTACAAAAGGCTGTATTCGTAATCCTATCTAATAGTCTACACTTTTTCAGTGGAAGTCCAGTTTTGTCGTCGTTGGTTTATCTCTTCCTATAGATTATTGTACGGTAACTTAATCTTGTCTTGAATATATTTAAATGCTATATTCAGGACGAGAACACGATAACAAACAATAAATGCACTCTGAGTGTAGATGTCATAAATGTTAAAAAAAATTGTCTGTCACTGGAGTATTGGTAGGGATAATAAAAATATTTTGAAAAAGTAGAGGAGACATATTTACATTTTAGCTTTAGTAAAAATAGTGATACCGAAAATTTTTTCCGACACTCCTACACTTTCAAAGTATTGTCCTAAATATAGCTGGAATATTGTTGATAGACGTAATACAACAGTTAGTCTACTTTCTAATTATTCCATATACAGGTTGTGAACTCGCATGTTCCAAACCCATAAGAACATGTTTTATTCTGCATATTTTAATTACTGTTGTTATATTTAATGAAGTAGTATGCCGCGCAAATTAAAGAGAACTTAAGTTTGCATGACAAAAGTACAGTTTTTTTCTCAACATTGCACTTGTTGAAAGTTTTCTTGAAATACAAACTTTCAAATATTGATATTTAACTTGTTAATTATCAAATGCTCAATTACTTGTGTTCACCTTTTTGAAACCTCTTCTTCTGTATATTGTTAAAAGGAAAACCAATAACGCCTGGGCGTGTAGTGTATACAAAGTTGTATATCGGTTTTGAAAGAAACAAGAATTTGTTATCGGATATTTAACATTGCATGTAATAAGTGTAAAAGGACATATGAAACGATTATTTCTAAAACTATATCATTAATAGTGTATAACATTAATTTAAGTTTAGAATTGATTTATAATATGAAGCAAAACTGCTACCCTAAATGATCAGCCTTTCTGACTCGTGTCGGGAACAGTTAGATCCTGTGTACATAGTACTGCATCTACAAAGCAACAAGCTGAAAATGAACGAAATACTTGAATTTCGTTGTTTCATTAAAAGGAACTTGCAATATTAATTGATATTTAAATTAGAAATATTTACATAATAAATGAATAAACTTGTGAATGAATAGCCGCAGAAGCAACTTAGCTGCAACCGAGCAATTTTATACAGTGCATTCTTGGGAAACCAATAGTTATGCTTAAACGAATGACACTCTTAAAAGTATAAAACCAAGACCTAGTGTACTATATAGAAAAATAAAAAGTCAATCATCGTTTTCAATATAATATTGTTAAATAGTTCTTACCTGCATAAACATAGATGTTATATTTGGTTTAAATATTTATACTATTCAATATAAATTATGTGCTTTTAGCTTGCCAGCAAAACCGTAAATGTAGTCGGGGATCTAAATTTGGTACCTTAACATTTTCTCACGCGCATGTTTCTTTTCTGGTAACATGAAATTAAAACATCAAACATTTTACACCTAGACAAAAGGGATAACTCCGATATAACTATCAATATTGCAATGCTCCATTCGAAATTAAATTGTATTTTCTGAATAGTGTTGGACGTTTAATTGTGTTTTTTATTTTTAGTTGATTATCAAAATCAACAGTGATTTTATGTTTGCTTTTATATGAACCATTTATGTCAAAAGATACCAAGAAGTAACATGATTAAGAATTCGTCAATCTATTTTGAAAAAAAACACTTGTAACGTTAAATTCAATAAAATAAACGAACACTTAGCAGAATTTTTAATCTTAGTGCACGGCTACTTTTACTTGACTCAGCGCAGTGCGTCTCTCAGTTGTGGATAGCGGAGACTCTCTTTTCTGTGGGAGTTGTCAGGTCATAACATAAAACGCCTGCCCGCGGACCGAAGTAGTGACGCATTTCGGGAGTGTCAAAGACCCTTTTTGTAGATTTCGTAAAGGATAGGCTCATTGAAGCCGCTACAAATTTTTGATATATAGTACATTGCATTTTTTCCGTTCTCAATTAAGTTTCAATATCTTGCAAAAAGAACTAAGGGCTAATGACAATCTCTGATATAAAATAAAATATATATATTGTAGACGACGCAAAGAAATGGTTATGCGTTTACAAGGAAGCTTAAACAGAAAATAGTATTCTTTTTATAGTAGTCGTAAATAACGTTAATTGTGCCTGATCCACAACGCTGCCCTGCCCGCCCTCAGGTTGTGAATAGGGATACTTTCTTGTTGGGTGTTTGTCAGGTTTAAATAAAGAAAATCTTATCGCGAATCGTAGTAGGTAACGAGTTTGGAAAGTATCGTATTTATTGCTCAAAAAACCTTGTTGTAGATGTCAAAAAACGAAAGCTCGTTGTAGCTGCTACAAAAGTTGAAGTACACAATAATAATATTTTTAAGTTCCTTACAAAGTTACGAAATGGCATATAATACCTTTTGCTATTTCCTAACACTTATTAAATAGTATTTATCCTGGATATTTGCTGGGACCATACTGGGAGGGTTCCCAGTGCTCGACCCACAGAGCAGCCCAGCGCGTCCCCGGGTGGCGGATAGGGGAGGCCTTCTCGTTGGGGGGTTGTCAGGTTATAATACGGAAAGCCTGACCGCGGACCGTAGTGGGTAACGTGTTTGGAGAGTGCCACGCTCCTTGCACGATAAAGACTTCTTTTGTATATTTCGAAAAAGAGTATGCTCATTGCAGCCGCTACAAAAGGCTAAATTTTCCGCCCCTACCCAAAATTCCATACTTTTCCAGTGGCAGTAAAAATTATATTCCCTGTGACCCATCCCACCCCCATTTCCCGTTGATTTATTGTTTGTTAACTTGTTCCCGTCCTGAATATAGCTGAAATACTGCTCGCTGGACGTAAAGCAGACATCCAATCAATCAATCAAATCCTGGATATTTGTGATTTTTATTTTCAATTACAAACGTGTATCGATGTATCTTTTGATCAATGACTTCAAACCCTTCAAACCAAAACCACCATGCCTCAATTCCCTATTCATATAAAGTCCTTCAGGTCACGTGCTAACTGGAGATCTTAACACTGTTGAAATTGAAAAACTCCGCAATACATTGTCCAAAGGACCAGCATACCGTGCAACTAAATCTATCAACTGAAATTATAACTTTAAATTATTTATGATCTTATAAAACACTGCTTTTTCAAGAAAAACGGGAAGAGACGATATTAATACCTGATGAGTCATGACAGAAGTTACTTTGTCATCAATGACTCTAAATCTAATACTAAATATACTAAAGACGAAATCTGTCATATGTTAGATTTTCTTATTGACAACATATTTGTCATTTTTGGATACTAATTGTGCTCCTCTCCTCGCCGATCTGTTTTTGTACTGTTATGAGACTGAGTTCCTAGAAAGCCTGCTGAAGAATAAAGAAAAGACACTGGCCCAGACCTTTACTTTAACATTACGCTATATTGATGATGTTTTGTACCTCAGCGATGCTAAATTGGTGACTATTTACATTAAATTCACCACCAATTCACTAAGGTCAGCCTAGTACTTGGACCTACTTTTAGAAATAGACTCAGGAAAAATACAAACTAGACTCTACGACACAACGTGATGACTCAACTTTCCAATTGTCCACTTCCCGTTCATCGACATCAGCTCCAGCGTATGGCGTGTACATTTCACAACTTCATCTTCTACATCCTGCGATCGGTTTTCAGATTTCCGAAACCGATCACTGCTGTTGGCTGCCAAACTACTCAAACAAGGGTTTGTTGTACCTAGGTTGATGGTATCTCTCCAAAAGTTTTATGGTTGTCACCATGACCTAATTGATCGTTATGGAAAATCGGGTCTCAAATACGATTTGACATTCTCGAGTGACTGGTAAGTTTTCCTATTCCTGGATTTGACTTTTCGCTCATATCGGAGGGTAATGACACACACGAACACCATAATTTTAATTTATTATTAAGACGATAAATATGTATCAAAACAAAACCTTGCTTAGATACGAGTATTTTGTATTATATAATCAGTCAGATGTGTTTCGATAATTGGATCAAATCATCAAATTACTTTATATTACTTTCGATAATTGGATCAAATTATTTGAAACCTAGGTTGTTGCCGTTGTTTGACACTGAGGAATTCGGATCCCTCCGCGGATGTTGGGTTTAGATACCTGGTATGAGGTTATCATTACTTTCACGACTTGTATATTGCTGAAAAATTGCTTCCTGACCATAATGCAACAATCCGTCAATCCCTAGGGTGCAAAAAAAGATGCCCTCTCGTTCGTTCAAGGCTGTCTGGATATTATACTGAAAGTTTTACCCTGATGTATATGATGTTTGGAGAGTGCAGCCCTTCTTGCACGATAAAGACTACTTTTTCAAGATTTCACAAATTGGTTTGCTCATTGTAGCTGCTTAAAGGGTAAATTCTCTATCCCTATTCAAAAATTCAAACATTCATTAAATCGGTAACACGTAGATCTCATTATAAAACTTCTTTAACTGTAATCTTAATAAACATAGTTCAGTTGAAACCTAAAAAGATGTCCTGTATAATTAATAATCTCAAATTTTGCTTATAAATGATTAATAGGTACCATACTCGGCAATTAACTCAATAGTTAATATAAGATTAGATGAAATATAAGATTTTGTTTGTTTGATGTTGGTTTCAGTCTGTCTGCCTTGCTTATGTATGAGTATTTTATTTTATAGCAAAGTGTTTTATTTCCAGAATTGGACTTGAGGAAATAAACAATCAATTAATTGATTATTTCAAGCACAATTTTCTTTTTTGTTTTTGGTCACTTAACACACAATGTGTTCTCTTAAAGACCTCAACTTTTCAGCTTACAGAAAATGTTTGCTGAAGGGGATTAGTTTTTAAAAGTTGTTTTGAACATGCAATCTTACTTTGATATCAGTAGCATTAAGAAAACATTGTAAATATTCAAATTGTTTTTGAATAAACTACCGCGTTTTGATTTTGAAAGGCCGTACTTTTGTCCACAAATTCGACGGGCCAACGTCGGGGATAGCATGGAACAGTTTTCAGGGCCCTACGAACAAAGCTTCTGTGTGCGTACCTTGTTTTCGTCCTGAATAAAGTGAAAGTAGTGTTTGCTGCGCGTTAAACTATCAATCAATCAATCCATCAAGAATAGATAGATCTAACTGCGCGTTTGTGTTCTGCATTTGCATTGAAGTCGGTTGAATAAGAAACAAGTATATAAGTACAATTAGATGCATTTTGGGAAGCTGATGCCACAGTTTTATCAAAGAAACAGAGACCTCAGTTGCCACGTGATTAAGGTACTTAGTAATCTACTAAGGATCACGGGTCCTCGGTAGCCGAGTGGTTATTGTAATTCTTGTACTATTGATGACGTGGTCTATCAACAATGAGATCTTGGGTTCGAGTCTCACTGCCGCCAGGGAGCACTCGACTCTATCCATAATTGACAACGATTGCCAGTTTTCCTACCGAAGGTCGGGGTTTTCGTCGTGTAATCCGGCTTCCCCCCCCCCAAAAAAAAATGAAAACTGGACGCCATGATATAGCCGAGAAATTGCTGAAAGTGGCGTTAAACACAATTAAACAATATAAAGGAAGCACCATAAGTTTTATTTTTTCTAACATAAGTTGACCAATCAAGTTGTTGGAGAAATACATTTAAAATAATCTCATTTTGAGATGTTTTCTGAAATTAATTTCAGGACAATATTTTATGGTAAAAATCACATTAACGGTAACATTTGAATATTTTTTACTCTTATATCTCATTTTAAATATTTATCACAGACATGTGTCATCGTATTTACTCAATACTGGTTACATAAAAAATGTTTATTCGTTCTAAAACATAATAAAATCAATACAATGAAAAATTGGACAAAATTACACAGAAGTTGTCTTATCTTTATATTGTTTAGTAGCATTCACACATACATCAACTTACTAAACTACAGTTATAACAACATACTATACTTATTGAAAGTATATAGAGAAATGAAATAGAGAATTATGTTACACAATACACGTATAGCAAACACTATAACCCATATGAACAGTAACCTCGGGACATTTCTTAAGTCAAGAACGCTCATTGTCAGACTTTTTGCTTGATTAATGTCTGTCTAAAATATCCGTGTTCTTTAACTTACCGAATTATTTTGCGTCAAAAGTAAAACACTACTAAAAAATCGTTACAATTGTTGCCGACTAAGTCTGTAGCCTGTTTTACTTCGCGTTAAGGATGAAGCAAACAACAAAACAGTCGTTTAGCTTGACGATTGGTCTTTCTTTATATATGTCGGACAACAACATGACAGCATTCGTTTCTTGACCAAATCATTACATAGAAAGAGATTAATTGGATTTATTGCAAAAAGAATGGACTGAGCAATCTGATATAGCCATTTGGTCAGTATGTAGACGAATGTATCCGAGTAACCAGTAAGATACATTATTTCTAATGCAATGGATACAGGGCAGTAAATTATTTAAAATAAAACTGCTACAACTGTTGCCAGTTTAGACTGTTGACGATGAGACTTAGACAGTAGCGTGTTAGATTTCTGCTTGACAAAAGATATTATACCCGTCAGTACCAACATTACAGCGGTAATGACAATTACTATAATGTTACGCCAATCTCTGCTACCCGTATTAATGCAATAAGTCAGTCCAAAGTAAATCATTATTATTTCTAAGACTACAAATACGATGTATAGACATGCAATGACACGGTATATAAATAATCTTGTAACGATGGAATGATACTTAAGGGGAGAAGAAATTGTCAAGAAAATTCGAAGTCCCGATAAAAGACATGAATGAATGGGAATCATAGTTTTAGTAAACTGCAGACAAGATGATCCTACATGGTACTTCGCCGAGTAAAATTTCAACCTGACAGTCAAAGAAGAAATTGAGATACACAAACATTATATTCACCAGAGAGACAGCAGATAAACTCTGTAACGTGACAAAGACTGGGGACTTAAATGACTTCTCAACAAATGTAATGCCCAAAACTAGCAAGTTTCCGATGACGCCAACATGACACAGAAAATGGCAATAAACCAAAACATATATTTGGTGACCCCAAAGAAGTAATCGTGCTTGTTGCAAAAAAATTTTGCATGAGTACCGTTGAAGGTAATTGGGTAACTGTCGTTTTCACCATAAAAATCTCCATATAGTGTTGTTGTTTCAGAAGCTGTTGCGTATAACATCAACAGTAAAGGAGCGAACAGACACATTCTTTCGCTACTTATGTTAAACTGAAAAAAAACTTTTTATACATGTCTCGTTATATGCATTAACATGGGTTTTATTTTGCTACGCAGTACTATTTTTAATATCGAATTCTCTGGGATATGTGTTGTTACCTTTTATATACCGGTAGATCTCTGTACTTGTGGTTTGAAAATTGGAAATTGTCTGTCATTTCTTGTTCCATCAGATAAAGGTTGTACTCTTAATAAAAAAATTCCTCTCAAGTTTTTCCCGTGTGCAGAGGTACCGAAATCGTCTACGGGCAGGATATTGAGCGTTCGTTTAGGTTGTCAGATTATATAACAGCAAACCATAGAAAGTTACGTGTTTTGGGAGTGCAAACGCTTCTTGCATGATAAAGACCTTTTTTGTAAATTTAAATTTACCGCAGCTACCAAATACTCCATACTTTTGCAGATTTCCGTTTGTCATTTCCCTTGCCCCGTTGATTTTTTTTGTTATCCAGTCTGTATATAACTGAAACATTGTTCGCTGGGCATGGGCGTCCTTTAAAATTGGTCTCATATGAAGCAATAAATACCCCGGTACATTATCTATTCATTTGTTTGTTTTGTATTTATATGATTAATTCTTCGTATTAACCAAGAATAAGCAATTAAACTGTCATTTGTTCTGAGAACAAATGAGATCTTTCCCACTGTTCCTCTAAAGTCAGTCACCCCGTGTGGGACCCGGGGCACATGAGAATAGGCCCACGGCTTCCTCAGCCTGCAGTAAGTCTGCTAACAGAGGCAACACTTGCCGTGTGTTGCGACCCGTGTCGATTACAGGACGGGATTTCAGTAGGCCGGGTAAACGGTCCCGATAACTTACTGAACCCTTACTTTTTCTAGACGGGAAATCGAGTTAGCCCTGACTTCGATGAATCGGCATGTCACGTCTTGCCCTTTGTGAATCCTTATCATTTAGGCTACTCTATTACATTATTTTCCTTCAAACTGACCCATGAAATATATATACAATTTGATAGACGGCTTCCTTACAGGATTTGCAAAGAAGGCGGTGGCTGAAGGGCAAAGCTTCCTCAGCTTTAAAGAGGCGACATGTTTGCCGTGTGTTGCAACCCGTGATGGTGGAGGAAGGGATCCTGGTGGTTGAGAGATCACTCTCTGCTGCATCCATTAGTGCGGGTCAGCGGGTTTTGATTTTCAATACACCACTTTGGCCCCTACTTCAACTAGACGGGAGACCGAATGGACCCGGTTCGGTCAATCGGCTGGCCACGCCGAGCCCTTTACAAGCTTGTCGTCGTTATTCTTACCACTTGATTACATCTTGTAAGGTTTAATTCCAAAGTTGTTCAGTTACAAGCTGTTAAGAAGGCGGTGGCTCATGGGTCAATCGAGTAGATAGAGTTTCGAACGGTTGTTTCGCCAGTTAATTCTGGCACGAAGCTTGCGTTCGTGAAGAAATTCATCTATTTGAGTATACCACCCTTGGAACACCTGATGCTTTCTGCTGGTGATCCACAGAGACCAAGCATCGTCCCTGTTGGCACTCCGTGGCGGATAGGTGACAAGGGTGGTGAACTGCATTTCTTCAACATGGCTTCCGATACACCTTTAGTGCAAACAAGTTCCAAAAAAAGAAAAAATGACATTCCGCTTGAAGACATAGTTGATGATGAACACTGGACAAGATTCATTGTATTAACTAGCAAGGATCCTAACAAACCTTTATGCAAAGTTTCTCCATTTGTCATAGAAAAAACCATCAAGAGTTGTGCAGGAGACGTTAAAAACGTCACTAAAATGAAATCTGGCTCTTTACTCATTGAAGTTTCTAAAAAACAGCAATCCGTAAATTTATTACAATTACATAAAATTTTAGATTTGAAAATTACATCAACGCCTCACAGAACATTAAATTCCTGTCAGGGTATTATTCATTACAGAGACGATGATCTCTCTGAACTGACAGATGAAGAAATTTGTCTTGAACTGAAACCTTAGGGCGTTACAAAAGTAAAAAGATTTATTGCAAAAAGACAAAATCAACAAATTAAACTTAATACCTTTCTTTTAAATTTTAATACTCCATCTGTCCCTAAATCAATCAAAATTGGACTGTACAATATTAAAGTCAGCGCATACATTCCAAATCCTGTGCGCTGCTTTAAATGTCAGAAATTTGGCCACGGAAAAGGACAATGTAGAGGCTCCTTGGTATGCTTTAAATGTGCAGAGGTAGGACATGAGGGCTTTACCTGCACAAATAATCCAAAGTGTGCCAATTGTGGTGAAGCCCACATGTCCTCATCCAAGGATTGTGCTCACTTCAAAAAAGAAAAAGAAATTCAAAAATTAAAAACCGAAAAAAATATCACATATCCTGAGGCACGTCGCCTCTTTAATTCAAACAATCTCTCGTCTCCTGCATCAACGTCATACGCCAGTGTGGCCAAACGCGTTCTCACTACAGTTGAAACGCAGACAATTATCACCTGGCCTATTGACAAAAAAGAACCTTTCATATTAGCAGTTCAAACAACAGACAAAATAATTCAATCTTCCAGGAAATCTTCATCCCCTTAAACTGCTACATCTTCGGCACCATCTACATCATCAACTAATTCTTCAAGCAGCCCCAAAAAAAAAATTCTAAAAATACTATTTCCAATTAAATTCTTCTAATTCTAATAAAAACTTGAATCAAAAAGGAGATCGTACTCCAAAACTGCTGCGGGATCCCATTAAGGTCCACAACAGATTTGCAAGTCTAGATCATCTAGACACCACTAACTAGGGCGATCCCATGGATACACTACCCCCAGATACAGGATCTAAGGGTAGATCCCCCAGCAGAAACCGGCGGAATAGCCCCAAAAAATCTGTCAACTATTCCCCTATTCGCAAACCATAATGGGTACAATAATACAATGGAATTGTCGAGGTCTTAAGATTAATTTTCTTGAAATTACATTATTAGTTCAAACCTTTCTTCCTGTTGCATTTTGCCTCCATGAGTCCCACCTAAAACGAAGTGATAATATATCTTTAAAAAACTACTCTATATACAGCACATATGTAGACGAGAATGATAGAGCTGCTGGCGGCTCTACCATTCTTGTAAAAGATCAAGTTCTACATAGCCCTGTAGATCTCAACACTGATCTTCAGGCGGTTGCTGTTAGAATATCTTTAGACAAAACAATTACTTTATGCTCTGTGTATATCCCTCCAAATTCTTCATTAAATTTAAATCAGTTGAAACATCTTACTGATCAGCTTCCGGCCCCTTATAAATTACTTGGGGACTTCAACGGACACAACCCTTTATGGGGCAGTAACACAATAAACGATTAAGGTAAAATTATTGAAGGCTTAATGAATCAGGAAGATCTGTGTATTTTTAATGATGGTTCAAATACATATTTACATCCTGGGAATGGATCATATTCGGCTATTGATCTTACAATAGCAGATCCTTCTCTGTTACCCGATTTCTCATGGAAAGTCCATGACGATCTCTGTGGCAGTGATCACTTTCCCATTATCTTGGAATCTTTACACTCTTCAAACACAGAACGAGTCGCTCGGTATAAATTTGGCAAGGCCAATTGGCCTCTATTTGAACAACTCTGTATAGAGCGACTTAACTCGGATACTTTTGAAACTATTTCTGAGCCAATTTTAAAATTCAACGAAACACTTATTTCAATTGCTGACGAAACTATTCCTAAGACCTCGACAAATCCAAAACATCCTAGTAAACCATGGTTCGATGACAGCTGTGAGGACGCTATTAAAGACCGGAAAAAGGCCGAACGACGCTTTAATAAACACCCAACTCAAAATAATCTTAACCATTTCCGAATTTTTCGAGCGAAAGCTCGCAGGGTAACGAAACAAAGACGACGCACTTCTTGGCGTAACTTTGTTTCTAAACTGAATAACAGGTAAAAACAGTAAAACAAATGTCCATCATCTAAAGGATGGACAAGACTTGTTAACATCCGAGTCAGACATATCAAATAAATTGGCCGAAACATTTGCAACACACTCCTCTGCTGAAAATTATCAATCAATCAATCAATCTAAAGTCAGTCTAAAATTTAGGTGATGGGATTTTGTGTCTTGCTATAGCACAAAATGTCACTTCCAGTCATAAAAATGAGTTATTTGAGTAAACGAAAGTGGTTCCGAGCCAAAAAATAGCTGGTTGTTGAGGACTTTCATTCCGTTGCTATGGACAATAGGCCACTTCCAATCATGAAATGAGATATGTCAGTAAAGTAATATGCAATATGCAACAGGAAGAAAGGCTTGAACTAATAATGTAATAAAGTAATTTCCATAGAAAATTAATCTTAAGACCTCGACAATTCCATTGTATTATTGTACCCATTATGGTTTGCGAATAGGGGAATAGTTGACAGATTTTTTGGGGCTATTCGCCGGTTTCTGCTGGGGGATCTACCCTTAGATCAAGTATCTGGGGGTAGTGTATCCATGGGATCGCCCCAGATAGTGGTGTCTAGATGATCTAGACTTCCAAATCTGTTGTGGACCTTAATGGGATCCCGAAGCAGTTTTGGAGTACGATCTCCTTTTTTCTTTGATTTTTTATTAGAAATTGAATTGGAAATAGTATTTTTTGAAATTCTTTTTGGGCTCCTTGAAGAAGAAGTTGATGATGTAGATGGTGCCGAAGACGTAGCAGTTTGAGAGAAAGAAGATTTCCAGGAAGATTGAATTATTTTTTCTGTTGTTTGAACTGGTAATTTGAAAGGTTCTTTTTTGTCAATAGGCCAGGTGATTGATTGATTGATTGATGGTTGTTTAACGTCCAGCAAGCAATATTTCAGCTATATTCAGGACGTGAAAGTAATAATTATTTGATTATTTAAACACTTTTAACAATTGTTCATCTCTCCCTTAGTTCTAAAACAGTATCTCATACAATAATATGAGCATATATACATATAAAAGGTAAGTAAAACAATAAAAATATTGATCACAAATTGCCGGAAAATTAAATTTTACTGTACAAAATAATTTCCTTTAAAAATTTTAAAATTGTGTCGCCTGCGACCGTTGTAAACAAACTACTGTAAGTATTTACAGTATAAAAACGTTCCCGAACGTGCGCCAGGTCAATGCAGTCCATCAAGACATGCTTGATAGTGTATGGACTGTTGCATGGCACACACTCGGGGCGCGGCTCATTATTTAAAATATAACTATATGTCGTCCTGGCCAAGACGACACCGTGTTAAAACAACTTGATCTCTGCGACCTTTATAACTTTTAAAATTATTTGTGTGCAGTAGTGGCTGGATCTCGTGAAGTTTATTATGAACTTGAAGATCCCAACCACTCTGCCCCAAACCGGAAATATATTTAAAAATTATTGGTTTAAAATCAGTAAAAGGAATATCACAGTTTATTACATTATTCTTCAGGGCATTCTTTGCCTCCTGATCCACGACTGTGTTCCCATGGATTCCCACATGACTTGGGATCCTGAAAACACAACCTCTTTTCCCAAAGTTATGAGAGATTTGTAAATTTTAATAATTTTTAAAATATAAGGGTTTTTAATTTTGAAATTTTGAATAGCAAGAAGACACGAGAGAAAATCGGAGCAGATAATAAATTTGCACTCGTCTGACGAAGCAACTATTTTCATGGCAAGAAGAATAGCTTGCGCCTCAGCAGTAAATACTGATGAGGCAGACGGGAGACGACGAGTTTCAACACGCTCTCCGAAGACAGCGGCTGAGGCAACTTTATCGTCGTCTTTTGACCCGTCTGTATAAATAGTACTATAGTCAGGGTAACAAGATTTTATTTCTGCAAAATGCTGTTGTATTATTAGAGGGTTTGTGTCTGACTTTTTATGTTTTCGTAAATCATAAATAAATACTGGTTTGGGGTTTAGCCAAGGGGGATTATGTGGAATTTCAATTGCAGCAATTTTATCTAAATTTATACCGTAATTTTCCAAATGAGATTTAATTCGGAGACCAAAAGGTTGAATTTTGTTTGGATGTTTTTCGAAAATGTTTTGATATAGAGGTTTAAAAACACAGTCGTGGGCGGGGTTGCCAGGATATGCCTTTAATTTGGTTGCATATTGCAAAGCGAGCTTTATTCTTCTTTGATACAAAGAAGGCTCGCCTGCTTCAACATATAAACTCTCAACAGGTGTGTTTCTGAAAGCTCCAAGGCATAGTCGCAATCCTTGATGGTGTATAGTATCAAGGATTTTGACATATGACTTGCGAGCAGAACCATAAATAAAGCAACCGTAATCCAATTTATATCGAACCAGCGATCTATATAGATTAAGTAAAACATCGCACTCAGCACCCCAGTCGGTGCTGGAAACGACTTTTAAAATATCTAATGCTTTAATGCATTTATTTTTTAACATTTTGATATGGGGTAGAAAAGTTAGCGTTGAATCAAAAATGAGACTAAGAAAAGTAGTTTCCTTTACAATTTTGATAGGATTATTATGTAATTTTAATTCTAGATCAGGATGCATCTTTCTCTTATTACAAAAATGCATCCCCACGGTTTTTGCAGTGGAGACTTTAAAACTATTCTCCATTGCCCATTTCTCTATTCTATTTAAACACAACTGCAGTTGACGTTCAATATTATTCATGTTTTTTCCTCTGTAACATATGAGGAAGTCGTCAACATATAGAGAACCATCAATATTATCTTTTAAAACTTGAGCAAGGCTATTAATTTTAATACTAAATAAAGTGACAGAAAGGATGCTTCCCTGGGGAACACCCATTTCCTGTTCAAAAGGGTCAGATAGGGTAGAATTTACCCTTACTTTAAATTCTCTGTCAGGTAAAAAGTTTGAAATAAAGGTAGGAAGTCTACCTTTCAACCCCATATCAAAAAGATCTTTTAAAATACCATATTTCCATGTTGTGTCATATGCTTTTTCTAAATCGAAAAAGATAGACACAACATGTTCATTTTTGGCAAAGGCGTTTCGAATATACGTTTCGAAACGTACAAGATGATCTAGGGTACTTCGCCCTTGTCTGAATCCACATTGGATATTTGAGATTAGGTTGTTCGATTCTAAAAACCAGACAAGGCGATCGTTGATCATCCTTTCCATGGTTTTACAAAGACAGCTTGTGAGGGCTATAGGCCGATAGTTGGACGCTTCAAAGTGATCTTTTCCTGGTTTTGGAATAGGCACAACAGTGGCCATTTTCCATATAGATGGTAAGTCACCCGTTTCCCAAATGTTGTTAAGAAGATTCAAAAGGCATTGGAGAGAAGATTGTGACAGATGTTTGAGAAGTTGATAATGGATGTCATCTGGACCACATGTTGTGTCGTGAGATTTGTTCAAAGAAGTTTTTAGCTCTTCCAAAGAAAAAGGTGTATTGTAATCTTCCAGATTTTTTGACTGGAAATTAAGTTTTGATTTTTCTTTTTGTGTTTTGATACGCTGAAAATCCGGATGATAATTTCCAGCGGACGAGTGTTTTGCAAATGTTTCGGCCAATTTGTTAGATAAATGATGGACATTTGCTTTACTGTTTTTACCTTTAATTTTACGAATCATGTTCCAAATTTTATTCATAGGGTGTGGTTATTTAGTTTAGAAACAAAGTTACGCCAAGATGTGCGTCGTCTTTGTTTCGTTACCCTGCGAGCTTTCGCTCGAAAAATTCGGAAATGGTTAAGATTATTTATAGTTGGATGTTTATTAAAGCGCCGTTCGGCCTTTTTCCGGTCTTTAATAGCGTCCTCACAGCTGTCATCGAACCATGGTTTACTAGGATGTTTTGGATTTGTCGAGGTCTTAGGAATTGTTTCATCAGCAATTGAAATAAGTGTTTCGTTGAATTTTAAAATTGGATCAGAAACAGCTTCAAAAACGTCAGAGTTAAGTCGCTCTATACAGAGTTGTTCAAATAGAGGCCAATACCGAGCGATTCTTTTTGTGTTTGTAGAGTGTACAAATTCCAAGAAAATGGGAAAGTGATCACTGCCACAGAGATCGTCATGGACTTTCCATGAGAAATCGGGCAACAGAGAAGGATCTGCTATTGTAAGATCAATAGCCGAATATGATCCATTCCCAGGATGTAAATATGTATTGGTTCCATTATTAAAAATACACAGATGCTCCTGATTCAATAAGCCTTCTATAATTTTACCTTTATCGTTTATTGTGTTGCTGCCCCATAAAGGGTTGTGTCCGTTGAAGTCCCCAAGTAATATATAAGGGGCTGGAAGCTGATCAGTAAGATGTTTCAATTGATTTAAATTTAATGAAGAATTTGGAGGGATATACACAGAGCATAAAGTAATTGTTTTGTCTAAAGATATTCTAACAGCAACCGCCTGAAGATCGGTGTTGAGATTCTAACAGCAACCGCCTGAAGATCGGTGTTGAGATCTACAGGGCTATGTAGAACTTGATCTTTTACAAGAATGGTAGAGCGGCCAGCAGCTCTATCATTCTCGTCTACATATGTGCTGTATATAGAGTAGTTTTGTAAAGATATGTTGTCACTTCGTTTTAGGTGCGATTCTTGGAGGCAAAATGCAACAGGAAGAAAGGCTTGAACTGATAATGTAAATTCAAGAAAATTAATCTTAAGACCTCGACAATTCCATTGTATTATTGTATCCATTATCTGGGTAGTCGAATGGGGGAGATACTTGTTTTGCGAGTTGTTTTACTCCGCCCATCTGCGCTTGGTGATCGACTTGGGGGTAGTGTATCCATTTTGTCGCCCCAAATGGTCTCGTCGAATACGTCGTCGAGACTGCCGAATCTGTTTTGGACCTGGACTGGATCCTTCGTAGATTTCGGCGTGGGAGTACGGTCGATATTTTTATTTTCCTTAATTTTGGTATTTTTTTGTTGAGTTTTATTGGAATTATTTACTTTTTTGGGGGACTGCTTGAAGAGGTGGATGGTTTAGATTTATTAGTTGATGAAGATGTAGAGGTTTGAGTTGTTGACGATTTCCGAGAAGATGATATAATTTTGTTAGAAGTTTCTACTGGTAGTCTAACAGGATCTTTTTGATCAATAGGCCAGGTGATCATTGTTTGCGTCTCGGTTGTAACATAGACGCGTTTGGTCACACTGGCATATGACGTTGTAGCAGTAGAGGAATTCCTCGCCGAACTGAACACACGACGGGCCTCAGGGTAAGAGATGTTTTTTCTATCTTTAATTTCTGAATTTCTTTCTCTTTTTTATAATGTTGACAGTCTTTTGATGAGGACATGTTGGCTTCACCACAATTAGCACATTTTGGATTGCTTGTGTAGGTAAAGCCCTCATGCCCTACTTCCGCACACTTAAAACAGATCAGTGTATCTCTACACTGTCCCTTGTGGTGTCCAAACTTTTGGCATTTAAAGCAGCGCACCGGGTTCGGTATGTAGGGGCTGACTTTTACACTGTAAAGACCCATCTTGATTGACTGAGGGACAGTGAGAGTGTTGAAGCTCAACAGAAAGGTGTTAAGTTTAACTTGAACACCCTGTCTGTTGGCAATGAACCTTTTCACTTTCGTTACACCCTGAGGCTGTAATTCTTTTCCGATTTCCTCGTCAGTCAGTTCGGCGAGGTCATCGTCTCGGTAGTTAATAATTCCTTGGCTGGAGTTCAATATCCTATGAGGTGAGGCCAAAATTTCCAAGTCAATAATTTTTGTTAGTTTAAGTAGATTTGAGGACTGATATTTTTACTGCATTCAATCAGGAGACAACCAGATTTCATTTTGGGTACATTCTTCACTTCTCCTGCACAAATTTGATTAATTTTTCAATAATGAAGGGAGATACTTTAGATAAGGGTTTACTGGGATCTTTACTTGATAAAACTATAAATCTGGACCAGTGATCTTCATCAACCATCTCTTCAAGGGGAAAATCATTTTTTCTTTTTTTTGGACCTAATTTCAATTGTGTTTGTGTAGCCATGATAAAAGAACGCGGTTCACCACCCTTGTCACCCAGCCGCCACGGAGTGCCAACAGGGGCGATGCTTGGTCTCTGCGGATAACCAGCAGAAAGCATCAGGTGTTCCAAGGGTGGTATACTGAAATAGATGAATTTCCTAACGAACGCAAGCTTCGTGCCAGAGTTAACTGGCGAAACAACCGTTCGAAACTCTATCTACTTGATTGACCCATGAGCCACCGCCTTCTTAACAGCTTGTAATTGAAAAACTTTGGTAGTAAGATTTACAAGATATGATCAAGTGATCAGAAGAATGACGAAAAGCTTGTTAAGGGCTCGGCATGACCAGCCGATTGACCGAACCGGGTCCATCCGCCCTCCCGTCTAGTTGAAGTCAGGGCCAAAGTGGTGTATTGAAAATCAAACCCGCTGACCCGCACTAATGGATGCAGCAGAGAGTGATCTCTCAACCACCAGGATCCCTTCCTCCACCATCACGGGTTGCAACACACGGCAAACATGTCGCCTCTATAAAGCTGAGGAAGCTTTACCCTTCAGCCACCGCCTTCTTTGCAAATCCTGTAAGGAAGCCGTCTATCAAATTGTATATATATTTCGTGGATCAGTTTGAAGGAAAATAATGTAATAGAGTAGCTTAAATGAGAAGGATTCACAAAGGGCAAGACGTGACATGCCGATTCATCGAAGTCAGGGCTAACTAGATTTCCCGTCTAGAAAAAGTAAGGGTTCAGTAAGTCATCGGGGCCGTTTACCCGGCCTACTGAAATCCCGTCCTGTAATCGACACGGGTCGCAACACACGGCAAGTGTTGCCTCTGTTACCAGACTCTTACTGAAGGCTGAGGAAGCCGTGGGCCTATGCTCCTGTGCCCGGGTCCCACACGGTGTCCAACGAGAGGGTCTCCCCTATCCGCCAGCCGGGGACGCGCTGGGCTGCTCTGTGGATCGAGCACTGGTAACCCTCCCAGTATATTCTCAGTTTTGTGGAGAGAATAATTTTGTCCCTTAAACAAAGAAATTGAAAAAAAAATGTAATTAATAAGTTATTTCTCAAAGAGGCACGTCTGCAAACATTTTTTGATAAAAAGGTCCCCCATTAGACATATTAAATAAGTTTCCACGTGTCGCACAAGTCAAGGATTTTACACTTGTAAATGTACTCCTTAGCGTGACATGTAATTATGTTTTTAAGTAATTATCATGCATCAAATTACAGTTACTGTTCCATTTAAGAGAGATTTGTTGATATTAAACTAGACCATTGTTTCCGTAGAGATGCATATCTTGTCCTTGTTTTAAAATAAGCACAACGGTACCTAATTATCTTAATAAATGATAAGCCAAGCCATAAGATCAGTAGTTAAGAACCCATTTTTACATTATTGTAAAATTACAATAGTTTTCTTCATTGGTTTAATGCGAAAAATTGTTTTTATTGTTAAAAACGCCGATGAAACCTTCATTTTTATATATATGAATAGCAAAGTTAATTAGAGACCGCCAAACTACGAGAAACTTAATTGGTGTCCGCTGTTTTTTTAACAGAGCTAAACTAATTTAACCTAATATTAAATGCCTCTGCGTTGACAGCAAATACCCAGAAAATTAACATGGTATGAAAAGACGCTGACTCGTCCACTTGCAAAATCCGTTTGCAGGCTGGAATGTTGTAGTTATGATGTGATATTTTATCAATAAGCCAATATGACTTAATTGGACTAAAACAGTTTGCGGTTTCCTTAATTATAACAAGCCATCAATCGGTTCTTTAAAAAAACATCAAACAAAGAACTAATTTTATTTTAACTATAAATCTTATTAATTTTTGCGGTAAAAACGTCGATGACGTCGTGGAACTATTTGAATTCTAACGACGTTAGAATAGGTCAAAGGTCACGCAAGTTATTTCTTATATGGGTTCCCCGATTTGAATTGACCAATCAGATTTCAGCTTACAAAGCAAATTAAATTATTAATTTTGTTGATACTAATTGTACAGTGTATTGACTGTGATATCTTGATTTTGTGATATAATTGTTTTAGTAAATAAGAGTTTGAGATGTAAAAAAAGATCCGTGGCGAGGAACGTATTTGTATAATAGAGGATGTATATAATTCTGACACAATGACCAGAACAACAAGAGTTCCTTTTGATGGTGACAGAAGGGTAAGCACAAGAGAGAAGTTATTGCAAGAGATAAATGAGATGGTTGACCTCCAGAATTTGGAAGCCATTTACAAATGTGGAGACGTGCCTGCCTGGTATCTATGCTTTTAAACATCAACAACAGTAGATACGCCTGGAGACGTTGGTAGATGCGATGGATATAATGACATGAAGATCAAAGTTGAGAGGATTGATAGAAGACAAGTCTAATTTCGAGTGCTCCGATTTCCCCTCCATGTGAACATGGAACTTGTTAGACTATATGTCAAGCATTGTGAAAAATTTAGTTGTACACCATGAAGAACAGAGTACGGTATGCTGAAATTAAAACCTGGATCAATTTCTGGGGAAATGGTGGTAACCGCAAGAGAATATGAAGAAATACCTTATAAAATTACAATTTACAACTGGACAGTGCTTATAACAGTTTTGGACAGGACAGTGAAATACCTAAAATGTTATGAGTACAAACTATAAAAGACAAATAAGGTACTAAACATGTTGTATTGTGGAGATTGATTGATTGATTGAATAGCTGTTTACGTCCGGCGAGCAGTATTTAAGCTTTATTCTGGACGGGAACAAGTTAACAAACAATAAATCAACAGAATATGGGGGTTGGGATGGGTCACAGGGAATACAATTTTGACTGCCACTGGAAAAGTATAGAGGTTTGGGTAGGGTCGGAAAATTTAGCCATTTGTAGCGGCTACAATGAGCCTACTTTTTTCCTAAATCTAAAAAGGAGTCTTTATCGTGTAAGGTGCGTGGCAGTCTTCAAACACGTTACCCACTACGGTCAGCGGTCAGCCTTTCCGTATTAATACCTGACAACCCCCAACGAGAGGGTCTCCCCTATACGCCACCCGGGGACGCGCTGGGCTGCTCTGTGGGTCGAACACTGGGAACCCCCCAGTATGGTCCCAGTATTGTGGGGAGAATAATTTAGTTCCAATAACAAAGCAATTGTTTAAAAATGTAAATAATAAGTTATTTCTCAAAGAGGCCAACATTTTTTGATAAAAGGTCCCACATTAAACATATTAAATAAGTTTTCACGTGACGCACAAGTCAAGGATTTTACACTTGTAAATGTATTCTTGTCATACCAACATCTTGAAGTACAACCTTCTCCTTAGCGTGACATGTAATTATGTTTTTAAGTAATTATCATGCATCAAATTACAGTTATTGGCTGTAATTCGATTTCTAATACAGCCTATTATGTCTAGTGACGACATATTTACAAAATGTAGAAACTTAACCGTTGACAATAAAAAGGCAAATGTGTGTCTTTTTATTTGATTGATTGATTGATTGGTCGTTGTTTTACGTCCAGCAAGTAATATTTCAGCTATATTCAGGACGTGAAAGTAATAATAATTGGATTATAATAATAATTGGATTATTTGCAACAACAAGACATCTTTCCCTTCGTACTTAAAAGTTATTTCATACAATTATATGAGCATGTACACAGATAAAAAGGTAAATAAAACAATAAAAATATATATCATAAATTGCCGGAAAAATTAAATTTTACTGTACATATTAATTTCCTTTAAAAAATTTAAAATTGTGTCGCCTGCGACAGTTGTAAACAAACTACTGTAAGTATTTACAGTATAAAAACGTTCCCGAATGTGCGCCACGTCAATACAGTCCATGAAGACATGCTTGACAGTGTATGGACTGTTGCACGGCACACATTCAGGGCGCGGCTCATTATTTAAAATATAATTATGTGTCGTCCTGGTATGGCCAAGACGACACCTTGTTAAAACAACTTGATCTGTACTATCTTTATAATTTTTAAATTTTTTTTTTTTTTTATTTGTGTGCAGTAGTGGCTGGATCTCGTGAAGTTTATTATGAACTTGAAGATCCCAACCACTCTGCCACAAACTTGAAATATATTTAAAAATTACTGGTTTAAAATCTGTAAAAGGAATATCAGTTTATAACATTATTCTTCAGGGCATTCTTTGCCTCCTGATCCACGACTGTGTTCCCATGGATTCCCACATGACTTGGGATCCAGAAAAAAACAACCTCTTTTCCTAAAGCTATTAGATATTTGAAAATTTCATTAATGTTTAAAATATAAGGGTATTTAATTTTGAAATTTTGAATAGCAAGAAGACACGAGTGGGAATCCGAGCAGATAATAAATTTGAAATCGTCTGACGAAGCAACTATTTTCATGGCAAGAAGAATAGCTTGCGCCTCAGCAGTAAATACGGATGAGGCAGACGGGAGACGACGAGTTTCAATACGCTCTCCGAAGACAGCGGCTGAGGCAACTTTATCATCGTCTTTTGACCCGTCTGTATAAATAGTACTATAGTCAGGGTAACAAGATTTAATTTCTGCAAAATGTTGTTGTATTATTAAAGGGTTTGTGTCCGACTTTTTATATTTTCGTAAATCAAAAATAAATACCAGTTTGGGGTTTAACCAAGGGGGATTATCTGGAATTTCGACTGCAGCAATTTCATCTAAATTTATACACGAATTTTCTAAATGAGATCTAACTCTTAGGCCAAAAGGTTGAATTTTGTTTGGATGCTTTTCGAAAATGTTTTGGTAAAGAGGTTTGAAAACACAGTCGTGGGCAGGGTTGTCAGGATATGCCTTTAATTTGGTTGCATATTGCAAAGCGAGCTTTATTCTTCTTTGATACAAAGAAGGCTCGCATGCTTCTACATATAAGCTGTCTATAGGTGTGGTTCGAAAGGCTTCAAGGCATAGTCGCAATCCTTGATGATGAACCGTATCAAGGATTTTGACATATGACTTGCGAGCCGAACCATAAATAAAAGAACCATAATCCAATTTAGATCGAACCAGCGATCTATATAGATTAAGTAAAACGTCGCACTCAGCACCCCAGTCGGTTTTGGCTACGACTTTTAAAATATTTAATGCCTTTAGGCATTTTTTTTTAACATTTTGATATGGGGAAGAAAGGTGAGATTTGAATCGAATATTAAACCCAGAAAACTAGTTATTTTATAGGATTGTTATATAATGTAAGTTCGGGATCTGGATGCATTTTTCTTTTGTTGCAAAAATGCATGCCAACAGTTTTGGCAGTGGAGAATTTAAAACCATTCTCCATTGCCCATTTTTCTAATCTATTTAAACATAACTTTAGAAAATCGTCAACATATAGCGAACCATCAATATTATCTTTCAAGACTTGAGCAAGACTATTAATTTGTATACTGAATAAAGTAACAGAAAGGATGCTACCTTGATGAACACCCATTTCTTGTTCAAAAGGGTCAGATAGAGTTGAATTCACACGAACTTTAAATTCTCTATCAGACAAAAAATTTGAAATGAATGTAGGAAGTCTACCTTTCAACCCCATATCAAAAAGATCTTTTAAAATGCCATATTTCCATGTTGTGTCGTAAGCTTTTTCTAGATCGAAAAATATCGACACAACATGTTCATTTTTGGCGAATGCGTTTCTTATGTATGTTCGAAACGCACCAGATGATCTAGGGTACTTCGCCCTTGTCTAAAGCCACATTGGATATTGGAAAGAAGTTGTTTGATTCTAAAAACCAGACAAGGCGATCATTGATCATCCTTTCCATGGTTTTACAAAGACATCTTGTGAGGGCTATAGGCCGATAGTTAGACGCTTCTGAGTGATCTTTTCCTGGTTTTGGAATAGGCACAACAGTGGCCATTTTCCAAATAGATGGTAAGTCATCCGTTTCCCAAATGTTGTTAAGAAGAATCAGAAGACATTGGAGAGAAGATTGCGGCAGATGTTTGAGAAGTTGATAATGGATGTCATCTGGACCACATGCTGTATCGTGAGATTTGTTCAATAAAGTTTTTAGCTCTTCGAAAGAAAAAGGTTTATTATAGTCTTCTAAATTTTTTGACAGGAAATTAAGTTTTGATTTTTCTTTTTGAATTTTGATCCGCTGAAAATTGGGTTGATAATTTTCAGCAGAGG
Source organism: Limnoperna fortunei (assembly GCA_944474755.1). NCBI lineage: Eukaryota > Metazoa > Mollusca > Bivalvia > Mytilida > Modiolidae > Limnoperna > Limnoperna fortunei. The sequence continues at coordinate 39,846,496 of OX104124.1, forward strand.
AGTTTTTACCTTTAATTTTACGAATCATGTTCCAAATTTTATTCATAGGGTATGGTTGTTTAATTTAGAAACAAAGTTACGCCAAGAGGTGCGTCGTCTTTGTTTCGTTACCCTGCGAGCTTTTGCTCGAAAAATTCGGAATTGGTTAAGATTATTTTGAGTTGGATGTTTATTAAATCGTCGTTCGGCCTTTTTCCGGTCTTTAATAGCGTCCTCACAGCTGTCATCGAACCATGGTATACTAGGATGTTTTGGATTTGTCGAGGTCCTAGGAATTGTTTCATCAGCAATTGAAATAAGTGTTTCATTGAATTTTAAAATTGGATCAGAAATAGTTTCAAAAGTATCCGAGTTAAGCCGCTCTATACAGAGTTGTTCAAATAGAGGCCAATTGGCTTTGATAAATTTATACCGAGCGGCTCGTTCTGTAACGGAGGAGTGCAAAGATTCCAATATAATGGGAAAGTGATCACTGCCAGAGATCGTCATGGACTTTCCATGAGAAATCGGACAACAGAGAAGGATCTGCTATTGTAAGATCAATAGCCGAATATGATCCATTTCCAGGATGTAAATCGGCTGGTCACGCCGAGCCCTTAACAAGCTTGTCGTCGTTATTCTTACCACTTGAATACATCTTGTAAGGTTTAATTCCAAAGTTGTTCAGTTACAAGCTGTTAAGAAGGCGGTGGCTCATGGGTCAATCAAGTTTCGAACGGTTGTTTCGCCAGTTAATTCTGGCACGAAGCTTGCGTTCGTGAAGAAATTCATCTATTTGAGTATACCACCCTTGGAACACCTGATGCTTTCTGCTGGTGATCCACAGAGACCAAGCATCGTCCCTGTTGGCACTCCGTGGCGGATAGGTGACAAGGGTGGTGAACTGCATTTCTTCAACATGGCTTCCGATACACCTTTAGTGCAAACAAGTTCCAAAAAAAGAAAAAATGACATTCCGCTTGAAGACATAGTTGATGATGAGCACTGGACAAGATTCATTGTATTAGCTAGCAAGGATCCTAACAAACCTTTATGCAAAGTTTCTCCATTTGTTATAGAAAAAAACCATCAAGAGTTGTGCAGGAGACGTTAAAAACGTCACTAAAATGAAATCTGGCTCTTTACTCATTGAAGTTTCTAAAAAAAAGCAATCCGTAAATTTATTACAATTACATAAAATTTTAGATTTGGAAACTACATCAACGCCTCACAGAACATTAAATTCCTGTCAGGGTATTATTCATTACAGAGACGATGATCTCTCTGAACTGACAGATTAAGAAATTTGTCTTGAACTGAAACCTCAGGGTGTTGCAAAAGTAAAAAGATTTATTGCAAAAAGACAAAATCAACAAATTAAACTTAATACCTTTCTTTTAAATTTCAATACTCCATCTGTCCCTAAATCAATCAAAATTGGACTGTACAATATTAAAGTCAGCGCATACATTCCAAATCCTGTGCGCTGCTTTAACTGTCAGAAATTTGGCCACGGAAAAGGACAATGTAGAGGCTCCTTGGTATGCTTTAAATGTGCAGAGGTAGGACATGAGGGCTTTACCTGCACAAATAATCCAAAGTGTGCCAATTGTGGTGAAGCCCACATGTCCTCGTCCAAGGATTGTGCTCACTTCAAAAAAGAAAAAGAAATTCAAAAATTAAAAACCGAAAAAAATATCACATACCCTGAGGCACGTCGCCTCTTCAATTCAAACAATCTCTCGTCTCCTGCATCAACGTCATACGCCAGTGTGGCCAAACGCGTTCTCACTACAGTTGAAACGCAGACAATTATCACCTGGCCTATTGACAAAAAAGAACCTTTCAAATTAGCAGTTCGGACAACAGACAAAATAATTCAATCTTCCAGGAGATCTTCATCCTCTCAAAGTGCTGCATCTTCGGCGCCATCTACATCATCAACTAATTCTTCAAGCAGCCCAAAAAAAAAATTCAAAAAATACTATTTCCAACTCAAATTCTTCAAATTCTAATAAAAACTTGAATCAAAAAGGAGATCGTACTCCAAAACTGCTGCGGGATCCCATTAAGGTCCACAACAGGTTTGGGGGTCTGGATCGTCTGGACACCACTGTCTGGGGCGATCCCATGGATACACTACCCCCAGATACTGGATCTAAGGGTATATCCCCCGGCAGAAACCGGCGGAATAGCCCCAAAAAATCTGTCAACTATTCCCCTATTCGCAAACCATAATGGGTACAATAATACAATGGAATTGTCGAGGTCTTAAGATTAATTTTCTTGAAATTACATTATTAGTTCAAGCCTTTCTTCCTGTTGCATTTTGCCTCCAAGAGTCCCACCTAAAACGAAGTGATAATATATCTTTAAAAAACTACTCTATATACAGCACATATGTAGAGGAGAATGTTAGAGCTGCTGGCGGCTCTACCATTCTGGTAAAAGATCAAGTTCTACATAGCCCTGTAGATCTCAACACTGATCTTCAGGCGGTTGCTGTTAGAATATCTTTAGACAAAACAATTACTTTATGCTCTGTGTATATCCCTCCAAATTCTTCATTAAATTTAAATCAGTTGAAACATCTTACTGATCAGCTTCCGGCCCCTTATATATTACTTGGGGACTTCAATGGACACAACCCTTTATGGGGCAGTAACACAATAAACGATAAAGGTAAAATTATTGAAGGCTTAATGAATCAGGAAGATCTGTGTATTTTTAATGATGGTTCAAATACATATTTACATCCTGGGAATGGATCATATTCGGCTATTGATCTTACAATAGCAGATCCTTCTCTGTTGCCCGATTTCTCATGGAAAGTCCATGACGATCTCTGTGGCAGTGATCACTTTCCCATTATCTTGGAATCTTTACACTCTTCAAACACAGAACGAGTCGCTCGGTATAAATTTTGCAAGGCCAATTGGCCTCTATTTGAACAACTCTGTATAGAGCGACTTAACTCGGATACTTTTGAAACTATTTCTGATCCAATTTTAAAATTCAATGAAACACTTATTTCAATTGCTGACGAAACTATTTCTAAGACCTCGACAAATCCAAAACATCCTAGTAAACCATGGTTCGATGACAGATGTGAGGACGCTATTAAAGACCGGAAAAAGGCCGAACGACGCTATAATAAACACCCAACTCAAAACACTGCACGAAAAATCGTCTTTTGTTCACATTTTGTCAAGCCCAAAATATTATCAAAAGTTCACCTATCTCCGAAGTCCATATTTTGTTAAATTTTGTGGTAGAAAAGGCAACCTTTGACCTTTTGTATTTGAGAAATGTGAACGACAGACAATATTTGATCTTTCATTAAAATTAAAAGATGAATGACATGTCATCTTTGACATTTCGTTCAAACTGAAAGGTGAAAGATATATTTACTGGAAAATTTTGTGTACACTGACAGGTGGACGACAGGTCATCTGCGACATTTGTTCCTAATAAAAGAGGAACGATATGTAATCTCAGAAATTTTGTTGATACTGACAGGTGGATGAAAGGTCACCCATGACATTACAAGTCCACCACAAATCATCTACAACGACATATCCTGTGACATTTGATCATAATAATTTAAAATGTGAAGAATTTTTTATATTGTCGGTGTTGACAGTTTAATGACATTTTGCTGCAATATCAAATAAATAATACAAAACTTTGATATTTTTATATTTCCTAGTAGTGGTACAGTATTGTATCAATATTGATCTCAATTCCAAAATCTTCAAAAATACTGTAATGTTAAACTAATGAGAAATTCAGTGTCATACAATATTGAGCAATGTCATGAATTTCAGGCGTATACTTTTGAACTTAAAAACGCTCCTGTGATTTAACTGACACCTTTAAAATGGACTTTAGGGTACTTTAGAAATTTACAGTTTTACTCTACTAATAGGTGTGTTATAGACTAATTTATAATTAAAAAACTGTTCATTTGTCTAAATTCATAATGAAAGGGCAATAACTCCTATAAAGAGTCATCTTGCAATTTTGGACTAAGCCATCATTTGTAGGGCTTCTATTGCTGATCATTTGTGCAATTTACAGTTTTAATCTAGCTACTATAGTTTTCAAGTTACAGGACAAAAATGGAAAATTTCATAACAAAATTGTCATTTAAGGGCAATAACCCCTATAAGGAGTCATCTGACAATTTCAGACCAATTAAATGAATTGTAGGGCTTTTTTTGCTGATCATTTTTGCAATTTATTATTTCACTCTAGCTGTTATGGTTTTTAAGTTATAGGACAAAAACGGAAAATTTCATAAAAAAATGCAATTTAAGGGCAATAACTCCTATAAGGAGTCATCTGACAATTTCAGACTTGATAGTAATTTGTAGGGCTTGTATTGCTGATCATTTTTGCTATTAACAGTTTCACTCTAGCTGTTACAGTTTTTAAGTTACAGGACAAAAACGGAAAATTTCATAAAAAATTGTCATTTATGGGCAATAACTTATTTAAGGAGTTGTCTGACAATTTCAGACCAATCAAGTGAATTGTAGGGTCTTTATTGCTGATCATTTGTGCAATTTACAGTTTCCATCTAGCTGCTATAGTTTTCAAGTTACAGGACAAAAACGGAAAATTTCATAAAAAATTGCCATTTAAGGGCAATAACTCCTATAAGAAGTCATCTGACAATTTCAGACCAAATCAGTGAATTGTAGGGCTTGTATTGTTGATCATTTTTGCTATTTACAGTTTTACTCTAGCTGTTATAGTTTTAAAGTTACAGGACAACAAGTGTGGACACAGAAAAACGTCTCGCCTGAATTCCGCATCAGTAACGAAAATAAATTTCGTCATAAGCATTACGTAAATAGCATTAATTATGAGCAGTGGCCTGTATACCAATTATTGTCACCATACTATGCATAGTTACAGAGGAACTGTCCTAATACAAAAACTTTAACGAAGTCGCTGAACCGTTAAATTGAGGTCAAGGTCAGGTGACACCTACCAGACAATCATTTACTATTCATCAGCAACCTATATACCAAATATTGTCATCCTACCATGCTTGGTTACAGGGGAACAGCAGTAACCTAAAAACTTTAACGTAGTCACTGGACCGTGAAATTGAGGTCAAGGTCAAATGGCACCTACCAGACAGTCATGTACTATTCATCAGCAACCTATACACCAAATATTGTCATCCTACCATGTGTAGTTACAGAGGAACTGTCATAACCCAAAAACTTTAACGTAGTCGCTGGACCGTGAAATTGAGGTCAAGGTCAGGTGACACCTACCAGACAGTCATGTACTAGTCATCAGCAACCTATACACCAAATATTGTCATCCTACCATGAGTAGTTACAGAGGAACTGTCGTAACCCAAAAACTTTAACGTAGTCGCTGGACCGTGAAATTGAGGTCAAGGTCAGGTGACACCTACCAGACAGTCATGTACTAGTCATCAGCAACCTATACACCAAATATTGTCATCCTACCATGAGTAGTTACAGAGGAACTGTCGTAACCCAAAAACTTTAACGTAGTCGCTGGACCGTGAAATTGAGGTCAAGGTCAGGTGACACCTACCAGACAGTCATGTACTAGTCATCAGCAACCTATACACCAAATATTGTCATCCTACCATGCGTAGTTACAGAGGAACTGTCGTAACCCAAAAACTTTAACGTAGTCGCTGGACCGTGAAATTGAGGTCAAGGTCAGGCGACACCTACCAGACAGTCATGTACTAGTCATCAGCAACCTATACACCAAATATTGTCATCCTACCATGAGTAGTTACAGAGGAACTGTCGTAACCCAAAAACTTTAACGTAGTCGCTGGACCGTGAAATTGAGGTCAAGGTCAGGTGACTGACTGGCAAGTACTCATCATAAGCTACCTCTGGACCAAATTTGATGGACCTAGGGCTTGGGCTTACAAAGATATGAAGCAAGATGTCAAGTGTTTACGCCGCCGCCGCCAGCGCCGCCGCCGGATTCCCATACATATGTCTCGCCTCCAGCGACTTTCGTCGCAGGCGAGACAAAAACGGAAAATTTCATAAACAATTACCATTTAAGGGCAATAACTCATATAAGGAGTCATCTGACAATTTCAGACCAATCAAGTGAATTGTAGGGCTTTTATTGCTGATCATTTTTGCCATTTACAGTTTCACTCTACCTCATATAGTTTTCAGGTTATATTGTAAATACCAAAAATTTTGTCAAAAAAGGGCAATAACTCCTACAAGACGCCAATACACAACTTCGCACTAATAGCAACTATTGTAGACCTTAATGTGCTGATCAATTTGAAGTAACGGTTTTCTCTATAGCTATTATAGTTTTTTAGATAATGATCAAAAACCTGTGTTGACCCCCATGTTCTATTTTTAGTAACAGCGGCCATATTTGTCTGTTGATCAACACCCTGGGTATAAACTTGAAACTAGGAACCCTAAGGATGATTGTGGCCAAGTTTGAAAAAAATTGGCCCAGTGGTTTCAGAGGAGAAGATTTTTGAAAAAGTTTACGACGGACGACGGACGCCAAGTGATAGCAAAAGCTCGTGAGGTAAAAATACAGCACTATACTATTGTAACCTCACTTGATCTAAGAATCTTTAAAGAGCTTAAATATTACCATTTATAAGAAAAAATCTAACATATATATGAAAAAAGAAAATGTAAAACTCGTTATTAATTTGCTTTAGAAGGGGTTGATCACAAATTTGTCCAAGATGAGAAAGAAAATGGTTACGAAATTAAACATTTAACTACACGAAAACAATGACCGAATTCATACAAAACTTAACATCTAATACAAACTACATATTGCTTGAATCCTAGCATTCCTCTTTAAATGTTTTGATAACTGGTATATGTTTTCAGAGTAAGTCCTCTCATCTTTGGAATACACACACGATTTATACAAGACAGCAACTTAAAAATGCCTATAAAATTTTCAAAAGGTCACAGCAGTATCAGAAATATATTAAATATACTGCCATAATGCCACAAAACCAGTATGTTTGCTTCCCTATTTCTTACTCAAATTCTAAATTTTTGTTAACGTTGTCTTCATTTAAGTCATCCTAACCTGAATTTGCCTCAAAACAGTGCTTCAGTACCTTCTAAATTGTTATACAATTTTGATAGAATATAAATCAATTTTCTCATATGATCAAAATAAAATTTCAGTTTTTCAAAACTAATGTCATTTTGATTTTAACTATGTAACTAATTGTCGCATCATCAGTCAATAAATTAATGTCGCAAACTCTTATATTGCATTCTAATAAATGCTTATGGACTTGTCTGTCAGAAATAACTTTTTCATTTCATGTTGCATTCTAAATTTATACCATCTATGTATTTATATCTAACACAATGGCTTGCTCAGATTTGCTTGGTGTATAAACTGTGTAATCTAAGAGTAGCGGCTTCACTGGTTTGTGTACACCTTTTCTCCCAATGGCCCCGTGCGGGATCCGGGTGGCTAAAAGAATAGACCGCAGTCGCGCTAGCTTGTCGTAAAAGGCGACTAAATAGCGCCCAGTACCCTGACCGGCGTGTCAGGTCGGTTTGCCTAAAGACCGACTGGGATGTGTGCCCCAGGTGGTTGAATGGGGTAACCCTGTGTTGGGAAAAATGCCACGTTCCTCGCACGTTAAAGAACGCTGCTGTAGTATTCGCTATGAGTAGGGATTTCGATCCCGCTACAGGAGGCTAAATTGCCCGACCCTATCCATCCTCCCATTTGCCAGTGGCAATCTAAAATCCGTTACCCCTTTTTTTCCTTGTGTCCCATCCCATTTTCATTCATCATCATTTCATGTTCATTTTTATCATCCATTTCATGTTCATCGCCTGAATATAGCTGAAATATTGCTGCTCGGGCGTTAAACACCATTAATCAATCAATCAATCTTTTCTCCCAATGCAATGAGTAGCGGATTCACTGATTCGTGTGCACGCTTTCTCCCAATGCAATGAGTAGCGGATTCACTGGTTCGTGTGCACGCTTTTTCCCAAAGCAAGGGATTAGGGGCTCACTGGTTTGGGTGCATGCTTTCTCCCAATGCAAGGAGTAGCTGCTTCATTTGTTTGTGTGCACGCTTTTGCCCAAAGCAAGGAGTAGCAGCTTCACTGGTTTGTGTGCACGCTTTCTCCCAATGCAAGGAGTAGCGGCTTCACTAGTTTGTGTGCATGCTTTCTCCCCAAGGGCAGCGGCTTCACAGAATTGTGTGCACACTCCAATTAAAAAACAGAAGCTTAGTGTGCACGCTTTCTCCTAGGTATTGCAGCTCATTTACCAATAAATTAAGCATGTCATTGTAACTTCATTTTTGCAATAAGAACAAGAGCATCAGAAAGAATATTACCTCCAAACTAATCAACTATTGTTTAATATTTTCCTAATACTGTAATGATATTTTGACTATTCTATAACTAGTACATATTGTTGACAACTAGAGAATTTCAATTCAGTGACTACAAACTTCACATTCAATCATTAATATGCTTATATTTCCTTTGCAAGAATCTTGCACTTCTCTGGTATTTTACCATGTTTGAAAACAAAGTCTCTTTCTTTAAGATATTGATTATTTTCACTAGGAACAACTGTTTCTTCTCTAAATGTTCTATACTCTTGGTGACCACTTCAAGTTCAAATATGATTTGTTTTTCTGTACCTGAAATGGAATGCAAAATTGAAACAATCAAAATATTTTATAACTACAGCCAACAGAAAAATGATATCATAACGTGTTTAAAGTTGGACCAGAAAATGATTTTTGATGGCAAATATTTTGATGTGACTGTATACCATACAAGTAAAATTTGTATTAAAATTGACTGAAACCTAGTAAACAAGTTTGACATGTCAAAATTCAAACAGCAAAATTTCCAAGTGACAGTGTCATACCAGAGTCGGCGAAAATCCTCGGTACGGTCTGCCAAAATATGACTAGGTCCAGTATTTTGATCCCATGTGACGGTCCCAATGACCGACACACAAAAATCACTATTGTTGTTTTATTTCTATACTTCATCAGATGTATGACAGCCAAGTTCTGGTACAGGTTTCCATTATTTATTCTGTTGCCAGATTTTGGGAGATAAAAAACCCCCACACAATTCAAACTTTTGATCTTTATATCTACCCAGTAATTTAGGGCAGAAACATTTTAATACAGGAAGTAGAACATACATGTAAATTCAATTAAAATTTTACCTGCTTTTGATTCTTTGCTTTGTGTCCCCTTACTCTTCTTGCTTTAACCATTTCTTTCTTCATTCTTGTAAACTCCTTTGTAAAATTAAATGTAAAAATTAAAATAAGTACTTATGAAAAGTAAAAACTAAAACTAAACTAAGCAACATATCCTATGAACAGCTGTGTCTGGCATGAAAGCACGATACATTTACCCCCATTCAGGTATCAGAGGCCTCGGTAGCCGAGTGGTTAAGGTAGTTCGTCTACTATTGATCATATGGACTGTCAACACTGAGGTTGCTGGTTCGAGTCAAACTGCGGGTAGGGTGTAATAGACTTCAATATTAATTGTACAAGGATTGCCAGTTTTCCTACTGAAGGTCGGGGGTTTCTCCGGGTACTCCAGCTTCCTCCCCCCCCCCCAATAAATACATAGGAGTAGGCGGGGCTTTATTACCGTAGTATAATATTTGGGTTATTCAATGGAATTTATGTAAATTATGTTACAACACCTCCCCCCTACCTCCTTTGTAAATCTCATCAGATGAATGCTCCTGGATCAATAACTGAGTAGGAGTCAAACATGTTTAACATAGAGATAATAATATTTGTAAGAATCGCCAGAAGTTATTATTTTTAATAAGCTGATAATTTATTGTGGCTAACCATTCCTTCAATGAATCTTCATGTATTTAGACATCTTGTCGAAGCAATTTCTTGTCCTGCTGCAAACCACAAAACGGGAGGATCTATGAAATATAGTAAACACATCTCCATAACTGAGCTTCAATGGTTCAGTTATACATGTTTTGATGATTGTGTACTTTCATACCAAAATCTGCTAAGGTTTAGGTTAGCAATATTTACCTACAAAAACACAATATATAAATAATATTCAAAGAAATACACGGTTTATATTGGAGAACTATATTCGTCGATAATGAGAAGCAGTCCAAATGAACGATACATAAAATGATATCATAACACTAGGCATTTACATTGTATAAATATATGTAGTCATTAAATTTTATAAATTAATAAGCATATGTTGGCCCAATTCTTTGATTACTTTATATTTTGTCCTATACAGAGTATTAATGTATATCAAGCCACAAGAATGTAAATTATGTATTGATGAATAAAATGATGACCTTTTGGCAGATTTGTATCTTTGTATCACAATTTTAGTACCTTAAGGCGGTATCAAGTCAGTTCGCCCCTGACTTATGTTTCAACCAGATAACTGTTCGCTCTGGGTTGTTTCCCCACAGTAAAATATATAATACTTTACATATATAGCCTTTTGACGATGTTTTTTTAAGATGATAAGTTTATGCAAAATACTACGACCTCATTGATATTTTGGTGTTTCAGTAGATACATTATATTGTACCTAGTGTTTAAAATTGTTATTTTTTAAAATAACTTCAAAACTTGTAAAATGTGTTTATTACTTTATCTTTCTCTAATTTTGACGTAATATTTCAACCGCTTGACCGGTGTGGAAAAAATATTTCTCGTCACTAGTGAATTTATTGTTATCAGCATTTGATTGGTTAAAAATAATAACGTCACAATAAGAACTCATGACGTCATAAACAAAACACCTTCAATTTCCCGCGTATTCACGTCATGAACGTAAAATTGGGGTTGGGAGAATTTGTACTTCGTTTCGCAAATTTACTACTTTTTAAAATTAGAGAAACAGAATCTTACATTAGTACTCTTGGATTATCGGATTTCTCCAATCTCGATAGTTAAATTATGGAAATTTAAGTCCTCGCCAAGGCTCGGACTTAAAATTCCATAATTTAACTATCTCGATTGGAGAAATCCGATAATCCACTCGTACCAATGTAAGATCCTATATTTAATGTTAGGCCAAACAAAAAAATATGTTTGTTTCCGGTTACATAGAATTATCAAATAGGTAGGTACTCATAGGACGATTTTTTTGTTTGGGAATCGTGTTGGTTAAATTAGTAATGTTGGGGCGGAAGTATGAAAATATAACTAAAACCCAGAACAATACCGGGAGTTTTCCAGTTCAAAGTAACCTCCCTTAAAAACACAAAAAAAAACTTTAGGGTCGGCTTCAAAAAAATAGGTAGGTTCGGGTAACGGGAAACACAGATATTTTTTTTTTTGGCCATATATCAGTTTCTGAGGCAAAATGACCCCCCCCCCCCCCCACGGCTTAAAAGGGGTATTTAAAATTTTATTTTATTTATAAATTGTATTATAATGAAAAAGTATGTAATTTTACACTGTACACTTACCAAAATTTAAATTGAATAACTATAAAACATAAATTATATTAAGATACTACAGATTCTACTTACACAAAATACAAGGCCACAGTGCACATGGCTTCGTGCGTTTGCGCGTGTGCCGGAATCGATATCATTAACCACATTATATTATTTTTATTTAAATATTGTACTTAAAATTGTACTTGCTTCTGTATGTGTGTGTGGGGGGGGGGGGGGGGAGGGTAGATGAAGGGTTAGTTTCTAACTGTTTGAATAATAATGACTTTTATATGCAATATCTGTCATTTTCTAATGTTCAGATTGTAAAAAGAAACTACTAAAATTGAAGAGGATTTAGAGTACTTGCAAATGAATTTTTTTTTTCAGATGCTATTAACAGATACATGTACTGCCAGACAAAAGAAGCAGGAAAACGCTGCTATCCATAACGACAATCTAGACGTCTAGAAAAAGCAGAAAACATCACTTGAACGGGAAAAAAGAAGTATGTTACGATAATACTTTTTTCAGTCTTGAATTTCTTTGAGTGTATAAATAAAAAGGAGATGATCAGAATACACATGTTAAAAGCGAATCACAACCTTCACTGATGAGCAAATGCTTACTAATTTAATATGGAGTGTTCTAAATGACAAGTTCGAAACAGTAGAAAGCAACTGTTAACTTTCAACCATTAGCTGTTATGTTTTTTTTTTAAATTGACATTGTTGTTAATTGTTATAATGTAAATAAAAACACTGTTTGCTGTTTAATAATACTAGTCAGAACACTGTTTACTGTTTTACAGATTTTTTCTGTTATCTGTTAATTCATTTTAATCACCACTTATTTCAATGTAATTGAGTCTCCATATGAAGGGAGGGATATACATAAGATCACATACTAGTTACTATGGAAACACTGATTAATTAATGCATTTTTAACCGTATCGCCCTTTGATGAGATTCTGCTGTTATCTGTTTTTTCGATTTATGAACTCACTGTATTATGTTTTCTCATGTAAATTGCTGTTATCTGTTAGTGTTATCATTATTTTAAATTTACTGTTATTTTGGGAAAAATATACAAATTGTTACCATGTTAATGATCCCCCCTCCAGCCCCCTCAGCTCCCAAATGTTCAGTTTTATGGATGTTTTATGCAAAATGTCAACATGTATTATTATTAAATAATGTGCCACATATCATTTTAGTTATGTCTAGATCTGTAACACACACATACACTGTATATATATTTTTCAGAAAGCCAAGCGGATAATAGCTGCACTAGACAATATGGAGATCAGAGATATCAAGAAGATAAGACCCGTCTTAATGGCCTATATATGTCCTCATATGACATGTATGCGGAATGTCAAGATGGATTTATTACACACTAGACATCTTCGAAGTTGGATAAATTTATAGAATAAAAGATAAAATTAGACTGTAAATTTATTGACATTTCTTCAACCAAAAGCAGAAAGGACAGAAAATGAGCAACCAGAAATGAACTAGAACACCTTCCTCTTGGATTGTAAAACAGATTGAAAAATGTACATATTGACATAATGAGCATTTATTCAATAAATCGTTAAATTGTTTCTTTTTTATGTAATATTTATCCACTTGAAAATGAGAAATTTGTAACACCTTTGGGATTAATTGCCATTAGACAAGCCTGTCAGCTCAGTGATATATAATTGTACATTAGCTAGTACACTTTTAACTCTACTTTCTTAATGATGTGTCATCTTGAATTCCTTGACCATTGTTCAAGTTAGTGGTCATCCTATTGATACAAATTCAACAGTCCAATATTGGATCTTAAGTGAGCACAGTGTGAGCAATATTTCTAGAGTAAAACTTGCACAAACTTTTCATTGGACTAGACATGTTCTTTTTTATCACAAGACTATTGTTGATAATGTAAGTGAGCAATAATGCTCACTGTTTTACAAAATGAGAGGTCAAGGTGGACATTTGTGGAATGCTGATTCTGGATAGGTTGAAAAAACCAAATCCACATGAGCCGACCTGTGCATGTCCATTTTGTAATATTATCCATGCAAAATATGGACATTCATAACCTTTTGACCATATTTTAGATTATAACAAGTAACCTTTTGTGCAATTTTTTGTAATTTCATCAATACAAAAGGAGACCTTTTGGATTTTAAATTTGGTCAAAATACCATATGACCTTGCTCTTTTGGTTTTGAAAATAGCATCTGTGGCCTACCTTTCATCACCTTTTTTTGTTGATATATGATCTTTTTATTATCTTTTGTCGACAACAGATTATATTTTGGAAAAAAGGTCATATTTTGTTGTTCACCTTTTGAACACATTTTAGATCTGGAAAGGTGAACTTTGCAACACCTTTTGTCAAATCAAAAGTGGGCCATTTCGACTGACTGTCAAAAAGGTATACAAAAAGATGATCTTTTAGATCTTTTGTATTTTTTAAAAATGTGTTCAAAAGACAACAAAATGTATTCAAAATTGGGACTTTTGGATACCTTTTGACTATCTTAAAAGTTATTGTTTCGTGCAGTGATATAATCTTAACCATTTCCGAATTTTTCGAGCGAAAGCTCGCAGGGTAACGAAACAAAGACGACGCACTTCTTGGCGTAACTTTGTTTCTAAACTGAATAACCATACCCCCATGAATAAAATTTGGAACATGATTCGTAAAATTAAAGGTAAAAACAGTAAAACAAATGTCCATCATCTAAAGGATGGACAAGACTTGTTAACATCAGAGTCAGACGCATCAAATAAATTGGCCGAAACATTTGCAACACACTCCTCTGCTGAAAATTATCATCCCACTTTTCAGCGGATCAAAATTCAAAAAGAAAAATCAAAGCTTAATTTCCAGTCAAAAAATTTAGAAGATTATAATAAACCTTTTTCTTTGGAAGAGCTAAAAACTTCATTGAACAAATCTCACGATACAGCATGTGGTCCAGATGACATCCATTATCAACTTCTCAAACATCTGCCACAATCTTCACTCCAATGTCTTTTAAATCTTCTTAACAACATTTGGGAAACGGGTGACTTACCATCTATTTGGAAAATGGCCACTGTTGTGCCTATTCCAAAACCAGGAAAAGATCACTCGGAAGCGTCCAACTATCGGCCTATAGCCCTCACAAGCTGTCTTTGTAAAACCATGGAAAGGATGATCAACGATCGCCTTGTCTGGTTTTTAGAATCGAACAACCTAATCTCGAATATTCAGTGTGGATTCAGACAAGGTCGTAGTACTATTGATCATCTGGTGCGTTTCGAAACATATATTCGAAACGCATTTGCCAAAAACGAACATGTTGTGTCTATCTTTTTCGATTTAGAAAAAGCATATGACACAACATGGAAATATGGTATTTTAAAAGATCTTTTTGATATGGGGTTGAAAGGTAGACTTCCTACCTTTATCTCAAACTTTTTATCTGACAGAGAATTTAAAGTTAGGGTCAATTCTACGTTATCTGACCCTTTTGTACAGGAAATGGGTGTTCCCCAGGGCAGCATCCTTTCTGTCACTTTATTTAGTATTAAAATTAATAGCCTTGCTCAAGTTTTAAAAGATAATATTGATGGTTCTCTATATGTTGACGACTTCCTCATATGTTACCGAGGGAAAAATATGAATAATATCGAACGTCAGCTGCAGTTGTGTTTAAATAGAATAGAGAAATGGGCAATGGAGAATGGTTTTAAATTCTCCACTGCAAAAACTGTTGGGATGCATTTTTGTAATAAACGTAAGATGCATCCTGATCCTGAATTAAAATTATATAATAATCCTATCAAAATTGTAAAAGAAACTACTTTTCTTGGTCTCGTATTTGATTCAAGGCTAACCTTTCTTCCCCATATCAAAATGTTAAAAAATAAATGCCTAAAGGCATTAGATATTTTAAAAGTCGTATCCAGCACCGACTGGGGTGCTGAATGTGATGTTTTACTCAATCTATATAGATCGCTGGTTCGATCGAAATTGGATTACGGTTGTTTTATTTATGGTTCTGCTCGCAAGTCATATGTCAAAATCCTTGATACTATACATCATCAAGGATTGCGACTATGCCTTGGAGCTTTCAGAACCACACCTGTTGAGAGTTTATATGTAGAAGCAGGCGAGCCTTCTTTGTATCAAAGAAGAATAAAGCTCGCTTTGCAATATGCAACCAAATTAAAGGCATATCCTGGCAACCCGGTCCACGACTGTGTTTTCAAACGGTGATAAAGTCGCCTCGGCCGCTGTCTTCGGAGAGCGTGTTGAAACTCGCCGCCTTCCGTCTGCCTCATCTGTATTTACAGCAGAGGCGCAAGCTATTCTCCTTGCGATGAAAATAGTTGCTTCGTCAGACGAATGCAAATTTATTGTCTGCTCCGATTCCCTGTCTTGTTTACTGGCTATTGAAAATTTCAAAATTAAAATATCCTTACATTTTAAAAATTATTCAAATCTACAAATCTCTTGTTGCTTTGGGAAAAGAGATTATCTTCTTCTGGATTCCTAGTCATGTCGGAATCCATGGAAACACAGTCGTGGATCAGGAGGCTAAAAATGCATTAAAGGATTCCATCACTAACTGTAATATTCCTTTTACCGATTTTAAAGCGTTGATTTTTAAATATATTTCTAATTTGTGGCAGAGTGATTGGGATCTCCAAGTTCATAATAAACTTCATGAGATCCAGCCACTACTGCACACAAATAATTTTAAATGTTTTAGAGGTCGAAGAGACCAAGTTGTTTTAACAAGATGTCGTCTTGGTCATACCAGGACGACACATAATTATATTTTAAACAATGAGCCACGACCCGAAGGTGTGCCATGCAACAGTTCATACACCATTAAGCATGTCTTGATGGACTGTGTGGACGTGGCCCACATTCGGGAACGTTTCTATAGTGCAGATACGTATTTTAATTTATTTAAAACTGTCGCAGGCGACACAATTTTAAAGTTCTTAAAGGAAATTAATTTATTTAATAAAATTTAATTTCACTATTAATTGTGATACTTCATATTTTTTATTGTTTTAACTACCATTTTTATCTGTGTATATTCTCATATTATTGTATGAGATCACGTTTTAGTATAAGAAGGAGGCATGACGTTCTACTAATTTAAAAATTATGGTTTTCACGTCCTGAATGTAGCTGAAATATTGCTTGCTGGACGTTAAACATCAATCAATCAATCAATCAATCAATCAATCAATCAATCAATCCAGGATGTAAATATATATTAGTTCCATCGTTAAAAATGCACAGATCTTCCTGATTTATCAAGCCTTCAATAAGTTTACCTTTGTCGTTTATTGTGATACTGCCCCATAAAGGGTTGTGTCCGTTGAAGTCCCTAAGTAATATATAAGGGATCGGATGCTGATCAGTAAGATGTTTCAACTGATTTAAATTTAATGAAGAATTTGGAGGGATATACACAGAGCATAAAGTAATTGTTTTGTCTAAAGATATTCTAACAGCAACCGCCTGAAGATCAGTGTTGAGATCTACAGGGCTATGTAAAACTTGATCTTTTACAAGAATGGTAGAGCCGCCAGCAGCTCTATCATTCTCGTCTGCATATGTGCTGTATATAGAGTAGTTTTTTAAAGATATGTTATCACTTCGTTTTAGATGGGATTCTTGGAGGCAAAACGCAACAGGAAAAAAGGCCTGAACTAATAAAGTAATTTCAAGAAAATTAATCTTAAGACCTCGACAATTCCATTGTATTATCGTACCCATTATGGTCTGCGAATAGGGGAATAGTTGACAGTTTTGTTGGGGCTATTCCGTTTGGGGATCTACTTTTAGATCCAGTATCTGGGGGTAGTGTATCCATGGGATCGCCCCAGATAGCAGTGTCTAGATTATCTAGACTTCCAAACCTGTTGTGGACCCCAATGGGATCCCGAAGCAGTTTTGAAGTTCTATCTCCTTTTTTATTCGCGTTTGCATTTGAATTAGAGGTAACGTTTGAATTTTGTGGGGTGCCTGAAGAAGAAGTTGATGGTTTATTTTGATTTGATGTCGAAGAAGTAGAAGTTTGAGATGAGGAAGATTTCCGGGATGAAATGATTTTGTCAGTTGTTTCAACTGGAAGTCGTTCTGGGTCTTTTTTACCAATAGGCCAGGTGATCATAGTTTGCGTTTCCGATGTTACATAAACGCGTTTGGTCACGCTGGCGTATGCTGTGGCAGAAGATGATGGATTGCTCGCCGAACTGTACAGACGACGAGCCTCAGGGTAGGTGATGTTTTTTTCGGTTTTTAATTTTTGGATTTCCTTTTCTTTTCTAAAGTGCAGTCATTTGAGGAGGACATGTGGGCTTCACCACAGTTAGCACATTTTGGGGTTTTAGTGCAGGTAAAGCCCTCATGCCCTGGCTCTGCACACCTAAAACATACGAGTGTTCCTTTACACTGTCCTTTTCCATGTCCGAATTTCTGACATTTAAAGCAGCGCACAGGGTTGGGAATATATGCGCTGACTTTAATATTTTGGAGACCTATTTTGATTGATTGGGGGACAGTTGGAGAGTTAAAATTTAGAAGGAAGGTGTTCAGTTTAACCTGAACACCCTGTCTGTTGGGAATAAATCTTTTAACTTTTGTAATACTCTGAGGTTGTAATTCTGTACAGATCTCGTCGTCAGTAAGCTCGGCGAGATCATCGTCGCGATAATAAATGATTCCTTGACTTGAGTTTAATGTTCTATGGGAGGAGACCGAAATTTCTAAATCTAAAATTTTGTAAGTTTCAGCAAGTTCAAGGATTTGTTGCATTCAATGAGAAGACCTCCAGATTTCATCTTGGTGACGTTCTTAACATCTCCTGCACAACCTTTTACCACTTTTTCAATAACGAATGGAGAGACTTTAGTTATTGGTTTACTGGGATCTTTGCTGGATTATACAATGAATCTTGACCAGAATTCTTCATCAACAATCTCTTCAAGCGGTAAGTCATTTTTTTTCTTTTTTTTTGGACATGTTACATTTAATGTTTTAGAAGCCATGATGAAAAGAATGCGGTTCACCAACCTTGTCACCCATCCGCCACGGAGTGCCAACAGGGGCGATGCTTGGTCTCTGCGGATAACCAGCAGAAATCAGGTGTTCCAAGGGTGGTATACTCAAACAGACGAATTTCTTTGCGAACGCAAGCCTCGTGCCAGAGCTAACTGGCGAAACAACCGTTCGAAAATCTGTCCACTTGATTGACCTGATTACACAAATTAAACTCAGTTGAGTTCATACTGATGTTGAATTTATTTATAAGTATTTACTACAAAAGACTTTTTTATCGAGTTATAGCGAAATTTTCATTGTGCAAATTTTATTAAATCCGCAGCGAGAATTTTACAATGTACACCAATGAAATTTTTTGTTATCCGTTAATAATAAAATATATGATTGTAGTTAATCCTTTATTAAATATGCAAAATGTAGAACACAATCTGTCAGATACTGTAGAAAAATAACTACTTTAAAACATTATCAAAACGCAATGTTTAAATATCTCATAATTCTGCAATAGTTTTTGTTATACCTTCAAGTTCAACAATAGTGAAAAATTTTGTTTCATCAATCATAACACGATGGCCACTATACAGAATTGTATCTAAGCACGACTTTATTGTGATACATAATAGCTTTCATAACAACTGAAATGTATGCTGTTTGTTTACGTCATTTACCTCGGCTCTAATAATAAAATTAACCAACATCAAACAAACAACATCTATATATCATTTTATCTTGTATTTACCATAAAATTAAATACAGAATATGGTACAAATTAGTAGGCATTAAGCGACAATTGGTATAATTGACGGCGGAGGTCATTCTCTTTCGTCATTATTTAAAATCTTAACAAACAGTATGAAGAGAACTGTTTTTGGTAAAATGATAGTTTAACACGTACAAAAACTTTCAGAAATTGTAGAAAACAGAACGACTTTGCAAATATAATTTAATGCAATTTTAACACCTTTTCCACTAATAATATGAAAAACACGAAAAAATCTGTCAAAATTAGTAGAGTAATACATTTTCAACGCAATTTTAAAATTTAACGAAGAATTATTGATTTTGATATCTGTAATTTCAACACTTCGTCTAGTGAAATAATTACAAGTTGTGTTCTTCCACGAATCATACCACGTCTGCCTGATTATAAATTATTTGTATCTAAGCACGACTTTGTCGTGATACCTACTTAATGTTATCATATTAAAATAAACTAATCGTTTGTTTAAATCATTAACCTAAGATCTAAAGACAATGAGAGCAACATCAAACAAACAACATCTATATTTCATTTAATCGTATAATTAACATAAAACTAATATTAGAGTATGGTACAAATTAGACATTATTAAGGAACATTTGATATAATTAACGGTGGAGGTCATTCTCTTACGTCGTAATCACAAATCTTAAACAGCATGAAGAGAGCTGTGTTTGGTCAAATGACAGTCAAATTATAAGATCAACGCTTAATTGCTGGATCAATGTTTGAAGTATTAGGTAGAAACTGAAAATTTAGCCTTTCGTAGCGGCCAAAATGAACATACTCTATTGTGAAATTTACAACAGGGGTATTTGTTGCAACATAAGCGCGGAATTCCCCGCTCCCAATAAAATCTGAACAATAAGGTCAACTGTCGTAATGTCCGTATCAAAACCAGACAGCCTCTATCAAAAGTGATTTCCTAACTGCCACAAATGCACGCGAACGCGCTAAACATCTGTGCATGTCGAGCACTGCGGACGTTAGTGTACAGTCCACTGTCAAATGTTGCTTAATCCAGGTATTGTTTATTTACTGTTTTTTAATTATTTAAATGCAAGTAGGCTTTTATATAAATATATATTTTCCCGAGTTGCCGTGTTTTATGATTAAAATAAGGCCAAAAATAAATTTGCTAAAAATCATGGAAAAAGTTATTGTTATAATAGTAATCAGCCTCTTATACATAAAATATTGAAATTTGCACTTGTATACTTGAAGGATGTCACGTAGATTTAAGTTACATTTATTGGCAGTGCCCTGATCCCGGTAAACTCATACATATGCCAAATGATGACTTGTGCCATACTCACCATGACACATATATATGAGTACATTTTACTTATTGGTAACGAAAGACCACATTTAAATTTACTAATTAAAACACTATGAGCCGTTATCATTTAAATGCCATTGTCTAACTTATGATAAATTCAAAATGACGGGAAATTTTGATTTTGAATTTGATCAACAAACAACTCCTAAATCTTCCGTGCAAGTTACACAATGCAACGAGGACAAATTATAGGTCTTATAATAAAAACGCTAGCAAAATATTTTTTTAGTATTAGAAACAATTATCATAAATGGATAAAAGACGAGTTACTAGGCCACTACGGTATTTAACTCTGGGTCTCAGTTCATAAGAATAGATGTTCACTGATAACGTTCATGATGGTCTGACACGTGTATTACACACTAGCGGGAAACGCTATGTTGAATGCCCTTGTCATAAATAGGATTGGTTTGGTAGAGCCTCCGTCATGGGTTAGGCTATAATCTTAATTATTTATAAGATATAATTGCATGTAATTGCGAGATCTTTTTGTAAGAAGAGATGGAGGGGCAACGAAAGTGGGGTCAGGTTAATCTAAGGTATTCTAATGAATGATCATCTCGTCCTGCTGTATTGAAGTTGTAAATGACTTAACAATGGCACAAAATTATAGTATTTATGGCATTCTAGTAGTTTTCGGAATGCAAGCACACCAAACATGTTAACCATCCGTCTTCTAAAGTGCTTGTCATTCTAGCAACAAAATTTAATTGCGCCAAATCAGGCGTCGTATCCTATCGCACTGTATCTAGAAGATGGTATAATGCGAAATTGCATTCAATACTTTAATATGCAAGTAATTTTTTCAAGCTACATTTATATTCTCTTGAATAGCTAAATCACGTCGATAATTATTTCTCCAGTATTCAATCAAAATTTAATATACATATGCGAAATTGCATTCAATAGCTTTAATATGCAAGTAATTTTTTCAAGCTATATTTATATTCTCTTGAATAGCTATTGATAACGTTAGCTAAATCACGTCGATAATTATTTCTCCAGTATTCAATCAAAATTTAATATACATGCCATACTTTTGTTATTAATTATATGCTTTGAATTGATATTTAAATCATTTCAGCTTTCACTTTTCTTAAAAGATGGAGATTCCTGACCTGAGCAAAATTATAGGTTAAGGTAGTGGAATATGGAAAGGCAGCCTGGAACGTGATGTATTAATGATTAAACGTCTCGTCGTTTTAACTAACAACCATCGAACAAATTTCTCAATGCACGAAAACCAATACTGCGGCCGTACACGTAAATCAGAACAACTCAAGTCAAATGCAATATTCAGTAATAAATAGATCTGTTTACATAACAAAAACAAAAACAAAAAAAAAAAACAAAAAAACAAACATGTACAACAGGCATCACACCACAAAAATGTTTTAAGTCCACATAAATTGATACCTACCCACGAATAAATAATAAAATGATGGCATTTTACATTTTTTTGCAAAGGTGGAATTGAGTAGATACATTATTAGACTGTTATTAATAGATTAGATGTTTATAGACCTAACGACTTGTTTCCGCATCAAACTTTATTGTAAGTTAAATGCTTATTCTTGGTTCCTACGAAGAATTAATCAAATAACTACTGAAACACAGAACAAACAAATGAATAGATAATGTAACTATTGCTTCATATGAGATCAATTTTAAAGGACGCAATATGCTTAATGCCCTGCGAACAATGTTTCAGTTATGTAAAGGACATGAAAACAAACAAAAATCAACCGGAGAAAGGAAATGACAAACGGGAATCTGGAAAAGTATGGAGTATTTGGCAGCTGCGGCAAATTTAAATTAACAAAAAAGGGTCTTTATCATGCAAGAAGCGTTTGCACTCTCAAAACACGCAACTATCTATGGTTTGCTGTTATATAACCTGACAGCCTGAACGAACGCCCAATATCCGACCCATAGACGATTTTGGTACCTCTGCACACTGGAAAAACTTGAAAGTAATCTTTTTTTAAAAGAGTACAACTTTTTAACCGTGAAACAAGAAATGACACACACAAATGTCCAATTTTCAAACCACAAGTACAGAGATCTATATAAAAGGTAACAACACATATCCCAGACAATTCGATATTAAAACTAGGTACTGCGTAGCAAAATAAAACCCATGTTAATGCATAGAACGTGACATGTCTACAAGTTTGTTTTTTTTCAGTTTAACATAAAGCAGCAAAAGAATGTGTCTGTTCTCTCCTTTACTGTTGATGTTATCCGCAACAGCTTTTGAAACAGCAGCACTATATGGAGATTTTTATGGTGGAAACGACACGCACCCAATTACTTTCAACGGTACTCATGCACAAATTCTTTGCTACAAGCACGATTATTTCTTTGGGGTCACCAAATATATTTTTTGGTTTATTGCCATTTCCTGTGGCCTTATTGCCGTCATCGGAAACTTGCTGGTTTTGGGCATTACATTTTTTGAGAAGTCATTTAAGTCCCCAGTCTTTGTCACGTTACAGAGTTTATCTGCTGTCTCTCTCGTGAATATAATTTTTGTGTATCTTAATTTCTTTCTTGACTGTCTGGTTGAAAATTTTCTCGGCGAAGTAGCATGTACGATTAAATCATTTTGTCTGCAGTTTACTAAAATGATGATTCCAATTCATCTGTGTCTTTTATCGGGACTTCGAATTTTCTTGACAATTTCTCCCCTTAAGTATCATAGCATCGTTACAAGGTTATTTATGTACCGTGTCATTGCATGCCTATACATCGTATTTGTAGTGTTAGAAATAATAATGATTTACTTTGGACTGACTTATTGCATTAATACGGGTAGCAGAGATTGGCGTAATATTATAGTGATTGCCATTATCGCTGTAACGTTGGTACTGACGGGTATAATATCTTTTGTCAAGCAGAAATCTAACAAGCTACTGTCTAAGTCTCATCGTCAACAGTCTAAACTGGCAACATTTGTAGTAGTTTTATTTGCAATGATTTACTGCCCTGTAGCCATTGCATTAGAAATAATGTACTTTACTTGTTACTCTGATACATTCGTCTACATACTGACCGAATGGTTATATCAGATTGCTCAGTTCATTCTTTTTGCAATCAATCCAATTATTCTCTTTCTACGAAAAGATTTGGTCAAGCAACGAATTCTGTCACGTTGTTGCCCGACATATATAAAGAAAGACCAATCGTCAAGCAAAACGACTAAACCAGAATCGACTTAATTTAGTATAAGTCATCTATATTTGTTTTGTCGTTTGCTTCATCCTTAACGCGAAGTACAACAGGCTACAGTCTTACAACAGGCTACAGTCACAGTCTAAGCCGGCAACAATTGAAACATTTTTTTAGTAGTGTTTTACTTTTGACACGAAATAATTCGGTAAGGTAAAGAAACGGATATTTGAAAGAGACATTAATCAAGCAAAAAGTCGGACAATGAGCGTACTTGATTTAAGAAGTGTCCTGAGGTTACTGCTCATATGAGTTTTATTGTTTGCTGTATATGTATTGTGTAACATAATTCTCTATTTCATTTCTATATATACTTTCAAGAAGTATAGTATGTTATAACCGTAGTTTAGTTAGCTGATAAATATAAGACAACTTCTGTATCATTTTGTACATTTTTCATTGTATTGATTTTATTATGTTTTAGAACGAATAAAAATTTTCTATGTAACCAGTATTGAGTAAATACGATGGCAGATGTCTGCGATATATATTTTAAATGAGATATAAGAGTAAAAATTATTCCAATGTTACCGTTAATGTAATTTTACCATATTTGAAGAAAACGTAGCAAATATTGTCCTGAAATTAATTTCAGAAAACATCTCAAAATGAGATTTTTTCACTGTTTACTTCTCCAACAACTTGAACTTATGTTAGAAAAATACTACTTATGGTGTTTCGTTTATATTGTTTGTTTGACAGACCACGTCATCAATAGTAGAGGAACTACATTAACCAATCGACTACCGAGGACCCCTGATCCTTAGTAGATGACTAAGTACCTTAACCACTCGGCAACCGAGGACCCGTGATCCTTAGTAGATGATTAAGTACATTAACCACTCGGCTACTGGGGACCCGTGATCCTTAGTAGATGACTAAGTACCTTAACCACTCGGCTACCGAGGACCCGTGATCCTTATTAGATGACTAAAAGTACCTTAACCACTCTGCTATCGAGGACCCCTGATCCTTAGTAGATGACTAAGTACCTTAACCACTCGGCCACCGAGGACCCCTGATCCTTAGTAGATGACTAAGTACCTTAACCACTCGGCCACCGAGGACCCCTGATCCTTAGTAGATGACTAAGTACCTTAACCACTCGGCTACCAAGGACCCCTGATCCTTAGTAGATGACTAAGTACCTTAACCATTCGGCTACCGAGGACCCCTGATCCTTAGTAGATGACTAAGTACTTTAACCACTCGGCAACCGAGGCCTGTTTCTTTGTTCAAACTGTGGCATGAGCTTCCCAAAATGCATCTAATTGTATACTTGTTTCTTATTCATCCGACTTCACTGCAAATGAAGAACACAAAATCGCAGTTAGATCTTTATATTCTTGACAGACCGAATGATTAATATTTTTACGCCCAGCGAACACTACTTTCACTTTATTCAGAACGGAAACACGGTACGGCCTTTCAAAATCAACACGCGCTAGTTTATTCCAAAACAATTTGAATATTTACAATGCTTTCTATATGCTACGATATCAATTAAGATTGCATGTTCAAACCAACTTTTAAAAACTAATCTCCTTCAGCAAACACTTTCTGTAAGCTGCAAAAATTGAAAGGTCTTTAAGCTAAAAAACATGGTGTGTTAAGTGACCAAAAACCGAGAAGAAAATTATGCTTGAAATAATCAATTGATTGATTGTTTATTTTCTAAAAACCATAGAACACTTTTTAATAACTGATGTGTTTATCAAATCATATCTGAAAAAAAATATTTAAAAATACCTTAGATAAGAAATACAATAAAAACACAGATAAGTAGTATAAAGTTATATTAATATTATAAAATACATACAGTACAACTATGTTTTACAATATAATTGCCTTGAAAATCTATAAAATTGTGTTATACGAGTTTCAAGAAAGGATTACGATTCTTACATTATTATAAGACATTTTGAAAGGATATTTTTGCTGAAACATTTTCTAAGCTATACATAAGGAACTTTGCTAAAAAAAGGTTTTTGTCTAATAAATAAAATGTAGTAGAGTACTGATTTTAACTATAGGTACTATTTTCTGTGGTGAAAAAAAATGTAATTAATGTTACATTTACCGTTTGTTGAAATTTTTTCAAAATATAAAAATACACAATAAAACTGTTTAGTTAAATTTAATGTTTAAAATTAAAGTATTTTCTACAAAACAATGTTCTCCATTGATTATATATTATAATTTACGTTGTGTAAAAATTAATTATATCAATTGATTTTACCATGAGCACACTGAAAATTGTGTGGTATCACGACGGAAAAAATACTTAATTATTTCTATAAAATGTACTAAAGACAGTAAGAAATGTTACAAAAATCATTATTTTTAAAGAGAATTTAACGTAATACTGAGATATCGTTGTTTTATGTTTGGGTGTTGGTGCTTGAATTCAATGGTGACTTGGACTTTGATTTGTGGATTGTACTTTTTTGACAGTTTCCTATGTGTTCCATATTTAGTTATTTCTTTCATTGATATCTGCAATTTCAAAACTAATGAAATAATTTTATATTTTCTTTCTGGAAAAAACACTTGACTATAAAATAAAATACTCGCAAGCAAGACAGACAAAATGAAACCAACATCAAACAAACACAATCTAATAGTTCATTTAATCTTATATTAACTTTAGAGTTAATTGCTGAGTATAGTACCTATTAGTCATTTAAAGCAAAATTTGAGATTATTAATATGCAGAATATATTTTACGTTTGAAGAAAACTATGTTTATTAAGATTACAGTTAAAGATGTCTTAAAATGAGATCTACGGGTTACCGATGTAATAAATGTTTGAAGTATTGAATAGGGATAGAGAATTGACACTTTTAGCAGCTACAATTACAGTACTTGCACCCGTAAACGCAACACTTTGACTGATTGATAACTGATTGCTGACGGATTTTGGAACGCTGACGGATCGCTGACTGATTGATGATGACTACATCCGTCCAAAATTATGAATCCGTCATTACCTTGGTAACCGTCAGCGATCAGTGCGATCAGTCCAATCAGTGCGATCCAGAATCCGTCATTTAATTATATGCATAAATCGGTTAGTTTATTGACGGATTCGTATAAATTAATAATTTAAAGATAAAACGGATTCTGCTTCATTTGTATATAATATATGCATTTATTATACCATTTTTATAATAAAATAAAAACATGCGTTTAAAAGAATTGTTAATACAATGTCTCGTTCTAAATGAATAAATAAACATATTTAAAGAAATTTTTTTTTCTTTATGTTATATAATAAAGCACATTTCTTTAAAGCAGGACATATCTGCGAACAGAGTCCCGTAAACCTTAAAAAAACTTATATTTAATTAAGGCACATCAGTAGCGACGAGGTAAATGGTTTTTTCTTCGTAATCCATTATTGATTCTCTTTTTTTTATTCCCGCGACTCGTGATTTCGGCCTGTTTTATTTTTTGCGACCTATTACATGTATAATTTTTGTCATATATTAAGCCGACCCGACTCCCCCAATCAGTAACAGATTTATTTCTCATTGAGGAAAGAACGTGACCTCTTTTTGACATCATTATAAGTTACTTAAATGTATGCCTGCATGTTTTTATTTAGTCTACAACATTTTAAATACAATTATAAAACTGTTGTGTATAACAATGGCTGAACTGTTAAACAATCATTGTCAATCAAAACGCATTGTTTACTAAACAAAAAGTTGTATTGTAAAATATACAGCGATTCTTGTCGCAAGTTTTATTGGACAGGCAATAAAGGTTGTTAAAAAAAGTATATATACATACAATTGCGCTGGATTGTTCCATTTGTTTCATGGCGTCCATTTTTTATTGGGGGTGGGATGGGAGGAAGCAGGAGACCAGGTTAAAACCGACAGTCTTTTGTCAATTAAAGTGGAGTCGGGCGCACCCTATCTGCAGTCGTTCGAAAATGCGCAACCTGTTGACAGGCATGTGATAACTAGTAGATGACTAACCAATCAGCCACCTAGGCCCCAATAACGCCGGGGAGAATTGTCTGCGAATACTGAAGTTACCCGTAAAAATGTGTTACAGATAGACACGCGTTTCAGTACGAAATAGTAATTTTTTTAACAAAACGTCATTAATTCTTTAGGTTTTAACATTGTCATTATAGTGTCATATCGATGAAACAGAACCTTTTTAAAACTTGCCCTTTAAAAGAGTGTCATTCAATTTAAACAATAACTTATTGTATTGATTGATTGTTTGCTTTTCTTTCAGCGAGAGTATTTCAGCTTTATTCATGACTAGAATAAGTTAAATATAAATCAATTACATTTGTTTGCTTGTTTAAATATTGTTAAATCCACTTTCAGTAATTTTTCAGCTATATCACGGCGTCCAGTTTTTATTTGAGGAGAAAGCCGGAGTACCCGGATAAAACCCCCGACCTCCAGTAGGAAAACTAGCTCCCTTTCAATTAAGTCGAGTGCACCTTGCCTGCAGTGAGATTCGAACTCGCAACCTCAGTGTTGACAGACCGCGTGATCAATAGTTGATCAACTAACATCACCACTCGGCTGATTCAATCAATTAGAGAAAGATGAACAAAAGGGCAATTTTGAATTCCACTTGGAAAATATGGGGTATGGGTTGGGGCGTAAGATTTACTTTTTTTCGTGCAAGGAGCGTGACACTCTCTAAACATGTCACTATGGTTCGCGGCAATTTTAATATGACCTTGACCACCCAAGCAGAATTGATTTTCGTATTACGCTTACATGTTCGCATATTTAACTCATAAATACAAAATACAAACGCGGTTAGTAGTTTAATCTTTATTTGAGATTTAATTCTGTGTAAATTCATGTGAAACAATGAGATAGTGAATAAAATATATAAATAGATGTTTTCGCTTTTGTCGTAAATCTTATTCAGTATTATACACTGGAATTCTTCGGAATTGTGGCACAGTAGTTTATTCTTTATTTGAGATTTAATTCTCTGTAAATTCATGTGACACAATTAGATATATAGTGAATAAAATATATAAATAGATGTTTTCGCTTTTGTCGTGAATCTTATTCAGTATTATACAGGGGAATTCTTAGGAACTGTGGCACTGAAAGTTTATTCTTTATTTAATTCTGTGTAAATTTATGTGACACTGGGGTAGTTAATAAAATATAAAAATAGATGTTTTTGCTTTTGTCGTAAATCGTATTCAGTATTATACACCGGAATTCATAGGAATTGTGGCAAAGAAAAAAACTGATCAAACCACGACAAATGATCTTTTTAAGCGTTTACAATAAAAAACCTCGACCTCGGAGGTTAAGGTAGCAGTAACCTTTTATTGATCACCAAGTTGTCTGTTCGATCCTTACAGCGAGATGGTGTGCTCGACTCATCCCTATAAATTTGCAAAGAGCACCAGTTTTCCTGTCGAAAATTTGCTGTTTCGTTGGATATTCCAGCTCTTCCTAATAAACACTCGACGTCATATTATATAAACTAATATAATTTTTGAAAATAGTGTTAAACAAACTTCAAACATACATACAATGCTAACGCGAAAAGCGAAGTGAAAAAATGTTATGATTTCGCCTTCACGTTTTTCGTGTTTCTCGCTTTTTCCGCTTTGAAACGTTTGAAGACAAATACGAGATGTGCGCGAGGTCAGATATTTTTTGAATTAATTGTGTGTGTGGTTTTTTTCATTTCTTTTTTTAATTATTTTTTTAATAAAATGACACTATTTTATATTCCCTCAAAGATGCATTAGTGATAATAGATTTTTTTCGGGGGGGGGGGGATTTCCATTTATTATTTATAACTTTAGACTAGACGTTTTCCGCTTTCAAAATACATACGTGCGCCTTGGCACGCGAGATGCTTTTTTAAAGTCATTGTGTGGGTGCGTTTTTAAATTTACTTTGTTTTAATTATTTTGTTACATGTAATAAAATTACACTATGTAATGTTTATATTTCGTCACAGATGCATTAGTAATAGATTGGGGGGAATTTCCATTTTTTTATTAATAACTTTAGACCAGTATTAGCCTTATTATTAGGTAAAACGATCCATCAATAAGGACATAACAGTTGACATTATTATACTTCTAATATTTGCGAGTGAAACGAATTTTCACATTTCGAAATATTAATTTTACTAACCGGAAGTTGAATGGACGGATTGGAGCGATCAGTCCAAATCAATCCGTCAGATCAGTCAAATCGTTCCAAATCCGTCAATTGACGGATGGACGGATTGGGAACGATCTGACGGATTGGGAACGATTTGACTGATCTGACTGATTGGTAACTGATTGGTGACGGATTTTGGAACGCTGACGGATCGCTGACGGATTGATAAAAGTGTTGCGTTTTCAATCTCAAGTACTGTAGCAAACCAATTTGTAAAATCTTGAAAAAGGGGTCTTTATCGTGCATGAAGGGCTGCACTCTCTAAACATCATATACACCATGGTAAAACTTTCAGTATAATAACTAGATAGCCTTGAACGAACGAGAGGGAATCTTTCTTCACCCTAGGGATTGATGGATTGTTGCATTATGGTCAGCAAGCAATAATTCAGCTATATACAAGTCGGAAAAACAATGATAACCACACCGGGTATCTAAACCCAACATCCGCAAAGGGATCCGAATTCCGCGGTGTCAAACAACGGCAACAACGTAGGTTTCAAAATAATTTGATCCAATTATCACGAGTAATTTGATGATTTGATACAATTATCGAAACACATCTGCCTAATTATATAATGTAAAATACTCGTATCTAAGCAAGGTTTTGTTTTGATACATAGTTATTGTCTTAATAATAAATTGAAATAATGGTGTTCGTTTGTGTCATTACCCTCCGATCTGAGGGAAAAGTCAAATCCATGAATAGGAAACCCTACCTGTGACTCAAGAATGTCAAATCGTATTTGATACCCGATTTTCCATAATGATCAATTAGGTCATGGTGACAACCATAAAACTTTTGGAGAGATAACATCAACCTAGGTACAACAAACCCTTGTTTGAGTAGTTTAGCAGCCAACAGCAGTGATCAATTTCGGGAATCGAAATACCGATCGCAGGATCTAGAATAACGTACAAGTTGTGAAATGTACATGCCATACGCTGGAGCTGCTGTCGATGAACCTGAAGTGGACAATTGGAAAGTTGAAGTCATCACGTTTGTTGTAGAGTCTAGTTTGTAGTTTTCCTGAGTCTATTTCTAAGTCCAAGTACGAGTCTGACCTTAGTGAACTGATGGTTGGTTTAATTTCAAGCTTGCTAAGGTAAATTTAATGTAAATAGTCACCAATTTAGCATTGCTGAGGTACAAAACATCATCAATATAGCGTAATGTTAAAGAAAAGATCTGGGCCAGTGTCCTTTCTTCAGCAGGCCTTCTAAAAACTCCGTCGGCGAGGAGAGGTGCACAATTAGTACCCATTGAAATACCAACAGTATCCAAAAATGACAAATATGTTGTTAATGAGAAAATCTAACATATGACAGCTTTAGAGTCATTGATGACAAAGTAACTTCTGTCATGACTAATCATCCGGTATAAATTTCGTCTCTTCCCGTATTTCTTTATGCTGGTCCTTTAAACAATGTATCGCGGAATTTGTCAATGTCAACAGAGTTAAGATCTCCAGTTATCACGTGCCATGAAGGACTTTATATGAATAGGGAATTGAGACATGGTGGTTTTAGTTTGAAGTCATTGAACAAAAGATACAGCGATACACGTTTATAATCGAAAATAAAAATTACAAATATCTAGGATAAATACTATTTAATAAGTGTTAGAAAATAGCAAAAGGTATTATATGCCATTTTGTTACTTTCAAGAAACTTAAAAATATTATTATTGAGTACGAACGGTAGACTTCGCCTTTTGTAGCAGTTACAACGAGCTTATGTTTTTTGACATCTACAAAAAGGTTTTTTGCGCAATGAGAGCGATACTTTCCAAACCAGTTACCTTCTACGATCCGCGATTAGATTTTCTGAATTTAAACCTGACAACCACCCAACAAGTAAAAACCCCTAGTCACAACCCGAGGGCGGGCTAGGCAGCGTTGTGGATTGATTGATTGATGGGATGTTTGCTTTACGTCTAGCGAACAGTATTTCAGCTACGGGAACAAGTTAACGAACAATACATCAATTAAAAAAGGGGTGGGATGGGACACAGGGAACAAAATTTTGACTGCCACTTGAAAAGTACGGAGTATTGGGTAGGGTCGGAGAATTTAGCCTTTTGTAGCGGCTACAATGATCCTACTCTTTTTAGAAATCTACAAAAGGGATCTTTATCGTGCAAGGAGCGTGGAACTCTACCAAACACGTTACCCACTATGGTCCGCGGCCAGGCTTTCCGTATTATGACCTGACAACCCCCCCACCAACGAGAGGGTCTCCCCTATCCGCCATCCGGGGACGCGCTGGGCTGCTCTGTGGGTTTACCACTGGGAACCGTCCCAGTAAGGCACTATTAACGTTATTTACGACTACTATAAAAAGAATACTATTTTCTGTTTAAGCTTCCTTGTAAACGCATAATCTGCGTCGTCTACAATACATATATTTTATTTTATATCAGAGATTGTCATTAGCCCTTTCTTCTTTTTTCGAGATATTGAAACTTAATTGAGAAGAGAAATGTACTATATATCAAACATTACGATTTACACTTTTGTAGCGGTTTCAATAAGCCTATCCTTTACGAAATCTACAAAAAGGGTCTATGACACTCCCGAAACACGTTACTACTTAGGTCCGCGGGCAGGCTTTCCATATTGTGACCTGACAACCCCCACCCAAAAGAGAGTGTCTCCGCTATGCGCAACTAGGAGACGCACTGCGCCGATCTTTGGGTCGAGCACTGGGAATCATCCAAGTATGGCCTCAGCTTATCAAAACGATAAGAACATAACTGATATTACGACTTCCTTCAAAAAAATTAAGTAAACGTAGGGGTGCACTAAGATTAAAACTTCTGCTAAGTGTTTCTTTATTTCATTGAAGTTAACGTTACAAGTGTTTTTTTTCAAATTTGATTGACGAATTCTTAATCATGTTACTTCTTGGCGTCTGTTGAAATAAATTGTTCATATAAAAGCAAACATAAAATCACTGTTGATTTTGATAATCAACTAAAAATGAAAAAACACAATTAAACGCCCAACACTATTAAGAAAATACAATTTAATTTCGAATTGAGAATTGCAATATTTATAGTTATATCGGAGTTATCCCCTTTTGTCTAGGTGTTTGCTAAAATTTTAAAATGTTTAATGTTTTAAGTTTCATATTACCAGAAAAGAAACATGCGCGTGAGAAAATGTTAAGGTATCAAATTTAGCTCCCCGTCCACATTTGAGGTTGTGCAGGCAAGCTAAAATCACGTACTATAAATATTTAAACCATGTATAACCTCTATATTTATGCAGGTAAGAACTATTTAACAATATGATATTGAAAACGATGATTGACTATTTATTTTTCTATATAGTACACTAGGTCTTTCAGTTAAGTTGCTTGCTGCGGCTATTCCTCCACAAGTTTATTCATTTATTATGTAAATATTACTAATTAAAATATCAATTAATATTGCAAGTTTCTTTTAATGAAACAACGAAATTCAAGTATTGGGTTCATTTTCAGCTTGTTGCTTTGTAGATGTAGCAGTTTTGCTTCATATTATAAATTAATTCTAAACTTCAATTAATGTTATAAACTATTAATGATATAGTTTTAGAAACAATCGTTCTATATGTCCTTTTACACTTATTACATGCAATGTTAAATATCCCATAACAAATTCTTGTTTCTTTCAAAATTGATATACAACTTTGTATACACGACACGCCCATGCGTTATTTGTTTTACTTTTAACAATATACAGAAGAAGAGTTTTCAAAAAGGTGAACACAAGTAATTGGACATTTGATAATTTTCAAGTTTAATATCAATATTTGAAAGTTTGTATTTCAAGAAAACTTTCAAGTACAAGGTTGAGAAAAAACTGTACTTTTGTCATGAAAACTTAAGTTGCCTTTAATTTGTGCCAAATTTGCGCGGCATACTACTTCATTAAATATAACAACAGTAATTAAATTATGCAGATGTTTTACGTCTAGCAACAATATTCCAGCTATATTTATGACAATACTTTGAAAGTGTAGGAGTGTCGGAAAAAATGTTTATTATTATTATTTATACTAAAGCTAAAATGTAAATATGTCTCTTCTGCATTAAGCTATTTATATTTTTATCATCCCGACCAATACTCCAGTGACAGACCCGTTGTTTTTACATTTATGACATCTACACTCAGAGTGAATTTATTATCGTGTTCTCGTCCTGAATATTGCAACGATATGAATATATTCAAGACAAGAATACGTTACCGTACAGTAATCTATTGGAAGAGAGATAGACCAACGACGACAAAACTGGACTTCTACTGAAAAAGTGTAGACTATAAGATAGGAGTAAGAATACAGACTTTTGTAACAATAAATGGCTACCGTTTCTACCAAAATAGGGATCTTGATCTAAAATGAACACTCTTTTTACTGTTTTCCCCCTAAAAAATATTTTAACGCTTCTTTGTGTCAAACAACTTAAAATTATACATTGCTTAAATTTGAGTTTTATATAATCGTTTAATTGTTGATGCATTATTATTAATAAGAAAACGTGTTATGAAATAAATTTTTCTTGTACCAACAGCTGGGACCATATTTTGATGGTTCCCTATCGTTATAAGGTCATACTACGGAAAGTCAAGTCGCGGCCAGTAGTGGGTAACGTGTTTGGAGAATAGCACGCTTCTTGCACTTTATTCATTCGTAGGTCTGCGGCCAGGTTTTCCGTATTATGATCTGACAACCCCAACGAGAGGCTCTTTCTTGTCTGTCAACCGGGGACGCGCTGGACTGCTCGGTGGGTTGAGCACAAGGAACCATTGCAGTATAGTCTCAGCTATGGAAAGTTGAATTTGCTGATGCTGATATGATGAACGGTTTGATATTTGGTATCCTGTAGGCTTCTGTCAGAAAATCGCATCATTTTAAGTATCACAATCAACAGCTTTTGACCTAAGGTCAAAGCCTTTTATTTCTATGTCAAAGAAAGTGAATGGTTCAATAAGCAATATCTGTTTTTAAGAATTCATAAAATTTACCTAATCTTTGGAAAGGATGACTCGAGATGTTTTTAGACTTATTAAATAAAATAAATAAAATATAGTTAATTGATTGATTTCATGTTTGCTTTACGTCTAGAGAGCAGTATTTCAGCTATATTCAGAACGAGAACAAGTTAACAAACAATAAATCAACGAAAATTGGTTTGGCCTCGGAAATACTTGAAAGTACGGTGTATTGGGTAGGGACGGATAATTTAGCCTTTTGTAGCAGCTACTGTTTTTCGAAATCTACAAAAGGGGTCTTTAATGTGCAAGGAGCGTATTACAAACAGGTCCGCGGCCAGGCTTTCCATATAATAACCTGTAACCCCCAAATGAGGGTCTTCCTTATCCGCCATCCGGATAGTATGTTTTTTAAATAAAACGTGGGGATTCCAGTAAATAAAACTTGAGTTATTTTTAGAACTTGGATAAGATTCAAGCCTTGTTCTTATATAATAAAGAAAAATTTATTATTTTTCTGAGGTCAGTATTTCACAGTGAGACATGTCAGACTAGTTACCAAAGGAGTGAATACACACTGTAAACTCATTTATTGGCTTTTTATTCCATAAAAAAATTATCCTGACCCCAAGTGCCTGTGACTAAACTGAGTAATTTTGACCTGAAAGGAAAATATTTTTGTTGCAATAGATATGTAAACGAACTGGATGTAGTTATTGAATGCTTCCGGTAATGGCGACCGCCAGTGTTTTTGTAGCGCGAGAAAGAAAAAAGGCGTCCAATGACTGCTAAAGCTGCAAATATGAACTGTAAATGAGCACAAAATGTTATAACCCAAGTAAAGTCATCAACTAGATCATAAAATGGCATTTTCAACACCCACACTGGACACACTTGATCTCGCCAAATACAACCTCTCCCTTGACACCGTGTTCAGAGATTATCCCAGGGATTGCCTCCCCAAAAGACTAAACAAATCATCACAAATAAAAGCAAAAGAACTTCAGTTCGAACATATTGATGAAAATATATATGAACAATAAGCTAATCTTGTAGCCACAAAAATTCCAGCACAGAAAATACCCCATTACATCAAGGCGCTCTCCATCCTGTATTATGAATTCTATGGTAAAATAGACAAGTATAAAGTGAAATGGTATGATGATCCTGAGTACTGGGCCACGAATTCAGGTGGAAAAAAGGCCATATGTATAGATCTATCATCAAATGAAAAAACATTACTAAACAAAATAACATTCCATATAAGCACAGGAATCTTGCAAGTGCAAGGAACCCATAAAAGCAATTTCACTAAATATGACTTCCCCAAACTTCGTGAGATTGTTAAAACTGTGATGGATGAAAATGCTAGTGATTCATATCAAACCACCAAAGACCAAACTGAAAACCATGATACATCTTTCAACAACGAATCTGACAGCAAAGAACGTAACGACACAATTGTAGACGCTGCCGAATATGATGATTTAGATACACATAGACATCAAACAGATGTTAAGACACCAGGTACTTTATTACAAAATGTGCAGGGACAAAAAGAACAAAGTTTAGTAACCATTCAGGACAAAAATAACAACTTGGAAATGGTAATAAGCTGTATGGAAAAACGTTTTACAAATGCTCTTGATAAAATATGCAAACAACAAACAGACATGTTAGTCTCTAAGATGAGTGCTATGGATGCAACATTCAAACAAACGATTCAAGCTAATGAAGAAAGTTTCATCCAAATGATGGCTAAAATAGAAACAGAGATAACAATAAAATCGAAATTAGAAAAAGAAAACAGCGAGCTTAAATATAAAATTCAACGATTGAATCACGAAACTGAACTAGAAAAAGAACTATTAAGAACTAAACTAGAGTCAAAATGTGACATTCTTGCACAGAAGAATAACAATCAAGGTGAAAAGTTAAGCAAACTAACCACGAATCTTGAAAATATGTCAAAGGAGATGATAAACAGTAAAAATCAAATAGCGACACTAGAAACATCACTCTCAACTCTTCGTAAAGAAATCGAACAGAGAGAGGAGGAAATACATAGCCTCATATTACATGAGAGCAGAGATGACCATGAAGAATTTCGAACTGTACCTGAATCACACAGACCGAGAACCAAGCCCTCAGTTATTCTTATGGGAACTTCCAACATTTAACGTATAGATCAAAGAATATCACAAGACTATGAAGTACAAAAAATTATTGCTTACAACTTTAATGACACTGAAAGGAGCTCAGCAAAATACAAGAAGAACCAAACGTTATTGCATTCCACTCCTTAACTAATGAGCTAAGGAACGAGACTCCAAACACATGTGTTGACAAAATGTATAAGATTTGTCAAGATACCCGTACAAGATTCAGATATACAAAGATTGTGATCTCTCTGCCCACACCACGAAATGATTTACAACTCAAATGGACAGCTTATTACTATCTTATTGAAAACACAGTTTAGAGGTGACAGCTCAGTAATCCTTTGTGACAACAGTAACATGGCCTTCAAAGGACAAGTTATCCCAAAATATATTGATAAAGATGGCTTTCACTTGTCTCCTGATGGAATTGCCATTTTAGCTTCCAACATTCGAGATAGCATAGACAAAACACTTGACTTGCCTCCTCGTAGCACACATGGAAGATACGGATTCAATAACAGAGGACGTTACTACAGAGGTAGAGGAGGAAGAGGCAGCAGAGGTGGTTATGGACGTGTACGCAGATAACTTTATAACCACTTACACATCTGTAATTCAGTATCCCTTAATCTTTTGTAATTCTTTGTATTATTACAATTATTATTGTTATTATTTATTTTATTTTCTTTCTCAAATTTGTTTACCTCACACCTCAGTCAACGAGACAACATTATTGTTTTATACAATTCCTAAATATAATTGTTACTTACAAATATACATATAACATATAGATATATAAGAATTTACAGTGTGAACACACACATTTACCTTGATTTAAGTATTGTATACTATAGATATAAGAAAATTTGTTATACACCATTTACTTAGCATGAAAACTAGCTTTGAATATATGTAGCTGGAATGTGGGAGGTTTATTGTCTGACCTTTATAACAAAACAACTGATAAAAATTTTCTATCAGAATTAGCTGAGCATGATATAGTGTTATTAACCGAGACCAATGTTGGTTATGAACACCATTTGCAATTTGATAATTTCTTGTATTACCCATTCCGTAGAAGCAAGTCAAAAAATAATAGATACTTTGGGGGATTAGGTATTCTTATACGCCAAGAAATTCGCAATGGTATAAAATTTCTAAATGATGGTTCATCTGAGTACCAATGGATTAAACTTCAAAAAGAGTTTTTCCTTGTGTCCCTTCCCATTTTCATTCATCGTCATTTCATGTTCATTTTATCATCCATTTCATGTTCATCGCCTGAATATAGCTGAAATATTGCTGCTCGGGCGTTAAACACCATTAATCAATCAATCAAGTTTCGTAAAGACATATATTTATGTTTGGTATACTTTGCTCCCAAGAGTCAAACAGATCTCTTAGAAATCATAGAAAAAGACAATACTGATAAATATGGATCACTTGGGGATATCTTGATTGTAGGGGACTTAAATGCCAGAACTGGGCCAGAAAAAGATTATATTGATGGTGACAGCACCTCACACATTCCAATATATAATGAAAACTATGATATAGATTGTCTTATTGAGGAAATGGGTAAGTCAAGATACAATTATAGATTCCGGAGGGAAAAACGTATTAGAGTTCTGTATAGAAAATCAGATACATGTACGTATTTTGGATGGACGTATATGTGGTAATAGTATTGGAAAATACACTTGTTTTAAACCAAATGGAAGCAGTGTTGTTGACTATGTTTTAGCGTCTCAAAGCTTACTATCAGAAATATTGTACTTTCATGTTTCAGATTTTAAGGCAAATTTTTCTGACTGCCACTGTAAAATCATTTTCAAAATTTTGGCATCCTTTCAATATGAACCCAATAAAAATCATATGAAAGATTTTCCTACAAGATATAAATGGGACACTGCAAGTTCGCTGACTTTCCAGGAATCATTTACTCATCCTGTAATTCAGAATGAATTAAGAAATTTTTTAAGCAAAGATATCAATTTAGACAAAGAAAGTATAAATGATGCCACACATAACATCCATTCAATTTATGAAAATGTCTGTTCAGTGTCTCTTAAAAAAAGAAAGAAAAAAAAGAATTCCGGTTATCATGAAAATAATAAATGGTTTGACCTTGACTTAAAGAAAATGAAAAATCTAGTAAATGAGAAAGCACTTCTAATGTCAAAATATCCAAAAGATCCTATTGTGCGAGGCTCCTTTTTCAAGTTGAACAAAAAATTTGTTAAACTAAGGAAAAGAAAAAAAAAGAGAATTTAAAGACAATATTTTGAGTCGATTAACTAACCTAGAATCAGAAAATCCAAAAGAATATTTGAACCTTGTAAATGAATTTCGCTATGAGAACGGTCAAAAAAATTGTAATAATAATATAGATGGTGACACTTGGTTCAGATATTTCTCTAAGTTATCATCTGTCCCTGATAATAATATTATAAAATTAAAATTAAATGAGTTAAAAAATAAATTAGAACTATTAGAAAACAGCAGAATTGGTTTTAATGAACTTGATTTTAAAATTACATCTGCTGCACAACAAAAAGCATTTGGCCGACTAAAATCTGGAAAAAGCCCGGGTCTGGATAATGTTACAAATGAAATGCTTAAAGTTTCACAAAGCTATATGAATAATAGTATTTTGAAACTTTTCAATGCCGTTCTTGTAGCTGGTATATATCCAAGTAAATTGTCTGCAAGCTATATAACCCCAATATTCAAATCTGATAACCCCAGAAACCCTGAAAATTACAGGGGTATTGCTATTAATAATAGCATTGGCAAGTTATTTAATATAATTCTCCATAACAGGCTTGATAAATATTTAACTGATAATAATATCATTAATAAAATTCAAATTGGGTTTTCAAAACGAGCCCGCACAGTATATCACATATTTGTACTAAATTGTCTAATTGAAAAGTATGTCAAATCTGGTAAAGGTAAATTATATGTACGTTTTGTAGATTTCTGCAAAACCTTTGATAAGGTCATACATACTGGTTTACTTTACAAATTGTTACATGTTACTCATAATGGTGTTTTCTATCAAATATTGAAATCTATGTATAGTAATGATAAACTATGTGTTAAAGTAGATGATAAAATGACAAACTTTTTTTAAATATGATGTTGGTGTAAGACAGGGTGATGTATTGAGCCCTACATTGTTCAAATTATTTGTTAATGATTTGCCAGATGCATTGTCTAATATTCCAGATAATGTCAATCTAGATAATGAAAAGATACCATGTCTTTTATATGCAGATGACCTAATTTTAATATCTGACTCAAAAGAAGGTCTTCAGAAGAGACTTGACACTCTGTACAAATACTGTCAAGATTGGTGCATGGAAATAAATGTAAAGAAAACAAAGATAATTATATTCAATAGAAATGGACAACTCCTTAGGGAAGATTTTAACATAGGGAGTAACCCCATAGAATGTGTCAAACAATATAAATATCTCGGGATTGTTATCCTCAACACGGGAAACTTCAATGAGGCTAAAAACAATTATTCCAAAAAGGTTTAAAAGTTTCTTTTAAACTATATAAAGACATGAAGTCATCAACCTCTCCCCCCCTATTAAAACCCTTTTACATGTATTTGACCATTGTATACAACCTATTATTACATATGGATGTGAAATTTAGACCACCATTAATATTACTCCCAAGAGGAAAGGACTATCATTGTATGATATCTTTAAAGATTGGGAATTTGAAAAACTAAATTTAAAATTTTGTAAATTTGTACTTGGGGTTTCAAAAATGTGCACAAATGTAGCAGTCCTATCTGAACTAGGTAGATACTCCCTATACATAAGTGCCTTAACACATTTCTTTATGTATTGGCATAGACTTGAGAATTCCTCAACAGATTTATTACAAAAAGCCTACAACGATAAAAACTATAAGGAGCAAAGCTCCACCTGGCTGTAATAACCTATGGCTGTCCAATATTCTTTTCTTCAGTGAAAAACTGGGAATTGATTTAAATGTTTGTAAGAATTATGGAAAAAATAAATTAAAAAAATATTTTAAATAATACTTAAAGCTAATTTTCAAAATATATGGGGAACAATCAAAGATGAATATCAGCAAAAACAAGGAAAGCTTGATACCTATTTCTCTTTCAAAACAACCTTTATTTATGAAAATTACTTAGACATAAAGACACACAAAAGACAGTTGTTAACAAAATACAGACTTAGTAATCATTGTTTAAGAATTGAAACAGGAAGACATGAGCGTATTGTCAATGCATCTGGTAAATCAGAACCTCTACCTAGACAAGATAGACTATGCTTATTTTGTAATTTAAATTTAGTTGAAAATGAAACACACTTCCTACTGGAATGTCATTAGAAAAGATATTATCAATTATACTAAAAATTATCCAAATTTATTAAATATTGGTAGAGAACATCTATTTATATGGATTATGAATAATGGTAACTGCTATTTTTTATCCTTACTGTGTGACTACATTGAGAACTTAGAAAAACTTAACCAATATATATTCATATATGTATTATCTCCCTTTTACCACTGACCATTTCCTTAATTACTGTACTATTGAAATATATATTTGTTACACTTAATTATTCTGTAATGTTTTGTATTATGTAATTCTATGTTATGCCTTTAATGGGCCCTTTAATTTGGAATAAAATATTCTATTCTATTCTGTAGCCTGTAAAAATATTTTTGTTGTTATTGATATCTAGTAATAATGTCTTATTTTTTTAATGTGTAGGTCTTAAATAATACTGTCATCTTTTTACTGTCATACTTTGTTATCGTGGAACAGAACACAGTAAGACAAATGATGTAATATTGTGTGTGGTCAATTAAAGTAGACTAGAGGTTTTCGGGTCGTTACACGATAAACCCGACGGCGAACCACTGTAAGTAACGTGTTTAGAGAGTGACACGGTCCTTGAACGATAAAGACCCCTTTTGTAGCACAGATGAAAGGCCCCGTTTGTATTCTCTAGCATGAAATCTTTTACAATAATAAAGTAATATTTTGTTCTTTGTTTGACGCTCTGAGCAGAAAGGACAGAGTTGAGTAGTCCGAGAATCCTCTGCCGTCCAACGCCTTTTTTGCGTGGGACGCAAAGAAAAAAAAAGAATTGGACGGCAGAGGATTCTCGGACTAGGTGAAACCCAATAGGTACCTCGTCTAATACTAAAAGAGTGTCTTATCTTCTCTCTATAAAAACAATCCATCGGGTTCCACCAACACGAGTAGTCATCTTTACTTTCATTCCAAGAGATGAAAACGAAGACGTTTAAAATGGACCTGTTTAGAGGACTTTTATAGTAGAAGTGCGGTCCCTACAGTTGGTGCAGGTTTAAACCCCCCTTTTTCCCGAATTTGTCAATTTTTAAGGGCACGATTG
Source organism: Limnoperna fortunei (assembly GCA_944474755.1). Classification (NCBI taxonomy): domain Eukaryota; kingdom Metazoa; phylum Mollusca; class Bivalvia; order Mytilida; family Modiolidae; genus Limnoperna; species Limnoperna fortunei. Next base: position 39,889,090 of record OX104124.1, read on the forward strand.
TATGCCAGTTTAAGTCGACATAATAAAGAAGACATTCATGAGAGGATGACACTTTTTTGTCAACTATATTTTTTGACATAATACGAGTGTTCAAAGTGCTTGACCCACAAATCTGTTCAACGCGTCCCCCGGTGGCGTAGGGATGCCTTTTCGTTGTGGTTGTCTATTCATAATAGGGGCCTCGGTGGCCGAGTGGTCAAGGTAGTTCGTCTACTATTGATCACGTGGTCTATCAACACCGAGATTGCGGGTTCGATTCTCACTGCAGGCAGGGTGTACTCGACTCCAATCTTAATTGACAAGGATTGCTAGTTTTCCTACCGCAGGTCGGGGGTTCTCTCCGGGTACTCCGGCTTCCTCCCCAATAAAAACTGGACGCCATGAAATAGCTGAAAAATTGCTGAAAGTGGCGTTAAAACACCATTCAAACAAACGAAGTTTCGTTAATGTTTATGCCCCCGCGACGACATGTCGGGGGGCATTAAGTTTTACTCCCGTACGTCCGTACGAATTTCCGTCAAGCTTTTCTCAGAAAGCGTACGTGAGAAGAATTTGAAATTTGGCAGGGTGGTTCAGTATCACAAGTTGTACGTCCTAAGCTAAAGCGACTTTCAGATCTGTCGAAAAACTACTTCCTGTATGGACTTTATTTGTACGTAAATACGTCCGTCCGTATGCACGAATTTCCGTCAAGCTTTTCTAGGAAACCGTACATGAGAACAATTTGAAATTTGGCAGGGTGGTTCAGTATCACAAGTCATACCAGGACGACACATAGTTATATTTTAAATAATGAGACACGACCCGAATGTGTGCCATGCAAGTCCATACACCATTAAGCATGTCTTGATGGACTGTGTGGACGTGGCCCATTCGGGAGCGTTTCTATTCTGTAGATACGTATTTTAATTTATTTAAAACTGTCGCAGGCGACACAATTTTAAAGTATTTAAAGGAAATAATTTATTTAACAAAATTTAATTTCATTAATAATTGTGATGCTTCATATTTTTTATTGTTTTAACTACCATTTTTATCTGTGTATATTCTCATATTATTGTATGAGATCACGTTTTAGTATAAAAGGGACTCGTGACGTTCTACTAATTTAAAAATTTTAATTTTCACATCCTGAATATAGCTGAAATATTGTTTGCTGGACGTTAAACATCAATCAATCAATCTTCTTTATGTCTTGTGTCTTTGTCTTAAATGGTTTTCGAAACATGTTGACTGTTTATTTTTTTACACTTAACTTCACACCATACTGAATATATCTCACGTTTCTAGTATTTTGCAGTGTTTTGCCGGGTAAATACTTCGCAGTTTGATTTGCAAATCAGAGATATTTTTTGCTTTATTTGCTCCGTTATTACGAATGTCCATAAAAAGAACAAATGACACATGAAGGTTTAATAGTACATGTATTCATGCATTTTAGAACTATGAAATTTAAAAAGCTATTGACCAAACCACACGGTACAAAAGAAGAATTAAAAGAGATAAACGATGTGTTAAGACTCCCGTTTAAACAAAGCAGGTAAAGGAGTAATCTTTATACTTCGGGATATCTTTTCATTGTGTACATCGGCCAAACAAAATGTCAATAATCGTTTGTTTGCTGAATTTGCTTCATGAAGCAATAAATTAACATGATTGACTGCAAACAAAATTGTGGGATCTCATATAGCCATTGTACCAGGACGTAGATGTATGTAACAGGTGAAATAGATGATTTGTAATAAAATGGCTACAGGACTGTAAATTATTCCCAAGACAACTGTTACAACAATGGCAGTTCAGACTGCATACGTTGGTGCTTTGCCTGTACCCTGTAAACATTTTCGTGAATACAACAAACGACATATATAAATACCTAGCGTTAGACGACTTTTGTTAAATTAAGCTGACAAAGGTGTAGTCTTTGGATCTGAGGATTTTCCGATCGTTGGGTACGTCGGGCAACAAATTGTAAGTATTCGTTTCTTTACCGAATCGCTTCGTAAAAAGAGAATAACTGGATTCACAGCATACAGAACAAAATGAGCAATCTGATAAATCCATTGCACCAAGGTGTAGACGAATGTATTGGCGTAACAAGTGAGATACATGATCTCTAAAACAATGCCAACAGGACAGTAAATCATGGCAAACAAAACTATTACAACTGATGCCAGTTTAGAGTGCTGACGATGATATTTAGACTGTAATTTGTTGGATTTCTGAAGGATGGAAGACATTGTTGTCGTCAGAACGATCATGATAGCGGTAATGGCAGTCACTGTAATATTATGCCATTCTCTGCTTTCATTGCAATACGTCAGTCCAAAATACAGAAGTGCTATTTCTAACACAATAAATGCGATGTATAGGCATACAATTATACGCAGTACAAATGATCTTGTTACGATGGTATGATACTTAAAGGGCAAAATTGTCATGAAAAGTCGAAGTCCCGACAAAAGACATAAATGTATGGGGATCATATTTTTACTAAACTGCAGAAAAAATGCTTTTATATAGCATGATACTTCGCCGAGTACAAATTCAATCTTACAGCCAAAGAATAAATTAACATAGACAAAAATCATATTCACGAGAGAAACAGCAGATAAACTCTGTAACGTGATAAATACTGGGGATTTAAAGGACTTCTCAAAACGTGTGACAACCAAAACCAGAACGTTTCCGATGACTGCAATGATGCCACAGAAAATAGAAATAAACCAAAAAAGATATTTGGTGACCTCACTGAAATAATACTGCTTAGAGCAATACAGTTGTACTGATGTACTGTTAACCGGAAATTTTTCAAAGTTGTTCCCATCGGAAATATTGTTTGATCTTCGAAGATCTTCATATTGTGCTATCATTTCGGAAACTGTGTCAGATACCATCATCACTAGAGGAGCATACGGGCACATACTGCTGTTGCTTATGTTAAACTGAAAAACAAATAAACTATCTTTTCAGACATTTCTTTTTTTATCGCTTAACAACTGCGTTTTCATGAAGAAGACTGTTGTTTCGAAGTACCTAATTTTAATCTGTGATTTTCTAGGGATGGATGTAAGCGGTGATCACTTTTATATAGATCTCTGCGCTTGCAATTAGAAAATTGATCCATATTGAATTTGTTTTAGTACATAAAAGTGGAGCTTTCTTGGAAGTCATTCTAGTTTCACGGATTAACATATGAGTTCTCTCAAAGATTATGCTGGTTGTTAATCACATTTATATAAATCTGTCCTGTAGAAATTGTTTGCAAATGGATTCACGGTTCTTTTTAAAGTTAGTCATTTTCACATGTAAATACAACCACAATTACAAAAGTAACCGTTTCATTTGTTTGTGTTGTTTTATTATATCTGTGATGAATTCTTTTATATAGGAACGAGAATTTGTCACGAGCGCTGTAATAAAATTTGACACATATACAAACTGTTTAGTTTTATTAGCATACAACAAAACAATTATTTTCTTAATGCCGACTTTTGAACAAATCTGTAGACAATGTAAATCTTTTAGCCAAATTATAAATACCTTGTACTCTATGTAAAAAACAAAATATAAACATAGGTTTTATGGAGCAGGGTAGAATAAATATTGAACGAGGCTAATCCGAGTTCAGTATTGTTGTACCGTGTACCCTGCTTCATACAACCTCCTACTTCCCAAGTTTAAGTAATGAATTTATAAATTAATATTGTGTCATGGTATTTGGAACTTTTTTGTTATACTGTTAGCTTCATCGAAATGTGAAATAACACTTTATCAAAGAAACAATTAAAATATCACAAAAAGAGTCCAACAATATTTGTTAATTAAGCAGTTATTTCTTATGAAAATGATGAGCAAAACACCCATTCTGCATAGGAAAAAAACTCATATTGTATTTTCGTGAGAAATTTATGAATGAAAACGAAAATACAATATCCAATCATATCATAAGAGTGCAGGGGCCTCGGTGGCCGAGTGGTCAAGGTAGTTCGTCTACTATTGATCACGTGGTCTGTCAACACTGAGATTGCGGGTTCGATTCTCACTGCAGGCAGGGTGTACTCGACTCCAATCTTAATTGACAAGGATTGCCAGTTTTCCTACCGCAGGTCGGGGGTTCTCTCCGGGTACTCCGGCTTCCTCCCCCAATAATAACTGGACGCCATGAAATAGCTGAAAAATTGCTGAAAGTGGCGTTAAAACACCATTCAAACAAACAAACATAAGAGTGCAATATGGTTTTTTATTGAACAGAAATTGGTGTTTTGCTAACTGCTATGATAGGAAAAGGAATGTCAAGTGTATTGGTTTGTGCCCATAGGAAAAAGGCAAAAAATGGCTAGTATGTAATAAAATCATTTTTAAAGAAAAACTACTACATTCAACATTTTTACCTGCTCCAGAATATTAAAACCTGGTCCACCATTGAATGTTATATTCTCCCTATTCTCCACAACAAAGTCAAGTTTACCTATTCGTATTTTATCACTTTGGCCAATAATGTCGCTCAAGTCGGGATTTTGCTGCATCTTGTATATTGTGGGCTGTCATGATTTAAATATAAAATATCAAATATTTAATGAACAAATATGTAGTCTGAATAAATTTATTTTCATAATGAATTGGTTAAATATCCGAGGTATTTAATAAGGACCGAGACTGACTGTAAAGGGCCATTACAGTTTGAACGACCGAGGATATATAACCAGTCCTTTATAAAAAAAACCATTTAATAATATATATTTTGACCAGTTAGATGAAGAATTAAAAAAATATAACGTTGGAAATTTTTGGTTAGAACTTTTCAACTTTTCATCAACTCGCTTGAATTCTAAATGAATTGATAAAAATCCACAATAACTGTGAAAAGCCATAATGGACTGACAACGCAACCATAATGAACCGGGAAAAGCCACAAACAAAATTGACAAATTCGTAATGGACCGGCAATAATACAGATAATGTGATAATATAAATCAGTATGTTTAGTACATATAGATACCAACTGGTTATTGAATGTATATTACATATTGACTGATTTTAACAATGAGAGAACTTCTATCAACAGTTATTCATGTATCGCAATCTTACTAAAAAGTAACATCAGAACAATAACAATTACTCTAAAGTTAAGACGTAGGATGCAAGGTTCCCTTTATCTTCTGTTTTAGTGAAGAGGTGGTAAGTGTACACGGCGAGAGCGTGGCGCGGGCATAATCCAATAAAATCAGTTACTTGTTGACTTGTTTTAAAGCGAAATTCTTCTAAAATATTTACTTCACCCACAGCCTCGCCTTTTCCGATGTATTTTCAAATTCACATACTATGATATTGGCGAATATAATATTTCCTTGTAACGTGTTCTCATCCTGGATATATCTGAAATATTTGTTCTTGTACGTTGTGCCTTGTCACAAAATGATGTAACGTAGAATGTAAATACTAACCAAATATATGTGGACTACCCTTTAAAAAATAATTTATTATATTGCAAATAGTTAACATGTCTTTAGGCTACAATAGTTTAGTTAATTAAATCGTGTGCAGAATAATCGCGGGATGTAAAACAGTACCACCAGATACCTTTTCAAAAACTGCAGGCCAACATGCAAAACCTTTTTATTTTGATAGGACAGAACTCTTATTGATTAATGCCTTATTGTCAAATTTATATCACATTTATGAACATCTTAATTTGACACCAAAGTGTAATGTTCCATCGTCTACTTTCTTTCCAAGTTAGATTTATACATTCATCTAAATTTTATGTTTCATTGTTTCTTTCTTTGCAATTTCTGCAAAAATAGCTTTCTTACCTGAAATTGAACAGATAATAAATTGTTGTCCGTGTTAACAATCATTCAAAGATCAGTACTCCAATATTTATATAATCCCCACAAAAAAACCAATAATTATGTTACTATTCGCTTTATTCCCACGTGATGCTTCACATTATTAATTATTATAAGTAACGACCGGTAAAATATCATATATTTATCAAAATAATATCAGATTATTACATGACATTTTTTATATCATATGCATTATTAGCCCAAGGTTTGATATTGGCCCAAGAGCCGCAGGCTCGAGGGCCAATATCAACCGAGGGCTTATAATGCATATGATATCAAAAATGCCATATAATGGTCTTTTTATCATATGCTTCAGCAGGAGAAAATGAAATAGACTTGCATATATCAAAATCTTATCGAGTTTCGGTACCGCTATTCATGTGCTCCGAATTAGTTTTTAAGTCATTTAGATAATATTTTCAGATCACTCGCGGTTTGTTTCTTTTTGTGTGTAAGTTTTCATTGACTTTAGATAATCCAAAATATTGTCCATCTCTATGCATTCGTATCGTACATTGTCGTTTGCTTTATCGTTCGACGTAATATTTGTAAACAATTCCGGAAATTTCCGATCATTTAAGGAAAGGCATGTGATAACACTTACGGAAAAGCGTGTAATAACATTCGGAAGTAGTTGACAGCATTTTGATATCAGCCCGCTTTGCCAATCTGGTAAAATATAAATTTTTGCCCATTTATTCCTTTTATCATACAGTAAAAAATATAAGTTATTTACAAAAAGTATATGATAAATAACAGAATAACATACAATGGTGTGAGAATGTCAAAAAATATAATTCAAAAACTGATCATTCATTTAAAAAGTTTGAAAAGTCAGATACAAAATTAGAATAATTGAACTTTTTCCAACGTATTCAAGTTTTTATTATTGCCGAAATATTGCAGACGTTTTGTTTAAAAAATTTAAACAATAAAAATATATAATTTTAAATTATCCTTCACATTAAACTGCCAAGACGGAGATCGGATACGTATATAATTAGGAATAAGGAATACAGAGGAATTAAAACTGTAAAAAGACAAAAACCTAGATAAAAACAATGGATTCAGATAATCTGCTGGTCTTTAATAATCTGTCTACAAATGAACATAAGAACATAAGAAACTGTTGATATAATGCTATTAGCGACAGCAGATATTGTTTAATTTTCAAAAAAGTATTGTTTAAGTTTCGAGAAAATATTCTTTATTTTTCCAAAAATATTGGCCCCGTGTGGGACCCGGGGCACAGGAGAATAGGCCCACGGCTTCCTCAGCCTGCAGTAAGAGTCTGCTAACAGAGGCAACACTTGCCGTGTGTTGCGACCCGTGTCGATTACAGGACGGGATTTAAGTAGGCCGGGTAAACGGTCCCGATAACCTACTGAACCCTTACTTTTTCTAGACGGGAAATCGAGTTAGCCCTGACTTCGATGAATCGGCATGTCACGTCTTGCCCTTTGTGAATCCTTCTCATTTTAGCTTTTCTATAACATTTATTTCTTTTCAAACTATTCCATGAAATGTATTAACCAGTTGATAGACAGCTTCCTTTAAGGATTCACAAAGAAGGCGGTGGCTGAAGGGCAAAGCTTCCTCAGCTTTATAGAGGCGACATGTTTGCCGTGTGTTGCAACCCGTGATGGTGGAGGAAGGGATCCTGGTGGTTGAGAGATCACTCACTGCTGCATCCATTAGTGCGGGTCAGCGGGTTTCGATTTTCAATACACCACTTTGGCCCTAACTTCAACTAGACGGGAGGCCGGATGGACCCGGTTCGGTCAATCGGCTGGTCATGCCGAGCCCTTAACAAGCTTGTCGTCATTCCTCTTGTCACTTGATTTTATCTTGTGTATCTTACTACGAAAGTTGTTCAGTAACAGGCTGTTAAGAAGGCGGTGGCTCATGGGTCAATCAAGTAGACAGAGTTTCGAACGGTTGTATCGCCAGGTAACCCCGGGCACGAGGCATGCGTTCATTGAGAAATTCGTCTGTTTGAGTATACCACCCTTGGAACACCTGATGCTTTCTGCTGGAGATCCGCAGACTCTAGGCATCGCCCATGTTGGCACTCCGTGGCGGGTGGGTGACAAGGGTGGTGAACAGTAATTTTCTTATCATGGCTTCCGAAACACCCCCTTTAACACAAAAAGGTCCAAAAAAAGAAAAAATGATTTTCCTCTTGAAGATTTGGTTGTTGACGAAAGTTGGCCTAAATTTATTGTATTATCTAGTAAAGACGCAACTAAACCTTTGGCAAAAGTATCTCCATTTATCATTGAAAAATCTATCAAGGCTTGTGCAGGAGACGTTAAAAACGTCACCAAAATGAAGTCCGGTTCCCTGCTAATAGAATGCAGTAGAAAACAACAATCGCTCAATTTACTGAAACTTTCCAAAATTGTAGATTTAAATATAACTAGCTCACCCCACAGAACGTTAAACTCAAGTCAAGGGATTATTCGTTACCGAGGCGAAGACCTCTCGGAATTGTCAGACGACGAAATCTGTTCAGAACTAGAGCCTCAGGGTGTTACAAAAGTAAAAAGATTTATTGCTAACAGACAGGGTTTTCAGGTAAAACTGAACACCTTTCTGTTGAATTTCAACACACCCACTGTCCCTGAATCCATCAAGATTGGTCTCTACAAAGCTAAAGTCAGCGCATACATCTCTAACCCTGTGCGCTGCTTTAAGTGTCAAAAGTTCGGCCACGGAAAGGGACAGTGCAGAGGTCACCTGGTTTGTTTTAAGTGTGCAGAAGAAGGACATGAGGACTTCACCTGCACTAAAACTCCAAAGTGTGCTAATTGTGGTGAAGCCCACATGTCCTCATCTAAGGACTGTCAGCATTTTAAAAAGGAAAAAGAAATTCAAAAAATATAAACTGAAAAAAACATCTCTTACCCTGAGGCTCGTCGTCTGTATAATACAGCGAATAATCCCTCGTCTCCTGCATCAACGTCATATGCCAGTGTTGCCAAACGAGTTCTCACTTCAGTTGAAACGCAGACCATCATCACCTGGCCCATTGACAAACAGGAACCTTCGACATTACCAGTCAAAACAACAGACAAAATCATTCAATCTTCACGAAAATCTTCATCTTCTCAAACTGCTACGTCTTCAGCACCCTCTCAAACAGCTACGTCTTCAGCAACCTCTCAATCCTCAACCAATTCTTCAAGAAGCCCAAAAAAAAAATTCAAAAAATACCAACTCCAATTTAAATTCTTCTAACTCAAATAAAAACTCAAATCAAAAAGGAGATCGTACTCCAAAACTGCTGCGGGATCCCATTAAGGTCCACAACAGGTTTGGAAGTCTAGATCATCTAGACACTACTATCTGGGGCGATCCCATGGATACACTACCCCCAGATACTGGATCTAAAAGTAGATCCCCCAGCAGAAACCGGCGGAATAGCCCCAAAAAAACTGTTAACTATTCCCCTATTCGCAGACCATAATGGGTACAATTATAATACAATGGAATTGTCGAGGTCTTAAGATTAATTTTCTTGAAATTACATTATTAGTTCAAGCCTTTCTTCCTGTTGCATTTTGCCTCCAAGAATCCCACCTAAAACGAAGTGATAACATATCTTTAAAAAACTATTCTATATACAGCACATATGTAGACGAGAGTGATAGAGCTGCTGGCGGCTCTACCATTCTTGTAAAAGATCAAGTTCTACATAGCCCTGTAGATCTCGACACTGATCTGCAGGCGGTTGCTGTTAGAATATCATTAGACAAAACAATTACTTTATGCTCTGTGTATATACCACCGAATTCTTCATTAAATTTAAATCAGTTGAAACATCTTACTGATCAGTTACCAGCCCTATATATATTATTTGGGGACTTCAACGCACACAACCCTCTATGGGGTAGTACCACAATTAACGAAAAAGGTAAAATTATTGAAGGCTTAATGAATCAGGAAGATCTGTGCATTTCTAATGATGGAACTAATACATATTTACATCCTGGGAATGGATCATATTCATCTTACAATAGCGGATCCTTCTCTGTTGCCCGATTTCTCATGGAAAGTCCATGATGATCTCTGTGGAGGTGATCATTTTCCAATTATATTGGAATCTTTGCACTCTTCCAACACAGAACGAGCCGCTCGGTATAAATTTAACAAAGCCAATTGGCCTCTATTTATACAACTCTGTATAGAGCGACACTTTTGGAGCTATATCTGATCACATTTTAAAATTCAATGAAACACTTATTTCAATTGCTGATGAAACAATTCCTAAGACCTCGACAAATCCAAAACATCCTAGTAAACCCTCGTTCGATGATAGCTGTGAGGACGCTATTAAAGGCCGAACGACGCTTTAATAAACACCCAACTCAAAATAATCTTAACCAATTCGGAATTTTTTGAGCGGAACCTCGAAGGGTAACGAAACAAAGACGACGCACCTCTTGGCGTAACTTTGTTTCTAAACTAAATAACCATACCCCCATGAATAAAATTTGGAACATGATTCGTAAAATTAAAGGTAAAAACAGTAAAGCAAATGTCCATCATTTGAAGGATGGACAAAACTTGTTAACATCAGCTGGGACGGTTCCCAGTGCTCGACCCACAGAGCATCCCATCGCGTCCGCGGGTGGCGGATAAGGGAGACCCTCTCGTTTGGGGGGTTGTCAGGTCATAATACGGAAAGCCTGGCCGCGGACCATTGTGGTTAACGTGTTTGGAGTGTGCCAGGCTCCTTGCACGACAAAGACCCCTTTTGTAGATTTCGAAAAAGAGTAGGCTCATTGTAGCTGCTACAAAAGGCTGAATTCACCGACCCTACCCAATACACCGTACTTTTACAGTGGTTGTCAAAAATTTATTCCCTGTGTCCCATCCCACCCATTTTTCAATTGATGTATTGTTTGTTAACTTGTTACCTACCTGAATATAGCTGAAATACTGCTCGCTGGCCTTAAAGCAAAGCAAACATCCAATTAATCAATCATGTTAACATCAGAGTGAGACATATCAAATAAATTGGTCGAATCATTTGCAACACACTCCTCTGCTGAAAATCATCATCCGGATCACATTTCAAAAAGAAAACTCAAAACTTCTAGAAGATTACAATAAACCTTTTTCTTTGGAAGAGCTAAAAACTTCATTGAACAAATCTCACGATACAGCATGTGGTCCAGATGACATCCATTATCAACTTCTGAAACATCTGCCACAATCTTCTCTCCAATAATTAGACGCTTCCGAGTGATCTGTTGCCATTTTCCAAATGGATGACAAGTTTCCCAAATGTTGTTAAGAAGATTAAGACGGCACTGGCGAGAAGATTGTTCAAGTAGTTGAAAATGAATATCATCTGAACCACATGCTGTATCGTGGGATTTGTTTAAAGAAGTTTTAAGCTCTTCCACAAAAAAATGGTTTATTGTAATCTTCTAAATTTTGTGACTGTAAATTAAGTTTATATTTTTCTTTTTGAAGTTTGATCCGCTAAAAATCGGGATAATAATATAAACTTAAGCACGACATAAAATAAATATGGTAATATTCATAATCTTATATGATTATTGTAAACAAAAATCTTTTATAACGTCCAAGGATGAAATCTACGGTTAATTAAATCAACGACTAATGTGTAGTCTACTTTATCAATAAATGTAATGCTAATTATAACATCAATGCAATATAGGATGCTGTCAGTTTTATCTTTTGTCTTTAATAAACACGTTATTATTACAAGACCTCATCAATGTCACTTTATAATTAAGTAAATTACTATACATAAAAAACCAAATTGAATGACATTGTTTGTGCTGTTTTTGTCAGGTATTCAAAAAGTAATGCATCGAAGTAAAGTTTCGAAATGCCGAGATAATACTAGGGGCTTCTTTGAGCGCGAGTTGCACACTGGGAAATTAATCACTGCAAGCTAACATTGTCTTTAATTGCCATTAAAGGTAATGACCCTATAAAGAATTATATAACTACAATTTTGGAAGAACATATTTTTGTGGATTATTTGTTCCTTAACAGTTTCTGTGTTATTTTTTTAAGGAGTTATCTTAAAATTTTAAATATAAAAAGAGTTGTAGCATTTGTCGTATGATTAACAGTTTTACTCTTTTACATTTTCTTAACTGTAAGACACCAAAAACAAAAAGTTCATCACAATCACTGTTTAAGTGCAGTAACTCTTAAAAGAGTCTTCTGACAGGTACGAAACCATTTTATACTTTCTCATAGTTTTTTTTGCAATGAACTGTTTCACTCAAGCTGTCATAGTTTTTAAGCCATGAGGTAGTAATTTAATCATTAAAGGAAAAAAACTCCATCAATGGAGTACGACACTTTAGGACACACATAGATTTGTAGGCTATATAGTGTTGATCATTCCTTGACTATAAAAGAAAGTTTTAAGATTATGTTGCGAATAATAATAATAATAATAAAAATAATAATGATACTAATAGTAGACATTAGCTGCTACAGTAGTCTTCATACAACTTCAGACTAACTGAGAAGATTTATAAAGCTTGACAAGCTTATTTTTAGTAAGCCCATTTGTATCCATTGATCAACACACCGAGTATCAGTTAAGTGCATATTAATTAATTAAATGTTAGTGCGTTTTATTGCATAACCCCAGCCAGTTACAAGAATGTCAGAAAATCTGCATTTTTATTAACAACGAATCGCTACTTGTTTAGTTTTAACAAATACCCGTAATTAATTTAAGATATTTAAAACATATCTGATCTAAAGGTGAAAGGTCAAATTTAAATCTGGGCCAAAAATTGTTTCTTCGATACACATGCGTGTACAAACCAAGTTGGAAAGAAACATAATTTGTACCAATAGTAATGCCGATTTGTTGAAATATCCGTCCAGCAAACATGACCTGTATGTAGTCTATTTAAAAATGTAACATTGGGAAATATTTCTTCTTCAGTGGATTCATTCTTTGATGTATCACTGATGACAAACTAAATTTTGTCATATCTTATAGCTAGGTACTTGTATCGTCTCTTTTCATTCTTCATAAAAATGAAAAATGCAAACTTTGACTGGATGTTTGAGTCTGGCTCTAAGCTGAATATGAGGGATGGTAGTATAAAGTGTGGAAAAATAGAAGGCTATTACATTGTGTAGAAAGCCTTACCATAAGATGTCGACTAGATCTTTAGATGTTTTAGTATCCACATTTTTATAGCACTCATAGAATAGTAGATATCACAGTGTATTGAAGGCCTGATTTTATATGTGTTTTAATTAATCAGAAAGAGGTTTGGTAGAACACCTTGCAGATCTTTCTTTGTACCTTTCTTTGTACATATATTTTTGTGTAATTTGGGTATCAAAAACAAAGATGGGTATAGCAGGCATCACCTTCGATGGGGTGACCAAATAAAGCCAAAACTGTATTTAGATTTTCGAGAATCTCCTCTTTAAAACTTATTTTTAAGCAATATACAGTGTTGATTACATATAAAATGACGTTTCTTGAGGCTTTTTCAGCAGAGACAACCTTTGCCATGAATGCCAGACATGGTTTCAGTCACATCAGAATCTACTTGGCATTTCATACATAGATCACATTATCATCGAGGAAGTGACAAAACAGAATCGGATTTCTATTATCAATATATCATTAGTGTAACAGACAATAAATGTCTATTTCTAATAATTTTTTTTTTCTAATTGACTGCATTTCTCAAATGAAATGCGATTTGACGATAACATATGGCTACGTGACGTAGTGGAAAAATTTGTTATTCAAAAGCTATTACAAAGATCATTTAAATGCCAATACAAAGTTTCATGGTTGATTCTACAGCATTATAGGAAAGCCCACAGATGGCGAATTCATAGCAAAGGCCCTGTTTAGAATAGTATATTAATTTAAGAGCACGTTTTAAGCGTTATCTTTCTAATCACATTGATGAATGTTAATTTGAAGTTTTTTCGTCTACAATATTGATGTTTTTTTTAAATACGTGGTAGCTGTATTAGGAATGAATTCTTACGGGTCGCGTTTCAATGATTGCAAGAATAGACATCTAAACATTCTGCGGTAGACTTAATTAATTATGTACTTGATTTTAATGAAACGTCGAGTGGAATTACAAGGAATTATATCTTGTAACAGTATTTTATGTCCTTAATTGGTCTGTTTACTTGCCTTTTTTGCCTTAATTCCGTAGTAGTTTTGATGTTGAACTCTGAATAACAGCTGCTATTTAATTCTATGGTTAAAAATTAGTTCCTTTTTTTACCTTAAACGAATTTATCTCCAAATTGAATGAGCACGTGTATTGTTTACAATATTTAGGATTAAGAATATTTAGGATTTCAAAACGTTTTGCTTCGGTTATTATAAAGCACCAGGTGTTCCCATGGTGGTATATTCAATCAGACAAATGTCTGAACGAACGCAAGCCTCGCGCCGGTGTTACCTGGAAAAACAACTGTTCGAAACTCGTCTACTGACCCATTTTCATTTCATCAGCAATCAAAATAAGTTTTTCATTGAATTTAAAATTGGATCAGAAATGCCGTCAAAAGTGTCCGAGTGTAGTCGCTCTATACAAAGTTGTTCAAATAGAAGCCAATTTTCTTTGTTAAACTAATGCAGAGCGGTCACACTGGTATACGATGTTGCAGATGGCGATGGATTATTCGCCGAACTGAGCGACGAGGAGCCTGAGGGTAGCTGATGTATTTTTCGGTTTTCAGTTTTTTGATGTACTTTTTTTCTAAAGTGTTGACAGTCTATTGAGGAGGACATGTGGGCTTCACCACATTTTAGAGTAATTTTAGGTAAATACCTCATTCCATGCCTCTGCACATCTAAAACTTACAAGCGTCCCTTTCCACTGTCCTTTACATGTCCAAATTGCTGACATAAACCTGCGTATAGAGTTCGGAATGCATGCGCTGACTTTAATTTTATAGAGACCTATTTTGATTGATAGGGGAGAGTTCAAATGTACAAGGAAGGGGTTCAGTTTAACCCTAAACACCCTGTCTGTTGGCAATAAATCTTTTCACCTTTGTTACACCCTGAGATTGCAATTCTGTGCAGAATTTCCCCTCAGTCAGTTCGGCGAGGTCATCATCGCGATAATGAATGATTTCTTGACTTGAGTTGAATGTCCTATGGGGGAGGCTAAAATTTATAAATCTACAATTCTGGTAACTTTTAATAAGTTCAAGGATTGCTGTTTTTTGTTACATTCAATGAGAAGAGAACCAGATTTCATTTTGGTAACGTTTTTGACATCTCCTGCACAACCTTTGATCAATTTTTTAATAATGAATGGAGAGACTTTAGATATTGGTTTACTAGGATAATACGATAAATCTTGAAAAGAAGCCCCATCAACCACATTTTCAAGCGGAAAGTCGTTTTTTTTCCTTTTTTGGACCTGTTGTACTAAATGTTTTAGAAGCCATGATGAGAAGAATGCGGTTCAGCATCCTCGTCACCCACCCGCAACGCAGTGCCAATAGCGGCGATGGTTGGTCTCTGCGGTGTTCCAAGGGTGGTATACTCCAATAGATGAATTCCTTCGCGAACGCAAGCCTCGTGCCAGAGTTAACAGGCGAAACAACTGTTTGAAACCCTATCTACTTGATTGACCAATTAGCCACCGCCTTCTTAATAACCATTAACTTAACAACTTTGGTAATAAGATTCATAAGATATGATCAAGTTATACGAAGAATGAAAACAAGCTTGTTAAGTGCTCGGCGTGACCAGCCGATTGATCAGACCGGGTCCATATGGCCTACTAGTTGAAGTAAGGGACAAAGTGGTGTGTTAAAAATACTACTACGGAATTTGGGCAAAAAAGGCAAGTAAACACATCTATTAAGGACATAAAGTACATATAATTCCTTGTAATATTCCACTACACGTTTCATTAAAAACAGTACATAATTAAGTCTACCGCAGAATGTTTAGATGTCTATTCTTGCAGTCATTGAAACGCGACTCGCGAGAATTCATTCCTAATATAGCTACCACGTATTTAAAAAACACGGCAATATTATAGACGGAAAAACTTCCAATTAACATTCATCAAATTGAATGTGGTTAGAAAGATAAGGCTTAAAACCTGCTCTTGAATTAATATATCATTCTCAGTAGTGCCTTTGCTATGAATTCTCCAGCTGTGAGCTTTGCTATCAATTCTATGGAATCAATCATGAAACTTTGTATTGCATTTAAATGATCTTTGTAGTAGCTTTTTAATAAATAATTTTTCCACTACGTGTAGTCATATATTATCTTCAAAACGCATTTCCTTTGAGAATGCAGTCAGTTATAAACCAAACATAAATTATTAGAAATAGACATTTATTTTCTGTTAAAATAATGATATATTGATAAATAAGAATGAACATACAGGCAGATTTATCTCCAGAAAAAAGTTGATATAACAAACAAAAACATGGAGTCGCTAGTTGAAAATGGAACACTGAGAAAAAGAATGTAGAAATCTGATTCTGTTTTTTTTTAAATTCCTCGATGATAATGTAATCTATGTATGAAATGCCAAGTAGTCTTCTGATGTTACTGAAAACGTGTCTGACATTTAATAACATATAGGTTGTACCTGCTGAAAAAGCCTCAAGAAACGTCATTTTATATGAAATCAACACTGTATATTGCTTAAAAATAATTGTTAAAAGAGGAGATTCTCGAAAATCTAAAAACAGCTTTGGCTTTATTTGGTCACCCCTTCGAAGGTGATGCCTTCTATACCCATCTTTGTCCTGGATACCCAAATTACACAAAAATATATACAAAGAAAGGTACAAAGAAAGATCTACAAGGTCTTCTACCAAACCTCTTTCTGATTAATTAAAACACATAAAACCAGGCCTTCAATACATTGTGATAACTACTATTCCATGAGTGCCATAAAAATGTGGATACTAAAAAATCTAAAGATCTAGTCAACATTTTAAGGTAAGGGTCTACACAATGTAACAGCCTATATTTTTCCACACTTTATACTACCATCCCTCATATTCAGATTAAAGCCAGACTCAAACAGCTAGTCAAAGTCTGCATTTTAGGAAGAATGAAAAGAGACGATACAAGTACCTAGCTATTCCTGGATTTGACTTTTCCCTAGACATGACAATGAGTAACTCGACGGGTGTCTAATTAGAGGCAGGCACTGCTTACTCGTCCGGAGCACCTGAGTGCACCCATGGTTTTTATTGGGCTCGGGTCACTTTTTTTTGAGTTTGTGGTTTTTGTGTTGCTATTGTCTATATCCGGATTTGTAACTGTCCCTTGACTTTTGACTCATGTTGTTCGGTCGGTTTTCTTTGCTATTTTTCTTATTAGATACGACAAAATCAGTGATACCTCAAATAATCCACCGGAGAAGAAATATTTCCCAATGTTACATTTTTAAAAAGATTTATTGATTGATTGATGTTTAACGTCCAGAAAGCAACAATTCAGCTTTATTCAAGACTTGAACAATTTTATAAATTGATATCTTTCAAAAATTAGAAAAAACCCTGTTGTATAGAAAAACTGTAATCTTACATGTCAGGTTTTATATATTTTCGCAAAACATATATAAATACTGGTTTAGGATTTAACCATGAAGGATTGTGTGGAATTTCAATTGGGGCAATTTCATCTATACAGATACCAGAATTTTCCAACTGAGATTCAATTCGTAAGCCAAAAGGTTTAATTTTGCTTGGATGATTATCGAAAATTTGTTTATAAAAAGGTTTGAAAACAGTCTTGAGCTGGATTGGTAGGATAAGCCTTAAGTTTTGTTGCATATTGCAATCCGAGCTTAATTCTTCTTTAATACAAAGAAGGCTCGTTTGCTTTTACATATAAACTATTTACAGGCGTGGTACTAAAAGCTCAAAGACATAGTCGCAACCCTTGATAGTGAACAGTATCAAGGATTTTGACGTATGACTTGCGATCTGAACCATAAATAATACAACCATAATCTAATTTCGATCAAACCAGCGATCTATATACATATAGATTCAGTAATGTATCGCGGTCCGCACCCCAGTCAGTGCTGGATACGACTTTTAAAATATCGAGGGCTTTAAGGCACTTAGACATTTTGATATGGGGAAGAAAGGTAAGTTTGCAGTCGAATATCAAACCAAGAAAAGTAGTTTCACAATTTTAATAGGGTTGTTATACAACGTAAGTTCGGGGTCACGATGCATTTTTCTTTTGTTACAAAAATGCATACCAACAGTTTTGGAAGTGGGGAATTTAAATCCATTTTCCATTGCCCATTT
The DNA here is from genome assembly GCA_944474755.1 of Limnoperna fortunei. Lineage (NCBI taxonomy): Eukaryota > Metazoa > Mollusca > Bivalvia > Mytilida > Modiolidae > Limnoperna > Limnoperna fortunei. The sequence continues at coordinate 39,907,248 of OX104124.1, forward strand.
CTCTATTCTATTTGAACGTAACTGAAGTTAATGAACTCCAGCCAAGGTATTATTAACTATCGAGACGATGACCTGGTCGAACTGAATGACGCGGAAATCTGCAGAGAATTACAGCCTCAGGGTGAAACGCAAGTAAAACGATTTATTGCCAACAGACATGGTTGATTGATGGTTGTTATACGTCCATCAAGCAATATTTCAGCTATATTCAGGACGTGAAATAATAATAATTTGATTATTTAAACATTTTTAACAATTGTTCATTTCTCCCTTAGTTCTAAAACATTATCTCATACAATAATATGAGCATATATACAGATAAAAGGTAAGTAAAACAATAAAAATATAGATCACAAATTGCCGGAAAAATAAAATAAAATAAAATTAAATTTTACTGTACAAATTAATTTCTTTTAAAAGTTTTAAAATTGTGTCGCCTGCGACCGTTGTAAACAAACATACATGGTTTTAAATTGAACACCTTTCTGTTGAGCTTCAACAGTCCCTCAGTCAATCAAGAAGGGTCTTTACAGTGTTAAAGACAGCGCCTACAAACCGAACCCGGTGCGCTGCTCTCAATGCCAAAAGTTTGGACACGGCAAGGGACAGTGTAGAGGTATACTGATCTGCTTTAAATGTGCGAAAGTAGAGCATGAGGGCTTTACCCTGCAGACACAATCCAAAATGTGACAATTGTGGTGAAGCCCAGATGTCTTCATCAAAAGACTGTCAACATTATAAAAAAGATAAAGAAATTCAGAAACTGAAAACAGAAAAAAAAATCTTTTACCCTGAGGATCGTCGTCTTTTCAGTTCGGCGAGGAATTCCTCTACTGCTACAACGTCATATGCCAGTGTGACCAAACGCGTCTATGCTACAACCGAGACGCAAACAATTATCACCTGGCCTATTTGATCAAAAAGATCTCCGCGTGGGACCCGGGGCACAGGCCCACTGCTTACTCAGCTTGCAGTAAGAGTCTGCTAACAGATGAAACAGTTGCCGTATGTTGCGACCCGTGTCGATTACAGAACAGGATTTCAGTAGGCCGGTAAACGGTCCCGATAACCTACGGAACCCTTACTTTTTCTAGACGGGAAATCGACTTAGCCCTGACTCCGATGAATCGACATGTCACGTCTTGCCATTTGTGAATCCTTCTCATTTTAGCTATTCTATTACATTAATTTCTTTTCAACCTACTACATAAAATTTATTCTACAGTTGATAGACAGCTTAGTTTAAGGATTTGCAAAGAAGGCGGTGGCTGAAGGGCAAAGCTTCCTCAGCTTTATAGAGGCAGGCGACACGTTTGCGGTGTGATGCAACCCGTGATGGTGGACGAAGGGATCCTGGTGGGTTCGAGATCAATCTCTGCTGCATCCATTAGTGCGGATTAGTGGGTTTAAATTTTCAACACACCACTTTGTCCCTGACTTCAACTAGACGGTAGGCCGGACTTTCTGCTGGTGATCCACAGAGACCAAGTATCACCCCTGTTGTCACTCCGTGGCTGGTGAAAGAGAAAGGGTGATGAACTGTATTCTTTTCTTCATGGCATTTGAAACACATTTAAAAAATGGTCAAAAAAAAAGGAGAAAAAAAATGATTTGCCACTTGAAGACGTTGTAGATGAAGATTACTGGTCACGATTCATTTGTAAAGTAAGAATAAAAAATTAAGTTCTTTCCAAAGTATCTTATTTTTTTTGTTATTGAGAAATCTATAAAGGAATGTGCAGGTGACGTTAAAAACGTCACCAAAATGAAATCAGGTTGTCTATTGAATGTTCGAAAAACAGGAATCTTTCAACTAGCTGAAGCTTCAGAAAGTTGTTGATTTGGAAATAGCGCTCTCTCCACCATAGAACACTTAACTCTTGTCAAGACATCATCCACTACAGAGACGACGACCTTTCGGAATTGACAGATGAAGAAATTTGTTCTGAACAAGAGCTTCAGGGTGTTACTAAAGTTAAAATATTCATCGCAAAAAGAAACAACAAGTCAAACTGAACACATTTCGTTTAAATTTCAACACTCCATCAGTTCCTAAATCAATAAAAATTGGATTATACAACGTTACAGTCAGTGCACATATTCCAAATCATGTGCGCTGCTTTAAATGTCAAAAATTTGGCCACGGCAAGGGACAATGCAGAGACTCCTTGGTATGCTTTAAATATGCAGAAGTAAGGCACGAGGGCTTTACCTGCACTAACTATCCAAAATGTGCAAATTGTGGTGAAGCCAACATGGCCTCATCCAAGGATTGCCAGTACTTTAAAAAAGAAAAAGAAGTACAAAAAGTAAAAACTGGAAAATGCATCGCGTACCCTGAGGCTCGTCGTCTGTTTAATACATTGAATAATCCATCTTCTTCTGCATCAATGTCATATGCCAGTGAGACCAAACGTGTTTTCACTACAGCTGGAACACAGACATTTATCACCTGGCCTATTGACCAAAACGAACCACCAAAACTACCAGTTCAAACGACAGACACATTCATTACATTCTCCCGAAAACTGCTACGTCTTCGGTATCTTCTTAATCTAAAACATCAATTTCTTCAAGCAGCCACCAAAACAGTTATATGCTAACGCTAATTCAAATTCAAACGCAAATAAAAAAGAGAACGAACTTCAAAACTGCATCGGGACCCCATTAAGGTCCACAACGAATTTGGAAGTCATCTAGATGCGACTATTTGGGGCGACATAATGGAAGCACTACCCCCAGATACAGGATCTAAAAGTAGATCCCCAGCAGAAACAGGCGGAATTGTTCTAAAACTGTCAACAATTCCCCATTTCGCAAACCATAATGGGTACATTAATACAATGGAATTGTCGATGTCTTAAGATTAATTTTCTTGCAAGTACATAATTGATTCAAGCCTTTCTTCCTGTTGCAATTTGTCACCAAGAATCCCACCTAAAACGAAATGATTGATTGATTGATTGATTGATTGGTCGTTGTTTTACATCCAGCAGGCAATATTTCAGCTATATTAAGGACGTGAAAGTAATAATAATTGGATTATAATAATAATAATTGGATTATTTGCAACAACATGACATCTCTCCCTTAGTACTAAAACGTTGTTTCATACAATAATATGAGCATATATACAGATGAAAAGGTAAATAAAACAATAAAAATATAGATCACAAATTGCCGGAAAAAATAAATTTTACTGTACAAATTAATTTCCTTTAAAAAATTGTGTCGACTACGACAGTTGTAAACAAACTACTGTAAGTATTTACAGTATAAAAACGTTCCCGAATGTGCGCCGCGTCAACACAGTCCATCAAGACATGCTTGACAGTGTATAAACTATTGCATGGCTCATTATTTAAAATATAATTATGTGTCGTCCTGGTATGGCCAAGACGACACCTTGTTAAAACAACTTGATCTCTACGATCTTAATAATTTTTAAATTATTTGTGTACAGTAGTGGCTGGATCTCGTGCAGTTTATTATGATCTTGAAGATCCCAACCACTCTGCCACAAACCGGAAATATATTTAAAAATTACTGGTTTAAAATCGGTAAAAGGAATATAACATTATTCTTCAGGGCATTCTTTGCCTCCTGATCCACGACTGTGTTCCCATGGATCCCCACATGCCTTGGGATCCAGAAAAACACAACCTCTTTTCCCAAATCTATTAAAGATTTGAAAATTTTACTAATTTTTAAAATATTCAGGTTTTTAATTTTGACATTTTGAATAGCAAGTAAACACGAGAGGGTATCCGAGCAGATAATAAATTTGGAATCGTCTGACGAAGCAACTATTTTCATGGCAAGAAGAATAGCTTACGCCTCAGCAGTAAATAAGGATGAGGCAGACAGGAGACGACGAGTTTCAACACGCTCTCCGAAGACAGCGGCTGAGGCAACTTATCATCGTCTTTTGACCCGTCTGTATAAATAGTACTAAAGTCAGGGTAACAAGATTTAATTTCTGCCAAATGTTGTTGTATTATTAAAGGGTTTGTGTCCGACTTTTTATGTTTTCGAAAAATCAAAAATAAATACCTGTTTGGGGTTTAATCAATGGGGATTATGTGGAATTTCGACTGCAACAATTTCATCTAAATTTATACATGAATTTTATAAATGAGATTTAATTCTTAGAGCAAAAGGTTGAATTTTGTTTGGATGCTTTTCGAAAATGTTTTGGTTTGATTGATTGATTGTTGTTTAACGTCCAGCAAGCAATATTTCAGCTATATTCAGGACGTGATAATTGTCACAAATTAATACATTTAATTATAAACAATCATTTAGTATCCCTCCCTTAATACTAAAACAAGATCTCATACAATAGTATGATAATATATACAGATAAAAATGTAACTAAAACAATAAAAGTATGTAATATCACAATTGGCAGTATAATTAAATTTTACCATATAAACTAATGTCTTTTAAAAACTTTAAAATTGTGTCGCCTGCGACAGTTTTAAATAAAGTAAAGTACGTATCTACAGTATAGAAATGTTCCCGAACGTGGGCCACGTCCACACAGTCCATCAAGACATGCCTGATTGTGTATGGACAGTTGCCTGGCACACACTCTGGTCGCTGATCGTTATTTAAAATAAAACTATGAGTCGTTCTGGTATGACCAAGACGACACCTGGTTAAAACAACTGTGTCTCGACGACTTCTAAAACAATTAAAATTATTTTTGTGAAGTAGTGGCTGGATCTCATGAAGTTTGTTATGAACCTCTAGATCCCAACCACTCTGCCACAAACGAGAAATATATTTAAAAATTAATGCTTTAAAATCAGTTAAAGGCATGGCACAATTAATGATATTGTTATTCAAGGCCTTTTTGGCCTCCTCGTCCACGACTGTGTTCCCATGGATTCCCACATGACTTGGGATCCAGAAAAACACAACCTCTTTACCCAAAGCTACAAGGGCTTTGTAAATTTGAATAATTTTTAAAATATTAGGGTTCTTCACTTTGAAGGTTTCAATAGCAATAAGACATGACAGAGAATCGGAGCCGATAATAAATTTGTGCTCGTCTGACGAAGCAATTATTTTCATTGAAAGAAGAATAGCGTGCGCATCAGCAGTAAATACAGATGAGGCAGACGTGAGACGACGAGTTTCAACACGCTCTCCGAAGACAGCGGCTGAAGCAACTTTATCTTCGTCTTTTGACCCGTCTGTATAAATAGTACTATAATCAGGGTAACAAGATTTAATTTCTGCAAAATGTTGTTGTATTATTGAAGGTTGAAAATGTGTTGGTAAAGAGGTTTGAAAACACAGTCGTGGGCGGGGATGCCAGGATATGCCTTTAATTTGGTTGCATATTGCAAAGCTAGCTTTATTCTTCTTTGATACAAAGAAGGCTCGCCTGCTTCTTCATATAAGTTGTCTATTGGTGTGGTTCGAAAGGCTCCAAGGCATAGTCGCAATCCATGATGATGAACCATATCAAGGATTTTGACATATGGCTTGCGAGCCGAACCATAAATAAAACAACCATAATCCAATTTAGATCTAACCAGCGATCTAAATAGATTAAGTAAAACTTCGCACTCAGTACCCCAGTCGGTGTTGGCTACGACTTTTAAAATATCTAATGCCTTTATGCATTTATTTTTTTAACATTTTGATATGGGGAAGAAAGGTCAGCTTTGAATCGAATATAAAACCAAGAAAAGTAGTTTCTTTCACATTTTTTATAGGATTGTTATCTAATGTAAGTTCGGGATCTGGATGCATTTTTCTTTTGTTGCAAAAATGCATGCCAAAAGTTTTGGCAGTGGAGAATTAAAAACCATTCTCCATTTTTCTATTCTATTTAAACATAACTGTAGTTGACGTTCAATATTATTCATGTTTTTTCCTCGATAACAAATGAGAAAATCGTCCACATATAGAGAACCATCAATATTATCTTTCAAGACTTGAGCAAGACTATTAATTTTAATACTGAATAAAGTAACAGAAAGGATGCTACCTTGAGGAACACCCATTTCTTGTTCAAAAGGGTCAGATAGAGTTGAATTCACAAGAACTTTAAATTCTCTATCAGACAAAAAATTTGAAAAGAAGGTAGGAAGTCTACCTTTCAACCCCATATCAAAAAGATCTATTTCCATGTTGTGTCATCAGCTTTTTCTAGATCGAAAAAGATCGACACAACATGTTCATTTTTTGGCAAACGCGTTTCTTATGAATGTTTCGAAACGCACCAGATGATCTAGGGTACTTCGCCTTGTCTAAATCCACACTGGAAAATGGTTTGGAGTGTAAACACGGGGGATTATGCGGTATTTCGATTGCATAATTAATTATTTAATTGAATAATCCCTTGACTCGAGTTTAGAGTTTTGTGGCGTAAGCTAGATATTTCTAAATCTACAATTTTTGACAGTTTAAGTAAATTTGAAGACTGGTGTTTTCTATTACATTCAATAAGGAGGGAACCGGATTTCATTTTAGAGACGATATAACGTCTCCTGCACAACCTTTAATAACTTTTTCTATGATGAAAGGAGATTGATTGATTGATTGATTGATTGTTGTTTAACGTCCAGCAAGCAATATTTCAAAAATATTCAGGATGTGAAAATTATAATTTTTCAATTAATAGTATTTTAAAATTAGTAATACTTCATGCCTCCCTTTTATACTAAAACGTGATCTCATACAATAATATGAGAATATATATACAGATAAAAATGGTAGTTAAAACAATAAAATGTATGAATCTTCACAATTAATAGTGAAATTAAATGTTGTTAAATAAATTAATTTCTTTTAAGAACTTTAAAATTGTGTCGCCTGCGACAGTTTTAAATAAATTAAAAAACGTATCTACAGAATGGAAACTTTCCCGAATGTGGGCCACGCCCACACAGTCCATCCATCAAGACATGCTTGATGGTGTATGGACTGTTGCATTGGACACATTCGGGTCGTGTCTCATTATTTAAAATATAATTATGTGTCATCCTGGTATGACCAAGACGACACCGTGTTAAATCAACTTGATCTCTGCGACCTCTAAACTTTTTAAAGTTATTTGTGTGCAGTAGTAGCTGGATCTCATGAAGTTTATTATGGACTTGGAGATCCCAACCACTCTGCCACAAATTAGACATATATTTAAAAATCAACGGTTTAAAATCGGTAAAAGGAATATTACAATTAATGATAGTATCCTTATGGGCATTTTTAGCCTCCTGATCCACGGATTCCGACATGACTGGGAATCCAGAAGAAGATAACCTCTTTTCCCAAAGCAATAAGAGATTTGTAAATTTGAATAATTTTTTAAATATAAGAATTTTTAATTTTGAAATTTTCAATAGCCAGTAGACAAGACACGGAATCGGAGCAGACAATAAATTTGCATTCGTCTGACGAAGCAACTATTTTCATCGCAAGAAGAATAGCTTGCGCCTCTGCTGTTAATACAGATGAGGCAGACGGAAGGCGGCAAGTTTCAACACGATCTCCGATGACAGCGGCCGATGCGACTTTATCACCGTCTTTTGACCAGTCTGTGTATAACATTGGGTAAAGAGGTTGTATTTTTGGATTCCCAGCCATGTGGGAATCCATGGAAACACAGTCGTGGACAGGGAGGCTAAGGCTGCCTTAAAAAATGACATTATTAACTGTAAAATTCCGTTTACTTATTTTAAACTATATATTTTTAAATACATTTCTAATCTATGGCAGCGTGGTTGGGATCTAGAAGTGCATAATAAACTTCATGAGATCCAACCACTACTGCAAATACATAATTTGAAATCTTGTAGAGGTCGTAGGGATCAAGTAGTTTTAACCAGGTGTCGTCTTGGGCATACCAGAACTACACATAGTTATATTTTAAACAATGAACCAAGACCCGAGTGTGTGCCATGCAACTGTCCATATACCATCAAGCATGTCTTGATGGACTGTGTTGACGTGACACACATTCGGGAACGATTTTATTCTGTTAATTCTTATAACAATGTATTTACAACTGTCGCTGGCGACACAAATGTACAGTTTAAAAGGAAATTGACTTGTACATCAAAATTTAATTGGATTTTAAATTGTGATATATTTAATACTTTTTATTGCTTTAGTTTTCTTTTCATCTGTATATATTTTTATATGAGACCACGTTTTAGAAAGGATGGATATTCTTTAAATAATTAAATTAATTAAAATTCTAATTTTCACGTCCTGAATATAGATGAAATATTGCTTGCTGCACGTAAAATATTGCTTGCTGCACGTACAACAACAATCAATAAATCAATCAATCAATCATTCAATCGGGGTCTTAAGATAAATTTACTTGAAATCACATTACTAGTTCAAGCCTTTCTTCCTGTTGCATTTTGTCTCCAAGAATCCCATCTAAAACGCAATGATAATATATCTTTAAAAAACTACTCTATATAAAGCACATATGTAAACGAGATTGACAGAGCTGCTGCGGCTCTACAATTCTCGTAAAAGATTGCCCTGTAAATCTTAACACAGACCTTCAGGTGGTTGCTGTTAGAATATCTTTAGACAAAACGATTGCTTTATGCTCTGTGTACATCCCTCTGAATTATTCTTCAAATTTAAATCAGTTGAAACATCTTACTGATCAGTTACCAGCCCCATATATATTATTTGTGGACTTCAGCGCACACAACCCTCTATGGGGTAGTAACACATTTAAAGACAAAGGTAAAATTATTGAAGGCTTAATGAATCAGGAAGATTTGTGCATTTTTAATGATGGTGCCAATACATATTTACATCCTGGGAATGGATCATATTCGGCAATTGATCTAACAATAGCAGATAATTCTCTCTTGCCCGATTTCTCATGGAAAGTCCATGACGATCTTTGTGGCAGTGATCATTTTTCCATTATACTGGAATCTCTTCATTCTTCTTACGCCCCGTGCGGGATCGGGTGGCTAAAAGAATAGACCGCAGTCGCGCTAGCTTGTCGTAAAAGGCGACTAAATAGCGCCCAGTACCCTGACCGGCGTGTCAGGTCGGTTTGCCTAAAGACCGACAGGGATGTGTGCCCTAGGTGGTTGAATGGGGTACCCCTGGCAATCTGGGGTTGTCAGGCCATAATACGGAAAACCTGACCGCAAACCATATTAGTGCACCGTGTTGGGAAAAATGCCACGTTCCTCGCACGTTAAAGAACGCTGCTGTAGTATTCGCTATGAGTAGGGATTTCGATCCCGCTACAGGAGGCTAAATTGCCCGACCCTATCCATCCTCCCATTTGCCAGTGGCAATCTAAAATCCGTTACCCCTATTTATCCTTGTGTCCCATCCCATTTTCATTCATCATCATTTCATGTTCATTTTATCATCCATTTCATGTTCATCGCCTGAATATAGCTGAAATATTGCTGCTCGGGCGTTAAACACCATTAATCAATCAATCAATCATTCTTCTTACACAGAACGAACAGCTAGATATAAATTTAACCAGGCAAATTAGCCCCTATTTGAAGAACTCTGTAGGGAGCGACTTCAATCAGACTTTTAATGACATCTCTGATCCAATTTTTAAATTTAATGACATTCTTATTTCAATTGCTGACAAAACAATTCCTAAGACCTCGACAAATCCAAAACATCCTAGTAAACCATGGTTTGATGATGACTGTAAGGATTCTATAAAAGATCGTAAAAAAGCTGAACGACGCTCAACAAACATCCAACCCAAAATAATCTTAACGAATTCCAAATTTTTCGAGCGAAGGCTCGCAGGGTAACGAAACAGAAAAGACGTACCTCTTGGCGTAACTTTGTTTCGAAATTTCGAAACTAAATAACCATACCCCAATGAATAAAATCTGGAATATGATCCGTAAAATTGAAGGAAAAAATAGCAAGACAAATGTCCATCATTTAAAAGATAGTCAAGACTTATTAACATCAGAATCGGACATATCCATAATCAACTTCTCAAACATCTTCCACAATCTTCTGAACAATATTTGGGAAACGGGTGACTTGCCTTCTATTTGGAAAATGGCTACCGTGATACCTATTCCAAAACCAGTTAAGGATCACTAGGAAGAGTCGAACTATCGGCCTATAGCCCTTACCAGTTGCGTCTGTAAAACAATGGAAAGGATGATTAATGATCGCCTTGTCTGGTTTCTTGAATCCAATAACCTTCAATCAAATATACACTGTGGATTCGACAAGGACGAAGTACCATGTACAATTTGGTACGTTTTGAAACGTTCATTCGAAACGCCTTTGCCAAAAATGAACATGTTGTGTCTATCTTCTTGGAAAAAGCATATGACACAACATGGAAATATGGTATTTTAAAAGATCTTTTTGATGTGGGGTTGAAAGGTAGACTTCCTACCTTTATTTTGGACTTTTTATCTTTCAGAGAATTTAAGTTCGGGTAAATTCCACATTATCGGATCCTTAGGAACAAGAAATGGGTGTCCCCCAAGGAAGCGTTTTACCTGTTACTTTATTTAGCATTAAAATTAATAGTCTGGCTCAAGTCTTGAAAGATAAAATTGACGGTTCTCTCTATGTTGACGATTTCCTAATTTGTTATCGGGGAAAAACATGCATAATATTGAACGTCAACTACAGATATGTTAAAATAAAATAGAGAGATGCGCAATGGAAAATGGATTTAAAATTTAAATTCTCCACTTCCAAAACAGTCGGTATGCATTTTTGTAACAACAGAAAAATGCATCCCGATCCCGAACTTACATTATATAACAACCCTATTAAAATTGTGAAAGAAACTTATTTGCTTGGTTTGATATTCGACTCAAAACTCTCTTTCGTCCCCATATCAAAATATTGAAAACCAAGTGGCTTAAAGCCCTCGATATTTTAAAGTCGTATCAAGCACTGGGGTGCGAACCGCGATACATATAAATCGCTGGTTCGGTCGAAATTAGATTATGGTTGTTTTATTTATGGTTCAGCTCGTAAGTCATATGTCAAAATCCTTGATACCATTCACCATCAGGGGTTGCGACTATGTCTTGGAGCTTTTAGTACCACACCTGTAAATAGTTTATATGTGGAAGCAAACGAGCCTTCTTTGTATCAAAGAAGAATTAAACTCGGTTTGCAATATGCAACAAAGCTTAAGGTTTATCCTACTAATTCTGCTCATGACTGTGTTTTCAAACCTCTTTATAAACAAATTTTCGAAAAGCATCCAAACAAAATTAAACATTTTGGCCTAAGAATTGAATCCCATTTAGAAAATTCTGGTTTCTGTATAGATGAAATTGCCACAATTCAAATTCCTCACAATCCTCCATGGTTAAATCCTAAACCAGTATTTATTTTTGATTTGCGAAAATATAAAAAAATCTGAAATAAACACCTTGATCGGTCAGCAAAATTTTGCAGAGATTAAATATTGCTATCCTGACCACAGCGCAATTTATGCGGATGGATCGAAGGACGGCGATAAAGTTGCTTCAGCCGCTGTCTTCGGAAAGCGACTTGGAACTCTTCCTTCCGCTTCTTCCGTGTTCAGTGCAGAGGCCCAAGCTATTCTTCTTGCACTAAAAATTGTTGCCTCGTCAGTGGAGGATAAATTTCTTATCTGATCCGATTTTTTTATCGTGCCTTCTTGCTATTGAAAATAATAAAGCTAAATATCGCTTTATTTTAAAAATTATTCAAATTTACAAATCCTTAACAACTTTAGGTAAAGAGGTTGTGTTTTTCTGGATTCCTAGTCATGTATGAATCTATGGAAACACAGTCGTGGACAGAGAAGCTATGAATGCTTTAAATAATGAGATCATAAACTATAAACTACCTTTTACTGATTTTAAGTCAATTATTTTAAAATATATTTATAGTATATGGCAGAGTGTTTGGGATCTCGAAGTTCATAATAAACTTCATGAGATCCAAACACTTATTGGACATACATATTTTAACACTTTTACATATCGTAGAGACCAAGTAGTTTTAACGCGATGTCGTCATGGTATCAAGACGACCCATAACTATATTTTAAATGGTGAACCAAGACCAGAGTGTGTGCCATGTAACAGTCCATATACAATCAAGCATGTCTTGATGGACTGTGTTGACGTGGCCATCTTTCGGGAATGTTTTGATACAGTGGATTCTTATTTTAATTTGTTTACAACCTCGCTGGCGACACAATTCTACAGTTCTTAAAGGAAATTAATTTGTACAATAAAATATAATCAAATACCATAACTATGCTGTTGTTTCATATTTTATCATTTTAAGCACGTCTGAGATTACAGTTTTACTACATTTCAACAGGGTTGTTTCTAAATTTTGAACGTAATCAATTTATTAAATTGCTCACGTCCTGGATATAGCTGAAATATTGCTTGCTGGACGTTAAACATCAATCAATCAATCAATCAACAAACGCCATTAAGCATGTTTTAATGGACTGTGTGGATGTGGCGCACATTCCGGAATTTTTTTATAGTGTAAAATCTTGTTTTAAACTGTCGCAGGCGACACAATTTTAAGTTTTTAAAAGAAATTAATTTATTTTGTAAAATTTAATATATCTGATAATTGTGATGTTTCAGACTTTTTTGTTTTTAATTACCTTTTTTAATCTGTATATACTCTCATATTATTGTATGAGATCTTGTGTTAACCCTAAGGATTTGATGTTTTAATAATGAAATTATAATAATTTTCTCTTCCTGGATATAGCTGAAATATTGCTTGCAATCAATCGAAGAAGAAGGGGTATACTGGTTTACCACTGTCCGTCCTTCCGTCTGCAACATAACTTTCGTAGGAGCCTCGGTGGCCGAGTGGTCAAGGTAGTTCGTTTACTATTGATCAAGTGGTCTGTCAACACTGAGATTGCGGGTTCGATTCTCACTGCAGGCACGGTGTACTCGACTCCAATCTTAATTGACAAGGATTGCCAGTTTTCCTACCGCAGGTCGGGGGTTCTCTCCGGGTACTCCGGCTTCCTCCCCAAATAAAAACTGGACGCCATGAAATAGCTGAAAAATTGCTGAAAGTGGCGTTAAAACACCAATCAAACAAACAAACATAACTTTCGTAACAGTTTTCTCACCAACTACTTATCGCAATCACTTGACAGTTTATATGTGTCCTTACCATGTGATCCTGTATTGCAAGAACCGATTTTAGGTATGTCGCATATCTACTTCCTGTTTACCGACTTATTCTTATACCGCGGTTATCAACTTGGTCAATTTGAAGAGATGTGATTAGAGCGGTATGGTGAGTGAGCAATAGCTTACAGGTTCCTTCTTTTGACAGAAAAATATATGAAACGTATGACAGTTAAAAAATATACATCCAAAGTTATTCCCCATTCCGAAGCTTATTTACCACAACCACCCAAAACACCCGTTTTTTAAACGATCAACAATTGACCACAAAATAAAAGAAACCAGATTGAAAACAGTGTTATGTTTCAAATAAAAAAGAGACATTAAATATTCATTCATTTATCACCACCAGTCGTCTCTAAACTCACATGGACTCACAACGCAAACTTAAGCATGAGAGAAACATTAAATGATGTTTATAATATTCCTTATTGATTACTTAAATGTGAAACTAGAATCAATGTTTGTATTCTATTTTTCATTTCTGATTTTGAACAACGACAATTAAACATTGTTTTTCTTCTTTTGGTTATGTCGGTAAAGTAAAACAATAAAATGGATAAAATGTGTTTTCGTATTGCAACATCGTTTTTGCATTTGGGTTTGGAAATGTTCACAACGACAACTGAAAACGCAGGTGTTATTTTGGTTTCAATTTGGCAAAACGACAAGAGAATGAACTCCAAAACACCCGGACCTCTCTACTTTGTATTTTAAAAATTGATAATATTTACAAAAAACTGACGGCTTATTACTTATTTAGAAAAATAGCTACCGTTGTGCCTATTTCAAAACGAGGACAAGATATGTCAGACGCGTGCAATTGAAGTCCTATAACCCCAACAATTGTGTCAGTATCTCTTCGGAAACAATGGTCAAAGTTTACCTTGTCTAGTTTTAGACTAAAAAAGTTATAAAATGGGAACTGGGCAAAAACATAACAATTTATATTGTGTTCTTCAAATAAAAAAACTCAAACTTGTGACTAAATGGCGGCACTGGAAAATCGAGTGGCAGCCAGTACCTCAGAGTCGCATGATAATTACTAAAAACAATCACGTGTCACGCAAAGGAGAACGTTGTACTTAAAATGATGCTATGACGACATTACGTTTCGTATTCCCGACTTGTGTGACACGTGGCTCGCTAATGAAGATTTTAACTCTAGACATCAGCATCAACAATTCCTTATGCGAAGATCAGTTTGAGTAGTATTGCATTGAGGATTAGGGATTTATGTTTATTATAACTGCATTTAGGGGATACCTTACTTGCAACTTTGTCTGTGAATATTACCTGGAAGTAGATAATAAATATGAATTAAACTGAACACTTTTTTTTAATATGTTCAACGTTTATATATAAAGCGGAACATTAAAAAAATGTTTGCATATGTGCCTATTTGAGAAATAACTTATAAACTGCAATACATTTTATTTACAATTACTTTCCTTTATCACCTTAGTTATTCTTTTCACATGTTAAGCACCTTTTTTCTTATATTGTTTATATTAATAGTAGTAATTTATTTATTTATGTTTGATTAACCCAGCTTCCAAATTGATTTACGCTACTGTGTTTAATCAGTATTGTTTTTGTGTCATAGTGTGATCTGACGTCTGAACATACGTATTCAACGTCATATCTGTCCTTGGCAGGAGATGGGCCTTACGTTTAATCTACAGCAATATCAAGCTTCAGAATTGTACTATTTGAAACTAAGTTTTACAATGATATGTTTTTCGGTACACGTCTACAATTGTTTAAGCATTACATATTTTCAGGAAAGTCTCTTTAACTTAAGACGAAAAATCTGCATATTTTGTTTGTATTTCAGAACTGAACTTGTTGTTTTGAAATTGCATTTATTTAAAAAGTAACTGTGTTCGTGTATATTCCAACACAGCATTAGTTGTATTATTACCTGGTTCGAGAAAATTATAACAAGTTATATAACTTTAGTTAATACAATTAAAACTAATAGTTGTTTCAGCATTTGATCTAAACTAATCCCTATATGATGACATAAGCGATTTCTAACTACTAAATCTGGTTAGCTTGTGTAATTTTTCGAATACTCGTATTTCAAAGTCGGTGTTAGATGATCTCGAAATTGAAAAAAAAAATCATCATATGTTTTCCTACCTAATCGTGTTAAAATTTCCCTTTATAAATAAAATTGCTTAACATGTACAAGTTTCATGTTCAGTTACAAAACTGCCAGTGGATTTTATTTCTAATAATTATACTAATTATTAGATAAAGGGATATCTTTATTTTCAATTATTTATTTCTTCAAAACACAATGTTGCTGTTGTTAGTTAATGAATAAAGAAATGTTCAAAATTGTGAATAAAACAACTTTTATTAATACAAAAAACAATTAGAAACATTGAGGCGTATTTGGAATCATATATTGTTAGCTGGTGATAAGACATTACCACGGTGTATATAGTTTTCGAAGAGGCAAGTCAGAATAAAAAATTGTAAACAGTATTATTTATCAATTTTTCACTGGAAAGATCACGCCTACTGTATCTTCCTATGTCACAAGGCGCACATGTCGTAGAAGACATTGTCAATATGGCGGCCTTATAAACGAACGTTTGCAACCTTTAATCTAATCTAGGACCGTAACACTTGAATACAAATGTGATTTCGAAAAATAGTACGCTTATTGTAGTCTCCAGAAAAGAATAAATTTTAGCCCCTTCCCCATTCTTCATACTTTTCCAGTGGCAGTCAGAATTTTGTTTTCTATGCCCTACACCTTTTTCTGTTGATTTATGTTGTGTTAACTTGTTCTCGTCCTGAATATAGCTGGACGTAAAGCAAAATAGATTCACGAGTGTAATATTATGTGCTCAGATATTTTCATACTCACAGGTCAAGGTATCAGTCTTGTCCTCTTTTTCTTTTCGTTCATTCTTGTCCGATTGCTTTCTTTAAAATGCGATGTCTGATCGACGTGAAACTTTAAAACTTTAGCCGGGCTGACCTGAAGTTGTGCAATCAACTTTTTGAAATTTCAAATTCAATTAGGGCTTCGTTTGAAAGGCATGTGTGTTAATCTTAAATGAGCACAAGGTTCTGATAAAATAAAGTTTAAATATATATTAATTATTTGTTATATGTTTTTTTCGTTTTTAAGGCTTTCACTTCCCGAGTGGAAAGACTTATTGTTAAGGTTTTCCACTTGCCGTGTGGAAAGCCTAATTGTTATTCTTCTGTTTCTTTCTTTCCCACTATAAATTTTGTTTCATGACCTGTCGAAGAGACATTTTGTACCATGGATGTATAAGCAGTTAACCCTGGCACACCGTACACTTTTTCTTAACGGAGTTATTTCCCTTGTCATAAAAAAGCTTGTGTGCAGATTAAAAGATGTCGCAATAAAAGTTGTTGCAAAATGGTCAGCTAATGATTGCGACAATTTGTTACATATCGCGCGAAGGATTTTGATGACTCAATACAAGAGTTATTTCCCCTTATTTACTGCAAGTACATTTTATACCATTGTAACTCATGAACCAGAGGTGATAGAGACTTCAGATTTCACTGTTGGTAATCATTGACCTTGACACATTCTAAATTTTGACATCGTGATGTGTGCGATTCTCCTCCTGGACCATAAGAGCTACAGAAATAAACCTTTTACCAAAATGTAGATCATATTAAGGTCTTGAAAGGTCACAAGAAATTTATAGATTTATAGTGTAAATAGCGTTATCTCAGTAAATATAACATATTTTGACCTCGATTCTTCTGTATTGTTGATTGTTGACCTTCGGCAAGGTCAAGATTACAAGTTAAAAGGTCAAGTTTAAGTTATTGTTGTGTTTCTTGGCATTTTTTATCTACATGATGTGGTTATTTATGATTAATGTTTACTTGGATAAATGATATATGCAAAAATCAAAAGGTCAAGGTCAATTTAGTCCTTGAATGTCCTAATTTATGACCTTTTATATTTCTAAAGATATATGAATAGTTTTTTCTTCGATATATTTATATTGCGAAATGGATTTAATTTAAACACAAAATGGATTGAGTTCAAGGTCCTACAATTTGACCTTTTCTATTTTAACAGTTATCTAAATAGTGTTTCATTTAAATTTGTTAATTTCATCAAAGTACGAATAACGTTTTTTATGGTCAAATTTAAAGGTCTTCTAATTATGGTATATTTAGGTTATTTTTAATTCCCTTAATTGGAAAGAGTCTTAATCGTTCCATAGAACGATTGAACTTATATTTATTCTTCTGTTTATTATTTTTATTCCGCCAAGTTTTCTTGTAAAGAAATTTTGTACCATCGATGTATTACACTTTACGCTTTCACAGTTAACACTGTCACACCAAACACTTTTTCTTTACGGGGTCATTAAAAAGCTTGTGTGCAGATAAACTATGAACTGAATCTGTAAAAGACGTCGCAATAAAAATTCTTCCAATATGTTCTGTGATGGATTGCAAAACTTTGTTACATATTGCGCAAAGGATTTTGACGACTCCTTTCAAGGGTTATTTCCCTTTCTTTCTTGCAGTTTGATAACGTATTATTGTTACTCATGAACCATTTGTGATAGAGATTGGGTTTTCACTGTTGGTTATCATTGCCCGTGACCTTGAAAAAGGTCACAAGGTCATAGGTCAAGGTAACATTCTAAATTTTGACATTGTGGTGTGTGTGATCCTCCTGAACCATAATAGCTACAGAAATAAATCTTTTACCAAAATATAGATCATATTAAGATCTTGAAAGGCCACAATAAATGATTCTACTTTTGAAAGAGTTATCTCCCCTGGATCAACTATATATAGTGTAAATAGCGACATCTGAGTAACTATAACATATTTGGATCTCGGATCTTGTTCGTTGTTGATTGTTGATCTTCAGCAAGGACACGGTCACAAGTTAAGAGGTCAATGTCACGGTTTTTTTGTTATTTTGCATTTTCTATGCATATGAAGTGTTAATTTTTTATTCATGTTTACTTTGGACAAATATCAGCAAAAAACAAAAGGTCAAAGTTCAAGGTCAATTTATTTCTTAAATGTCTTAGTTTATGACCTTTTTAAAAATATACGAATGGGTTTTTCTTTGATGTATTTATACTGCGAAAAGGATTTAATTTAAATAGAAAAGGGTTAAGGGCAAAGTCATGGTGTGCTTCAATTTGACCTTTTCTCTTTTACATTTATCTAAATAGTTTTTGGTTCAAATAGTTAATTTCATCAAAGAACGAATAATGCTTATGGATCAAATTTAAAGGTCTTTTAATTCTTGTACATTTAGGTTCCTTTTAATTCCCTTAAGTGTTAAGCCTATTAATCGATCGGAAGAACGATTGAACATATTTTATCATTGTTTTTGCTTTTTTATTTTGAAATATTTACATCGACAACTGAACAGTCGGCAGTTTTTTATCAATTAGATAAAAAAAGAACACACTTAAATATACTCGGATCTCTCTACTTTGTTTTTAATTCTTACCAATAATTTTAAAAAGAATGACTTATTATTAATTCAGAAAATGTTTCTGTGCCTATTACACAACGAAGATAAAATAGCTCAGAAGCGTGCAATTGAAGTTCTTTAGCCCCACAAATTTCGTCTTTACAGCCATTGATGGTTAAAGATTACATTGTCTTGATTAAGGCTCAAACATATTTCTATTTTCGTTTTTTATGGGACGTCACTGCTCAAACAAGAGCGTGATGCGTCTATTGTTTTTTTTTATTTAGGAAAAGCATATGACACATCAAACAAATATAATATTAAAAAAAAAAGTTTTGACTCGGTAATAAAAGACTACGATCCAATCTATATTTCAACGGTGTTTTCAAAGCTAATTTAACATGGAGTTTCTGAGCATTGCAAATTTGTAATAGATGTTCTATAAGGCTTTCTGTGATTTTGTTTACTACTGAACTAATTAGCTTCCTGGGTTGCGGATACACGAGACCCTATCGTTAGGGCATTGTCACCGTATAATAGGACCAGCCTGGCCGCGGATCGCTATTGGGTGACGTGCCACTCTTTTTGAGCGATAAAGATCCCTTTTGTACATTTCGAAAAATTGTAGCTGCTACAAAGGGCTAAATTTTCCGTCCTTACCCAATAATCCATGCTTTTCCAGAGGTAGTCAAAATTTTGCTTTTTGTCGCTTGCTTTCTAGTATTGTTAACTTGTTCTCTTCCTGGTTATAGCTGTAATACTGCTTGCTTAAAGCAAACATACAATCAATCAATTAATCAATCAACCAAATAACCTTCTTAAGCTATACCCGCCTATATTGATAGTATGCTCTATGGCACATGGTATCTAGATTAAAATATAAATATTGAGCAACAAGTAGAACTGTTATAATAGAATATACTAATGGGCAAACAAACAATTCTCACATCGCAACACTGTTTGTATGCGATTTTGTAATCAAAGGAAACTGAGTCGCGCGATCTTGAACCATTTTACAATTATCTTATACAAAATGTTTTTGAGCCTTAAATTTGACTTTTTTTAGATCAAAAAAGTATAAATTAATGGTTTCAAATAATTTAAATTTTAGATTCGTCTTCATTTAAGTGCTGATCTTGTTGTTTAACTTGATTTATTTTGGATCGTTTTTTCAATCAAAATAAGATAATTTTGTCTCAAATATATTGTTCTGCTTGCAAATATCTTTTATAATCTTTGGCATGGTACATTATTAATGAAAGTTACTATGCCCTTGAATATCTAGAACTAGACCAATTTAAAGTTTTTATTTGGAAACAAACAAGCCTTCTTTGTAGAAAACATCTATGGAGTTGTATTTAAAATGGTTAACTTTTTCTGATTGTGTTCCATGCAACAGTTCATATTGTAATATGTCTTCATGGATTGTGTAGATGTGGCCACTTTTGGAAACGTTACTGTATTTTTCTATTCCAATCGTTGAACAACTGTCGCAGGCGATATCATTTTACATTTATGTAATGTAATAATTGGTTGTATACCTATTGCTACCACTCACCTCTTAAATACAGGTGACGTATTGCTTGCTGCATGCAAAGCACCCATATTCAATTAAAAACATCTTATTGCATAGTGTTGAAGTGGCTTTTCAGTGTTATTACACAATTTTACAGTGTTTAAACGAAATTAATTTGTACTGTAAATCATAGTTGAGCTGTAAGTATTTATAATATTGTTAACACTCTTACTATATGTAGTTTTACTATTTGTTCTTATGTTATTGTATCAGAATACCTTTCCTGTCTATAAAGTATGTATTTTTTTATTTGTAAACAGTTCACGTCCTATATATAGCTGAAATAATGTTCTATAGAATTTAGAAATTTTTCTTGCACCTACTACCTTAATTGATGTCGGTTGGGCTACTGCATTCAGAATCTTAGCTTTACAACAAACTTGTGAATGTCATGATTGAGAGACGGTTATTCAACCGAAGTGCTACCGTCGAGAATAGCTTGCTTTGATTACTGAGATCGGGTAATATGTCTGTGTAGACCGAACAATGCTTTACGGTCCTGAATATAGTTGAAATAGCGTTCCATGGACGTTAAGAAATCATTGAATCAATATCCCTATAGTATATATTTCTAACTGTGCTTTTCTATTTTGCTTTGCTTCTTCAGTGTAGGTGCATTGAAGTATGTTTTATTAGAAACAAGCATACAATTATAATAATCTAAGGAAATTTATGCCCTAACTTTTATGACAATATTCTAATATTGAGGATTTTAGGTATGTATCTTTTATTCAAATACTTACATGGTACCAATCAGATTCTTGTAAAATTAACAGTGAAACAAATTTCGTTTTGAAATTTCGCTACAGATATCACATTGATGGTGAAATGTACAAAAAACAAATTTCACTATTTATTCTTAATAACATAACATTTAAAGTATATGCCACAGACTTATACGTCTACCACCATATTCAATTAAGAATGGCTAGATACAAAATTATTGTACGTTTTACGACAAAACGATAAAAAATTTGACAAAATGATACAGATTTATTTCTTATCTCATTTCCATAAGTGTTCACATAGACTATATCAACTAAATAAGCTAATGCAATCACAACACTCTGTACTTACGGAAAATATATATAGAAATCAAATATACAACAATATTACACAATATAATCACATGTAACCCATTTAAACAGTAACATAAAGACTTCCCTTAAATTAAGAAGGTCCTATATTCCTTATTTGAGGGCTCTGTAGCGGTATGTTTGTCTGACTGAATATGTCAGTGTTCGATATCTTACCGAATTCCTTTTAAACATAACAATAAACAGTTACAACTGATTTCATTTAATACTGCTGAAGATGTAGCTTAGACTGTAGCTTGTTAACATTTCTATCGAATACGACATGAGTGATATACAAAAGGATTTAAATTAAGCAGATAACGTTTTAGGCTTTTCACGTCCTTCCTGTTTCATGTACTTCGGGCAAAAAAATTTTAGTAGTCGTTTCTTTGTCGAATCGTTTCGAAGAAAAAGAATGATAGGATTGATTGCGAACAAAATGAATTGAGCAATCTGATATAGCCAATGGATTATAATGTAGACGAATGTATCAGAATAACAAGTGAGAAACATGACCTCTAAAACAATGGCTACAGGGCAGTAAATCATTGCAAACAAGACTATTACGACTGATGCCAGTTTAGACTGCTGACGATGATGCTTAGACTGTAGCTTGTTAGATTTCTGCTGGAAAAATGATATAATGGTCGTCAGTACGAACATGACAGCAGTAATTGTAGTCACTATAATATTACTCCAATCTCTGCTATCAGTGCAAAAGGTCATTCCAAAGTATATCATCATTATTTCTAACATTACAAATGCGATGTATAGGCTTCCAATAATACTGTATACAAATGGTCTTGTTACGATTCTATGATACTTAAGGGGTGACAGCATCATAAAAATTCGAAGTCATGACAAAAGACATAAATGAATGGGAATCATATTTCTACTAAACTGCACAAAAAATGCTTTAATATAGCATGCTACATAGCCAAGTGATAATTCAATCTTACAGTCAACAAATACTGTAACAAACATAAAAAATATATTGACTAGAGAGACAGCAGATAAACTCTGTAACGTAATAAAGACTGGGGACTTAAATGACTTGTCAAAATATGTAATAACCAGAACCAGTAAGTTTCCGATGACGGCAATTAGGCCACAGAAAATAGCTATAAACAAAAAAAAATATTTGGAGACCTCGCTGAAATAATACTGCTTGGAACAAAACAATTGTGCGATTGTTCTGTTGAATATGTAAACGTTGTCAAGATCTGAAAAGTTGTTGAATTCTAGAAAATCTTTAAATTGTGCTTGTATTTCAGAAATTGAATCCGACATCATCAGCACTAAAGGAGCATACGAGCACATTTTGCTGCTGCTTGTGTTAAACTGAAAAACAAAGAATAAAAGTCACTTTTCAGATATTTCCTTTTTTTACGGATTAACTTATTTTTCTTGAAGAAGCCGCAATCCGGATTCTCTAGTAAAATGCAATACATGTAATATTTTTAATAAAGATCTGCAAATTGATTCATAGTGGCTTTTCTGTTCCACGGTTTAACAATATTGCTCTCGTAAAAGGTACGTTTGTTTCTGGCAGAACATAAGGTTTGCAAGGCCACAAAAGTACCTATCGCATCTATAGGTGTTTGCATGTTGGTGTTTTCATGCAATACTACAGAAAGAATAACCGCTGACCATAGAGAGTGAAGTGTTTTAGAAAGTAATGCTACTTGCACAATAAAGACCTCTTTGTTGATTTAAATTCCCCGCTGCTACCGAATACTGCATACTTGTCCATGTAAAGTTTTTCCATCTCTTTCGTCCGTTGGGCTATTTTTTGTAATCATGTTCTCGATATTAATATGGGTGAAATATTGCTTTGTTGACATTTAGCAAATAGTCATAAAATTTAACATTGGATTTGGTTGCTGGACAAATTAATTTATATATACAAATGTAAATAAAATGTTTTAAATATTGCCACTTTGTGGTGGATTTGTTGTACAATTTGATTTTTCAAACAACGATTTATTATGTAAACTAATCTATTTATAACAAAATTTGATTTGCTTTGCCTTTAATTGTTCAGTTTAACATGAAAAGTTTCGTGGTAAATTTACCTTAAGCCGAAGACGTTAGGGCATTTGTTATGTAAAAAGGGCAAAGTTATTGAGAGAAGAGTTTTTGTCACTATGACTTATAGATCTCTATGTACTTGCGTCTTTTAAAGTTAATCTCATCCAAAACAAAACCCTAACTATAGTTAAAATTTCTTTTCATTTCTTTGTGTCGTGTTTTAGTGTTTCTAATATATTAATTATTGTATGAACTAAGAATGTTGCACGATCGTTTTTATACAGTTTGCTGCACACACATCTTTTATTGGTCTATAAACATACATTAAAATGTTCAATCACATTTTGAAGATATGTGTATGATTGTGGTGTTATTGTGGTCTGTAGATTGTGTACACAATAGTTTTTGCTGGACATATAATTTAATGGATGGCAAGTCCAAATGTAAACAAAAATGTTTAAAATTTCGCCGATTTTCGTAGATTTGTTGTACAATTCATTTTTTCAAACAAAGATTTATTATTTAAACTAATCTATAAATAACTAAATTTGATTTTGCTTTGCCTTTAATTGTTCAGTTTAATGCGAGAAGTTAAACTGCGAGAAGTTTACCTAAAGCCGAACACCTTAGGGCATTGATTAGAAAAAGGGGCAAAGTTACTGGGAGAAGAGTTTTTGTCACTACATATATGACTTATTACAACTTTACTGTTTCACGTTTTATGTGTCCTTGCAACGTAGTAAAAATTCATTTTGCATTTTTGTTCTTTCTATATATTTAAAAGCTGCTTACCTTTGAATTATATGTTATGTTCATTATTGATATGTTCCTTGTATAGATTATTTGTAGTTGGCAAATTATTAATGATGTATTGTGTGTAATGGTCTATTTAGTACAATAAAGTATCTTGTATCTTGAACTTGTCATTATTTCGATTGGTGTTTATTAGAACAAGACGCGTGTGCAGTAACAAAAAATTGTTTTAATTGTTATAATTACTTTTTTAATTTAGAATTAACATTAAAATGATCAACATTACATAATGTTGTTCGTCATAGCTGGTGGCTCTCCACTGTACAGACCTAAATATGTTTAAAATTCACCATTGGAAATTCTAAGGTGCATTACCGAAATACACATTTATACATTATTTACATTGTTTATGTCTTTATGCTTTCTTATCGATCAAACACATCCTAATGTTGCTTAAATCTTCAGTACATAATTTTAAAACAAAGCAAACTCGTTTACTAAAAGCATAAATTGTTTCTGATCGGTTTTTTTCAACATACGATTTTCATTCCATATGGGTAATTTAAACGCCCGTTGCATTAAAATGTTAAATAGGAAAATCCAACATATAAAAATTAAACCAGACTACTTTTTTGAAAAAAAAATATATAAACATGCATAGCTTAGTGTGAAAACAAATATGTACAACAACAAATTTATATAGACAAATTTACTACCTTATAAAAATCAGGTACACCGTCGAATGTGATATTGCTAACATCCTCCCCAAACAACACGAAGTTGCCCCACTCTTTTTCAGCTTGCCCTATAACTTTACTCAAGTCAGAAATCTCCATATTTTATATTCAGACCTGACAGGATTTAAAATATAAATTTAAAGCATTTTATATAGAAATTATAACATTTTTATATATTTTAGCACAACGATCAAAAAGAAACCGTGATTTTGCCAACGCTTATCAATAATTATAAGATTACAGTAACAGCAAACAGTTACTTTTTGTAATATTACCAGTTGAACGCAAGTTACAAGTTAGCATTACCTGTATCTTCTGGATTAAGCTTAATAATCCTGGATTCCGATTCTTTGAATGTACCTTCCTATTTACGGTAATTATCCAATTAACAGGTGTTTGCGCAATTTAATTTTTTGAAAAGCTCTTTTGAAAAGCTGTACTAAGTATTCTTCCCGGTGACCGATGCTTAAACATGATTAATTGGTTTACAGTTAACTATAGGGAACTACTAGAAGGTAAAGAAAGATTATAGTTTGTGTCATTAAACTTCAAAGTCGGTAAATAAGAACAACCATTAGAATACAATCGTTTTCCCTGTTCAAGCATTACCCTTACCTCACCTGCTTCTCTATTATGTAAAGATCTCACAGTTACATGTAAGTATAACCGTTAAACAGTTATGAATTATTATTCTGGCCCAAACCATTACGAGCCATTACTAAAACACGGCAATTTTTTGTCCCTTACACGCATTGGACCATCATAAAGTCGACAGTGAACATCTACTCACCCAGAGTTCAATATAAGAGTTTTCATCCTTCTTTTATTCGATAATGATGATTGTATATCATGATAGGAAAACGATGTAAGTGTTTTTTATATTATTCCTAATAATACCTTTGATTAGTAGGCTAATGTTCGCTGTATTATGGAATTTTTTAGTTCATATTTTAAAGTGGTTTGTTGACATAATCCAATTCTACTGTCTCCAACCATTTGTATATATTATTAGTAAGACAATTGGACATAAAAACTTTTTTCAAGTTGTAAATTTAAATGTTGTCTTTTGATAACACATAAGTATAATTTTACTGAGTTTTTACTTATTAATCATTGTACCTATTTTCAATATTTTAGTTCAGGATATAGTAACATGAAACAAGATCTATTAGCCATTTTATTGTTCTGGACCTAAAATAAAACACATTTTCCTTACCTGAAATTAACGTGAATATTTTTTCCGCCTTGGATGGGTTGTGCGTCTTGTGTGAATTAAAAATCAATCGTGCCGTTTATATATGGCTTAAAGTAGACGACATTACTCGTCAGATTACCAGTAACGCCCAAATCAAATAGTGGAATTGGCTGTTCGAAAATAATTCGACCTCTAAAATGTTAATCATATCGATGGATTAACAAATCACCGCTGGTAAAGTGTCACATGAAAAAGTAAATGGTATGCCAATTATGCAGTTAGAATGTCAAAAAAAATATGTACCACCCTTTTCGAAGAATTTTATGCGTTTTATGGTAAAGTCAAATGAAAGTACACACAAAATAATTCAGGTAGGTGGTGAAAAACCAGCGTGTGATGATTGTTTGAGGTTTTTCATCGTAGAAACAGCCGACATCTAACTGCATGGACCTCTCGGTATCCAAGAAAACGCCACCCTCGACATGAAAATTTTTTGAAAATAATAATTGTCTAGATATTTTAAGAAAAATAAATTCAAGTCAGAAATCTATACCATCTAGTTAAATGTTCATTTTTTCTGTATTCCATTCAAGATATATTATAATGAAACGAGGTTACAGGCATAGGGGTAAACAACCTATTACATTTTACATATAAAGTGATAAAATGTCATTTTTGACCTTTTCAGTTGTTCAAAATAGCTTTCATCCTGCATATTTGTGACATATTGCTACTTCAGTCATCCCCTAACTGTAAAAAAACGACCTTTCTTCGGGCCTTTGTGTAGTGTTAAAAGCTCTTTGCATCACCAATAACAGGAATTTTAATACCAGTAACAGTAACATGTAGATTTTAAAAAAGATGGTATAGATTTATGACTGAAAATGGCATTGTTCCTTACCTTACCGCCTCATTTCATATCAAGATAATTCCAAGTCAGTAAAACATTGGAAAAAAAACTTTTCAGTTGATACCAGTTCTTCTGATGAAGACTTCTGATGACGGAGCTTAGGCTGCAGTTTGTTAGATTTTCGCGATATAACTGATACAGAACACTATTGTGAAATTACGCAGGTGAAGGTCTAAAATTTTCACTTGAAGATTTTTCATGTACGTCGGACAATAAAATGTCAGTATTCTTTTTTGTGCCGAATCGTTTTGGAGAACGAGAAGTTGGACTGATTGCGAACAGAATGAATGGAGCAAGTGATTTAGCCACTGGATAAGGATGTAGACTAACGTATCAGAGTAACACGTGAGAAACAAGATTTCTAAAACAATGCTCCAGGACAGCAAATTATTGCAAAACGACTATCACAACTGATGCCAGTTTAGACTGCTGACGATGATACTTAGACTAGCTTTTTTCTGCTGGAAAAACGATATTAATGTTGTCAGTATGAACATAACGGCAGTAATGGCTGTCACCTCAACATTGTGCGATTCTCTGCTATTAGGGCAGTAAATCAGTATTATTCCAAGCATTACAAATGCGATGTATATGCATGCAATCATATAGTATGCAAGTGCTATTGTTACGATTCTAAGATACGTAAGCGTTAAAACTGTCTTGAAAGGTCCTGACAAACCACATATAATGAATTGGAATCCTATTCTTTTTAAACTGCACAAAAATGCTTTAATGTAGCATGCTAGTTCGCCACGTAATAATTCATTCTTACAGTAAAAAGTAAAGTAACATGCACGAAAATTATATCACCAAAGATCCGAAGCGTGATATTCGAATAATGTAGCCCCAACAATTGTGCTGGTATGAATTTTTTAATGAAGAGAAAATGCGTTCCGACTTTGAACTAACATTTTACAGCAATCTTATCAAAATGCAATCTCCAGTCACCTCTTAAATCAAAGTAACCATGGATACAAGAATTTACTACGTCAGAAGCGCGTTTCGTCTTTTAAAACTCGTCATGGGCTCTTAAACGCATATTTCTGATTTTTATACAAAATTCTAGCATCTTTGATTCTAGAATAAATTACTACCCACAAAAAGCATTTTGCTGAAATAAAACTTTTCTTTCATTTCTTCACGCGTAGAAAAATATTTATTGCTGTAATAACCTACCTTCATTTAAAGACTCAATAAAATGTGGCCGGAAACAACTGATTAGAACGTATTTAAGCCTAACGTCCAATACATTGTACTGGAAATGGTTCCCAGGACTCGATATGCACGGCCCTATAGCGCGTCCCTAGGTGGAAGAAAGGGAGGCTCTCAGTTGGTACCATAGTGTGTAATAATAGCCGCTACAGTAGGTTAACTTTTCTCTCCTTACCAAATATTCCGAATATTCAGTCAATCAGTAATTAAAAAAAATATCAAGGAAACAAACCGAACAACAAAAACCAAAAACAAATCCAGATGTAGACAAAATATATAAGGAAAAGCAAAAACCAAAACACTAAAACAAAATGAATAACCCGAACCCATGGGTATACTCAAGTGTTCGAATAAGCAGTGCCCGCCTCTGCTTAAACACTCGTCGAGTTGCTCATTGTCATGTCTAGGAATCCAGGAATAAGAAAGACTACATGTGACTCCGTGATCTAATTCGAGACGTTATTATTTTTCCTTAACGATCAATAAAATTATGGTGATGACCATAGAACTTTTGAACGAATGACCCCGATTTGGTACAGGCATTAAACCAGATTTTATGGCATGCCAAACCCACCGTTTCATTACTGTAGTATGTGAGTTAGTTTCTTGATTAAAATGGATGGTTATCATAAACCACTAGTTAGTAATAGATGTATCCAAATCCAACAATCATCGTAGCACATTATCATTATTTTTATCAAAATTTTCTTCCATTTCTTCATATGTGGCAAAATATTGTTATAACAACCTACCATCATTTAAATGTGGCCGTGGACAAATGATTAGAGAATATTTAAGCATAACTTCCAATAATTAACCCTGTCATTGTACTGGACAGTAGGCTAACCTCTTTCTCCTTACCAAATATTCCGAAAATTGAGTCAATCAACAATGAAAAAAATAGCAAGAAAACTGACCGAACAACTTAGGCCGAAAACAAATCCTGATGTAGACAAAATATATAGTTACGCAAAACAAAAACCCAAAACGCCAAACCAGAAAATGAGTAACCTGAACACAATAACTTGGTATACTCCGATAATCGAGAAATCACTGCCTGCCTCTATTTAGATTGATTGATTGGTTGTTGTTTAACGTCCAGCAAGAAATATTTCAGCTATATTCAGGACGTGAAAATTTGTAGTTTTTGACTTATTAGTATATCATGACTTCCTTTATACTGAAACGTACTCTCATACAATAATATGAGAATATATACAGATAAAAATGGTACTTAAAACAATGAAAGATATGAAGCATCACACTTAGAAGTCAAATTAAATTTTATTATATAAATTAATTTCTTTTAAAAACTTTAAAATTGTGGTGCCTGCGACAGTTTTATATAAATTAAAATACGTATCTACACTATAGAAACGTTCCCGAATGTGGGCCACGTCCACACAATCCATCAAGACATGCTTAATGGTGTATGGGCTGTTGCATGGCACACATTCGGGTCGTGGCTCATTGTTTAAAATATAAATATGTGTCGTCCTGGTATGACCTAGAGGACATCTTGTTAAAACAGCTTGATCTCTGCGACCTCTAATACATTTAAAATTATGTGTGTGCAGTAGTGGCTGGATCTCATGAAGCTTGCGCCTCGGCAGTAAATACAGATGAGGCAGACGGGAGACGACTAGTTTCAACACCCTCGCCAAAGATAGCCGCGGATGCAACTTTATCGCCGTCCTTCGATCCATCTGTATAATTTGCAGAATGGTCAGGATAGTGAGATTTTATTTCTGCAAAGTGTTGTTGAATAATTAAAGGGTTTGTTTCAGACTTTTTGTGGTTTCTAAGATCAAAAATAAATACCGGTTTTGGATTTAACCATGGTAGGTTATGTGGAATTTCAATAGCAGAAATTTCATCTAAATTTATACCAGAGTTGTTCAAATTGTTATAATAGGTCGTTTGCATACGAATGGCACATAGAATAAAAAGACTAATTCAAGCGACAACTTTAATCTACATCTAAGTCTGACTACATAGCTAAGAGTTGGGCGGAAGCGAGTGTGCGCATGATACAATTAGATTGTTAACACGTGTTTTACATCAATGTCAAGTTAATATAAAAAGTAATATCTGTTACATCCTTTCTTTTTTCAAAGTTAAGCTTGGAAACAATTAGCGCTTTCGTTGAGAATATATTTCAAACTTAAATGAAAATTAAAGTCTGTAGTATAAAAATAAAGAAATCAAATGTCACTGCTAAAAAATCGGAAAATTAAAGGTCTCTTTCTAGAACATGTTTTTTTAATTAAGTAATCTAAAAGGTTATATTGAACTATAGTCACTATTATTATACAATTTTAAAGTCACTGTTAATTCACTTAAGGTCATAGTCCTTCATCCAGGCTGGTTTTTTGATTGGTCTTCCATATCGACTATATTGTTGCGACTGGTCACGATCGGACACGGTAGGCTCAGAGTTAGTTGTTATGTTTTGTTCGACGATCGAAGCCGGTTGCACATTTGAGTCTTCGATTTCCGGCTGTGGTTCAAATGTCTCTTTTGATTTACGTAAGTACTTTCTATTGCGTCTAACGATACGTCCATTTTCCTTTTCAACTTCATAAGATCTTTCGGAATGTTTATTTTTAACTATTCCCTTTTCCCATTCAGCATTTCGAGTTTGTGGTTCTATTCGTACAATGTCACCTTGTTTCAGCTCTTTTAAATCTTTAGCTGTTCTATTGTAGTACTTTTCTTGACGAATTTTGTTACGAATAATGTTCCTTTGTACGTTTTGTGGTACTTCGCTGTCCAGTAGATTAGACTTTATTGGCAACAAAGTTCTTGTTCTTCTTGTTGTTAACTGTTGTACTGGACTGTAATTTGTCGCTTGCTGTGGAGTGTTTCTCAGATTAAGCAATGCAATGTACGGGTCACTGTTCAACTTCTTTGCTTTTTGTATGATTCGTTTTGCAATTTTTACTGCATTTTCAACTTTTCCGTTTGACTGTGCGTGTAATGGGCTTGATTTTACGTGTTTAAAATCCCAACTTTTACTAAACTTGCGAAACAGTTCCGATGAATATTGCGGTCCATTGTCAGATACGACTGTTTCTGGTATTCCCCATCTCGCAAAATGTTGTTTTAACTTGCTGACAACAGTCTTTGATGATGTGTCATACAGTCGGTCTATTTCGAAAAAACTGCTGTAATAATCTACAGTGATAAGATAATCATTACCAGATAACATAAATAAGTCCGTTCCTACTTTTGCCCACGGTCTCGATGGTACATCGTGTGGCTTTAGTGTGTCTTTTTGCTGTTTCGTTGAGTACGACTGACAAATATCACATTTGCTGATATAGTCTCTAAACTCAGTGTTCATTCTAGGCCAATACACACATTCTCGAGCTCTCTTTAAGCATCCTTCGATTCCAATATGTGTGTGTATCTGATTCATAATTTCTTGTCGCATAGCTGACGGAATAACACATCGATCTCCTTTAAAGATTATGCCATTTTGTACAGATAATTCGTCACGTACATGATAATATGGGAGTATCTCATGTGTAGTATCGGTATCGGACCATCCATTTCCGATGACCTTGATGAGTTGCTTCAATGTAGCATCGTTTCCGGTCGCTTCGGCTATAAGCTTTTGTCTTTCTGAAATTATAAGATAGTCCGCCATATTTATAGTTTCAATTTCTATTTCTATATCTGATCGCATCTGAAGAATTTCCACTTTTGTTTCTCCATCTTTAGCGTTATTTTGTAGATATGCGCGTGATAGCGTATCTGCAATGTACATGTGTTTTCCTTGTTTGTACTTTATTTCAATATCGTATCTTTGCAGTCGTAAAAACATTCGTTGCAGTCGTTTTGGCGCTTGATACAGTGGTTTCCTGTACAGCGTTTCGAAGGGTTTGTGGTCGCTTTCCACATACACTTTCCTTCCATACGTGTACTGATGAAACTTCTCCATCCCAAAGACAACAGCTAATAGTTCTTTCTCTATTTGCGCGTAGTTTTGTTCTGTTTTTGTCAATGCACGGCTGGCATACGCTATTGGTTGATTGTTTTGCATTAACGTTGCTCCTAAGCCTTTTTAGGACGAGTCACATTGTAATGTTGTTTCGAATTTTGAATCAAAATAGTTCAAAACTGGCGCTTTTGTTACAGATTCCTTCAGTTTTTAGAATGCTTGGTCATGTTCGAAAGTCCATTTAAATTCATTGTCTTTGTGTGTGAGCTGTCTTATCGGCTCGCATATGTCACTCAAGTTTTCTAAAAATTTGGTCAAATAGTTAATCATACCAAGCAATCGTTGCACACTTTTGACATCAGTTGGTTTTTTCATATTCACGATTGCGGCTATCTTTTCTGGGTCAGGCTTGACTCCATCGGCTGTCAGTAAATGACCAATATACGTCATTTCCGTAACTTTGAGCATAAATTTGTCCTTGTTTATTTTGATATTGCGTTCACGGCAACGATCAAGAAATGGTCTCAATTTTCTATCGTGATCAATTGTTGCAGCTTCGACTGTATCTCCTTCACCGTAAATAACAATATCGTCGGCAATGGTTCGGACTCCCGGCAGATTTTCTATTTCCCGTTCTAAGAATTGCTGAAAGTACTCTGGGGCTGGCGAGATCCCAAAAGGCATTTTTGTCCACCGGTACCTTCCGAACGGTGTTTCAAATGTCGTAAGGTAGCTAGATTCTTCCGATAATGTAACATTCCAAAACCCGTTTTTAACATCGCATTTCGAGAAGATTTTTGCTTTGCTTAATTCTGGAAGTAAATCTTCGATAACTGGAAGTGGATAATGACATCTTTTAAGAGCTTTGTTTAACGGTTTTGGGTCAATACAGAGTCTGATTTTGCCACTCGGTTTCTTAACTATTACTAGGCTCGAAACCCAGTCTGTAGGAGTGTCTACTGGCTTGATGACTCCTAATTTCTCAAGTCTCTGAAGTTCTGTTTTTAATTTTGGCTTCAGCGCTATCGGTATCCGTCTTAACGGAGACTTAACAGGGGGTATTGATTCATCAATTTCTAGCTTGAGTGTCCCTTTGAATGTTCCTTCGCCTTCAAAAACATCTTTGTATTTGGTTAGTATGTCTTTCATTGAAACAAAGTCAGCTGATATCTGGGTTTTGTCACACACCATAATATTTTGATACTGGATCTTAATTAGATTCATAGCTTGAATTGCTTTGGCTCCTAATAAAGGAGTGTATTTATCATCAACCACAATGAATTTAACCTTGTAACGTTTATGTGTTTTAGGATTCGTAACATGCAGGTGCCATATGTTTCCAGTGTTGACTTATTGTACATTGTTAGCCTATTTTCGCTACTCTCAATTTGTGATTCATTCAGATAAGACTTCGGAATGAGGTTTGTCGTTGCACCGCTGTCTAATTGAAACTTCACCTGTTTATTCTCATTTAATAGTAGCATTTTGGCATAAATTTTGTTCTGGATCATATTTACATCATGTGTGTTTACTGTCATTATCTCGAACTCGCTATCGCTGTCATCTAATGAATTTGTGTTAAGCTGTCTTATTTGATTATTTAATCTACGACCTCTACCTTGTTTGTTTTTGTTTTGTCTGCATTGAGACGCAAAATGGTTCAATAATCCACAACGGTCGCATTTTTTACCGTATGAAGGGCATTTTCCTTTGGTACATTGTTTACCACAATAAATGCAGTTTCTTCTGTGCGGCTTTTGTGTGTGCTTGATTTGCTTGCTATTATATGTGTTGTTATAATATTTATGTCTTACCGCTTTGATGTCTTCTGAATCCATGCTATTTGCGGCTCCTGTCATTGTTTTCAATTTTGCAGAAGTTGACTCTAATGCGCGGCAGATGTCTATGCACTTATTTAAAGTTAGTGCGTCCTCCTGCAAAAGTCGTTTCCTTGACGTGTTGTCTTTAATACCGCAAACGATCCTATCCCGAATTAGACTCTCTAATAATGTTCCATAGTTGCAGGTCTTTGCTAACTTCCTCAGTTTTGAGACATATGCGTCAATGCTCTCCGATTCACTTTGATTGCATATATTAAAAGTGTATCGTTCAAATGTTTCATTTGTCTTTCCTATGCAGAATGCTTCAAATTTGTCGAGCACTTTGTCAACATCTTCCTTGTCCGTCTCATTGTCAAAGGCAAATCCATCAAAAATACCCATTGCATCCGGACCTATGCAGGTGAGTAGAGTTGCAGTTCGTACCTTTCCATCCTTTGCTTCTAAACCTGACGCTATTTCATAATTGTCCCAGGTACGTTTGAATTTCTTCCAATTTGTGGAAATGTTTCCTTCTAAGTCTAGCTTTCCCGGGAAGGGAATTAACGAAGGGACGCCTGCCATTCCTGCCACAGGTAATTCTAGTTCTGTCTCAGCTTCTCCTTCTTGGTCCGACATGGTTTACACCTGACACCATGTTATAATAGGTCGTTTGCATACGAATGGCACAGAGAATAAAAAGACTAATTCAATCGACAACTTTAATCTACATCTAAGTCTGACTACATAGCTAAGAGTTGGGCGGAAGCGAGTGTGCGCATGATACAATTAGATTGTTAACACGTGTTTTACATCAATGTCAAGTTAATACAAAAAGTAATAATTGTTACACAAATGAGGTTTTATTCTGATACCAAAAGGTTGAATTTTATTTGGATGTTTTTTAAAAATATTTTCGTAAAGAGGTTTGAAAACACAGTAGTGGGCCGGGTTGCCAGCATACGCTTTCAATTTGGTTGCATATTGCAAAGCGAGCTTAATTCTTCTTTCATACAAAGAAGGCTTGTTTGCTTCTACATACAAACTATTTACAGGTGTGGTTCTAAAAGCCCCTAGACATAGTCGCAATCCCTGATGGTGTATAGTATCAAGGATTTTGATTGATTGATTGATTAATGGTGTTTAACGCCCGGTCAGCAATATTTCAGCTATATTCAGGCGATGAACATGAAATGGATCATAAAATGAACATGAAATGATGATGAATGAAAATGGGATGGGACACAAGGAAAAATAGGGGTAACGGATTTTAGATTGCCACTGGCAAATGGGAGGATGGGTAGGGTCGGGCAATTTAGCCTCCTGTAGCGGGATCGAAATCCCTACTCATAGCGAATACTACAGCAGCGTTCTTTAACGTGCGAGGAACGTGGCATTTTTCCCAACACGGTGCACTAATATGGTTTGCGGTCAGGTTTTCCGTATTATGGCCTGACAACCCCAGCTTGCCAGGGTTACCCCATTCAACCACCTGGGGCACACATCCCAGTCTGTCTTTAGGCAAACCGACCTGACACGCCGGTCAGGGTACTGGGCGCTATTTAGTCGCCTTTTACGACAAGCTAGCGCGACTGCGGTCTATTCTTTTAGCCACCCGGATCCCGCACGGGGCATCAAGGATTTTGACATATGACTTGCGAGGTCAGGATGCATCTTTCGTTTATTACAAAAATGCATCCCAACGATTTTTGCAGTTTAATACTAAATTGCGATTTAATACTAAATAAATTGACAGAAAGGATGCTGCCCTGGGGAACACCCATTTCCTGTACAAAAGGGTCAGATAACGTAGAATTGACCCTAACTTTAAATTCTCTGTCAGATAAAAAGTTTGAGATAAAGGTAGGAAGTCTACCTTTCAAACCCATATCAAAAAGATCTTTTAAAATACCATATTTCCATGTTGTGTCATATGCTTTTTCTAAATCGAAAAAGATCCACACAACATGTTCGTTTTTGGCGAATGCGTTTCGAATATACGTTTCGAAACGTACAATGTGATCAAGGGTACTTCGCCCTTGTCTAAAACCACATTGGATATTAGAAAGTAGATTGTTGGATTCTAAAAACCAGACAAGGCGATCGTTGATCATCCTTTTCATGGTTTTACAAAGACAGCTTGTGAGAGCTGTAGGCCGATAGTTTGACGCTTCTGAGTGATCTTTTCCTGGTTTTGGAATTTGCACAACAGTGGCCATTTTCCAAATAGATGGTAAGTCACAAGTTTCCCAAACGTTGTTAAGAAGATTCAGAAGGCATTGGAGAGAAGATTGTGGCAGATGTTTGAGAAGTTGATAGTGGATGTCATCTGGACCACATGCTGCATCGTGAGATTTGTTCAATGAAGTTTTTAGCTCTTCCAAAGAAAAAGGTTTATTGTAATCTTCTAGATTTTTTGACTGGAAATTAAGTTTTGATTTTTCTTTTTGAATTTTGATCGCTGAAATGAACTTCTAACTTCAATTTTGGATGAGATCATTCCTAAAACCTTGACAATTCCACAACATCCTACCAAACAATGGCTTGATGAAGACATGTAAAAACTAAAAAAAAAGCAAAATCAAAATTAATTTTCCATCAAAAAATTTTGAAGATTACATTGAACCTTTTTCTTTGAAACAACTCAAAATTTCTCTAAACAAATCACACGAAACAACATTTGGCCTGGATAATATACATTATTATACTTCATGCAAAAATGATGTCTTTTTATTGGACAGTAACAATGTGTTAATTTCTACTCATTCTCGTTTTAGCCGCGCACATTATAACAACGGGTGTTAATTCCTCGTGATTTCCTCTCAACGGGTGATATAAAAAATTAACACCATTGCCGAACTGGAAAATTATCACCCACTCCAGCCGAAGTTTACGAGTGATATATAAAAATTATCATAAAGAAATTTGCCAATCTGGAAAATGAGCAGCCGCATCAGCTAAAATTTACTTACAGGTCGTGTGTCTTTCTGCGCAAACATGTCAAAGACAGCAAATAACTGTAAATGGGCAATTATTATTTGGAAAAACAACTATCAGACTAAGAAGCATTTTCCATTAATAATATGATTCAGTACAGTATCTATGTGGTAGTTTACATTTCTTCATTAAATACTAGTCATTCAGTATAATAAAAACCATACTGCCTTTGAACTTGGGTGTTAGTGTAGATTATCACATGAAGAAAAAATTATCACCGGTCAACTTCGTCTCGGTTGATAAGTTTTTCTTTATGTGATAATCTACCATAACACCCTCGTTCAAAGGCAGTATGATTATATTATCAACTTCTTAAACATCTCCTAAGGTCTTCTTTACAATGTCTTTTAAATATTCTTAAAAGCACTTGGAAAACGGACGAGTTACCTTCTAATGGCTACTGTGGTACCTATTCCAAAACCAGGTAAGGATCACTCGGAAGCGTCGAACTATCGGCCTATAGCCCTTACAAGTTGCATCTGTAAGATCATGGAAAGGATGATTAATGATCGCCTACCAATCCTGCTCTTGACTGTGTTTTCAAACCTCAATATAAACAAATTTTCGAAAATCATCCAAACAAAATTGAAACTTTTGGCCTAAGAATTGAATCCCATTTGGAAAATATTGGTATCTGTATAGATGAAATTGCCCCAGTTGAACTTCCTCACAACCCTCCATGGTCAAATTCTAAACCAGTATTTGTTTATGATTTGCGAAAATATAAACAATCTGACACAAACCCCTTTATCATTCAGCAACATTTTGCCGAGCTTAATTCTTGCTATCCTGATCACAGATCAATTTATACGGATGGTTCGAAGGACGGTGATAAAGTCGCTTCAGCCGTGAGTTAAAACTCGCCGTCTTCGTTCCGCTTCTTTAGTATTTAATGAAGAAGCCAAAGCCATTCTTCTTGCACTAATAAATGTTGCCTTGTCACTGGTGGATAAGGATAAGTTTCTTGTCTGCTCCGATTCTTTATAGTGCCGTCTTGCCATTGAAAATAACAAAGATAAAAATCCATTTATTTTTAAAATTATTTAAATTTACAGGTCCTTGACAACTTTGGGTAAAGTTGTTGTGTTTTTCTGGTTCCCAGTCATGTGGGAATCAATGGAAACACAGTCGTGGACAGGGAAACCAGGATTGCCTTAAATAATGACATCATTAACTATAAAATACGTTTTACTGATTTTATGTTACAGCCCGTATACAATAAAGCATGTCTTAATGGACTGTGTTGACGTGGCCCACTTTCGGGAACGTTTTTATACTGTGGTTTCCCAGCGACAATTGTCGCTGGCTACAATATTCTATAGTTCTTAAAGGAAATTAATTTGTACAATAAAATAAAATCATCTTATGCCAGAAATATGCTGTTATTTCATATTTTTTCAATTTTTTTATGTGTATACACCCTCATATTATTGTGTGAGATTAAGGTTTTACGTTATTTCAACAGGGATGTTTCTAATTTTTGAACGATATCAATTTATAAAACTGTTAACGTCCTGAATATAGCTGAAATATTGCTTGCTGCACGTTAAACCTCAATCAATCAATGTTTTATTTTCGCTTGATAAAAATGCATCTTTAACCACTAGTGCTCAATCATTTGCATGCATAATACCTCTGATTTTTTCATTTTTGAAATAATTCCTATATTTGTGTTTATGGTGAAAAAAACTGGAAGCTTTCAATACGAGACGTTATAAACAATATTATTTTTGAAAGAATACAATGGAAAAAAAACTATTGTGTATTATAATTGAAAGAAAGTGAAATAATATATAGCAAAGATGTGCAAGTCTTCTATCATCAAAAGACGGTATTTTGTATAGAAACTATTTTTTTATAATATAAATTATGTGCTTATCGTTTTAATAAGAAGGTTAAGCCAATGAAGCAGAGTATCTCAATGTTTTAAAGAAAGTAATTTGTAATGATGTAGTTGATTAAAAAAATAATCTATATTATTCCCGCCCCGTGCGGGATCCGGGTGGCTAAAAGAATAGACCGCAGTCGCGCTAGCTTGTCGTAAAAGGCGACTAAATAGCGCCCAGTACCCTGACCGGCGTATCAGGTCGGTTTGCCTAAAGACCGACTGGGATGTGTGCCCCAGGTGGTTTAATGGGGTACCCCTGGCAAGCTGGGGTTGTCAGGCCATAATACGGAAAACCTGACCGCAAACCATATTAGTGCACCGTGTTGGGAAAAATGCCACGTTCCTCGCACGTTAAAGAACGCTGCTGTAGTATTCGCTATGAGTAGGGATTTCGATCCCGCTACAGGAGGCTAAATTGCCCGACCCTATCCATCCTCCCATTTGCCAGTGGCAAGCTAAAATCCGTTACCCTTATTTTTACTTGTGTCCCATCCCATTTTCATTCATCATCATTTCATGTTCATTTTATCATCCATTTCATGTACATCGCCTGAATGTAGCTGAAATATTGCTGCTCGGGCGTTTAACACCATTAATCAATCAATCATATATTATTCCCATGATGTTAATTTCCTACTAACGTTATTAATACTAAATATTAAATGTTTGACAGATAATATGTTGTTTTCCGTTCTTAGTTGGGTTTAAATAATTAATAACATAAATCATTTGGTTATCTTTCCTATTAAAAAAACTTTATCCCATGATGCAAATTCCCGGGGAACGTATTTAATTTGCAGTGATTATTTGATTACAAAAATAATCGTTATTAGTTTCATTCTATATCAGTTTCCTACGTAAGTTATTGAATTACCCAAGTTAAAACGTTTGATTGATATTTTTTCCGTTCCAACTTGAGTTTCAATTTGTTGCTCTGAAATAATACACTACATGTGAATAACAAAAAGAATGACGACACAGCTGGATTTTCAGAATATTAATATAAAAAGTCAACCGGTCAGAATGTAGTATGTGATATGACTTAAAGGCAACACAAAGAAGCTTATCAATGCTAATGGTAGATAGATATGAAACATACTCTACAATGGCATTTTAAATAATTAATTCAAAAGTAGCCTTTTTTAATAATTTATTCAAAGTAGTCTTTGCAATACTGAATTTAAAAGTAATCTAATAAAATATTTCACACAATACTGAAACACATTCAAAAAACAATAACAGAAAAACTGAAAATACAAAGCCTGGCTAACAGAAAACAAAAAAGAAAAAAATTAGAATCGTGCAATAGACCGGTATATTATTATATAATCATTCATAGGTCTTTCAGGACCCACAGTCAAATCAA
The DNA here is from genome assembly GCA_944474755.1 of Limnoperna fortunei. Taxonomy (NCBI): domain Eukaryota; kingdom Metazoa; phylum Mollusca; class Bivalvia; order Mytilida; family Modiolidae; genus Limnoperna; species Limnoperna fortunei. The sequence continues at coordinate 39,947,379 of OX104124.1, forward strand.
TCAATATATGACACACAAAAACGTTTTTGAAAGATTTGCCTTGCCAGCCTTTCACAATGTTTTGTTCCGTCCCCTGTTTGTAAACAGGGCATTTACGAAAAGACCTTATCAATCTGCTTTCTTTTGTAAGATACTTAAAGGCAACACTTGATTATGTTGCGACCCATGACTATTACAAAACGTTATCTCTTAATGCTGGGTTAACGGACCCGATAAATTACTAAACCCTTACTTCTAGACGGGAAATATAGGTATCAATAACAGAGGCAACACTTGCCTTACATTTGTAAGGTTACATAACATAAAATTAATTTAACAGCTAAACATATGTTAAGACTTGATGTAGAATTAAATGATCCGTGGAGACTTAGTGTTGTATTATTGTTGATATCTTTGTATTGTAAATGTATATGGTTAAAAAGAAATTCTAAAAAGTTTGACAAAAGGTATGTATCAGGTAATAACATTTATATGAATTAATTGGGAGAATTAAAATTACGTATCTTGGCAGATCTTTGTAGATTACCAAGGTTAAAATTTAATGTATATTGGGCAGATAGCGATTTATTTTGTACAGTTGGTAATGAAGATAATGTTGTTATTAATTTTTGTTGATACTAATTGTACAATGTATTGACTGTGATATTTTGATTTTATGATGTTATTGTACAATTAGTTTTACTTAATAAAAGTTTGAAATATAGAAAAAAAAGATATCCGTGGAGAAGAACGTATAAATAGTTAATATGGAAGAGGTATATAATGCCGATGCTATGAGAAACACATTAAGAGTACCTTTTGACGGCGAAAGGAGGATGACTACACGAGATAAAGTACTGCAAGAGATCGACGGAATGGTGGATGTTACACAGCTGGAAGCCATCTACAAGTGTGACAATGAACCTGCCTGGTATCTGTGCTTTAAGACGGCGGTGTCAACCAGAGAGGTGCGTACGATGAGATTCCTTACAAGGCCATGATATATAACCGAACTGTCCTCGTTACAGTTTTGGGTCGAGTAGTAAAATGTTTAAAATGTAACGAGTATGGACACCAAAGGTCTAAATGTCCAACTCAGCCGCCCACAGGCTTTCTGATGTGGAGGCAGCAAGATCTACACATGACAACGGCCTCTTAATTATTTTTGTATAGGGGAAACTATTGACATTTTTTGCTCTCACTTAGGCACCAATTTCGTTGAGTAATGAGTGACCCCTCAAAACGACCGGAATAATTTCACGTATATCACATTAAATTTTCGGGGTGCCATGTCAGATAAAATTTTTTGCAAATTTAGAAAATCCGAAGGGTACTCATGGAAACTCCCTTACACCCATAAAATAGTCCAGAAATAGGCTTTGAACAATCAGATAAAAAAATACCCAATACATTTAATAAATTATCTGAATAAATTTATTTATAAATTCTATATGAAACTGCTTTTTAAATAAAGCTCCAATATTAAAATTCCATTGAATAATAAATCCACTGTTTATGCTACAGTTTGGCGCAGTCAAATATCAAAATAAGAACTATTTTTCTCTCCCTCAGTCATTTACAGAGTCGTTGTCACATGATGAAGAGGACTTTAGTAATATCCCCCTCCGCAAGACAGGCGGGGGAATATGGTGACACAGGTTCCGCGCAAGACAAGCGCTGGAGTGACAGAAGTAATGGAGGCAAAGAAACACATGTATCGTATTTCAGGTAGATTTCAGTATGTAGATGTAAATATCGACGATGTTTTTTATAAGTTATTAAATGTTTATGCACCTTATATACGAAGTAAACGGAAAGTTTTTTAATGATATATACCCGTTTATAGTGTGTAATTATAATAAAGTATTTGCTGGTTGATATAATTGTACCGATGAAATAAAAATAGATAAAATTGGTGGTAGCTACAATTATGGAACAGACGGATTTAATTAGGAGTATTGTGTGTGACTTTGAACTGTTTGATGTATATATAAGTAAATGTAACTTGGAGTGGAAAAAATGTTGGTTGTAGATTAGATAGAGTTTATATTTCTAATAGTTATAAATCTTTTGTTAACTATTCCCCTATTCGCAAACCATAATGGGTAAAATAATACAATGGAATTGTCGAGGTCTTAAGATTAATTTTCTTGAAATTACATTATTAGTTCAAGCCTTTCTACCTGTTGCATTTTGCCTCCAAGAATCCCACCTAAAACGAAGTGATAACATATCTTTAAAAAACTATTCTATATACAGCACATATGTAGACGAGAGTGATAGAGCTGCTGGCGGCTCTACCATTCTTGTAAAAGATCAAGTTCTACATAGCCCTGTAGATCTCGACACTGATCTGCAGGCGGTTGCTGTTAGAATATCATTAGACAAAACAATTACTTTATGCTCTGTGTATATACCACCGAATTCTTCATTAAATTTAAATCAGTTGAAACATCTTACTGATCAGTTACCAGCCCCATATATATTATTTGGGGACTTCAACGCACACAACCCTCTATGGGGTAGTACCGCAATTAACGAAAAAGGTAAAATTATTGAAGGCTTAATGAATCAGGAAGATCTGGGTATTTTTAATGATGGAACCAATACATATTTACATCCTGGGAATGGATCATATTCGGCTATTGATCTTACAATAGCAGATCCTTCTCTGTTGCCCGATTTCTCATGGAAAGTCCATGACGATCTCTGTGGCAGTGATCACTTTCCCATTATCTTGGAATCTTTACACTCTTCAAACACAGAACGAGTCGCTCGGTATAAATTTGGCAAGGCCAATTGGCTTCTATTTGAACAACTCTGTTTTGAGCGACTTAACTCAGATGCTTTTGAAGCTGTTTCTGATCCAATTTTAAAATTTAATGAAACACTTATTTCAATTGCTGATGAAACAATTCCTAAGACCTCGACAAATCCAAAACATCCTAGTAAACCATGGTTCGATGACAGCTGTGAGGACGCTATTAAAGACCGGAAAAAGCCGAACGACGCTTTAATAAACACCCAACTCAAAATAATCTTAACCATTTCCGAATTTTTCGAGCGAAAGCTCGCAGAGTAACGAAACAAAGACGACGCACCTCTTGGCGTAACTTTGTTTCTAAACTAAATAACCATACCCCCATGAATAAAATTTGGAACATGATTCGTAAAATTAAAGGTAAAAACAGTAAAGCAAATGTCCATCATTTAAAGGATGGACAAGACTTGTTAACATCAGAGTCTGATATATCTAACAAATTGGCCAAAACATTTGCAAAACACTCGTTCGCTGAAAATTATCATCCCGATTTTCAGGGTATCAAAACTCAAAAAGAAAAATCAAAACTTAATTTCCAGTCAAAAAATGTAGAAGATTACAACAAACCTTTTTCTTTGGAAGAGCTAAAAACCTCTTTGAACAAATCTCACGATACAGCATGTGGTCCAGATGACATCCATTATCAACTTCTCAAACATCTGCCACAATCATCTCTCCAATGCCTTTTGAATTTTCTTAACAACATTTGGGAAACGGGTGACTTACCATCTATATGGAAAATGGCCACTGTTGTGCCTATTCCAAAACCAGGAAAAGATCACTCAGAAGCGTCCAACTATCGGCCTATAGCCCTCACAAGCTGTCTTTGTAAAACCATGGAAAGGATGATCAACTATCGCCTTGTCTGGTTTTTAGAATCGAACAATCTAATTTCAAATATCCAATGTGGATTCAGACAAGGGCGCAGTACCATAGATCATCTTGTACGTTTTGAAACGTATATTCGAAACGCCTTTGCCAAAAATGAACATGTTGTGTCTATCTTTTTCGATTTAGAAAAAGCATATGACACAACATGGAAATATGGTATTTTAAATGATCTTTTTGATATGGGGTTGAAAGGTAGACTTCCTACCTTTATTTCAAACTTTTTATCTGACAGAGAATTTAAAGTTAGGATAAATTCTACTCTATCTGACCCTTTTGAACAAGAAATGGGTGTTCCCCAGGGAAGCATCCTTTCTGTCACTTTATTTAGTATCAAAATTAATAGCCTTGCTCAAGTTTTAAAAGATAATATTGATTGTTCTCTATATGTTGACGACTTCCTCATATGTTACCGAGGAAAAAACATGAATAATATTGAACGTCAACTATTCTTTATGTTTAGAAAGAATAAAGAAATGGGCAATGGAGAATGGTTTTAAATTCTCCACTGCAAAATCCGTGGGGATGCATTTTTGTAATAAGAGAAAGATGCATCCTGATCCCGAATTAAAATTACATAATAATCCTATCAAAATTGTAAAGGAAACTACTTTTCTTGGTCTCATATTTGATTCAAGGCTAACCTTTCTACCCCATATCAAAATGTTAAAAAATAAATGCCTAAAGGCATTAGATGTTTTAAAAGTCGTAGCCAGCACCGACTGTGGTGCTGAATGCAACGTTTTACTTAATCTTTATAGATCGCTGGTTCGATCTAAATTGGATTATGGTTGTTTTATTTATGGTTCTACTCGCAAGTCATGTCAAAATCCTTGATACGGTTCATCATCAAGGATTGCGACTATGCCTTGGAGCTTTTAGAACTACACCTGTAAATAGTTTATATGTAGAAGCAAACGAGCCTTCTTTGTATCAAAGAAGAATTAAACTCGCTTTGCAATATGCAACCAAATTGAAGGCGTATCCTGGCAACCCGGCCCACGACTGTGTTTTCAAACCTCTTTACGAAAATATTTTTGAAAAACATCCAAATAAAATTCAACCTTTTGGTATCAGAATAAAACCTCATTTCAACAACTCTGGTATAAATTTAGATGAAATTGTTGCTATTGAAATTCCACATAACCCACCATGGTTAAATCCAATACCGGTATTTATTTTTGATCTTAGAAACCATAAAAAGTCCGACACAAACCCTTTAATTATTCAACAACACTTTGCAGAAATAAAATCTCACTATCCTGACCATTCTGCAATTTATACAGCTGGATCGAAGGACGGCGATAAAGTTGCATCGGCCGCCTTCCTTCCGTTTCTTCTGTATTTAGTGCAGAAGCGCAAGCTATCCTTCTTGCACTTAAAATTATTGCTTCGTCAGATGAGAGTAAATTTATTATCTGCTCCGATTCTTTGTCATGTCTTCAGGCAATTGAAAATTCTAAAATTAAAAATCCATTTATTTTAAAAATAATTCAAATTTATAAATCGCTGACAAGTTTAGGTAAAGAGGTTGTGTTCTTCTGGATTCCCAGCCATGTAGGAATCCATGGAAACACAGTCGTGGACAGAGAGGCTAAAGCTGCCTTAGAAAATGTTATCATTAATTGTAAAATTCCTTTTACTGATTTTAAATTATATATTTTTAAATACATATCTAATCTATGGCAGCGTGGTTGGGATCTCGAAGTACATAATAAACTTCATGAGATCCAACCACTTCTGCACATACATAATTTAAAATCATGTAGAGGTCGTAGAGACCAAGTGGTTTTAACCAGGTGTCGTCTTGGGCATACCAGGACGACACACAGTTATATTTTAAACAATGAACCAAGACCCGAGTGTGTGCCATGCAACTGTCCATATACCATCAAGCATGTCTTGATGGACTGTGTTGACGTGGCACACATTCGGGAACGTTTTTATTCTGTTAATTCTTATAATAATTTATTTACAACTGTCACTGGCGACACAATTTTACAGTTCTTAAAGGAAATTGACTTATACAGAAAAATTTAATTGGATTTTAAATTGCGATATTGAATAATTTTTATTGGTTAAGTTTTCTTTTTATCTGTATATATGCTCATATTATTGTATGAGACCTTGTTTTAGAAAGGATGGATATTAATAACTGAATTAAAGTTCTAATTCTCACGTCCTGAATATAGCTGAAATATTGCTTGCTGGACGTAAAACAACAATCAATCAATCAATCAATCCTTAAAGTGATCATGATTGTGTATTTTTTACTTCTTGTTAATAATACCGATGTAAAAGAGGGTAAAGGTTATTAGCATTTAAATAATTCGATATTATATGATAGGGCGTTTTGCATAAGTTTCAGAGAATGGTTTGTTAATTTTTCAGACGGATTAGGTGTATGTATGGGATTATTTTTGGGACAATATTAAAAATTTTTGTATTGAATATTGTAAGAAGAAAAATGAAACAAAATTTAAAGTTACTAAAGAGTTAGAGACAAGATATTTTATATTATTAAAAGAAGAAAAAACAAATCTAGGTAATTATTGTTTGTTTGTTTGATGGTGTTTAACGCCACTTTCAGCAATTTTTCAGCTATATCATGGCGTCCAGTTTTTATTGGGGGAGAAAGGAAGCCGGAGTACCCGGAAAAAACCCCCGACCTACGGTAGGAAAACTGGCAATCCTTGTCAATTAAGATTGAGTCGAGTACACCCTGCCTGCAGTTCGAATCGAACCCGCAATATCAGTGTTGACAGACCACGTGATCAATAGTACACGAACATCCTTGGCCACCGAGGCCCCTAGGTAATTATTGTGAACAAAATAGTTAAAAGAAGAAATTTAACAATATCATTTGGATAATTTTAAAGGTTCACATATAAGGTCCAAAGTAAAATGTTTCAATTATTCTGAAATTCCTTCCAAATATGAATTTCAAAGAGAAGTTAAAAACGTAAATAGATTGATTGATTGATTGTTTGTTTGTTGTTTAACGTCCATCAAGCAATATTTCAGCGATATTCAGGACGTGAACATTATAGTTTTTAAATTATTAGTATTGTTAAGTTAGTAGCACTTCATGCCTTCCTTTTATACTTAAACGTGATCTCATATAATATGAGAATATATACAGATAAAAATGGTGGTTAAAACAATAAAAAGTATGAATCTTCACGAATAATAGTGAATTTAAATTTTGTTAAATAAATTAATTTCTTTTAAGAACTTTAATTGTGTCACCTGCGACAGTTTTAAATAAATTAAAAACGTATCTACAGAATAGAAACGTTCCCAAATGTGGGCCACGTCCACAGTCCATTAAAACATGCTTAATGGTGTATGGACTGTTGCATGGCACACATTCGGGTTGTGGCTCATTATTTATAATATAACTATGTATCGTCCTGGTATAACCAAGACGACACCGTCTTAAAACAACTTTGTCTCTGCGACCTCTAAAACTTTTAAAATTACTTGTGTGCAGTACTGGATGGATCTCATGAAGTTTATTATGAACTTGGAGATCCCAACCACTCTGCCAGAAATTAGAAATATATTTAAAAATCAATCCTTTAAAATCGGTAAAAGGAATATTACAGTTAATGATAGTATCCTTTAGGGCATTTTTTTTCCGACATGACTGGGATTCCCAAAGCAATAAGAGATATTTAAATTGTAATAATTTTTAAAATATAAGAATTTTTAATTTTGACATTTTCAATAGTCAGTAGACAAGACAGGGAATCAGACCAGACAATAAATTTGCATTCGTCTGACGAAGCAACTATTTTCATCGAAAGAATAATAGCTTGCGCCTCTGCTGTAAATACAGATGAGGCAGACGGAAGGCGGCGAGTTTCATCACGCTCTCCGGAGACATCGGCCGAGGCGACTTTATCGCCGTGTTTTGACTCGTCTGTGTAAAGAGTACCATAGTCAGGGTAATACGATTTAATTTCTGCATAATGTTGTTATATTAATAAATGGTTTGTGTCGGACTTTTTATGTTTTCTTATATCATAAATAAATAACGTTTGGGGTTTAACCACGGGCGATTATACGGAATTTTGATTGCAGCAATTTCATCTAAATTTATACCTGAACTTTCCAAATGAGATTTAATTCGGAGGCCAAAAGATTTGTTTGGATGTTTTTCGAAAATGTTGTGATAAAGAGGCTTGAAAACACAGTCGTGTGCGGGGTTGTTAGGATATGCCTTTAATTTGGTTGCATATTGCATATTTATTCTTTTTTGATACAAAGAAGGCTCGTTTGCTTCTCCATACAAACTTTTTACAGGTGTGAGTTATTATTATTATTATTGAGTTTAATAATTAGATTTTTTCAATATCAGAGGGAGAAATTGATTTAACAGCTTAGCATATTTTAAGACTTGATATAGAATAAGATGATTTGTGAAGACTTAGTGTAGTAGTATTGTTGATATCTTTATTTTGTAAATGAATATGGTTAAATAGAAATTCTAAAAAGTTTGACAAAAAGTACGTATCATGTAATAATATTTATATAAATTATTTATGAGAATTAAAATTACATATTTTACCAGATTTTTGTTAACTACCGACATTAAAATTTAATGTAAATACTAATTGTGCAATAATTGACTGTGATATTTTGATTTTAAGATGTTATTGTACAATTAGTTTTACATGATAAAGCTTGATATAAACCAGAGGCTCTTAAGAGCCTGTATCGCTCACCCGATTTTATAGGCAATGCAAATGGCATTTCCCCGGTGTTAAAGTAAGTTCTATAATTTTCAATAAACTTTAAATAGGACCATCTAAACAATATTACTAAAAACCTTTGTTTCCATTGGTTAACCGGTTGTATAGAGAAGATTTTTTTTATTTGCCCATAGGGTTCTATGTTAAACTAAGTCCTGCGGCGGTGGCGGCCATTTTGAATTTCCAATTGCCATAAAAAACAAACTTTATAGAGGACCATCCAAACAATATTGCTAGTAAGTTTTTGTTTCCATTGATTAACCGGTTTCAGAGAAGAAGCCTTTAAAATCTTTTTCCCATAGGGTCCTATGTTAAACTAAGTCCTGCGGTAGCGGCCATTTTGAATTTCCAATTGCCATAAAAAACACAAACTTTATACAGGACCATCCAAACAATATTGCTAGTAAGTTTTGTGTGATTGGTTAAACGGTTTCAGAGAAGAAGCCCTTTTAAGCTTTTTTCTCATAGGGTCCAATGATAAACCAAGTCCTGCAGGGGGGCCATTTTGAATTTCTAATTGGAATAAAAAACATGAACTTTATAGAGGACCATCCAAACAATATTGCTAATAAGTTTTGTTTCGATTGGTTAACCGATTTCAGAGAAGAAGCCTTTTAAATTTTTTTCCCATAGGGTCCTATGTTAAACTACGTCCTGCGTTCGTGGCCATTTTGAATTTCCAATTGTCATAAAAAACATAAACTTTATAGAGGACCATCCAAACATTATTGGTAGTAAGTACTGTTTAAATTGGCTAACCAGTTTCAGAGAAGACGCCCTTTTTTAACTTTTCCCCATAGGGTCCTATGTTAAACTAAGTCCTTCGGTGGCATCGATTTTGATTTTCCAATAGGCATAAAAACCTTAACTTTATAAAGGACCATCCAAACAATATTGGTAGTAAGTTTTGATTCGATTGGTTAACTGGTTTCAGAGACGAAGCCAATTTAAACTTTTTTCCCATAGGGTTCAATGTTAAACAAAGTCCTGCGGTGGTGGCCATTTTGAATTTCCTATAGGGATAAAAAACATAAACTTTATAGAAGACCATCCAAACAATATAGCTAGTAAGTTTTGTTTCCTTTGGTTGACCGGTTTCAGAGAAGAAGCCTTTTAAACTTTTTCCCATAGGGTCCAATGTTAAATTAAGTCCTGCGATGGCAGCCATTTTGAATTTCCAATTGCCATAAAAAAACACAAACTTTATAGAGGACCATCCAACCAATATTGCTAGTAATTTTTGTTTCCATTGATTAACCTGTTTCAGAGAAGAAGCCTTTTAAAACTTTTTCCCATAAGGTCCTATGTTAAACTAAGTCCTGCGGTGGCGGCCATTTTGAATTTACAATTGCCATAAAAAAACACAAACTTTATAGAGGACCATCCAAACAATATTGCTAGTAAGTTTTGTTTTGATTGGTTAAACGGTTTCAGAGAAGAAGCCCTTTTAAACTTTTTTCCCATAGGGTCCTATGTTAAACTAAGTCTTGAGGTGGCGGCCATATTGGTTTACCAATCAAAATAAAAAACACAAACTTTGTAAAGGGTCCATCCAATGAACATTATGGCCAAGTTTGGTTGCAATTGGCTAAGTGGTTCAGAGAAGAAGATTTAAATGTAAAAAGTTTACAAACGCCGACGACAACGACGACGGACGCAAAGTGATAACAATAGCTCACCTGACCCAAAGGGTCCTCTCTACGGATATCTTTTTGGGTCAGGTGAGCTAAAAAGATATCCGTAGAGAGGAACGTATTTTTGATGATGAGGATATATGTAAGAGTTAGATTTGATGGTGAAAGGAGAGTCAACAAGAGAAAAGGTTCTGCAAGAGATCAATGAATTGCTGGATGTCCAACAACTAGAAGCCATTGATAAATGTGGAGACGGTCTTCCCTGGTACCTTTGCTTCAAAACACCGGACACTGCAGTTGAGCTTGGAAACACTGGAAGATGCGATGGGCACGGTGGGATAAAGATTAAGGCAGAGAGAATTGATAAGAGAAAAATTAATTTACGGGTGCACTGGTTTCCTTTGCACATGAACCTGGAACTTGTTAGCCAGTTCATGTCTATGATGTTCATGTTTACCACGAAGAACAAGTTTATGGTTCTCTTAAGCTTAACACTGGAGCCACAGGAGAAGAAATGATTGTTACAAGTAAGAGTACGACGATATCTCTTACAAAACTAACAAATACAATCGGACTGTGCTCATTACAATGCTAGGCAGGACGGTGAAATGCCTGAAATGTGATCAATACGGACATCATTGATCTACGTGTCCGAAAAATAACCAGAACACCATGATGTCCTATGCAGAGGCAGCCAGCAACAGGAATGATGAAGATTTGGTAGATGGGCCCCCACAAGGCGCGGGACGGGGCACATGATGGTACAGGCAAGCGCAGAAGGGAAAGGAATTGTTGAAGAGGAGGTGGACTCCGTGCAAGACAGGTGCGCTGTATTTACAGCGGAGGTGATGGAGGAAGAAGAAAACAGGTTGATCCGAGAAAACAAAGGAAGAAAAGACAAAGAAGGACAAGTTATGATGTTCAAATGAAAAGACCTAAGAAACCGAAACCAGTGATGTGCACGATGTAAAGCCTGATGTACTGAGCATACCGCTTGTTCCGGCGGACGCATCAGGTAATTACGAAAGATCCATAATAATAGATACGGACTGAGATTGTTTTATTTCTGAACATGATTAAAGTTTCTTCTTGTTACTAAACAATTCTATAATATATGGACTTTGAAATTAATTCAAGATTATTTTATGCACTCATAAGTGTAGTTAATATGATATTTCTCTTTTTTTATTTGTATATTTATTTTCAATGTTTGATTTGTTTACTAGATTTATTTCGCTTAGTGTGAATTTTCAATTACAATTTTTTTTTTATTTCTATTATCTGATTTGTATGCGTAAGTTTGTTGTTTTTTTAGATCTTGGGAGATATGATTTACACGATGATATGAAGATCAAGGTTGAACGCATTGATAGAAGAAGAGTTTTGTTCCGTGTGCATTGGTTCCCTTGCACATGAACCTGGAACTTGTTAGCCAGTTTATCTCCAGGATAGGTAAACATGCGTTTACCACGAAGAACAAGTTGACGGTTCCATGAATGTAAAAACTGGGGCCGTAGGAGGCAGGAAGATTGTAACAAGTAGGGAGTACGATTGATTGATTGATTGATCTTTAACGTCCAGCAAGCAATATTTCAGCTATATTCAGGACGTGAAAACCATAATTTTTAAATTAGTAGAACGTCATGCCTCCTTCTTATATTAAAACGTGATCTCATACAATAATATGAGAATATACACAGATAAAAATGGTAGTTAAAACAATAAAAAATATGAAGTAACACAATTAATAGTGAAATTAAATTTTATTAAATAAATTAATTTCCTTTAAGAACTTTAAAATTGTGTCGCCTGCGACAGTTTTAAATAAATTAAAATACGTATCTGCACTATAGAAACGTTCCCGAATGTGGGCCACGTCCACACAGTCCATCAAGACATGCTTAATGGTGTATGGACTGTTGCATGGCACACATTCGGGTCGTGGCTCATTGTTTAAAATATAATTATGTGTCGTCCTGATATGACCAAGACGACATCTTGTTAAAACAACTTGGTCTCTTCGACGTCTAAAACATTTAAAATTATTTGTGTGCAGTAGTGGCTGGACCTCATGAAGTTTATTATGAACTTGGAGATCCCAACCACTCTGCCACAAATTAGAAATATATTTAAAAATCAACGCTTTAAAATCGGTAAAAGGAATATTACAGTTAATGATGGTATTCTTTAATGCATTTTTAGCCTCCTGATCCACGACTGTGTTTCCATGGATTCCGACATGACTGGGAATCCAGAAGAAGATGATCTCTTTTCCCAAAGCAACAAGAGATTTGTAGATTTGAATAATTTTTAAAATGTAAGGATTTTTAATTTTGAAATTTTCAATAGCCAGTAGACAAGACAGGGAATCGGAGCAGACAATAAATTTGCATTCGTCTGACGAAGCAACTATTTTCATCGCAAGAAGAATAGCTTGCGCCTCTGCTGTAAATACAGATGAGGCAGACGGAAGGCGGCGAGTTTCAACACGCTCTCCGAAGACAGTGGCCGAGGCGACTTTATCACCATCTTTTGACCCGTCTGTGTAAATAGTACTATAGTCAGGGTAACAAGATTTAATTTCTGCATAATGTTGTTGTATTATTAAATGGTTTGTGTCGGACTTTTTATGTTTTCTTAGATCATAAATAAATATCGGTTTCGGGTTTAACCACGGGGGATTATGCGGAATTTCGATTGCAGCAATTTCATCTAAATTTATACCAGAATTTTCCAAATGAGATTTAATTCGGAGGCCAAAAGGTTGAATTTTGTTTGCATGTTTTTCGAAAATGTTTTGATAAAGAGGTTTGAAAACACAGTCGTGGGCCGGGTTGCCAGGATATGCCTTTAATTTGGTTGCATATTGCAAAGCGAGCTTTATTCTTCTTTGATACAAAGAAGGCTCGCATGCTTCTACATATAAACTCTCAACAGGTGTGGTTCTGAAAGCTCCAAGGCATAGTCGCAATCCTTGATGATGTATAGTATCAAGGATTTTGACATATGACTTGCGAGCAGAACCATAAATAAAACAACCGTAATCCAATTTCGATCGAACCAGCGATCTATATAGATTGAGTAAAACATCACATTCAGCACCCTAGTCGGTGCTGGATACGACTTTTAAAATATCTAATGCCTTTAGGCATTTATTTTTTAACATTTTGATATGGGGAAGAAAGGTTAGCCTTGAATCAAATACGAGACCAAGAAAAGTAGTTTCTTTTACAATTTTGATAGGATTATTATACAATTTTAATTCAGGATCAGGATGCATCTTACGTTTATTACAAAAATGCATCCCAACAGTTTTTGCAGTGGAGAATTTAAAACCATTCTCCATTGCCCATTTCTCTATTCTATTTAAACACAACTGCAGCTGACGTTCGATATTATTCATATTTTTCCCTCGGTAACATACGAGGAAGTCGTCAACATATAGAGAACCATCAATATTATCTTTTAAAACTTGAGCAAGGCTATTAATTTTAATACTAAATAAAGTGACAGAAAGGATGCTGCCCTGGGGAACACCCATTTCCTGTACAAAAGGGTCAGATAACGTAGAATTGACCCTAACTTTAAATTCTCTGTCAGATAAAAAGTTTGAGATAAAGGTAGGAAGTCTACCTTTCAACCCCATATCAAAAAGATCTTTTAAAATACCATATTTCCATGTTGTGTCATATGCTTTTTCTAAATCGAAAAAGATAGACACAACATGTTCGTTTTTGGCGAATGCGTTTCGAATATATGTTTCGAAACGCACCAGATGATCAATAGTACTACGACCTTGTCTGAATCCACACTGAATATTCGAGATTAGGTTGTTCGATTCTAAAAACCAGACAAGGCGATCGTTGATCATCCTTTCCATGGTTTTACAAAGACAGCTTGTGAGGGCTATAGGCCGATAGTTGGACGCTTCTGAGTGATCTTTTCCTGGTTTTGGAATAGGCACAACAGTGGCCATTTTCCATATAGATGGTAAGTCACCAGTTTCCCAAATGTTGTTAAGAAAATTCAAAAGGCATTGGAGAGATGATTGTGGCAGATGTTTGAGAAGTTGATAATGGATGTCATCTGGACCACATGCTGTATCGTGAGATTTGTTCAAAGAGGTTTTTAGCTCTTCCAAAGAAAAAGGTTTGTTGTAATCTTCTACATTTTTTGACTGGAAATTACGTTTTGATTTTTCTTTTTGAGTTTTGATACGCTGAAAATCGGGATGATAATTTTCAGCGGACGAGTGTTTTGCAAATGTTTCGGCCAATTTGTTAGATATATCCGACTCTGATGTTAACAAGTCTTGTCCATCCTTTAAATGATGGACATTTGCTTTACTGTTTTTACCTTTAATTTTACGAATCGTATTCCAAATTTTATTCATGGGGGTATGGTTATTTAGTTTAGAAACAAAGTTACGCCAAGAGGTGCGTCGTCTTTGTTTCGTTACTCTGCGAGCTTTCGCTCGAAAAATTCGGAAATGGTTAAGATTATTTTGAGTTGGGTGTTTATTAAAGCGTCGTTCGGCTTTTTTCCGGTCTTTAATAGCGTCCTCACAGCTGTCATCGAACCATGGTTTACTAGGATGTTTTGGATTTGTCGAGGTCTTAGGAATTGTTTCATCAGCAATTGAAATAAGTGTTTCATTAAATTTTAAAATTGGATCAGAAACAGCTTCAAAAGCATCCGAGTTAAGTCGCTCAAAACAGAGTTGTTCAAATAGAAGCCAATTGGCCTTGCCAAATTTATACAGAGCGACTCGTTCTGTGTTTGAAGAGTGTAAAGATTCCAAGATAATGGGAAAGTGATCACTGCCACAGAGATCGTCATGGACTTTCCATGAGAAATCGGGCAACAGAGAAGGATCTGCTATTGTAAGATCAATAGCCGAATATGATCCATTCCCAGGATGTAAATATGTATTGGTTCCATCATTAAAAATACCCAGATCTTCCTGATTCATTAAGCCTTCAATAATTTTACCTTTTTCGTTAATTGCGGTACTACCCCATAGAGGGTTGTGTGCGTTGAAGTCCCCAAATAATATATATGGGGCTGGTAACTGATCAGTAAGATGTTTCAACTGATTTAAATTTAATGAAGAATTCGGTGGTATATACACAGAGCATAAAGTAATTGTTTTGTCTAATGATATTCTAACAGCAACCGCCTGCAGATCAGTGTCGAGATCTACAGGGCTATGTAGAACTTGATCTTTTACAAGAATGGTAGAGCCGCCAGCA
The DNA here is from genome assembly GCA_944474755.1 of Limnoperna fortunei. Classification (NCBI taxonomy): domain Eukaryota; kingdom Metazoa; phylum Mollusca; class Bivalvia; order Mytilida; family Modiolidae; genus Limnoperna; species Limnoperna fortunei. The sequence continues at coordinate 39,962,710 of OX104124.1, forward strand.
GCTCTATCACTCTCGTCTACATATGTGCTGTATATAGAATAGTTTTTTAAAGATATGTTATCACTTCGTTTTAGGTGGGATTCTTGGAGGCAAAATGCAACAGGTAGAAAGGCTTGAACTAATAATGTAATTTCAAGAAAATTAATCTTAAGACCTCGACAATTCCATTGTATTATTGTACCCATTATGGTCTGCGAATAGGGGAATAGTTAACAGTTTTGTTGGGGCTATTCCGCCGGTTTCTGCTGGGGGATCTACTTTTAGATCCAGTATCTGGGGGTAGTGTATCCATGGGATCGCCCCAGATAGTAGTGTCTAGATGATCTAGACTTCCAAACCTGTTGTGGACCTTAATGGGATCCCGCAGCAGTTTTGGAGTACGATCTCCTTTTTGATTTGAGTTTTTATTTGAGTTAGAATTTAAATTGGAGTTGGTATTTTTTGAATTTTTTTTTTGGGCTTCTTGAAGAATTGGTTGAGGATTGAGGGGGTGCTGAAGACGTAGCTGTTTGAGAGGGTGCTGACGACGTAGCTGTTTGAGAGGGTGCTGAAGACGTAGCAGTTTGAGAAGATGAAGATTTTCGTGAAGATTGAATGATTTTGTCTGTTGTTTTGACTGGTAATTTCGAAGGTTCCTGTTTGTCAATGGGCCAGGTGATGATGGTCTGCGTTTCAACTGAAGTGAGAACGCGTTTGGCAACACTGGCATATGACGTTGATGCAGGAGACGAGGGATTATTCGCTGTATTATACAGACGACGAGCCTCAGGGTAAGAGATGTTTTTTTCAGTTTTTATTTTTTGAATTTCTTTTTCCTTTTTAAAATGCTGACAGTCCTTAGATGAGGACATGTGGGCTTCACCACAATTAGCACACTTTGGAGTTTTAGTGCAGGTGAAGCCCTCATGTCCTTCTTCTGCACACTTAAAACAAACCAGGTGACCTCTGCACTGTCCCTTTCCGTGGCCGAACTTTTGACACTTAAAGCAGCGCACAGGGTTAGAGATGTATGCGCTGACTTTAGCTTTGTAGAGACCAATCTTGATGGATTCAGGGACAGTGGGTGTGTTGAAATTCAACAGAAAGGTGTTCAGTTTTACCTGAACACCCTGTCTGTTAGCAATAAATCTTTTTACTTTTGTAACACCCTGAGGTTCTAGTTCTGAACAGATTTCGTCGTCTGATAATTCCGAGAGGTCTTCGCCTCGGTAACGAATAATCCCTTGACTTGAGTTTAACGTTCTGTGGGGTGAGCTAGTTATATCTAAATCTACAATTTTGGAAAGTTTCAGTAAATTGAGCGATTGTTGTTTTCTACTGCATTCTATTAGCAGGGAACCGGACTTCATTTTGGTGACGTTTTTAACGTCTCCTGCACAAGCCTTGATAGATTTTTCAATGATAAATGGAGATACTTTTGCCAAAGGTTTAGTTGCGTCTTTACTAGATAATACAATAAATTTAGGCCAACTTTCGTCAACAACCAAATCTTCAAGAGGAAAATCATTTTTTCTTTTTTTTGGACCTTTTTGTGTTAAAGGGGGTGTTTCGGAAGCCATGATAAGAAAATTACGGTTCACCACCCTTGTCACCCACCCGCCAGGGAGTGCCAACATGGGCGATGCCTAGAGTCTGCGGATCTCCAGCAGAAAGCATCAGGTGTTCCAAGGGTGGTATACTCAAACAGACGAATTTCTCAATGAACGCATGCCTCGTGCCTGGGGTTACCTGGCGATACAACCGTTCGAAACTCTGTCTACTTGATTGACCCATGAGCCACCGCCTTCTTAACAGCCTGTTACTGAACAACTTTCGTAGTAAGATACACAAGATAAAATCAAGTGACAAGCTTGTTAAGGGCTCGGCATGACCAGCCGATTGACCGAACCGGGTCCATCCGGCCTCCCGTCTAGTTGAAGTCAGGGCCAAAGTGGTGTATTGAAAATCGAAACCCGCTGACCCGCACTAATGGATGCAGCAGTGAGTGATCTCTCAACCACCAGGATCCCTTCCTCCACCATCACGGGTTGCAACACACGGCAAACATGTCGCCTCTATAAAGCTGAGGAAGCTTTGCCCTTCAGCCACCGCCTTCTTTGTGAATCCTTAAAGGAAGCTGTCTATCAACTGGTTAATACATTTCATGGAATAGTTTGAAAAGAAATAAATGTTATAGAAAAGATAAAATGAGAAGGATTCACAAAGGGCAAGACGTGACATGCCGATTCATCGAAGTCAGGGCTAACTCGATTTCCCGTCTAGAAAAAGTAAGGGTTCAGTAGGTTATCGGGACCGTTTACCCGGCCTACTGAAATCCCGTCCTGTAATCGACACGGGTCGCAACACACGGCAAGTGTTGCCTCTGTTAGCAGACTCTTACTGCAGGCTGAGGAAGCCGTGGGCCTATTCTCCTGTGCCCCGGGTCCCACACGGGGCAGGGAGTACGATGAAATCCCGTATAAAGCAAACATATAATATTGACCTGTTCTAATTACAGTGCTGGGTCCAGTAGTGAAATGTTACAAATGTAAATATTAAATGTTTATGCGTCCAATATACGGAGTGAACGGAAAAGTTTTTAATGATATATACCAGTTTATAATGTGTAATTATAATAAAGTACTTGGTGATTTTAATGGTATTGAAAGAATATAAATAGATTCGTTATTCATACCTTAGTCTGCTTAGTACACGGAGTGAAACCCGAAATGATAATCTGATTTCTTTTTTAGGTATTGGTATCTATTGGGTAGGAATATATATGACGTAGTTATAATAAAAGTTTAACCTCATTGTTATGTGTTGACACCTTTCTATAGGTATTGTTGTGATGCTTGAAATGTCTCGACAAATTGTCCAAATGTTGATTTCTGTATCTGTATCACCTTAACTGTAAAGGTATTACAGTCGTTTTTATTAGATAAAGACAAACACATGCCTGTTATTGTTGCTAAAAGTCAATCTAATTAAAATTAAATTTTTCACTTGCTCCCCCCTTTTTGCTATGGTCGCTGCGTGTAGATCTAACAACATCCCATTACAGGTCACGTCAGGGGTCATATGCATAGATTTTTCGTTAGCCAATCAAAATCGAGCTTTGCCAATCTTAGGGTATACATTCGGAACATCGGCAAATCGAGTTTTTCCATTCGACGTCAAAGTGTACCAAATGTATTACAATACGTCAACAAGATTGTTACCGGAGATGTAAACAAACCAAATAGAAGCAAATTTTCTTACAAATATGGAATCTACTGAATAAACAACGTTACGAAAGTACGTACCATAATTAAAACCATTTCGTACCATATGGGGGATTGTATAAGGACAATTTCGTACCATATGGGATAGTTTAATATGATGATTTCGTATCATATGGGGAAGTGTATTAATGAAAACCTGTATGCAATTTCAGCATAATATTGCTCTTTCGATCAAAGTGGTAAATAGAAATAAAAACTATTTTTATTTTTAATTTTTTAATTTATTAACAAAATTATTCCGTCATAACATAAAATATCAGATAACAACGTAATGACGCAGATAAAAAAATATCTTTTAAAGCTTAGCAACTACATGTATTTTAACATGAGCTACTATATTCAATATTGTCACAATCAATTGTCTGTCATAACAGCACTGGGAAACAAACTTTTTACGGAAAGTCATTATTGCTTTCATATCTTATTAATGAATAATAAAGCCATATTTGTTTACACAACAATTATTTCAAATACATTTTTTAATTAATAATTTTGAAAATATCTTCTTTAGATTAATTTAAAGATTTTTTTTACGAATATTTGTTTATGTTACACAACAAAATATTTCAATTTTTCGCATTCTACGACATTGTTTACATATGGTACGATATTATTTTCATATGGTACGATTTGGTAATTTTGGGTACGAAATGGCAATGGTACGATTTGGTTATGGTACGAAATGACTGTAATTCTACAGGGTCACCAGCTAGACTCGGTGATGCACAAATGATATCTATAAATCTGTTTTTGATATTGTGATATTTTCAGAAATCTGAAATGAAATTGTTGATAATGTTAATTTATACTTGTATTAAGTGACTTGAATAACTATATAACTATTTTATTTGTAGCATTGATTTTCACACACCTTTTTTGGACAAATAATTTTTAGAACAAAAAAATCCACAACTTTGTTTTACAAATGAGATGGCGTTTCATTAGTGGTGATCAATATGTACCTTAAATTTTTTCTGACACTCAACCAAGCCATGAATGTCGATTAAAACTGGAGCAATAGGAAATATGATGTCGAATAATTCATGTCTACCAGTAGTTTATTGATAGTTTTTTGTCAAATGTTTAATATTAATTCCCCCTATCAATCTCCTAACCACGTTAGTTGCATGTTTTATATGCTAGTACTATTTTACTGATACCATGTTGTATGTTCATCGTATGTAATTCCCCTCCCCCTTTTTTCTTGTTAAAAAATTCGCTCCTTATTGTGAAAAAAAGTTCATATTTTCGTATATAATTTACGTACTGACCTTTCTATGCTGCCGTTCAGTTTTGAACTTCTGTTTACTTGCAGACCAACATCTCTCAAATAGCGCGATGACGATTTGTTCATCTTTTTCTTCATCATGTTAATTGGAATGTAAATGATACAAATTGAAGTGGAAAGAATTTCCCTAACGCCTAAGGAAGAACGGCAACGCAACCTTTCTTTCTCTAAACAATCCAACATCATTCTTTGAGTTCTCGAGTACAAAAATATTGTGTAAAACTTTTCAGACCGCAAAAATGCATCGGACATCGCCATTTTGACACTAAAGCCTAGTGTGATATACAAACCAGTATTTGATTGGTCGAATCACTCAACTCGAACTAAAATTTGATTGGACGATAAAAATTAAAAATTTTGACCCCTGACGTGACCTGTAATGCGATGTTGTTAGATCTTACAACGCAGCGACCTATAACAAAAAGGGGGGAGCAAGTGAAAGATTTAATTTTAATTAGATTGGCTAAAAGTCGTACTTGAAAATTTGATGATGTGTTTAGAAATGTATTTAACCAGTTTATTGAGAAGTCGTCTAGAGATGCTATGTATACAGTTATACTATACTTTTTATATTACCAGTTTATATTTTGATGTTTTATTATCATATTTCTAAATTGAATAAATGTACTTTCTGCAACAGAGATCCGGAAACGTTACTTCATTTTTTTAGTGTAAATAAGTCAAACAACTATTAAGTTTAAGAAATTGGATTTTTTTAATATCTAAGAGTAAAATTAATTTTTTAAGACTAAATATAGAATTAGATGATCTGAGAAGACTTAGTTTGGTATTTATGTTGTCATCTTTATATTGTAAATGCATATGGTTAAATAGAAATTATTTAAATTCGAAAAAAATATGTATCAAGTAATAATATTTATATGAATTATTTACGAGAAGTACAATTACGTATTCGGGCAGATTTTAATTACAATTACGTTTTCTGGCAGATTTTTGTAGATTACGTAGGTTAAAATTTAATGTATATTGGGCATTGACATTGATTTATGTGTACAGTTGATTTTCATGTTGTTATTAATTTTTTGTTGATACGAATTGTACAATGTTTGTTTGTTTGATGGTGTTTAACGCCACTTTCAGCATATTTTCAGCTATATTATGGCGTCCATTTTTAATTTTTTTTTTTTTGGGGGGGGGGGGGGGGGGGGAAGCCGGAGTACCCGGAGAAACCCCCGACCTGCGGTAGGAAAACTGGCAATCCTTGTCAATTAAGATTGGAGTCGTGTACACCCTGCCCGCAGTGAGAATCGAACACGCAATCTCGGTGTTGACAGATCACGTGATCAATAGTAGACGAACTACCTTGACCATTCGGCCACCGAGGCCCCAATTGTATAATATGTATTTACTGTGATATATAGATTTTATGATACTACATGTATTATACAATTAGTTTTTCTTAAAAGTTTGAAATATAGAAAAATGATATCCTTGGAGAGGAACGTATTTTTTATAAAATGGAAGACGTCTACAACGCTGATGTTATGTGAAGCCGGAGTACCCGCAGAGAACCCCCGACCTGCGGTAGGAAAACTGGCAATCCTTGTCAATTAAGATTGGAGTCGAGTACACCCTGCCTGCAGTGAGAATCGAACCCGCAATCTCAGTGTTGACAGACCACGTGATCAATAGTAGACGAACTACCTTGTGAAGAAGTTTGAGGGTGCAAATCGACGGAGAGAGACGGGTAAATACAGAGAAAAGGTTCTGGAAGAAATAGATGGAATGGTAGACGTTACAGAAGTGGAAGCCATATACAAGTGTTGGAATGAACCGTCATGGTATATGCGTTTGAAAACAGCAGATGTAGTCGACTGGCTTTGGGACTTGGGGAGATGGACACGACGGAATGAAGATCAAGGTTGAACGAACTGAAGGGTTAAGTTCCGGGTGCATAAGTTGCCTTTGCACATGAACCTGGAACGTGTTAGCAGTACATGTCCAAGATCGGTAAACAAGTTGTTGTTTACCATAGAGAAGAGGGTTGCAGTTCTCTGAAGGAAGCCGAAAACCGGGGCCATTGGAGGCAAAATGATTGTAACAAACAGGGAGTATGACGACATCTCTTATAAAGCCACCATATACTATCGACCTGTTCTAAATACAGTGCTGGGACGAGTAGTTAAATGTTTAAAATGTTGACACTTTATTTTATTGATGATTTAAATGTCTTCACAAGTTGTCAAAATGTTTATTTCTCTATCACTCTACCTGTAAAGATATTACAGTCGTTTTTATTAGATTGATTGATTAATGGTGTTTAACGCCCGAGCAGCAATATTTCAGCTATATTCAGGCGATGAACATGAAATGGATGATAAAATGAACATGAAATGATGATGAATGAAAATGGGATGGGACACGAGGAAAAATAGGGGTAACGGATTTTAGATTGCCACTGGCAAATGGGAGGATGGATAGTGTCGGGCAATTCAGCCTCCTGTAGCGGGATCGAAATCCCTACTCATAGCGAATACTACAGCAGCGTTCTTTAACGTGCGAGGAACGGGATCGAAATCCCTACTCATAGCGAATACTACAGCAGCGTTCTTTAACGTGCGAGGAACGTGGTATTTTTCCCAACACGGTGCACTAATATGGTTTGCGGTCAGGTTTTCCGTATTATGGCCTGACAACCCCAGCTTGCCAGGGGTACCCCATTCGACCACCTGGGGCACACATCCCAGTCGGTCTTTAGGCAAACCGACCTGACACGCCGGTCAGGGTACTGGGCGCTATTTAGTCGCCTTTTACGACAGGCTAGCGCGACTGCGGTCTATTCTTTTGGCCACCCGGATCTCGCACGGGTTTTTATTAGATAAACACATGCCTCTTATTGTTACTTAAATGTGTACTTCAAGGTTTGATCATGTGTTTAGAAATGTATTTAATCAGTTTACTGAGAAGTCGTCAGAGATGTTTTATATAAAATTCTACATTGTATATTAACAGTTAATGGTTTGATGTCTTTATTTTCACATTTATAAATCAAATTAATGTACTTTCTGCAACACAATTATTAAGTTTAAGACATTGGATTTTTTAATATCTGAGGGTAAAATTATTTTAGCAGCTAAACATATTTTTAAGACTTAGTGTATATTGGGCAAATAGTGATTTATTTTGTACAGTTGATAATGATAGTAATGTTTTAGTAATTTTTGTTGATACTTATTGTACAGCATATTGCCTGTGATATCTTGATTTTGCGATATAATTGTTTTAGTAAATAAAAGTTTGAGATGTAAAAAAAGACCCGTGGCGAGGAACGCATTTGTATCATAGAGGATGTATATAATTCTGACGCAATGACCAGAACAATAAGAGTTCCTTTTGATGATGACAGAAGGATCAACACAAGAGAGAAGTTACTGCAAGAGATAAATGAGATGGTTGATGTCCAGAATTTAGACGCCATTTACAAATGTGCAGACGGGCCTGCCTGGTATCTATGCTTTTAAACATCAAAAACAGTAGATAAACGTGGAGACGTTGGTAGATGCGATGTACATGATGGCATGAAGATAAAAGTTGAGAGGATAGAAGACAAATCTAATTTCGAGTGCATTGATTTCCTCTCCATGTGAACCTGGAACGAGTAAGACAATATATGTCAAGCATTGGGAAAAATTTAGTTGTACACCATGAAGAACAGAGTACGGTATGCTGAAATTAAAACCTGGATCAATTGCTGGGGAAATGGTGGTAACCGCAAGGGAATATGAAGAAATACCTTATAAAACCACAATTTACAACCGGACAGTGCTTATAACAGTTTTGGACAGGACAGTGAAAAGCCTAAAATGTTATGAGTACGAACATCACACATCCACTTGTCCTGAAAGTCAACAGAACAGCGTGCTGTTCAATGCAAAGACAGCCAGAACCCAAAACGAAGATTTGGAAGATGCCACCCACCGCATGACAGAATTACAACAAAGTGAGAAGCGGTGTAATATGTTTATCAATTGTGTGCACACAAAAATAAATTGCCCCGTGCGGGATCCGGGTGGCTAAAAGTATAGACCGCAGACGCGCTAGCTTGTCCTAAAAGGCGACTAAATAGCGCCCAGTACCCTGACCGGCGTGTCAGGTCGGTTTGCCTAAAGACCGACTGGGATGTGTGCCCCAGGTGGTTGAATGGGCTACCCCTGGCAAGCTGGGATTGTCAGGCCATAATACGGAAAACCTGACCGCAAACCATATTAGTGCACATTGTTGGGAAAATGCCACGTTCCTCGCACGTTAAAGAACGCTGCTGTAGTATTCGCTATGAGTAGGGATTTCGATCCCGCTACAGGAGGCTAAATTGCCCGACCCTATCCATCCTCCCATTTGCCAGTGGCAATCTAAAATCCGTTACCCCTATTTTTCCTCGTGTCCCATCCCATTTTCATTCATCATCATTTCATGTTCAGTTTATCATCCAATTCATGTTCATCGCCTGAATATAGCTGAAATATTGCTGCTCGGGCGTTAAACACCATCAATCAATCAATCAATCAATCAAAAATAAATTGTACTTGTAACAAAAACTATAAAAGACAAATAAGGTACTAAACATGTATTGTGGAGAGATTGATTGATTGATTGTCTGCATTACGTCCAGCGAGCAGTATTTCAGCTATATTCAGGACCGGAACAAGTTAACAAACAATAAATCATCAGAAAATGGGGGTGGGATGGGTCACAGGGAATACAATTTCGACTGCCACTGGAAAAGTATGGAGTTTTGGGTAGGGGCGGAAAATTTAACCTTTTGTAGCGGCTACAATAAGCCTACTTTTTTTCTAAATCTAAAAAGGGGTCTATATCGTGCAAGGAGGTAGGCACTCTCAAACACGTTACCCACTACGGTCCGCGGTCAGGCTTTCCGTATTATGACTTGACAACCCCCCAACAAGAGTGTCTCCCCTATCCGTCACCCGGGGACGCGCTGGGCTGCTCTGTTGGTCGTGCACTGGGAACCCTCCCAGTATGGTACCAGTATTGTGGTGAGAATAATTAAGTTCCTTAAACAAAGCAATTGTTAAAAAAATGTAATTAAGTTATTTCTTAAAGAGGCACGTCTGCCAACATTTTTTGATAAAAAGTACCCCATTAAACATATTAGATATGCTTTCACGTGTCGCACAAGTCAAGGATTTTACACTTGTAAATGTACTCTTGTCAGACCAACATCTTGAAGTACAACCTTCTCCTTAGCGTGACATGTAATTATGTTTTTAAGTAATTATCATGCATCAAATTACAGTTACTGGCTGTAATTCAATTTCTAGTACAGCCTATTATGTCAAGTGACGACATATTTACAAAATGTAGAAACTTAACCGTTGACAATAAAAAAGCAAATGTGTGTCTTTTTATTTGAGGAACATCATATTATTTTGTGCACGGTTTCCATTTAAGAGAGATTTGTTGAGTCTAAAACTAGACAATGAAACATCCGTAGAGATACATATTTTGTCCTCGTTTTAAAATAAGGCACAACGGTAGCTAATTATCTTAATAAATAATAAGCCAAGCCATTAGATCGGTAGTTAAGAACCCACTTTTACATTATTGTAAAATTACAATAGTTTTATTCATTGGTTTAATGCGAAAATTTGTTTTTATTGTTAAAAACGCCGATGAAACCTTCATTTTTATATTTATAAATAGGAAAGTTAATTAGAGACCGCCAAACTTCGAGAAACCCATTGGTATCCGCTGTTTTAAACTAATTTAACCCAATATTAAATTAAAAGACGCTGACTCGTCGACTTGCAAAATCCATTTGCAGGCTGGAATGTTGTGAATATGATGTAATATTATATCAATAAGCCAATATGACTTAATTGGACTAAAAAAGTTTGCGGTTTCTTTAATCAGAACAAGCCATCAATAGATTCTTTAAAAAAAACATCAAACCAAGAACACTTTGTAATCTTACTTCCTCCCCTAATAAAACATGGACGCAAACTATCCATCTGTAAAATTGATGAAAGCTGCATTAACAAACAACCGAACCAAGAATTAGATAAATAAAATAGGTCATCTGTATAGTTGAATATTGGATTTTGCTTAATTTACCTGTATTGAGTAGCCTACATTGTCATGATACATTGGTACGAATTTGTCGTCAGGTATAGCAATCCTATGTGCACTTACTGCAAGGACAATTAATTCTTAAAAACTCCTGTCAACAAATATGTATTTGTATTAAAATTAACTAATTGATGTTAAATCAAAGTAGTTATTAAACTAGCTGATTAACGAGTACTTATAAGTTGTGCAAGTCTTATTATAAAACAACTTACAGTTGGCAAATGTAAAATATTAATTAGAAGGTCATTCCGTACTGTTACTGAAGATAAAATAAAGGTATTAACACGAACCAAATGTGTAGAAAAAAGGCTAACATTTTTTTTTCATTAAACATGTTGCTACAACTAAACGTAGATGAAATAAATTACAAATTGGATGAAAATTATTTTAAAAAGCTAAGAAAAGAATTAAGGGAAAAAATAGAGGATTTCCATTGTTTTCGTCTTTGATTGATTGCTTTTGATTCATTATTTGAATGTCCGCTTTACGTCCAGCTAGCAGTATTTCAGCTATATTTAAGCAAATAAAAAATGAATTCATGAAAGACGAACCCAAGTAGACTACAAACATTCTGAATGCCACTTAAAAGTATGGGGTATGGGTAGGTTCGGAAAATTTAAACTTTCCAGCCGCTACAACGAGCCCATTCTTATCGACATCTACAAAAGGGCTCTAGCGTGCAAGGAGCTTTGCACCCTTCAACTCGGTCCGCTGTCAGGCTTTCCTTATTATGACCTGACAACCCCAACGAGAGGGCATCCCTATCCTCCACCTGAGGACGCGATGGGCAGCTCTGTAGGTGAAGCACTGTGAGCCCTCAACCGTGTGGTCCCATAGTGTAATTAAAAATGAAGATACCAACACATATTTGATAATTTGTATGGGGTTTAATGCGTTTTTAAGCAATTGTTCAAATATATCAAGTTTTATTTGTGGAGAAAAGTGCAGTACTCAGTGAAAATCCTTGACCGTCAGCAGAAATGTAACAACTTTGCGAAATTACGAACAAAACAGCAATTGTTCACTACATATTTGCAAATCTTAAAAATCAAATATTGTAAAGTGGTTATATACATGTATTTATTATTATTTCTGCATTTTACTGATGTACGTACAAGAAATCGCCATACGAATATATGATTGAAGTAGATTTGTATGTTAGATTTTTTTCAATATATAAAATTACACAAATTAAACTCAGTTGAGTTTATACTGATGTTGAATTTATTTATATAAGTATTTACTACAAAAGACTTTTTTTATCGAGTTATAGCGAAATTTTCATTATGTAAATTTTGTTATATCCGCAGCGAGAATTATACAATGTACACCAAGGAAATTTTTTGTTGTCCGTTGATACGAAAATATTGATTGTATTTAATCCTTTATTAAATATGCAAAATGTAGTACACAATCTGTCAGATACTGTAGAAAAATAACCACTTTAAAACATTATCAAAACGCAATTTTTAAATATCTCATATAATTCTGCAATAGTTTTTGTTATACCTTCAAGTTCAACAATAGTGAAACATTTTGTTTCATGAATCATAACACGATGGCCACTATAAAGAATTGTATCTAAGCACGACTTTATTGTGATACATAATAATAGTTTTCATAACAACTGGAATTTATGGTGTTTGTTTACGTCATTTGCCTCGGTTCTAATAATAGAATAAAACCAATATCAAACAAATAACATCTATATATCATTTTATCTTATATTTACCATAAAATTAAATACAGAATATGGTACAAATTAGTAGGCATTAAGCGACAATTGACGGCGAAGTTCATACTCTTTCGTCATTATTTAAAATCTTAAACAGTACGAAGAGAACTGTGTTTGGTAGAATGATAGTTTTACACGTACAAAAACTTTCAGAAATTGTAGAAAACAGTACTACTTTGAAAATATAATTAAATACAATTTTAAAACCTTTTCAACTAATAATATGAAAAACACGAACAAATCTGTCAAAAATAGTAGAGTAATACATTCTCAACGCAATTTTAACATTTAACGAAGAATTATTCTGCAATTGTCTTTTTTGATATCTGTAAATTCAACACTTTGTCTAGTGAAATAATTGTAAGTTGTGTTCTTCCAAGAATCATACCACGTCTGCCTGATTATAAATTATTTGTATCTAAGCACGACTTTGTCGTGATACCTACTTAATGTTATCATATTAAAACAAACTAATCGTTTGTTTAAATCATTAACCTAAGATCTAAAGACAATGAAAGCAACATCAAACAAACAACATCTATATTTCATTTAATCTTATAATAAACATAAAACTAATATTAGAGAATGGTACAAATTAGACATTATTAAGGAACATTTGATAAAATTAACGGTGGAAGTCATTCTCTTACGTCGTAATCACAAATCTTAAACAGTATGAATAGAGCTGTGTTTGGTAAAATGACAGTCAAATTATAAGATGTACGCTTAATTGTTGGATCAATGTTTGGAGTATTAGGTAGAAACTGAAAATTTAGCCTTTTGTAGCGGCCAAAATGAACATGCTTTATTTTGAAATTTACAACAGGGGTATTTGTTGCAGCATAAGCGCGGAATTCCCCGCTCCCAATAAAAATCTGAACAATAAGGTCAACTGTCGGAATGTCGTATCAAAACCAGACAGCCTCTATCAAAAGTGATTTCCTAACTGCCACAAATGCACGCGAACGCGCTAAACAGCTGTGCATGTCGAGCACTGCGGACGTTAGTGTATAGTCCACAGTCAACTGTTGCTTAATCAAGGTATTGTATATTTACTGTTTTTTAATTATTTAAATGCAAGTAGGCTTTTATATTAATAAATATTTTCCCGAGTTGCCGTGTGTTATGATTAAAATAAGTCCAAAAATAAATTTGCTAAAAATCATGGTAAAAGTTATTGTTATAATAGTAATCAGCCTCTTATACATAAAGTATTGAAATTTGCACTTGTATACTTGAAGGATGTCACGTAGATTTAAGTTACATTTATTGGCAGTGCCCTGATCACGGTAATCTCATACATATTTTAAATGATGACTTGTTCCATACTCAAAAGGATAGTAAGCCATTTTTAGCCTAGAACACATTATCATTAAAGGTTTTGACAATATGTCCTAGCTTTTTCTTTCGCCGTTTTGACGTAAATGCCGTTTGACTTGCGATTCAAATGTAATGTCCTAGGTGCTTAATGGATCAGGATTCATTTAGATGCTTATAATTCGCCTTCTGTTATTGCGTCGGGACCCCCGTCATATCAATACCTAAATCATCTGTTGTCTGTGTTCGGCAAGGTTTGTTTCCTTTACCACTTTGTTTAAACAGTTCTTTTCGCTTTAAAGCTTTACTTGTCAATTTAGAACGCAGTTGCAGGACTATTTAATTGTTTCAATGCCATACTTTTGTCGTCTAAGTTTGTGAGAAAGACTGCTATTATTAAGGTCTTTCCCCCTTTCCAAGGGAAAGACCTTCTTGTATTTCTTATGATTATTATTATTATTTTTTTTTTTCTTTTTCTCCCCAATTTTCCAAATGGGTTTGCCAGAAGGGGTTTCAACATATCATTATGATACTTGGTACTTTTAATCGCTCATACCAGGAGATGACCTGGCTCACCCTGTGAGACTGTTCTATTTTTAGTAACAGAGTTATCTGCCCTAACACCGAAAACCTTGTTAGCAGACAAACTCAGAAACCGTAACAGATACTCAAAATCTGAAGAGTGCAAAGTGTAGGGCGACTTATGGCGATGATTTAACATGCTAATTTTTTTTTCTTAATCGACTTCCGGTTTACGCGTTTTTGACATGAAAAATGACGCAACGAGTCAAAATTTTTTTCTCGAAAACCGTAAGTCCTAGAGACTTGGGACCACCACCATTGATCCTAAGTGACATATGTTACATTTGAAAATGTCAAGGTCAAAGGTCAAAAGTCAAGGTCAAAGGTCACCATCGGTCTTGTTAGCACTATATCTCATAAACCATAAAAGATAGAAGCAGACAATAAATGGGACAAATACTCCTCTTATCGAGACCTCCATTTGGTACATTTGACCCGAAGCTGTCCGATGAACCGTTTTCGAGTTACAGCCCTTGACGCGTTTCGGTTAATCGGTTTTTTGGTTAAAACTTGAAAACGGTTAGAGATAATATAGTAAACATATAGGTTTAACATGATCAGTAGGAAAGGAGCTTCAATTTGAGCCAAAGGTCAAAGGTCAAAAGTCAAGGTCAAAGGTCACCATCGGTCTTGTTAGCACTATATCTCATAAACCATAAAAGATAGAAGCAGACAATAAATGGGAAAAATACTGCTCATATCAAGACCTCCATTTGATACATTTGACCCGAAGCTGTGCGATGAACCATTTTCGAGTTACAGCCCTTGATGCATTTCTAATGATCGGTTTTTTGGTTAAAACTTGAAAACGGTTAGAGATAATAAAGTAAACATATAGGTTTATCATGATCAGTAGGAAAAGAGCTTCAATTTGAGCCAAATGGCAAAGGGCATAGGTCAAGGTCATACCCTAGCAACAAGGTAACTCTTATAAAAGTCCTTAGCAACCATATATTTTTAGAATCAGAATGATGTACTTTACTGAAATATGTCATTACATGGCCGGAAGTGGCCTTTTGTCCCTAGCAACGGAATGAAAGTCCTTAACAACCCATATATTTTTTGGTTCCTGACTACCTTCTTTACTCAAATAACTTTTTTAAGACTGGAAGTGACATTTTTGTGCTATACCAAGACAAAATCCCATAGCAATACCTAACTTTTCTGACTTTAGAGGAACAGTGGGAAAGACCTTCTCATTTGTTCTCAGAACAAATGGCAGTTTAATTTCATTTTCCTTGCTTCCTTGATTGTTTTACGCATTTGGTTATACGTTATTTAAGAATTCATGATAGATTAGATTTAATTCGTTCTGATGACCAAGGAAAAACGACTTTGTATAGTAAAGTCAAAGCAGACGTGCGGACACATTTACTTTTTCATTAAATTGAATGTGAAAACGTATGAAGTGATATCGAGATCCTGAGTGCTGAGAAACTCTTCAACTGTCTATTTAGGTTTGCTTCAAAGAAAACAC
The DNA here is from genome assembly GCA_944474755.1 of Limnoperna fortunei. Lineage (NCBI taxonomy): Eukaryota > Metazoa > Mollusca > Bivalvia > Mytilida > Modiolidae > Limnoperna > Limnoperna fortunei. The sequence goes on from OX104124.1 coordinate 39,978,480, forward strand.
GGGTCAATTTAGAAGCAATCTCGGACTGTATATCGAATGAACATACAACGCTTGTGCTTTATAAATAGTTGAGATATAAATTATAAAAAGTAGTTAGTTTAAAATTGTTTAAAACTTGTTAAACCAAACTTCTTAAACAGGATAACTTGTTTACACTTATGACTTTACACACTGGAAGTCCACTTTTTTACCATAAATCGTGTAATGAATAAAGACACATTTAATATAGATATTATATCAATTTACATGAATTAAAATACACTTTTTCTTGGGTGGTATAAAGTGGTCTGAGCAGTCAACTGTTTTCTCAATCTCTTTAACGAAAAGCCTCAAACAACAAACAAACGCCGTGCAGCTTTTCCTTTTTGGTATACAATTCTGTATTTGAGTATTATATCTTAACACAGCCTTGAATTTTTAATCATCGACAAATACACATGGGCAATGTTAGTTTCACTTCGAAACAGCCAATCAAACGTTAGGATATCTGGGCGTTAGTTGTGTGACTTTTAAACATCTAACGCGTATAAAATGACGTGTAGATAGATTTTTGTAATCAACAATCGACGGCTCTGAGGCGGAAAAAGATAAATAATCTATTCAAAGAAATAACAGGTAAGAAATATAGGTTTTCTTTATTGTCTGAAAAATAGCATTAATAGGTTTTGTTATATTACTTATATCCCAACTAACATCTTGAAAGCAAGTTTTATGACACATAAATCCGAGTACATTTTACTTATTGGTAACAAAAGACCACATCTAAATTTACTAATTGAAACACTATGAGCCGTTATCATTTAAATGCCATGATAAATTCAAAATGACGGGAAATTTTGATTTTGAATTTGATCAACAAACAACTCCTAAATCTTGCGTGCAAGTTACACAATGTAACGAGGACCAATCATAGGTCTTGTAATAAAAACGCTAGCAAAATAATTCTTTAGTATTAGAAACAATTATCATAAATGGATAAAAGACGAGTTACTAGGCCACTACGGTATTTAACTCTGGGTCTCAGTTCATAAGAATAGATGTTCACTGATAACGTTCATGATGGTCTGACGCGTGTATTACACACTAGCGGGAAACACTATGTTGAATGCCCTTGTCATAAATAGGATTGGTTTGGTAGAGCCTCCGTCATGGGTTAGGCTATAATCTTAATTATTTATAAGATATAATTGCATGCGATTGCGAGATCTTTTTGTAAGAAGAGATGGAGGGGCAACGAAAGTGGGGTCAGGTTAATCTAAGGTATTCTGATGGATGATCATCTCGGCCTGCTGTATTGAAGTTGTCAATGACTAAACAATGGCACAAAATTATAGTATTTATGGACATTCTAGTAGTTTCCGGAATGCAAGCACAGCAAACATGTTTAATCATCCGTCTTCTACAGTGCTTGTCATTCTAGCAACAAATTTAATTGCGCAAAATCAGGCGTCGTATCCTATCGCACTGTATCCAGAAGATGGTGTAATGCTAAATTGCATTCAGCAGCTTAAATATGCAAGTAATTTTTTCGAGCTACATTTATATTCTCTTGAATAGCTATTGATAACGTTAGCTAAATCACGTCGATAATTATTTCTCCGCTGTTCAATTAAAATTTAATATATATGCCATACTTTTGTTATTAATTATATGCTATTCAAATCATTCCAGCTTTTCACTTTTTTTAAAAGATGGAGATTCCTGACCTGAGCAAAATTATAGGTCAAGGTATTGGAATGTGGAAAAGCAGCCTGGAGGTTGGGGAGAATGTAGGGAATGTCACATTCAGTGGTGGACCAGATTTAAATATTTTTGAGAAGGTAATAATGTTGAAAGTTGTAATTTTCTGTAAACATGTATGGTTGTACATTTGTTTTCACGCTTATCACAACGTGTTTATAATATTCATTTGCGATTTTAAGTACGCTGCATTAATTTTTCATTTGGTGGATATCAATTATTCGTGTGTAACCAACGAATGCAAGAATTTCAACGAGACATAATTTCCCCGAGTGCTCTTTAACCCGATAAGTATGTACATCTTTATGTTAAAACACGATAAGAACAAAATTTATGATTTCATTAAACGATGTTCATTTGTTTTAAAAATTATATACTAAGGATTTAAGCAACAATATGATGTTTGTAGTCGATAATTAATTATGAGTCGGTTAGGCAACTGATACAATAGATTGTCTACTTTGCACATATTTCCCTTTGTATTGAGGATAACACCAAGTGATAAACCAACGATAATATGTAATGTACATCACTTAAAAATTTATTCGATATTGAAGGGTAATGATAACAATTCAAACAAGTTTTCTGTCTGCCAGACACAGAATAAAATGATTGCGGGAATCACGAAAATAATTTCTGGTTATGATTTGTTTTTGCAATTTGGAACACCATTAATTAACAACCATCGAACTAATGACAAGTTTCTCAATGCACGAAAGCCAATACTGCGGCCTTACACGTAAATCAGAACAACTCAAGACAAGTCAAATGCAAAATTTGATAATAAATAGATATGTTTACATAACAAAAACATGTAAAACAGGCATCACACCACAAAAATGTTTTAGTCCACATAAATTGATACCTACCCACGAATAAATAATAAAATGATGTCATTTTACATTTATTTTTGCAAAAGTTGAATTGAGTAGATACATTTTTAGATTGTTATTAATAGATTAGATGTCTACAGACCTAACGACTTGTTTCCGCATCAAACTTTATTGTAAGCTTATTCTTGGTTAATACGAAGAATTAATCATGTAACTACTTAAACACAGAACAAACAAATGAATAGATAATGTAACTATTGCTTCATATGAGATCAATATGCTTAATGCCCTGCGAACAATGTTTCAGTTATATAAAGGACAGGATCACAAACAAAAATCAACGGGAGAAAGGAAATCTGGAAAAGTATGGAGTATTTGGCAGCTGCGGCAAAAACAAAAAAGGTCTTTATCATGCAAGAAGCGTTTGCACTCTCAAAACACGTAACTTTCTATAGTTTGCTGTTATATAACCTGACAATCCAAACGAACGCCCAATATCCGACCCGTGGACGATTTTGGTACCTCTGCACACTGGAAAAACTTGAAAGTAATCTTTTTTTTAAAAGAGTACAACCTTTATATCGTGGAACAAGAAATGTCAGACACAAATGTCCAATTTTCAAACCACAAGTACACAGATCTATATAAAAGGTAACAACACATATCCCAGACGATATTAAAACTAGGTACTGCGTAGCAAAATAAAACCCATGTTAATGCATAGAACGAGACATGTCTAAAAAGGTTTTTTTTTCAGTTTAACATAAGCAGCGAAAGAATGTGTCCGTTCGCTCCTTTACTGTTGATGATATCCGCAACATCTTCTGAAACAACAGCACTATATGGAGATTTTTATGGTGAAAACGACACGCACCCAATGACTTTCAACGGTACTCATGCACAAATTCTTTGCTACCAGCACGATTATTTCTTTGGGGTCACCAAATATATTTTTTGGTTTATTGCCATTTCCTGTGGCCTTATTGCCGTCATCGGAAACTTGCTGGTTTTGGGCATTACATTTTTTGAGAAGTCATATAAGTCCCCAGTCTTTGTCACGTTACAGAGTTTATCTGCTGTCTCTCTCGTGAATATAATTTTTGTGTATCTTAATTTCTTTCTTGACTGTCTTGTTGAAATTTATCTCGGCGAAGTAGCGTGTACGATTAAAGCATTTTGTCTGCAATTTACTAAAACTATGATTCCCATTCATTTATGTCTTTTATCCGGACTTCGAATTTTCTTGACAATTTCTCCCCTTAAGTATCATAGTATCATAGCATCGTTACAAGGTTATTTATGTACCGTGTCATTGCATGCCTATACATCGTATTTGTAGTGTTAGAAATAATAATGATTTACTTTGGACTGACTTATTGCATTAATACGGGTGGCAGAGATTGGCGTAATATTATAGTGATTGCCATTACCGCTGTAATGCTGGTACTGACGGGTATAATATCTTTTGTCATGCAGAAATCTAACAAGCTACTGTCCAAGTCTCATCGTCAACAGTCTAAACTGGCAACAGTTGTAGTAGTATTATTTGCAATGATTTACTGCCCTTTAGCCATTGCATTGGAGATAATGTACCTTACTTGTTACTCGGATACATTCGTCTACATACTGACAGAATGGCTATATCAGATTACCCAGTTTATTCTGTTTGCAATCAATCCAATTATTCTCTTTCTACGAAATGACTTGGTCAAGAAACGAATGCTGTCACGTTGTTGCCCGACATATATAAAGAAAGACCAATCGTCAAGCAAACGACTAAACCAGAATCTTCTTAATTTAGGATAAGTCATCTATATTTGTTTTGTCGTTTGCTTCATCCTTAACGCGAAGTACAACAGGCTACAGTCACAGTCTAAGCCGGCAACAATTGAAACATTTTTTTAGTAGTGTTTTACCTTTGACACGAAATAATTCGGTAAGGTAAAGAAACGGATATTTTAGACAGACATTAATCAAGCAAAAAGTCTGACAATGAGCGTACTTGATTTAAGAAGTGTCCTGAGGTTACTGCTCATATGAGTTATATTGTTTGCTGTATATGTATTGTGTAACATAATTCTCTATTTCATTTCTGTATTTACTTTCAAGAAGTATAGTATGTTGTTATAACCGTAGTTTAGTTAGTTGATAAATATAAGACAACTTCTGTATCATTTTTTCCTTTTATCATTGTATTGATTTTAATATTTTTTAGAACGAATAAACATTTTCTATGTAACCAGTATTGAGTAAATACGATAGCAGATGTCTGTGATATATATTTTAAATGAGATATAAAGAGTAAAAATTATTCCAATTTCACCGTTAATTTTACCATATTTGAAGAAAACATAGCAAACATTGTCTCCTGAAATAAATTTCAGAAAACATCTCAAAATGAGATTATTTCACTGTTTGCTTCTTCAACAACTTGAACTTATAATAGAAAAAATACTACTTATGGTGTTTCGTTTATATTGTTTGTTTGTTTGAATTGTGTCACTTTCAGCATTTTTTCAGCTATATAATGGCGTCCAGTTTTTTTTTTTTTTGGGGGGGGGAGCAAGTTGGAGTACACGAATAAAACCCCGACCTTCGGTAGGAAAGCTGGCAATCGTTGTCAATTAAGGTTGGAGGCGAGTGCATCCTTACGGCAGTGAGACTCGAACCCACGATCTCGGTTTTGACAGACCACGTCATCAATTGTAGAGGAACTACATTAACCACTCGACTACCGAGGACCCCTGATCCTTAGTAGATGACGAATGTACCTTAACCACTCGGCAACCGAGGACCCGTGATCCTTAGTAGATGCCTTAGTACCTTAACCACTCGGCCACCGAGGACCCCTGATCCTTAGTAGATGGCTACAATATAATTGCTCTTAAAATTGTGTTATACGAGGTTTAAGAAAAGATTACCATTCTTACATTATTATAAGAACATTTTAAAGGATACTTTTGCTTAAACATTTTCTTAGCTATACATAAGGAACTATGCTAAAAAATAGGTTTTTGTCTAAAAAAATAAAATGTAGTAAAATACTGATTTTAACTATATTTTGTGTTGATATTTTTTTAAAATAAAAAATACACAAATTAAACTGTTTAGTTAAATTTAATGTTTAAATTTATTTATACAAGTATTTTCTACAAAACAATGTTCTCCATTCATTATATATTTTACAATTTACGTGGTGTAAAAATTAATAATATCAATTGATTTTACCATGCGCACACTGAAAATTGTGTGGTGTCTCGACGGAAAAAATACTTAATTATTTCTATAAAACGTACTAAAGACAGTAAGAAATTTTAGAAAAATCATTATTTTGAAAGAGAATTAAACGTAATACTGAGATATCTTATATAACAAAGAGAAATTCTGTTTTTTTGTAAACTCAATCTTATATTTCATTTAAACTTATGTTAACTTTAGAGTTAATTTCCGAGTGTGGTACTTATTAGTCATTTATAAGCAAAATTTGAGATTATTAATTATTCAGGACATTTTTTACGTTTGAAGAGAACTATGTTTATTAAAAATACAGTTAAAGATGTGTTATAATGAGATCTACGGGTTACCGATTTAATTAATATTTTAAGTATTAAATAGGGATAGAGAATTTTCACTTTTAGTAGCTACAATGATCAAACCAATTCGTGAGATCTTGAAAAATGAGTCTTTATAGTGCATGAAGAGCTGCACTCTGCAAACATCATATACACCATGGTAAAACTTCAGTATAATAACCAGACCGCCTCGAACGAACGAGAGGGCATCTTTTTCTGCGACCTAGGGATAATTACAGAGCTTCAGATAAGCTTCGTATTTGCGTTATTACGCAATTAAATTTTCATAAAACCAAATTATTTTGATAGCTTTGCGTTACAAAACGCAAAATCAAAGGCCTAAAACCCAATCAATTTTTAGAAACATGCTTAATTCACTCAATGAGCGCATAAAATTGTTCAGTGATTGCGTTAATTTATTCAAATAAATACACAAAGTTGCGTCATTACGATTCCCATTATTTTGGAACGTAACAACTGAGGTATTCCGAATGTAATGTATAGTTCATGCAGCATACGGTGCTCCTGTTATGGAGATTTATTTCACAAGAATAGATTCATGTTCCCAGTTGAATATACTTTTCTTCCAAAATTTTATTTATGGTTAGAACCAGTCTAGTATTTTGTTTGGCATCATGAATAAACTTTGAAGAAAAAGGGCTTCCTGGACATCTTCTAAGCCGATAAATACAATGTCTAACTATCGTACAAATTGTCAGCATAAAAAACCGAATTACCTTATGTTTGAGTGGGTTAAAAAAATGATAAAAAAATACCCAATGAAATAAATCATCAGATGGGTGGAAACCCCAATGACGAAAATCTAATCTGGAGCTCTGGGATTGATGGATTGTTGCATCATGGTCAATATTTCAACTATATACAGGTCGTGAAAGTAATAATAACCACATCTGCCGATTATATAATAGAAAATACTCTAAGCAAGGTTTTGTTTTGATACATAGTTACTGTCTTAATAATAAATTGAAATAATGGTGTTCGTTTGTGTCATTACCCTCCGATCTAAGGGAAAAGTCAAATCCAGGAATAGGAAACCCTACCTATGACTCGAGTACGTCAAATCGTATTTTAGACCCGATTTTCCATAACGATCAATTCGGTCATGGTGACAACCATAAAACTTTTGGAGAGATAACATCAACCTAGGTACAACAAACCCTTGTTTGAGTAGTAGCAGCCAACAGGAGTGATAGGTTTCGGAAATCTGAATACCGATCGCAGGATCTAGAATAACGTACAAGTGAAATGTACACGCCATACGCTGGAGCTGCTGTCGATGAACGGGAAGTGGACAATTTGAAGTCATCACGTTTGTTGTAGAGTCTAGTTTGTAGTTTCCTGAGTCTATTTCTATAAGTAGGTCCAAGTACGAGGCTGACCTTAATGAATTGGGGGTGTGTTTAATTTCAAACTCGCAAGGGTAAATTTAATGTAAATAGTCACCAATTTAGCACTGCTGAGGTACAAAACATCATCAATAGAGCGTAATGTTAAAGTAAAGGTCTAGGCCGGTGTCTTTTCTTTATTCTTCCGCAGGCCTTCTAGGAACTCGGTCTAATACGAGTACAAAAATAGATCGGCGAGGAGAGGAGCACATTTAGTACCCATTAAAATACCAACAGTATCCAAAAATGACAAATATGTTGTCAATCAGAAAATCTAACATATCTTGACAGATTTGGTCTTCAGTATATTTAGTATTAAATTTAGAGTCAATGATGACAAAGTAACTTCTGTTATGACTTATTATCAGGTAACGTAAATCGACATTAGGTCGTCAGTCTTAAAGTCGTCAGATTTCTTTATCGCAGGGTTCTCGTTTAGTGCTTCGTCAGACAAGGTACGGAGAGGGTCCAATTTAAAGGAGAACCATTTTCCCCTAAATGTAATTCCTAGCACTATTTGTGAAATAATCTTATTATAAGATTCTAGTGTTTGTTCACAAGACCAGGAAAACTGTCGTTTTTCTCTCATGGAGATGATTTATTTTTATAATACCATGCATTGGCGATATGCACGTATGCAAGAATCGAGCAAAGGGAATTAATCCATTTATATGTACCATGTATAATAAGTGTAATATGTAATGACTAAACAGTTATTTCCACTCTATCGTGTGTATTTATTGATGTAAAAGGCATTGAAAGTGATTGACGACTTGAGGGCACTATCGACCCCACTAAGGTTCTGGCATTTATTAACATAAGAATAAATTCTGCTTTAGGTCATCATATTGATTTGATATGGAATATAAGTTACAACATGTTTTAAGCGAACATTACACCCATATCAATCATTTTGCCCTTCCTAGTCAATTTTGTGTGGATTGGTGAAAAGTTTAACGGATCTATTCTATAGCAATCTTGTATAATGTTTATATCCCATGATGGGCATTGGTGGCCGAGTGGTTAAGGGAGTTAGTCACAACTATTGACTTGGCCTGTCAACACTGTGGTTGTGGTTTGGAGCCTCACTCAGGCAGGGTGTACTGGGGTATGATAAAATAAGTTGACGACATTACATCCGACTAGATGACGACTTTCAGACAGTGGTGCCCTGGAGCCGTCAGAACAACCCTTCTGTCTATTTTCGTTTATTAAATCATATAACATAAACACCAAGAATTCCGAATAATGCGTCATTTGGAGGACAAATGTTTTTATCATGTTTTGCAATACAAAAGTGTATGCCTAAATGTCGTCATCTAGTTAAAACGATACAATTAATTCAAGTATTGATGACTTGATGTCGATTTACGTCTCTTCTCGATTTCTTGAAAAAGCAGCGTTTTATTAGATCATCAATAATTCAAAGTTATATTTCGATTTTATAGATTTAGGTTCACGGTATGCTGGTCCTTAGGACATTATATTGCGAAGTTTTTCAATGTCAACAATGTTAAGATCTCCAGTTACCACGTTACCTGAAGGACTTTATATGAATAGAGGCATGGTGGTTTTGGTTTGTGGATCAAAAGATACAGCGATACATCTTGTTAATCGAAAAATAAAAATCACTAATATTTAGGAAATAGCAAAAGATATTATATGCCAATTCGTTACTTTGCAAGAAACGTACGGTCGAATTCGCCTTTTGTAGCAGCCACAACGAGCTTACGTTTTTGACATCTACAAAAAGTATACAGTAAGATATATTATATGGTTGTCACAATACGTAATATATATATATATATATATATATATATACGTCTACAAATTAAGCCCAACACTGTTTGAATTAGATTTTTAACACTGTCAAATTTTTTCTTTCCCTCAGCGGGATTCGAACTCACACCGTTGTGACACTGTGGCACCAATTCGCCTGCACTATGTCCAGCGGTCTAGACCCCTCGGCCAAATTCGCTATATAAAAATATAGCTTCATTAACCGGGGTGAATCTTAGACATAGACATAGTACATGTGTACTAGCGTGTGACGATGGAATTTTCGTAACCAATACGTATTAATCTGACAGTAATCTAATTCGTATATATATATATATCCCGCTGAGGGTACACAAAATCTAATTCGTATATATATATATCCCGCTGAGGGTAAACAAAAATTTGACAGTGTTAAAAATCTAATTCAAACAGTGTTGGGCTTAATTTGTAGAAGTATATATAAAAAATTTGATATAAACCCTGTATTTCTGATGTTTCAGAAATCCGCTGGATAGATATGTTATATGGTTGTCACAATACTTTTTAGAATTTTATATCAGTGATTGTCATTTGCCCTTAGTTCTGTTTTCAATATATTGAAGCCTTATTGAGAGCGGAAAAATGCAATGTACTATATATCAAACATTACGATTTGGACTTGTGTAGCGGCTTCAATGAGCCTATCCTTTACGAAATCTACAAAAAGGGTCCTTGACACTCCCGAAACACGTCACTACTTCGCGGGCAGGCTTTCCATATTGTGACCCGACAAATACCACCCAAAAGAGAGTCTCCGCTATGCGCAACTGGGAGACGCACCACGCGCTGATCTGCTGGTCGAGTACTGGTAATCATCCCAGTATGGCCTCAGCTTATCAAAACGATAAGAACATAACCGATATTACGACTTCCTTTAAAAAAAATCAAGTAAACGTAGGGGTGCACTAAGGCTTCTGCTAAGTGTTTGTGTATTTTATTGAAGTTAACATTACAAGTGTTTTTTTTCAAAATTGATTGACGAATTCTTAATCATGTTACTTCTTGGCATCGTTTGAAATAAATTGTTCATATAAAAAAGCAAACATAAAATCACTGTTGATTTTAATAATCAACTAAAAATGAAAAAACACAAACGTCCAACACTATTCAGAAAATACAATTTAATTTCAAATTGAGAATTGCAATATTTATAGTTATATCGGAGTTATCCCCTTTTGTCTAGGTGTTTGCTACAATTTTTAAAATGTTTGATGTTTAAAGTTTCATATTACCAGAAAAGAAACATCCGCGTGATAAAATGTTAAGGTATCAAATTTAGCTCCCCGGCCACATTTGAGGTTATGCTGGCAAGCTAAAAACACGTACTTAATATTGAATAGAATACATGTTTAAACCATGTATAACCTCTATATTTATGCAGGTAAGAACTATTTAACATATGATATTGAAAAAAATGATTGACTTTTTATTTTTCTATATAGTACACTAGGTCTTGCAGTTAAGTTGCTTGCTGCGGCTATTCCTCCACAAGTTTATTCATTTATTATGTAAATATTACTAATTAAAATATCAATTAATACCGCAAGTTCCTTTTAATGAACTTAAGTTCCCTTTTGTGCCAAATTTGCGCAGCATACTACTTCATTAAATATAACAACAGTAATTAAATTATGCAGAATAAAACATTTTCTTATAGGTTTCACAAATTGAATATGGAATACTTAGAAAGTAGATTAACTGTTTTACTTCTAGCAACAATATTCCAGCTATATTTAGGACAATACTTTGAAAGTGTATGAGTGTCGGAAAAAATTTTCGTTATCATTATTTATATTAAAGCTAAAATGTAAATATGTCTCCTCTACATAAAGCTATTTTCAAAATATTTGTATTATCCCGACCAATACTCCAGTGACCCATTTTTTTTACATTTATGACATCTACACTCAGAGTGAATTTATTATCGTTTTCTCGTTGTGAATATTGCAACGATTTAAATATATTCAAGACGTTACTGTTCAAAAATCTATTGGAAGAGAGATTGATTAATTGGATGTCTGTTTTACGTCCAGCGAGCAGTATATTCAGCTATATTCAGGACGGGAACAAGTTAACAAACAATAAATCAGCAGAAAACGGGGGTAGGATGGGTCACAGGAAATACAATTTTGACTGCCACTGAAAAAGTATGGAGTGTTGGGTAGGGATGGAAAATTTAGCCTTTTGTAGCGGCTACAATGAGCCTACTCTTTTTCGAAATCTACAAAAGGAGTCTGTATAGTGCAAAGAGCATGGCACTCTCCAAACGCGTTACCCACTACGATCTGCGGTCAGGCTTTCCGTATTATGACCTGACAACCCCGCTCCCCCCAAAAAAAGAAAACGAGAGGGTCTCCCCCATCCGCCACTCGGGGACGCGCTGGGCTACTCTGTCGGTCGAGCACTGGGAACCCTCCCAGTATTGAAAGTGAGACAATGAAAAAGTGGGAGTAAGACTACATACTTTTTAAACTATAAATGGCTACCGTTTCTACAAATAATATGGATCTTTATCGTGCAATGAGTACTCTTAAAACACGCAAGACACTACAGCCCGCAGTCATGACCTGAAGTCATCCCAATGTAACCTTTCATATCCCTCAGCTAAAAACGCATTAGGCAGGTCTGTTGGTCAAGTGCTGGAAAGCCTTCATTATGGTCCGGAACGGACAAGTCGGCCTTTTGAAGATTCAATTTCGAAATTTGGAGAACGGACTTTAATGTGATAGCTGTTGGTTTTGTTTGATTTTGTTTAACGCCACTTTCAGCAATTTTTCAGCTATATCATGGCGTCCAGTTTTTATTGGGGGAGGAAGCCGGAGTACCCGGAGAAAACCCCCGACCTGCGGTAGAAAAACTGGCAATCCTTGTCAATTAAGATTGGAGTCGAGTACACCCTGCCTGCAGTGTTGACAGACCACGTGATCAATAGTAGACGAACTACCTTGACCACTCGACCCCTTAAAGTGATTTAAGCATGGCACACTTGACACACGTCATCCAATGCATTCCTATGTATGGGATATCCTGTCCACCACTTGAGAGACGAACAAGGTTGATCTGTGCTTCGACCGCCGGCATTCACCCCATTTTGGTCCCAGGATAATATAAATTGCGGATGACATGAATTCTGTAAAAAGTTATTATTTAGATGTGGATGTATTACTTGTAGTGTTGTTGTTTACGAAAATAAATGGTTTTTATGATTATTTCCCCTTTTAACAAGAAAATTGGACGCCATATTTGTATATTTAAAACCATTTTACATGTCAAATACATGTAGCACTATTTTTGACAAAGAAAATTGAAAAGATACTCAGCATGATTAATATTTTTACGCAAAACAAATGTCCTGAATAATTCGATCAAGTAAACAGTGATTTCTTGCTCACGATTACAACAGTACAATGTATTTTATGCTTGTCCCACGTACATGTAAATCGTTACATAAAAAAGTATAATTTTACTGTTTTCACCCTAAAAAATATTTTAAAACTTGTTTGTGTAAAACTATGACGACTTAAAATTAAACGATGTATTGCTTAAATTTAAGTGTTTTATTATGGTGATCACAATCACGTTTAATTTTGGATGCATTATAATTTAAAAGAAAACGTGTTATGAAATAAACGTTTCTAACACCAACAGCTGGGACCATATTTTGAGGGTTCCCTATCGTTATTAGCTCATACTACGAAAAGTCTGGCCACCGACCGTAGTGTGTGACGTGTTTGGAGATTAACACGCTTCTTGTACCACAAGATATTATGATCCGACAACCCCAACGAGAGGCTCTTTCTTGTCTGTCAACCGGGGACGCGCTGGACTGCTCTGTGGGTCGAGCACAAGGAATCATTGCAGTATATTCTCAACGTTGAATTTGCTGATGCTGATATGATGAACGGTTTGATATTTGGTAGCCTTTATTTATATGTCAAAGAAAGTGAATGGTTCAATAAGCAATATCCGTTTTAAGAGTTCATAAAATTTACTTAATCTTTGGAAAGGATGACTCGAGATGTTTTTAGACTTATTAAATAAAATAAACAAAATATAGTTGATTGATTGATTTCATGTTTGCTTTACGTCTAGAGAGCAGTATTTCAGCTATATTCAGAACGAGAACAAGTTAATAAACAATAAATCAACGAAAATTGGTTTGGCCTGGGAAATAACTAATAAAAGTTTGACAACCACTTGAAAAGTACAGAGCATTTGGTAGGGACGGATAATTCAGCCTTTGTAGCAGCTACTCTTTTTCGAAATTTACAAAAGGGGTCTTTATTGTGCAAGGAGCGTAGAACTTTACAAACACGTCACCTACTAAAGGTCCGCTGCCAGGCTTTCCGGAAAATGACATGTAAACACCACCCCCCCCCCCAAAAAAAAAAATGAGGGTCTTCCTTATCCGCCTCTGTGGGTCGAGAACTGGGAACCCAGTACGGATAATTCATGTTTAACGTCCAGCAAGCTATATTCAGGACGTGAACAAATTTATCGATCGATAACAATCAAACATTAGAAACGAAAGTGTTGAAATATAGTAAAATTGTTATCTCACACAATAGATGAGGGCATACACACATGAAAACCAACATGATTAAAATAATAAAATATGAAATAACAGCATAGTTATGTTATAACATTATATTTTATTATACCAATTAAATTCCTTTAAGAACTGTAGAATTTTGTCGCCATCGACAGTTGAAAACAAATCAAAACAAGACGTTCCCGAAAGAGGAACACGTCAATGCAGTCCGTCAAGACATACTTGATTTTATACAAACTTTTACATGTACAAACTCGGGTCGTGGTTCACCATATAAAATACAAGTATGTGTCGTCTTGCATACCGATGACACCCGTGTTAAAAATACTATTGTCTCTGCGACCCGTGTTTTATTACAATAAATACGTTACCATCATAAATTTAGATATTCTCCCTATTCGCAGCTTGTGAACCGGAAGTACTACAAATAAAATACCCTTTGAGACAACCCCCATTCCCATCTGGCGCATGTGCACCCATACTCTCCATCATTTTTTCCGGTTTTACCAAACAGCTTGCACGTGAATTTGTTGCAGTCATAGTCTGTAATATACGGAAGAGTTTGTGAAGATTTGTTGTATAATAATTGTATTATTACTTTATTTTGTGAAGAGTTCAGGTAATATTTAGAAAAATTAGACTTACTTGAACATGTCAATGTCACAAAACATCGGTGACAAGAAGGAGGACGGAATTGAATTGTCACCGTGACGGATGAATTTAGGGATAAGAGTGTAGCCCGATGCTTCCTTTCTTCCAGGGTTTATTGCTTCCGTCCCTCGTAGATCGGCCTCTCAGCTTAGGCTTTCGGCGGTTAATAAGGCTACCTATACCATTACAAGACCAGTGGACACCGTGGTAAGTTCTGTCTCCACTTCTGAGACTTTCCCCACGGGAATAAGGAGTGATTTCTTTGCTAGGTCAAGGTGGCCTTTAAATTATCAGTACCCACCTCTGCCGGGCCACCCCCCTTATGACCCTTTTTCCTTGTCCCCTGGTTGGCAAGGTTCTAGGGACATGGCTAGTCGGGTGCCTTTAGAGTCTTCCCCTAGTGAAGATATAAAGGCCCTGACATGTTCAATTTCCAAATTGCAAGCGGTAGTTAATGCCCAATTCTTGCAATTGGGGAATCGAATATCTCTCCTGGAAAATAGGACTCCTTTTTCTGAGTCATCCAATTTAGCAACCCAGGCGCCTACTGCTATCCAGGAGGAGAGTGATAGCATTTCTCTGGCTCCTCGTAGTCAAGAAGCGGTTTTCTTGTCAGAGGATGAGGATTCACTTTTTGCAACAGCAGATCCTAGATCTCCTGTTGCACAGGAAACTCCATCTTCGGTTCCAGATTCTCTGAGGAATAGGGTGTATGCCATTCAGAGGGAGCTTGGTAGCTTCCCTCTTTCCTCCCCTCCTCACAAGACTATTCCACCGTCTGATTTTATGACGTGTTCTGGTTTGTTAAGGACAACCCTAAGGGTTATAGGTCCTTTCCAGAGTCTGGACATTTCAAGTCTGCAATTGACTATTAATTCTACTTTCCAGGAGTAAGCTTCTTCAACTCCTCAGAAGTTCACTGGTTTTAGCCCTTTGTCTTTCCCAGGTAAGGTCAAGCCGAGGGATTTTGAGATCCACGGT
Source organism: Limnoperna fortunei (assembly GCA_944474755.1). Classification (NCBI taxonomy): domain Eukaryota; kingdom Metazoa; phylum Mollusca; class Bivalvia; order Mytilida; family Modiolidae; genus Limnoperna; species Limnoperna fortunei. The sequence goes on from OX104124.1 coordinate 39,994,033, forward strand.
TCTTCCATGGGAAAGTCGGCCCCAGTTGTTGATAAGGCTTTTGCTGGGGTTTTGGGTTCAAAACCAGTGGAGGGTTTGAGGTTATCTCAGGCTTTGTGGGCAAAGTCGGAGAACAACCTCAGACTTTTGTCGTCAGTACTCCAGAATGCTGAGCATTTTTTGGCAGCGGCTGGAACCTTGCTGAAAGACAAGGGAGAGGAGTTTAACGAGCTTAAGGCTTTTCTCCTGCAAGTGGATGGTAGCCTAGGGGCCTCGCAGTTACTGTTGCTTGGCACTCTGGCTAACTTTTCCTTTGCCAAGAGGGAAGAGATTTTAGAAAAATCTCCTGTCTCTGAGGTTTTGCAGGAGTCGCTGTTATTTTCTCCTCTTTTTGAGGAGAAATTGTTTGGGATGTCCTTGGATAAACTTCATACTGAGGTTAACAAGGTCCCTCACACTGTGAAAGTTGATGTTCAACTTTCCGATGGTGAGAGGAAAGTGTCGACGTCTCAGTCACAATCCTCCTCTGCCAAACCTCAGGGTTCAGTATCTCGGCCCACACTTGGTGGGAAGAGATCAGCTAACCCTAGTTCTGCTGTTCCTTCTTCTTCTGCTGGCAAGAAGCGAAGATTTGTGAGGAGGAAGAAACAGCAGAAATGATGGGCTTTCCCCTCCGGTAGTACTTCCCCGGGTTCCCATGGAAAAGGTGTATTTTACTACTCCTCTTCCTGGGATCCCAGTGGGGGCAGGTTGTCTCACTTTCTTCCTCAGTGGTAACTGATTACAGAAGACAAGTGGGTTGTTTCAGTACTACGGAGGGGAATGGGACTTCATTTTCAGGAGGTCCCCCCATTGTCGTCAGTTCCCTTGGATCTTTCCCAGACAAGAGATTCTGTCAAGAATCGATTGTTGCAGGAAGAGGTGGGAACCCTGCTTCAGAAAGGTGTGTTGGAGGAAGTTATTCCACCAATCAGTCTAGGTTTTTATTCCCGTCTATTTTTGGTTCCCAAAAAGAACGGGAAAATGAGACCTGTACTAGACCTTTCGGCCCTGAATCGGTTCTTGGTGGTTCCCCATTTCAAAATGGAAACCAACAGGTCAATCAGGGTATCCATCCTTCCTGGGATGTGGACTACCTCTCTAGACTTGACCGATGCCTACTTCCATATTGGAATAGCACACAGGTTTCGGAGGTATCTCAGATTGGTGTGGGCTGGCAAGGTTTATGCTTTCAAAGCAATGCCCTTCGGCCTTTCCACGGCCCCTTTGGTATTTACAAGAGTGTTTCAGACTGTTGTGGCTTTTCTTCACACCCAGTCGATTTTCATTCACTCTTACCTCGACGATTCTCTGGTGAAGAATCAGTCTTTTTCTCTTCTGGAAGAACACACCCAATTTGTAATCCATCTTCTTTTGAAATTGGGGTTTCTGATTTCTTGGGAGAAATCGGACATTCTCCCCAGTAAAGATTTCATTTTTCTCGGGGAAAGGTACCTTACAGTCTTGGGCCTTGTTGTTCCTCCCGAGGAGAAAATTCTGAAGCTGCACCAGCTAGTGATCGAGATTTCGCAAGCCTCTTCAATCCCTGCTTGACGTTTCCTTCAGTTAGTGGGTTTCCTGATATCACTGATGGACATAGTACCATTGGGTCGTCTTCACATTCGACCTATTCAGTGGTATCTCATGTAGTTTTGGCATCCAGCATCTCAGGAATGGGAAGCTCTCATTCCTGTGCAGCCTCAACTTATACCTCATCTCAATTGGTGGTTACAGAGGGAGAACCTACTAAAAGGTTTACCTCTAGATCCCCCGGCTCCAAAACTGACGCTGTTCACAGACGCCTCCCTTTCAGGTTGGGCGCTTATCTGGAAGGCAGGTCAGTTTCAGGCCTTTGGTCTCCTCTCGAGTTGGAGGATCACATCAATGTTCTAGAGATGAGGGCAGTTTTGCTGGCCCTCTGTTGATAGCCACAGACAATTCAACTGTGGTGGCTTATCTTCAGAACCAGGGCGGAACCCACTCTTACCCTCTGTTTCTTCTCTGCAGAGAGATTCTTCTGTTTTGCAACAGAATCGATACTTCTCTGACAGTGAGGCATGTACCAGGCAGACAGAATCTTGTAGCAGATCTTCTATCTCGCTCTCAGAATCCTGTGAATACAGAATGGGAATTACATCCAGCAGTTTTTCAGCAGATCATTCTGTTGTGGGATCGTCCCCACATAGATCTGTTTGCAACCAGTTTAAATCACAAACTGGAAACGTATGTATCTCCTATGCCGGACGACAAGGCGATAGCAGAAGATGCTATGTCGATTCCTTGGAAAGGGATGTTCAGTTACATGTTTCCTCCCTTTCGTCTCCTTCCCAGAATTCTGTTCAAAATTCGCAAGGACGGTTGCAAGACCATTCTTATTGCTCCAGCCTGGCCGAGACAGAGTTGGTTTCCAGATCTGCTGCAGTTGTCCTGCGCAAATCCTCTTTGTCTTCCTCTTCGGAAGGATCTATTATCACAGTTCAAAGGCAGGAAGCTACACTCAGGTGTTCAGCTTCTACGTCTTCACGCTTGGATGCTATCAGGTCAGGAATCAGAAAGAGAGGCTTTTCTGGCAGGGCAACCAAGCGTATCTCTGGATCAGTTAGACAATCCACAGGGGCCATCTATGACTCCAAGTGGTCAATCTTTTGTTCTTGGTGCAACTCGAAACAAATTGATCCTCTCTCAGCTCTGTAAAACTGTTTGCTGATTTTTTCTTTTTGAGGATCAAGGTTTTGCACCATCTACTATTAAAGGTTATAGGTCTGCTATTTCCAGAACTATTCACCTTTCTGGAGGTGAGAATTTTGGAAAAAACCAGTTTTTGTCTCCTTATTAAAAATTTTTACTTGGAGCGTCCCAAACAGAGACGTTTGGTTCCTCCTTGGGACTTGGCTGTAGTTTTGAAAGCCTTTACAGCTTTCTCCTTTTGAACCTTTGTCCTCTACTAGTTTCCAACATTTATCTTATAAATGTTGTTTTCTTCTGGCCTTAGCTTCTGGACGAGATTCATGCTTTTTCAATTTCTGAATCCTGTATGCGATTTACAGCAGACAAGACTTCAGTGACACTGTTAACAGATCCTTCTTTCCTAGCCAAGAATCAATTGGCAGACAAAGGCTCTGGGATAATCACCATTCCACCTTTACCTGCAGTGGCCGGTGATAAGACTTTGTGTCCAGTTAGAACTTTGCTGGAATATTTATCTAGGTCTTCTAGCCTGAGAAGACCTAACTCTACCCGTCTATTTATACCTATTAAAAAGGGAGTGCGGGATATTTCAGCAAAAACCATTTCTACTTGGATTTGTCAAACTGTCCTTATGGCTTACAAATCCTCTCCTCCTAATACTTTATCTAAGCATAAAGTTAAGGCACATGAAGTAAGAGCGTTAGCCTCCTCCTGGAATATTTTTAATTCCTCTTCTTTATCCGAGGTTTTGTCAGCTGGTTATTGGAGGTCAGACAGTACCTTCTATAACCACTACTTGCGCTCTATGCCCCATCATTGTGACAACCTCTTTGCTTTGGGACCTTTGGTTACTGCTCAACAGGTGGTGGTTCTCCCCAATTTTGAGGGGGATTCAGCATTACGTTAAATTCAGTTTATATCTAAATTTATGATGGTAACGTATTTATTGTAATAAAAACTCAGTTTTTAGAATTAAAATTTGGTTTTGTAAAATAAATACTTACCATCATAAATTGAAGGTCCCTCCCACTTCCCCTTCATCCCCCTTTTGGAACTAGCTGTTTGGTTCACAGAAAATGATGGAGAGTATGGGTGCACATGCGCCAGGTGGGAATGGGGGTTGTGTCAAAGGGTATTTTATTTGTAGTACTTCCGGTTCACAAGCTGCGAATAGGGAGAATATCTAAATTTATGATGGTAAGTAATTATTTTACAAAACCAAATTTTAATTCTAAAAATTGAGTTTTGATCTTGCGAAGTTTATTCTGAACTTCGACATCCACACCACTCTACCATAAACTATAAATATATCTTAAACCCATTAATTAATTTGATGTTAATTATACATTTAATGTATGGAATATATAGTATTCGAACCCACCCTTGTGTACATTTAGTTATATGGGCAATTCATTTGGTTAAATATTTCTTTTTCTTTAAAGTCAATTTAAACTATCTGTTGTGTATAAAATATCGGGCTCACTGATTAAAACATTAATATTATATCATGTACTAAACTGTGGAATTTTTACCAGAAAGGAAAATATAGATTGTATTCTGTAAAAATATTTTTGTTGTAATTGATATCTAGTAACACCAGCAGGTTTTTACTTTCTTATTTTTTAATGTGAAGGTTTTATACATTAACACATATGATACTGTCATCTTTTTAGTCATACTTTGTTATCGTGTAACTGAACACAGTAAGAAATATGGTGTAGTATTGTGCGTGATCATTTATATTATACGTGAGGATTTCTGGTCGTTAAACCCGACGGCGAACCACAGTTATTAAGTACAGGTACTTAAGGAAGGGACCCTTTTTGGTGCCCCAATAAGCCCCACCCCTTTCTTGAAAATTATATTTTTATGCCTTTCCATACTTATACTGGGAGGATTCCCAGTGCTCGACTCACAGAACAGCCCAGCGCGTCCCCGATTGGCGGATAGGGGAGACCATCTCGTTGGGGGTTTGTCAGGTCATAACACGGAAAGTCTGACCACGGACCGTAGTGGGTAACGTGTTTGGAGAGTGCCACGCTCCTTGCACGATAAAGACCCCTTTTGTAGATTTCGAAAAAGAGTAAGCTCATTGCAGCCGCTACAAAAGGCTAAATTTTCCACCCCTAACCAAAACTCCATACTTTTCCAGTGGCAGTCAAAATTGCATTCTCTGTGATCCATTCCACCCCCATTTTCCGCTGATTTATTGTTTGTTAACTTGTTCCCGTCCTTAATATAGCTGAAATACTGCTCGCTGGACTTCAAGCAGACATCCTATCAATCAATTAATCAATCCATACTGTCTTATAATATACCAGGCGCAACAGTATTTCAAGGAATATATGGGTTACTAACAAAATGCGAACTTCCCTTAGGTCACTTCAGAAATTTCATCTTTGTTTACATTCGGGTCTCACACAGGAATTGCTTTCAATTTTCTAATTACACTTTACTTTATACTCACCAAACAGTAATTTATTTGTATTGTAAATGTGTATGTTTAAAAAGAAATGTTAAACAATTTTGACTTGATGTTTAGCGAGCAGTATTACAGCTATATTAAGGAGAGGAAAAAGAAAACACTAGCGAACGCAAAATGGATAAAGATGGGAAATAGGGAACACAATTACGACTGCTTCTGGAAAGCATTGGGTAGGCGCGTAGAATTTAGTTTTTTGTACCGACCCACCTCAAACAACAAGCAAAGTAAGAAAAGACAAGGTTTTCTCCATCTTACAATTCTCATTGTTTAATACCGACAAAAGTGTCGTCTTGCCACGATTACAGATGAATTATGGCTACAATATGCCAACTCTATTTTGAAATCTACAAAGGGGTCTAGAGCGTGCTGGCAGCTTTGTATTCTCCTATCACGTTACCCACTACGGTCCGTGGCCAGTTTTTTCGTACAATGACCTAACATCCCTAACGAAAGGGTCTCCTCTACCCCACACCGTTGAAGCGCTCGGCTGCTCTGTGTGTCGAGCACTGTAAACCCTACAAAATCTATGCGATGGGAAGAGCTCTAAAGGTGCGCTGCGAGGAGGTAGACCAGTTGGGAATAAGTTTCAAAAGAAATCAATGAATGGTGGATGTGAAGGAACTAGAAGCATCTACAAATGTGGTGATGGACCAGCATAGTGTTTTAAGACAGCAGACTGTGGATAGGTTCGGAGATATCGGGAGCCTTAACGGACATAATGGGATGAAAATCTAAGTTGAGCCAACTACAGAAAATAGATAAATTTCCGGTTGCCATAGTTCTCAATACACATCAACATGGAACTTGCAAGTCAGTTCATGGGAAGAATGTTCTGTTGTTAAGTTGGATGTTGGTCTATGTCCTGCGAACAGTGTTTCAGCTATATTCAGGTCAAAAGCAAGATAAGAAAATATATCAACCGGAAAGTGTGGTGGGATGGGACAAAACCTTGCATGCATCTGAAATAGGAAGGAGTATTGTGTAGGGGCGGAAAATTCATTCATCCCTGGAGGCTACAACGAGCCTACTATTTCTGAAATCTACAAAGGGTCTTTATATATAATTAATAAAATATTTTTAAAGTGTGCCTTTGATTCATTTTTTCAAATTATATTATTATTCAGGCCAATTGAACCAAAAAATAATGCAATTGTGTGAAAAAGATGCATTTGACTACCATTGGAAAAGTAAGGGGTGCAAGTAGGGGAAGAAAATTTACACTTGTGTTGCGGTTACAACGAGCCTACTACTACCCACATCTTTAAAATGGGTCTTCAGCGTAGCCCTTTTCATACACGAAACACATGAGTTTCATGACCAGACAACACCAACGAAAGGGCATTACCTATCCGCCACCTGGGGACGCGCTGTGCAGCTATTCGAGTCGAGCACTTCGAAACCTCACAGTATGTTCCCAGTCGATCAATATAGTTACTCGCATACGTGTCAACCTCAGAACCATCTAATTAAGTAACTGGCATATACAAATGCTCTCTTGGTGACAAATTGGGAATGTAAACTTGGCATTATACTACTGACTGGAATTCACTACTTCTATCATAAAAGTCCATTCCAGTCTTCGTTTTCATGTCTTAGAATTAGAATGAATGTTAAGATGACTTCGCGTGTTGGTGAAAACCTATGAATTGGTCACATTCTTCCGGCCGAGTGGTTAAGGTAGTTCGTCTACTATTGATCACGTGATTTGTCAACACGGAGATTGCGGGTTCAATTCTTATTGACGGCAGGGTGTACTTGACCCCGAACTTAATTGACAAGTATTACCAGTTTTCCTACGCAGGTCAGGGTTCTCTCCAGGTACTCCGGCTTCCTCCCCCAATAAAAACTGGACGCCATGATATTGCTGAAAAATTGCTGAAAGTGGCGTTAAGATACCATTAAAACAAAAACTAATTTCTCCATGGATATAGAGCTATTTTACATCATTTACAAGTATTATTAGAATTTATGATCCAAAATATTATTCTAAAATAAAAGACAAAGTTGTTAAAAATTGTTATAAATGAAAAGTTGAATGTCCAGTAATGGTAATTTTCTGCGAAGTTCAAACGCAGGTATCCCCTCCTCAGCGCTATTTAAGGTATACAATTTTTATATACTAGCACTAGTTCAGCATGTACAGTCTTTTTATTGATAAGGGTTGGCAAAATCCAAAACCAAATGTTTTATTAGGCCAAATATCCGATGGCATCAATAGTGTATCCATTATTCTTGAGTGATGTGGTATCTGTATTACATGTGTTGTCCAAAAAATTCTTTGGTTTTTTGAATAATAATAACACCACTTCTAGTAAATTTTCAGCTATATCATGGCGTCTAGTTTTTATCGAGAGATGAATCCAGATAAACCCACACTTTCGGTTGGAAAACTGGCAATCCTTATCAATTAAGATTGGATTCGCCCTGGTTATTTTCAACTACTCTTATTACCTAGGAATGCGGTGAGTATCTGTGGGTCTAACCTGGTCTCCTGGTGCAATATTTTTCATTGACGCAAGCTTCACTTCAAATATAACACCAGGTCAGGGCCTCCGATTTAAGCATTTTGATTGGTTGATAATATGACGCCATTTAATATCATATGCACATGTCAACCATTTTTTAAACCTGGGAATACCTTTTCTTGATAAAATTTAAATATAATATTACATTCAACTTTACGTTAAAATTATCAAATCTTAATGCAAATTCAGTTGAGAAATGTAAACATTGAACGTCATACAGTCATTCCCATATAATAGGCACAAATAGACATATGACCTGTCGCAGGTGTAGATACGAATCCAAAGTTTTGATTGATGAAAAAACAGGGGTTTTTTTTAAAACTGTATACAACATTCTGACTGATTAGTATAACTTTATATGCTTACCATGATGTATTTAAACAAAAAATGGCCCCTGAAAGTGTAAAATTTAGGATAAAATTGATGTCGCTGAGCGATTTCCGCATTTCGCAATCTAAATACGTTTATAAATATGCACTGAAATATAACTTTTCAAATGTTAAATTAACGGTAAAAATTACAGGTTTAAGGTAAAAAAAACAAAATCTGTAAATATACATTTTTGTTTAATCTACCGCGATTTTCGTCTTGTCGCAGAACTACATCTAACCTACCATAACGCTAAATAACAGTTAATATGTTTATACCAAATACGTCTTTTTGGAGCATTTAAGAAGGAAAGGAATATCTTTTTATTCTGAAATACCAACACAACCTCTTTTAATATAAATTTGCAACTTGTTTTTTTTTTTTGCAAAAATTGTTTTCAATCAAATTTTGCCGTGTGTCATATAAGAACCTATCCTACATAACGGATATATATGTAAAACGCCAAATAACGTGTCAAAAAGTACTTAAAATTCTACAAAAAAACGTGGAAAGAAGTAAACGAATGTTTAAAGTCATAACTTTTTACTACATTTTACTCTAAATTAAGGATAGAATGATGGTCAATAACCTCCGTTATTCTACCCTCCGTTATAGAATTTTAAATCAACATTTTCCTTGGTCTATTTTGAGGATATTATTATTCACCTAGCACCGTCTGATATTCGTTTCAAGCAGATATGCAATAATAGATGTTCTATCGATGGTATTTTTGTCTTTTGAAAGTTAAGTCATCAATTTTTTACTACCATGAGTGTTCCTTCTTAGAAAAAAGGTTAAATGTAATGGCACTGCATATATATATATATATATTCCTATTTTATAAGTGAAACATTTGAATTTTCATTTGAACTGCACATTGCATAGGTTTAGCAGACGAATTGCCCGGTGTAAAATGAAAAAAAAAATGAATATAGTAAAGGTAACGGAGGATAGGAAAAAAAAATAAAAGTCATTTTTTATTTAAAAAATGCTATATTTTCAATTTATTTTTTTACATTAACATTTGTAAAGCGTGTGTGTAAAGTGTATACCCATGGCCGTTGTTAATTCGTCGGTTTTGTATACACCATATACGATTTCTGCGTTATGGAGGATAGCAGATATCCCCAAAGTTTTACATGTATCATTTTAACAAAAAGGACTATGTCTTTGAGCTTTTACAAGTTTTAACTACTGCGATAATGTAGTCTCAATATTTATAGTAAATCATTTGAGTTCAAACATGAGTCGTGACAAAACAAGATTCGAATTTGATCGTTACGGAGGATATGCATTATGTAACGGGGGATAGAACTTTTTTTTAAAAGCTTACAGCTTTTTTGTAGGATATAGCACTGACGAATGCTGAAAAACAAACCCACCCCAACCTTCAGGAAAACTGGAAGAATATTTAAAAATTCCCGAAGAACAAGTAAAGACAATTGAAAATATGTGCAAGAAGTAGCAACACAACCATATGAGCAGTTGAACTTAAAACTATTTAAAAAAATTTATAGTTGTATATTTAATAACAATAACATGACTTAAGAGTAATTCGTTTCAGAGTTAAATGTTAAAATAAATAAGGTGTTTGAGTTGTATTCTGTATTAGTGGATTCTCATCTTCAAAAATAATGTCCTCCGTAACAAATCAGTTTTCAGGACACAATTTATCTTTAGTATATTATTCTTGATAAATTAACCAATAATGTCATTAATATGCTAATATCGCAATTTTAAAGATGCCGGATCCAGTTTTATTTATTTTTTTATTCAATTTTACGACCTTTCAGATGAATATTATAACCTCCGTAACGTTATAAATTTCAGTGGCATTTTCATTATCGAGTAACGTTTGTGTTCAAGTTTTAATATTCTCTGATTTTAATTATATGTTTAAGGTAATAAATTCAAATGTTGCATAAGTGCGAAAACTTTGTAATACAAAATTTGAAAATCATAACCTCCGTAACTAACTGCTGTATCTCAATAATACGTTTGCGTTGAAAAGACCATGACAATACTGTTAATAAAAGTTTCTGTGTATGCAAGTAGGAATATCAATGAACAGATTCAAGAAGAAAAACATGATCTGTATGAGAATTTGAGTTGACACAATTCTTTAGAAATCGACATTTATTTTTACAAACAGATTTTGGGTCCAATGAGAAATATAAGTTGTTTTGTAGAGCTTGAAGTTTGACCCAAGAAGTTGTATGAGTGAATGTGTAGTTTGGTAATAGATCTTTCTAATTTCTGTGATAAATTGGGCTTAAATGTAGGATTATTTTATAACAGCTGTGTCTCTTAACAAGATATCCTCCGTAACAATGATATCACCCTGTGTTGACTTAAACGGCTGAAAAAAAATATTTTAAATATTTAATGTATGAAAATCTATATTGTGACAACAAATAGTTCTACTTTACTTTGAAAATATCAGAGCAACTTTATTTTAAAGTTCATTTTTATAAAGTCCTACTTCCAAAGTGGTCATATTATATGGGAATGACTGCATAAAGAGAATGACGTCAAAATACGTTCGGTCTACTTGAACTTATCTATGATACAAAATGGTTAGTCTAGAGAATACCCGAACGTCTAATTTCAACGCTGTCATCGTTGAAATCCAATGCTCCTGACCTGACGTTATATCCGAAGGCCGCTTAGGCTAATGAGGATATCATCGTCAGGGTACCAGAATACTGTGGGTCGAGTTCTGTATTGTCCCAGCTTCCATGTAAAACTGTCCATAAACAATATTTTCAGTACTAGAAAAGCTATCCTAACAATAAATCAACGAAGAAAAGGGTTCGAACGTTAGAAATTAAGTCTTAACTGCCATTTAAAAATTATGGAGTAATGATTGATTGATTGATTGATTAATGGTGTTTAACGCCCGAGCAGCAATATTTCAGGTATATTCAGGCGATGAACATGAAATGGATGATAAAATGAACATGAAATGATGATGAATGAAAATGGGATGGGACACAAGGAAAAATAGGGGTAACGGATTTTAGATTGCCACTGGCAAATGGGAGGATGGATAGGGTCGGGCAATTTAGCCTCCTGTAGCGGGATCGAAATCCCTACTCATTGCGAATACTACAGCAGCTTTCTTTAACGTGCGAGGAACTTGGCATTTTCCCAACACGGTGCACTAATATGGTTTGCGGTCAGGTTTTCCGTATTATGGCCTGACAACCCCAGCTTGACAGGGGTACCCCATTCAACCACCTGGGGCACACATCCCAGTCGGTCTTTAGGCAAACCGACCTGACACGCCGGTCAGAGTACTGGGCGCTATTTAGTCGCCTTTTACGACAAGCTAGCGCGACTGCGGTCTATTCTTTTAGCCACCCGGATCCCGCACGGGGCTTATGGAGTAATGGGTTAGCCTTTTGCTGCAGCTTATTTGCCTACTCTTTTATTACTCGAGTCTATTTTAATAGATTGAACACTATATTAAACCATTTGTCTTGGTCTGTTCCGTTTTACGAATACAAAGTGTGTTTGTAAAAAAAATGACAGTATCGTATTTGTTACTGTATAAAAACTGACTCAATTATTTAGTACACATTTGAAAACTAAATTACAAACATATTTATGTTACTATAGATATCTATTACAACAAAAATATTTTATGGTATTCTTGTATATTCTTGTACTCTAGAATATCTACGTATCTTTTACAGCAAAAATATTTTTCTTCAGTAATTCAGTACGACTTGAAATACCATGAATGGTTCATTTAATAAACCCGAGGTTAAAAATGCAATGATAGTTTAAAACTTACTTTGAAAAAACTAATTACCTAAATGCATTGCCTGTATAGCTTATGTTCACAAGGGTAGGTTCGAATACTATATTTCAATATATCCAGCGCGTCCCCGGATTGCGGATAGGGGAGACCCTCTCGTTGGACCGTGGTGGGTGACGTGTTTGGCGATTTCTAAGTTTCCTACTCAATAAAGACAACTTTTGTATATTTATGCTCATTGTTTTCGCTACACGCTTGACCAATACTCACCACATTACACGTGATGGTCGAAATTTTGTTACCAGGCCACCCCAATTTCCGTTTATTAATTGTTTAACTTGTTGTCGTCCTGACTAAACTAAAAACAAGATGAGGTGTGCACTATGTTATATGGTTAAAAACTTTATAAAATTACATATTTCTACTATGTATTTGATTGATTGTTTGTTTTACGTCCAGTGAGTAGTATTTTAGTAGTTTTAGTTAGTAACACGGTTTATAATAAAATAATTTATGTCATTTTAAATCCATTTATTTAGAATTTTATATATAAATCGAGTCAAGCAACAATTAATCCCGTTTCTGTAGTTAGTTTGCATAAAGAAAGTAAATGTTCAATAAATATACCATATCTATTGAAAAGTAACAGTTCGATTTCAGCATGCAGAACACATCAATAATAGTTTAAGAAACAGTTAAAATGTGCATAACTCTACACAACTCCCAGTATTATGAGCTGTATTGATGTCATGAATTGAAACTCATACATTTAACTGAATCGAAGATATGAACAAAATACTTAGCAAAACTAAAATTGCCAAAAAGACAATTCGCAGATCAAAGTCCAACATTACAACATATAGTAGCTATATTAGATATGCCTAAATTTGTAACAGTCTGGGTCAATTCTGAATTTTTGTTTAAGAAGCGTTCCTGTTTAAACGCAATTATTTACAAAGCTAAGGCCACGTCGAATTAATTACTTGTTCGTCCGACCACCCGCACGTAACATTATTTCAGAAAAAAAAATAAATTTCGTTCGCCCGCATTAACCTGAAACCCGCCCGCGTCCAGAACCGGAAGTTGTCTTTACAAAAATAATCTTCCCCGATTTTTACGATTTTCATCCAAGTGCTCCGATAGCTGGAGATTCATTCAGAACTTAGAAGGTTAAAATACCGTTTCAGTCCCCTATAAAATCAAAACAGAAAAGTAAAATGTAACAAACAATGACAGAACACAAGTGTGTGGTTGTGGCAGCAGTTGCGACCCAGTTTAAAGTACTGCTACCAAATACAGCATTAGAATGCCGAATGCTCTTATAATACCTCAATTTTTTACAAGAATATATTAGCAGTATTATATACAGGGATGGGTGCAAATAAGAATGTGCTTTCAATATATTATAGTTTTTTTAAATAAATATTTACATATTGTTATTGTTTTTTAATATGTGTTATTTTTACTGTTTGTTATTGTTAATAAAGACAGGTAGTCTTTTATTATTTCTTTTTAATCAATCTTGAAATTATGCCTTGCCAAGAAGATTTGGAGACATTACTGAATAGTGGTATGGATTGTCTGTTGGTCCGTCCGTACCTATTGATAGAAAGCCAAAACAGCATCTTTTCAGAAGAGATAAAACATTTCAAGACCATTCTTTTGTGCTATATAATTTATTTATCAATTGGTTAAGTTAAAACACTGAGAACAAGCACATGTTTAATATCAAATACATTTTTTTTATTTCAGTTATTTTCTTCAAAATTAAAAAAAATCGCTCGCTCGCATCAGTTTAACCATGAAAATCTGAAGAAAAAAATTTTAAATTAAAAACATGTCGCTTGCCTTAAAAAAAATCGTTCGCTCCACAAAATCAGAATTTCAAAAAGAAAATTAATTTTAAAAAATTCGCTCGCTCGCTCCTTATTTTCAAAGTTAAAGTCCGAAGAACAAGAAATTAATTCTGTGTGGCATAATAAGATAATATTTTAGTGCTTTCCAAAGCATATTATTACTATACCACAATTGTTCTTGATGTACTTTTATCTCTATTGATTTTATGACTAAGGTCTGTTTGGAGAAGCGCTTAAACTGTACATTATGCACAAACACACATACAATGATTCCATTTTAAAAACATTTTTTTAAAGTACGTTACTTCATTTTACATACCCGTTTCTTTTATTCTGGGGAGTTTTGATTTGAACTTATGCTTTACTTCAAATAATAACCATTTCAAATAACTTAAAGTTTTTTTTTAAAGTTTACACTCGTAAAGTTCTTTATTGTAATACACAGTTCTTAAAATTGCCGATTTATTTATTGGTACAAAATCTTTGTTTGAATAGAAGAATTAAGCTGAACACGTCATTGATATCAATATAACTATGCATTTTTTTGTTGTATTTTGTTTTAATTCCACGAAAGGATGTTAACGCAATGCTTTAAGAATAAGGCTTTAGAAACAATCACAAATACACCGAAAACATCTGAATTTTATGTATTGTCTAGGAGATTATGCAACGATACTAATGACGATTTTTTGTTAAAATTTAAGACACAGTATATTTATATATTTATACATGCCATAACACCTAGTTTAACCCACCATCAAATGTCTTTACAAAGTCAGAACCATACCTGTAGTTGCTATACTTATGGTTGTTGATTCTAAAGTTTATGGGTTCCTTTGGCTTGTCTTTGAAACTTTCCCTGGTGTTCGGCATTTTATAATTGTCTTCATATTAACATTGATGAGTTAGAAATTATAAACCAGAAATATTTTATATAGATCAGATTATATGTTTTGAGGAATGCTTATAATCGGTTCTTATTAGTCATATTAAGAAATATGATTTAGGATTGGAAACAACTCTCTTTCTAAAGCAATTATGTAATGGCTTATAATGACCATGAATGTCGTTTGGTATTGTGTTATTAATTGTATTTATAATAACTTGTTAATTTAAAATCAAAACTTTCAGTTGTTAAACAAAATCTCAGATTATTGTCTAATTTATTTGAAAGTCTCAATGTTAAGTAATTTGTTTTGTCCACTAGACGTACCTTTTGAGATTTGCACAGACCTAATCTAACAACTTGTAAAAATACAACTTTTATTGAAGGCGGGGGTTTATTGCATCCAAGGTTCACACTACTCAATAGAGCACTCGATTAAATTGATTTTAACAAAGCGGGACCTACACATACTTTCTGCAAAAATGGATACACATGACACTATTATGACTATACCGTGTTTACAATATTTCAATTATCGCGGTGCACTTTAGTTAATTTGTATTCCATAATTTCTGAAGCCATTTTATATATAGTATGTGTGTCTCCAAATCCCTGTTCAATAAGTTAACCGGTGTTTTGTACTGCGTCGAACTTTCCAACTACACTGACATTCTGTCATCAGACAAATCAATTTGTTTTCTTTTGACGTTGATCATGATTCATTCATTTCATTTAATGGCTTAACATTTAAAATCTTCAACATAATTCCCAGCTGTATATGAAATTGCTTTACGTTCTTGATGCTTACCAGAGTACAAGTTAAAATCCATATGTTGCATATTTTTATAAAATTATATGTTTAAGTGCTTACAATGTTTTAGTAACCATTGTATCACCATCTAGAATCCAAATGTCAATATAAAAGTTGTGTTTTCTTTTCATTGTAAGGCGATTTACTCACTTACATATGACACTCAACATTAACTTTTTTATATCGATCCATTAGATTTCTAACTTAACTTCCATTTGAAACTTGGAACTCAGTTTAGTACATATATAATTATTTTTAACTCTATACCAAGATCTGTTTGTAATTGATATTCATTATTTTGAATTCATACGTACTCCTCTTTTACATAACTTGATACTTCAGAAAATATCATACTAATATATCTGCATGACAATAATTACAAACAATAGTTTTGACAAATGACAACAAAATGTTGCAGAAATCCACAATAATTACAAAAAATAGTTTTGAAAAATGACAACAAATGTTGCAGAAATTCATTTTGATATAATTTCTATCGAAATCACTAATATATTCGGTAACAGTTTAAAGATCTACACAATATTTTGAAGAGAACGTGTAAGGTTGAAAATTCTTGCTATATTTTCTTATTGATTTATTTCTTGATGACGAAATTTAGATGTGTGCGAGCATTTTCATAATTTGATTGATACATTTAGTTTCTGCTTTGCTTCTCAAGTCAAAAGATAGTGTTTATAACTGTCTTTAATACGTTTAACCTGGATCCTTGTGGCTCTAGTGAAAAACTACAGGTGTCTATAATCTTCAGATACGACGAAAAAGATGCATCCAAGGGTTATAAGTTTAAGACGTTTATTTAATTGCATTTTTTTTAATGATAAATTTAGTTTTTGCTTCTCTCCTCGCGTCAAGAGATAGTGCCCCTGGTCTTTAAAACGTTTTACATGGATCCTTGTAGCTCTAGTGGTAAAATCCGGGCGCCAATAAACTTGATCCAAATGTTCTAAGTTTCTGAAGTTTTTTTTTAATTGCACTTTCAAGACAATTATTTACTGAAATAAAAAGGTCAATCAATTTTCTTCAAACTTGCGATATAGTTCGTGTTTATACCAGCAATCATATTTCAAATTAAAACAATAGTGGATTAAGAGCTTATAAATCAAAAATACCAATTGCATTTCTATATGAATTCAAAAAAAGAGGATTCTTTCGACGTAGGGTTCACTGTTATTAAAGAGTTATTCATGAAAACCTTAAACCTTATGTTTCATATATAATTAGTTCATGTGAATTATTTTTATATGATAATCATATAAATTACAATCATTTTAATCAGGAAACGCCTGGCATTTACTAGTTGTAACATTAAGCGTGACATTTATGGTAAACTGGTTATCGCTAAACATATCACACGAAAAATTACATGGTTATATATGAAAATAAGTAAATTGAAATACAGCATCACATTTTGTCAGATTATTTGCACCATAATACAGACGTAATACAATGGGTGAATTTGAGCATGTATTGTTCATCATAGTTCTATTTTTTATACAGACGAATAGCGCATTAACCTTTGAAAATATTTCGATTTGCGAAGTACAACTAGATGACAACCTGACGGATAGTATTTACATATCTCCCATTGCAACCAATTTATCATCATACGTCCTCGAAGTTTACGACAGGAGTGACCAAAAATTGTTTTATATATTGACTATTAACTATAATAATTGCTCTATAAAGAAGAACTTGTTAGAGTATGTAGAAGACCTATGCACAACAACTTACAATTATACTATTAAGGCATTGTTTGATAATTCAACTGCACCACAAGTTGTCCGGTATGTTGATACAGCAGTAATTCCGTATTTCTCTGGTATAAAAAATTATTTCAGTGATGAGCACTGCAGTAAGGAAATCAACGACTTTATCAAATATAAAAATAACAGTGTTTCAAATCAGGATGTCAAAGTTTTCTTATCTGAAGAGAGCTCTTGTTTCGCAAGTTTAATCGATAAAATGAACATTGTTATTCGTTTTAAAGGAAAACATCAGTTAAAAAGTAACAACTGGATTTTTGAAAACGGTTTTATAAATATTTTAATTAAATTTGTCGACGAATTTTGCAGAGAAAACTTTTCAGACATTATAGAGACTACCGGAATCTACCAGCGTAACAGATTTATGATAAGTGCATCGCAGATCAACGGTTGGTTAGATGACAAAGCATGTTTTACAATCCAACGGACCAAATCGTATATTTATACAGCCCCGATAAGAGATTCTTTGATTACATACATAGAAACCATCTTAGCAGTATACATCGTAATTTGTAATTCAATAGTGGTATCTACTTTCTTAAAGAAACAATATCGGACACCAGTGACTGTTTTGTTGTCATTTTTGGCTTTCACAGACACAGTAACAGCGTTGTTATCGTCAATACCCAGTTTCATCGCACATATATTTTATAAACAGGAAATAATTTTAGATTCAGATGTTTCAACTGTGTTCTGGTACCTCAATTATCCAATGTGTGTATTTCCTGGTTTAGCCGTTGCATTATTGGATGCGTTTCATATGATGTCTGTTTTAACAACTTCTGCGATATGTATACATAAAGCGACAGTTATATTGTTTCCAATATGGAGTAGAGGACACATAAAGATGAGATGTTGTTGGATTGTGTGCATTGGTACGAGTGTAGTTACGTTGTTATTACATTCACACCGGTTTTACACAGTCATCAATTTAGTACACGAAGAAAACAATGTTTGCTGCTTTGAATTCTTTGTTTCCTACAACAAAGACTTTGACTTCGTCTACTGGATAAATGATATTGTGTTTGTGTTAGCAGTCGTAATGATATTGACTTGTACCATATTTATAACCTGTAAACTTACCTGCCTCAGAAGGGCCCTACATTCGGCTGATTCTCCAACAGTTCAAGCTAGGAATCGGAGATCTGCCATAACGGTCGTCATGATTTGTATCGTCTTTTTTATATCCGAGACAATAAATAGTTTGTATGAAATCGATAAAATTTTAGAAACGACAGATATGAAACCATTTTTTCCTTATTTTTTGTTTTAGTTAAGGGACTTTTACCCAAAACATTTAGACAAATTTCGAGTACTTAGTTTACAGATTGGATTCGCGCTAAATTTTGTCATATACCTAGTAATGGGGCAACAGTTGAGAAGCTTGCTATATCATCGTTTACATGGGATCTTTTCGTTCTTTAGATTTCGTGAATAAAATAAGGTGTAAGCTAGTATAAAATATAACATCAAACGGAAAAAACATAATTCATAAGATTTAAAAACATCTAAAAGTAGCTATTTTATTATATGAATGAATGTTTTTATTGTTCATTCATTCAAACGAGATATAACGTATGGGATTTGGGATGAGATTTAGAAGAATATGCTGAAAAAATAAAAAATATCAACAGAGGAAATACCAAATGAAAAATGTGTACAGAAGAGAGGTTTCCGAAAAGAGATTTGGGCCACAAATTTACACTGTGAACAGAGAAAATCTACTAAAATATAGAACGAATAAGAAAACAATCTCGGACAGAGTACCGTTATCATTTTAAAATAAAGAAACTTCTGAACAATATATTAGATAACAGGTTAAAAAATAAATAGATCTAAATAGATGCAGAAAGTATTTCCGTAACCACGAATTGTAGCATACAAACGAGGGGCAAAGATTCCAGATAAGTAGTTAATGATAAACACAATACTCGATTTTGTAAACGGGAAAACGAAAAAGGACAATGTAATATAAATTTTGCAGTTTGTAATACTAAATCTTACAGAATACACAGATAATAATAGTGTATCATACAATGTTGACGCTAAAAATCAATTGTAGAACAACTATTTCAATATATGACATTTATTGTGAAAAATTATGTATGTTGATGAAACTGGAAACACAATTTATAAACGTAGTCAAAAGTTACCTATCGTGTATTTAGCAATTACTTTAAAATAATTGGAACTGTGACAATTGACAAATTAGGAATGAATCAAGAAGAGAAAAACAATCTTGAGTGAAAAAAATCGAACATTAAATGCACAAGAACTGAAGAATGACTGAACAAGAAAGTAACACTTTTATAATTAACACTATATACTGACATTTTATTACCCTTTATGACATCATTGTATTTTTTATTGTAGCCACCCACATTTATATTTATCTGTTTATATTACCGCTTAATTTCACCTTTTACCTTACTTGCCTTTATGACGTCATTGTATTGTAACGTTGTTGTTGTTAGTAATGTTCACATGTACATATTTTTGTCATTTGTGTATATGCGTCTAATAAAGACGGCAGTGGTCACTGAAACGTCGAAAAATATGAAGTTTTAATGGTATCATTAAAGAATATAGTTTTAGAAATGTGACTATTAAAGAATAAAGTTTTATGTATTGAAGTGTGACGAAACAATATTGATTATGAATTCACTATAGATAGATATATATTTATAGAAATAACCAATTAGATTTGGTTTAACAGCTAAATGGTTTGATTGTAAACAATCATGGTTATTATAAATATTAGGTTATAACATAATACCAAACGACATTCACGGTCATTATAAGTCAATAAATAATTGTGGTAGAAAGACAGTTGTGTTCAATCCGAAATCTGTGTTCTTAATCTCACTTATGAGAGTCAATTATTAGCATTTTTATAACATATGTTTCGACAGATAAAAATATATCTGGTTTTTGATTTCAAAATCATCAATGACGGCAATTACAAAATACCGAACACCAATAAAACTGTTAAAAAAGACAATTCACCAAACAAATTGTATGCCAATGTATTTCAATCAATGAGTTTAAAATAATTGGAGCTGTGAAAATAACAAAGCATGTAATAATCGCAAAGAGAAAGAAACAGTTTTGATGAAATAACTTGAACATTAAATGAACAAATAGTAAACAAAAAAGGGTAACACTTATACAATTAACACTTAATCATTGTATAAAACTATGTTGACATTTTATTGTTTTTATAACGTCATTGTATTGTAACTTTTTTTTATTTTACCCTACCCACTTCTATATTTATCTCTTTATGTTACCGTTTAATTTCACCTTTTACCTTACTTTCTTTTTTATGACGTCATTGTATTGTAACGTTTTTGTTGTTATTGATGTTCACATGTACATATTTTTGTCATTTGTGTATATGCCTCTTTTTTATTAAGCAATATAGTTTTAGAAATATGACTATTAAACAATATAGTTTTAGAATGTGACAAAAAATACTATAGATCTAAATAGATGCAGAAAGTGTTTCGTATTCACAGACGTTAGATAAAGTAATAAATGCTCAACAACATTACTTGATTTTGTAAACGGGAAAACGAAAAACGACAATGTAATATAAATTTTACAGTTTGTAATAGAATGCTAAATCTTACAAATTGCACATACAATAATAGTGTATCGTACAATGTTGACGGTAAAAATCAATTGTAGAACAACCATTTATATATATATATACTCGTTTGAAAATATGATGGCAGATTGTTTTCCTCGATTTCTATAATTCAGTACATAGTTATTGTAATGGGATGATGATTAGATCACCTGTTACCCAACCATTTTAATCAACACACTAACTCACATATTACAGTAATGGAAGCAGGAGTTTTGGCATTCGATAATACTTGGTTTAACTTGAAATGCTGCACCAAGTCAGGACCATTACAGTACTGTAGTTTTTTTATTTAAGATTGTTGGTTCTCAAGTTGCCGGTTTCCTGGACATTGCTTTATGGATTGAATTTTTTACTTGGTGTTCGGTATTTTGTTACTGCCTTGATTCGACCAATTATTTTAGTAATGTACTACTATTAAACTAACAGGAAATTCTCAGTTGATCACATTAAATAAAAGCTTATTGGAATGGTTGCCAGATTTGGACAAACAAAGCCGGTCAGCGCATTTCCAGTTGGCGTATAAGGGATGCATAGTTAAGAGGTTATAAGGTTATTGTTAAAAAGTGATTAATTTGAAGAGTTAAACCCTACTTGTACATCAAAGAAACTTTTGATAGATTTCAAAACAAAATTATCTATGCCAATACCAAGTCTGAAGCATTTGTCCCTACCAAACTTTTCAGGCTGTTTTATCCCCAATTTTCCAGTTGATTTATTCTTTTATTTTAGTTTTTCACATAGACAAAATACTGCTGGCTGAAATC
Source organism: Limnoperna fortunei (assembly GCA_944474755.1). Classification (NCBI taxonomy): domain Eukaryota; kingdom Metazoa; phylum Mollusca; class Bivalvia; order Mytilida; family Modiolidae; genus Limnoperna; species Limnoperna fortunei. The sequence goes on from OX104124.1 coordinate 40,015,634, forward strand.
TTAGCAATCATTCATTCGATGAAGTAAATCTTATGATTTTCGTTTGTAAGTGTAAAGTAAAAGTAATTTTTAGTCATAACATCTTATGATTTCCTTTTATATTTACAAATTTTCTTATCTTTTAACACATATCATTTTCTCAAGAAAGAGTTACTTACACTTGTCCAAAGCTACTTATAAAAGCACGCACCTTACCAAAAAAACCAAAAAAAGCCCTATGACTAGCATTGTGTAGGTGGTTACAAAATGTAATGTTACAATGTTAATTTTCAAAATTCTGAATTTTTTAATTCTCATTATTTGTATATTTCTAAATAGTTATTCAAACAATAGACAACTAGGTTAAATTCTAGAGTCTACAAACATAGAAATATTCATCTTTCGTAAAGAATACAGTATCATGTGTGCCACCTTTCCAGATAAAATACATGGAATTTAAAAATTACCTGTACATTATTGGTACATTCCTTTTAACAATTATATCAATCTACATATATATTCAACACAAACCGATATGACGAAAAATTAAGTTAAAAATTAAGTAATTTTATTTGAAAGGATGACTAAGAAAAATAATTTTGTAAAGGAACCACAGAAACTGCTTTGTCTAAATCATTTTTAGACGTACGTCTCGAATAGGACATCAACGGTCATCTTAGCACAAGAATTTACGACAAACGAGATGATTTTATTTTCAAAATTGTAAATTGCTCACTTATTTCCTAAGCCGCTATTTTAAATGCAACATTTGCATCAAGAACAAATTACACCATTGGAACAATTCCTACATTAATTGCTAAATACACTAATTTTAAATAAAGCAAAAAGTTCCAGCATACAATAAGCATCCAATTTTATTCTGAAGAAAAGCTGCATGAGCTAGGTCTAGCGTGTCTATAGCTTTGTATTCCAGGCTAAGTATAGATCAATAAAAAAATTAAGAAGGATATCTTTGTACTCATGTTGTGCTAGAAGGTTTCAACCACACCGTTCATCATAGAAATAGGTACGGAAGAAAACTGCTAATAATAAAAAGACTTATAATAAACTACATGACAGTGATTTTCATATTCAACTGACTATAACGGCTGTATTTGGTGTAAGCGTTTCAGAATTTGAATGTTTTGAAGGGTTGCGAGTAGTGTCATGTAAATGTCGTCGTTACCATGAAATATGAAAGGCAAACACACGTTGCAAGATTAAACGCAGCCAAGCCCAAAATAAAAATGTGTGAGATACTTAGTTTTTACATGGAAATGTAAATATAGAAAACCAGGAGGTTTCCAAACACACTGTATTGTATTTATTACCGTTATCTCCATTCTAATGCTACCGCGATAAAAAAAATTAAATTACTCAATTACAATTTTTATTTACTGGAAATAACGTCTGCGCTTGCGTTAATTTCTGACGGCATCAATCGTGGAATTGATGCCATAAAATTATTCACGTTGTCCAATTAAAATGACATATATCAAGAATTACATTAGAATTATCATAATTAATACTAGATGTAAAGTCATGGGGATCAGTTCTTTGCACTGTTTTCACTAGTGAAAGATAATACTAGTCCTTGGACATATTGAAGTATATTTTCAGTCTGTTATTGATTAAAGATTCCAAAACATGCATGGTTGTATCGAATACAAACCTTTCTGCGTCGGACGCCACATTTGTCAGCTTATCCATGTTTCGAAATATTAGTCAAAATAGAAGTTGAAACTTTCCATAAAGGATGCCACTTTCATGTTACTGTGTTTGACTAAATTTGTCCTACATTCAAATCCCTTTTATAAGATTTGTACATGAAGTGACATCATGTTTTTATTATGTTAGTCAAAGTATATATACTCTCACAAAAAAGAAACCCAACACAATTTTTAATTTAAAAAACGACTTTTTTTCCTTAAATGTAAATTGGCTAACTGAGAAAACAAATATTGGTGATTACATATAAACCCCATATGACTGCATTTAATTTAAATCAAGCGTGAAAACGCACATTTGGAAACATGTCATTTATAAAGGTTTCACAAAAGTCAGTTTGGTTTGCACGTGCATTGGTGATTTGTTAGGGGGTACTGCGGGTATAAAAACTCGATACTTCTTTTTTCTAACGCAGTAGTCTAATTGACGTGTGACGAGGAAACGCTATCGCTTTCGGTCGACTCCAGGTTTGTGAATCTAAGACAGGTTGAGAAACCCTTCAATTCTCACTGCCGGTTTCTCGTCTGTGGGAGCTATACTAGCAGCATGACACTACAAAAAAAAGAACTCGCACAGGGCGCCCCCGCATCACTACTAAGGTCTAGGATCTCTACATCAGGATGTTTCATTCACGCCACATGACCATTCATGCAACAAATTCTGCTAATAACATCCGTGACATGCGGAAAATGTCTGTCCAGATCATCCGTAATCGATTGCGAAACTATGGGTTGACCACATGACCAGATGACCACACTTTGGAGCGACTTTGAGACGCCAACATTGCCATGCAAGGGTACGATGGTGTAATATTGTTTGAGGTTTCGATCTGAAGAACTGAAGAAGTGTGTGGCTCAGCGACGAATCGATCTTTTTGCTAGAAAAGAGAGAATGCCGAATTTGGTATGTTCTACAACGACGAAAAGAACTGTTTGCACACGATTGTAACATTTAAGTCGACAATTTCGGCGGAGACAGCGTGATGATGTGGGGTGGCATCTCTTACGCCAGAAAAAAACATCCTTGGTTCATATTCTAGGAAACCTGAATGCAGTTTGCAATAGTGATTCTCACTTATTGCACGCAATGATCGTTGTTTACTTTTTGGAGCAGCAGAACGTAAATGTTATGTGTTGACCTTTACGGTCACCAGATCTAAACCGGATTGAGAATCTATGGGATGAACTCGGCAACCGCATACGTAAACGTCAAACACTGCAGGAATTGCAGCATGCACTTCAGGTTGAATGGCAAATAATTCCTTGGTCTAGAGTCCAGAGATTAGTTCAGTCTATACCCAGACGTATAAGAAGTGTTCTGCAGGCAAGCGGAGGACATAACATATATATTTACTGTGGTTCTGCAAAATATTGCATCAAGATAGACAAAGTTAATATTTTACGTATAAGTGACCGTTTGATAACGATTGTGTGAAGTAGTGTTCTGTGTGTTTTATTTCTGTTATAATTTATAATTTAAATTTATGAAGTTCACTGTAAAACTTAATTTTTCTTATGTAACGTTTCGTTTTTAGATAGTATATGTCAAGTATTCAGTATCGAATTTTACCATCTTGCGAACTTTTATTTTTATTGGTTAAGTGTTGCTTTTGTTTCTAAGGATGCACAATTTTTTTCAAGTGGAAATGTTCATGGATATTATATTCTCGTGATTGTTTGACCAAAATAAATCTGCTTTAAAATAGTTTTTACGGTTCATAGTTAATCTTAATTTCAAGGGACCACATAACCGCTTCATCTAAATTATACTTAAACCTAAACAAAACCTAGAATATGACGCCAATAGTGAGACGATTTTAATTCAAAATTATAGATTTTCATCACTTATGCAGTAATATTCCACATTTTTCTGTATACGGTGTCTATATTTCTGAGTTGATAATGTATAAAAGAGCTTGCAGTTAGTACACTGGCTGTATTCGTCAAGAAAACAACTACTCGTCCACGCTTTCACTATAGATACTATTTTCTTGTTGTTAATATTTTCGTTTGAAAATATGACCATGGCAGATAATTTTCCACGATATTGTTAAAAGCTATCAGTTTTGAAGAGCGAAACTCTACGTGTACGTTGAAGAAACATATTCTAGATTCGAAAACAAAATTATGCTCATATATGTCAATACCAAGACAGAACCCTACGTCCCTACCAAACTTTTCAGGCTTTGCCAACACTGGTTTATCTCCACTTTTCCCACTGATTTATTTTTTTAACTTTAGTCTTTCACATAGAATAAATAATGCTGGCTGAAAGCTCATCAAGCTTTCATTCAATGACCCATTTTCTTTTTATAGTTATAAATTTCCTTATTTTAAAAAAAAAGATTTATTTACACATTAGCAAAGCTAGTTATAAAGGTACGTTACCAGAACACAAACAAACTAATGACTAGTATTGTGATGGTGGTATTAAAACTGTAAAGTTAAATAAAATTATAATTTTTAAAATTCTAAATAGTTATTCAACAAAAGACATCAAGGTTTAATTCTAGAGTTCGCTAACTTATATTCATCTTTTGTAAAAAAAAAAACATACAGTATCATGTAAGTCACCTTTCCAGACAAAACACATTTACTTTTCAATGAAGTGAGTTGATATATTTTATATACACCTATTTGGCATATGCCCTTCCTATTATGGTTACAATAGATATTTTTTCTTTATTTTAAGTGAAGAAATGGCACGTTGGCAATCAAAATTCCAGAATGCATAACACAAATGCGAAGTCATAGGACAAACAAAAACTTACACAGAAAAAAACAACACATACACAATGACCAGCGCACACCTTAAAAATACACCTATGTTAGTTAACATGTTGAGTTGTATTTGACGTTATTATATTTACCTTCTGTCATGCGAATGTATAACATTTGTTTCAGATTTAAGATTCTTTTTTGTCATCAACTCGACTTAACTCGACTTAACCTCGTTGGAATAATTTATATCATTTAAATCCCTTCATATAGAATTGTATATAAATTTTGTAAAGCAACAATTCATCCCGTTTCTGAAGTCTACCATATCATCTGAAAAAGTAACAGTATGATTTCATATTTCAGCATGCAGAACACATCAATATTAGTTAATGAAATATACATAACACTACACAACTACATGCATTATGAGGTGTATTTATGTCATGAATTGAAACTCATCAATTGAACTGAATCGACGATATAAACAAAATACTTAGCACCACGTAAATTGTCAATAAGATAATTTAAGATCTATGTCCAACATACAAACATATAGTATCTATATATTATGTATGCCTAAATTTGTGTCAATTATGACTTTTTGTTAAAGAAACGTTCCCGTTTGAACGCAATACAAAGCTAATTAGATCATACTTTAGTGCTATCCAAAGCATATTATGAATAAACTATAATTGTTCTTGATTAACTTTCATCTCTTTTGACTAAGGTCTGTTTGCGAAGGCGCTAAAACTGTACATCATGCCAAAACATACATACCACGATTCTACTTTTAAAACAATTTTTTTTTTAAAGTACGTTTTGAACTTATGCATTACTTTAAATAATAACAGTTTCAAATAACTTAAAAATTTTCAGTTTACAGTCAAGTTCTTTAATATAATACATAGTTCTTATAATTTCCAATTTATTTATTGGTACAAAATCGTTTTTGAACAGAAGAATTTAACTGAACATTGACATTAATTTAATTCCGCATTTTTTCTTGTAACATCTCTTTTGTTTTAATTCCACAAAAAATGTTAACGCAATCCTTTAAGATAAAGTCTTTAGAAACAATCACAAATAAACACAAAGAAACAAACACAAAACATCTTAATTTCATGTATTTTCTAGGATATTATGCAGCAATACAAATGACGGTTTTTTATATCAAACTAAAGACACAGTATTTAAACATGCCAGAAAACATAGTTTAACCCGCCATTAAATGTGAAATGTCTGTACCAAGTCAAGCCATTCTGTAGTTGCTATATTTATGTTGATTCTAATGTTTTTCGGTTTCATTGGACGGTATTTTGTAAGCACCTTCATTTTAAGATTGATGATTATAAACCAGATATATTTTATATCTATCAGCACAAAATTCCTTTAATTGATGCTTATAAGTGAAATTAAGAAAAATGATTCAGGATAGGACACAACTCTCTTTCTTCCACAATTATTTATTGGCTCATAATGACCATGAATGTCGTTTGGTATTTTGTTATAACCTTCATTTAAAATAACAATGAGTGTTAATTTAAAATCAAAACATTTAGTTGTTAAACAACATCTCAGGTCGTGGGATTTTTATATGAAAGCCTCATTGTTAGCTATTTTTCTTCTTTTGTATGCACTAGACGTACTTTTTGTGAATTGCATAGACTTAATCTGTTAACTTATAAAACAACTTTTATTGAAGGAAGAGTTTATTGCATCCGAGGTCGGCACTTTTCAATACAGCATTCTATTAAAATGATTTTAAGCGAAGCGAGATATACACATGCTTTTTGCAAAATGGATATACATGACACTATCATGACTATATCGTGTATAATTTATTTAATTATCGTGATGCCCTTTAGTTAAGTTCGTATTCTATAAATAGGAGAAATCATTTTATATAGTGTCTGTGTGTCTCCTAATCCCTGTTAAAGTAGAAAACCGGTGTTTTGTGGTGAGACGACATTTCCAACTACAATGATATTCTGTTATCAGACAAACCAAAATCTTTCCTTTGAAGTTCATCATGATTCATTCATTTGATTTAATGGGTTAACATTTATAATATTCAGCATAATTCCCAGCTGTATATGAAATTTTATAATGTTAAAGTGGTTACAATGTTTTAGTAACTATTGTGTCACAATCTAGAATCCAAATGTAAAAACAACAGTTTTGTTTGCTTTTCTTTGTAAGAAAGGTTTCTTACATACATATGCAACTCAATATTTACTTAGTTTTAATTGACTCATCAGATTTGTAACGTAACTTCCTATTGAAACTTGAAACTCAGTTTAGCACATATATAACTGTCTTTTGTAATTCCATACTGAGTTTTGTTTGTAAATTGATATTCATTATTTAAAAGTCATACGTACTCCCCTTGTTAAGTACTGGATACTTCAAAAATCCTCATAATAATGAATCTGCTGAACAATAGTTACACACAATAATTTTGAAGGGTAACAACAAATGTTGCAGAAAACACCTTTGAATACATTTTCTATCAGAATAGCTAAAAAGGATAACACAAGAAGATCAACATAATATTTTAAAGAGAACGTTTAGAGGTTGAAAGTTCTGGTAAAATCAGGTTAATTTTTATAACAAGTGTTCCCACAACACTATTTGACTAAATTCATGCTCTAGTTCGTTCCGTATTGCTTTATTGCTGATGACGGAATTTAAATTTGTGTGAGTATTATTTAATTTGGATGATAAATTAAGCTTCTACGTCGCTCCTCGCTTCAATAGATAGTGTTCCTAATGGTCTTCAAAATGTTTTACTTGCAGCCATATTCTCAAAAAATCGTAGACGTAATTTTAAACGTAGCGTAAGTTTACGTCTGTTTTAATATTCTCAAAAATTCGTAGTTGTAAGTTACGTGTAAAATTGATCGTAAACTTACGTCTGCTTCTGAGCGCAAGTCCTAGCGTCCCTCATAATTTTGCAAAGAGAAATCGTTTTTCAAGCCATTCACTACTTAGCATCATTGATTTTGTTCACGTGACATAGAACGACGAAAAAACATTCAAAATTTGCAAACATTTTGAAAAATGTGTTACTCATGAGAAATAACAACTCTTACAAAAATTTATAATTTTAAAAGAAAGAAACAACAACTGAATTTATGAAAAAACGTTCCGGAATTTAAAGGTTTCCTATATGAATTGCGATTTTACATCATGCTGTTTTATTTATGTTAAAATGGGATTAGGTTATTTATTGCTTTATTATAACACGAAACTTCTGGTTAATGTCTACACTGAAGAAACGTAACCTTAAAAAAGGTCTTGTTGCACGTTATGGTAAATTGACAGATTACTTTTTAAAACACATATTCAAAATTATGCAACACACCAATTAATATCATGACTTTATTTATTTTATTTATTTATTTATTTATTTATCCAAATATAAATCCTTATTTCCTTCCACCAGTCAACTGCTTTGTGAGGTCATGCAATTAAAAAACTGTAATAATTTAAGTCCTTTGAGGTAATTATTTCTCTTTCAATACGTTTATTTCCAAAGTGAAAGAAGTAAGTGAGCATGCGTGATAACGCTATGTGCAAAACGTAAGATTTACGATTGCTATTGTACATGTAAGTGCAAAACTGCGATTACTTTCGAGAATACGAACAATCGTAGACGTAAACGTAAAGTTACGCCTATCTTATCTTTACACGTTAGTGTAAATTTACGATTTTTGAGAATATGGCTGCTAATTCCTTTGCACAAGTTGTGGCTCTATTCGTAAAATCCAGGCATCCATAAACTTGAGATACGACAAAAAAGGTGCATCCAAAAGTGCTCATTGCATTTAAAAAGGGGTTCACTTTCACTGAAAATAATTTGGCAATAAATTTTCTTCAAACTAACCACATAGTTAGATGTGAACTCAAAAATGGGATTTTCCTTATAGTACTCAATTCAAGATATGTCTTTCTAGGCCATTTGCTGTTGCAAATTCATTTTGACATCCTATTTCTGAACAGGCAAAACCCTGCCGGTGTTATCTTGTACTTCCTTCAAAATATTGTACCAAAAATGACTAAAGTATATAAAAACACCAATTACACCCCTTATATAATGGACACATTCTATCAATGTTAAACTAAGCATCTTTGACTCATAAAGGATTAACCACATAAGTAAAGTAATGTCTTCAAGACTGCAATAATCTTTACTCTATGGTGATTGAAATTATTGTGAATTTAAGAAAACATATTGCTAACTGACACAGCATATTTTTCTGTGAGCATTACAAGCATCAGGTTGTCGAAAGCGGTGGATTTTTAATATGACATGTTTATTTATATCCAAATATATATCAATGTATGGGAATTTTGACCGTGTTAGTTTGAGAAGGATGGAAAACTGGTTACGAATGACAGGACTAAAACAATCTACATGCAGCACCATTTGGAAAAAGCCAAAGAAATCTACAATTGAGGCTAGGATTTCAAGTCTCTGAGAACGCTCTGCAGAGTCAAAGGCAGAGGCAGATCCCGGATTTAAGTTTAGGGAAGTGTATTTTTAGTGTTTTTTACGTGGATGTTGCGCAAAAAAATTGTGTTGTCAGTTTTAGGGGGCGTATGCCCGGTACGCCTTTCCGTGGATACGCGCATGAGAGATGATGGGATATCTTGCCCAGGGAGATTTCTTTGTCCTGTAACCTCCACAGAATTTGATTATTTTTCTCACCCTACACAAAGCTTCATAAGCAGACTTGTCTGACACGAATTTACATGGACCAACTTATTTTTTTTATTTTTGAAATTTCCTATTGACTAAATTCAAAATTGTTAATAACACCAGGTTTCTTTCCTTGTATTGCACATTGTCCATATCCTCGGGGCTGGATTTGGCTTTACTGTTTGAACATTTTGGGTTAGAGTACTTTTCCTTCAATACTTTTTGTTTTCGACCATCCGATGTTTTGATTCCAATCCTGCTGATGAAAGGATACTCCTTGAAATATGCATATACAGCATAACCAAATTTATCGTTTTGTATACCATTTTGGTATTTTGCATTTTTATAGTGCTACAGAACACAGTCATTGGCTGTTTTTATGACGTCATAATTTGCTGTTTAACCTGGGCCTTGGTGAGAAACACATGTATAGTATTTCAATATCTGGAGACTTTCTTAGTATGGTGATCAAAATACACACCTCATCATTGTTATCTTGATTATGTTCTTGTTCACTGACTGCATTATTCAAATCTGTGACTTGGATTCATGTTAAATAATGTCCTGATTTTTTCATTGATTCTTTGCCTACTCGCTGTTTCCAAATGGCTGTAGCCTACAAAAACAAGAACTATATTCATGATCTACTTCTCCTTTAGTACACCACTGCTTGACCTTGAAATACAACAGCCATCAAACAAACTTTACAAAAGACTATGAGCCGTCTCATGAGAAAAGTAAAAAAAAATAATTTTTAACCTAAATTCAGATTTTTAGATTTTGTTATAGCTCAAGTCCTGCTGATTTATATACATTTTTCACATTTGAAATTGGGCAGATAAATACAAAAAACGTCAAAAAATAGAGTTTGACGTCGGAAAGTTTTCGCGAATACATACCTCGTCCACGAACTCTGAAACACAAAGTTGGTCTTTGAAGGTCTTTTTATACAACCTGTTAGAAACAAGTTTTTAATTGACACCGAAATAGTCATTTTGATCGCTGTAAAGTTTTGATTTGATCGTTTTGAATTGTCGCTATGATCGTTCTAAATTAAATTATTTCGCAATTATTATTGTTTTGCAATCAAACAGTTAAAATTGGTTACCTTTCCTTGTTTTCGCAACACAAGCTGATGTTCTGAATTCAAAGAGCCGGATCACATAGATCAATAGAACGAATAATCGTACCCTCGCGTTCTTTTTTTTGGCAAGGTTACAAATTTAGTCCCATTACTCGTAATTTAGCAGAGCGGGAGTGAATCTCTCCCGGCACTTTGCTGTCAAGAAGAACATGCGTATAGGTCAATCTTGATCTATTTCACCAATGTCACCATTTTTTAATCGGTTTCTTGTTTACGATCGGTCATTATTGATACGTAATGATAGTTATTGCAGTTTTTTTTAAAACCCGCGTTGTGTATTACTAGAAAAACATTGAGAAACCCGAAACTGAATGGTGAGTTGCATCTTGGGGAAAATATATGTAAATGACTGGATTCTTACTAAGGATTGGTTGTTACAGTATGGAAATTAGCTTGAATTTACATAATTTAGGTCTTATTATCCACATTAGGTCACATTATCTTTATACGGACAAATTGATCAACATAGCATTTTCCACATGCATCTTCAAAGACGAAAAGGAAATTTCTTAAAAAAATATCGTTTCTGGTTATATTCGCAATGTCTGGAGCTTTAAAAACGTAAAGAAGGTGAATATTATGTTCGAATTTTGTATTAATAGACCGAAGGTAGAATTTTTTTTTTGCTACATTACGAGCAATAGGACTCTTGCCGTTAATCCGACAAATCACAAAATTAACTTCGGATTATAACGGCAGTAAAATGCGGTCTCATAGATTAAGAAATCAATTATAATCATTATTGAGGATTACTGAAAATTTCTAAGTTCAAAGAGCCAAAACTACCATATAAATTTAGGAATCAACAATTCCTGATAATATGCACAACTACATATATGGTGTACTAGTTACATACCAAGTTTTATAAAATTTTGTATAGTACTAAGTAGTTTCAGAGGATTTTTGCTGACGAGATAATTAATGGGTATTTTCAGCACATTTCTAAGTTCAAAGGGCCAAAATAAGCCAGTGGTGGATCCAGAAATTTCGAAAAAAGGGATGGGGCACTGACAGGCCAAAGGGGGTCCAATTTGGTCATGCTTCAATGATTTCCTATATATCCAACCAAATTGTTTCATCAAAAGGAAGGGCTCCCTCTTGATCCACCCCTGATGGCCCCACATAAAATTTGAGGACCAAAATGCCCTGGTAATATGCACAACTTAATATGTTGTACCTACTATACCAAGTTTTGTAAAAATCCATACAGTAGTTTCAAAGGAGTAGCTCCGACAAGATGATTAATGAGAATTTTTAGCAAATTTTAAGTTCAAAGGGCCATAAATCCCACTAAAATTTGAAGATAAAAATTCCCTGGTAACATGCACACTTACATATGGTGTACTTCCTACACACCAAGTTTTGTTGAATTCCGTTCTACAGCTACATTCTTGTTTCTTGATTTGTAAAATCAAGATGTAATTGTGAACTGAATTAATTAGATAAAATAGCAAATACAGCTTATTAGTTTTATTTTTTAACAAAACCATATTGAACACAGTCATTCTTTGACAACTATGTCGACGATTAAACCCCCAAATAAAAATAATACCACGTGGCAACGTTTATAAAAAAAACTATTCTGATTGGTAGACGATTATGTCATACACAATCTGATTGGTTATAACTATATTGAATCTCGAATTTCGAGTTTCGAATATCGTATTTCGAATTTCGAATCTCAAATTTTGAGTTTCGAATCTCCAATTTCGAATATCGAATGAGCCTTCTGGGCTTTCGTAGCTTTTGTGCTTTTCTGGATATACTTACGGAATATTGAAAATTTCGTTTTGATGCAGGCTTTATCGCGGCAAGTATCAGATAAGCGCGCAGATCGTTATGCTATTACAAAGTCTGTTTAATATAAAATGGTACCCCGTGTGGGACCCGGGGCACAGGAGAATAGGCCCACGGCTTCCTCAGCCTGCAGTAAGAGTCTGCTAACAGAGGCAACACTTGCCGTGTGTTGCGACCCGTGTCGATTACAGGACGGGATTTCAGTAGGCCGGGTAAACGGTCCCGATAACTTACTGAACCCTTACTTTTTCTAGACGGGAAATCGAGTTAGCCCTGACTTCGATGAATCGGCATGTCACGTCTTGCCCTTTGTGAATCCTTATCATTTAAGCTACTCTATTACATTATTTTCCTTCAAACAGTTCCATGAAATGTATGTACCATTTAAAAGACGGCTTCCTTGCAGGATTTGCAAAGAAGGCGGTGGCTGAAGGGCAAAGCTTCCTCAGCTTTATAGAGGCGACATGTTTGCCGTGTGTTGCAACCCGTGATGGTGGAGGAAGGGATCCTGGTGGTTGAGAGATCACTCTCTGCTGCATCCTTTAGTGCGGGTCAGCGGGTTTGATTTTCAATACACCACTTTGGCCCTGACTTCAACTAGACGGGAGGCCGGATGGACCCGGTTCGGTCAATCGGCTGGTCACGCCGAGCCCTTAACAAGCCTGTCTTCATTCTTCTTATCACTTGATCATATCTTGTGTATCATAGTATTAAAGTTGTTCCATTACAGGCTGTTAAGAAGGCGGTGGCTCATGGGTCAATCGAGTAGATAGAGTTTCGAACGGTTGTTTCGCCAGTTAACTCTGGCACGAAGCTTGCGTTCGTAGAGAAATTCATCTATTTGAGTATACCACCCTTGGAACACCTGGTGTTTGCTGCTGGTAATCCGCAGACCAAGCATCGCCCCTGTTGGCACTCCGTGGCGGGTGGGTGACAAGGGTGGTGAACCGCATTCTTTTATCATGGCTTCAAAAATATTTACTCAAACAGGTTCCAAAAAAAGAAAAAATGACATTTCGCTTGAAGAAATAGTTGCTGATGATTACTTCTCAAGATTTATAGTCCTGACTAGTAAAGATTCCAACAAACCTCTCTCAAAACTTTCCCCATTTGTCATCGAAAAAACCATTAAAGGCTGTGCAGGAGATGTTAAAAACGTCACAAAATTGAAATCTGGTTCACTACTAATTGAAGTTTCGAAAAAACAACAGTCTTTAAATTTACTCCAACTTAATAAAATTCAAGAATTAGAAATATCTTCCACTCCTCACAGAACATTAAATTCTTGTCAAGGGATCATCCATTACAGAGACGATGATCTCTCTGAACTAACTGACGACGAAATATGCGAAGAACTAAAACCTCAGGGCGTAACAAAGGTTAAAAGATTCGTTGCCAAGAGACAAGGTATTCAGGTAAAACTGAATACCTTTCTACTAAACTTCAATACACCATCTGTCCCTCCGTCAATCAAAATTGGATTATACAGTGTTAAAGTCAGCGCATATATTCCAAATCCTGTGCGCTGCTTTAAATGTCAGAAATTCGGTCACGGCAAGGGACAATGTAGAGGCTCCTTGGTATGCTTCAAATGTGCAGAGGTAGGGCATGAGGGCTTTACCTGCACAAATAATCCAAAGTGTGCCAATTGTGGTGAAGCCCACATGTCCTCCTCAAAAGACTGTCATCATTTTAAAAAAGAAAAGGACATACAAAAATTGAAAACGGAAAAGAACATCACCTACCCTGAGGCTCGTCGTCTGGTTGGTTCAGTGAACAATCCATCGTCTTCTGCAATGTCATATGCCAGTGTGACAAAACGCGTTAATGCTACATCTGAAACGCAAACCATGATCACCTGGCCTATAGGACAAAAAGACCCTTCAAGACTACCAGTTGAAACCACTGACAAAATCATTTCATCATCTCGAAAATCTTCAGCTTCTCAAACTTCTACGCCTTCGGCTTCTGCTACGTCTTCAACACCCTCTCAATCCTCAACTAATTCTTCAAGCAGCCCAAAAAAAACTTCAAATATTAAATCCAATTCAAATACAAAATCTTCTAACTCCAATTCAAATTCAAATAAAAACTCAAATCAAAAAGGAGATCGTACTCCAAAACTGCTTCGGGATCCCATTAAGGTCCACAACAGGTTCGGTAGTCTAGATCATCTAGACACTACTATCTGGGGCGATCCCATGGATACACTACCCCCAGATACTGGATCTAAAAGTAGATCCCCCAGCAGAAATCGGCGGAATAGCCCCAAAAAAACTGTCAACTATTCCCCTATTCGCAGACCATAATGGGTACAATAATACAATGGAATTGTCGAGGTCTTAAGATTAATTTTCTTGAAATTACATTATTAGTTCAAGCCTTTCTTCCTGTTGCATTTTGCCTCCAAGAATCCCACCTAAAACGAAGTGATAACATATCTTTAAAAAACTACTCTATATACAGCACATATGTAGACGAGAATGATAGAGCTGCTGGCGGCTCTACAATTCTTGTAAAAGATCAAGTTCTACATAGCCCTGTAGATCTCAAAACTGATCTTCAGGCGGTTGCTGTTAGAATATCTTTAGACAAAACAATTACTTTATGCTCTGTTTATATCCCTCCGAATTCTTCATTAAATTTAAATCAGTTGAAACATCTTACTGATCAGCTTCCGGCCCCTTATATATTACTTGGGGACTTCAACGGACACAACCCTTTATGGGGCAGTAACACAATAAACGATAAAGGTAAAATTATTGAAGGCTTAATTAATCAGGAAGATCTGTGTACTTTTAATGATGGAACCAATACATATTTACATCCTTGGAATGGATCCTATTCGGCTATTGATCTTACAATAGCAGATCCTTCTCTGTTGCCCGATTTCTCATGGAAAGTCCATGACGATCTCTGTGGCAGTGATCATTTTCCCATTATATTGGAATCTTTGCACTCTTCCATCACAGAACGAGCCGCTCGGTATAAATTTAAGAAAGCTAATTGGCCTCTATTTGAACAACTCTGTATAGAGCGACTTAACTCGGATACTTTTGAAGCTATTTCTGATCCAATTTTAAAATTCAATGAAACACTTATTTCAATTGCTGATGAAACAATTCCTAAGACCTCGACAAATCCAAAACATCCTAGTAAACCATGGTTCGATGACAGCTGTGAGCACGCTATTAAAGACCGGAAAAAAACCGAACGACGCTTTATTAAACACCCAACTCAAAATAATCTTAACCATTTCCGAATTTTTCGAGCGAAAGCTCGCAGGGTAACGAAACAAAGACGACGCACCTCTTGGCGTAACTTTGTTTCTAAACTAAATAACAATACCCCTATGAATAAAATTTGGAACATGATTCGTAAAATTAAAGGTAAAAAAAGTAAAGCAAATGTCCATCATTTAAAGGATGGACAAGACTTGTTAACATCAGAGTCAGATATATCTAACAAATTGGCCGAAACATTTGCAAAACACTCGTCCGCTGAAAATTATCATCCCGATTTTCAGCGTATCAAAACTCAAAAAGAAAAATCAAAACTTAATTTCCAGTCAAAAAATCTGGAAGATTACAATTCACCTTTTTCTTTGGAAGAGCTAAAAACTTCTTTGAACAAATCTCACGACACAGCATGTGGTCCAGATGACATCCATTATCAACTTCTCAAACATCTGCCACAATCCTCTCTCCAATGCCTTCTGAATCTTCTTAACAACATTTGGGAAACGGGTGACTTACCTTCTATTTGGAAAATGGCTACCGTTGTACCTATTCCAAAACCAGGTAAGGATCACTCAGAAGCGTCGAACTATCGGCCTATAGCCCTTACAAGTTGCGTCTGTAAGACCATGGAACGGATGATTAATGATCGCCTTGTCTGGTTTCTTGAATCCAATAACCTTCTATCAAATATACAGTGTGGATTCCGACAAGGACGAAGTACCATTGACCATTTGGTACGTTTTGAAACTTTTATTCGAAACGCCTTTGCCAAAAATGAACATGTTGTGTCTATCTTTTTCGATTTAGAAAAAGCATATGACACAACATGGAAATATGGTATTTTAAAAGATCTTTTTGATATGGGGTTGAAAGGTAGACTTCCTACCTTTATTTCAAACTTTTTATCTGACAGAGAATTTAAAGTTAGGGTAAATTCCACTCTATCTGACCCTTTTGAACAGGAAATGGGTGTTCCACAGGGAAGCATCCTTTCTGTCACTTTATTTAGTATTAAAATTAATAGCCTTGCTCAAGTTTTAAAAGATAATATTGATGGTTCTCTATATGTTGACGACTTCCTCATATGTTACCGAGGAAAAAACATGAATAATATTGAACGTCAACTGCAGTTATGTTTAAATAGAATAGAGAAATGGGCAATGGAGAATGGTTTTAAATTCTCCACTGCAAAAACCGTGGGGATGCATTTTTGTAATAAGAGAAAGATGCACCCTGATCCTGAATTAAAATTACATAATAATCCTATAAAAATTGTAAAGGAAACTACTTTTCTTGGTCTCATATTTGATTCAAGGCTAACCTTTCTACCCCATATCAAAATGTTAAAAAATAAATGCCTAAAGGCATTAGATATTTTAAAAGTCGTAGCCAGCACCAACTGGGGTGCTGAATGCGACGTTTTACTTAATCTTTATAGATCGCTGGTTCGATCTAAATTGGATTATGATTGTTTTATTTATGGTTCTGCTCGCAAGTCATATGTCAAAATCCTTGATACGGTTCATCATCAAGGATTGCGACTATGCCTTGGAGCCTTTCGAACCACACCTATAGACAGCTTATATGTAGAAGCAGGCGAGCCCTCTTTGTATCAAAGAAGAATAAAGCTCGACTGGCAATATGCAACCAAATTAAAGGCATATCCTGGCAACCCCGCCCACGACTGTGTTTTCAAACCTCTTTACGAAAATATTTTTGAAAAACATCCAAATAAAATTCAACCTTTTGGTATCAGAATAAAACCTCATTTGAACAACTCTGGTATAAATTTAGATGAAATTGCTGCTATTGAAATTCCACATAACCCACCATGGTTAAATCCAAAACCGGTATTTATTTTTGATCTTAGAAACCATAAAAAGTCCGACACAAACCCTTTAATTATTCAACAACACTTTGCAGAAATAAAATCTCACTATCCTGACCATTCTGCAATTTATACAGATGGATCGAAGGACGGCGATAAAGTTGCATCGGCCGCTGTCTTTGGAGAGCGTGTTGAATCTCGCCGTCTTCCTTGCGTTTCTTCTGTATTTAGTGCAGAAGCGCAAGCTATCCTTCTTGCACTAAAAATTATTGCTTCTTCAGATGAGAGTAAATTTATTATCTGCTCCGATTCTTTGTCATGTCTTCAGGCAATTGAAAATTTTAAAATTAAAAATCCATTTATTTTAAAAATAATTCAAATTTATAAATCGTTGACAACTTTAGGTAAAGAGGTTGTGTTCTTCTGGATTCCAAGTCATGTGGGAATCCATGGAAACACAGTCGTCGACAGGGAAGCTAAGAATGCCTTAAATAATGATATCATTAATTGTAAAATTCCTTTTACTGATTTTAAATTATATATTTTTAAATACATTTCTAATATATGGCAGCGTGGTTGGGATCTCGAAGTACATAATAAACTTCATGAGATCCAACCACTTCTGCACATACATAATTTAAAATCTTGTAGAGGTCGTAGAGACCAAGTGGTTTTAACCAGGTGTCGTCTTGGGCATACCAGGACGACACATTGTTATATTTTAAACAATGAACCAAGACCCGAGTGTGTGCCATGCAACTGTCCATATACCATCAAGCATGTCTTGATGGACTGTTTTGACGTGGCACACATTCGGGAACGTTTTTATTCCGTTAATTCTTATAATAATTTATTTATAACTGTCGCTGGCGACACAATTTTACAGTTTTTAAAGGAAATTGATTTATACAGAAAAATTTAATTGGATTTTAAATTGTGATATTGAATAGTTTTAATGTTTTAGTTTTCTTTTTTATCTGTATATATGCTCATATTATTGTATGAGACCTCGTTCTAGAAAGGATGGATATTTTTTAATGAACTGAATTAAAGTTATAATTTTCACGTCCTGAATATAGCTGAAATATTGCTTGCTGGACGTAAAACAACAATCAATCAATCAATAATATAAAATGGTCGCCTGAATATAGCTGAAATATTGCTGCTCGGGCGTTAAACACCATTAATAAATTAATATAAAATTGCTCTATATATTCGTGACACAAGCTTCTGAGTTTGTTGTTAGTGAGTGTATCGGTAATTTATGACCCAAATAATTCGCTGATACATTTAAGTTGTTACTAACTTTATCGGCATTTACAGACAAAAGGGAAAATGAGATTGTACTAATTTTGATAACGGTTAAATTACAAACGATACCTGATTTTGAATTTTTTAGCCATTATTTCTTTCAAAAGCGGGTTCCAATGTTTAGCAAGAGACATTTGTAATTATATGTCTCTGTTAGCAATTAGCAGTTCCAAATTTTACCTGCGCAATGATCTGCATGCATGTACGTGATGCATGCTTCATTCCTTCTCAGTAGAGAGTGCATGATCGAACATTGATATAACATGTACATTTGACACATCTTTTCTTTACCTAAAAATCTCAAACAAAATTTAAAAACTGGCCACTTATAACATGGTAACATGTTAAAATGAGACTCAGTATGGATGTAAATACATACATGTAGTTGCTTCATGTATGTGTATGCGATTATCAACACCCTGGATCTTGCCTGAACACCAGCCCTCAAGCATATAATAAAAAGAATTTTTTGCAGTATTGTATTGTGTTTATAATTATATCCTACATACTGTCAATACCTGCGTTTTTTAATTGGTTATTGACGTCGAGTGGTGACCCTTATGTTCTGTCAAAATTAGTAGGTTACATTGTAACACATCAAAATAAAAGTATTTTGCTTGAATTTCGATGTTTTAAAAGAGTCCATAGGATACACAATCAGTTGCTTATAACTTATAACAAAAATTAGATTGTCTGATCATCTTCTCGAATTCAGAAAGGGATTTATATGTAGGTGTCTCGGTAACTGAACAGCTTTTAAAAGTAAATGAGCACTTTGTCCTCTACGCCGAGAATCCTCTGCCGTCCAACGCTCTTTGGAGTGGGTTGTCACAAGATTATCGGACTACTTCTCCTATTCCTTTTACTTTCCGTTTTATTCAAATATTTATTATTTACGTACGATAAGGATTTCATATGTCTCGTTCCTATTTGGTAATTTCCCGAACTTGAAAAAAAATCTTGTATTTCCTTTCTTTCATTTGATACAAGCATTCATTACTTGAACAACAACCCTTAGTAAAAGCCACTTCTACATCATTTAAATCATTGTCAAAAATAACAGCACCATTACTTTGTATAGAACTATCATCAGATTCAGTATTAAATTCAGTTGAAAGCAGACACAGTCTTTCCGTAGTGTGAATTGTTTAATCAGAACCCCTAACTTGGGAGGACGCAAGTTTTATAAACAGCGTAAATGACTTTTCTGAAATGCAACTCATTGAAATGATGTACTAAAATAATTTGACTTAATTTCATAATCAATGTTTATGATTTCTGACTTCTTTTTTTGGTCATTTTTACTGATTTATTTATTAATTTTTGTGGAGGGCGGTGGGGAGATGTAAAACAAATTTTGGCTTACAGGGCAAACAAAAAAAGAACATTAAAAAAAAGTTTAGGTGTTGTCGATACATGCCCAAGTCAATTTTAATAAGTATTGTGTGTGCGTGTGTGCAAAAGAAGTAAATAAAGTGTTTCCGTTCTACAAAAAGTTTCGTTGTTGCAAAAATATGAACCTATTATAGGAATCGATGTCATAATCTTAAAGCCAGATAATGTAGCGCCATTAAAAAAAAATTTGTGAACGGAAACAAAGGAATTTTTTAACGATGTTTAACGCCATTTTCAGCAATTTTTTAGCTATATCAATGCGTCCAGTTTTTATTGGGGGAGGAA
This sequence comes from Limnoperna fortunei, assembly GCA_944474755.1. Classification (NCBI taxonomy): domain Eukaryota; kingdom Metazoa; phylum Mollusca; class Bivalvia; order Mytilida; family Modiolidae; genus Limnoperna; species Limnoperna fortunei. The sequence continues at coordinate 40,035,762 of OX104124.1, forward strand.
GCCGGGGTACCCAAAGAAAACCCCCACCTGCGGTAGTAAAACTGGCAATCGTTGTCAATTAGGATTGGAGTCGAGTACATGTATGCCCTGCCCGCAGTGAGAATCGAACCCGCAATCTCAGTGTTGACAGAAACTTGATCAATAGTAGACAAACTACCTTAACCACTCGACCCACTGAGGCCCTGAAAAAAGGAGCTACTTTACCGTAGCTAATAATCTTGAAGAATAATTGTCATCGAGTACGCAGAACACTAACAATTATGTTGGCAGTGAAAATTTCCAAAGTGAACTCAACAACAAAGGCAGGATGAAGTTAATTGTTTATTTTTGCGTTAAGCTCCTTCGCTCACTTTGTTCGCGACAATTATTTTTTTCGTTCTCTGGCCTCATTTCGCCCGAAATAATACGAGTTCAAATTCCTGTGTGTGTGACAAAAATAATTTTTAAAAGATTGTTAACGCGTTTTTTTCTCATTATTCTATAATTTTTTTGTTAAAATAAAGGTCATAAGCTGCAAATAGCAAACCCGATAATAAAAGAAACGATTCGATCTTTATTGATCCGAGATATTTATAGAAATGTTGTACATGAAGGGTGGTGATTCCGTAAATAGTACTTTCACTTTCATTTGAGCCCGGAATACGACTATATAGTACAAGGATGGTAAAATAAACATTTCACTCTGTACATATTCGTCAAATAAATGAGAAATTTCAGAAAATAATAGGTGTGCATCTGGAAATCGTTTAATTCTTCAAAGACGGGTTTCCAGTGACTGACGTACTGATTATTGACCTTTGGTAAACTCTTTTGTATGGAATTAAAAAAATCGTTAGTTTTTTTTTAATATTACACAGAAATTAATCCATATTTAAATAATCTTTTTCCGAAATTTTGAAAAGTTTTGACAACCCATTGTCAAGTTTTTCACGAAGAGGCCATCGTCTGCAAAAACAACTCGCAACTGAACAATGCTAAAATCATAACGTTCATTCCGAGGCCGTTTTCTCGATAACAACGTCACAAAGTTTTTGTTTCAAATATTACACATGTATATTTTTAAGTTTAACCAGGCTTAAAAAGTGATTTTCATTATGTTAAGGATATCTTAAATACCAATAATAATAACATACTTCCTTGATGGTAAAGTAACTTCAACCTGAAAGTAAACCCATGTACAAGATCCACCTTTTTTCTGTGATCAATCAACCAATTTTTGTTTGCTCATATCCTGATGTATATGCATGTAAAGTTTTTATGATGATACCATACTTCTTTCAAAGTAAAATAACTTTAACCTGAATGAACAGACATACAAATGGATGGACGAAATGACCTGAATACTATATGCCTCTCTACTTTCGTATACAGGGCATAAGAATTATAACCAAAATTGAATACAAATTATAAACCTTTTGCGTAGAAAGACATTAACAGTTGAGAAAAAAATCTTTAAGTTTTGGAGTGAAATGTAACAAATTTAAGCAACAAATAGTGACCCAAGGCAAGACATAGAAATTATGTCAGTGGCACGGACAATTTCTTTGTAAGTATACTATCGAAAATGAATTACTTGAAAATTATAATACCAGATAGGAACAAGCTGTAGGTCATCCTCATAGACTCATGTATAAAAAAATCAGTTCAATACATGTATCAGATACACATTCTAAGCTAAAATTTCTGTGAATTTTCAATGTTCAAAGGGCCATAACTCCCGTTAAAATTTTCGAACGGGAACAAAACTTAAACTGTTACTCATCATAATAGACTAACATACCAAAAATCAGTTCATTTTATATCAGCATTTAGAACTAGAGGCTCCCAGGAGCCTGTATCGCTCACCTGAACCTGAAACCAAACAACCCTTTTTTATCCAGCTTTTCTTTGCTATAAGGAATTGCCCAACACTTTTGCAAAAGTCATTAATTTTTACCTTTTAAGAGAAATAACTACTATAAGGAGGAGCTTTTGATGCTTAGAGGGAGAAGGGAGGTTCATTACAAATTTGCTGTACCTGTTATACTTTTTTAACTATCAGTCGGAAACTCTCTTGACTCCCCCCCACCACCCATTTTCTATTTTAAGCCAACGTAGCTATGTAAGTAGTCAGGTGTCATGATTTGCACAATTTTGGTAGAGGACATCCTAAAGATGATGTGTGCAATGTTTCAAAGCACTTCTTTAATGGGTTAAAGAGGAGAAGATTTTTTTTTAAATCAAGTAAAGTTGATTAAAAAAATGTTCAAGGAGAATTCTTCCTAAACAGTTCATCAGACAATCTTGACCTAAGTCATTTTTGTAGCCCTCATAGAGCAGAACAATTAAGCAATGCTAACTTTTTTTCTAGTTCTAATAATTTTCAAGATTCTGAGGCAAAAATGTCAAAAATAATCAATTTTGACAATTAAAGGGCAATAACTCCTATAAGGAGTCCTCATACAACTTCAACCCAATTGAGTGCGTCGTAGAGCTTTTGATGTAGATGAAGGCATGTATCTTCGGTTTTCCTGTATATGTTACACTTTTTTAAATATAACTAAAGCCAAAACTGTATTTTACCCCCCTCCATTCTATTTTTAGCCATTGCTGCTTTGTTGGTTAATCTGCAGCCATGGTAGGTGCAAACTTGGTTGAGGACATTTGACGAATGATGTGTACAAAGTTTCAAAGCAGTACTTTCAGTGGTTTCAGAGAAGAAGATTTTTAAAAAATCAGTTAAAACCAATTTAAAAAAACAATTCAAGGGGAATAACTCTTAAACGGTTCATCAGATAATATTTACACTAAAGTCATTTTTGTAGCACTCATAGAGCAGAACAATTAAGAAATGCTAACTTTTTCTCTAGTTCGTGCTAATAATTTTCAAGATTTTGAGGCAAAAATGTCAAAAATAATCAATTTCGACAATTTAAGGGCAATAACTCCTATAAGGGGTCATCATACAACTTTGACCGAATGGAGTGTTTTGTAGAGCTTTTGATGCCGATGAAAGCATGTCTCTTCGGTTTTCCTGTATCTGTAATACTTTTTGCACTATAAGCCAGAAATTGTATTTGAAATCCCCGCCCCCCCCCCCGTTCTTTTTAAGCCATGGCGGTCATGTTGGTTAATCTGCAGCCATGGTTGGTGCAGACTTGGTTAAGGACATTTGACAGATGATGTGTACAAATTTTCACAGCAGTACTTTCAGTGGTTTCAGAGGGGAAGATTTTAAAAAATCAATTAAAACCGATTAAAATAAACAGTTCAAGGGGAATAACTCTTAAACCGGTTAATCAGACAATCTTGACTCTCAAGCCAATTTTGTAGCCCTCATTGAGCAGAACAATTAAGCAATGCTGACGTTTTCTCTAGTTCTAATAATTTTCAAGATTTTGAGGCAAAAATGGCAAAAATCATCAATTTCGGCAATTAAAGGGCAATAACTCCTACAAGGAGTCGTCATACAACTTTGACCCAATGGAGTGTTTTGTAGAGCTTTTGATGCTGAAGAAGAAATGTTGATTGGTTTTCCTGTATCTGTTATACTTTTTGAACTATAAGCTAAAAACTGTATTGGTTGGTCTGCGGCCATGATTTGTGCAAACTTGACAGAGGACATTTGACTGATGATGTGTGCAAAGTTTCAAAGCAATCCCTTCAGTGGTTTTGGAGGAGAACATTTTTAAAGAAAAGTTAACGACGACGACTACGACGACGACGGACGCCAAGTGATGGCAAAAAAGGTACGGAAAACAGGTTTGATAGATTGACAGACCGACGGATTGACAGGCGGAGAGACAGACAGACGGAGTGCAAACATAAAGTCTCCTTCAGATTTCGTTGGTAGGGAACTAATAAAATCAACAAGAACCTGCCCCTATCCTGATTCGATGTATTTTTTTGAGTGCTTCATTACATATTTACCATCTTGAATATCTTCAGTATCCGAGTCTTCATCTTATGTATACATGCAGTTGCATATTTCTTTCCTATGTTTATCTCGACAACCTCTGCAGATACCTGTAAATTATAAAGTGGATAATACACTTTTTGTTATCAGCAATAAAAGCAATGGTGGGTTATTTGATATGTATTGTGTAAATCATATCTACATGTACATGTATATTGTACTACATGTTTCTGTTGTATAGCATTATGACTTCAACACTCATGAGGTTCATTTTATTGCAAATTTGTCAATTTTTTGCTCACATGCATGAATCATTACCAACTGAAATCTCTGCTCCCAAAATTATACCTTGCGTAAAAACCCAAGCATTCATTAAACAAGAAGTAGATAACCTAGGGGCATTAAATCACTATGGTACCATTGGATAAGCAATATACAAAATATCAGACTTGTAGTTGCTTAGGAAACAGTGACGGAAATTATGTTTCGGACAGAAATATTAGAACTAGAGTTAAGATCTAATTGTTCCTTATGGTATCCTAAATAGAACTGATAAATGTGGGATTTGTTGCCAAAATTTGACGTGCAGTGAAGCCAAAATTGGATTAGAGTATTGTGAAATGGTCAAAAGGGCCAAAGCAATAATTATAATGTAGAACTAAACAAGAGCTTTCAAAATAAACTAAAACAATAAACAACAAGACGGGTGTGTTGCAAACAACAGTAACTGCTTACCCTTCCGCAGCACCTGAGTTCACTCTCGTTATGACTTCGTCTTTTTGATTGCTATTCAATTGTTTTTGGGTGTTTTTATTTTTTCTGTTTCTTCATACTGGTGCACTATTTTACCCCGTGTGGGACCCGGGGCACAGGAGAATAGGCCCACGGCTTCCTCAGCCTGCAGTAAGAGTCTGCTAACAGAGGCAACACTTGCCGTGTGTTGCGACCCGTGTCGATTACAGGACGGGATTTCAGTAGGCCGGGTAAACGGTCCCGATAACCTACTGAACCCTTACTTTTTCTAGACGGGAAATCGAGTTAGCCCTGACTTCGATGAATCGGCATGTCACGTCTTGCCCTTTGTAAATCCTTCTCATTTTAGCTTTTCTATTACATTTATTTCTTTTCAAACTATTCCATGAAATGTATTAACCAGTTGATAGACAGCTTCCTTTAAGAATTTACAAAGAAGGCGGTGGCTGAAGGGCAAAGCTTCCTCAGCTTTATAGAGGCGACATGTTTGCCGTGTGTTGCAACCCGTGTCGGTGGAGGATGGGATCCTGGTGGTTGAGAGATCACTCTCTGCTGCATCCATTAGTGCGGGTCAGCGGGTTTGATTTTCAATACACCACTTTGGCCCTGACTTCAACTAGACGGGAGACCGGATGGACCCGGTTCGGTCAATCGGCTGGTCATGCCGAGCCCTTAACAAGCTTGTCGTCATTTGTCTTATAACTTAATTATATCTTGTGAATTTCAGTTCTAAAATTGTTCAGTAACAAGCTGTTAAGAAGGCGGTGGCTCATGGGTCAATCGAGTAGATCGAGTTTCGAACGGTTGTTTCGCCAGTTAAGTCTGGCACGAAGCTTGCGTTCGTGAAGAAATTCATCTATTTGAGTATACCACCCTTGGAACACCTGATGCTTTCTGCTGGTGATCCGCAGACATCAAGCATCGCCCCTGTTGGCACTCCGTGGCGGGTGGGTGACGAGGGTGGTGAACCGCATTCTTTCAACATGGCTTCCAAAACAACAAGTATAACAGGTTCCAAAAAAAGAAAAAATGAATGCCCTCTTGAAGAAGTTGTTGACGAAGATCACTGGCCAAGATTTATTGTCTTATCAAGTAAAGACCAAAATAAACCACTTTCCAAAGTTTCTCCTTTTGTTATAGAAAAATCGATCAAGGGCTGTGCAGGAGACGTAAAAAACGTCACCAAAATGAAATCCGGCTGTCTTCTTGTTGAATGCTCTAACAAACATCAATCCTTAAACTTACTTAAATTAAATAAAATTATTGAATTGGAAATTTCGGCCTCTCCCCACAGAACTTTAAACTCAAGTCAGGGAATCATTCATTATAGAGATGATGACCTCGCTGAACTGACCGATGAAGAAATATGTTCAGAGTTGCAGCCTCAGGGTGTAACGAAAGTTAAAAGATTTATTTCAAAGAGAGACGGTGTTCCGGTCAAATTGAACACATTTCTGCTAAACTTCAATACTCCCACTGTCCCCCAATCAATCAGAATAGGTCTCTGTGGTGTTAAAGTCAACGCATACGTTCCAAACCCTGTGCGCTGCTTTAAATGTCAAAAGTTTGGACATGGCAAGGGACAGTGTAGAGGAACGCTGATATGTTTTAAATGTGCAGAAGTCGGGCATGAGGGCTTTGCCTGCACTAATACACCAAAATGTGCCAATTGCGGTGAAGCCCACATGTCCTCGTCGAAAGACTGTGTACACTTCAAAAAAGAAAAGGACATCCAAAAGTTGAAAACTGAAAAAAACATCAGCTACCCTTAGGCTCGTCGACTGTTCAGTTCGGCGAATGCATCATCTCCTTCAGTGTCATATGCCAGTGTGACCAAACGCGTTTATACTACATCTGGAACGCAAACAATGATCACCTGGCCTATTGATAAAAATGACCCTGAAAGACTGCCAGTTGAAACCAGTGACAAAATTATTACACCATCCCGAAAATCTTCAACATCCCAAACTTCTTCGTCTTTGAAATCCACCCAATCTAAAACGTCCACATCTTCTTCAAGCAGCCCCAAAAAAAATTTAACAGCAAATTCTACCAAAAAACCTACATCAAATAATTCAAAACCTAAGGAAACCAAGAAAAGCGACCGAACTCCGAAATCTATGAGAGACCCTGTGCAGGTCCATAATAGGTTCGGCAGTTTGGAGGACATATATAACGAGACAATTTGGGCCGATCCAATGGATACTACGGGATCGCACAGTCGGTCTCCCAGTCGAGACGGACAAGGGAGAACACAACGAAAAATTAGTATCTCCCCCATTCGTCCTCCAAAATAATGGACAGAATCATTCAGTGGAATTGTCGAGGTCTTAAGATTAATTTTCTTGAAATCACATTATTAGTTCAAGCCTTTCTTCCTGTTGCATTTTGCCTCCAAGAATCCCACCTAAAACGAAGTGATAACATATCTTTAAAAAACTACTCTATATACAGCACATATGTAGACGAAAATGGTAGAGCTGCTGGCGGCTCTACCATTCTTGTAAAAGATCAAGTTTTACATAGCCCTGTAGATCTCAACACTGATCTTCAGGCGGTTGCTGTTAGGATATCTTTAGACAAAACGATTACTTTATGCTCTGTGTATATCCCTCCGAATTCTTCATTAAATTTAAATCAGTTGAAACATCTTACTGATCAGCTTCCGGCCCCTTATATATTACTTGGGGACTTCAACGGACACAACCCTCTATGGGGCAGTAACACAATAAACGATAAAGGTAAAGTTATTGAAGGCTTAATGAATCAGGAAGATCTGTGTATTTTTAATGATGGAACCAATACATATTTACATCCTGGGAATGGATCATATTCGGCTATTGATCTTACAATAGCAGATCCTTCTCTGTTGCCCGATTTCTCATGGAAAGTCCATGACGATCTCTGTGGCAGTGATCACTTTCCCATTATTTTGGAATCTTTGCACTCTTCCAGCACAGAACGAGCCGCTCGGTATAAATTTAACAAAGCCAATTGGCCTCTGTTTGAACAACTCTGTATAGAGCGACTTAACTCTGATACTTTTGAAACTATTTCTGATCCAATTTTAAAATTCAATGAAACACTTATTTCAATTGCTGCTGAAACCATTCCTAAGACCTCGACAAATCCAAAACATCCTAGTAAACCATGGTTCGATGACAGCTGTGAGGACGCTATTAAAGACCGGAAAAAATCCGAACGACGCTTTAATAAACACCCAACTCAAAATAATCTTAGCCAGTTCCGAATTTTTCGAGCGAAAGCTCGCAGGGTAACGAAACAAAGACGACGCACCTCTTGGCGCAACTTTGTGTCTAAACTGAATAACCATACCCCCATGAATAAAATTTGGAACATGATTCGTAAAATTAAAGGTAAAAACAGTAGAGCAAATGTCCATCATTTAAAGGATGGACAAGACTTGTTAACATCAGAGTCGGAAATATCGAACAAATTGGCCGAAACATTTGCAAAACACTCGTCCGCTGAAAATTATCATTCGGATTTTCAGCGTATCAAAACTCAAAAAGAAAAATCAAAACTTAATTTCCAGTCAACAAATCTAGAAGATTACAATACACCGTTTTCTTTGGAAGAGCTGAAAACCTCTTTGAGCAAATCTCACGATACAGCATGTGGTCCAGATGACATCCATTATCAACTTCTCAAACATCTGCCACAATCTTCTCTCCAATGCCTTTTGAATCTTCTTAACAACATTTGGGAAACGGGTGACTTACCATCTATTTGGAAAATGGCCACTGTTGTGCCTATTCCAAAACCAGGAAAAGATCACTCTGAAGCGTCAAACTATCGGCCTATAGCCCTCACAAGCTGTCTTTGTAAAACCATGGAAAGGATGATCAATGATCGCCTTGTCTGGTTTTTAGAATCCAACAATCTACTTTCTAATATTCAATGTGGTTTCAGACAAGGGCGAAGTACCCTAGATCATCTTGTACGTTTCGAAACGTATATTCGAAACGCCTTTGCAAAAAATGAGCATGTTGTGTCTATCTTTTTCGATTTAGAAAAAGCATATGACACAACCTGGAAATAGGGTATTTTAAAAGATCTTTTTGATATGGGGTTGAAAGGTAGACTTCCTACCTTTATTTCAAACTTTTTATCTGACAGAGAATTTAAAGTTAGGGTCAATTCTACTTTATCTGACCCTTTTGAACAGGAAATGGGTGTTCCTCAGGGAAGCATCCTTTCTGTCACTTTATTTAGTATCAAAATTAATAGCCTTGCTCAAGTTTTAAAAGATAATATTGATGGTTCTCTATATGTTGACGACTTCCTCATATGTTACAGAGGAAAAAACATGAATAATATTGAACGTCAACTGCAGTTATGTTTAAATAGAATAGAGAAATGGGCAATGGAGAATGGTTTTAAATTCTCCACTGCAAAAACAGTGGGGATGCATTTTTGTAATAAGAGAAAGATGCATCCTGATCCCGAATTAAAATTACATAATAATCCTATCAAAATTGTAAAGGAAACTACTTTTCTTGGTCTCATTTTTGATTGAAGGCTAACCTTTCTACCCCATATCAAAATGTTAAAAAATAAATGCATTAAAGCATTAGATATTTTAAAAGTCGTTTCCAGCACCGACTGGGGTGCTGAGTGCGATGTTTTACTCAATCTATATAGATCGCTGGTTCGATCTAAATTGGATTACGGTTGCTTTATTTATGGTTCTGCTCGCAAGTCATATGTCAAAATCCTTGATACTATACACCATCAAGGATTGCGACTATGCCTTGGAGCTTTCAGAACCACACCTGTTGAGAGTTTATATATTGAAGCAGGCGAGCCTTCTTTGTATCAAAGAAGAATAAAGGTCGCTTTGCAATATGCAACCAAATTAAAGGCATATCCTGGCAACCCCGCACACGACTGTGTTTTCAAACCTCTATATCAAAACATTTTCGAAAAACATCCAAACAAAATTCAACCTTTTGGTCTCCGAATTAAATCTCATTTGGAAAATTCCGGTATAAATTTAGATAAAATTGCTGCAATTGAAATTCCACATAATCCCCCTTGGCTAAACCCCAAACCGGTATTTATTTATGATTTACGAAAACATAAAAAGTCAGACACAAACCCTCTAATAATACAACAGCATTTTGCAGAAATAAAATCTTGTTACCCTGACTATAGTACTATTTATACAGACGGGTCAAAAGACGACGATAAAGTTGCCTCAGCCGCTGTCTTCGGAGAGCGTGTTGAAACTCGTCGTCTCCCGTCTGCCTCATCCGTATTTACTGCTGAGGCGCAAGCTATTCTTCTTGCCATGAAAATAGTTGCTTCGTCAGACGATTCCAAATTTATTATCTGCTCGGATTCCCTCTCGTGTCTTCTTGCTATTCAAAATTAAAAACCATTATATTTTAAAAATTATTGAAATTGACAAATCTCTCATAACTTTGGGAAAAGAGGTTGTGTTTTTCTGTATCCCAAGTCATGTGGGAATCCATGGGAACACAGTCGTGGATCAGGAGGCAAAGAATGCCCTGAAGAATAATGTAATAAACTGTGATATTGTTTTACTGATTTTAAACCAATAATTTTTAAATATATTTCCGGTTTGTGGCAGAGTGGTTGGGATCTTCAAGTTTTTAATAAACTTCACGAGATCCAGCCACTACTGCACACAAATAATTTTAAAAGTTATAAAGGTCGCAGAGATCAAGTTGTTTTAACACGGTGTCGTCTTGGCCATACCAGGACGACAGATAGTTATATTTTAAATAATGAGCCGCGCCCCGAGTGTGTGCCATGCAACAGTCCATACACTATCAAGCATGTCTTAATGGACTGCATTGACGTGGCGCACATTCGGGAACGTTTTTATTCTGTAAACAGTAGTTTGTTTACAACGGTCGCAGGCGACACAATTTTAAAATTTTTAAAGGAAATTAATTTGTACAGTAAAATTTAATTTTTCCGGCAATTTGTGATCTATATTTTTATTGTTTTACTTACCTTTTATCTGTATATATGCTCATATTATTGTACGAGATAATGTTTTAGAACTAAGGGAGAGATGAACAATTGTTAAAAATGTTTAAATAATCAAATTATTACTTTCACGTCCTGAATATAGCTGAAATATTGCTTGCTGGACGTTAAACAACAAACAATCAATCAATCAATCTTCATACTGTTCTGGTTTGTGTTTACCCTTTCAGATTTTTGATCTAATGCCCAATTGGTACCTCTCTGATTCTTTCAATAGAACGCCAACTGATTTGAGATATTATTTACTGTATCAGGGTTCAAAGCTAGTATTGCTACGTGTAACAGTCAGTCAGTCAATCAATCAATAAACTTTACTTAAAATAGAGTCGGCATGTTTGATACCGATATGAGGGTACATTTTGTTTTCATAATTAGTAATCGCTCTTACATTTGTACATGTATCATGGTTATGTTGTCTTACAATCTCCAACTGAAACTGTACTTTTCCAGACTTTATTTTTGAATCTCCACGCAGTAAATGTTTGTACTTTGTGTGGTTTTGAGACTTCCAAAAGATTCCAAATCTGTCCCGATTAAGCTGACTAATTTTGACATGTTTGAGATGACTGGGGTTAATATAAAGTCCAGAACGAGAAAGAATCCGGGAGGATTCATTCATCTGGGTTTTGTTCAGAAGATTTGATGAATCTTAGGTGAGAGTAGATGTTCTTATAAGTTTTATAAATACATTGCTATTTGTATAATGGGTGGACATTCCACAAAGAAAACTATCATGTTGACCAAAAACACACTTGTATACATCTCTTTGATCGGTTATAAGGGTTTATATATGTCTACGTGTGCTTCACCTTGATCATCTGTCATCCATTTTTATGTGTGTGGTCCTGATGTTATTTTGTTCAGGAGGGAATCAAAAGAGAATGAATACATGGATATTCCTCCCATCAAAAGGAGCACCACCAGATTGTCATAAAAGGCCAATTAATCATAATATTCATCAATGAAAGTTAATGCAGCCTTATGAATGACCAATTAAATCATTTAGCTAAGTATTTTAATTATTTTGACCACAAATCGTCCTGTTTTTATTGAAAAAAGTAAAATATTTAGCATATTTTCGGATGGTTGCCACGGTAACATGGATAATAGGACCAGTTTTAATTTTTGCTTAGTGGACCAACAGACCTTATTCTTTCATTCTATAACCTTGAAAAGGAAAGAAAATGATCATTTCTATAGGCTTGTCCAAAGACTCCGTAAAAATGGCACTTTATAGTCATATTTATAAGTTGGTTGCCTAGGAAACATGACTATTGGCAGAAAAAAAAATATTTTGCATTTTAAGGAATAGACCCTTCTTGTTATGTACAACACATTTTTTGTTTCTTAAAACGGATATTTCACCATCTTTTTCAATGTTCAAAATGATCCATTTTTCAATAAAGTGACTATGAAAAACGACGGGAAATTTAAAGATATAATAGAAGGCACTATAAAATCTAAAGTAAAGGTCCAAAAGCAAAATACCTCTACATTTATTTCAAATACTTCAGCATCAACTTGCATACCATTTTTTATTTAAATTCATCAACATGTTATGGGGACTCATTTGTATGATTTGCACATGGTTGGTTCTATGGTGGATTGAGTTTGAAATAGCCGCCACCTGAAGGACTTAGTTTAACATTCTACACTATGGGAAAAAGTTTTAAAAGGCTTCTTCTCTGAAAACAATTGAAACAAAACTTACTAGCTATATTGTTTGAATGATCCTCTATAAGGTTTGTGTTTTTTTTTCAAAATCGGAAATTTAAAATGGCCGCAGGAGGACTTGGTTTAACATTGGACCCAATAGGAAAAAAGTTTATGTTTTCTATGCTAATTGGGTGGGACCATACTGGGAGGGTTCTTAGTGCTCGACCCAAAGAGCAGCCCAGCGCGTCCCTGGGTGGTGGATATGGGTGACCCTCTCATTGATGGGTTGTCATGTCAAAATATGGAAAGCATGACCGCGGACCGTGGGTAACGTGTTTGGAGAGTGCCACGCTCCTTGCACGATAAAGACCCCTTTTGTAGATTTCGGAAAAGAGTAGGCTCATTGTAGCCGCTGCAAAAGGCTAAATTTTCCGCCCCTACCCAAAACCATACTTTTCCAGTGGCAGTCTAAATTGAAACACCTGTGCCCATCCCAACCCATTTTCCGGTGATTTATTGTTTGTTAACTTGTTCCCGTCCTGAATATAGCTGAAATACTGCTCGCTGGATGTAAGGCAGACATCCAATCAATCAATCTATGCCAATTGGAAAACCAAAATGGTCGCCCCCACAGGACTTACCGGTAGTTTGACATAGGACCCTATGGCAAAACGTTTAAAAAGGCTTCTTCTTTGCATACATACATACATACATACATACATACATACATACATACATACATACATACATACATACATACATACATACATACATACATACATTCACACATGCATACATACATGCATGCGTACTTTCATACATACATACATACATACATACATACATACATACACAAAGCTACCTCAATTTAATATATAATATAATGTATTGAATTTTTGTCTTTCAGAAAGCATGCTGTTGCCAAAAGACATTGCTTTCATTTTTACAGTCCAGTGTTTCTAAACAATGTACAGAACTCGCGCTTAGGCCACCTACAGAAATAACGCCCAACAATTTCTATGCAATCCGAGATTTCATACTACTTAGAGTGCTACAGACTAACGCACAGTGTCTTAAAGGAAATTAATTTATTTAATAAAATTATTTAATTATTTAATATTATTATTTAAAATTATTTTATAAAATTTAATTTCACTATTAATTGCGATACTTCATATTTTTATTTTTATTGTTTTAACTACCATTTTTATGTGTGTATATTTTCATATTATTGTATGAGATCACGTTTTAGTTTCAGTATAAGAAGGAGACATGACGTTTAATTTAATTTAATTTAATTTAATAATTTAATAATTAATAATTTAATAATTATAATTTTCACGTCCTGAATATAGCTGAAATATTGCTTTCTGGACGTTAAACATCAATCAATCAATCAATCAATCAAAACTAACAGATAACGGAGGAGCTGTCGTAGCTGTAAATATTCTTATATAAGTTGTGTTTAATGTATAAAGATTTTTGTTTACGATAGCATGAACAGTCCATTAGCAATAAAAAAGGTCACTGCGTTCTAAATCAAATGGAAAAATCTTCATACTATAGGTGATTAAAACAGGTGATAACATATAAAAAAGAAAAAACTCCGTAAACATCGTCGTCCAAACACATGCCATGGCCTTATTTTTAATGTCACCATTTACAGCCAGCGTAATTGTCAACAAAATATCTAATTACGGCCGCGTTAATAGGATACAAATAGCTGTAAATGACAACCTAGTATCCATTTACCGTTTATTGTATCCAATCACCGCATCGGTAATTGACAACATATTATCCAATTACCGTTTTTTGTATCCAATCACTGCATCGGTAATAGATAACCTAATATCCAATTACCGCTATTAGTATCCAATCTACCAATTATGTCAAGTTTACAAGGTTTTCATAACTGAGAATGAAATGAATAAATATTTCTTTACTATTTCAGAAGTACTGGCGAAACATATGACTAACTCTCCTCACACAGCAGACAGACAATATAATCTTTATAACCACATGCAAATGGCTATGCCAGTCAGCCAGTTAATATCCAGAATAATGGAAAATAAAAGAATTGAAGAAAATCCTAACCTTCCACAAGTTGAACAAAGCCCACACATTTGTGACAACACTTCTGATATAGACAGCAATCATATAATAGAACATGCATAGACACCAGAGCCTAACGATCAACTCACAACGGACGTTGAAGACTTTCAACCACCCGATTCCCCAGTCTATCGGAATCATTTCATTGAAGAAACAGAAACGGTCAGATACAAAAGAAGAAGCTTCACAAAGGACGAGACTGAAACACTCATTAAAGTGTGCGAACGAAATGTAAAAGAAGGGACTCTCTTTTTAAACAGGACGTCAAACACTCAAGACATCAAATGAAGGTATAAAGCAGTTAAACACCCCATAGAAAAGCCACATTTTCAGAAAATGTACATTTGGAAAGTAATTGTTGATAGATTAAAAACCTACCAAAGAAATAAACAGAAACAATAGACACTTAAGACCTGACAATTTAGACCCCGTGTGGGACCCGGGGCACAGGAGAATAGGCCCACTGCTTCCTCAGTAAAAGTCTGCTAACAGAGGCAACACTTGCCGTGTGTTGCGACCAGGACGGGATTTCAGTAGGGTAAACGGTCCCGATAACTTACTGAACCCTTACTTTTCCAGACGGGAAATCGAGTTAGCCCTGACTTCGATGAATCGGCATGTCACGTCTAGCCCTTTGTGAATCCTTGTCATTTAAGCTACTCTATTACATTATTTTCCTTCAAGCTGTTCCATGAAATGTATGTACCATTTAATAGACAGCTTCTTTACAGGATTTGCAAAGAAGGCGGTGGCTGAAGGGCAAAGCTTCCTTAGCTTTGTAGATGCGACAAGTTTGCCGTTTGTCGCAACCCGTGATGGTGGAGAGATAACTCTTTGCTGATGCATTAGTGGCTCATGGGTCAATCGAGTAGATAGAGTTTTGAACGGTTGTTTCGCCAGTTACTACCCCGTGTGGGCCCCGGGGCACAGGAGAATAGGCCCACGGCTTCCTCAGCCTGCAGTAAGAGTCTGCTAACAGAGGCAACACTTGCCGTGTGTTGCGACCCGTGTCGATTACAGGACGGGATTTCAGTAGGCCGGGTAAACGGTCCCGATAACTTACTGAACCCCTACTTTTTCTAGACGGGAAATCGAGTTATCTATGACTTCGATGAATTGGCATGTCACGTCTTGCCCTTTGTGAATCCTTATCATTTAAGCTACTCTATGCATATTTTCCTACAAACTGTTCCATGAAATGTATGTACCATTTAATAGACGGCTTCCTTACAGGATTTGCAAAGAAGGCGGTGGCTGAAGGGCAAAGCTTCCTCAGCTTTATAGAGGCGACATGTTTGCCGTGTGTTGCAACCCGTGATGGTGGAGGAAGGGATCCTGGTGGTTGAGAGATCACTCTCTGCTACATCCATTAGTGCGGGTCAGCGGGTTTGATTTTCAATACACCACTTTGACCCTGACTTCAACTAGACGGGAGACCGGATGGACCCGGTTCGGTCAATCGGCTGATCATGCCAAGCCCTTAACAAGCTTGTCGTCATTTTTCTTATCACTAGATTATATCCTGTGAATTTCAGTTCGAAAGCTGTTCAGATACAAGCTGTAAAGAAGGCGGTGACTCGTGGGTCAATCGAGTAGATAGAGTTTCGAACGGCTGTTTCGCCAGTTAATTCTGGCACGAAGCTTGAGTTCGTGAAAAATTCATCTATTTGAGTATACCACCCTTGGAACACCTGATGCTTTCTGCAGGCGATCCGCAGACACCAAGCATCGCCCCTGTTGGCACTCCGTGGCGGGTTGGTGACAAGGGTGGCGAACCGCATTCTTTTAACATGGCTTCAGAAATAGAAATTAAAAATGGTCAAAAAAAAGAAAAAAATAACATTCCTCTTGAAGAAATGGTTGATGATGAGCAGTGGTCAAGATTTATTGTTCTAACCAGTACTGACCAAAATAAAACTTTATCTAAAATTTCTCCATTCGTAATTGAAAAAACTATTAAGGGTTGTGCAGGAGATATAAAAAATGTAACAAAAATGAAATCAGGCTCTTTGCTAATTGAATGTTCAAAGAAACAACAATCTTTCAATGTGTTAAAATTAAATAAAATTCTTCATTTAAACATCTCTTCCTCTCCTCATAGAACTCTAAATTCCAGCCAAGGCATTTTTCGTTACAGAGACCAAGATATCTCTGAACTTACAGATGACGAAATTTGTGAAGAACTTAATCCTCAGGGTATAACAAAAGTCAAAAGATTCGTAGCCAACAGAGAAGGTGTTCAGGTCAAACTGAATACCTTCCTTCTGCACTTTAATACTCCATCTGTCCCTTCATCAATACAAATCGGTCTCTACAACGTTAAAGTCAGCGCATACGTCTCCAACCCTGTGCGCTGCTTTAAGTGTCAAAAGTTCGGCCATGGGAAGGGACAGTGCAGAGGTCACTTAATCTGTTTTAAGTGCGCCGAAGAAGGACATGAGGGCTTTACCTGCGCTAAAACTCCAAAGTGTGCCTGTGGTTAAGCCAACATGTCCTCATCCAAGGATTGTCATCATTTTAAAAAGGAAAAAGAAATTCAAAAGATAAAAACTGAAAAAAAACATCTCTTACCCTGAGGCTCGTCGTCTGTATAATACAGCGAATAATCCCACATCTCCTGCATCAACGTCATATGCCAGTGTTGCCAAACGCGTTTTTACTTCAGTTGAAACGCAGACCATCCTCACCTGGCCCATTGACAAACA
Organism: Limnoperna fortunei; assembly: GCA_944474755.1. Lineage (NCBI taxonomy): Eukaryota > Metazoa > Mollusca > Bivalvia > Mytilida > Modiolidae > Limnoperna > Limnoperna fortunei. The sequence goes on from OX104124.1 coordinate 40,052,925, forward strand.
GGAAACTTCAAAATTACCAGTCAAAACAACAGACAAAGTCATTCAATTTTCACGAAAATCTTCATCTTCTCAAACTGCTACGTCTTCAGCACCCTCTCAATACTCAACCAATTCTTCAAGAAGCCCAAAAAAAATTCAAAAAATACCAACTCCAATTTAAATTCTAATAACTCAAATAAAAACTCAAATCAAAAAGGAGATCGTACTCCAAAACTGCTGCGGGATCCCATTAAGGTCCACAACAGGTTTGGAAGTCTAGATCATCTAGACACTACTATCTGGGCGATCCCATGGATACACTACCCCCAGATACTGGATCTAAAAGTAGATCCCCCAGCAGAAACCGGCGGAATAGCCCCAAAAAAACTGTCAACTATTCCCCTATTCGCAGACCATAATGGGTACAATAATACAATGGAATTGTCGAGGTCTTAAGATTAATTTTCTTGAAATTACATTATTAGTTCAAGCCTTTCTTCCTGTTGCATTTTGCCTCCAAGAATCCCACCTAAAACGAAGTGATAATATATCTTTAAAAAACTACTCTATATACAGCACATATGTAGACGAGAATGATAGAGCTGCTTGTGGCTCTACCATTCTTGTAAAAGATCAAGTTTTACATAGCCCTGTAGATCTCAACACTGATCTTCAGGCGGTTGCTGTTAGAATTTCTTTAGACAAAACAATTACTTTATGTTCTGTGTATATCCCTCCGAATTCTTCATTGGATTTGAGTCGGTTGAAACATCTTACTGATCAGCTTCCGGCCCCTTATATATTACTTGGGGACTTCAACGGACACAACCCTTTATGGGGCAGTAACACAATAAACGATAAAGGTAAAAATTATTGAAGGCTTAATGATTCAGGAAGATCTGTGTATTTTTAATGATGGATCAAATACATATTTACATCCTGGGAATGGATCATATTCGGCTATTGATCTAACAATAGCAGATCCTTCTCTGTTGCTCGATTTCTCATGGAAAGTCCATGACGATCTCTGTGGCAGTGATCACTTTCCCATTATCTTGCAAACTTTACACTCTTCAAACACAGAACGAGTCGCTCGGTATAATTTGGCAAGGCCAATTGGCCTCTATTTGAACAACTCTGTATAGAGCGACTTAACTCGGATACTTTTGAAACTATTTCTGATCCAATTTTAAAATTCAATGAAACACTTATTTCAATTACTGACGAAACTATTCCTAAGACCTCGACAAATCCAAAACATCCTAGTAAACCATGGTTCGATGACAGCTGTGAGGACGCTATTAAAGACCGGAAAAAGGCCGAACGACGCTCTAATAAACACCCAACTCAAAATAATCTTAACCATTTCCGAATTTTTCGAGCGAAGGCTCGCAGGGTAACGAAACAAAGACGACGCACTTCTTGGCGTAACTTTGTTTCTAAACTGAATAACCATACCCCCATGAATAAAATTTGGAACATAAAATTAAAGGTAAAAACAGTAAAACAAATGACTTGTTAACATCAGAGTCAGACATATCAAATAAATTGGTCGAAACATTTGCAACACATTCCTCTGCGGAAAATTGTCATCCCACTTTTCAGCGGATCGAAAATCAAAAAGAAAAATCAAAGCTTAATTTCCAGTCAAAAAATTTAGAAGATTATAATAAACCTTTTTCTTTGGAAGAGCTAAAAACTTCATTGAACAAACCTCACGATACAGCATGTGGTCCAGATGACATCCATTATCAACTTCTCAAACATCTGCCACAATCTTCACTCCAATGTCTTCTAAAACTTCTTAACAACATTTGGGAAACGAGTGACTTACGATCTATTTGGAAAATGGCTACTGTTTTGCCTATTCCAAAACCAGGAAAAGATCACTCGGAAGCGTCCAACTATCGGCCTATAGCCCTCACAAGCTGTCTTTGTAAAACCATGGAAAGGATGATCAACGATCGCCTTGTCTGGTTTTTAGAATCGAACAACCTAATCTCGAATATTCAGTGTGGATTCAGACAAGGTCGTAGTACTATTGATCATCTGATGCGTTTCGAAACATACATTTGAAACGCATTTGCCAAAAACGAACATGTTGTGTCTATCTTTTTCGATTTAGAAAAAGCATATGACACAACATGGAAATATGGTATTTTAAAAGATCTTTTTGATATGGGGTTAAAAGGTAGACTTCCTACCTTTATCTCAAACTTTTTTGGCAGCATCCTTTCTGTCACTTTATTTAGTATTAAAATTAATAGCCTTGCTCAAGTTTTAAAAGATAATATTGATGGTTCTCTATATGTTGACGACTTCCTCATATGTTACCGAGGGAAAAATATGAATAATATCGAACGTCAGCTGGAGTTGTGTTTAAATAGAATAGAGAAATGAGCAATGGAGAATGGTTTTAAATTCTCCACTGCAAGAACTGTTGGGATACATTTTTGTACACCCTGCCTGCAGTGATGTATGGTTCAATTATACATTTAAAAATATATACATATATATACATACATCTACACTACATTCACACAAGCATATATTCATACATGCACACAAACATGCATACATACATTCATACACGGGGCCTCGGTGGCCGAGTGGTTAAGATAGTAAGTCTTCTTTTGACCAAGTGGTCTGTCAATACTGAGATTGCTGGTTCGATTCTCAGTGCAGATAGGGTGTACTCGACTCCAATCCTAATTGACAAGGATTGCCAGTTTTCCTACTCAGGTCGGGGGTTTTCTCCAGGTACGCCGGCTCCCCCCCCCCAATAAAAACTGGACGCCATGATATAGCTGAAAAATTGCTGAATGTGGCGTTAAACACCAACACACAAACAAACATACATACACACATACATACGTACACACATACATTCTTACATACATACATAACATACATATTACTTTATTATTCCATATTGTACCTCTGTATTACGAACTCCAAAAGAAAAATTAATACAATGCCTTTTTGTTTACACGTCACAAATCGTCTTTCGCTAAGTCGTCTTTTCAATGGACCTTGCGTTGTTTAGAATGACGTTAAATGTTATTCCGACAACCGCGAGACTTTTCCCGCCTCCAAATTTCTCAAAATGCTGATTAACTGTGGAAAATAATTGTTGATTTAAATTTGAACAAGATCGAGACGAAAAAAAATGTCCCTCACAATTAATATTCTAAACTGCTGATTTTAATCGACTAGTTTGTATTATAATCGCCTACGGAAACATGGAACTGCCTGTTTCCTTATTGCATGTAAGTCGTTATATTTACAATAATTATCGTGAAAATTTATCTTAGAAACAATAAAAAGACTGACTTATTACGATAAACAAAGAAAAAACGAATGTTCTTGTCTTTATTTTCAGCATATAAATTTAAATTGTTTTTATTATCTCAACATATTGCGAAGTTTCTTTGTTGAAAACTTTTTAATTAAAATTTGTCTTAGAAAACAATAATACTTATAAGCAATAAGAGCAGGCAGCTCCAAGGTTCTATAAGCACCCGTTAACTTTATGATTAATATAAGAGTAGACGAAATATAAGATTTGTTTGTTTGATGTTGTTGGCTTTCTGTAATCAGATCAGAGGGTAATGACACAAAGGAATACCATTATTTCAATTTATTATTAAGACAATAACTATGTATCACAACAAAGCCTTGCTTAGGTACATATATTTTATATTACAATTAGTCAGATTTGTTATAAATCCAAAGGAAAATATAAATATAAGTTCATTTGTTCTACCGAACAAATGATAGGCTTTCCACTTATTGCAACATGACATTGACCTTGGTTCTATTGAAATTGAATCTTTTCAAAATTAACAAACTGTAGAAAAAAGCATTCGGATATTTTTCGCAATAAAATAAATCTTAAAAAAGACGTTAATTGACATAAATGACCATGACCAGTGACTTTTGGATATTTACATGTTTTATGAATTAAAAACAAAATATTTATTATAATGTATATTTTTTATACATGGAAAAACAGAATTTAAAAAAAAACAAATGAGTTGGCCTTGACATCTTATATTGTGACTTGGACCATGGTGAAGGTCAAAAGGGGCCAATCGAGAAGATCCTATGTCAATATATATTAAAGTTAGGACTATTTATCACAAATAGCAAAAATAAATGACCATGACCTTTGACATTGTGTATGTTTTCAAAGTCAAGCTTAATAATTGTCTATAGTGAAGACCTAATGCCTCTATTATCAATTGTTGATAAGTTATTAATGAAAAATTAATTATCAATAGTTTTAATTGGGAAAACTCCTACAAGATGGAGTCAAATTCTTTCCCTTCAAATTGGAAAATTGTGTGCCTTTATAAGGCCGACATTTTACCCATTATTAGTAATAGCCTATCTTTTACCGTTTCAAAGGAATAGCGATGACAAGACTATGTTAAAATTTAGAACTTGACCTTTGACCTTGTGTCTATTTTCAAGGTCAAAGTCAATGATGACCCATGATAAAAGATTCCTTGTAAATATATGTTATAGTAACTGAGATAAAGTGACATAATGCACTACATAATACATTTCGTTGGTCTAAGGGAAATAACTCTTATAAAATGTCAATTAAAATGACGAGATCTGTATCTTTTATGGTAATGGAGGAGATCTGCACACAACGGAAGGTCAAAAATTTGAATGTAACCTTGACGTGACCTTTTCCAAGAAGGTCAAGGTCATGGATGACCAAAAGTGAGAACCCCAAGTCTCTATCACCTCTGTTATTAAAGTACATGACACCTTTAACTTCGAGCTCCAACACCCAAAAATGAAGCAGCTACATTGATTGCCCTGACTTGGTACAGGAATTTGTAATAAATACAATGCCATAATTTTCTCTTCGTTATATGATACATCTTAGAATTACGATAAATTTCTTTCAAAATAATGATTTCTTTACAGTTTCTAACTGTTTTTGCAGTACATTTTATATACACAATGCAGTATTTTCTCCATCGAGGGATCGCACAATTTTCTTCGTGCGAATGGTATTATCTGCTCAGTGGATATGATTAATTTTGCATATTGAAAATTGTTTTATCCCTGTATCACCAAACGTGTTTTGCAACGAATAACTATATAAATAAATTAAAACATTAGATTAAACTACATGTAATCAGTGTTATTTGTGTATTTTTTCTATTTTGAAAAAAAGATCAACACACAAACTGTAATAAATTAAAACGAAAATTGAAAAATCAGACAAAATGATACAGAACATTTCTTATCGCTGGATTGTTTAATAGCATTCACACATAGGTCAACTACCTAAGAAACGGTTTTCATAACACACTATACATATTGAAAATATTTAAAGAAATAAAATAGCAAATTATGTTACACGATACATGTCATGACATGTACAGCAAACAAAATGATCAATATAAACAGTAACTTCAGGACACCTCTTAACGCAAGTACGTTTTGTCAGCTTTATTAGAGGTTTTTTCCTTCCATTATGAATGTCTTGCTAAAATTATTTCGTGTCAACAGTAAAACACTTCCAAAAATTGTTACAATTAATGCTAGCTTAGACAGTAGTCTTCGGCACTTTGCGGATAAAGCAAACGCCAAAACTTATATAATAACTTGTGTTAAATTAGGCAGACCTTGATGTAATCTTTTGAAAGCTCGACGATGGTTCTTTCTTTATATATGTAGGGCAACAACATGAGAGGATTTGTTTCTTTACCAAATCATTCCGTAGAAAGAGAATAATGGGATTGATTGCAAAAAGAATGAACTGGGTGATCTGATATAGCCATTCGATCAGTACGTAGACAAGTGTATCAGAGTAACAAGTAAGATACATTATCTCTAATGCAATGGCTACAGGGCAGTAAATCATTGCAAACGCAACTACTACAACTGTTGCCACTTTAGACTGTTGACGATGAGACTTGGACTGTAGCTTGTTGGACTTCTGCTTGACAAAAGATATTATTGTCGTCAGTACCAACATAAAAGCGGTTATGGCTATCATTATTATATTACGCCAATCTCTGCTACCCGTATTACGGCAATAAGTCAATCCAAAGTATATCATTATTATTTCTAACAATACGAATGCCATGTATAGGCATGCAATGGCACGGTATACAAATAACCTTGTAACAATGCTATGATACTTAAGGGGTGATATTGTCAAGAAAATTCGAAGTCCAGACAAAAGACATAAATGAATTGGAATCATCATTTTAGTAAACTGCAAACAAAATCCTTTAATCTTACATGCTAGTTCGCCAAGTAAAATTTCAACTTGACAGTCAAGAAAGAAATTGAGATAGACAAAAATTATATTCACAAGAGAGACAGCAGATAAACTCTGTAACGCGACAAAGACTGGGGACTTAAATGACTTATCAAAATGTGTAATGCCCAAAACCAGTAAGTTTCCGATGACGGCAATAAGGCCACAGAAAATAGCAATACAGCATAAAATATACTTTGTGGCCCTACTGAAATAAAGGTGCTTGTAACAGGACATTTGTTCAGATGTACCGTTAAAAGGACTTTGGTCAGTGTCATTTTTACCATCAAAATCTCCATATGATGATGAAATTTCAGAAGCTGTTGCGGATATCATCAACAGTAAAGGAGCAAACGGACACATTCTGTCGCTGCTTATGTTGAACTGAAAAAAAACATTTTTCTGACATGTCTTGTTCTATAAATTAACAACTGTGTTTTTATCTTGTTTTAATATTGAATTATGTATGGCATGCGTTGTTACCTTTTATATAGATCTCGGTACGTGAGGTATTAAAACTATACCTTATTTATCTGATATTTCTTGTTCCCCTGTATAAAGTTTGCTTTTTAAAAAGAACTGTTTTCCAGTGTTTGCAGTGTTTAGATGTATCAAGCGATTCTACAGGTAGGCAATAAGGCGTTTTCTTGTTTACAGGTTGCCAGTTCATGTCAGTTCATTAGTGTTTGGAGATTGCAACGCTTCTTGTGAAAAAAAGACCCTTTTTGTAGATTAAAATTCATCGCCGTTACCAAATACTCCATATCTTTCCAGAGGCAGTCAAAAATATGTTACAGCTTGTTCATTCCTTTGGCCCGTTGATTTATTTTTGTAATGTTGGTTTTGTTCTTTATATAACTAAAATATTGCTCCCTGGAAATTGAGAAAACAGTCAATCAATCAACCAAATTTACTATTATTATTTATTTTATTATTGATTATGTTTATATAAATTCTTCAAACTTTTCACTTGAAAATGTTTTCCTGCAAGTATAACAATTTGTGATTTGCGTGAAAACTGAACAACCATACATTAATACACAAATTAATATTATCAACATTATTACCTTTTCGATAATATTCAAATCTGGTCCACCAATTAATGTGATATTCCTTACATTTCCTACATTCTTCTCAGCAACCATGCTGTCTATCCATATTTTACCACTTTGATCCATAAAACTGCTCAGGTCAGGAATGTCCATCTATTATATTGAAAGTGAATATGATAAAATATAAATTTAAAGCATTTAATAACCAACTTATGGCATATATATTAAATAGTAACTCAACATTCAGAGAGATAATCAACGTGATTTGCTAACGTTATTAGTAACTTTTCAAGAGAACACAAATGTAGCTTGAAATGATTACCTGTATAATAAACTATTGAATGCAATTTAGCAATACACTACCTTCTGGATTCAGTGTTATGAAATGAGGCGCCTGTTTTACCTTACTAGTATGACCATAAAGACTAGTTTCTGTCATTTTATAGTCGTTAACAACTTCAGTATATGAGGACGAAGTGATCATCCATTAGAATACATTTGATTAACCATTATACCCCCACTTTTGTTCCTCTATCTCTATTATCAAAAAGATATCGCAATCTCATGCAATGATATTGTACAAATAATTAAGATTATGGCCTAACTCTTGATGGAGCCATCGCCAAAACAATCAAATTACGTCCAGGGCATTAAACAAAGCGCTTGCCACTATTGTGTCACGTACGCGTTAGACCATCATGAACGTCAGCAATGATCATCTACTTATATGAACAGAGAACATGAGTTTAATACCGCAGTGGGGTAGTAACTCTTTTATCCATTAATGATGATTATTTATAATACTTTGCTAGTCCTAATTAGACCTGCGATTAGCGTTCGATGCATTATGTAACCTGCTTGCAAGATTTTCGAAAGGTTTGTTGTTCCAATTCAATGTTAAAATTTCCCGCCATTTTGAACATATCATTCCAAGGACAATTTCATATAAAAAAACCTTTATTTGATTTCCCGTAGTAAATTTAAATGTTGTCTTTTGATAGCAAAAAATGCAACTCATAAGTAGTTACTCATATTTACGTGTCATAAACTTTCAAGATGTGATTCGAAATATCAGTAATATAACACGACCTATTATTATTTTGGACGAAAGAAAAAAATCTTTTTCTTACCTGCAATTTTTTAACAGATTATTTGTTTGTTTCCTTATTATCCTTATTATCCTTGAAGCCTCCGTTTGTTAATTAAACATTTATCTAAATGTCATTTTTATACGCGTTAGATGTTTAAAAGTCTCACAAGTAACGCCCATATATCCTAACGTTTGATTGGTTGTGTCGAATTGTCTCAAACTCTGCAAATATGTATTTGTCGATAAATATCATACATAAATGAAGAATGCCACGCATCTTGTTTTCACTGGGTACTACACTTTTCTCTAGCAACGCTATGATGCATTTGAACAGTTACTAAAATAGCATTAAACCCCATCCAAACTATCAATAATGTGTTGGTATCTTTTCATTTGTAATTAAATTATGGGACCATAAAGAGCTGCTAAGCGTTCACAGGTTGAGGAGTTGTAAAGTCATAATAAGAAAAGATGGCCGCGCACGCTCAAGACGCATTTTGTAGATTTCGACGATGGTAGTCTCGTTGTAGAATCTCGAAAAGGCTAATTAGTCCGACCCTACCTATATCCCTTACATTTTCAGTGGCATACAGAAATTGGGTCCTTTAGTTTATCTTTGCTGAATTCATGTATAGTTTGCTAACTTGTTCACGTCTTAAATAAGGCTAAAATAGTGCACGCATGAGGTAAAGCAAACAACCAATCAATGAATCAGACAACAAAGCAATAAATAAAAGCGAAAGCAATGTAAATTCTCTATTTTGTGCCATTTAATTATTTTTTAAAGATTTTTATACCCCCGCTTAAAAGCAGAGAGTATACTGTTTCACCTTGTCCGTCCGTTCGTTCGTTTTTTCGTCTGTTCGTTCGTCCTGATATTTTGCATATTGCTTTATTTATCTATTTGCATTTACTTAGCATGCCTGTAACATTTTTTTATGCAAAACCTTTTAACCTTATTTTCTCCAATTTTTACTCATATTAATAGCTTAATTTTTTCATCAATAACAGCATGGAATGGTCTTTTAATTTCTATTTAAAATCTGCCAACTAAAGTAAATTTATAATAAGACTTACAAAACTTATCAATACTATTTAATCAGCTTGTTTAATAACTACCTTAATTTAACATCAAGTATTAACGTTTAATACGGTTGTATCTTTGGTTACATCCACCATATGAAATGGTCTCTTTATTACTTTTTAAAATCTTCCAATTAAAGTGAGATTATAATAATACTTACAAAACTCATCAATACTACTGATTCAGCTAGTTTAATAACTACCTTAATTTAACTTCAAGTATTAAGTTAAATACGGTTGTATCTTAGGTTACATCAACCTAATCCTCTTAATTTTAAAAAGCTTGGCAGAACATATTTATTGACGTGAGATGCATTAAGTGTTAATAGGACTGAAATACCTGACGACAAATTCCTACCAAGGTATTTTGACTATGTGGGCTACTCGAGACAGGTAAAGTAAGCAAAATTCTATACTATTCAACGATATAGATGGCGTATTCTCGTTCTATAACTCATGATTGGGGTTTTAGTTCGTTTGAATGTTTGTATGCAGCTTTCATCAATTTGTTCAGGTAGATCGTTGCGTCTATTTTTATTTGGGAAGGCAGCCGGATTAGCTGTGTCCTCGCTTTGATTTTTTTTATATAACCTATTGATGAATTTTTCTCATTTTTGGAAACTACAAACACTGTTTAATCTTGTTAAATGTAGGTAATTACCCAACACCGATGAAAATGTTAAAACGACAATCCACAAATCAATGTCCGAGAAACAGGCAAACCTCCAGCACCAACAACCAAAAAGAATAATAAATACAGCAATGGTCCTGACTTGGAACAGTCATTTTGGTCTATTTATATAATATTCGATTTTATTTATGTTTTTCCCATTCATTTATATCAGTCCTTGATGCAACGAGTGCGTCTTTTTATGCCGTCTTAATTTTCTGCAAAGTGTATTCTTGCTTACACGAAACAGCTTAAGCGGAGGCATTTAAAGTCATAGTTGAATTAATTTTAGCTATGGAGTTCCATGCGCGTCATTTAACAGTAGCTAAGAGATGCGTAGTTTCTGTATAAAGGATGAATGTATCAATGTTTTGTGTCGTAACTTCCTTTTTCGTTTTTGACTTCCCTCTGATTTGCCCTTGACAGTTTAAAACACAGCGGAAGCCAACTGAAAACCAACTTAGTTTCTCCATGTTTGGCGGTTTTTCATTACCTTTGCAGTTATGAAAATAATATAAAAATAAAGATATTGTCGACGTTTTAACAATTAAAAGTTTTTTGTCATCATACCAATGAAGAAAACCATTTAACATTCGTCATTTAAAATTGTAAAATTGGATCTTTATTCTTAACCATCTATCTTTTTATGGAGTGCACCTGAATAGTAATTGATCATGTTTCTGTGTAGTTGTTTAGTCTTAACGTCAAGGAAATCAAGATAAATTTGCATTATACTTAAATGTATAGCATCATTGTAGATTTGTGTAAGCAACACAGCTAGTACGATTCACTGGAGAGGCATTTAACCAAATGTCAGATTATAAAATATGACATCATTACCTCCAAAAGGTTTTAAAAACATCAAACATGATTTTATTGTCAGTATTGTGTTGATAAAATTAAAGATAATAATGTACAGTCTTGCCTGAAGATAATCTCCGATTCTTTTAACATCGGGTATTAATAAAGTGAAACGATTTTTTATCACACAGATAGTAGGCCGATCAAATCTAACCGTTCACTCTAATCCGTATAAGTCCTTAAAATATTCGAGTAGGCGTGTTTAGTTGGACATGATTAATACTTGTGCCATTGCCAAGTTATTTGTTTTACAAGTTCAGAGAGAGTTCCTATTTGTATTCAATTCATATAGCGCTATCAAGTGTTAAGAGAAGAGCATGCATTTCCTTCAGTGAATATTTAATGTCTCGACAAGACTTGCGTTTTGATGGTTCCAATACATATTTACTCCTTAGATATGGTTTTTATTCAGCAATCTTACAATAGCAGATAAGTCTCGCGTGCTTGAACTCGCATGGAAATATCATAAGTTTGTGACATCGATCAATTTCCAATGATACCATAATCTTTACTTTTTGATTGATTGGATGTCTGCTTTACGTCTAGTGAGCAGTATTTCAGCTATATTCAAGATGAGAACAAGTTAATAAACAATCAACGGAAAATGGGGTTGGGATGGGATACAGGGAACACAATTTATACTGCCACTGGAAAAGTATGGAGATTTGTGTACGGGCAGGGAATGTAGCCCTTCGCATCGGCTACAATGATCGTACTCTTTTTCGAAATCTGTAAAGGGGTCTTTATCGTGCAAGGAACGTGCTATTCTCTGGTCCGCAGCCAGGCTTTCCGAATTATGACAAAACACCACCCAACGAGAGGGTCCAACCTATCCACAACCCGGACACGTGCTAGGCTGCTCTGCGGGTCGAGCACTGGGAACGCTCCCTGTTTTGTAAAACAGAGCAAAGCACTAGTTATAAATTTAAAATGACCAATTGGCCTTTATATGAACAAATATAAAGAGAATGACTTGGAAGCCATTTAAGGTATCTGACCCATAATGGAAGTCACCGTTTAATTTTATTTTAAGACCAAGAAATGCAGCTTTATTTACTCAATATATTACTAATAAATAATACAAAGTAAATATATATTTTTATTTTGAGTCAATGTTAACAGTTTTGATGAAAAAAGTTAGTTGAGTATTTCCGATGTTTGCCGAACATTACCGAGGTCTGCTCCATTGACAAACAATGGACATACGGGACACCAAATATGATCACGTGGTCAATTATGGGTCGGATACCTTATCACCATTTCAAGTAATAATGATACCTTAATTGCAATTGCTGACATTCTAGTCCATCAAGATTTTATAAAAATCGTGAGACTTCAGCAGGCACCGAATCAAAAAACCGTTTTAAAATTTATCAAGCAAAACCAGAGTAAAGAAACAACAGCAATATCATTTGGCTTGTTGACATTTAAAGACAATATTTCTGACAAATTGGTCGAAACATCTGCAATCCGCAGCCGTTAATTCGTCCTGATCAGTCAATAGCCAAATAGAAACAAAACCGAAAATAAAATCTCATGAAAGGATATTTGATTTGCCCACATCTCTCGTTCATCTTAGTAATAAATTTTAATTATAACTAATAATCTCTGTCACTTTCCTATATAAAATGACGAGGGTACAAATGGACGAGAGACGGAAAAAACAAAGGACATAAAGCGCAATTAAATAATCTTGACCATAATTTAAAAATAAAGATAGGATAGCTGACTTATAGATGATAATAAATTATGAACTTAAAATTAGAGATAACTAATTTTTATCGGTAATTTGTACATGTTCTCTTTAATATGTACTCACCGAATTTATCGGGTCAATATAGACTAACAATGATAACGTCATAGTAACTAACAGAATGCTAAAAACGAAGCAAGATCAAATGAAACACTATTTAAACCAGCTTCTCCCACAAAGAAAACGAGTTCGTTTTAATATTCTGAACAATACTTCAAACTGCACAAATATCAAGTTCAACGACGTGAACATGTGACAAATCCTGAATTCCTGTTCATGCACCTAAAGAACTTGCGAATAACATTGCTATTTTTGGATTAAATCCGACAGTCCACAAAATTGTAATACGATTATTACGGCAGTAAAATTCGGCCTTCACAGGCCAACGACTCATCGCATATGCATTGCAATTACAATATGAATGTCTAAAGAAATGATGTGTAAATCGTATCTTTCCTGGCCATTTGCAAGTATTGAATATTAAAAATAACACAGCACCAAGCAGATACCAGAAATGATAACGATATAAAATACAAAATATAGCAAACGATCTAAAGTGAAAGTGACACAGGTAAGAAACGTTGGCAACATAAATTTGAAATAGTACCTATCTCCAAAGAGCAAAATAATAAAAACACAATTTGACACCCATATTATATTAAAGTGTAAAATGAAAGATTCTCATTCACCAACTATTACATGAACGATAAAAAATGACTTACCTTACAGAAGATCAATGAAGAAATTCCATTCATTACACCACATTCCGGTTGAATGACGTTGACGCTAAATAACGTGGCACACCATTTTTCACAGATAACTTCGAAAAACAGTAGTTCCTTAAAAAGATATGGCCTAAATTGCTCTTTTTGAAAATAACCGATAAAAAAATATACATGTAGGATATTTTGTTTGTGATACAGACTATCACGACCAGTATCAGGTGAGCCCATAGGGCGAATATGACACGTTAAGTCATGATCAAGTCTGTATCACAAACAAAATGTCCTATATTCCATATAGAACATGTTTGCACATTCGATGTATGAGTTCGATTTATAAAAACATGAATTTGTAATAATATTGCATAGTAATCCGGTTACAACTGGTTCAATATTGTAAACTTTCAAAAAACGCTACGATCAATGTCAATGATAGTTTTCATCATTGTTATTACGACATAATAAGCCCTATATTATGAATTTGTAATTATGACCTCGCCGAACTGACTGAAGAGGAATTATGCACTGAATTGCAATCTCAGGAGAATAGGACCACGGCTTCCTCAGCCTGCTGTAAGTCTGCTAACAGAGGCAACACTTGCCGTGTGGTGCGACCCGTGTCCATTACAGGACGGGATTTCAATGGGCCTGGTAAACGGTCACGATAACTTACTGAGCCCTTACTTTTTCTTGACGGGAAATCGAGTTATCCCTGACTTCGATGAATCGGCATGTCACGTCTTGCCCTTTGTGAATCTTTATCATTCTCGCTACTCAATTTAATGATTTTCCTTGAAACTGTTCCACGAAATGTGTTTGCCATTTATTAGACAGCTTTCTTACAGAATTTGCAAAGAAGGCGGTTGATGAAGGGCAAAGCTTCCTCGGCTTAATAGAGGTGACATGTTTGCCGTGTGTTGCAACCCGTGATGATGAAGGAAGGGATTCTGGTGGTTGAGAGATCACTCTTTGCTGCATCCATTAGTGCGGGTCAGCGGGGTTTGATTTTCAAAACACTACTTTGGCCCTAACTTCAACTAGACGGGAGACCGGATGGACCCGGTTCGGTCAATCGGCTCGTCACGCCGAGCCCTTAACAAGCCTGTCTTCATTCTTCTTACCACTTTGTCATTTCTTGTGTATCATTGTATTAAAGTTCCATTGCAGGCTGTTAAGAAGGCGGTGACTCATGGGTCAATCAAGTAGATAGAGTTGTGAACGGTTGTTTCGCCAGTTAACTCTGGCACGAAGATTGCATTCGCAGAGAAATTCATCGATTTAAGTATATAACCCTTAGAACACCTGACGTTTTCTGCTGGTAATCCGCAGAGGCCAAGCATCGCCCCTGTTGGCACTCCGTGGCGGGTGGGTAAAAAGGGTGGTGAACTACATTCTGTTATCATGGCTTCAAAAATATTTACTCACAAAGGTTCCAAAAACAGAAAAAATGACATTTCGCTTGAAGAAATAGTTGCTGATGATCACTTCTCAAGATTTATTGTCTTGACTAGTAAAGCTTCCAACAAACTTCTTTCAAAACTTTCCCCATTTGTCATCGAAAAAAACCATTAAAGGCTGTACAGGAGATGTTAAAAACGTCACATAAATGAAATCTGGTTCACTACTAATTGAAGTTTCGAAAAAACGACTTCAATTTAATAAAATTCACGAATTAGAATTACCTTGCATTCCTCACAGAACATACAATTTTTGTCAAGGGATCATCCATTACAGAGACGAGGATCTCTCTGAGCTAACTGACGATTAAATATGTGAAACTAAAACCTCAGTGTGTAACAAAAGTCAAAGATTCGTTGCCAAAAGACAAGGAATTGAGGTAAAACTGAATACATTTCTACTAATCTTTAATACACCATCTGTCCCTCAGTCAATCAATATTGGATTATACAGTGTTAAAGTCAGCGCATATATTCCAAATCCTGTGCGCTGTGCAATGCTTTAAGTGTCAGAAGTTGGGTCATGGCAAGAGACAATGTAGAGGCTCCTTGGTATGCTTTAAATGTGCAGAGGTAGGACATGATGGCTTTACCTGCACAAATAATCCAAATAGTGCCAATTGTCCACATGTCCTGCTCAAAAGACTGTCATCATTTTAAAAAAGAAAAGGACATACAAAAATTGAAACGGAAAAAACATCACCTACCCTGAGGCTCGTCGTCTGCTTTGTTCAGTGAACAATTTTTTGTCTTCTGCAATGTCATATACCAGTGTGACGAAACGCGTTTATGCTAAATCTGAAACGCAAATCATGGACTATAGGACAAAAAGACCCTTCAAGACTACCGATTGAAGCCACTGACAAAATCATTACATCATCTCGAAAATTTTCTAAAACTTCTACGTCTTCGCCATCTGCTAAGTCTTCAACAACCTCTCAATCCTCAACTAATTTTTCAAGCAGCCCCAAAAAATCAAATATTAAGTCCAATTCAAATACAAACTCTATAAACTTCAATTCAAATTCTAATAAAAACTCAAATCAAAAAGGAGATCGTACTACAAAACTGCTTCGGGATCCCATTAAGGTCCACATCAGGTTTAGTAGTGTAGATAATCTAGACGTTACTATCTGGGTGATCCCATAGATACACTACCCCCAGATACTGGATATAAAAGAAGATCACCCAGCAGAAACCGGCGGAATAGCCCCCAAAAAACTGTTAAATATTTCCATATTCGCAGACCATAATGGGTACAATAATGCAATGACACTGTTGAGGTCTTAGGATTAATTTTCTTGAAATAACATTATTAGTTCAAGTCTTTCTTCCTGTTGCATTTTGTCTCCAAGAATCCCACCTAAAACGAAGTGATATCATATCTTTATAAAAACTGACGGCTCTACCATTCTTGTAAAAGATAAAGTTTTACATAGCCCTATAGATCGCAAAACTGATCTTCATGCGGTTTCTGTAAGAATATCTTTAGATGAAACGATTACTTTGTGTTCTGTGTATATACCTCCGAATTCTTCATTCAACTTAAATCAGTTTAAACATCTAACAGCTTTTGGCCCTTTAAATATTATTTTGGGACTTCAACGGATACAACCCTCTATGGGGCAGTAACACAATAAACGACAAAGGTAGGATTATTGAAGGCTTAATTAATCAGGAAGATCTGTGCATTTTTAATGATGGAACCAATACATATTTACATCCTGGGAATGGATCATATTCGGCTATTGATCTTACACTAGCAGTACCTTCTCTCTTGTCCGATTTCTCATACAAAGTCCATGACGATCTCTGTGGAAGTGACGCCTTAATAAACACCCAACTTAAAATAATCTTTACCAATTCCGAATTTTTCGAGCGAAAGCTCGAAGGTAACGAAACAAAGACGACACACCTCTTGGCGTAACTTTGTTTCTGAACTAAATAACCATACCCCTACGAATAAATTTGGAACATGATTAGTAAATTAAAGGTAAAAACAGTAAAGCAAATGACCATCATTTAAAGGATGGACAACAGTTGTTTACATCAGAGTCAAATATATCAAATATTTATATATAAACAAATTGGCTGAAACATTTGCAAAACACTCTTCTGCTGAAAATTATCATCCAAATTTTCATCGGATCAAAATTCAAAACTTATTTCCTGTCAAAAAATTTAGAAGATTATAATAAACCTTTATCTTTGGAATAAAACTTCGTTTGGAAAATTCTGGTGTAAATGTAGATGAAATTTCCAGTATTGAAATTCCGAAAAATCCATCTTGGTTAAATCCGAAACCTACATTTATTTATGACCTTAGAAGATCTAAAAAGTCCCACACCAACCTTCTATTATAACAACAACATTTTGCAGAGATAAAACAATACTATCCTGACCATAGTGCAATTTATACAGACGAATCTATGGACGTTGACAAAGTTGCATCAGCCGCTGTCTTTGGAGAGCGCACTGAGACTTACCGACTCTCTGCATCTTCTGTATTTTGTGCATAAGCTCAAGCCATTCTTCTAGCACTGAAAATTGTCGATAAGGTCAGATAAAAGTAAATTTATCATCTGTTCAGACTATTGGCCTGTCTTATTTATATTGAAAATTCGACACCAAAGAAACCCATTTATTCTTAAAATACTTGAAACTTATACATGTCTTGTTACTGTTGATAAAGAAGTTGTGTTTTTCCAGATTGCCAGTCATGTGGGAATTCATGGAAACACTGTCGTTGACTAGGACGCCAAGACGGCGTTAAGTGATAACATTATTTTGTGTTTAGCTCCTATTGATAATTTTAAACCATACATTTTAACTATATCTCTTTTTTGTGGCAGAGTGGCTGGGATCTAAAAGATAATAATAAACTTCAAGAGATCCAGCCACAACTGCGCAAAGGTAATTGTATTGTTACAGAGGTCGTCGAAGAGACCAAGTTGATTTTATCAGGTGTCGTCTTGGACGACGCATAGTTATATTTTAAATAACGAGGTACGACCCGAATGTGTCCCATGCAACACTACATACGACATTAAGCATGTCTGTGTGGATGAGGCGCACATTCCGGAATATTTCCTTAGTATAAAATCGTGTTTTAATTTATTTAAAACTGTCGCAGGTGACAAAATTTTAAGTTTTTAAAAGAAATTATTTTTGATTGTGTAAAATTTAATGTATCTGATCATTGTGATGTTTCTTACTTTTAATTTTTAATTACCTTTTTAATCTGTATATACTCTCATATTATTGTATGAGATCACGTGTTAACCCTAAGAATTGGATGTTTTAATACTGAAATTATAATAAATTTCTCTTCCTAGATATAGCTGAAATATTGGTTGCTTTACGTAAAACAACAATCAATAAATCAATCAGTCGAAGAACAGGTGCTATACTGATTTACCTCTCCGTCCGTCCTTCCGTCCGCAACATAACTGTCGTAACAGTTTTCGCACCAACCACTTTGTTCCTGTATATTCCAAAACAACATCAGTTATATTATTACCCGGTTCGAGAAAATTATAACAAGTTATATAACTTTATTTATATAATAATTAAAATTATAGTTGTTTTGGCATTTGATTTAAACTAATCCCTATATGATGACATAAGCCATTTCTAATTACTAAATCTGGTTAGCTTGTGTAATTTTTCAAATAATCGTATTTCAAAGTCGGGGTAAATTGATCTCGAAATTGAAAAAAAAATCATCATGTGTTTTCCGTCCTAATCGTGTTAAATAAAATTGATTAACCTGCAAAGGTTTCACGTTCAGGTACAAAACTGTCAGTTGTATTTTATTTCTAATAATTATACTTATAATTATATGAATCGATATCTAAATTTTCAATTAAATACTTTTTCAAAACAAAATCTTGCTGTTGTAAGTTAATGAATAAAGAAATGTTCAAAATTTTGTCTACAAGAACTTTTATTAATACAAGAGACAGTTAAAAACATTGAAGCGTATTTGGAATCCTGTATTGTTAGCTGGTGATAAGACGGGTTATATAGTCTTTGAAAAAGCAGGTCAGAATAACAAATTGTAAACAGTATTTTTTTTATCAATTTTTCACTGGAAAGATCACGCCTACTGTATCTTTCTATTTCACAAGGCGCTTTGCTTTTAGAAAATATTTTCAATATGGCGGCCTTATAAAGGAACTTTTGCCGCCTTTAATCCACTCTAACACTTGAAGACAAATGCCACGAGCCTTGATAAATACTTCGTTTTAGATTTCGAAAAAGAGTAGACTTATTGTAGTCTCTAGAAAAGACTTGTTCTTGTCCTAAATATAGCTGAAATACTGCTCGCTGGACGTAAAGTAAAACCCAAATCTAATCAATCGATTAAAATAGATTCACGTGTGTATAATTATGTGCTCAGATATTTTCATACTGACAAGTCAGGGTTTCTGTGTCAACATGTGTCAAAGAAACCTTGATTGATTGATTGATTAATGGTGTTTAACGCCCGAGCAGCAAGTAAAGAAACCTTGAAAACCTGGCAGTAGAATACGCAAATGTCATTCTTACTGATAAGAAAACGTAAAACTAATAAATAACACAGTAATAATAAACTATTAACACTATTGTACAAAAATACACTGATTTTCACGCGGACTATGCAACACTACCTATTTTCGTATTTACAATCGACATCGGGATATCCCCTAACCAAGTCGTGTATAATAGCCAGCTTTTGATCGGCTACATGAACGTTTGATGTAGCCAATAAAAAAAGTGACTTCTAGCCCAGGAATTTGCTAGCTAAGTTCTTCAGAGTTTTGTGGAGACAGAAACCATGACTTGTGAGAATGAGATATTTGTATATCCATAACCTATATTTCCTCGCCACATAAGCTGTTAACTAAATTTAAATTTTCTCACGCTTACTCGTGGCAAATTATTAAAAATTACACGCATTTAAATAATTTATTAATTATTTATTAAATAATATTTAGATATAAAATTCAATAAACAACACTGAATGGTGGACTGGGTAATGCAAATGATCCCCAGATATGTACAGACTTTCATCACATCCCTAGGTGACAAATGGGTACTAAGCCCTTTCTTCTACAGACAGTCTGACCGTGGAGCTCCTCATGCATGGTTGTATGAAGAAAGAAAATAGCAAAGAAAACCGACCGAACAACAAAAGCCAAAAGCCAAGGGACAGTTACAAATCCGGATATAGACAAACAAGACAAAAACCAAAAAACATAAAACACAGAGAGTAACCCAAACCCAATACAAACTATGGGTTCACTCAGGTGCTCTGGACGAGTAAGAAGTGCCTGCCTTTATTAGACACCCATCGAGTTGCTCATTGTCTTGTCTGGGGAAAAGTCAAATCCAGGAATAGGAAACACTACATATGACTCATCGAATATGTCAGATCGTATTTATGCCATAAAATCAATCAACAGTTAATCGTGATCTTAATTTGACGTCTTCTGTAATCTAAACAAACACTTACTGTTTGTTAAAATTACAGATCAAAACGTAAAAGAATGACCTACGCAGTTATTAATATCAGATGTAGCATAATACTGTTTAATGTGTGCCCTACTCTAATATTACTTTTATGTTAATTACATGTATGTGATTCGTTGAAATGAAGATGCTGTTTGTTTGATGTTGGTCTCATTCTGTATTTAGATTTTAGATAAATGACAATTTCAGTTTATACACTTCGCCTTAAGTTAGGCAACTCCATTTCATTTTCTAAGGATTCATTTAAGATTTTATATATTTTAGTATTTTTAAAGAAATGGCAAATTATTGAACATTAATGACAAATGAAACATACAAGCAACATGTTTACAGTCGCTTTATTTATTGTTTGATGACAAAATGTTCAAAGCAAAAAAATCAAAAACAGTGCAAAGATAACTTTCATTGGTCAAAAAATAAGTTTAATTGCATACTTCAATTTCATGAACCCCTTTGTGGGACCCGGAGCACAGGAGAATAAGCCTACGGCTTCCTCAGTCTGCAATAAGAGTCTGCTAACAGAGGCAATACTTGCCGTGTGTTGCGACCCGTGTCGATTACAGGACGGGATTTCAGTAGGCCGGGTAAACGATCCAGATAACTTACTGAACCCTTACTTTTTCTAGACGGGAAATCGAGTTAGCCCTGACTTCGCTGAATCGGCACGTCGCATCTTGAATTTTGGGAATCCTTATCATTTAAGCTACTCTATTACATTATTTTCCTACAAAATGTTCTACCATTTGATCTAAAGCTTCCTTACAGGATTTGCAAAAAAGGCGGTGGCTGAAGGGCAAAGCTTCCTTATCTTTATACAGGCGACATGTTTGCCGTGTGTTGCAACCCGTGATGCGGAGGAAGGGATCCTGGTGGTTGAGAGATTCTCTGCTGCATCTATTAGTGCGGGTCAGCGGGTTTCGATTTTCAAAACACCACTTTGGCCCTAACTTCAACTAGATGGGAAACCGGATGGATCCGGTTCGGTTAATCGGCTGGTAACGCCGAGCCTCTAACAAGCTTGTCTTCATTCTTCTGTTCCCTTGATTATATCTTGTGTATCTTAATAGCAAAGTAGTTCAGTTACAAGCTGTTAGGAAAGCGGTGGCTAATGCGTCAATTGAGTAGATAGAATTTCGAACAGTTTTTCGCCAGTTAAGTATGGCACGTAGCTTGCGTTCCTTGGGGAAATTCATCTATTTGAATATACCTTCTTTGGAACACCTGATGCTTTCTGCTGTGATCGCAGACACAAAGGATCGAACCTGTTTGTACTCCGAGGAGGGTGGGTGACAAGGGTGGTGAAACACATTCTTTGCATCATGGCTTTCGATGCACCATTAATTCAAATAAGTTCAAAAAAAAGAAAAAAATTACATTTCGCTTGAAGACATAGTTGATGATGAACACTGGACAAGATTTATTGTATTAACGAGTAAGGATTCTAACAAACCTTTATGTAACGTTTCTACCTTTATCATTGAAAAAACCATCAAGGGTTGTGCAGGGGACGTTAAGAACGTCACTAAAATGAAATCTGGCTCTCTACTTCTTGAAGTTTCTAAAAAACAGCAATTCTTAAATTTATTACAACTACATAAAATTTTAGATTTGAAAACTACATCAACACCTCACAGAACATTAAATTCCTGTCAGAGTATTATTCATTACAGGGATTATGATCTCGCTGAACTGAAAGATGAAGAAATTTGTCTTAAACTGAAACCTCAGGGTGTTACAAAAGTCAAAAGATTTATTCCAAAAAGACAAAATCAACAAATTAAAATTAATACCTTTCTTTTTAATTTCAATACTCCATCCGTCTCTATTTTTCAATACTCCGTCTGTCCCTAAATCAATCAAGATTGGACTGTACAATATTAAAGTCATACATTCCAAAATCATGTGTGCTGCTTTAAATGTCAGAAATTTGGCCACGAAAAAGGACAATGAAGAGGTTCCTTGGTATGCTTTAAATGTGCAGAGCTAGTACATGAGGGCTTTACCTGCACAAATAAACCTAAGTGTGCCAATTGTGGTGAAGCCCACATTTCCTTATCCAAGGATTGTGCCTACTTCAAAAAAGAAAAAGAAATTAAAAGATTAAAAACCGTAAAAATCTCACATACTCTGAGGCACGTCGCCTTTTAAATTCAAACAATCTCTCGTCTCCTGCATCACCGTCATACGTTAATTTGGCCAAACACGTTCTCACTACAGTTGAAACGCAGACAAATATCACCTGGCCTATTGACAAACAAGAACCTTTCAAATTATCAGTTCAACAAAAACAGAAAACAGGCGATCCCATGGATACACTACCCCCAGATAATGGATCTAAAAGTAGATCCCCCAGCAGAGACCGGCGGAATAGCCCCCAAAAAACTGTCAACTATTCCCCTATTCGCAGACCATCATGGATACAATAATACAGTGGAATTGTCGAGGTCTTAAGATTAATTTTCTTGAAATTACATTATTAGTTCAAGCCTTTCTTCCTGTTGCATTTTGCCTCCGAGAATTCCACCTAAAACAAATTGATAACATATCTTTAAAAAAACTACTCTATATACATAATATATGAAGACGAGAATGGTATAGAATGATAGAGCTCCTGGCGGCTATACCATTCTTGTAAAATATCAAGTTTTATATTGCCCTGTAGATCTTAACACCGATCTTCAGGCGGTTGCAGTAAGGATATCTTTAGATAAAACGATTACTTTATGTTCTGTGTTTATCCTTCTGAATTCTTCATTTAATTTAAATCAGTTGTAATATCTTACTGATCATCTTCAGGCCCCATAAATATTAATTGGGGACTTCAACGGACACAACCCCTTGTGGGGCAGTAACACAATTAACGATAAAGGTAAAATTATTGAAAGCTTAATGAATCAGGAAGATCTGTACATCTTTAATGATGGAACTAATACATATTTACATCCTGGGAATGGATCATATTCAGCTATTGATCTTACAATAGCAGATTCTTCTCTATTGCCCGATTTCTCATGGAAAGTCCATGACGATTCACACTTTCTCGTTATGTTGGAATCTTTACACTCTTCCAACACAGAACGAGGCGCTCTGTATAAATTTAACAAAGCTATTTGGCCTCTTTTTGAACAACCTTGTATAGAGCGACTTAACTCGGATACTTTTGAAGCTATTTCTGATCCAATTTTAAAATTCAATGAAACACTTATTTCAATTGCTGATGAAACAATTCCTAAGACCTCGACAAATCCAAAACATCCTAGTAAACAGTGGTTCGATGACAGTTGTTAGGACACTATTAAAGACCGGAAAGTCCGAACGACGCTTAAATAAACACCCATTGGCAACTCAAAATAATCTTAACCAATTCCGAATTTTTCGGTCGAAAGCTCGCAGGTAACGAAACAAAGACGCACCTCTTGGCGTAACTTTTTTTCTAAATTAAATAACCATACCCCTATGAATAAAATTTGGAACATGATTCGTAAAATTAAAGGTAAAAACAGTAAAGCAAATGTCCATCATTTGAAGGATGGACAAAACTTTTTAACATCAAAGTCGGATATATCTAACAAATTGGCCGAAACATTTGCAAAACACTCGTCCGCTGAAAATTATCATCCCGATTTTCAGCGTATCAAAACTCAAAAAGAAAAAGAAAAAATTTCCAGTCAAAAAATCTAGAAGATTACAATACACCTTTTTCTTTGGAAGAGCTAAAAACCTCTTTGAACAAATCTCACGATACAGCATGTGGTCCAGATGACATCCATTATCAACTTCGCAAACATCTGCCACAATCTTCTCTCCAATGTATTCTGAATCTTCTTAACAACATTTGGGAAACGGGTGCCTTACCATCTATTTGGAAAATGACCACTGTTGTGCCTATTCCAAAAACAGGAAAAGATCACTCGGAAGCGTCAAACTATCGGCCTATAGCCCTCACAAACTGTCTTTGTAAAACCATGGAAAGGATGATCGCCTTGTCTGGTTTTTAGAATCGAACAATCTACTGTCTAATAATCAATGTGGATTTAGACAAGGGCGAAGTACCCTAGATCATCTGGTGCGTTTTGAAATATACATTAGAAACGGATTTGCCAAAAATGAACATGTTGTTTCGATCTTTTTCGATCTAGAAAAAGCTTACGACACAACATGGAAATATGGCATTTTAAAAGATCTTTTTGATATGGGATTGAAAGGTAGACTTCCTACCTTCATTTCTAATGTTTTGTCTGATAGAGAATTTAAAGTTCGTGTAAATTTAACTCTGTCTGACCCTTTTGAACCAGAAATGGGTGTTCCTCAAGGTAGCATCCTTTCTGTTACTTTATTCAGTATTAAAATTAATAGTCTTGCTCAAGTCTTGAAAGATAACATTGATGGTTCTTTGTATGTTGACGATTTTCTTATTTGTCATCGAGGAAAAAACATGAATAATATTGAAAGTCAACTACAGTTATGTTTACATAGAATAGAAAAAATGGGAAGTTGAGAATGGTTTTAAATTCTCCACTGCAAAAACTGTTGGCATGCATTTTTGTAACAAAAGGAAAATGCCTCCAGATCCCGAACTTACATTATATAACAATCCGATAAAAATTTTGAAAGAAACTACTTTTCTTGGTTTAATATTCGATTCAAGTGTATTTGTTCTCACTGTGAAAAAGGAAATAAATTCTCAGCAGTTCACCTTTCTTCCCATATCAAAATGTTAAAAAATAAATGCCTAATGGCATTAGATATTTTAAAAGTCGTAGCCAGCACAGACTGGGCTACTGAGTGCGACGTTTTACTTAATCTACATAGATCGCTGGTTCGATCTTAATTGGATTATGGTTGTTTCATTTATGGTTCTGCTCGCAAGTCATCTGTCAATATCCTTGATACGGTTCATCATCAAGGATTGCGACTATGCCTTGGAGCCTTCCGAACCACACTTATAGACAGCTTATTTGTAAAAGCAGGCGAACTTTCTTTGGATCAAAGAAGAATAAAGCTTGCTTTGCATTATGCAACCAAATTAAAGGCATATCCTTGCACCCCCCGCCCATGACAGTGTTTTGAAACCTCTTTACCAAAACATTTTCGAAAAATTCACCTTGGCTAAACCCCAAACCGGTATTTATTTCTGATTTACGAAAACATAAAAAGTCGAAACAAACCCCTTAATTATACAACATTTTTTAGAAATTAAATCTTGTTACCCTGACTACAGTACTATTTATACAGATGGGTCAAAAGATGACGATAAAGTTGCCTCGGCCGCTGTCTTCGGAGAGCGTGCTGAGACTCGTCGTCTCCCGTCTGCATCATCCGTATTTACTGCTGAGGAGCAAGCTATTCTTTTTGCCATGAAAATAGTAGCTTCGTCAGACGAGTGCAAATTTATTATCTGCTCCGATTCTCTCTCCTGTCTTCTTGCTATTCAAAATTTCAAAATTAAATTGAAATTTACAAATCTCTAATAGCTGTGGGAAAAGAGGTTGTTTTCTGGATCCAAGTCACGTGGGAATCCAGGGGAACGCAGTCGTTGATCAGGAGGCAAAGAATGCCCTGTGGTTGGGATCTCAAGTTCATAATTAACTTTATGAGATCCAGCCACTAATGCACATAAATAATTTTAAATGTTTTAGAGGTCGCAGAGACCGTGTTGTTTTAACAAGATGTCGTCTTGGTCATACCAGAAAGACACATAGTTATATTTTAAGCAATAGGCCACGACCCGAGTGAGTGTCATGCAACACTCCATACACCATTAAGCATGTCTTTATGGACTGTGGGGACCTGGCCCACAGTCGGGAACGTTTCTATAGTGTAGTTACGTATTTTAATTTATATAAAACTGTCGCAGGCGACACAATTTTAAAGTTTTTAAAAGAAATTAATTTATATCATAAAATTTAATTTTACTACTAAGTGTGGTGCTTCATATCTTATATTGTTTTAAATACCATTTTTATCTGTATATATTCTCATATTATTGTATGAGATTACGTTTCAGTATAAATTTAGGCATGACATACTAATTAAAAACTACAATTTTCACGTCCTGAATATAGCTGAAATATTGCTTGCTGGACGCTAAACAACAATCAATCAATCAATTTCGTGAACTTAAAGTAAACACATCATCACTGATCAACTTTCGGGAACGAAAAGTCACTTTGAAATATGTTAAACGCAATAATACTCAGTAACCGTGTAACCACCACGCTTCCGGTACAGTTCATTAACTCTACTCCTCATGCATTTGACTAAACGACTAAGTGTAGCATGTGGTAAATTCTGCCATTCATATTGAATGACAACACGTAGTTCTTGGACATATTGACAAACGGGTGCTCTGTTATTGATTTTACGACCAATGATATCCCACAAATGTTCAATTGGATTTTTATCGGGAGACATGTATGGCCATTGAAGATACTCAATAGCTTCCCTTTCGATAACATCACGTACAATTGCAGCTTGGTGAGATCTTGTGTTGTCATCCATAATGAAAGGCCTGTTACCAAGTTTATGATTGTCAAAATGTGGCATAATAATAGCGTTAATGACGTCATTTCAATATTTCTGCCCTGTCATTGTTACATCAACCACATACAGATTCAGTTTACAGTCGTATGAAAAGCCACACTCACACCGTAACACCACCACCGCCAAACGCTGTAGTGCGTAGGATGTTGTTCTGTTTGTAAGCAGTGCCTCGTTGTCTCCAAACGCGCATGCCCCCATTAATATGACGAAGGAATCTGCTTTCGTCGGTCCAGTGTACTCGTCGCCAGCTTCGAATATTCCAACGGCGGTGATATCGCGTCCACTGTAAACGTGCTTGGCGATGTCTCTGTGTCAACAGTGGATGTTTCAAGCGACGACGAACTCTCAACCTGCATTGTTTAGGCGCCTTTTTACTGTTCGAACGGCGACTCTGGTTGCAATATTCCAATCGTCACGAAGATATCTTGCAGTGGCCAACGGTTGGCGAGTGTTTTATTTTCCTTTACAGATGTTTTCTATGATTGACCTGACCTAGGACGTTCCTGGATTGTTATATCATCTCGATGACGTTTCAGTACCTGGGATACAATACTAAAGTGAATGCCAAAGTGTTGTGCTATCTGACGCAAGCTGTCCACAATTACGCATTCCAACGATCTTCCACTTTACTTAATTTCCGTCTAGGCATTGTAAAAATGGAAAGATGAAGTCGAAAAAGACCAGGAGATGAACACTAAATCGTAAAGAAAAACAAGGCTTTTAGGCATGTTCGACTACCGTGCTCGAATGATGGCTTTATTACATAAATAACACAAAGTTAATATTTATTCAGATTTTTGAAATTATAAAAAAATTGTAGTGTTGCTTAACTTATGGTGTATAATATAAAAAAGTAATTAGGTATCTCGAAAAGTAGTGCTTAGATGCAAGTATTTTTAGACAGACGTGTTATAATTCGTGGAAGAAAAACTTACAATTATTTGACTGGTGTTTAAATTACAGAAATAAAAAGAAACAATAGCAGAATAGTTCTTCGTTAAATTTTCAAATTACATTAAATTCTTTTTTCAGAACAGTAACTCCTCTACAATTTTAGACAGTTTTTTGACGTGCATTTCATATAATTGTTTAAAGATCAACTACACAAAATACTTTTTTGCTGTGCAAAATGTACAATCTCGCAGCAGATATAATTAAGTTTACACAACTAAAATGCTGTTAGATAGAGAAGTTTATACTTATAAATTAATTCAAACATTAAAATAAACTTAACAATTTAATTTGTGAATTTTATAGTTCAAAAAATCACTTAAAGTACTAATACTTTTTTATGAAAACTTAGCTATTTCTTATAGTTAAATTAGTTCAAATATTTTTAAAACATATTCATGACCTAATATACTTAATTCATTATCTGAAAGTACATGTAGAAGTTTCTTAATTTTGGAATATTGTTTCATTTCTGTGGAAGGTAGGGATTTTCACAGATTACTCCAATTTGTATCAATAAAATTAGATGCTATAATATTTAAAGAATTTCTGAAAAAGCATAAAACCACATACAAACTATCAGTATTGTGTTCGTATCTTTCATTTTAAGTATTATTTTAATCAACTAATCAGTTGTGTATTTAATATTGCTGCATTTAATAAGAATCAATCGGTCCGTCAACTGCATTTCGTTTAAAAGTGGACAAAACCAAGTCGCCGAACAAAACATTTTAGTACATTGATACAGTTGACTATACTGAGCATTTTTTCTGTTGATGGATGCAAAAGCAATTTTTGTCTAGGCGGCAAATTTCCCACATCCCCACCACAAAAAAGTCAACTAAGGCCAATTTAAACAAAATTTTAAATGTTGGAATATTTTAATACACAAATACACAAAGATAGAATGTTATGCCAATTCGATAATTAGTGTGCGCTGAAGGTATGTTTTGTGTCGTGCCTGTAATGCGACCAACACTTGTTAATATATTATGTCCCCAAACGAAGTATGGTGGTACCTCATGTTTTTGTCCGGTTTCTTCTGCTTATCATTTTGGTCCTTTTTTCTTTTCGTTAATTCTTGTCTTATTGTTTTCTTTGAAATGCGATGTCTGATCGACGTAAAACTTTGAGAGTATGTTTGGGCTGACCTGAAATTGTGCAATCAACTTTTTAAAATTTTCTCGTTTGAAAGACATGTGTGTTAATCCTAAATAAGGACAAGGTTCTGATAAAGTTTATTTATATATATTAATTATTTGTTATATGTTTTTGCGTTTTTAAGGCTTTCACTTGCCGTGTGGAAATCCTAATTGTTATTATTCTGTTCTTATTTTTTTCTTTATCATTATAAATTTTGTTTCATGACATGTCGCAAAGACATTTTGTATCATGGATGTCAAGCAGTTAACCCTGGCACACCAAACACTTTTTTACGGAGTTATTTCCCCTGTCATAAAAAAGCTTGTGTGCAGATAAAATATGAAACTGTAAAAGATTTTGCAATAAAAGTTGTTTCAAAATGGTCAGCTGTTAATTGCGACAATTTGTTATATCGGATATTGATGACTTAATACAAGAGTTATTTCCCATTATTTACTGCAAGTAAATTTTGTACCATTGTAACTCATGAACCAGAGTTGATAGAGACTTTAGGTTTCACATTTGGTAATCATTGACCTTGAGCTACAGATATAAACCTTTTACCAAAATGTGATCATATTAAGGTCTTGAAAGGTCACTATTAATGATTAATAGTGTAAATAGCGTTATCTCAGTAACTATAACATATGTTGACCCCGGATCTTCTGTATTGTTGATTGTTGACCTTCAGCAAGATCAAGGTCACAAGTTAAGAGGTCAAGGTCAAGTTATGTGTGTTAAATTTTGCATTTTTTATCTATATGAAGTGGTTATTTTGTATTTATGTATTTACTTGGATAAATATATGCACAAATCAAAAGGTCAAGGTCAATTTAGTCCTTGAATGTCCTAATTCATTACCTTTTATATTCCTAAAGATATATGAATGATTTTTTATTTGATCTATTTATATTGCGAAATGGAATTAATTTAAACACAACATGGGTTGAGATTAAGGTCCTATAATTTGACCTTTTCTATTTTAACAGTTATTTAAATAGTGTAAATAGTGTTTCATTTAAATTTGTGAGTTTCATTAAAGTACGAATAATGTTTTTTATGGTCAAATTTAAAGGTCTTCTAATTCTGGTATATGTAGGTTATTTTAAATTCCCTTAAGTTGAAAAGGCTTTCAACTTAAGGGAGTAAAAATTTCGAGAGAACGATTGAACTTATATTTATTCTTCTGTTTATGATTTTTTCCCAGACTTTTTTCCACCATGTTTTCTTTCCCATTATTAATTTTGTTTCGCAACATGTCGTAAAGAAAGTTTGCACCATCGATGTATTACACTTGACGCTTTCGCAGTTAGCCCTGGAACACCAAACACTTTTTTACGGAGGTATTTCCCTGTAACCAAAAAGATTGTGTGCAGATAAATTATGAACTATCAACTAAAATTGTAAAAGATATTGCAATAAAAATTGTTCCAATATGTTCTGTGATTAATTGCAAAACGTTGTTACATATTGCGCAAAGGATTTTGACGCCTTCTTTCAAGGGTTATTTCTATTTTCTTTATTGCAAATTGATAGTGTAACTTTGTTACTCATGAACCAGATGTGATAGAAATTGGGGTTTTTACTATGGGCATCATTATCCTTGAAAAAGGTCAAAGGTCAAGGTCATATTCTAAATTTTGACACTGTGGTGTGTGTGATTCTCTTACTAAACCATAAGAGCTACAGAAATAAATCTTTTACAAAAATGTAGATTATATTAAGGTCTTGAAAGGTCACCATAAATGATTTATTTTTTGAAAGAGTTATCTGCCATGGATCAATTATTTATTTATGCATATAAAGTGGTAATTTATTATTAATGTTTACTTTGGACAAATATATTCAAAAATAAAAGGTCAAAGTTTAAGGTCAATTTATTTCTTTAATGTCTTAGTTTATGGCCTTTTATTAAAAAAATATACTAATGAGGTTTTCTTTGATGCATTTATATTGCGAATGCATTTAATTTCAATAGAAAATGGGTTAAAGGCAAAGCCATGGTGTCTTTCAATTTGATCTTTTCTATTAAACATTTATCTAAATAGTTTTTCGTTCAAATAGTTAATTTCGTCAAAGAACGAATAATGCTTATGGATCAAATTTAACGGTCTTTTAATTCTAGTTCATGTAGGTTCCTTTTAATTCCTTAAGTTGAAAGCCTCGTAATCGTTCGACAGAACAATTAAATTTATTTTATAATTGTTTTTGCTTTTTTTTAATTATTTACAACGACAACTGACCAGTCAGCTGTTGTTTATCAATTAGATAAAAAAATGAAGACACTTACAAATATACACGGATCTCTCTGCTTTGTTTTTTAAATCTTACTCATAATTTTTAAAAAGAATGACATCATTAATTCATAAAATGGTTCTGTACCTATTACACAACGAGGACAAACTAGCTCAGAAACGTGTAATTGAAGTCATTTAGCCCCACAAAGTTCGTCTTCACAGTCATTGATGGTAAAAGATTATCTTGTCTTGATTAAGTCTCAAACATATTTTTATTTTCGTTGTTTATGGGACGTCATTGCTCAAACAATGATGCGTCTATAGTTTTTTATTTAGGAAAAGCATACGACACATCAAACAAATATAATATTTCAAAAAAACTTTTTGATTTGGAATTAAAAGACTACGATCCAACCTATATGTTAACGGTGTTTTCAAAGCTATTTTAACATGCAGTTTTTGACCATTCCAAACTTGCAATAGATGTTTTATAAGGCTTGCTGTAATTTGTTTACTACTGAAATAAATAGCTTCCTGGGTTGCGTATACGGTCACTTTATAATAGGACCAGCCTGGCCTCGGACCGCTACTGGGTGACGTGCTTAAAGAGTGCCACGCTTTTTGAGCGATAAAGATCCCTTTTGTAGATTTCGAAAAATTGTAGCCGCTACAAAGGGCTTAATTTTCCGTCCTTACCCAATAATCCATTCTTTTCCAAGGGTAGTCAAAATTTTGCTTTTTGTCGCTTGCTTTCTACATGTAGTTTGTTAACTTGTTCTCTTCCTGATTTTAGCTGTAATACTGCTTGCTGAACTTAAAGCAAACATCCAATCAATCAATTAATCAAATAACCTTCTTTAGCTATACCCGCTTATATTAATAGTATGCTCTATGCCACGTGGTATCTAGATTAAAATATAAATATTGAGCAACACATAGAAATGTTATAATAGTATATACTAATGTGCAAATAAGAAATTCTCACATCGCAACACTGTTTGCGATTTTGTAATCAAAGGAAACGGAGTCGCGCGATCTTGAACCTATCTTATAAAAAATTTTATTGAGCCTTATATTTGACTTTGTTAGATCAAAATATTATAAACTAATGGTTTCATATAATTTAAATCTTAGTTTAACTTAATTTATTTTAGGTCGTATGTTTAATTAAAATAAGATAATGTTGTCTCATATATATTGTTCTGCTTGCAAATATATGTCAAAATCTTTGGCATGGTACATTATTAATGAATGTGACTATGCCCTGGTATATCTAGAACCAGACCAATTAAAAGTTTATGTGGAAACAAACAAACCTTTTTGTAGAAAACATCCATGGAGTTGTATTTAAACCAGTGAACTTTTTCTGATTGTGTTCCATGCCACAGTTCATATTGTAATATGTCTTGATGGATTGTTTAGATGTGGCCTAATTTTGGAAACGTTTTATATACTGTATTTTTCTATTCCAGTCTTTGAACAACTGTCGTAGGCGATATATTTTTCATGTAATATTATTATTGGTTGTATGCATTTGTACCTATTGCTACAACTCACGTCTTAAATACAGATGACGTATTGCTTGCTGCATGCAAAGCACCCGTATTCAATTAAGAACATCTTATTGCACAGTGTTGATGTGGCTTTTAAGTGTTATTACACATTTGTATAGTGTTTAATATTAAATGTCGTCAAACATACCAAGGTTAACAAAAAAATTTTTCTTCGCCAGACTCGCGTTTCAACGAAATTAATTTATACTGTAAATCCTAGTTGAACTGTACGTATTTATAATATTGTTAACACTTTTATTGTAGGTAGTTGTACCATTTTCTCTAACTTATGTGTTTATTAGTTTATTATCATGTAATTGTATCAGAATGCTTTCGCTGTCTTTAAAGTATGTATTGTTTTTTTATTTGTACACAGTTCACGTCCTGAATATAGCTGAAATAATGATCTATAGAATTTAGACATTTTTCTTGCACCTACATTCTTAATTGATGTCGGTTGGGCTAATGTATTCAGATTATAAGCTTTACAACAAACTTGTAATGTCATCATTGAGAGACGGTTCTTCCGAGGAGTGCCACCGGCGAGTATGGCTTGAAATTATATACAGAGATCGACTAACATGGCCGTGTAGACCGAATAATGTTTTACGGTCTTGAATATAGTTGAAATAGTGGTCCATGGAAATTAAGAAATCATTGAACCAATATGTCGATAGTATATAGTTCTAATTGTGCTATTGTACTTTGCTATGTTTCTTGAGTGTAGGTGCATTTATGAAGTATGTTTTATTAGAAACAATCATACTATTATATTAATCTAAGGAATCGTATACTGTAATTTTTATAAAAACATTCTAATATTGATTTTCAGTACTTTTCCTTTATTCAAATACTTACAAATCAGTTTGTTGTAAAATTAACAGTGAAAAAATTTCGTTTTGAAATTTCGATACAAATATTAATGGTGAAATGTACAAAAAACAATTTCATTATTTATTCTTAATCACATAACATTTAACACATTCAATTAACAATGGCTAGATACAAAATGATTGTATGTTTTACGACAAAACGATGAAAATTTTGACAAAATGATACAGATGTATTTCCAATAGTGTTCACATAGACTATATCAATTAACTAAGCTAATGCAAGCATTACACTCTGTACTAACTAAAAGTATATATAGAAATAAAGTACAGAACAACATTACACAATATAATCATATGTCACCCATTAAACCAGTAACCTTAAGACTTCCCGTAAATCAAGAAGGTTCTTTATTTGATTCCTTATTTTAGGGCTCTGTCTACAGGAATATTTGTCTGACTTAAAATATCAGTGCAGGACTTACAGGAATTACAGGACTGTAAAACATTACAATAAACGGTTACAACTGATTTCATTTTAGACTTGCTGACGACGTAGATTAGACTGTAGCTTGCTAGATTTCTCTCGAATACGACATAACTGGTATACAACAATCCTGTTAAATTACGCAGATACCGGTGTAGGCTTTTCGAGTGCTTCCTTGTTCATGTACGTCGGGCAACAAAATTTCAGTAGTCGTTTCTTTGTCGAATCATTTCGAAGAAAAAGAATGATAGGATTGATTGCGAACAAAATAAATTGAGCAATCTGATATAGCCATTGGATTATGATGTAGACGAATGTATCAGAATAACAAGTAAGATACATGACCTCTAAAACAATGGCTACAGGGCAGTAAATCATTGCAAACAAGACTATTACAACTGATGCCAGTTTAGACTGCTGACGATGATGCTTAGACTGTAGCTTATTAGATTTCTGCTGTACAAAAGATATAATGGTCGTCAGTACGAACATAACAGCAGTAATTGTAGTCACTATAATATTACGCCAATCTCTGTTATCGGTGCAAAATGTCATGCCAAAGTATATCATTATTATTTCTAACATTACAAATGCGATGTATAGGCTTCCAATGATACTGTATACAAATGATCTTGTTACGATTCGATGATACTTAAGGGGTGACAGCATCATAAAAATTCGAAATACTGACAAAAGACATAAATGAATGGGAATCATATTTTTACTAAACTGCACAACAAATGCTTTAATATAGCATGCTACATTGCCGAGTAAAAATTCAATCTTACAGCCAACAAATAATGTAACAAACTCGAAAATTATATTGACTAGAGAGACAGCAGATAAACTCTGTAACGTGATAAAGACTGGGGACTTAAATGACTTGTCAAAATATGTAATAACCAAAACCAGTAAGTTTCCGATGACGGCAATCAGGCCACAGAAAATAGCTATAAACCAAAAAAGATATTTTGAGACCTCACTGAAATAATACTGCTTTGAACAAAACAATTGTGCGATTGTTCTGTTGAATAGGTAAAAGTTGTCAAGATCTGAAAAGTTGTTGAATTTTAGAAAATCTTCAAATTGTGCTTTTATTTCAGAAATTGATTCAGACATCATCAGCACTAAAGGAGCATACGAGCACATTTTGGTACTGCTTGTGTTAAACTGAAAAATAAAAAATAAGAGTCACTTTTTAGATATTTCTATTTTCACGGATTAACTGATTTTTCTTGAAGAAGCTTGCTCCGGATTCTCTAGTAAAATGCAGTACATGTAACATTTTTAATGCAGATCTGCAAATTGATTCATAGTGTCTTTTTTGTTCCCCGGTTTTACAATGTTGCTCTCGTGAAAGGTACGTTTGTTTCTGGTAGAACATAATGTTTGCAGGGCCACAAAGGTACTTATCGCATCTACAGGAGTTTTCTTGTTGGTGTTTTTATGCTAGACTACAAAATGCATAACCGCTGACCATAGAGAGTGATCATTCAAAAGTGTTTTAGAATTTATTCCCCGCCGCTACCGAATACTGCATACTTGTCCAGGTAAAGTTAAAATTGGGTTTCCGTTTGTCCATCACTTTCGCCCGTTGGTCTATTTTTGTAATCATGTTCTCGTTATGATGGGTAAAATATTGCTTTGTTGACATTTAACATTGGATTTGGTTGCTGTACACATTAATTTAAGGATTACAAGTCCAAATGTAAAAAAATGAAGATATCTGTATATATTGTGGTTTTATTGTGATCTGTAGATTGAGTACAAACGATTCTTTGCTGGACATATAATTTTATGGATGGCAAGTATACCCAAGGAAACAAAAATGTTTAAAATTTCGCAGCATTTTTTAAACAAAGATTTATTATTTAAACAAATCTATTTATAACTAAATTTGATTTGCTTTGCCTTTAATTGTTCAGTTTAACAGGAGAAGTTTCAGGAGTGTTTTAGAAAGCAATGCTTCTTGCACGATAAAGACCTTGTTGATTTATATTCCCCGCCACTACTGAATGCTACTTACTTGTCCAGGTAAAGTTAAAATTAGGTTTCCGTTTGTCCATCTCTTTCGTCCGTTGGTCTATTTTTTGTAATCATGTTCGCGTTATGTATTAGGGTAAAATATTGCTTTTCTGACATTTAGAAAATAGTCAATAAATCAATCGATCTAAATTTAACATTGAATTTGGTTGCTGGACGAATTAATTTATAGATGACAAGTCCAAATGTTAAAAAATGTTTTAGATTTTGCCACTTTGTTGTGGATTTGTTGTAAAGTTCGATTTTTCAAACACAGATTTGTTATGTTAGCAAATCTATTTATAACGAAATTTGCTTTGTTTTGCCTTTAATTGTTCAGCTTAACATGAGAAGTTTCGTGGTCAATTTACCTAAACCCGAAGACCTTATGGCATTAGTTATATAAAAAGTGCAAAGTTATTGAGAGAAGAGTTTTTGTAACTTTGACTTATAGATCTGTATGTACTTGCGTCTTTTAAAGTAAATCTCATCCAAAACAAAACCCTAACTATAGTTAAGATTTCTTTTCGTTTCTTTTTGCCGTGTTTTTGTGTTACTAAGAATGTTGCACGATCGTTTTTATAAAGTTTGATGCACACACATCTTGTATTAGCCTTCAAACATACATTAAAACGTTCGATCACATTTTGAAGATATGTGCATATATTGTGGTTTTATTGTGATCTGTAGATTGAGTTCAAAATATTTTTTGCTGGACATATAATTTCATGGATGGCAAGTCAAAATGTAAAACAAAAATGTTAAAAATTTTGCCGCTTTTTCGTAGATTTGTTGTACAATTCGTTTGTTCAAAGATTTATCATTTAAACAAATCTATTTATAACTTAATTTGATTTGCTTTGCCGTTAATTGTTCAGTTTAACGCGAGAAGTTTCGTGGTAAATTTACCGAAAGCAGAAGACCTTAGGCCATTGATTATAAAAAAGGGCAAAGTTATTGAGAGAAGAGTTTTTGTCAATACATATATATAAATGACTGATAACAACTTTACTATTTCACGATTTATGTGTCCTTGAAACGTAGTAAAAATTCAATTTGCCTATTTATTCTTCTATATATTTGAAAGCTGCTTACCTGTGAAATATATGTTATGTTCATCATTGATACGTTCCTTGTATAGATGCACAAATTATTTGTAGCTGGTAAATTATTAATGATGTATTGTGTGTAATGGTCTATTTAGTACAATAAAGTATCTTGTATCTTGTGCTTGTCATTATTGCGATTAGTTTTTATTAGAACAAGACGTGTGTGCAGTAACAAAAAATTGTTTTAATTTTTATTTTTACTTTTTTAATTTCGAATTGACATTAAAATGATAAACATTAAATATTATTGTTGGTCATAACTGGTGGCTATCCACTGTACAGACCTAAATATGTTTAAAATTCACCATTGGAAATTCTAAGGTGCATTATCGAAATACACATTAGTACATTATTTACATTTGTTATGTCTTTATGCTTTTTTATCGATCAAACACATCCGAATGTTGCTTAAATCTTCAGTACATAATTTTAAAAGAAAACAAACTTGTTTACTAAAAGCATCAATTTGTTACTGATCTTTTTATAACATACGATTTTCATACCATATGTTTAATTTAAATGCCCGTTGCATTAAAATGTTTAATATGAAAATCCAACATATAAAAATTAAACCAGGCTACTTTCTTGAAAAAATATATAAACATGCATAGCTTAGTGTGAAAACAAATATGTCAAACAACAAATTTATATAGACAAATTTATTACCTTAAAAAAATCCGGTACACCATCGAATGTGATATTGCCAACATCCTCACCAAACAACACGTGGTTGCTGTCCCACTCTTTTTCAGCTTGCCCTATAACTTTACTCAAGTCAGGAATCTCCATATTTTATATTCAGATCTGACAGAATTTAAAACTTAAATTAAAAATATTTTATGAAGAAATTATAACATTTATATGTATTTTAACACAGTGATCGAAGAGAAAACCATCGACGCGATTTTGCCGTTTATCAATAATTTGAACAGTCTGTAACGGCAAACAGTTACTTTTTGTAATTTGACCCGTTGAACGCAAGCTGCAAGTTCAGCATTACCTGTATCTTCTGGATTAAGCGTAATAATCCTGGATTCCGATTTTTTGAATGTACCTTCTGATTTGCAGAAATTATCCAATTAACAAATGTTTGCGCAATTTAATTTTTTGAAACTCATTGAAAAGCTGTACTAAGTATTTTTCCCTTTGACCGATGCTTAAACATGATTAATTGGTTTACAGTTAGCTATAGGGAACTAATAGAAGGGTACAGAGAGATTATAGTTTGTGTCATTTAACTTCACAATCGGTGGATAAGATGAAACACCATTAGAGTACAATCGTTTTACCTGTACAAGCATTACCCTCGCATCACCTCCTCTATTCTGGAAAGATCTCACAGTTACATGTAAGTATAATCGTTAAACAGTTATGAATTATTATTATGGCCCAAACCATGACGAGCCACCACCAAAACAAGGCAATTTTTTGTCCCGTACACTCATTGGACAATTATAAAGTCGACAGTGAACATCTTCTCATACGAACAAGGAACCAGAGTTCAATATAACAGTTTTGATCCTTCTTTTATTCTATAACGATGATTTTATATCATTATAGGAAAACAATAAGTGTTTTCTTGAATTATTCCTAATAACTCATTTGATTAGGAGGCTAATTTAATATTTTAAAGTGGTTTGTTGACACAATCTAAGGCTACTGTCTCCAACCATTTATATATATTGTTAGTTGGACAATGGAACATAAAAACTATTTATTTTTTTTCAAGTTGTAAATTTAAAAGTTGTCTTTTGATAACACATAAGTATAATTTTACTGAGGTTTTACTTATTTATCATAGTACCTATTTTCAATATTTTAGTTCATGGTTTAGTAACAGGAACCAAGATCTATTAACCTTTTAGTTGTTCTGGAGTTAATATACAACACATTTTCCTTACCTGAAAATTAATTTGAATATTTTTTCCGCCTTAGATGGGTCGTGCGTCTTGTGTGAATTAAAAATCAATCATGCCGTTTATATATGGCTTAAAGTAGATGCCATTACTCGTCAACTAACCAGTAACGCCCAAATCAAATGGTCTAATTGGCTGTTTACAAATAATTCGACCTCTAAAAATGTTTATTTATCGATGGATTAACAATTTACCGCTGGTGAATTGTCACATAAAAAAGTGAATGGTATAC
The DNA here is from genome assembly GCA_944474755.1 of Limnoperna fortunei. Classification (NCBI taxonomy): domain Eukaryota; kingdom Metazoa; phylum Mollusca; class Bivalvia; order Mytilida; family Modiolidae; genus Limnoperna; species Limnoperna fortunei. The sequence continues at coordinate 40,092,421 of OX104124.1, forward strand.
CAATTATGCAGTTAGAATGTGAAATAAATATGTACAACTTTTTTCGAAGAAATATTTGGGGGTTATGGTCAAGTCTAATGAAAGTTCATACAAAATAACTCAAATAGGTGGTGAAAAAAAACTACACAGCGTGTGACGATTGTTTGAGCTTTTTCATCGTAGAAATAGACGAAACATCATACTGCCTGGACCTCTCGGTATCCAAGAAAACGATACCCTTGACATGAAAATGTTATGAAAATAATAATTGTCTAGATATTTTAAGAAAAATAACTTTAATTTGTTTCAATAGTTAAATGTTCAATTTGTCTGTATTCAATAAGATATATTATAATGAAACCAGATTAAAGGCAAAGGGGTAAACAGTCCTATTAAATTTTACATGTAAAGTGAAGAAATGTCATTTTTGACCTTTTTAGTTGTTTAAAATAGCATATGTGTGACATATTGCTACTTCAATCACGCCCTAACTGTTTATTAAATACAAAAAACTACCTTTCTGTTTCATTTTTCAGGCTTTTTGTTGTGCTAATAGCTCCTTGCATCACCAATAACATGAATTTTAAAAACAGTAACAGTAACATGTAGATTTTAAAAAGGTGGTATAGATTTCTGACTGAAAATGGCATTGTTCCTTACCTTACCGCCTCATTTCATAAGATAATTCCAGGTCAGTAAAACATCACAAAAAACTGTTCAATTGATACCAGTTCTTCTGATGAAGACTTCTGCTGACGGAGATTAGACTGTAGCTTGTTAGATTTTCGCGATATAAGTGATATAGAACACTATTGTGAAATTAAGCAGGTGAATGTCTGAAGTTTTCACTTGAAGATTTTTGTTTGTTCATGTACGTCTGGCAACAAAATATCAGTATTCTTTTTTGTGCCGAATCGTTTTGTAGAACGAGAAGTTGGACTGATTGCGAACAGAATGAATTGAGCAAGTGATTTAGCCACTGGATAAGGATGTAGACTAACGTTTCAGGGTAGCACGTGAAAAACATGACTTCTAAAACAATGCTCCAGTACAGCAAATTATTGCAAAAAGACTATAACAACTGATGCAAGTTTATACTGCTGACGATGATACTTAGACTGCAGCTTGTTTTTTTTCTGCTGGAAAAACGATATTAATGTTGTCAGTATGAACATAACGGAAGTAATGCCGGTCACCTCAACATTGTGTGATTCTCTGCTATCAGGGCAGTAAATCAGTATTATTCCAAGCATTACAAATGCGATGTATATGCATGTAATCAGATAGTATGCAGGTGCCATTGTTACGATTCTAAGATACTTAAGCGTTAAAACTATCATGAAAAGTCCTGACAAAACACATAAATGAATTGGAATCATATTTTTCCTGGGGCCTCGGTGGCCGAGTGGTTAAGGTAGTTCGTCTACTGATGATCACGTGGTCTGTCAACACTGAAGTTGCGGGTTCGATTCTAACTGCGGGCAAGGTGTACTCGACTCCAATCTTAATTGACAAGGATTGCCAGTTTTCCTACCGAAGGTCGGAGGTTCTCTCCGGGTACTCCGGCTTCCTCCGCCAATAAAAACTGGACGCCATGAGATAGCTGACACATTTTTGAAAGTGGCGTTACACATCATTAACCAAACAAACAAACATATTTTTCTAAACTGAACAAAAATGCTTTAATATGGCATGCTAGTTCGCCAAGTAATAATTCATTCTTACAGTCAAAAGTAAAGTAACATGCACGAAAACTTTATTCACCAAAGATCCGAAGCGTGATATTGGAATCCTGTAGCCCAACAATTGTGCTGGTATGCATTTTTTAATGAAGAGAAAATGTGTTCCGACTGAAATAACATTATCCAGCAATCTTATCAAAATGCAACCTCAAGTCCCCTCAAAGAAACCAAGGATACAAGAATTTTCTGCGTCATAAGCGCGTTTCGTCTTATCAAAACTCGTCATAGGCGCTCAAACGCATATTTCTTATTTTTTATCCAAAATTCTAGCCTCTTTGATTCTGAAGAAAAATTACCACCCACAAAAAGCATTTTGCCAAAAATAAAACTTTTTTCTTTCATTTCCTCACGCATAGAAAAATATTTATTGTTGCAATAACCTACCTTCATTTAAAGACTTAATAAAATGTGATCGTGAACAAATGATTAGAAAATATTTAAGCCTAACGTCCAATACTTAACCATGTCATTGTACTGGGAAGGGTTCCCAGGGCTCGATATGCTCAGCGCGTCCCTAGGTGGAAGAAAGGGAGATTCTCACGTATAAGGCTGTCTAATTACCAAACGATAGTCTGACCGTGTACAATAGTGTGTAATAGCCGCTACAGTAGGTTAACTTTTCTCTCCTTACCAACTATTTCGAATATTCAGTCAATGAGTAATTAAGAAAAATATCAAGGAAAAACCAACAACAAAAACCAAAAACAAATCCAGATGTATACAAAATATATAAGAAAAACAAAAACCAAAACACCAAAACAGAACATGAGTAACCCAAACCCAAGTGTACTCGAGTAAGCAGTGCCCGCCTCTGCTTATACATTCGCGAGTTACTCATTGTTATGTCTTGGAGTCCAGGAATAAGAAAGACTACATGTGACACCTTGATCAAATTCGAGACGTTAATTTTTTTCAATAACGATCACTAAAATCATCATGACTACCATAGAACTTTTGAACGAATGGCCCTGATTTGGTACAGGCATTAAACCAGATTTTATGGCATGCCACCCCCCCCCCCCCCGCGTTTTATTACTGTAGTATGTGAGTTAGTTTCTTGATTAAAATGGATGGTTATTATACACCACTAGTAAGTAATAGATGTATCCAAATCCAACAATCACCGTACCACATTATCATTATTTTTATCAAAATGTCTTCATGTGTGGCAAAATATTTATTGTTATAACAACCTACCATCATTTAAAGACTCAATAAAATGTGGCCGTGAACAAATGATTAGATAATATTTAAGCAAAACTTCCAATAATCAACCGTCATTGTACTGGACAGTAGGCTAGCCTCTTCTTCTTACCAAATATTCCGAAAATTGAGTCAAGCAATAATGAAGAAAAATAGCAAGAAAACTGACCGAACAACTAAGGCCGAAAACAAATCCTGGTGTAGACAAAATATATAGTAACGCAAAACAAAAACCCAAAACGCCAAACCAGAAAATGAGTAACCTGAACCCAATAACATTGGTGTACTCAGATAATCGAGAAATCACTGCCTGCCTCTATTTAGAAACCCTTCGAGTAATCCATTGTCGAGTGTAAGGATCCAGGAATAGGACAGAGTACCTGTATATCAGTGAAAATGTCCGATCGAGTTTGAGAGATTAATCATTTTTCCAGTCATGGTGACGAACCATAGAACTTCTGAAATAATAACACCTCCTACTTACAATAAACCATTGTTTGAGTAGCTGATTTGTCGAATGTGGATCTCATTATTTGACGTCTTATACTGTTATTTCATCAAAAACATTTCTCTTAATACACTGTTAAGATTACAGGTCAAAACTTAAAAGAATAGCATGTAAAGTTTATAATATCAATTTTTACCTAATACTGTTTAATTTGAACCATAATCTGATATTAATTTTCTGGTCATTATAAAAAATTAGATGAAATAAAGATGCTATTCGTTTGATTTTTGTTTCATTCTGTCATTAGATCAGATAACGCTATAATTTCAATTACACAGTCATGAAAATAATATTTTTGTGTCGTATCAAATTCGTGCTTCGGTACAGGCAGACTTGGTATGGTTCGTGAAAGATAAAGATGGCAGATATAAACCATGACAACTTCACAAACTTTGTGCATTATTTCTCTATAGGAAATATCTTTTAAAATTACATCTTATTGTCTTTTTATATTATCTTTCAGAATAGCTATTTCTTTAAAATATGTGACAGTGGTTATTGTTAATTTCATTTTTTTTAAAATTTTGTTTTTTGTTTGTTTGTTTGTTTGTTTTTTTTTTTTTTTTTTTGATTTATCAAGTTTTCTAGTGTGTACAGCTGGGAAAAATGTTTTAAAAAGCTCTTCTGAAAATGTAGTATAGTCTCTTTATAGTTATTTTATGGTTTGGAAAACATTTTGTTTAATTTTCTTCTTATTCAAAAAGACCAAAAAAAATCCAAACGCAAATTCTACTAAAAAAACATACAACTAACAATCCAAAAACTAGGGAAAATAACAAAAGCGACCGAACGCCGCAATCTATGAGAGACCTTGTGAGGATGCATAATAGGTCCGGCAGTTTGGAGAACATATACAACGAGACAATTTGGGGCGATCCAATGGTTACTACGGGAACGCAAAGTCGGTTTCCCAGTCGAGACGGGCAAGGGAGAACACAACTAAAAATTAGTATCTCCTCCATTCGTACTCTAAAATAATGGACAGAATCATTCAGTAGAATTGCCGAGGTTTAAAAGTAAATTTAATTGAAGTTACCTTACTTGTTCAAGCCTTCCTTCCTCTGGCATTTTGCCTTCAAGAAACATATCCTTGAAATATTATACTGTGTATACAACATATGTCTATGACAATAGTAGACCTGCTAGCGGCATTATCGGATCCTTTTGAACAAGAAGAGGGTGTCTCCCGAGGTAGCATTTTATCTGTAACTTTATTTAGCATTAAAATTAATAGTCTGACTCAAGTCTTGAAAGACAATATATAATTTTTTATACGGAAAACCACACGAATAATATTGAACGTCAACTTCAGTTATGTTCAAATAGAATAGAATAGAAAAATGGGCAATGGAAAATGGATTTAATTCTCCACTTCAAAAACTGTTGGTATGCATTTTTGCAACAAAAGAAATTAAAATGCATACTGACTCCGAACTAACTTTGTATAACAACCCTATTAAAATTGTGAAAGAAATTACTTTTCTTGGTTTGATATTCGACTCTATACTCACCTTTCTTCCCCATATCAAAATGTTGAAAACTAAGTGCCTTAAAGCCCTCGATATTTTTTAAGTCATATCCAGCACTGACTGGGGTGCGGACCGCAATACATTACTGAATCTACATAGATCGCTGGTTAAATTGAAATTAGATTATGGTTGTTTTATTTATGGTTCAGTTCGCAAGCAATATGTAAAAATCATTGATGCCGTTCACCATCTAGGGTTGTGACTATGTCTTGGAGCTTTTAGAACCACACCTGTAAATAATGTATATGTAGAAGCAAACGAACCTTCTTTGTATCAAAGACGAATTAAGCTCGGTTTGCAATATGCAACAAAAATTAAGGCTTATCCTACCAATCCTGCTCATGACTGTGTTTTCAAACCTCAATATAAACAAATTTTCGAAAATCATAAAAAAAAATTGAAACTTTTAGCCTAAGAATTGAATCCCATTTGGAAAATTCTGTGATCTGTATAGATGAAATTGGCCCAGTTGAACTTTCTTACAATCATCCATGGTTAAACTCCAAAACCAGTATTTATTTATGATTTGCGAAAATATAAAAAATATGACACAGACCCCTATATCATTCAGTAACATTTTGCAGAGATTAATTCTTGCTATCCTGATCACAGATCAATTTATGCGGATTGAACCAACGGACGGTGATAAAGTCGCTTCAGCCGCTGTCTTTGGATAGCGAGTTGAAACTCGCCGTCTTCGTTCCGCTTTTTTTGTATTTAATGAAGAAGCCCAAGCTATTCTTCTTTCACTACAAAATGTTGCCTCGTCAGTGGGTGATAAGTTTCGTGTCTGCTCCGATTCTTTATCGTGCCGTCTTGCCATTGAAAATAATAAAGTTAAAAATCCATTTATGTTTTAAATTATTAAAATTTACAGGTCCTTGACAACTTTGGGTAAAGTTGTTGTGTTTTTCTGGATTCCCAGTCATGTGGGAATCCATGGAAACACAGTCGTGGACAAGGAAGCTAGGAGTGCCTTAAATAATGACATCATCAACTTTAAACTACCTTTTACTGATTTTAAGTAACAGTCCGTATACAATCATGCATGTCTTAATTGACTGTGTTGACGTGGCCCACATTCGGAAACGTTTTTTATACTGTGGATTCTTATTTTAATTTGTTTACAATTGTCGCTGGTTGTATATTCTATAGTTCTTAAAGGAAATTAATTTGTACAATAAAATATAATTATCTTATGCCAAACATACGATGTTATTTCATATTTTATCTTTTTAATCATTTTTTTTATGTGTACATACCCTAATACTATTGTGTGAGATTACAGTTTTACGTTATTTCAACAGGGATGTTTCTAATTTTTGAACGATATCAATTTATAAAATTGTTCACGTCCTGAATATAGCTGAAATATTGCTTGCTGGACGTTAAACCTCAATCAATGAATGTTTTATTTTCGCTTGATAAAAATGCCTCTTTAACCACTAGTGCTCAATTATTTGCACGAATAATACCTCTCATTTTTCTTCATTTTGGAAATAATTCTTATATTTGTGTTTATTGTAAAAAAACTGGAAGCTTTCAATACGTGACGTTATAAACAATATTAGTATTGAAAGAATACAATGGTTAAAAACCGATGGTGTATTATAATTGGAAGAAAATGAAATAATATATAGCAAAGATGTGCATGTCTACTATCGAAACGACGGTATATTGTATAGAAACTTTGTTTTTATAATATAAATTATGTGCTTATCTTTTTAATTAAGAAGGTTAAGTCAATGAAGCAGAGTATCTCAATGTTTCAAGAAAAGTAATTTGTAATGATGTAGTTGATTACAAAAATAATCTGTATTATTCCCATGATGTTAATTTCCTACTAACGTCATTAATACTAAATGTTAAATGTTTGATAGATAATATGTGGTTTTCCGTTCTTAGTTGGGTATAAATAATTAATAGCATAAGTCATTTCTTTATCTTTCTTATTACAAAAAAAACTTTATCCCATGATGCAAATTCATGGGGAACGTATTTAATTTGCAGTGATTAGTTGATTACAAAATTAATCGTTATTAATTTCATTATATATTAGTTTCCTATGGAAGTTATTGAATTACTCAAGTTTAGACGTTTGATGGATAAGATGTTTCCCACTTGAGTTTCAATATGATGCTTTGAAATAATACACTACATGTGAATAACAAAAAGAATGACGACACAGCTGGATTTTCTAAATATTAATATAAAAAGACAACAGGTCAGAATTTAGTATGCGATATTACTTAAAGACAACACAAAGAAGCTTTTCAATGCTATGGTATATATGAAACGTATTCTACAATGGCCTTTTGAATAATTAATTCAAAAGTAGTCTTTTTAATAATTAATTAAAATTGAGACTTTTTAATAATAAATTCAAAAGTAGTTTTTTAATAATTAATTTAAAACTAGTCTTTTTATAATTTATTCAAATGTAGTCTTTGCAATACTGAATTAAAAGGTAATCTAATAGGTCACACAATACTGAAACACAAAAAAAAACAAAATCAAATAACAGAATAACTGAAACTACAAAGCCTAGATAACAGAAAACGAAAAAGAAAAACGAAAAAACATTAGAATCGTGCACTATATTATATTATATAACCATTCATAGGTTCAATATATGCAACACAAAAAAAAACGTTTTTGAAAGGTTTGTCTTGCCAGCTTTTCACAAGTTTTTGTTAAGTTCCCTCAGTGTAAACATGGCATTTACGAAAAGACCTTATCAATCTGCTTTCTATTGTAAGAGTCTTAGAGGCAACACTTGTATTGTTTTGCGACCCATGTCTATTACAAAACGTTATCTCTGAATGCCGGTTTAACGGTCCCGATATATTATTAAACCCTTACTTCTAGACGGGAAATAGAGTCATCAATAACGTCATACATACATATGTAACAGAGGGAACACTTGCATGTGTTGCGACCTGTGTCGATTACAGGACGGGATTTCAGTAGGTCCGGTAAAAGATCTTGATACCCTACTGAACCCTTACTTTTTCAGAGGCGAAGTGTTTGCCGTGTGTTGCAACCTGTGATGGTGGAGGAAGGGATCCTGGTGGTTAATGATCTTTCTCAGCTGCATCCATTAGAAGTATGTTTCGATTTTTAACAGGCCACCATAACCCTGACTTCAATTAGACGCGAGGCCGGATGGACCCGGTTCGGTCAACCGGCTGGTCACACCGAGCCCTTGACAAGCTTGCCGTCATTCTTCTTATCACTTGATCGTATCTTTGTGAATCTTAGTACCACAGTTGTTCAGCTACAGCTGTTAAGGAGGCGGTGGCTCATGGGTCAATCAAGTCGACAGAGTTTCGAACGGTTGTTCGGACAGGTAACCGCGGGCATGAGGCTGGCGTTAGCTTTGTCTGTTTGAGTATACCACTCTTGGAACACCTTGTGCTTTCTGCTGGAAATCCGTAGAATATAGGCATGGACCCTGTTGGCACCCCGTGGATCTCTTCTCATTGATTGCAACAAAAAACAGCAATCCTCGAACTTAATAAAACTTACCTAAACTGTAGATTTCGAAATTTAGGCCTCCCCTCATAGGACATTAAACTCAAGCCAAGGAATCATTCATAATCGCGACGATGACTTTGCCGACCTTACTGACGAGGCAATTTGAACAGAATTGCAACCTCACTGTGTAACAAAAGTGAAAAGATTATTGCGAACAGACAAGGTATTCATGTTAAACTGAACACCTTCCTTCTGAATTTCAACACTCCCACTGTCCCCAATCAATCAAAATAACATTAAAGTCAGCGCATACATTCTGAACCCAGAAATGTGGACATGGAAAAAAGCAGTGTAAAGGAACACTCGTATGTTTTAGATGTGCAGAGGCAGTGAATGAGGGCTTCACCGTCACTAAACTCCAAAATGTGATGAAGCACTCATGTCCTCCTCGAAAGACTGTCAACACTTTAGAAAAGAAAAAAAAACGAAACAAAAACAAGAGCTATCCTAGGCTACAAATCGGTGGATAATCCATCCTCTTCTGGACCATCATATGCCAGTGTGACCAAAAGCGTTTACGTAACATCTGAAACGCAAACGATGATCAACTGGCCTATTGGTGAAACAGATCCTGAACGACTACCAGTCGAAACCACTGACAAAATTATTTCATCCCGGAAATCTTCGTCATCTCAACTTCTTCGTCTTCGGCATCAAGTCAAATTAATGCATCTACTACTTCTTTAAGCCCCCCCCCCCAAAAAAAAAAAATCCAATGCTTAATCTAATTCAAAAGCAAACTCAAAAAAGGAGATCGATCTTCAAAACTGCTTCGGGATCCCCTTAAGGTCCAAAACAAATTTGGATGTCTAGATTCTCCAGACACGACTATGTGGGTAGATCCCATGGACACATAACCCCCATATACTGGATCTAAAAGTAAACCCCTTAGCAAAACCGACGGAATAGCTCCCAAACAACTGTCAACTATTCCCCTTTTCGCAAACCATAATACTACAATATAACTGTCGAGGTCTTAAGATTAATTTTAAAGGTCGAGGTCTTAAGATAAATTTTCTTGAAATCACACTATTAGTTCAAGCCTTTCTTCCTGTTGCATTTTGTCTCCAAGAATCCCACCTTAAATAAAATGATAATATGTCTTTCAAAAACTACTAAATATACATCACATATGTAGACAAGAATGATAGCTGGAGGTTCTACTATTCTCGTAAAAGATCAAGTTTTACATCGCCCTGTAGATCTCAACACTGATCTTCAGGCAGTTGCTGTAAGGATATCTTAAGATAAAACGATTACTTCATGCTGTTATGATCCCTCCGAATTCTTCATTAAATAACCACGACAAATCCAAAACTATCCTACCAAATCATGGCTTTATGACGATTGATATAGCGCTATTAAACATCATAAAAAGACTGACCGACGCTTCAAAACTTAATAACCCTATGAATAAAGTCTGGAATGTGATCCGTAAAATTAAAGGAAAATAGTATCACAAAGATCAATTGAGATGGACAAGACTTATTAACATCGGAATAAGATATATATAAAAAAATTAACTGAAACTTTTGCAAAGCACTCCTTTGCTGAAAATTACTATCCCGATTTTCAGCGAGTCAAATTTCATAAAGAAAAATATAAACTAAATTTTCAACCCAAAAGATTTACAATAAACCATTTTCATTGGAAGAACTCAAAATGTCTCTCAACTAATCACACGATACAGCATGTGGCCCAAATAATATACATTATCAACTTCTTAAATATCTCCCACGTTGTGAAACGTTCATTCGAAACGCCTTTGCCAAAATGAGCATGTTGTGTCTATCTTTTTCCATTTAGAAAAAGCATAGGACACAACATGGAAATATGATATTTTAAAAGATTTTATTATATGGGGTTGAAGGGTAGACTTCCTACCTCTATATCATAGTTCGGGTAAATTCCACATTATCGGATCATTTTAAACAAGAATATCCTTTCCCTCGATGCAGTATTTTATCTGTAACTTTATTTAGCATTAAAATTAATAGTCTTGCTCAAGTCTTAAAAGATAATATTGACGGTTCTCTCTTTCCTTATTTGTTATCGGGGAAAAACATCAATATTGAACGTCAACTGCAGGGTTAAAATTTTCCACTCCAAAAACTTTCGGTATGCATTTTTGTAACAAAAGGAAAATGAATTCTGATCCCAAACTTACATTATATGTAAAAACCGTATTAAATTGTGAAAGAAACTACTTTTCTTCCTTTGATATTGGACTCCAAACTCACCTCTGTTCCCCGTATAAAAATCTTAAAAACTAAGTGCCTTACATTCCCCGATATTTTAAATCCAGCACGGACTGGCGTGCGGACCGTGATAAATTACTGCATCTATATAGATCGCTGGTTCGATCGAAATTAGATAATGGGTGTTTTATTTATGGTTCGGCTCGCAAATCATATGTCAAAATCCTTGATATCGTTCGCCATCAAGGGTTGAGACTATGTCTTGGAGCTTTCAGAACCTCGCCTGTAAATAATGTATATGCAGAAGCAAACGAGCCTTCTTTGTATCAAACAAAAATTAAGCTCGGTTTTTTACAATATGCACCAAAAGTTAAGGCTTATCCAACCAATCCTGCTCATGACTTTGTTTTTAACCTCTTTATAAACAAATTTTATAAAATCATTCAAACATAATTAAACCTATTGGCTTAAGAATTGAATATCTTTTGGAAAAGTCTGGTGTGGAATTGACCCAATGGAAATTCCTCACAATCCGCCATGGTTAAATTCTAAACCAGTATTTATTTATGATTTGCGAAAATCTTACACAAACCCCATAATTATTCAGCAACATTTTGCAGATATTAAATCTTGCTATCCTGACCACCGCACATTTATACGGATTGATTGAAGGACGGGGATAAAGTCGCTTCAGCCGCTGTCTTCTGAGAGAGAATTGAAAATCGCCGTCTTCTTTCCACTTCTTCCGTATTTAGTGCAGAAGCCCAAGCCATCCTTCTTGCACTAAAAATTGTTGCCTCGTCAGCGGACGATAAATTTCGTGCCTTCTTGCCATTAAAATAATAAAGTTGAAAATTCCATTTATTTTAAAAATTATTCAAATTTACAGTTCCTTAACAATTTGCGGTAAAGAGGTTGTGTTTTTTCTGGATTCCCAGTCATGTAGGAATCCATGGAAACACAGTCGTGGACGGGGAAGCTAGGAGTGCCTTAAATAATGACATCATCAACTGTAAACTACCTTTTACTGATTTTAAGTCCTTTATTTTAAAACATATTTATAGTATATGGCAGAGTGGTTGGGCTTTCGAAGTTCATAAAAAAAACTTCATGAGATTCAACCACTAATTTGCCATACAAATTTTAACACTTCAGCATGTCGTAGAGACCAAGTAGTTTTAACACGGTTTCGTCTTGGTCTTGATGTACAGTTTTGACGTGGCCCACATTTGGGAAAGTTTTTATACTGTGGATTCTTATTTTATTTTGTTTACAACCGTCGCTGGCGACCAAATTCTACAGTTCTTAAAGGAAATTAATTTGTACAATAAAATATAATCTAATACCATAAATATGCTGTTATTTCATTTTTTTTTAAATTTTAATCACGTTTTTCATGTTTCCCATTAAGCAAATTAATCTTAAAATAATCTTTTCTGCACTCCGGTTCAACTTCTAACTTTTATGATGATCTGTGTGGCAGTTATCATTTTCATTGATTTGCTACAAAATTACTTAAACTACATGGGGGACTCCGTGGCTGAATTATTAAGGTAGTTCACCCTGTGAAACCGATCTATTTTTAGTAACAGAGTTATCTGCCCCAACACCGTAAACCCTTGTTAGCAGATAAACTCAGAAACCATAGCCGATTCTCAAAATCTGAAGTGTACAAAATGTCGCTGGACTTATGGCGATGAGTTGTCATGCACATCTTTTTTTCGAATCGACTTCCTGTTTACGCGTTTTTGACCTGAAAAATGTCGCAACGTGTCAAATTTTTGTTTATTAAAAACAGTATGTTAGAGATAATATAGTAAACATATAGGTTTAAAGTGATCAGTAGGAAAAGAGCTTCAATTTGAGAAAAAGGTCAAAGGTCACCATTGGTCTTGTTAGCACAATATCTCATAAACCATAAAAGATAGAAGCAGACAATAAATGGAACAAATACTGCTCTTATCGAGACCTCTATTTGGTACATTTGGTCCGAAGCTGGGCAATGAACCATTTTCGAGTTACTGCACTTGACGCGTTCCGGTTAATCGGTTTTTTGGTTGAAGCTTGAAAACAGTTAGAGATAATATAGTAAACATATAGGTTTAAAGTGATCAGTAGGAAAAGAGCTTCAATTTGACCCAAGGTCAAGGTCATAGGTCAAGGTCATACCATAGCAACAAGGTGACATTTATAAAAAGTCCTTAGCAACCATATATTTTTAGAATCAGAATGATGTACTTTACTGAAATATGTCATTTCATGACCGGAAGTGGTCTTTTGTCCCTAGCAACGGAATGAAAGTCCTTAACAACCATATTTTTTTGGCTCGGGACCACTTTCTTTACTCAAATAACTCATTTGTATAACTGGAAGTGACATTTTGTGCTATAGCAAGACACAAAATCCCATAGCATCAACTAACTTTTCTTACTTCAGAGGAACAGTGGGACAGACCTTCTCAGAACAAATGAACTTTTTTATTATTATTTTTCTTCTTCCGCGGAGGTTTGCCAAAAAGTGTCTGGACGTATCAGTTTGATACTTGGTATCATCAATTAGTCATATCCGGAGATGACATGGCTCATGCTTTTAGACCGATCTATTTTTAGTAACAGAGTTATCTGCCCGAACACGAAAACCCTTGTTAGCAGATAAACTCAGAAATCGTAACCGATTCTTAAAATCTGAAGCGTACAAAATGTTGCTGGACCTATGGCGATGATTTGTCATGCAAATTTTTTTTTTCCAATCGACTTCCTGTTTACGCGTTTTTGACCTGAAAAATGTCGCAACGCGTCAAAATTTTTTTCTCAAAAACCGTAAGTCCTAGAGACTTGGGACCACCACCATTGATCCAAAGTGACATATATTACATTTAAAAATGTCAAGGTCAAAGGTCAAAAGTCAAGGTCAAAGGTCACCATAGGTCTTGTTAGCACTATATCTCACAAAAAACATAAAAGATAGAAGCAGACAATAAATGGGAAAAATACTCCTCTTATTGAGAACTTCATTTGGTACATTTGACCCAAAGCTGTGCGATGAACCATTTTTGAGTTACTGCCCTTGACGCGTTTCGGTTAATCTGTTTTTTGGTTAAAGCTTGAAAACGGTTAGAGATAATATAGTAAACATATATGTTTAACATGATGAGTAGGAAAAGAGCTTCAATTTGAGCCAAAGGTCAAAGGTCAAGGTCATACCATAGCAACAAGGTGACCGTTATAGAAAGTCCTTAGCAACCATATTATTTTAAAATCAGAATGATGTACTTTACTGAAATATGTAATAACATGACTGGAAGTGGCCTTTTGTCCCTAGCAACGGAATGAAAGTCCTTGACAACCCATATATTTTTTGGCTCGGGACCACTTTCTTTATTCAAATAACTCATTTTTATGACTGGAAGTGACATTTTGTGCTATACCTAACTTTTCTGACTTTAGAGGAACAGTTGGAAAGACCTTCTCATTTGTTCTCAGAACAAATGGCAGTTTAATTTTGTTTTCTTTTTTTTCGGGGGGGGGGTTGATTTGTTTTTACCATAGCATATAATGTTCTCTATGTACGCCTGATATGCGCTTTTCGTTTGGTTATTTTACCATTTCTTCTAAAGTATTATCATGAACAACATCAAGACTCAGTGTTTACTTATGTTTGACTCTTACAAATGTAGAAGAACCAAATATACATGACGAAACGTTGGGTATATATACTACATTAAGTCATAATTCTAAGACACACTGTGTAAACCTTGATACACAAGAATGTTCATACCAATTCAATTCTTATGGTACCATTTGTTAAAGGATTCACAGCAGACAATAGTTGTTTTCCAAGTGATTGCCTAATGGTATGTTCCACATGGTTACTTTGGTGTTCTAGGGCCACACTTGGTTAAGCAGCAAGATAACCATAAGTAAAGTAAAGATCTGTGGATGGGAGCCTGAGCACCTTTATCTGGAAAAGGTTTAAATTTTTGTTGATATTTTGGTCAAATTGGTTGTGGTGAGGTCCCCTGTCCTTATTTTAGAGCCATAAAAAATAGTAGAACCCCTGGATATACCTCTTAAATTAACATTGTACATGTCTTTGTGCAAAATACATTTAACAAGTATTACTGTGAGCTAATGTTCCCTGATGATACCCCTGATCTATATCTTCAGAGAAGTTTAAATATAAACACAACAAGATGGCATGATCATACAAAGCTGTTAGTAAAATTTCAGTATTGTATCATTTATCATTGCTGACAAATTGTTTAGGATGGACACACACACACACACTGAGGAAGAGACACAGACTGAACCGAAAAGAGTACAACCCTATCCCTTATGGGGAACAGGGTGTATAAAAAGATACATATAATATCAGTATATTGTTGACAAATATATATATATATATATATAACTAAACACAAACTTTTAGCTGTCAACAAACAGGTTTCTCTGTATAAAACATGTGTAATACTATAGGTCAATTTTTCACAATTTATTTCTTTTCTCATTTCTTATGCACAATCCAAAAAATCTATGCCATCACTTTTTGCATTTAAGGGGATGAAGGACACTATCTACCATTTTTGTAAAATTTCAAAATAGATAGAACATTTATAGTATATTTATTAATAATTTCTTTCATTATTAACTCTCAATTTCCATAAAATAAGAATTAATTCATGAAAGTCTTACATCTTTATATTATTACCAATGGTTGAAATAAACTGAGTTCAGTATCGGCAAAAGTAATGAAAATGACATTTTTAACAAGGGAGGTAATTTTTACCAAAAAATACCATTTTTAGCACTTTTTGACCAGTTTTCTGATGGACAAATTATTTTCTCTGAGACCCTTTTTTTCTTTCCATCACTAATATGTATACCAAATGCTTGAAATTATATCAAAATTTCAGAAAATTTCAATGGACAGAATTTTTTTAATCTCTTTATTTTAGTGCTTCTTTATTCTCTTCTCTGTATAATCTATTAGAAAATTTAAAATTTCAGTGCTCAACCCTAAGAAAAAGGCTTTGAAATGCCTATTTTTTATTTTAAATTATTAACTTGTATAAAAATTAACTATATGGCGAATTTAAAGAAAATTCATTGACACATTATTGTCAGTGAAAGTGTCCTGCAAACCTTTAATTTCAAATAAAGTATAATGTTCGGTTTTAATTTCAAATACTATATTTGACAGAAAGTGAACTATAAAGAAATATAGTGATTCATCACAAATATGTGATTGTTTGTTTGAATAGAGTTTTAAGCAAGCAAGAGTATTCAGAAAGAACACAGAACTTCGATAGGACAAATGGCAATCCTTGTCAATTAAGATTGGAGCATAGGTCCTTAGTGGCAAAGAGATCGGAGAACATGTAGTTGGTCAATATCATACAATTGATCAGTCTAGTCAACTCTGTGAATATGACTTGGAAGACAATTTGTTAACGATGTGCTCAACTATTAACTTCAATGACAAAGATTTCCATATTCCTAAGTGATTTTTGGCTTTTAACTGGAAACATGTGCTTCCTCTGTCCACCAAAAATTTTTACACCTAATAGCAGAAAAACTGCTATAAGTGTGGTAAACACCATATACAAAAACAACATAATGTTGTCATTCCTTATAGGATTTATGCAGAACTACTAAAATGTAGAAAAAACATACACATACATAGTTTATGTAAAGAAAAATATAAGCTCATCAATTGTATTCCTACCCAAAATAACAAAATACACACATTTACAAACAATATAACTGCTACAGTGTTTTAAATTAAAAAAAATATATACATTTGCAACAACTTTTGCATTAAATCTTTTATAAAAAAAACAACAATTTTTTATAAATACAAAACAGTATTATTAAATGGATTTGGCCTGCCATCACTGAGGTTGCGAGTTTAAGCCTCTCTCCTGTCAGGGTGTAACTATGCTGGTAATCTTAAATGACAAGAATTGCAAGTTTTCTTACAGCAGGTCGGTAATTTACTCCAGGTACTCTTGACTTCCTCTCCCAATAAAAACTTGATGCCATCACATAGTTGAAAAATTGATGTGGCATTAAACACCATTCAAACAAATAATCCATGGGATTTTATTCTATTGTGCTCAATACTCAGGTTCCCTGGACCAAGAAACAATAAAGGAAAAGTTTGTGAATATAAAAAAAAATGGAAGTTATAGTATAAATATTATAGTACTTATTATCTCTGATTGTTTTAAAACTTGTGTCATTGTGTCAATGCAATATATTTAATGTTTCCTTAGAAATAAACTTGTATTAATTTAATGCTTATTATGCTTATGGAATCAACCTTCAAAAACGTTTTGTAATAACAAATCTATGGTCACATTAGCTACATAAATTTGGTACTTCCTGGACCCCAATTCCGTCCATCCCCTTCATTTGCAAACCATGGCATAGGAAATATGAAATTCAAGACCCAGAATGGACCAAAAACAGACCGAATGTTTGTCATAATACCAGACTGATAAGTTTTCTTTCCTTTTACTAACTCGTAACTGGTTTGCCCATTTTTCACCAATACACATTGCCATAAAAGAAAAAAAATTGCTGCTATTAAGGCCGTAAATGTTAAATAAAACACCAAAATGTGAAGAAAAATTACAAATGTGGTATGTCCAAATACCCATACAATAAGGGCATAAGGTAAAAAATACTTAAAAAATTCAACACCAAGAAATGTAACATAATGTGCACTCAAATAGTTTATCATGAAATAGAAGGATACAGCAGAAAACAACAAAGTGTGAAATGCACAGCAAATAAAGTAACGCTGATTGTAGAATCCAATACAACATCCAACGAAAAAACAGTGATGGTCACGCTTCAATACACACATATCACAAAGTGGACAGTGATGAGTTCTTGGTGGAACTACCTGATCACATCGTTTACATTTTTTCCAGTCTTCCCGTGATGTTATACTATGGTACGGGAGTTCGTTTGGAGAACTATATATAGATCTAGTGGCACCATCTCGCATCAGAACATAATTGCAGAGGAAGTTTATGTAAATATAAAACAGTAACCATCGGTAAAACCATTGTGACTGATAATCTGGTTCCTCCTTTGCACTTTCAATAAAGGTAAATGGAATATTCACAAAAAATGTAACAAGAAATAATACCATTGAGAACACCAAGGCAAATGAAATACCAAGATAATTTAACAATCGAAGCTGTAGGTGTTTAGTCTGATTAAGTTCCGAGTCCGAGTTTTTGGACAAGGATTCCAATGCTGAAAAAAATTGTCTGATCGAATCAAAAACACTCAATGTTGGCAGCATGGTAAAAGGTCAGTGAAATTTATGGAACTAGTTCTAAAATTAATGTTGATCAAACATGAAAACAAATAGATGTTACTCTTGAAGTGTCTATGATCGCCAATAAAGATAGTATCGCCAATAAAGATCGTATACATTCATTCTTTATTGTTCATTCCGATGTCTGTTTCTCTGTTATAAAACCTGAAAGAAAAATTTATAGCTATATTTTTAATTAAATCATCTCAACATCTGATCATTTTTTAAATTCTGGCACACAATAAAGCGTTCACTTATGTTAATAATTATTGGTTTTTTCAGAATAGAAATTTAACTTGAAAATCATAATTGAACAGACATATAAATAGTACAAGATTTAACACTTTAATGATCGCAGCTTTTGTCCCAACTGGACTGTTCTACAGATGCTGTCAGCATGATAAACTAAACACATGCTAAAAGGAGATATCTGATATCTGTAACACCACATTTCTACAATAACACTCCTTTACAGCCTTCACAATAATAGCTGCAATAATGTAGCTTCATGGACTACTAGTACTTTTTATCTCTGCAGACCTACAGAGAGGTCTCAATACTCATAATGAATCACATCCTAATGTTTGATCACATTATTTTCTACTTTTAATGCTTTTGTGGTTTAATAATTCATTTTTCCCATTCTTTTTGTAATGGTGCCATTATCGAGAAAGACAAACACGGGGAGTGTGTAGTTTAAGAACAGATTCTAGTGAACCAATACACTAAAAATAACACAGAATGCCATTTTTACAAGTTATGGGACCTCTTTGTGGAGCTCTCCACTCTCCAGAATTCAAATTACACATGTAGTACACTTCCACTTACATATGGCATGATTATTAATAAAGTTGAAATAAACTTTAAGAGTGTAGAGATTTGCTTTCGAATTTAAAATAAACCATGTTTTATTGTTTTTATATTCAGACAATGCAGCATTCATCTCTGCATTCAGTTTGTATGGGAATCTCCAACTATAATGACCCTTGATTCTGTCTCTAGGGTGCAGCAAAAATAAAGTGACAAGTCAGAATAGAAAATGATAATGAAAATGAGAATTGTGAAATATTTGTACCATAGTGGAAGAATGCTTCGCTTTTAACGATATCCACAATATCTTTAAACAAGTACTATCTTTAAAAAAGATAACCGACGCAGTAAAGATATAAATTGAGTTATGCATTGAACTACGCATCGCCTTTATTGTCATACAAATTCCCCGTTTCAATAGACCAGAAATGTTTGATGGAAATTTGTTGGGGGAAGTACTGACGGACAATTATTACTACGTGAATGAAATCATGAACCTATAAATTAACACTAGTCCCAGATTAAACGAGTTTGAAATTATTCATTTATACATGTGTGCCCCCTTTTATTTACGTGTTTTCGATATTAACAGATTTACCAAGCATACAGTTAACCTAAAATTGATAATGTACATACAACTACATGTACTTTGCTGTACATGTACATGTATTCCAGAAAGTTTATTGCTATTATGTATTGAAACCCAATGCCTAAGATATAGAAATGAAGTTTTTCTGCGAGCACCAAAGCAGTTATACAATAATGTAAACAAATTGAATATTAGAAATTTTGTAATAAAATGTTTATAGTTTAAAATTTACTGAATAAGCAAAGTATACTTTACAATTAGAGCCACAACTCTCTATCTATGTGTGTACTACGACGGACGCCCAAGAACAATAATACATTTAATTTAATATCAACATGAATATAAAATGATTGTTAATTTGTATTTAGAAATTAATTAAAATTTCGTCTCTTCGTCTTTTTTATCCTCCATATAAGCCCGCTAAAATCCAGCGTGTTAATATGCATTTAATTTGCGCTGTACTTCAAATAAAAAATATTTAACATTTTTGTACAAGTTGTTTGATATAAAATTTTACAAACTGCAGGCCATCTCTATCGTTCTTTATACTTAAATTGCACTATGAAATAATTTTATAAACAAACAGACGGTAAAATCTAATAATAATAGTACACAATTTGAAAGGTGAATTACCACCCTGTTCCGAGCCCCTGGCCAATTTACCACCCTGTTCCGAACCCCCGTCCAATTGGTTTTTAAATCCAGCGTGTTAATATGCATTTAATTTGCGCTGTACTTCAAATAAAAAATATTTTAACATTTTTGTACAAGTTGTTTGATATAAAATTTTACAAACTGCAGGCCATCTCTATCGTTCTTTATACTTAAATTGCACTATGAAATAATTTTATAAGCAAACAGACGGTAAAATCTAATAATAATAGTACACAATTTGAAAGGTGAATTACCACCCTGTTCCGAGCCCCTGGCCAATTTACCACCCTGTTTCGAACCCCCGTCCAATTGGTTTTTAACCAATCAAGAAACAGAATTATGAGAGGTGAAGTGTCATGAGGTCAAAGGGTAAAAAGTGAATATAATACCGACTGCGTCGGAAAAAAAAACATTTGAAGCATTAATAATGTTAAAACTTATTTTAAAAGTGTTTGTTTATCAATCGGTTACACTTTTTCATTAAGGGCAATTGTACTCTTCGTTTTCTAAGTGGTAACCATCGGTAATTAGACATATCTTGGATGTAAACAAATGGCACGTAATCCATTTGAAACACGTAAAACATACAAAACATGAGTTAATTAATATGCAAAATCTTTGCAATTTTTATTTGCATTACATATTTAATTAAAAGGTGGAAGTCTGTGCACATCAGTACGAAATACGACACTTTTGTTTGAGTATATTGATCAGGAGCACCACTAAATCATGTTAATCGGATTACCTGTAAAAACATCGATTGACACCTGCTGATTAAAACTATAAAAATAATAAAATTTCCTGTTTATTTGCTTTGGGGTCATAAATATGTCATATTTCACTTGATAGAATGAATTTGTAACAAAAACTTTTAGTACTTGTTGGAAATCAGGTGACGAAATTGATTAAGGAATCTATCTTCAATTTTCAAATGATTTCGTCAATGACGAAAGTGGCAAGCGCTAAAATAATTTGTTTCATCCATGGTCGATCTGTCCCCAGTATTAACAATATATATTAATATAAGTATATTATTATATTTAATTTTCTTTTAATTGTTTTTAATTATAAATTGATAAAACCCAATTACAATTAGTTGAATCATTAAAAAACTAATGACTAAGGAACGAATCATGGCAAAAAATTGAGAAATTATATTAGTTCTAAAGCAGTCAGTTTAAAACATAGCCAGCAAGGTGTTTCTAAAATATTACAGAAACTTTAACATTTTCCCATAAATTATATATTTAATTTAATTTAAATAAACAATTTCAACAGATAGTTTGAATATGTGAACAGAAAATTATAGTAAATTAAATATATCAATATTAATTACAATTGTTTATAATTAAATAGTAAATTGGATATCTGTTTGAATTGTTGAATAATTCAATAATATAATTAAAATTATATATTTACAAAAATGTAATAAAACTAAAACATATTAAAATGAAAATCGTTTTACAATATCCTACAATTGTACAGGAGCCGAGAAGGTTGATACCACATTTTAAATTATCCCATTTCAATATTTTATTGGTAAAATAAGATTAAAATTCAAATAAAACTTCTCATTTGATGTATGGTCCGAGTTGTCTTCTATCGGGCCGACTTGTCTTAATGTGTTTCGATATATGTCCCATAAACCGGGCCGGGTTTTCTCAGTACAAACTTGTCCATAAAAACATTTTGCCGGGTGTCTGAAATTTAATATATAAACTTTTGAATCAATGTGGAGTATTTTTATAATATTTTTTGGAAAAAGGATAGCTTATATATATTTTATTGTATGTTCCTTTTTAAAAATTTACCAACAATGGTCAGCAGTTGTTGATCACGAATGTTGACAAGATCCAGGATGTTTATCTTTGATACAAACTATACCTGCGCATGCCCGTAAAGAGAGGATGTCCCCTTTCATTCCAGAAAATTTACAAGACGCACTTCATAATGCTTATAGTACATTAGTTCGAATTAATCTGATAGTTTAGAGGTAGTTTAATGTCTTGAATGTATCGATGTGTCAGCTAGAGTTTCAAGAAATCTTGTATACTTGTTACAAATGAGTATTTTGTTCAATGAAAATGGCGGCATGCTGGCGTACCGTTTCGCCATTTTTCGAAGGTTATGGTTGGAAAATTTGTTTCACCAAGTAAACAAAAAACCCACGTGTGTTTTGAAAATTTTTCCCCGTCCTATTAATTATCAAATGGACCATCGGCACTGTGTAGTTATTAAATTACTAACCTTACAGTATATGGAACAACATTTATGCTATATACTGGTCACGGAGTAGTTCTCGCCAGCAAGTAATTCTCGCCACCCGATCTTTCGACAGTTTGTGTGAAAAATCGGCATTTTAGAAGTGACCAGCGTAATTTGTTTCGGATTGAAGACGGTGAAATCTATTAAATGAAGCCTTTTCCATTGATTAACATGGAAAAATAACGACACAGTCACAAAAATGGCGAGAATTGCTTCTGTCTTTTTTATGGCGAGAACTACTCTCTGACCAGTAGATATTACAGCAGTACACGAATGTTGAAATAATCCATTCAATCTTTAGTACTCATTGTCCCATTTCACAATAACTTTTTACTTGTAAAAAAAAACAAAAAAACCAAAAAAAACAAAACAAAACAAAACCATAAAACCCTAAGCTGACCACATGGTAGTTGGAGAATGTCCTGTTTTTTATACTTAAATAGGAGCGTTCCATGTTCCCATCAAAGTCTAAAATAAAAGTAATATTTTTTATTCAAACTCTATAATAAATGGATATGACTAGAAAATAATTGTGAATAATGATGGACATATTTTCTTCTACTCATGAGCACTATGAATTTGAAAGAGCTCGCGATCTCTTCTGGCAAATGGATATTGTCTTTGACAATCTAATTAAAATTAAATCTTTAACTTGCTTCCACTCTCCTTTATTTGCTATGGTCACTGCGTTTAGTCTTGATATTGCTGAAAAAAATTGGTAGGGTTAAACATAATTTAAACAAAAAAACAAATCATAATTTGAAGTCCTCCATCACAGTTCTTTTTGATGTTTAAGGTCTCTGCCTCTTTTTCCTTTCCCACCTTCTGGTGCACAGTTCAACCAGAATTTAGAATGTAGTTGGTTTGGCTGTATTATATGAACACATAATAGGTTCTTGCGTTTTTGGGAAAGACCAGTGATCTTCCATGGGTGATCAAAATTTTATGTCTTTTCACGAGTGGTTTGCTGCAAACGAGGTAAAAGATATAAAAAATTTCTATCACGAGTGAAAATCACATGGGTAGATTTGATAATATAAGCAAAGCCCTGAAGGTTCATTTTGTAAAGAGATATAATTACATACAGTGTTTCTTATATTGTACGTTTTTACATCAATGCCTCTTGAAAAGTTCATTTTATGACGGGACCTTAATAATTTATTCCTTTTTTGTTACAAATTTTTATATATTTATTTTTGTTTCAAATTTCCAAAGAAAATCTTTCAATATTTTTTTTCTGTGTACAAATTTAACTGATTTGAAACCCTACCATAACCAGGTGCACTGTTGTACATGTATATAACAACAAGTGAATTTTGGGAAATATAGATTTTTGGTTTTTTTTTTATGAAGGCGACTTCACAATTTAACTTGGTAATTAGTTACAACATGATGAGATCTCCACAGTGGCAAAATTCTACATAGCTGTGCCAAATATTTCACGCTGGAGTGAACTTAGAAAATCAAGTGTGTTAACCAATATGTACCAAGTAGGACACATTTTCTTGTTAGGTAGAGATAATGGTGGTTGTTGATCATGTACATTTGTACCTTGTCAACTGTAAGGTTGTGGGTTCAAGCCTTACAAAACTTAACTTCAATCTTAATTCACAAGAATTGCCACTTTTCCTGTCAAAAGTCAAGGGTTTTCATTGAAACAATATAAAAAATTATTATATAGATAGAGATGAAATATCGAATTTTCTGAGTGACAGAAATCACGGTAAATCACATGTGAAAATTATCGTTTATTTTCACTCTTGGGTTTTTTCCCGCCAAAAAGTCCCAATGGTTTTTTACTACACAGATATTTAGCCGCCGTTCATAAAATTTAGGATTAAGCATTAAAATTTTACGAAAACAATTTTGATCTATGTAATAAATACGATAATCAATCGGGCATCATGAATATCCAATATATGATCACTCCTGCCGCATATAGCATCAGATTAAACTCGTGCGCAGAACAAGGTCCTCGCACTCGTTTCATCAGATGGGTTATGCGGCACTCGGGATCATATTTTGGATATTCACTTCGCCCAATTAATTATCCTATAAATCTCGTTCGACTTCCTTACTATTGTACGTTTACTGATAATATACAACAGTTTGCTATACACTTGTATATATTTGAACTTTTTTTTGTAGGGCTGATTAATAACAGATTACAATGGATGAAGGTATGATTAATATTGGTTGCTTAGACACTCTCATCTGTCTCAAAATCCATCTGATAAGTCATGCAATGATCTTCCAAACTTTTGAAAATGTGCTGGTCTGCCTGACCTGTTTGGAAAAATTATAGTTGGGCGGGCAGTTCAGATTGTTTGGACCAGTTGTTATTTCACAAGTTACCAGAAACATTCATCTGTAATCAAATTGGTTGAAAAAATTGTGTGCAGTTAACTCGTTTTTTAAATGTTTTATTTTTGCACCATTTGTTTATTTCTCAAACATGTCTGCTTAGAAATGTTAGTTACAAACAATTCATGGTCTTTTATAATGATATCAAACTCATTAAATCACCATGAAAGTAAAAGTACACTGCCTGACATTCCTTCAAGTGAAATTAACCATGGTATGTTTTTGCCAGACCTGTATCCAAACGTTAAGTTGTGTCCTTGTACTCTAATCCTTATTATAGAAATGAGCAAAAGCCGAATGGCTAAATTTACAGTTTTTTTTTCTGAGATCGCAAACAAGTGTTTTAAGTCTGCATTAAACTGATTTTTGAAAAGGACTTGCACCTAATTTTACTCTAAGGGACCCAAATAACTTTGAAAACCTGAAACAACAAATTTATGTTGATACATACATGTACTTTGAAAGCTCATCATGTTCTGTATGTTTTCATGTAAATTGTACAATGTTTTTTCCTTGTAGGATGTGATGTATGCGGCGAGGACCATGCTACAGTACATTGTCCAGAGCTAGGACTTCAGAATTCTGACATTGAAAATATTGTTGTTACAAGGTAAAATATAATAATTTTTTTATTTGCTTTTTACGCTGAATCTGATTGTCCTAATCCAATAGAACATTACAAATTATAGTAAATAACCTGTGTTTATAATAAGACATAATCTCACGCCATTCCAAGACATTATAGCTGTCCAAGAATATTTAAGTAATTCCAGGAATATTTCAAATTTCTGAAAATGTTATATTTTAATATTTTAGGTTGTCTAATACATTGTCACAGTGTCCTGTAGTAATTTAGATTTATGAAAATCTGTATATTGGACATGTTTTAATAAACAAAAAAATATTTTAAACATTGTATTATATTTTAGTTATTTCTGTTGATTTCGAAAGCCTTTATCTCCAAGTATGAAAAACATCATGAAATACACTCAATACAATTAATATAAATTTCACTATGCAATTCACAAGATAGTTAGTTGTATCTTATCACATGACTTTTGGTATCACATGATTTCTTTGGGGCACTTTAAGTCAATGGATGGTCGTTAGATATTGTATAAAATAGCATAAACATGACCCTTTTCCATAAATTTATGCTTTGAACCCTGTCACTGGTTTGGTTTGCATTGTCTTTCTTAAACCGTCCCATTTTTGTCTCGCCTGCGACGAAAGTCGCTGGAGGCGAGACATATGTATGGGAATCCGGCGGCGGCGGCGGCGTAAACACTTGACATCTTGCTTCATATCTTTGTAAGCCCAAGCCCTAGGTCCATCAAATTTGGTCCAGAGGTAGCTTATGATGAGTACTTGCCAGTCAGTCACCTGTCACTTGACCTTGACCTCAATTTCACGGTCCAGCGACTACGTTAAAGTTTTTGGGTTACGACAGTTCTTCTGTAACTACGCATGGTAGGATGACAATATTTGGTGTATAGGTTGCTGATGACTAGTACATGACTGTCTGGTAGGTGTCACCTGACCTTGACCTCAATTTCACGGTCCAGCGACTAGGTTAAAGTTTTTGGGTTACGACAGTTCCTCTGTAACTACGCATGGTAGGATGACAATATTTGGTGTATAGGTTGCTGATGACTAGTACATGACTGTCTGGTAGGTGTCACCTGACCTTGACCTCAATTTCATGGTCCAGCGACTACGTTAAAGTTTTTGGGTTACGACAGTTCCTCTGTAACTACGCATGGTAGGATGACAATATTTGGTGTATAGGTTGCTGATGACTAGTACATGACTGTCTGGTAGGTGTCACCTGACCTTGACCTCAATTTCATGGTCCAGCGACTACGTTAAAGTTTTTGGGTTACGACAGTTCCTCTGTAACTACGCATGGTAGGATGACAATATTTGGTGTATAGGTTGCTGATGACTAGTACATGACTGTCTGGTAGTGTCACCTGACCTTGACCTCAATTTCACGGTCCAGCGACTACGTTAAAGTTTTTGGGTTACGACAGTTCCTCTGTAACTACGCATGGTAGGATGACAATATTTGGTGTATAGGTTGCTGATGACTAGTACATGACTGTCTGGTAGGTGTCACCTGACCTTGACCTCAATTTCACGGTCCAGCGACTACGTTAAAGTTTTTGGGTTACGACAGTTCCTCTGTAACTACGCATGGTAGGATGACAATATTTGGTGTATAGGTTGCTGATGACTAGTACATGACTGTCTGGTAGGTGTCACCTGACCTTGACCTCAATTTCACGGTCCAGCGACTACGTTAAAAGTTTTTGGGTTATGACAGTTCCTCTGTAACTACGCATGGTAGGATGACAATATTTGGTGTATAGGTTGCTGATGACTAGTACATGACTGTCTGGTAGGTGTCACCTGACCTTGACCTCAATTTCACGGTCCAGCGACTACGTTAAAGTTTTTGGGTTATGACAGTTCCTCTGTAACTACACATGGTAGGATGACAATATTTGGTGTATAGGTTGCTGATGACTAGTACATGACTGTCTGGTAGGTGTCACCTGACCTTGACCTCAATTTCACAGTCCAGCGACTACGTTAAAGTTTTCGGGTTACGACAGTTCCTCTGTAACTACACATGGTAGGATGACAATATTTGGTATATAGGTTGCTGATGAATAGTACAAGACTGTCTGGTAGGTGCCATTTGACATTGACCTCAATTTCACGGTCCAGCGACTACGTTAAAGTTTTTGGGTTATGACAGTTCCTCTGTAACTACACATGGTAGGATGACAATATTTGGTGTATAGGTTGCTGATGACTAGTACATGACTGTCTGGTAGGTGTCACCTGACCTTGACCTCAATTTCACAGTCCAGCGACTACGTTAAAGTTTTCGGGTTACGACAGTTCCTCTGTAACTACACATGGTAGGATGACAATATTTGGTATATAGGTTGCTGATGAATAGTACAAGACTGTCTGGTAGGTGCCATTTGACCTTGACCTCAATTTCACTGTCCAGTGACTACGTTAAAGTTTTTAGGTTACTGCTGTTCCCCTGTAACCAAGCATGGTAGGATGACAATATTTGGTATATAGGTTGCTGATGAATAGTAAATGATTGTCTGGTAGGTGTCACCTGACCTTGACCTCAATTTAATGTTTCAGCGACTTCGTTAAAGTTTTTGTATTAGGACAGTTCCTCTGTAACTATGCATAGTATGGTGACAATAATTGGTATACAGGCCGCTGCTCATAATTAATGCTATTTACGTAATGCTTATGACGAAATTTATTTTCGTTACTGATGCGGAATTCAGGCGAGACGTTTTTCTGTGTCCACACTTGTGTTTTAAATGTTGTCGCTTTCACCTGAAAGTGCCCTAAATTTAAAAAAAAATCATGTGATCAGCATTACAATTTCCACATCCCTTAACAAGAGCAATTATATCTTGAAGATGATGTATTATTTCCATAATTGGAGGGTACTTGCTTGCCAAGTGGTTAAGGTAGTTAATCATCTACTATTGATCACATGCCTGTGAACACTGAGGTTGCAGGTTTGAGTCTTACTAAGAGCAGGTTGTGCTTGACCTCAATCTTTATTGACCAGTATTGCCTGTTTTCCCATCGAATGTTGGGAATTTTCACTGGATACTCAGACAAGTTTCCTCTCCCAATAAAAACTGGACATAAGTATACAACTGAAAAGTACATGAAAGTGACATTAAACACCATTAAACCTACAAAAAAACTAAATGTGGTAAATGTTCGAAAATTTGGAAGGCACAGATGTTCAAAACTGTGGAAAGGGTGCACTCCTAATCTTAATTGACAAAGATTGCCAATTGTGGGCTTTCTCCAGGTACTTGGGCTTACTCCCCAAAAAAAACTGGTTGCCATGATATAGCTGAAAAATTGCTGTAAGCGGCGTTAAAACACCATACAGCAAACAAACAGTTTTCTGCAGTTATGTTCATAAACAGGGAAATTAAATTACTAAAACATAAATTGGAAGCCAAAGATGTTCAAACACACATGATATTTTTTTTTCAGGGCAAGATTGACACTACCACATTTCCTTCAAGCAGTAGATTTGACAAATGGAGAGGTTACAGTTTATGCCACAGAGACACTTCAGAAAAAGTCACAGTTCGGACCATATGAAGCCAAAAAAACAACTCACGAATTCAGTGATGAAGGCCTGTTTGTACTGAAGGTATTCCCTTCCATGAACAAATTGTGGTTTTTTATACCCCACCACACGAAGTGGCGAGGTATTATGTTATACCCTCAGTTTCGTTCGTTGTCTGTCCGTCCGTCCCCCGAAGGTTTCCAGATGATAACATGAAAACACCTCAAGGGATTTGAATGTTATTTTGCACAGCTGTTCAGTACAATAAAATACAGGTCAAGTTCAGTTTTCAGAATGATAAGAAAAATATTATTGAAGTTTTGCCACTTTATAAATTTTCAAATTTGACAATAATGAAATTTTCTGGTCTAAGAAAGATAACTCATTTCTTTCTGTCTCTATATACTAGTATATAGTGGATGTATACAGTATAGTATACTAGTATATACAAATATATTTAACTATTGATGAATATCGTGGCGGGGTATCATTTAATGTCCCATTAGATGCCCTGTTTTCAATATTGTGTTAGCTGACCTATTTGCTTATTTATTAAAACCTGACAACTTCCCAATGAAAGGATGTCCTCTCTAAAGCTTAGGTGCATTTTGGTTGACATTTTGCTGCTTTGAAGTACACAAGATTACTGAGTACATCCTGTCCTAAGTGTTCATTAAATATCAAACCCACCATTCAGATAGCAAGCATAGCTAACATGATATCAGACAATACACATTCTATCAGTGTTAATATATCAATTTGTAAAATATATAGGTAAGGGAAGTATTATACTAATGACGATTACGGTTTTTCACCAATTTCAGATAATGACAAAAGATGGTATGACAGTCAGTCTAGACACTACAGAAGAAAGTGAATGTAACTGGATGTGCTTAGTGCAATCTGCTACCTGTGCTGATCATCAGAACTTGATAGCTTACCAGCTGGGAACCAGTATTTATTACAGTACTGTTAAAGACATTGCTCCAGGGACAGAACTAAGGGTGTGGTATGCCCCACAGTATGCAAAACGTTTAGGCAAGAGCATCAAACCAGATGGATACAGTAAAGGTATGTTAAAAAATGTAATATAGATTAGAGCAAATGAGACTAGTAAATTACTTGTGAGAACAAAGTATGAGACAGGGGAGATAATTCCTTTTTATAGGCAATTTGTACATTTTCCCTTTGATGTGTACCGGCGATAAAGTCAGTAACAACGTACTGGCATTTATCACCAAATTTATCGTGTCAGTAGGCTGCAGAGGAATCTACTAATGATTATGTCACAGTAACTAACAAAATGTTCAAAAATAAACAAAGCAAGATTAAAATAAAACATTATATAAACCCCCACCCCCCAAAGAAAACAAACAAAACATCAAATATTGCACATTTTCCTAGAAATACAGAATTTTTGCCCTCATAGCACTTGCATTTTAATACATCTTCTTGTATTAAATCTCATGCAATATTCTCTGTAGCTGGGAACTGCAGCTCTTTAGGTCCCTTGGCTATTTTTGATTTGGTGGACCATCTGCCTTCAATTCAGGACTATCAGACCTACTTTTTGCAGTTGCCTTCTGTTAACACTCGTACACATTACATAATCTGAACAAAACTCTTCAAATTGCACAAACATCAACATCATGTGACAAATCCTGAATTCCTCTTCATTCACCACAAGAACTTATGGCCTACACGGACCCACCTGATACTTGTTGTGATAAAGTCTGTATCACAAACAAAATGTACATATGTAGACTATGTTGTTGTGATAAAGTCTGTATCATAAACAAAATGCACACTATGCCAAACATGGGAGATAATGTATAGATGTGATATTTCAAAGCCTTGCACAAAATAATGTGCAATTCTGAAGATCCCCAAGCTCTCATTTCACGACAAATAGATAACACACACATATACAAAATTGTAAAATGAACAAATTGTGGTTGTTGGATATTTTGTCAGCGGATCTCTTTGCATACTATATTATCCACAATGCCTGATTAATAAATCAAAAGATTATCGAGGATACAATTTATTATTTTTACCTAGGGTCAGTTGTTAATAAAGTTAAATAGGAGGAGCAACAATAACTATGTATGAAATTAATGAACAAGGGGTAAGGGGCATATTAGAAGATGCAAAGGGTCCATTCAGAACAACAGATTGTTAAACTATAAGATGAAGTAAAGAAAACTAAAATATCTATAATTGCCTATAAAAAGAGAGGGTTGACTGAAAATCTTACATCAAAAACATGTTATCTTACAGAAAATTGT
Source organism: Limnoperna fortunei (assembly GCA_944474755.1). Taxonomy (NCBI): domain Eukaryota; kingdom Metazoa; phylum Mollusca; class Bivalvia; order Mytilida; family Modiolidae; genus Limnoperna; species Limnoperna fortunei. The sequence continues at coordinate 40,123,557 of OX104124.1, forward strand.
TTTTAGTTTCAACCATTGGACTTTGAAAAACACTAGTATCACATTTATGAAATAAATCACTTTTAAAAACACAATATGCTTAATATGGGGGACAAAAGGATGTTGGATAGAAAAGAACAGAGTGTGCCAAACAAGGGTGATTATTATTTAAGAACAACAGTATGTCTAACATTGAGATAATTATTTGTGAGTGCATATAATGCCCAACAAGGGAGATAATTATTTGAGTGCATATAATGCCCAACAAGGGAGATAATTATTTGTGAGTGCATATAATGCCCAACAAGGGAGATAATTACTTGTGAGTGCAAATAATGCCCAACAAGGGAGATAATTACTTGTGAGAAAACAGTACGACACAGGTGAAAACAATTACTTGTTTAACAATATGAATGAATGCAAATAATTACTCTTGAGACCACAAGATGTCAGACAAGACAAAAGTATGCCAAAGATGGGAAATAATTTAGTTGTAAAACAAAGGATATCACTGGTAAACCTAAATGGCTAGAGCGCTTTTTGGTAAAAATTGGTCAAAAACAGCTGAAAAATCTATTTTTGACCAGTTTTTGTAATTTTAAAAATTTTTCTTCAAGATTAGTAATGAACTTTCTTTTTAACCAAAAAAACCCTAATTTTAGCCGTTTCTACTTTGTATAAAGCTTAAATGTGTTAAAGATTAACAGTTAACATGATCAATACCGTAATTAGGGTCATATTGTCCACGGTTTTTTTCTTTTAATTTTAGTTGGAAAGGAATGGTGTGGATTATACATAAAATACAGCCCGATCAAGTTTTTTTCATCCCGTTGATTGTTGTCAATGGCGGTTGCCATTTTGTTGTAGTGTCATATGCGGTATTTTCGTACTATTCTAACATTATTCTTTTACAAACTTCCATATGTATAGGTTGTTATGATATTAATTTTTACTTAAATTATTTTTAGTAATATTATATTAATTATATAGGACGAATAAAAATTAAAACAGATACGAAAATAGTAGATGTGTAACCTGTATTGCGTAAAATGCAAATTGCGTTGTTATGTAACCTCAAGTGTTTGAAGATCGATGTTTTGATTGCAATCATTCAGGGATTAAAATAAAACGTGTTATCTTTTTGTTTCCTTTGTTTTGGTTGATGAATCAAAGTTGACAAATTGTTTTGGTGTTGAAATGTGTGATTTTCTTTTTTAACACTGATCAAAATAGACGATATGAGAATGCTCTATTTTTTATTTAATGTATTACAATCACTAGAAATTAATAAAAGTGTAAACATAAATGATATTTAAAAAGAGAATAAATTACATATTAAAGTAAAAACTTGTTAAGAAGGGCGGCCAAGTCGGACTTGGATGTCTTCATCTTGAGACTTTTTTTGAAAACTTGTACATGGGATCGTACATGCATATAAGAATTTTTCCGCAATTTTCTGGTCCAAGAAAGGGGTGTGGACTACACACCGTTTTACGGTAATCTGAAAAGTAATTAAGCTGCCGCATACCTGTTAAATATCTTTATTTGTGATAAGTTTTTCATCAGGTCTGCAGTTTAAATAATTTGGAACATAAAAACATCCATATTAATACAGACCATGGTAAATGAATTTAATTGATTTTTTGTCCGATCATTATTTGCCATTTTTCCCACGTATAAGGTTACACAATTACACTAGTGAATACAGTGTGTTTATTACTTGTAGAAAATTATGTCACATGTTTTTCTGATGCACTTGTTTTTATACAGTGAAAAACTTTCATATTTAGTGGAAGGAAAAAAAAACAACAGTTGTAAATTCTAGGGCCGTTTACAGCACCTGTGTATTTATTTATATGAGACCTACATGTAATACACAATAAAATTTGTCAATTTTCATTGTGGAACATGTGTACTCAAAATGGAGCAATTCATCATTTTTAAAAATACAGTTATGTCAAAAAATAAAAAAAAATAAAATAGTACATTTGAATTTCAATTTTTGTATGCATAGTCTTTAATATACATTGTAGGTTTAATTTATGTTGTCTTTTTAATGGACTGTATATTGAAGAAAGCAACACAGGTTAATGATCTATTGTCGTTAAAAATTAAATAAATAAATAAAGACAAATTTTGAAATTTGTTCAATTCAGCAGCTGTTCCATCTTCTAAGATAGAATAATAGAGAATCTGTATGTTATTGATTTGATGAAGTAAACTACATGTATTCTGATTTATATACATGTAGAGCCTGCCCCAGTGCCATAAAATGTTCTAAGTAAAAATATTTTGCTCAGCATGAGAATTTTCATAATTACCATGACAACAGAAAAGTTTTGAATGGAATAAAATTGAGAATAATTCTCAGCAAAGAATGTTTTATGGTGCCAGACACAGTTGTAATACACCTCAGGCAAAAGACTCCAATCTTAATTGACAAGGATTGCGAGTATTCCTGCCAAAGGTTGGAGTTTTTTTTCTGGTACTCTTGCTTCCTCCTCCAATAAAAAAACTGGATGCTATGATATAGCTGAAACATTGCTGAAAGTGGCATTTAACATCACTCGAACAAACAAATATTTATTGATAGACCATCCTTGAGTTTATTAAAGCACTGCGAAAAGTAATTATGGTTATTGTTGAATATAACTTTTATGATCTAGATCAATGTAGTTTTTTGACTATGGTGAGGTTAGTTAGAGCCATGGGTCTTTTGTGTTTTCTGGTCACATTCAAACTCACAACCCCGGTGTTGACTTGCCAGAGATTATTAGTCAGTATCAAATAAATGAATAAAGGTGATAACAATATACCAAACACCAAGAAAACTGACGAAAAAACAATCCATAAATCAAAGTTGAACACATCGGCAAATTTATGAACAGATAACCAAAAGTAAAGCAACAACAACAATGGTCCTGACTTAGTACAGGTATTCAAAAGAAATGGTGTATTAAACCTGGTTTTATGTCATGCCAAAGCACCCACTTCCATTACTAAGTCATTCATGCACAGAGGTCTAGGTGTGAGACATGTAGTAATGGCCTGGTTGGAGAAGTTGGGTTGCCAGCATAATAAATTGATTGAAATAATATGTTAGACATGTTTTGCTCTCCTAATGTCAAACCCTGGCTTTTTTCAGTTATGTTAGGAATGAGGGTTGTTTATCCATCTGTAGAAGAATTAGCAGAGAGTCAGACCATGACAAATGCTGTAGAAGAAGGGAAGAAGAACCTCAATCCAACAACAGGGGAAATAACCTCAGAAAGCACTCCACATGTTGATAGTGATATGGATGCTTCAAAGGTAAGATTTGAATTATGTAATTCATCAATCAGGCTATTAACAAGTAGACCTTGCAACATGTTGGAGATATAAGGGTTTTGTTGACATTTGTAATAGTTGTTTATTCTTTGGTAATTATTAAAGAAATAAAGTTTATCTTCTGTCTTCCTTTTTTATTATTATTATTATGAAACCTCCTTAGCAGGGCCTTGGTAGCTGAGTGGTTAAGGTAATTTGTGTACTAACGGTCTATCAACACTGAGGTTGTGGGTTTGAGTCTCACTGCAGGCAGGGTGTACTCAACTCTAATCTTAATTGACAAGGAATGACCAATTTCCTACCTGAGGTCAAGGATTTTCTTGTGGCACTCCAGCTTCCTCCGCCATTTAAAACTGAATGCCATGATAGAGCTGAAAAATTGCTGATAGTGGCGTTCCAACAAACCTTACACGAAGGCAATGTGAGCTGTTGTCACTGTGTCTCTATTGTCCCCACTGTTATCACTAGAAATTTCTGTTTAATTTTACATTTTCCTCTTCTTCAATAAAAACTGAATAATTTAACAAATGACTCACAACTTCTTTTTTTTTTATATGGTCAACTTAAGACCGAGCTAAAACTAAAAAAAATAATTTGAAAAATGAAAAACAAACTATAAACAGGCAGCTTATAACGCTATTTGGTACTAGTGATCATTGTCTGTTAATTTAAACTGGATGTTATAAAAAAATACCAACAAAGACTGTTAATTTTGTAATGTCTTAGAAGAAGAATATATAACTTTTTCCTGGAGAAAACGACAGACCTTTGTCTATTTCATTCTTATTATGTTTCAATGTTGTCTGTTTTTTATTATTGAATTGTTCCTTTTGGTTTTAACTTTGCAAAAAGTAATATTTAAATCAATTAAAACAACACTTGTTCATTTTGTTTATTGGAGAGTCCTATACAAAGTTTATGCATTTTATTCTGTTCAGAAATTCAAAATGGCCACTATCACAGAACTTAGATTATAATAGAAAAATGTTCAAATGCCTTCTAAAAAACTATTATGCAGACTTAACCATGTATATAAACGATTATTAGATGGTCCTCTACAATGTGTGTTTTTTAAGGTATGTTGTTTTGCATTGATAGATTGTTTGTTTGTTTGTTTGAATGATGTTTAAAACCACTTTCAGCAATTTTGCAGCTATGTCATGGCATCCAGTCTTTTTGTGAGGAGGAAGCCAGAGTACAAAGAGAGAACCCCTGACATTCTGTAGTAAAACTGGCAATACATAGAACTTGTAATTAAGTCGAGTACACCCAGCAGTAGTTGAGAACTGAAATTTGATTTGTTTGTGTTAATGTTGGGAGGAATTAGCTTAAGATTTGGTTTCAATTAGATTGCACAAACTGGAGGTAGGCATTTGGGAAAAAGTTTTAATTCTTCTTCTTTCAAACTGCTGAACCAAACTTATTATCAATATTCTCTTGATGATCCTATATATATGTATTATTCCTATTGGGCTATTAAAGTGTATCAAATTCAGGAGTGGTTAAGGTAGTTTGCCTACTATTGATCCATTGGTCTGCGAACACTGAGATTACAGGTTCGAGTCTCACTACGGGGAGGGTGAACTGGACTCTGATTTTAATTGACAAGGATTGAAAGTTTTCCTGTCGAAGGTGTGGTTTCTTAGTCTTAGACTTCCTCCAAAATAAAATCTTGATGCCATGATATAGCTGAAAAATTGCTGAAGTGGAGTTAAGCAATATTATAAAAAACCAAACCAAATTAGGAATCTTTGTAAAAAATTATAAAATGCCTATTTTGTAGAAAATGTATAGCTAATGATACCATACTTGTTTATATAGTCCTCTACAATGTTTATGTCTTTTGTTGTCATCAGAAATTGAAGTTCAGTTTAAGATTGAACTTAGGTGGAAAATGTTTCAAAAACATCTCTCCAGAAACTTTTGAACCAACTGCAAACACACTTATCGGAAGTATTCATTGGACTGTAATCTACAAAGTTTATGTTGTACCAATAAAAACTCTAAAATGGCCACTACCACAAAACTTGTCTCAGAAAGTCTATATGTGATTATTGCCATGCTTGGTATAAATAAATGTAAATTAGATGGTCCTCTACAAGTTATTTTTTATTGACTATAAATCAGACAAGTGATGGGGCTCTTGAGAGCCTCCTGTAATTAATAACACTGATGATTTCCCCGGACATTTTTCGCTAGCACAATTTAGAATGCAACTGAACATTGGTATAGTGCCTGGCAGACATATGATGCTGTATGTTTTATCAACTGCCAGCTGATTTTACCTAATCTTTCGTTGCCTCTCTGGCTGAAAAATCAGAAAAATTGCTGAAAGTGGCATTAAACACTATTCAAACAAGCAAACCTATTTTTTAAATACCATGTTTGTTGCTGGATAGATTATCTAATAAAAAACTCTTTTTTTTTAAAAGTGTATCAAAATGTTTGAATTTTCTTATATACATGTTAGTTTAAAGGTTTGAGGGAGACAATATATATGGTTGTTTGTTGAAATAGGATTTAACAGCAATTTTTTAGCTATTATATCAAGGCCTCAATTGTGTTAATGTTGAGCTGAATAACTTTTTGAAAACAGCAACTTTGGAAGAAAAACCTGGCAATCCTTGTCAATAAAAGTTTGGAGTCTAGCACCTTACTAGGAGGCGTAAACTTGCAACATCAGTATTAACATGCTGGTAATCAATAGTAGCTGTCTACCTACATGTACTATAACCACTCGGCCACCAAGAATCCCTAAGAATACACAATTTTTTTGGGAGTATATAATTTTTGCTTTTTTGTTTTTATCAACATTCCACAAAAAGAAATCCCCGAGAAATATTTTGCTAGTTATACAAGATCTTTTCAGAAATACAATCTAAAATTAAATACTGATTAAACAAAATTTTCTGTTATGAAGGAAATCTGCAAAATTTAGCTCCCACGAAAAAACAAAAAAAATATATATAGTGTATTTTACTTTGAAAGTTTAATAGTAATATTAGCAGTTAAATTAGTCACAGTTTGTTATATCTTACTTGTTTAAAAGCGATTTGCATGTGTTAACTACATGCTGATTTGTATTCTTCTAGGATAAAGAGGATGTAACGGAAAATACTAATACAATTATTGCGAACTTCCACTGTAGACGATGTGGTAAAGGTTTTATGACAGAGATTGAGTTGGGAAAACATATCAGAGAACACATTAATCCTCCTGGTTCAGGGCGAAAGGGGAGGCTTCCCAAAGCAAATAAATATAACAAGTTAATGCCAAAGAAAAAAAGAGGAGCCAAGTCGGACAATGAAGATTCTGAAGAAAAGGACTTTCAACCGAAACCCTATCAAATAATAAAAGTGGAAACAAAAACTCCACTTTTAAGAATTCTTCCCAGAAGAAGTTTAAAAGGAAAAAGGACAACAGGGTTCCTGGTAGATGATGCATTTCTTCTTACAAAAAATCAAATCAAAACAGAGCCAGAAGAAGAAGATGTTCATGTAGAGGCTAAAAGAAAAGATAATTCCGAAATTAAACGCAAACGTGGTCGTCCAAGAACTAAGGGAGACAATGAAACCAACATTCAAGACAATCCAAAAAGACAAAAACTGTTTAATAACATTAAACAAAACGATAATACTAAAACTTCAAATAATGATACTATTGACTCTATGGAATATAAGGAAATTTCTGAAAACAATACAGATGAAAGTAATAAAATTAGTTCAATAAATAGCGTTGAAGATACACAAACAGAAGAAACTGTCACCCAACAGAAACCTGCTGCTTTTGAAGTTCTGGCTCTAACAATTGATAGTAAGATGGAAGCTAGTACAGTTGACAGTACTACAACAAACAAAAATAATGATGAAAATGAGGAAGCATTTTTAAAGGAAAATATTGACATTAATGCTGTTACAGCTTCTAATGAAATTGGTGAAAATGCTGTAAGTTATAATTTAGAGTCAACAGAAGGGCAGAATGAAGAAAACTTTGATCATTGCTCAACAGCAGATGACAAGGTTATAGTTGGGTTAGGAGAGGTTTTAATGGAAAAACCTCATGAGATAGATGGCACCAATAAATCGTCAGACAGCAACAATGATTTAGAAGTTAATAAGTTCTGCATTTTTAATACTGATCAGACTGCATCCTATATCAAGGAAACGCTTTTTGAAGACAATGGAGAACAAAGTTTGGTCTTGGAAAACAATCACATTGACAATGAAATTAGTAGTATCAATGACAATTTAGAAGATGAGATAGTAGATCCGAAAAGTAAAGAAAGTGTAAGAGCCAACCAAGAGTCTGAAGAAAGTGTAAGAGCTGACCAAGAGTCTGAAGAAAGTGTAAGAGCCAACCAAGAGTCTGAAGAAAGTGGAAGAGCTGACCAAGAGTCTGCAGAAAATGTGACATCCAACCAAGAAAGTGAGAAAAATGATGGCAACACGGATGACCAGGATAAATTTATAGAGGAAGCAAATACAGATTCAGAGAATATAGGACAGAAAGACAAAAAGACAAGAAAAAAGAAGTCTTTGCCAATACCTATGGAGATTAGAGAGACTCCGAACGGTAGGGAATATCTTTGTACTGTTTGTAATAAAAAATTCAATACAGAACGTTACCTCCGACTGCATGCACCAATGCACACAAGTGAATTCAAATGTGATACGTGTGACAAAACTTTTGCCAGAAAGGAAAGTTTACAAAAACATGAATGTCGCATTCCAGCTAAAATTATCAAGTCAGAGACACCTGTTAACCAAAATGAGATGGAAGTACCATACATGAAGAAAGAATACCATTGTTCAAGTTGTAAAGAAACATTTGAAGATTATTCTGAAGCTGAACGTCACTTGAGTAAGCACAGGAAAGGTTTTGAATGTGAACATTGTAACCAAATGTTTGTGAAAAGAATTCAGTATAACCAACACATATGTCCTCATATAGAGAAGCAAAGATATTCATGTGACATTTGTTCTCAGACGTTTGGAAATGAACAAAGTCTTTTTCGGCATATTGCTATGCATACAGACATTTATAAATGTGAAAACTGTGAGAAATGTTTTTCCAGGAAAGATTCATTGATGCGCCATGTAACGAAATGTTGTCCAGAAAAAGCAGAAGAGTATGGTGTCTTTTCATGTAGGAAATGCAGCAAAACATTTGGAACAAAGTTAGGATTAGAAAACCATGAAGCTAACTGTAATATGCATCTTTGTGAAGTCTGCCTTCAAGTATTTGATTCTGAGGCAAATTTAACAGATCACAAATGTAAACCACCCACTGAAAACGGTGACGTGAAGGCTAAACGTGTAAAATTTAGTTGTACTGATTGTAATAAGTCGTTTAGGAACCTTCATTATCTACTACAGCACAAACAGGTTCATTGTAATTCTCATGGGTGTAAAATATGTGGGAAAAAATTGAAGAGCCAGGAAGAACGTGACGATCACGAAAGATTCTGTATTGCCGTAAATGGAATCAAGCTTGATGGGAAAATCAGCTGTGATCGATGTGGAATGGAGTTCTTCTTAGCTAAAGAATATAAGGAACATTATCAAACCCATACACATACATACCACTGTGAAAAGTGTGACAAGAGATTCGTTAAAATTGGTACTTTGCATAATCATCAGTGTATTCCTTCAGAGGGATTTAAATGTGACTACTGTAAGAGAGAGTTTAAAAGCCAGAAATTTTATCAGAATCACATGGCTTCACACTCCGATTTCCTTTCCCAGTGCTCTAAATGCAATCAGTTTTTTGAATTGGAGGCCATTGATGAACATGTATGTGAAAATGAAGAATCAGTAGAAGGGGGAAGTGCAAAATATGTGTGTCATTTTTGTGGTAAATACTTTGTTAGCACTAGTAACTTAAACAAACATATGAAGGTTCACGGAGAGAAAAATATAGAATGTGAATTCTGTGGGAAAAAGTTTCATTACCCAGAATACCTTAAAGTTCATATTGCCGGTGTTCACGAGAAAAAGAACCAGTTTCAATGTTCTGAGTGTGGAAAGATACTTACCTCTAAGCCAGGACTTGTCTCTCACATGAAGCTTTTTCATGCAGAAAATAAGGATGTTTACGCTTGCCCAGAGTGTGGAAAGTGTTTTAGTCAAAAAGGAAATATGAAAACGCACATGTTTTCTCATGGAAAAGAACGAACTTTTCAGTGTCCATTTTGTCCAAAAGCGTTTAAGTACCCAGATCAGCTTAACAGACATAAGTTATCACATACATTGGGAAATAAGTTTCAATGTGAAATTTGTGAGAAAACATTTGTTAAAGATTATGAACTTAGAAAACACATTCAGGCCAATCATAGCAATAAGATGTATGTATGCGAGTTTTGTGGATCTCGTTGTGGGCATAGACACACTGTCCAGCGCCACTATCGCAGGAAACACCCTGCATCTGCCCATCTAGTCGAAAGTTCACAGTATGTTGATTCTCTATTCCAAGAGGTAGATTTGGACTCGTTAATAATGGAAAAAAACGAACTAATTGTAATGGAACATACCGCCCATATCCAGCAACCGAATGGAGTTACAGTTACTGTCCCAATCGAGGTTTCCCATTCTGCAGCTGAAGCCTTGAGTAGTCTGTCGACAGCTGGAAATACACACACTGTCATTTCTCACGAAGTCGCACAACTAATCAGTCAGGACGGAACGATTGTACAAATTCCTGGACAGGAAAATATGTTTACTATACCAGCCGGTCAGGAGGATGGAAATGACCAGAATCAGCAAACTGTTGTTATTTTACAAATTGTAAACCAGCATGACCAGCAGGACCAACAAATTGAAGTGGCAGAATTAGAGACACATGTAATAGATTCTGCAGAAATAGAAGCAATTAGTCAGGACTTCCAGTATACTACAGAAAATATCCTAAATTCCTCTTGATTAAACGTTTTATTTAGACAAATTAATAAATGGTTTGGTGTGTCATCGTTATCATTGGACTGCAGACAATTAAGTTCCAGGTTGAATTTGTTAGTTCATATTTTACTGTAATTTAGTTGATTGTATTTTGGTATATGCTATCGTTTACCTGACTATTGCCTTACCGTCTTGTTTCTTACTGAATTCCTAAATTCAGCTTTGGAAATCTTCTCAGAAACTGCAATGTGAAGTGAACAATATATTTGCAGGAATGAAAATTGGCAAGTGTTCTACAGATTTAATGCAACTTCAGGCAAAATAGACTTGCACAATTGCCATATCAAACAGCTACATGTAATAGTATTTTTAGAATTAGATTTCGATAATGATTAGTAGGGATAAGTGTTTTTTTTAAATTTTGTATAAAACAGTTTTCTTGAAAATAACACATGTAACAGGGGCTAATATTTTTTTGGTTGTTTTTTAATGAATTTTTGTTTGTTTTTATGAAAAAAAAACGAAACCTTTTGTTAAGTGTGCAGATAAGTCTTATGGTGAAATACTATTTCTAACATGTTTCATTTAATTAAGGAATACTTCAAATTTCTGAACAGGTTATACGATATAATATGGTTTGGGTCTGTGTAGTAAAAACCTCGATGACGTCATGGAACTATTTGAATTTTAACGGCGTAAGAATAGGTCAAAGGTCACGCAAGTTATTTCTTATAATATGGGTTGCTCGATTTGAATTAACCAATCAGTTTTCAGCTTACAAAGCAAATTAAATTATATTTAGATGTAGAAGTATTGTGCAAAGTAATAGTAAACATATAATTAAAACAGGCATTGATGAGAGAAGGTGGTTTCTTTTAATGTTTGAACAACAATGGTCTTTTGATAATATTGTCACAGTTATGCCTATGACAAAGATAACAAGAGATACGTGGGTTTTGTGTTTGATTGATTTTTGAGAAAATTAAATTGTTTAATTTAATGTAATAAAGGTTTTTCCTTCATTCACAATTTTCAGTGTGTAATAGTAGAACTCAATTGATGGCAGAAATTAGTTCTGCATTATTCAGAATGCTTTTTTATCATTCGGTACTATTATATATACACAAAAAGTTACTTTATTCTGATATGTAATAAGTTATGGAATTTAAGGTTTTTGAAAGTCAGTTTGGGACTTGCTGGTCTTGAAGTGTTTTCAGCTTAAAGAAAGAACATTCTTATCGCTAATTCCTCCATACTTATTTTACAGAAGAAAGAAGTACTTAATTATGAACTGCAGGTTACTTCCAGCGACTTTATATTAGATATAAAGGATAGTGGCTATGCCTCCTAAACTTATCTACGTTTTCACTTTATTTTGGAGTAATCCTTCTAAAGGCTGCTCACATCTTTCATGGAACCCACATAACAGGAGAGCATACTTTTATATCATACCTGCAAATCCTAAATTTTAACTTCGCAATGTGATCGGATTCCCTTTGAAATGGATGCAACGGGGAGTGGGTGTAGCCACGTCCCGCTCCGTTTTGGTACGCCAATGGTTCGCGTTTGCTACACGTACAGTATTTCATTAGTTTTGTTTCAATGAAATTCTTGAAAATGCTGATACCCAGTCCGATCTTAAAATATTTAAACAGTACACATTTATACATAACTTCTAAATAAACCATTGATTAACCATCCTTTGACAGCCTCAATCTGAAAGCAAAATTAACTGATTAATATGTTTGTTGTTTTGTTTTGTTTGATATTCAACGCCACTTTCAGCATTTTCTTCAGCTATATCATGGCGTCTAGTTTTTGTCTCGCCTGCAACGATAGTCGCTGGAGGCGAGACATATGTATGGGAATCCTGCGGCGGCGTAAACACTGGACATCTTGCTTCATATCTTTGTAAGCCCAAGCCCTAGGTCCATCAAATTTGGTCCAGAGGTAGCTTATAATGAGTACTTGCCAGTCTGTCACCTGACCTCAATTTCACGGTCCAGCGACTACGTTAAAGTTTTGGGGTTACGGCAGTTCCTCTGTAACCACGCATGGTAGGATGACAATATTTGGTATATAGGTTGCTGATGACTAGTACATGACTGTGGTAGGTGCCACCTGACGTTGACCTCAATTTTACGGTCTAGCGACTACATTGAAGTTTTTGGGTTACGGCACTTCCTCTGTAACCATGCATGGTAGGATGAAAGTATTTGATATATAGATTGCTAATGATTACGTAATGCTTATGACGTAATTTTTTTTTTTCGTTAATGATGCGGAATTCAGGCGAGACATCTTTCTGTGGCCACACTTGTTTTTGGGGGAGGAAACCGGAGTATCCGGAGGAAACCCCGACCTGCGGTAGAAAAACTGGCAATAGTTGTCAATTAAGATTGGAGTCGAGTACACCTGATTATTAAGACAACAAACAAACGGAACATGCAAAAATTAATGTTTGATGCATTGCTATTTGCAATTTTAGCTTGGATTCATATCGATATAATCTTTTAGCATGGTGACATCATCGTTTATTTTAATTGCTACAACATTAGCTTGCAGCAGGGTCTCGGGAGAATTATGTACGGTCGGGCTGACGACACCATTCAATTTTGGAACTCGTAAAATTGGATTTGTAACAGGTTAAGATCGTTTATATCTTTTGCAATGCTAGATTTGAGCTTTTCGGATTTATTGGTAATCTTTGTCAATTAGGATAGGAATCGAGTCCACCCTTCCCACAGTTAGACTCGAACCCGCAATCTCAGTGTTGACATACCACGTAATCAATTGTAGACGAACTACTGAACACTCGGCCACAGAGACCCCTAACTTTACAAGACAAAAATGAAATAGTATGCATTCCCCATTGAAATGAAACTAGTTTTAAGTCTCACAACAAATTAGTAAATTAAATTTGTCTTGTTTGGATACGGCAATGTAATTGTATGATCTTTTTTCTATTACATTCGTCAAAACTGCTTGATGACTCACTTTGTAAAATCCGAATCCATATTGTATATTTGTTAATTTTTATTTTTTTACAAGAAGTTTCTATGGTATACTAAAAATACTTTCAAGAAATAGTTGAAGTCCTCAAATAATTCTGGATCCCTTCTGTCATTTCTCCACCAATTTCTCTAACTTCTGCAAAAACCATCCTCCCAAGTCAGGGTTCTGAGTCCGCGTTCGCTCCATCAACCCTGACTTCGGAGGATGGCAAGAACATCAGAACATATTTCTAATCAATAAAACGGTTAGATATAATACTTCCATTAAGATATGGACAGAAACACGTGAGGAAAAATGGTTGAATCTATATATCAAACTGCTCCAAAAACATTTTCATATATAATATATGTTCCAAAATAATAGCAAAAACTTAATTTACTGTTGGTTTGGTTTCGGATGTAGGCAATATACGATAGCATAAGACAATCGAATACCAATGCTGTATCTAATAATGACAGACCGGATTTCTGGAAAAAAATTGTTTGCAATTCTGCAGTTCTTTATATGTGCTGTGTGTTAGCTTTGCATTGGTTTGTTTGAATGGGTGTTTGACGCCACTTTGAGCAACTTTAAGCTATATCATGGCGGCCAGTATTTATTGGGGTTAGAAAGCCGGAGTACCCACAGACAACCTTAATTTTGTAAGAAAACTGGAAATCTTTGTACATTGAGATTGCAGCCGAGCAAATCCTGTCCGCAGTGAGGTTCGAACGCAGATAATGAATCAAAAGTGATCGAAAAATTTTAATAAAGTTCAAATTTTAGTTTACTAACAAAAATTCGATATCAGAAGCCCGTTGAGGAATTATTTACATTTGAGGACCATTCTTGTTAAAATTGGTATTTTAATCTTAGTTCAATAATATCAATAAGCTTTTCTGGGACCATACTGGGACGGTTCCCAGTGCTCGACCAACAGAGCAACCCAGAGCGTCCCCGGGTGGTGGATTTCGAAAAAGAGTAGGCTCATTGTAGCCGCTACTAAATTATCCGACCCTACCCAATTATCCGTACTTTTCCATTGGCAGTCAAAATTGTGTTCCCGGTGTCCCATCACACCCCTTTTTCAATTTATGTATTGTTTGTTAACTTGTTCCCGTCCTGAATATAGCTGAAATACTGCTCGCTAGACGTAAAGCAAACATGCAATCAATCAATCAATCAATTAGCTGTTTCCTGTTTCAACATGTTTGTCTTGTCAAAAGTTTGACGTTCTGAATGAGTAAATTCTTTTTTCAAAACATCATCAAAACCATGATTTCTAACGTTAATATATACAAGTTGATAAAGAACGGAAGATAACATCTCCGTCTTTGCCGTGAGAAGGTCGGGGCTTTCTCCTGGTACTCCGGCTCCCCCATCCCAATAAAAACTGGACCCAATGATGAAGCTGAAGCATTGCTGAACATTATTTTAACATTACTAAAAATCTTTGCCGTGAAGAAGGTGACACCAGTATATGATCATCTTTCAATTTTATAAACTTATAAAGGATATCGACCAAGTCCTTCGTATACAAAAATGTTTGCTGCAATTTTTCAGCTTTCTATTGGCTTTCCGTTTCAATAGGGGTTGAAGAGAAGAGAGGAGTACAGAGTGAAAACCCCCGACGTTCGACAAAGACAACTTACAGTCGAGCACAGTCTGTTCACAGTAAGGCCGAAACTCAAAACGCCGGTAATCAACAGTACATGTCAACAACATTTACCAGTCAGCTATCGAGGCTACAAACGTTTTTGTTTTGCATGTCATAATGATTTATGGTGTGCGTTTTACTGCACCATCCGTTGTGTACATGATGTTTCATATAACATGAATACACTTTCTTGCTCCGGTTGTACGATTACAAAAGGATGTACTGGATTCACAACTCTGCCGTGTACAAAAGCATACATAACTGAAACTGCTGCTAGAGGCCTTAATTGCAACCATTTCTTTGTAGGGGCCTAAGTGGCCGAGTAATTAATTTAGTGCTTATACTATTGATCACGTGGTCTGTCAACACTGAGATTGCGAGTTCGAGTCTCACTACGGGCAGGATGCGCTCGACTACAATTTAAATTGACATGGATTGTCGTTTTCCTATTGAATCTCGGGGGCTTCCTCCTCCACTAAAACTGGACGCCATGGTAAAGCGGAAAAATTGCTTAAAGTGGCGTTTAATACCATAAAAAACCAAAAGCATACAAGCATAAACTTGTCATAAAAAAGTAAGATATTTGTTGGACATCATTTCATTTTAATGAAGTCTCATTATACAAAACTTGCAATGCATTTACACTAAAAGATATTGTTACACATAAAAATAGTTACAAAAGACAATTTACATTAAAACAAGAAAACATAATAAAACAGTCTAGCACTATATTGTGATGTCATTGTTTGTCACTACACATTATGCCAGTCCCCTGACGGTGTTGGAACTGTATCAGTTCCGGAATTGTAATAGAATGGCATCGAGTTAAATATACTCTCTCCTGCAGCCGTATGTGTTTGATACTGATCGTATTGGTATGGCAGCTGCGTCATGAAAGGTGGCGGAAATGGTACAGAGTCATATGTGCCAGTGGTAGGTTTGAATAACGGCGGCTGCGCACTTCCAATCGACATACTAGTATACATATTTGATTGAAACGAACTGTTGATTGCAGGTGCTAAATAAGGCAACGAAATTGGCACATAGGAACTTGCAGGTGCGCATGGCTGGTGGAATGGTACATGTGCAGATAAAGAGACGGGTCCATTTCCTGTCGATGAATTATTCGTTGGTAGCGGCGAATAACTAGGAGGCGAAAAAGACGGAAACAAAGGGGGAGATAACGAATGGCTGTAATGATAAGGAGGCTGGGGAAATCTTGGTTGAGTTAATGTAGTTGCCACTGGTGTCGACGCAAAGGAGCCTATTGTAGGAAACATTGGCGTAAAGGAAGGTCCGAGTAATGAGTCGTTCTCGTAGCTTATGTGTCCCACTGGCGATAATGACGGGGAAATTGACAATGGACTCACGTGACCTAGATCTGGTAAATCAGGAGTTTTACGAGTATCGTTCAGCACAGATGAGTTAGCAGACAGGTATGATGAATTAAGTCCATATCCAGAGCTGGTATTACTTTCTGTACATTTTGCCCTTTTTTCAGCCGGATTAAAATCAGATAAGCTATTATTTCCACTGTCTTTACTCCAATTTCCTGCAATATTTGGCGATTTTATAACAGAATCAGAAATACCACTGTCAGATAAACTTTGATTTGGTCCATGATGTACAGTGTGAGTCGGTTGAACTGGTTTAGCACTATACGGAAACACTGTGTGTAGTTCTGGACTAGCACTAGATTTTTGAGTAGGTGGCGCTGAAGAACCGGGTATATAACATGCCTGTGCTTCCAGCACTTTTCCTGGTGAAGACGTTGTTAAGATTATTTGCTCAAAAATTTCCATTTTCTTTTGTAAGTAAGTAGCAACTTGCTCCCAAAACTGTCCTGCATTTACACGAAAGTATCCCCATCGAAGGGTGTTTGTTCCGCTTTCTGTATCCACATTAGGTCGATAGTCTCCCCTGGCAAAATTAACTATACTTCCGGGTACTATGCACCATAGGTAAGTAGAACGGTTAAGGTTATTGTTGCCACTTGAACCTCTCCCGACAGCAATCTTCGTAAAACATTTCGTCTTTGACAGACTATGACGAACCGCATTACACCAGTGTTTACGGGTAGAGTTCCTAAAGAAGGAAAATCGACTTTTTATGTATTTGTAAATCTCAGTGATTGGTAGACAAAAGTTTGGCGATCTTAATATTGCCAAATATATCATTTCTGTGTAGGAGTAATTTGGTTTCACTTTGGCGTCATCTTCTTGATCCAAACGTTCGTAGACTGTTACGAAATCGTCCATGACTGTACGAAGTTCTGTTTCCATGGCCGTTAGTGCTGATGGAGTGACCGTCTGGGGAGCTAAACCTTAGAAAAACAGAAAAAATACACAATGTAAATTAAACATTTTAAACATCTATTTTAATTGGGTTCATGCAGTATTTCATTTCGTTCTAATTTAGTACTCTGGCTTCTTCCATTTAAAACTAAATGTCCAGATATAGCTAAAAAGGCACTTGGATAAATTCAAATATCTTTCACGTGAACGCTATACTCAGCAATATCCAATATGGACAATATAACACGAAGAAAGTTTGAGATGTTACGTCATCGTTTTATAACTTTCATAATGAAGTCTCTCCAAAATGTGCCTGACCGCAATGCCTGACGGGCAAGTCTTGCTTCCTTAATGGAAAGTTTTAAGTAGTCTTGCACATAAATGTTAAAACTCCAAATATAATTGTAGTAGTGGCCTGGCAAAATGTGTTCGGTCAGAAAAATGTTTGATATACCTGACGGAATGTCAAGCAATGATCTTTAATTTTCGGAACGTCCGCAAATATACACACTATACTCGGTGCAACTATGGCGATTTACTACGCATTACATCGTTCACAGATCAACTGTGTATTTCCATGTTAAAAGCTGAAAAATAAAACACCCTCACTTTAATTTTAATCCGACATTTATTCGTTTTCATCTAATACTGGTTGCATGTGACCGAGTTATTAAGGTAGTTGGTCATCTACTGTTGATCACGTACCTACCTGTCAAGACTGAGCTTGCGGGTTCGAGTCTTGCTGAGAGTAGGGTGTGCCCGACTTTAAACCTAACTGACAAGGATTGCCATTTTTCTTGCCGAATGTAGGTGCTTTTCACCGTGTACTAAACTTCCATCCCAATAAAAACAGAAGAAGCCGCGATATAATAGAAAAATGTTTAAAGTGGGTTAAATTTTATTCAAAAATATCAGTAGTCAATAATCAATTAGTTGCGTACGAAATCCATATAATTGTGAGTTAATTATTTAATTCGAAACTACATGCAAAATTTGCGCCTATAAACATTTAACGCAATTACCCTTTTGAAAATTCGGATTTGTTTATATAGATTTAATATAAAAATATCCATGGAAACAGTGAGCTGCACAAATCAAATCCTAAATTTTTCTGCTTTACATAATGCAAAAAATTTTGCCAAAGAATTAAATATTTGTTTAATTTTCATCACTTATAATGTTTCTGAATTTTTGAACATGTTTCTTCGTTTTCTTTTATTTCCAGATTTACTAATTTATTTTAATTTTTTTTTATTTGTTATCATACATTAAAGACAAAACAGGACGCAACAAAGAGTTGCATTCGTATACCTTTTGTTTTTGGAAATTTAATATTGATATCTGACTGTTTATTTAGAAATAAACTCACTTAAAACTCATGATTATCTGTGTAACTGCAGAGAAAATGTGCATTTAACAATTAAATTTCACAAGAAGCGAAATTTTAATCCCTAAAAACAATCCATTAAACATCATCAACATAAAATGTATTTTTGTTTTAAAAGGATCCAACAAACAAAAAAACAAAACAAAACAATTTTACTATAATTATACAATTTACAAATTAAATGTTATTTTAAATTTTTAACGCTAATTCACGCAACACTTAAACGGCGACTTTATTTTTTAAGTAATAAAACAAATGCAACACGAATAAATAATTTAATTTGATATAAAAGCGATTTTTCTCCTACATATGTAATTAAACTTGTAAATATATTGAAAAAAAAATTTTTTACTTAAAAGTTTGTTTGGCTATATCATGGCGTTTAATTTTTATTTGGAGGGAAACCGAAGTGGCGGGAAAACTGGCAATCTTCGTAAATTAAGGTTGGAGTCGAGCACGCCTTACATGCAGAAATCTCTATAACAATGGATGAAGAATTTTTGTAAGTATCGCTTTAAATGAAGGAAACATATTTACATAAAAATTTTGAACGTTATTTAGCATACATTGGGACGAAATGAATTTAAATATAACATACCAGACATTGACGCCATGTTCGGATGACATCGGCTTGCTACTTTCAACTCAGTACCAGAGTCTTCACGTTTACGTTTCACCATGGCTTTGGTTCGGGCTTGTGTGTTCAAAAAGTCGATTCACACAAATCCTTCAGCTTGTAAGATAAAAATGAAGTTAAAACTCTTATCGCCAAAATTTTAACGCTTCTTTGACACAAGTTAACTCTTAGTGATGAGTCTTCACTGACATTTTGAACTCATTTCAGATTTGCACGAGAAATATACATGTGTCAATTTCTGTCACGTGATTTTCTGTTTAAAATTTAAAATGTGTTCAAATTTCTCAATCCCGTACTTAGTTTGCTGTTATTTGTTGATTGTTTAATTAATTTGTTTATATGGTCGATAATTGTTCTGATTAGGTACATACCTAATTAATTATAAACAGTTCTTGTAAAAAATGTCATTGTCCGAGTGAATTCGTCTTATGGTGTGACATTTTGAGAATTTGTTTGAGAAAATATTTTTTGGCAGAAATGCATGTAAAATATTTTTTATTTTTAAATTAATTTTAAAAAAGACGACTTAAATATGCAAAATTAAATGACGAATTTATCAATTTAGTTTATTTTTTATTGAAATAATTGCATCTTTGAAATACACACAAGCCTGTGTAGCTGTTCTGGCTTAAAATAGCGAACATCAAGGTTATATGCAAAATAAGACATGCGCTTGTAGACAATCTCGCATTCAAACAAGAAAAAATTATTTTAGATTAAGACTTTTATTGTATACAAAGTATATTTTGTTAAAGTATGAACTATTGATGTCAGCGAGTTTAAAAAGTTTTTAATTTTCAATTCCTCTATTGCATATAAAGAAAGAAAGAAAAATTACAATAAAAGAGCCCATCCATCTGTAATCTATTGGATATGTTTAGAAAGTTATTTTTCTATCTTCTTTAAGTTTATTACTTCTGTTGTGATTTGTATATTCTCATTTATATATATAGCACATAAGTAGATTGTGTATATTGATAATATCAGTGAATTTTCTTTAATTTAGAAATAAAATGTATCTTGTCAATAAATAAAGGACTGAAAAAACATTGTCAACAATATCGTTATCACAGATGCCTTGTGAGCAATCTGACGGTAAAAGGGGGGGGGGGGGGGGGTGGGGGGGATAAAATTACGATGTTTCCGATTTCAGATTACTAACCCGACTATGCGTCCTGTTAAAAACAATTATATGTAGTTAAAATGTATATAAACGATAGGGAATACAGACATTTACTTTTACACTGTCCTTTCCAGTGATTTTTATGTGAATTTGCGATTAATTTGGTCTAAGTGAGGCACAGAAACAAGAGTGTTTTATTGCCATATACGAATGACAACATTTTGTCATGCTTAATTATTTTAAGTACACGAAGAAATAATATATAGTGTAAGTTTTGTATCAAGTTTATGTAACCAGATATAAATCGTTGCGTAACATAATGATCCTTGATAGTCTTTTATAAGTGTTGTTTTTAGAATGGATTTCAAATTTAAGACACAATACAACTCTTCGTGTGGCTACCGAGCACCAGTTTGAATTGCATGATGTTGATTTCTTGACAGTTTTTTTAGTGTAAGATTAATGTATAGATATATGTTTGTTTGTGGTGGTTAACGCCACTTTCAGCAATTTTCAGCTATATAATGGTGTTTTTAGATAAGAAGGAGGCGGAAAATTGGTAATCCTTGTTATGTTCAAAGCACATTCTTATATATGTAAGGGGTCTCGGTGGCCGAGTGGTTAAGGTAGTTCGTCTACTATTGATCACGTTGTCTGTCAACACTGAGATTGTGGGTTCGAGTCTCACTGCGGGCAGGGTTTACTCGACTCCAATCTTAATAATTAATGGGATTACGCAGCAGTCACAGCTATATAGGTGTTAATTCTCACATGAAGACTAGTGGACATCAAGGTTTATACAATATATAGACAGTATAATGTAATATAAAGTGTAAAAGTATACTATACATTCAGTATTATATACAACATGTAATGTTTGTCCATATAAACATTTTAATTATAAGTGAATTTTATAAGTTGTTTTAAATTTCTTATTTACATATAAGGAATAGAGAAAAATAACAATTCAATAAACAAGAGTCCATTGAATTAGTATTAGAATTATTATAGGTATAGGTAGGTTTTGTTTCTTGTATGAATTGTAAAATAATAATTGAATTAATCTGTAACATTATATTTTCATAAAGTTATGAATTTTTAACCTTTCAGAGATAAAAAAAATAGATTCTTTATTTCCATTTACCGTAATTAATTACAGGTTTTATAATTAATTTGGTTATGTAAACTCACTAATTAATTATAAGCCGATTTATGTAATAGAAATGCCAATGCTCGAGTGAATTCATCTTGTATCATGACATGTTGAGAAATCATTTTGAGAAAATATTTGTTTGCAGAGTGAAACCGTGTACAAAAAATAACTGTTGTATTTTTATGGTTTTTACCTTTTTTTGTTTTGTTTGGTTGTTTTGTTTTGTTTTTTTTTTTTTTGTTTTTTCTTTGAATTTTCTTTCTTAATTGGTTTTCCCTCCTCCAAAGTCAAGGGTCGAGTCCACGTTCGCTCCATCATCATAATTGTGATTGATATCCCCTGAAGTGGAAGGATGCAATAGTTTTATAAATGAATTTTTGTATATCTCTTCAACTGTTAACGTTGATTCTATAGTAATAGACATACATTCGCGTTTTATTACATTAAACCGTAAAAAACGAATTGGTGATAAAACTTGAGTCCTTATGTTTGTTAGATGTTGATCAAAATTGCAACAATATTAAGCCCTGAATTGAAACAGATATAATATTTAAATGGATTCTTAACCAATCCATACTTGTTGGGGTCAGTCAATATGCTATATTCAGCGATTAAAACATGTTTATATGGACAAGAACAGTGGAGATATCCACTTGAAATTTATCTTAAAAAAAGAGTTCATAGAGATGTGTTATGTGTTATGGCGAACATCATCTTATTAATAACTGAAACAGAAGTTATTATCGTTTTAATACATTATAATGCTAAACTGGAAACAAAGTATAACAAGAAAAAAAATACGAAAAATGGGGGAAAAATTCAAAGTTGATTTACTATAAATGTAAATGTTATGTTAATGCGTATCTTTTAAAATAAGTGATTTAAATTGTGTGCGATCAGTTTATACAAACCATGTAAAGGGTAAAACAAAAAACGACAATTTTTTATGCAAGAAAAGTGTATTCGCGTTTTAAGATAGTTTGTGTGAGTACATAAATAATCTCATATTGGTTCTTATATCGATATATATTAAGTTTATTGTACATATCATTTTTGTTTGTTTGTTTGTTTGATGGTGATTAACGCCACTTTCAGCATTTTTTCAGCTATATCATGGCGTCCAGTTTTTATTGGGGGAGGAAGCCGGAGTACCCGGATAAAACCCCCGACCTGCGGTAGGAAAACTGGCAATCCTTTAGTCTCGATCATCAAGACGCTTAATTACATTTGTGCGTCTGGATAGTCTCGATCACCCAGACGCATATATAATAGCGTCTGGGATCACCTTGTTGTAATTTCGCTACCAATAGGTGGAGACAAAACAATGATTCTATTTTTAGGGCCCTATTTTTAAACCAGGAAAACCATGCATACTTATAATATGACGTCACATTCAGATTCACTCTTGATTGTGCACAACAATAATATTTGTTTAATTAATTGATAAAGTTATATTTTATGGGCGTAATGGTAACGAGTTCAATATAGAAATGAATCCAGACGCACAAATGTAATTAAGCGTCTGGATGATCGAGACTAGCGTCTGGATTCATCTCTATATTGAACTCGTTATTACGCCGAAAACTGGGCGTAATTTTTGATTGGATGATATTTTTATTGTCTAAAAAATTACTTCCGTTCATATCAAGAAGTGTATAAAAAATTGTAGCAAAGTTTACATGAATATTTTTATAAAATATTACTTTATCAATTAATAAAACAAATATTATTGTTATGTACAATGAAGAGAGAATCTTACTGTGATGTCATGTTATAAGTATAGACATGTTTGCATGGTTTTCCTGACCTAAAAATAGAATAATTGTTTTTTCTCCACCTATTGGCAGCAAAATTATAACAAGGTGATCCCAGACGCAATTATATATGCGTCTGGGTGATCGAGACTAGCAATCCTTGTCAATTTAGATTGGAGTCGAGTACACCCTGCCTGCAGTGAGAATCGAACCCGCAATCTCAGTGTTGACAGACCACGTGATCAATAGTAGACGAACTACCTTTACCACTCGGCCACCGAGGCCCCCAGATCATTTTTGTATATACTATATATTTACATTTGTATTAAATCAACTTGAAATTTTGATCTGAATGGTATTGGAACAAAAGTTGTGTTACAAGTTTGTAAGGAGGTTGGCGATATCACACACAAAAAAGTCCGTAAAACAGCTTTTATTCCTTATAATTACATCATTTAAGAAAGAGTTTCATTTTCAAGCCTTTTATTTTATGTAAAAAAACTAACTTTTACATTATACATACACTACGAAGTTTCGGAGGGTATTTTTTACTGGTCCGTCAGTTCTAATCTTGTAAGCGCAACTCCTCTTTAACTACTGATAAGAATTTTATGAAGCTTGGTAAGAATGAAGGAGTTGTGCATATCGACAGAAAACTTTTGATGCGATATTTTTTGCAGGAGTAATTCCCCCCTTGAACTTATGAATTTCTAAAAATGTAACTCTTCTGAAACTACTGGGCTGAATTTTATGACACTTAGTAGGAATGAAAGACACCATTTGTAGGTGTGCATATCGATACAAAATTATATATTTTTTTTGTAGGAGTTATTCCCCATTTGAACTTAGAAATTTCTCCAAATAATTGTGTAACTCCTCTAATGATCTAAATTTTAAGAATGAATGACTCCGTATGTATAGTTGTGGCGATATTTTTTGTAGGAGTTATTTCACTTTTGAACTTAGAAATTTCTCAAAATATTCTTGTAAACGCACCTCCTCTGTAACTACTGGGTAGTTCACAGCGACAATAACAAAAAGGGGGAGCTAGTGAAAGATTTTTTTATTAGATTTGTCGGATAAATATAGACAAGGTAATCACGTAGCTATTATTCAAATCCGAAAATAGAAAATATGAAAACATAAAAGTTAGGTGAATGTTTTAAAACATAAAGATACAAACTCCTCAAAACAGTTGGCTGTTTTTTGTTTTGTTTCTTTATTTATTTATTTTTTTGTGTGTGTTTTTTAGGGGGGGGGGGGTTAAATAGCAGAAAAATATCCCTGCGGACAAAGACGACCAGGACAAAGAAGAATGAAAATTGACAAGAAACAAACATAGCTGCAAAATGTAAACAAACAATTATAAACTTTTGTACTGTCGAGTTTAAAAAGAACATGCCGAGACAAATCTTAAGATCGGAAATCCCTATCAATTGGAAAAAATGCTGTAGGGACGAAGAAACACGGACCTATAGTAGTTAAATTTCTTGACCTTAAAGATAAAAAACTATATACGAAATATTGCAATATTTGAACAGGCTTAAAAGGAACACGGTATGGGATTGATGTTCACTATCCCCCCAAAATTTGGAAAAAAGTAAAAAGTTGAGGAATGCGCGTGACAACAATAGAAAAGCTTTCACGAAAGGTTATGACTTCTTTCTTTGAGAGAGATTTGTGGCAGGAATGAAAATTCTGAAGAGAAAAAAGTTGATGTAAAACGATACTGGAAATTATTCTGGCATATTTCAAAGAGTTTGCAAGAAAGTTACATGGATAAACATTGCTAGAGTATTGTAAATATGTATGGTTACTTGAATACTGGGTTAAATGCCATGAAAAGCTTGAATTTAAAAATCTTGAAAAAGAAATTCGTTTGTTTGTTTGATGGTGTTTAACGCCACTTTCAGCAATTTTTCAGCTATATCATGGCGTCCAGTTTTTATTGGGGAGGAAGCCGGAGTACCCGGAGAAAACCCCCGACCTGCGGTCGGAAAACTGGAAGAAATTCGTACTCGGAAAGAAACGTAATGGAGGTAGCGTTATAGTGTGATATAAAAGTGCTTAAGGCCAAATATCAAAATGATTACAAACTGTGCTGATAGCATCTTCTGATAAAATTAATTAAAAAAAATATATATCATAAGATATGGTTTTTTGTGTTCAATCTTCTGATATTTTTATAGCAAATATGACTGTGACCATTTTGATACTCTTGAAAAACAAATGGGATGGTTTTTAAGTAAAGATTTAGATCCTGAATATATATACACAACATGTACAAAGGGAAGCAATTCAATTATCACAAGACAACCCATCTGTCATTGATCATGAAACTGTGTGGATAAATTTGTTAGAATAATATTACAGCTATATTCATCAAAAGGTCTTCGTGGTTATAAAGGCTTATTTTATTGATTGATTGATTGATTGATCGAGCGTTGTTTTACGTCCAGCAAGCAATATTTCAGCTATATTCAGGCTTATTTGAGAAAGACAGTGAAAAATAACGTTTAACAACAAACGTGGTTCTGGTCTGATAGACTACATTTTAGTTACCAAAAAATTTAAGACGTCTTTTCAGTCGTTAATTTCTATTCATATTCATGCCATGCCTCTTTTGTAATGGATGCTGTTGAGCTTAAGATAAAACTGTATTTCTACATGTACTTGTAATATGAATTTTAATGGGCTATTGGTACTTTGCGGAACGGAACGAAACGGAACGGAACGGAACGGAACAAGTAAAGGGGATCCTTAAAGGGGAATTGTTTTTTATATACTTCACAGTAATATTGCAGTTCCTGTGCAATATAAAAAAGTAATGTGCAAAAGCATGAATATGTTAGTGTTGACTGTGTGTTGACTCGTCAATCTGAAAATTGAAAATATATTGCGGATAAAGTACTTTGCGAATCTAGAATATTTTTTTCCATATTAAAATTATATATGTCAATTTTCATATATTTGCTGTATGTCAATGGTTAGTTTTTCAGTGTTAAATATTTTCATATGAAAATATTAACGAAAAATTCTTGTTCCGTTTCGTTCCGTTAAATACCAATACCCGGGGGATATTGGTACTTAGCGGAACGGAACGGAACAAAACTTTTTTCTTAAAAATATTTATATTTCATCAAAATTTTAAAAATTATAATAAAATTGCTATTAATGCTCATACCAGCTTTATTCTTTTTACTGCTTGTGTAATTATAGACCCGCGTTGACCTTTCAAAATAAGCTAACATAACCATGCTTAATACTGAATGCATTTCGCTCCCATTCAGTGCATATATAAGCAGGTGAACGAATTAGTAGAAAACACGACGGATACAATTCCAACGTAAAGAGCCGATTAGCGATTTAGTCATCAGTTCGATCACAATGTCCGTCTGTCTTGAGTTTTCAAAGACTTTTAGTATCCAAATTCTGAGATTGAGCATCAAGGTGTGCAAAATAGGGCGTTTGTTTGTTATAACGTTCGATTTCCATGGTGTTGAATCGATTGAAATATGTAAACATCATTTCTGAAAAAAAAAATCTTGTTCCGTTCCGTTCCGTTAAATACCAATACCCGGGGGATATTGGTATTTAACGGAACGGAACGGAACAACACTTTTTTCTTTAAAATATTTATATTTCATCAAAATTTGAAAAATTATAATAAAATTGCAATTAATTGCTTGTGTAATTATAGATCCGTCATGACCTTTTGTAACAAGCTATAACAATGCGTATACTGAATGCATTTCGCTCCCATTCAGTGCATATATAAGGAGGTGAACGAATTAGTAGAAAACATGACAGATACAATTCAAAGGTCGAGACATATCGGCTAGTGATTTAGTCATCAGTTCGATCACAATGACCGTCTGTCTTGAGATGTCAAAGACTTTTAGTGTCAAATTCTGAGATTGAGCAGGCATCAAGGTGTGCAACATAGGGCGTTTGTTTGTTATAACGTTCGATTTCCATGGTGTTGAATCGATTGAAATATGTAAACATCATTTCTGAAAAAAAAATCTTGTTCCGTTCCGTTCCGTTAAATACCAATACCCGGGGGATATTGGTATTTAACGGAACGGAACGGAACAACACTTTCTTCTTTAAAATATTTATATTTCATCAAAATTTTAAAAATTATAATAAAATTGCAATTAATGCTCATACCAGCTTCATTCTTTTATTGCTTGTGTAATTATAGATCCGTCATGACCTTTTGTAACAAGCTATAACAATGCGTATACTGAATGCATTTCGCTCCCATTCAGTGCATATATAAGGAGGTGAACGAATTAGTAGAAACATGACAGATACAATTCAAAGGTCAAGACATATCGGCTAGTGATTTAGTCATCAGTTCGATCACAATGTCCGTCTGTCTTGAGTTGTCAAAGACTTTTAGTATCCAAATTCTGAGATTGAGCAGGCATCAAGGTTTGCAAAATAGGGCGTTTGTTTGTTATAACGTTCGATTTCCATGGTGTTGAATCGATTGAAATATGTAAACATCATTTCTGAAAAAAAAATCTTGTTCCGTTCCGTTCCGTTAAATACCAATACCCGGGGGATATTGGTATTTAACGGAACGGAACGGAACAACACTTTTTTCTTTAAAATATTTATATTTCATCAAAATTTTAAAAATTATAATAAAATTGCAATTAATGCTCATACCAGCTTCATTCTTTTATTGCTTGTGTAATTATAGATCCGTCATGACCTTTTGTAACAAGCTATAACAATGCGTATACTGAATGCATTTCGCTCCCATTCAGTGCATTTATAAGGAGGTGAACGAATTAGTAGAAAATATGACAGATACAATTCAAAGGTCAAGACATATCGGCTAGCGATTTAGTCATCAGTTCGATCACAATGTCCGTCTGTCTTGAGTTGTCAAAGACTTTTAGTATCCAAATTCTGAGATTGAGCAGGCATCAAGGTTTGCAAAATAGGGCGTTTGTTTGTTATAACGTTCGATTTCATTGGTGTTGAATCAATTGAAATATGTAAACATTTCTGAAAAAAAAAAATCTTGTTCCGTTCCGTTCCGTTAAATACCAATACCCGGGGGATATTGGTATTTAACGGAACGGAACGGAATAACACTTTTTTCTTTAAAATATTTATATTTCACCAAAATTTGAAAAATTATAATAAAATTGCAATTAAATTAATAATCTACTTTTTTCACTAAATTTTCAGGGTTGAAAATTGTCGTAACAGATTTCTCAGCAACTACTAATCGTAGGCTTTTGATATTTGGTATGTAGCATTAGGTAGGAGTCCCATATGGTAGGATACATTTTCAGGTCTGTCGATCATCTACTTTCTGTTTAAGGAGCTGACTTAGAAAGACAACTCTTACTTTTGATTCCTTATTCAAAATAGATAATCTCTGTCAAAAATGTGGACGCGTGGGGTATGTGAGCGTTCTCATTAAGGTTCTTTCATTATAGATGTTCATTACGGCGTGTGGTAGAAAACTGTCCTTAGGATTTCAGATTTGTTGAAAATATGGCTGCTGTTGCTAAAAATATAACAATTCACATAGGGGTAAATTGCAGTTGCTTTCAAAACTCAAAAATGGTGACAGTTATCAAAATTTTGGTGGGAAGCAAAAGTGATCAGCACCTTAAGATCTGCCTGCCCGGAAATTTTGAAAGTAACCACCCATGTAGGAGTTATTTGCCCTTTTAAAAAAAAATTTCTGATTTTTACACTTATTAAGCTCAATATCTTGAAAAACTTTACAAGATATTTCAGAAACTTTAATATTGTTAAGCACATTAAGATCTACAAAATATGAAACAGGGTCAAAGTTGTAGGACTGTGGTGCTACCTTTTCATTTTTATTTTGCAATTTTTGTTTTGATAAAGTTAGCTATTATCGTTAATGCTTTCCGTAGTTTTCCTCAAGAACCTGCTACCTAACACGTGATCTAGGTCACTGTTTGTTATTGTCTACATTTTCATTCATTTCTTTAATCATTAGCTCATCACAGAGTAAGTTTTATTTTATTTTATTATTTTCTTATCATGGTAATCATTTACATCATTTTATTCGTGGTTAAAGTCGTTAATTAACGTTATTTTGATAAACTTTCATTTTTCTGCGTTTTATTTGTTTACATAATTCGATCAGCACACACCCGCCTCCACTCCCTTGATACCGCTGTTTAATCATTTGTATCGCTTGTATAGTTTTGTTTTGTACATATTTTGTCAGATATCATTGCATTTTACACTTGTACTGTTTAATTCAACTATATTTTCGCTAATTATTCATCTACAATTGCTTTGATAAGTTGGCCGACACACGGCCTCATTTCCTACAGATCCACTCTAAAAATAGGTTTTGCAAACTCCGATATCACTAGGATGCTGTTCGAATAAAAAATGTATGGAACACAATGACTGTCATAATTTCATAAGTTGATAAATTGTTTTGGTAAAGTTTTACACCTTTATAATAATTCGAGAGTTATTATAGCAGTAAGATATTGTTTTTAATTTTTCTTTCCTTATTTAAAATATTTGTTCTTGTTTGTTTTCAGTAATTTACCACACACATCCCACTCATGTTCACACGCACTCATTCATCATCACATAACTCTTCATGTCACATCGTCACCTATGTACTTTGAGTTCTGTTGAATAAATTGATCGAAAACGTTGAGTGTTGCTTATACTGTTAGCAAGGCAAGCAACGCCGAGGCACCACAAGGACCATAGCTTTTAGGAGTATATATCAAAAATTGACCATTTTCACAGCCTTTCGCCATTGTATTGAAAACAGTAAAAGCAAAAGAAACACTTAATAGTTAAGCCCTTTAAATGCCCAAAAAGTTGTTTGTACACATGTTTCTATTGATAATCCAAAATCCAAAATTACAAACAATAACATATATGATTTATATGACAGAGGGAAGTGGTAATGAGACCCCTTATAGATAAAATATGAGTTATTGTCCTGTTACTAAAACTAAAACGGGGCTACTAAAAATTCATTTCAGCTAGTGAATTCTCCACTAGTTCAATGTTGTCCAATGTTTAATAATTCCGGCTACTTCTGGAAATTTTCAAAGGAAAGGACTGAATTTGTAGATTTCAAACATGGATTAGAAGATAGAAAAATATTTTGTCTGCTTAAAGGTTAAGCTAATAAATTGAGTTCTTTGGGTCAAAAACACCAGATGACCCATTGTAAGAGTTTCTTAAAGATTGAAAATAGTTCTATCTTGCTCATAGATTGTGAATTATAAATGAAAGAGAAAGCTTTTGCTTGCTTAAATCACATGGACTTGCTCCCCTCTATCAATATTTTGTTAATGTGCCATACGAAAAAAACACAAGGGAGATACTACTTGGTGCTTAAATGTTCAGCCTATTGAGCTTTACAAATGGTCCAAGATGGCTAATGGCAGTGAGAATTATATATTGAACCATTGAAGCCAGGTGAGCAATTCAGGCTCCTGGGGCCTCTTGTTTAAATTATTTTGCCTTGAGTTAATGGGGACACAATCCATAAAGCCAAAATGGCAATAGTCTGTTTAGATTAGGAGCCAAAAATAGGGTAGCCGGAAACAAGACTATTTTTTGCATTATTCAAAACTAATGAGTTTTCATTATCTATACTACTAAAATTATAGACCCCCCTTTTTAAGCGCGCATCACAAAACACAGGGAAATAGCGCAGTATTAACCCATATAAGGTTACATGCAGTTAATGTTGCATATGCAAAATATTTAATTTTTTATATCGATTATTGCTTTAAATAATTAGCAATTAACGATTAATTACGTCCGCAAATTTGTACCGGATACGGTCCTCCTTTACACTTAAAAATTTATTTCCGGGGCAATGAAAACCTGTGAGGGGTACAAAACAAACGAACGCCTCCCAACTGGCAACCATCAAATTAGAAGGCATTTATTACAAGGTCAATTTGTAATCAGTGAAAGCGTAACTTTAGTTCTGTTTTAATGTCATATTAGTCCTGATCACAGTGAAAACAAAACTCTTAGGACATACCAGACATGTCTGGTGAAAATTCCTTCGATTCCAATGGTTTTCTTGAAGTGAGCCGGATGAATTTAAACAAGAACGAATTGTTCGCTTGTTTTACGTGACGGAAGTCTATAGCTGTAGTTCGTACTTCAATATGTATAAGGTTACATGCAGTTAATGTTGCACATTAAAAATATTTAATGTTGATATATTAAATTATTTCTCTGTGTTTTGTGATGCACGCTTTAACAAGAGGGTCTATAATTTTAGT
This sequence comes from Limnoperna fortunei, assembly GCA_944474755.1. Taxonomy (NCBI): domain Eukaryota; kingdom Metazoa; phylum Mollusca; class Bivalvia; order Mytilida; family Modiolidae; genus Limnoperna; species Limnoperna fortunei. Next base: position 40,155,043 of record OX104124.1, read on the forward strand.
AGTATAGATGATAAACATTTTAGTAAATTTCTGAGAGACAACGACTCCAAATTTATGCAAAGCAACCCATCCCTGTCATATTAACCTACAGTTGTGTTCGTTATATTGCTATCGTAAAAGTAACCACCAGAATCAATACCACGGGTTAAAAAGATCCGTCTTTCTAGTGAAAGGATAAAAATCAACAGAATTTAATAGCAAATTCACTCGTCTGAGCACTTTTGATGGAAACTAGTATATGAGCCATTGAGGCCAAGAAAAAAGTATTTGTCTGTTTAGGGTTTCATAATCATTGTTTGAAATATTAGGGTAGGTACTAAGGTAAATTCATTTAGATTTTATTTTTTAAAAATCATTTTATATAGACCCCTAGGAGACAGACTATCAAATCGGGGACTTTTAGCGATGTTTTTTTATCTAAAAATACCAGTAAAATGGTCTAGGGTAGGAAGGAAAAATCACGGGCTTGAATTCTGGTCGTTTATATCGACTTAAATTGTGGGTATTATAGAGTAGGGGGTCGATTTTTTTTAAAGTCGATATAAATGACCAGAATTCAAGCCCCTGTGGGAAAAATTGGGTAGGTAGGGAAACCCTAAACAGACATACATTTTTGTTTGGCCTGATATGACTTGTGCTCAAAGACACAGAAAAACAGTAAAACCTACAGCTTAAAACTACTATTATTAACAATCATGTAATGGAAAATGATTAACCAAAAGGTGTTTTTTGTGATGTTTTTTATTAAAGCATTATTTTCTGTAGGGGCTATAATTGTGGTCTCCTACCCACAGGGACACATATCTATACATGTAATAATCTAGGGTAAAAATATATGTGAAAATCGAAAAATTTACAGTTGGACTAGAGTGTCTGCCTTGTTATGAAGGCAGAATCTAATTACAATGAAGCCAGTACATGTATATGTATATAGACACAGTAAACTATGTAGTTTATGACCTACATTTTACATTTTGCCTTCTTTCATTTTGTTAGAGCTTTTGAAAAATTTTCTGAGGTGGGGCATTTGAAGACTTAGGTACACATGATGATCAAATTCTTGTTTTTAAATTTTAGATAGTAGAAGATGGCTTTCAAGATACCAAAGCTGTGGCCCCCAGGAAAAAAATAATAGTTGCATCAGAGCAGAGAAAATTTAAATCTACCAACTACAGATGTGTCAGACTTTGACAGACTAGAAACTGGGACCATACTGGGAGGGTTCCCAGTGCTCGACCCACAGAGCAGCCCAGCGCGTCCCCGGGTGGCGGATAGGGGAGACCCTCTCGTTGGGGGGGGGGGGGTTGTCAGGTCATAATACGGAAAGCCTGACCGCTGACCGTAGTGGGTAACGTGTTTGGAGAGTGCCACGCTCCTTGCACGATAAAGACCCTTTTGTAGATTTCGAAAAAGAGTAGGCTCATTGTAGCCGCTACAAAAGGCTAAATTCTCCGCCCCTACCCAAAACTCCATACTTTTCCAGTGGCAGTCAAAATTGTATTCCCTGTGACCCATCCCACCCCTATTTTCCGTTGATTTATTGTTTGTTAACTTGTTCCCGTCCTGAATATAGCTGAAATACTGCTCGCTGGACGTAAAGCAGACATCCAATCATTCAATCAATCAGACTAGAAACTATTGGTAGTGGGAGTTATGGAGTTATTTCTTTATGTAAATCAAAATAAGATGGATCTGAACTCATAAGAAAAGAACTTTTAATAAATGACGCAGACAGTGAACGCTTATTCTTAAAAGAAGCAAGAATTTTGAATATGGCGCAGCACAAAAATGTTGTTAAATTTCACAGTGTTTGTTTTTCAGCAAAAACATCCATTTTAATGGAATATGTTTATTTTGCGGAACGGAACGGAACAAGATTTTTTTTTCAGAAATGATGTTTACATATTTCAATCGATTCAACACCATGGAAATCGAACGTTATAACAAACAAACGCCCTATTTTGCACACCTTGATTCCTGCTCAATCTCAGAATTTGGATACTAAAAGTCTTTGACAACTCAAGACAGACGGACATTGTGATCGAACTGATGACTAAATCGCGAGCCGATATGTCTTGACCTTTGAATTGTATCTGTCATATTTTCTACTAATTCGTTCACCTCCTTATATATGCACTGAATGGGAGCGAAATGCATTCAGTATACGCATTGTTATAGCTTGTTACAAAAGGTCATGACGGATCTATAATTACACAAGCAATAAAAGAATGAAGCTGGTATGAGCATTAATTGCAATTTTATTATAAATTTTTAAAATTTTGATGAAATATAAATATTTTAAAGAAAAAAGTGTTGTTCCGTTCCGTTCCGTTAAATACCAATATCCCCCGGGTATTGGTATTTAACGGAACGGAACGGAACAAGATTTTTTTTCAGAAATGATGTTTACATATTTCAATCCATTCAACACCATGGAAATCGAACGTTATAACAAACAAACGCCCTATTTTGCACACCTTGATGCCTGCTCAATCTCAGAATTTGACACTAAAAGTCTTTGACAACTCAAGACAGACGGACATTGTGATCGAACTGATGACTAAATCACTAGCCGATATGTCTTGACCTTTGAATTGTATCTGTCATGTTTTCTACTAATTCGTTCACCTCCTTATATATGCCCTGAATGGGAGCGAAATGCATTCAGTATACGCATTGTTATAGCTTGTTACAAAAGGTCATGACGGATCTATAATTACACAAGCAATAAAAGAATGAAGCTGGTATGAGCATTAATTGCAATTTTATTATAATTTTTTAAAATTTTGATGAAATATAAATATTTTAAAGAAAAAAGTGTTGTTCCGTTCCGTTCCGTTAAATACCAATATCCCCCGGGTATTGGTATTTAACGGAACGGAACGGAACAAGATTTTTTTTTTCAGAAATGATGTTTACATATTTCAATCGATTCAACACCATGGAAATCGAACGTTATAACAAACAAACGCCCTATTTTGCACACCTTGATGCCTGTTCAATCTCAGAATTTGACACTAAAAGTCTTTGACAACTCAAGACAGACGGACATTGTGATCGAACTGATGACTAAAGCACTAGCCGATATGTCTTGACCTTTGAATTGTATCTGTCATGTTTTCTACTAATTCGTTCACCTCCTTATATATGCCCTGAATGGGAGCGAAATGCATTCAGTATACGCATTGTTATAGCTTGTTACAAAAGGTCATGACGGATCTATAATTACACAAGCAATAAAAGAATGAAGCTGGTATGAGCATTAATTGCAATTTTATTATAATTTTTTTAAATTTTGATGAAATATAAATATGTTAAAGAAAAAAAGTGTTGTTCCGTTCCGTTCCGTTAAATACCAATATCCCCCGGCTATTGGTATTTAACGGAACGGAACGGAACAAGATTTTTTTTTTCAGAAATGATGTTTACATATTTCAATCGATTCAACACCATGGAAATCGAACGTTATAACAAACAAACGCCCTATTTTGCATACCTTGATGCCTGCTCAATCTCAGAATTTCGATACTAAGTCTTTGACAACTCAAGACAGACGGACATTGTGATCGAACTGATGACTAAATCACTAGCCGATATGTCTTGACCTTTGAATTGTATCTGTCATATTTTCTACTAATTCGTTCACCTCCTTATATATGCACTGAATGGGAGCGAAATGCATTCAGTATACGCATTGTTATAGCTTGTTACAAAAGGTCATGACGGATCTATAATTACACAAGCAATAAAAGAATGAAGCTGGTATGAGCATTAATTGCAATTTTATTATAAATTTTTAAAATTTTGATGAAATATAAATATTTTAAAGAAAAAAGTGTTGTTCCGTTCCGTTAAATACCAATATCCCCCGGGTATTGGTATTTAACGGAACGGAACGGAACAAGATTTTTTTTCAGAAATGATGTTTACATATTTCAATCCATTCAACACCATGGAAATCGAACGTTATAACAAACAAACGCCCTATTTTGCACACCTTGATGCCTGCTCAATCTCAGAATTTGACACTAAAAGTCTTTGACAACTCAAGACAGACGGACATTGTGATCGAACTGATGACTAAATCACTAGCCGATATGTCTTGACCTTTGAATTGTATCTGTCATGTTTTCTACTAATTCGTTCACCTCCTTATATATGCCCTGAATGGGAGCGAAATGCATTCAGTATACGCATTGTTATAGCTTGTTACAAAAGGTCATGACGGATCTATAATTACACAAGCAATAAAAGAATGAAGCTGGTATGAGCATTAATTGCAATTTTATTATAATTTTTTAAAATTTTGATGAAATATAAATATTTTAAAGAAAAAAGTGTTGTTCCGTTCCGTTCCGTTAAATACCAATATCCCCCGGGTATTGGTATTTAACGGAACGGAACGGAACAAGATTTTTTTTTTCAGAAATGATGTTTACATATTTCAATCGATTCAACACCATGGAAATCGAACGTTATAACAAACAAACGCCCTATTTTGCACACCTTGATGCCTGTTCAATCTCAGAATTTGACACTAAAAGTCTTTGACAACTCAAGACAGACGGACATTGTGATCGAACTGATGACTAAAGCACTAGCCGATATGTCTTGACCTTTGAATTGTATCTGTCATGTTTTCTACTAATTCGTTCACCTCCTTATATATGCCCTGAATGGGAGCGAAATGCATTCAGTATACGCATTGTTATAGCTTGTTACAAAAGGTCATGACGGATCTATAATTACACAAGCAATAAAAGAATGAAGCTGGTATGAGCATTAATTGCAATTTTATTATAATTTTTTTTAAATTTTGATGAAATATAAATATGTTAAAGAAAAAAATTGTTGTTCCGTTCCGTTCCGTTAAATACCAATATCCCCCGGCTATTGGTATTTAACGGAACGGAACGGAACAAGATTTTTTTTTTCAGAAATGATGTTTACATATTTCAATCGATTCAACACCATGGAAATCGAACGTTATAACAAACAAACGCCCTATTTTGCATACCTTGATGCCTGCTCAATCTCAGAATTTCGATACTAAGTCTTTGACAACTCAAGACAGACGGACATTGTGATCGAACTGATGACTAAATCACTAGCCGATATGTCTTGACCTTTGAATTGTATCTGTCATATTTTCTACTAATTCGTTCACCTCCTTATATATGCACTGAATGGGAGCGAAATGCATTCAGTATACGCATTGTTATAGCTTGTTACAAAAGGTCATGACGGATCTATAATTACACAAGCAATAAAAGAATGAAGCTGGTATGAGCATTAATTGCAATTTTATTATAAATTTTTAAAATTTTGATGAAATATAAATATTTTAAAGAAAAAAGTGTTGTTCCGTTCCGTTCCGTTAAATACCAATATCCCCCGGGTATTGGTATTTAACGGAACGGAACGGAACAAGATTTTTTTTTCAGAAATGATGTTTACATATTTCAATCGATTCAACACCATGGAAATCGAACGTTATAACAAACAAACGCCCTATTTTGCACACCTTGATGCCTGTTCAATCTCAGAATTTGACACTAAAAGTCTTTGACAACTCAAGACAGACGGACAATGTGATCGAACTGATGACTAAATCACTAGCCGATATGTCTTGACCTTTGAATTGTATCTGTCATGTTTTCTACTAATTCGTTCACCTCCTTATATATGCCCTGAATGGGAGCGAAATGCATTCAGTATACGCATTGTTATAGCTTGTTACAAAAGGTCATGACGGATCTATAATTACACAAGCAATAAAAGAATGAAGCTGGTATGAGCATTAATTGCAATTTTATTATAATTTTTTTAAATTTTGATGAAATATAAATATGTTAAAGAAAAAAAGTGTTGTTCCGTTCCGTTCCGTTAAATACCAATATCCCCCGGCTATTGGTATTTAACGGAACGGAACGGAACAAGATTTTTTTTTCAGAAATGATGTTTACATATTTCAATCCATTCAACACCATGGAAATCGAACGTTATAACAAACAAACGCCCTATTTTGCACACCTTGATTCCTGCTCAATCTCAGAATTTGGATACTAAAAGTCTTTGACAACTCAAGACAGACGGACATTGTGATCGAACTGATGACTAAATCGCGAGCCGATATGTCTTGACCTTTGAATTGTATCTGTCATGTTTTCTACTAATTCGTTCACCTCCTTGTATATGCACTGAATGGGAGCGAAATGCATTCAGTATACGCATTGTTATAGCTTGTTACAAAAGGTCATGACGGATCTAAAATTACACAAGCAATAAAAGAATGAAACTGGTATGAGCATTAATTGCAATTTTATTATAATTTTTAAAATTTTGATGAAATATAAATATTTTAAAGAAAACAAGTGTTGTTCCGTTCCGTTCCGTTAAATACCAATATCCCCCGGCTATTGGTATTTAACGGAACGGAACGGAACAAGATTTTTTTTTCAGAAATGATGTTTACATATTTCAATCGATTCAACACCATGGAAATCGAACGTTATAACAAACAAACGCACTATTTTGCACACCTTGATGCCTGCTCAATCTCAGAATTTGGATACTAAAAGTCTTTGACAACTCAAGACAGACGGACATTGTGATCGAACTGATGACTAAATCGCTAATCGGCTCTTTACGTTGGAATTGTATCCGTCGTGTTTTCTACTAATTCGTTCACCTGCTTATATATGCACTGAATGGGAGAGAAATGCATTCAGTATTAAGCATGGTTATGTTAGCTTATTTTGAAAGGTCAACTCGGGTTTATAATTACACAAGCAGTAAAAAGAATAAAGCTGGTATGAGCATTAATAGCAATTTTATTATAATTTTTAAAATTTTATTGAAATATAAATATTTTTAAGAAAAAAGTTTTGTTCCGTTCCGTTCCGCTAAGTACCAATATCCCCTGGCTATTGGTATTTAACGGAACGAAACGGAACAAGAATTTTTCGTTAATATTTTCATATGAAAATATTTAACACTGAAAAACTAACCATTGACATACAGCAAATATATGAAAATTGACATAATTTTAATATGGAAAAAAAATATTTTTAGATTCGCAAAGTACTTTATTCGCAATATATTTTCAGATTGACGAGTCAACACACGGTCAACACTAACATATTCATGCTTTTGCACATTAATTTTTTATAGTGCACAGTAACTGCAATATTACTGTGAAGTATAAAAAAAAAATTCCCCTTTAAGGATCCCCTTTACTTGTTCCGTTCCGTTCCGTTCCGTTTCGTTCCGTTCCGCAAAGTACCAATAGCCTTTTAATGTATTAATTGAATTATGAGAGCGAGACTGGATTTATTATCCTGATGATGGCAAACCCGCAAACAAATTGATGATGTTTGCAACTTGTGTAAAGCTCGAAAATTTCAGCTCCGAATTTTCAAAACGACTTTAAACCGTGGTTGAATGATAAACTAGAGAGATTATACAGTGAAAAGACACATTTAACAAGTATCGTTCCAATGGGAACATATTTCAATTAAACCAAAGCATAATACACAGGTTTAGAAAATATTTGAGGCTTAGAAAAAACACACCGAATAGATTTTATAGAAAATTTATAGCTATGAATAAGAAAGTGGACCATAACATTCTCTTAAAGTTTTCAACTGTATCGTTCTGTCCAGTTACTAGTATATTGGGGAAGAAAGCTGGAGTAATTAGAGAAAAATACGATCTTCTTGCACGAAACTATAAAACCTTGTCATTTAAGGTTGGAGTCGAATGCACCATGCAAGCAGTGAGACACGAATCCACAATCTCAGTGTTGTCAGGTTATGCAGGTTACGTTATAAATATTAGATGACTATCTTATACACCCTGTGTAGATAACGTACTGGCGATGAATTTCATAGCATTTTTAGATGTAGTTCAATAATATTGTAAATTAGAAAGCATATATTCAAAAGTGTTTTTAAAATTATAAAAGCCTCTTTTTCCCGTCTCGCATGCAAGACAGGATAAATAATCAAAAGCTAAACTGCGGAAACCAGTCGTACCTCAAGGATAACAGATAAACAATGATGTGTCTTGATTGGCTACTAAATCGATCGTGAGAAAGCTTCCGATTGGCCAGCAAATAAGCAGAGCTAAGTTTGGGAAGACAACCCCGCATGATTACGGGGTGGTAGCAATCATAATAGGCCGACCGCCGTTCCTGGCCACTAGAGAAAAGCCGAACGATCACGAATCGGTTACGATGTAAAAAAAGGGAAAAAATATGCAATATTATGGGAATCAAACTGTTTTAAAAGCAAAAGTGGCATTGTTTTGTGTATGTTTATCATAAAATGTTTATCATAAAACTTGAACGAGAAAAATATGCAGCATAATGGGAATCAAACTGTTTTAAAAGGAAAGTGTCATCGATTTATGTATTTTTATCATAAAATGTGTATCATAAAACTTAAACGGAGAAACACGGAGGAAATTGTCGGAAATTTCCGAAGCGTGACATTTTCACGAACAGGTCTACATCGACTATATTGGTGAATATGATTCATCTAGGAACTAACCCCAATGCATTCTTGGCTACTGCCTCTGATATGTATTTTATAGACAAATGACACCGGTGAGGAGAAAATTTTAATTATTTTCCTGCTTACTGACAAGGTTCACATCAACCATGACAACTATCTTACCACGTGCACGTGATGCATCTAGAGATGCTTAGCACAGTGCATGCTTCATTTGCTGTATTTGACATGTATTTTGCAGTTGCCTGATTTGGCTATCTAAAAATTGTGTACTTATAATGAAGCGATGTAAATAATAACAATACATATTGCCATTAACATTAAAAAACAATACGTATTTTTGTCCACAAAGAAAAATAAAGCTAAGAGACGGCTATTTATTTAGGAAAGCTAATACTTGTAGATGTAAGCGTCGGGTTAATCTATTTACCGAATCACGCATGCGTCATGTTTCCAGCAATACTGGACACTAAAATAAACGCACTAGTTCATGTAGTTTGTTTGTTTGAATGGTGTTTAACGCCACTTTCTACAATTTTTCAGCTATATCATGGCGTCCAGTTTTTATTGGGGTAGGATGCCGGAGTACCCTGCGAAAACCTACCTGCGGTTGGAAAACTGGCAATCCTTGTCAATAAAGATTGGAGTCGAGTACACCATGCCTGCAGCAAGAATCGAACCCGCAATGTCAGTGTTGACAGACCATGTGATCAATAGTAGACGAACTACCTTAACCCACTCGGCCACCGTGGCCCCGAACTAGTCCAAACGGACGATAGCTGTTAATGCGCTATGATGAAGACTTTTGTGTAACTAAATGCGTTTTATTCGACATAGGCCGCGGCAGTCTGATCACGTGACAAACTAAATACGTGTTATTCGACATAAGCCGTAGCAACCTGATCACCATTTACATAATCTACTTCGTACGTTTTGATACGAATGTTGTGTGCGTCTATGTTAAAGCTACAATCTTTGTTCCTGTGTAGATAATAACAGATTGTATAAGCAGCGATATCAAACTCTGGACTGGACCCAACAATCAGCCCACTCAAATTCTTATAATTGTTGAACCATTTAAAATGGACTCCGAGTATCGCAGGCTAAAAAAAGAAACAAAAATTAATTTTAGTTTTGTTTCGATTACATGATTCAGTTGAGCATAAGTAATTTGTTTATATTGTTTATTGCAATGTTACTAGTTGATTTGTTTGTTTGTTTGTTTGTTTGTTTGTTTAAGGGGGCCATTGTTGGTGAAACAAATCTTACTTATGTTTGTAATGTTGCTACGAGTACAGATTTATTTCAACTGTTTTGAATGTTTTTTAACACCACTTTTAGCAATTCACATTTTCAGGTATATCATCAGATCATGGCGATTATTTGTTTTGAAGTGATGAAGTTGGAGTACCCCTAAAACTCCATGACATTCCATGGAAAACCTGATAATCCTTGCACCATTAGAGTTGAAGTCGATCACACCCTTCCCGCAGTAGGTCTCAAACTCGCAACCTCAGTGTTGACACTGCAACACTACCTTAACCACTCGGCCAACGTGGCCCTTGTTAGAACCTGACCCTAAGTAGTATGTCCAAGGGAATAAGCTAGGAAAACGTCATTTCCGCTGGAACATATTGACAAATCACCTTACGCTTACTGTCACATTACACTGCGTAAAAAGCTTAACATGTGTGTTTATTACGTTAAAATTGTTACGTACGTCTCTTTTGTAAAGATATCCCAAATAATTCAAATGTCCAGCTTTTTCTTCCATATGAAACTGAATCCAGTTATGGAGTCCATCAACTTTCGTGCCTACAGTTTCTCCAACAAACACATGCTCGAAGCCACTGCAGTCTTTGATACTAGAATGACCATGTCTTGGGTAATTAGAAAACCAAATAGACTGTAGTGTATGTTCAAATTCCGTCATTGTTGACCCAACAAATCCTATAAAAATAATATTTATATTGGCTTCAGAAAAAAATCCCTTAACACTGTTCATTTGAACTATTTCGAAATCATATGGGACAAGTCGATGTGCAAAATGAAATTGCTTATTTCACACTTCTTCCGGGTACTAAAATGTGTTAAATATATATTTAACTAGTAATAATTAAATTGTGTTGTGCTGGCAATACAAATATCTCTAAAACGAACCCCCATTGCCACTATAATCTTGAGCATGTTGAAAACCCCCAAATTCATTTTTACGAAGATAATACATTGTCCTATATAATGACCTCTTTTTCGATGGGAATGGCAGCCATTTTTGAAAATTTCAAAAGTGGATTGCAAAACTTTAGGTCACCCTTAACATGTTCACAAAGTTTCATATTGATTGGACATTGCATCTCAGAGAAATTATGCGGACAAGATTGAGAGGAAAGAAAAAAAGAAAAAGAAAAAAAACAAAGAAAAAAAGAAGAATAATAATTTTAAGAAACTGAAAAAAAACAATACTATAGTATGTCTCCCAAAACTTCGTTTGGGAGACATACAAATACTCAATTGTACGAACTTTTATGGGAGTTGTCTCCCTTTTCAAAGGTTTATTTTTTGGTTCTACATTGTCACTGTAGGATAAACGGTTTATTCTGCAGTGTCAAGATGTTAAAATGTATGAGTATCTGCTTTCATATTAACCCTGTGCCGATATTGTCACTGCAGGAAAAACGGTTTATCCTGCAGTGTCAAGATGAGAAAATAAGTCTCTGCTTTCATATTAATCACTGAGTTCATATTTGTGTAGTGCAGATCAATAAGAATTATGAGTCCAGATGTATTATAGGGGATAGTGAGTTTGTTGAGTCTAGATGTATTATTGGGAAAAGTGAGACTGTAGAGTCTAGATGTATTCTTGGGGATAGTGAGACTGTAGAGTCTAGATGTATTATTGGGGATAGTGAGACTGTAGAGTTTAGATGTATTCTTGGGGATAGTGAGACTGTAAAGTCCACATGTATTATTGGGGATAGTGAGACTGTAAAGTCCAGATGTATTATTGGGGATAGTGAGACTGTAGAGTCTAGATGTATTATTGGGGATAGTGAGACTGTAAAGTCCAGATGTATTATTGGGGATAGTGAGACTGTAAAGTCCAGATGTATTATTGGGGATAGTGAGACTGTAGAGTCTAGATGTATTATTGGGGATAGTGAGACTGTAGAGTCTAGATGTATTATTGAGGATAGTGAGACTGTGGAATACAGATGTATTATTGGGGATAGTGAGACTGTAGAGTCCAGATGTATTATTGGGGATAGTGAGACTGTAGAGTTCATATGTATTATTGGGGATAATGAGACTGTAGAGTCTAGATGTATTATTGGGGATAGTGAGACTGTCGAGTCTAGATGTATTATTGGGGATAGTGCGACTGTAGTCTAGATGTATTATTTGGGATAGTGAGACTGTAAAGTCCACATGTATTATTGGGGATAGTGAGACTGTAGAGTCTAGATGTATTATTGGGGATAGTGAGACTGTAAAGTCCAGATGTATTATTGGGGATAGTGAGACTGTAGAGTCTAGATGTATTATTGGGGATAGTGAGACTGTAGAGTCCAGATGTATTATTGGGGATAGTGAGACTGTGGAATACAGATGTATTATTGGGGATAGTGAGACTGTAGAGTCTAGATGTATTATTGGGAAAAGTGAGACTGTAGAGTCTAGATGTATTATTGGGGATAGCGAGACTGTAAAGTCCATATGTATTATTGGGGATAGTGAGACTGTAGAGTCCAGATGTATTATTGGGGATAGTGAGACTGTAGAGTCTAGATGTATTATTGGGAAAAGTGAGACTGTAGTCTAGATGCATTATTGGGGATAGTGAGACTGTAAAGTCCAGATGTATTATTGGGAAAAGTGAGACTGTAGAGTCTAGATGTATTATTGGGGATAGTGAGACTGTAGAGTCCAGATGTATTATTGGGGATAGTGAGACTGTAGAGTCTAGATGTATTATTGGGGATAGTGAGACTGTAGAGTCTAGATGTATTATTGGGAAAAGTGAGACTGTAGTCTAGATGTATTATTGGGGATAGTGAGACTGTAAAGTCCAGATGTATTATTGGGAAAAGTGAGACTGTAGAGTCTAGATGTATTATTGGGGATAGTGAGACTGTAAAGTCCAGATGTATTATTGGGGATAGTGAGACTGTAAAGTCCAGATGTATTATTGGGGATAGTGAGACTGTAGAGTCTAGATGTATTATTGGGGATAGTGAGACTGTAGAGTCCAGATGTATTATTGGGGATAGTGAGACTGTAGAGTCTAGATGTATTATTGGGGATAGTGAGACTGTGGAATACAGATGTATTATTGGGGATAGTGAGACTGTAGAGTCTAGATGTATTATTGGGAAAAGTGAGACTGTAGAGTCTAGATGTATTATTGGGGATAGTGAGACTGTAAAGTCCAGATGTATTATTGGGGATAATGAGACTGTAAAGTCCAGATGTATTATTGGGGATAGTGAGACTGTAGAGTCTAGATGTATTATTGGGGATAGTGAGACTGTGGAATACAGATGTATTATTGGGGATAGTGAGACTGTAGAGTCCAGATGTATTATTGGGGATAGTGAGACTGTAGAGTTCATATGTATTATTGGGGATAACGAGACTGTAGAGTCTAGATGTATTATTGGGGATAGTGAGACTGTCGAGTCTAGATGTATTGTTGGGGATAGTGAGACTGTAGAGTCCTGATGTATTATTGGGGATAGTGAGACTGTAGAGTCCAGATGTATTATTGGGGATAGTGAGACTGTAGAGTCCTGATGTATTATTATGGATAGTGAGACTGTAGAGTCCAGATGTATTATTGGGGATAGTGAGACTGTAGAGTCCAGATGTATTATTGGGGATAGTGAGACTGTAGAGTCTAGATGTATTGTTGTGGATAGTGAGACTGTAAAGTCCAGATGTATTATTGGGGATAGTGAGACTGTAAAGTCCAGATGTATTATTGGGGATAGTGAGACTGTATAGTCTAGATGTATTATTGGGGATAGTGCGACTGTCGAGTCCTGATGTATTATTGGGGATAGTGAGACTGTAGAGTTCATATGTATTATTGGGGATAACGAGACTGTAGAGTCTAGATGTATTATTGGGGATAGTGAGACTGTAGTCCTGATGTATTATTGGGGATAGTGAGACTGTAGAGTTCATATGTATTATTGGGGATAACGAGACTGTAGAGTCTAGATGTATTATTGGGGATAGTGAGACTGTCGAGTCTAGATGTATTGTTGGGGATAGTGAGACTGTAGAGTCCTGATGTATTATTGGGGATAGTGAGACTGTAGAGTCCAGATGTATTATTGGGGATAGTGAGACTGTAGAGTCCTGATGTATTATTATGGATAGTGAGACTGTAGAGTCCAGATGTATTATTGGGGATAGTGAGACTGTAGAGTCCAGATGTATTATTGGGGATAGTGAGACTGTAGAGTCTAGATGTATTATTGGGGATAGTGAGACTGTAGAGTCTAGATGTATTATTGGGGATAGTGAGACTGTAAAGTCCAGATGTATTATTGGGGATAGTGAGACTGTAGAGTCTAGATGTATTATTGGGGATAGTGAGACTGTGGAATACAGATGTATTATTGGGGATAGTGAGACTGTAGAGTCCAGATGTATTATTGGGGATAGTGAGACTGTAAAGTCCAAATGTATTATTGGGGATAGTGAGACTGTAGAGTCTAGATGTATTGTTGTGGATAGTGAGACTGTAAAGTCCAGATGTATTATTGGGGATAGTGAGACTGTAAAGTCCAAATGTATTATTGGGGATAGTGAGACTATAGAGTCTAGATGTATTATTGGGGATAGTGAGACTGTAAAGCCAAGATGTATTATTGGGGATAGTGAGACTGTCGAGTCCAGATGTATTATTGTGGATAGTGCGACTGTCGAGTCTAGATGTATTATTGGGGATAGTGAGACTGTAGAGTCTAGATGTATTATTGGGGATAGTGAGACTGTAAAGTCCAGATGTATTATTGGGGATAGTGAGACTGTAGAGTCTAGATGTATTATTGGGGATAGTGAGACTGTAAAGTCCAGATGTATTATTGGGGATAGTGCGACTGTCGAGTCCTGATGTATTATTGGGGATAGTGCGACTGTCGAGTCCTGATGTATTATTGTGGATAGTGAGACTGTAGAGTCTAGATGTATTATTGGGGATAGTGAGACTGTAGAGTCTAGATGTATTATTGGGGATAGTGAGACTGTAAAGTCCAGATGTATTATTGGGGATAGTGAGACTGTAGAGTCTTGATGTATTATTGGGGATAGTGAGATTGTAGAGTCCAGATGTATTATTGGGGATAGTGAGATTGTAGAGTCCTGATGTATTATTGGGGATAGTGAGATTGTAGAGTCCAGATGTATTATTGTGGATAGTGAGACTGTAAAGTCCAGATGTATTATTGGGGATAGTGCGACTGTCGAGTCCTGATGTATTATTGGGGATAGTGAGACTGTGGAATACAGATGTATTATTGGGGATAGTGAGACTGTAAAGTCCAGATGTATTATTGGGGATAGTGAGACTGTCGAGTCCAGATGTATTATTGGGGATAGTGCGACTGTCGAGTCCTGATGTATTATTGGGGATAGTGAGACTGTAGAGTCTAGATGTATTATTGGGGATAGTGTGACCGTAGAGTCTAGATGTATTATTGGGGATAGTGAGACTGTGGAATACAGATGTATTATTGGGAAAAGTGAGACTGTAAAGTCCAGATGTATTATTGTGGATAGTGAGACTGTAGAGTCTAGATGTATTATTGGGGATAGTGAGACTGTAGAGTTCATATGTATTATTGGGGATAGTATGACTGTAGTCCTAAAGTATTATTGTGGATAGTGGGGCTGTAAAGTCCATATGTATTATTGGGGATAGTGAGACTGTAGAGTTCAGATGTATTATTGGGGATAGTGAGACTGTAGATACATACTACATTACACATTTCATGATACTTTTAAATTAACCAATGGTGACCCAGTTTGACATAATAAACGAAAATAACACACAATAGACGGAACTTTTTGGTCAATTTCATAAACCAGAATCATATTAATACAAGGAAAGTTCCCTGTATAAAAATTAATATAGGGAATGTTCCTGTATTAAACCGGAAGTTACATTAATATAGTGAATATTTCCTGTATTTATGTTATGTGTAATTATTATAAACTGGTCAATTTTCCGTATTTTAAGTCACTGGTTAACAATATTGAATATACGTTGTTTTGTGAAACACGCGTGCAAAAAGATGTCTGTTACATCTGGTCCAGTAGATGTACGTATATTACGCCATATATAACTGGAGTCCAGATGTATTATAGGGGATAGTGAGTTTGTTGAGTCTAGATGTATTATTGGGAAAAGTGAGACTGTAGAGTCTAGATGTATTCTTGGGGATAGTGAGACTGTAGAGTCTAGATGTATTCTTGGGGATAGTGAGACTGTAGAGTCTAGATGTATTCTTGGGGATAGTGAGACTGTAAAGTCCACATGTATTATTGGGGATAGTGAGACTGTAAAGTCCAGATGTATTATTGGGGATAGTGAGACTGTAGAGTCTAGATGTATTATTGGGGATAGTGAGACTGTAAAGTCCAGATGTATTATTGGGGATAGTGAGACTGTAAAGTCCATATGTATTATTGGGGATAGTGAGACTGTAGAGTCTAGATGTATTATTGGGGATAGTGAGACTGTAGAGTCTAGATGTATTATTGAGGATAGTGAGACTGTGGAATACAGATGTATTATTGGGGATAGTGAGACTGTAGAGTCCAGATGTATTATTGGGGATAGTGAGACTGTAGAGTTCATATGTATTATTGGGGATAATGAGACTGTAGAGTCTAGATGTATTATTGGGGATAGTGAGACTGTCGAGTCTAGATGTATTATTGGGGATAGTGCGACTGTAGTCTAGATGTATTATTTGGGATAGTGAGACTGTAAAGTCCACATGTATTATTGGGGATAGTGAGACTGTAGAGTCTAGATGTATTATTGGGGATAGTGAGACTGTAAAGTCCAGATGTATTATTGGGGATAGTGAGACTGTAGAGTCTAGATGTATTATTGGGGATAGTGAGACTGTAAAGTCCAGATGTATTATTGGGGATAGTGAGACTGTCGAGTCCAGATGTATTATTGGGGATAGTGCGACTGTCGAGTCCTGATGTATTATTGGGGATAGTGAGACTGTAGAGTCTAGATGTATTATTGGGGATAGTGTGACCGTAGAGTCTAGATATATTATTGGGGATAGTGAGACTGTGGAATACAGATGTATTATTGGGAAAAGTGAGACTGTAAAGTCCAGATGTATTTTTGTGGATAGTGAGACTGTAGAGTCTAGATGTATTATTGGGGATAGTGAGACTGTAGAGTTCATATGTATTATTGGGGATAGTATGACTGTAGTCCTAAAGTATTATTGTGGATAGTGGGGCTGTAAAGTCTGTTACATCTGGTCCAGTAGATGTACGTATATTACGCCATATATAACTGGAAAATGAAACGTTTTAACAAATCCCTGAGTTCTTTAGTTAGTAGATTGTAGAAAAAATTAATGTGAAAAAAAAAAGTTTCATTTGAATACTTCTTGCGCATGCAAGGACTTCGAACAATTTCCAAGCATGCATGCTCCATGCTTTATGAAGGCTATAATTATACATCATACCCTTTGTATGCAAAAATTCTTGTGTTTTCTGCATGACAGACGTCTTACAAATCTCCCTTATAAATCTCAGCTCCTCAGCCTCTTCCTCAGGTGTGACATGTTCCACCGTCCCCGTAGCATGGTTGTAATTGTTAAGTAGATCCAGGAATGTTATGTAGGTAGGTTTGTGGTACAGGTAATCCTCATTTACATACGTAAATAAACTGAAAAGAAAAACAACAGTTGCAATGTACAACAAATGATTGGAATAAAAACTCGACTAAGTTCCGGCAGTTCGTAATTATTGGTCATAAATGTGTTTCGAACAAATTGTCTTTGTGGATACTACCGAGTTGCTACATATAAAATAAAACCCGACGGACTACTGGAATAAAATTAAAAGGCATTTGTTCCGAGAACAAATGTGAGGTCTTTCCCTGCATTTTGTTAGTGTTTGTCTAGGTATATGGTAAACGGTTAGTTGCACAGTTTTGGACCCTATATAGCAAATGTAGATCTCAATGAGAGGAACATTTTTCTCATATATTGTCTGCTTCAATTTTGTATGGTTTTTGAGTTATATTGAAAATAAAATTTAGCCGAAACCAGTCAAGGGCCATAACCTCGAAAACGGTTTGTCGCACAGTTTTCGACTATTTATATCAAATGTAGATCTCAATGAGAGGAACATTTTTTTCATATATTGTCTGCTTCAATTTGTTATGGTTTTTGAGTTATATTGAAAACAAAATTTAGCCGAAACCTGTCAAGGGCCATAACCTCGAAAACGGTTGGTCGCACAATTTTCGACCATTATATTAAATGTAGATCTCAATGAGAGGAACATTTTTCTTATATATTGTCTGCTTCAATTTTGTATGGTTTTTGAGTTATATTGAAAACAAAATTTAGCCGAAACCTGTCAAGGGCCATAACCTCGAAACGGTTTGTCGCACAGTTTTCAACCAAATATATCAAATGTAGATCTCAATGAGAGGAACATTTTTCTAATATATTGTCTGCTTCAATTTTGTATGGTTTTTGAGTTATATTGAAAACACCATTTGGCCGAAACCTGTCAAGGGCCATAACCTCGAAAACGGTTTGTCGCACAGTTTTCGACTATTTATATCAAATGTAGATCTCAATGAGGGAAACATTTTTCTATTATATTGTCTGCTTCAATTTTGTATGGTTTTTGAGTTATATTGAAAACAAAATTTCAATGGCGGCCATTTTGAAAATGGTGGACCAAAAAAATTTTTTAATCCGATAGATGTAATAAGGACCCTCATATCTACATGGAAACCAATTTTTGAGCAAATCGAACAACTTTGACATTTTCGACAAACTTCGGGTGAAAATCGCGTAAACAGGAAGTTGATCGATAAAAAAATTTTTGCGTGATTAATCATTGTCAGAAGTCAGGTGACAATTTCCACGCCTTAAAATTTTGATATCGGTTACGGTTTAAAAGTTTAATTGAAAACAAGGGTAAACAGTGTTTGGGGAGATAACTCCGTTTCTAAAAATAGCTCGGTTTCGCAGGGTGACTCAGGTCGAGCCCAGGTAGTGTCGGTTAGGTGTGCCAAGTTTCAAAGCTATACGTCAAGGCACATTTTTGACATCTGCGGCAGAAGAAAAAAAAAATAATAATAATCATAAGAAATACAGTAAGGTCTTTCCCTTGGAAAGGGGAAAGACCTTAATTAAGGCAAGGGCACACTGATAATAGACGTAGTTATAGAGAGTGGATTAGCTGCATTACGATTCATTAAGGAATATTTTAACTTGCTTTGTAAGCTGAAATCTGATTTGCCAATTCAAATGGACCAACCCATTTTATACGATATAACCTGTTCAGAAGTAAGTAATATTCTTTAATATTTCTAATTTCTGAACATGTTATACGATATAACCTGATAACGATAATACTTTTACAATGCTTATGGTAACAGTGATGACGTCATGAAACAATTTGAATATTAACTGCGTAAGAATAGGTCATGTTATCAACGCATTTTACATTGTATAATATGGATTGCTTTATTTAAATTGGTCAATCAGATTTTGTCTTACAAAGTAAATTAAATTATATATTAATGTAGAACCAGTTCATTTTTCTTTTGGGGTATTTTATGTTAAATATCAAAATAGAATGTCAAATAGAAGTTTAAAGATTGTCCGTAAAAATAGTTTTTATTTCTTTTAGTCGTAATGACAGCTTTATTTGATTGATTTGTTTGTTTGTAGGTTGAGTCTGGGTAACTATAAAGAAAACCCTCGACCTACGAATTTTATAAAACTGGCAAATCTCGTCAACTGTCAATTTACTAGTTTGTTTGAAACACTATGTTACAACCGCAGATGATACCTTTCCGGGGCGTTGTCAGCGGTACTAGTAGTATTAGTATGTTGTTGATAAGCGTAACGAAGATCCTTTGACGCTGCTGCATTAATGTCACCATGCCAAAGTGACGTCATTAACGTCGACAGTTCATCAGTTGCACAGTTAACCACATTAACCATCACCAAACCTAAGATAAAATTCATTTAAATGTACAAAAACCAGATTTCTACCAATGAGAACAGTTAGGTACGCACAGATTTGTACCAATGAGAACAGTTAGGTACGCCCAGATTTATATGGTCTTGTGGAATGATTTTTGTTTTGTTCTTTGATGTTTTCCTCTTGTATATTAGATACAGTTTCGACTAGTTGGTGGGCGGAGCTTCCGCATGTCAACACAACAGTACAATAACTGTCTGTATCTCCAGTTATTGTACAGCTATTTGAGGATTAAATTACCCTTTTTTATCATTTTTGATGCTGAAAAAATTAAAATGCACATTTAATCAAGAAAAAAACACGAACCTTTAAACAATTATAACTTCATTTTTTTAAAGTAAATCTTCAAAGAACAAAATGAATTTACTGTCACAGTTTTAAGACATCCAGTAATGGATTTCACAATTCTGAAACACTTGACCAGTAGCGGCTGGATGACTAGCACTTGGTATATTCACATTTAATTTAGCGGGAGTTAGTACGATTGGTGGCGACGGTTTTGTAGTTCCACCAGGAGCGTGTTCAAAAGTTACCACCCGACGGGACTTAGGCGATGGCGGTTTAACATCACTATCTGTTTTCTTCTTTGGAGGGTCAAGTATTTTAGATACGTTTTGACATATTTCATCGTTTGTACTTTCGAACAGCAGTTTGTGATCTATGTCCGGTGCGACTCATTATCTCCTGTTCATCTACGTTTGCCGTGTACAGTTGCGTTGCGCAAGTCCTTTTACCACTATGATTAGTAAAGTTCCCTTTTAATCCACCTTTGTCACAAATCACTTTCATGAATGTTTTTAGTTTATTAATCCCAATGTTCTGACTAGAATAACGGATCAAGTTTGTTGGTGCCAACGGTTTACGATAGAATGAGCCCCTTTTACCTAGCGCATCAATATACAGGTAGAAATAATCAGCAATGCATCGTTCACCTGCAAAGAAAGGATAAAATATCTTAATTTATCTATTAAATGGAAAACTTTAAGAAAATTATAATTTTGTGCACATTGAATAATCACGTTTCCACACAAATCTTTGGTAACTATCAGCCGTGTTCAAAGCCTGTTTGACAAAGAAAGAACTCTTTAAATAATACCATTATGAGACAGGCACGGCCTGATCGAGGGACGTAAGTCATCATTGAAAGTGATGAATTAACAAAAGCACCAAAAAAATGTCAAACTAAATTCAAATACAGCGTTTGCTCCAGGGTTTTTGTAGGGGAAATTGACTGGAAGAAACCCCCCCCCCCCTTTATGCTAAAAATAATGCAAAGTTCGAGTATTAGGGGATGAAATGAAACCAGAGGCTCTTAAGAGCCTGTATCGCTCACCTGATTTTATAGGCAATGAAGATGGCATTTCCCTGATGTTAAAGTAAGTCCTGTAATTTTCAATAAACTTTAAATAGGACCATCCAAACAATATTACTAGAAAGCTTTGTTTCATTGGTTAACCAGTTGTATAGAGATTTTTTTTATTTGCCCATAGGGTCCTATGTTAAACTAAGTCCTGCGGGGGAGTTGGCCATTTTGAATTTCCAATTGCCATAAAAAATATAAACTTTATAAAGGACCATCCAAACAATATTGCTAGTAAGTTTTTGTTTCCATTGATTAACCGGTTTCGGAGAAGAAGCCTTTAAAAACTTTTTCCCATAGGGTCGTATGTTAAACAAAGTCCTGCGGTAGCGGCCATTTTGAATTTCCAATTGCCATAAAAAACATAAACTTTATAGAGGACCATCCAAACAATATTGCTAGTAAGTTTTTGTTTCCATTGATTAAACGGTTTCAGAGAAGAAGCCCTTTTTAACTTTTTTCCCATAGGGTCCTATGTTAAACTAAGTCTTTAGGTGGCGGCCATATTGGTTTACCAATCAAAATAAAAAACACAAACTTTGTAAAGGTCCATCCAATGAACATTATGGCCAAGTTTGGTTTCAATTGGCCAAGTGGTTTCAGAGAAGAAGATTAAAATGTAAAAAGTTTACAGATGCCGACGACGACGATGACGACGACGCCGACGGACGCAAAGTGATAACAATAGCTCACATGACCCTTTGGGTCAGGTGAGCTAAAAATTGCCATTTAAGGGCAATAACTCCTATAAGGAGTCATCTGACAATTTCAGACTAATACAGTGAATTGTAGAGCTTGTATTGTTGATCATTTTTGCTATTTACAGTTTTACTCTAGCCGTTATAGTTTTAAAGTTACAGGACAAAAACGGAAAATTTCATAAAAAATTACCATTTAAGGGCAATAACTCATATAAGGAGTCATCTGACAATTTCAGACCAATCAAGTGAATTGTAGGGTCTTTATTGCTGATCATTTGTGCAATTTACAGTTTCAATCTAGCTGCTATAGTTTTCAAGTTACAGGACAAAAACGGAAAATTTCATAAAAAATTGCCATTTAAGGGCAATAACTCCTATAAGGAGTCATCTGACAATTTCAGACTAATACAGTGAATTGTAGGGTCTTTATATATTGCTGATCATTTGTGCAATTTACAGTTTCAATCTAGCTGCTATAGTTTTCAAGTTACAGGACAAAAACGGAAAATTTCATAAAAAATTGCCATTTAAGGGCAATAACTCCTATAAGGAGTCATCTGACAATTTCAGACTAATACAGTGAATTGTAGGGCTTGTATTGTTGATCATTTTTGATATTTACAGTTTTACTCTAGCTGTTATAGTTTTAAAGTTACAGGACAAAAACGGAAAATTTCATAAAAAATTACCATTTAAGGGCAATAACTCATATAAGGAGTCATTTGACAATTTCAGACCAATCAAGTGAATTTTAGGGCTTTTATTGCTGATCATTTTTGCCATTTACAGTTTCACTCTACCTCGTATATTTTTCCGGTATATATTGTAAATACCAAAAATTTGGTCAAAAATCGTCAAAAAAGGGCAATAACTCCTACAAGAAGCCAATACACAACTTCGCACTAATAGCAACTATTGTAGACCTTAATGTGCTGATCAATTTGAAGTAACGGTTTTCTCTATAGCTATTATAGTTTTTTAGATAATGAGCAAAAACCTGTGTTGACCCCCATGTTCTATTTTTAGTAACAGCAGCCATATTTGTCTGTTGATCAACACCCTGGGTACAAACTTGAAACTAGGAACCCTAAGGATGATTGTGGCCAAGTTTGAGAAAAATTGGCCCAGTGGTTTCAGAGGAGAAGATTTTTGAAAAAGTTTACGACGGACGACGGACGCCAAGTGATAGCAATAGCTCACATGGACCTTCGGTCCAGGTGAGCTAATAAAAATACCCAAGTCACCGCTAGAACAACAGCGGACAGTAAGATAGGAAAATTACAATTTTTTACACGACCTGTGATCTTTTTACTGGATATGTCCGATGGCCCAATGCATTTAATTTTAACTAAAAACTGAATGCAATATAATGCTAAAAGTAGCATTAAACAACATTCTAATTGCCAGTAAGACTGGTTTTGGGGACCAAACATAGAGAAAAAACAATTGTGACCGATTAATTTTTAAATTTAACTTTGAACAAATATTTCAGCTATAGCATAATTATTATTTAATTATTTTAGTAGAATTATATCTGCAATACAAATTAATTTTCCTAAGAAATTGTAGAACTGCATTATAAGCAACTGCTAATTCGAAAAAAAAAAAATCCCTTGGCATGTCATTAGTTCCCGACTACAAGGAAGACACCTTTAAAGGTTGGGAAGTTGACATGAAGGTTTACACCTACCATAATGCTCTTTTTCGACCAAGTAAATAGTTCTCATATATGACACCAGCCACTGTTCTACCTTTACCAACACCAGCTCCATCACCTGAAATTATTCATGATAAAAACATATATTAACTTTTCAATCAGTTGATAAGCTTTCACAATTTTTCAAAAGCTTTTACTCAAACTTGACTATGGGTTACAATAATTAGCGGATTAAACACTATCAAGTAACTATCCCTTGCTAATTACAGTTGCCCATAGTCAAGGGATACCAAAACTATCAAAATAATGTTATATTATATAAATCTGTAATAAAAGCCTCCCTTGATAACAGTTTTCTATAATTTTTTGTGGAAAGGAATAGGGGAACAATCTCTCGAGAAGTCCACAATGAAATAGTGTCTAGGCATAAAACTAAATTGTACACTATTGAAAGGTGAAAAATACCCAGAAATGGCAGTGGCTTTTATAAAATTACTACAAAATAAAGAAACATCTTTAAAATCTTGATTGGAAAAGATACTCTTTAATATACAAAACATTAGTTACTTTTAATTTGTGAAGCATTTGACTTGCCTCCAAAAAGTATAATATCTGGTAAATTTATTTGTGTTACAAGCAATTAATCTACACTACATGCAATAGTCCATTGAAATTCTAGAGCAAATGAAATTGTTTTAATTACATACATTTACTTTTGTGTTGAATCATACAGAAACTTGAGTTTATTACTTGAATGGCTGCCTTATGTCCAGTGAGAGTATTTCTGACAAATTCAGGATGAAGGCCAATTGGACCTATACTATTCTGTCTGAAAGTTCATACCTATTAAAAAGCCAGCTCTATCTCCACTTGGCAGAATAACCTCATGACGTTGAGAAGCATAGACTATAGCCTCCAACTGAAGGGCAGACAACTCTCCATTTTCAATGGTTGTTTCGGGTATAGCTAACTTGTACCATACATCCTGAGGCTCTACACTGGACAAGGAACTAGTTTCAACAACTGGATCTGGATGTTTTATGCCAATATTTACTGAAATTAAAATCAAATTTGAATATCGCAACTCAAAATAAACAATACCAACATCTTTATACTCTGTTCAAAATCTGGTTCAAATTATAGAACCCTTAGCACAGGGCCACTAAACGTGCTCATGACTACCAAATGTGATGAAAAGAATATCGTGAGAGCGATTTGGATTATTCAAGAACCAGAGGCTCTTAAGAGCCTGTATCGCTCACCTGATTTTATAGGCAAGATGGCATTTCCCTGATGTTAAAGTAAGTCCTGTAATTTTCAATAAACTTTAAATAGGACCATCCAAACAATATTACTAGAAAGCTTTGTTTCATTGGTTAACCAGTTGTATAGAGATTTTTTTTATTTGCCCATAGGGTCCTATGTTAAACTAAGTCCTGCGGGGGAGTTGGCCATTTTGAATTTCCAATTGCCATAAAAAACATAAACTTTATAGAGGACCATCCAAACAATATTGCTAGTAAGTTTTTGTTTCCATTGATTAACCGGTTTCAGAGAAGAAGCCTTTAAAAACTTTTTCCCATAGGGTCCTATGTTAAACTAAGTCCTGCGGTAGTGGCCATTTTGAATTTCCAGTTGGCATAAAAATCATAAACTTTATAAAGGACCACCCAAACAATATTGCTAGTAAGTTTTGTTTTGATTGGTTAACTGGTTTCAGAGAAGAAGCCCTTTTTAACATTTTTCCCATAGGCTCCAATGTTAAACTAAGTCCTGCGGTGGTGGCCATTTTGAATATCAGATTGAGATAAAAAACATTAACTTTATAGAGGACCATCCAAACAATATTGCTAGTAAGTTTTGTTTCCATTGGTTGGTCGGTTTCAGAAAAGAAGCCTTTCAAACTTTTTCCCATAGGGTCCTATGTTAAATTAAGTCCTGCGGTGGCAGCCATTTTGAATTTCCAATTGCCATAAAAAACACAAACTTTGTAGAGGACCATCCAAACAATATTGCTAGTAAGTTTTGTTTTGATTGGTTAACCGGTTTCAGAGAAGAAGCCCTTTTTAACATTTTTCCCATAGGCTCCAATGTTAAACTAAGTCCTGCGGTGGCGGCCATTTTGAATATCAGATTGGGATAAAAAACATTAACTTTATAGAGGACCATCCAAACAATATTGCTAGTAAGTTTTGTTTCCATTGGTTGGCCGGTTTCAGAAAAGAAGCCTTTCAAACTTTTTCCCATAGGGTCCTATGTTAAATTAAGTCCTGCGGTGGCAGCCATTTTGAATTTCCAATTGCCATAAAAAACACTAACTTTATAGAGGACCATCCAAACAATATTGCTAGTAAGTTTTTGTTTCCATTGATTAACCGGTTTCAGAGAAGAAGCCTTTTAAAACTTTTTCCCATAGGGTTCTATGTTAAACTAAGTCCTGCAGTAGCGGCCATTTTGAATTTCCAATTCCCATCTAAAACACAAACTTTATAGAGGACCATCTAAACAATATTGCTAGTAAGTTTTGTTTTGATTGGTTAAACGGTTTCAGAGAAGAAGCCCTTTTTAACTTTTTTCCCATAGGGTCCTATGTTAAACTAAGTCTTGAGGTGGCGGCCATATTGGTTTAACAATCAAAATAAAAAACACAAACTTTGTAAAGGTCCATCCAATGAACATTATGGCCAAGTTTGGTTTCAATTGGCCAAGTGGTTTCAGAGAAGAAGATTAAAATGTAAAAAGTTTACAGACGCCGACGACGACGACGACGACGACGACGACGACGCCGACGACGACGACGACGACGACGACGGACGCAAAGTGATAACAATAGCTCACATGACCCTTTGGGTCAGGTGAGCTAAAAAGGATGGTAAAACATTCCTTAAAATACCCCTGGAGAAAACACTGAAAAATGTATATTTAAAATAAATACTTACCCGGTTCACAGTAATGTTTGATGTCTTTATTGATCACTTGAAACTGCCCAAGGCCACCTTTGTAGGTTTTTGTTGCTCTGCCTATGAAACGAACATATTTTCCTTTTTCGTCGCATGCCACCTCAAACTGTTCACAACACAGGTCGTGATGTTCATCGCATCCTCTTAGTCCAAAAAGTTTCGATGCATAAAAGAACACAGTGTGTTGAAGCTGGATTGCGTCCTCTTTTCCAAAAACTCCTACTTCCCACAATTTCTCCTCATCTTCTCGCGTTATGGGATCTGCCTGTTTAGTTGTAGTACCAAGTCCTTTCGCGAGAAGCGTTTTCATCTGAGCATCAAGAATTTTACGGAATGATGCAAAGTCAACATTATTTTCATCAAGAGAGTTTTTGTCGTATATTTCACGGTTTCTCAAGTAGCGTAGCAATCCACAAGTTATTAAATAAAGACTTTTTGGCGGATACTCCTTTCCGTCTCGGCGCGTAGCTTCAACTATAAATCTTTGCAACCAATAGTTCATAGTCTTAGAATCCATCAAATGAAGTTCAGGAATATCATCTATGCGTTGTTCACGCCACTTTTCAAAAACATTGTAAGCCCACTTCGTGTTGCTTTTTGTGTTAATTATGTTTTCCTGGTTTTCAATTAATGTTTTCAATTCACTATCCGTAACGGGTTTTTTGAATCTTCCGTAATCCTGTCGAATTGGCATGTCAACATCTAATTTCTCTGCATCTTGATCCGGTAGTGAAATATCAAAAGTAACATCAAGGGGTTCATCGATATACGACTGTATGGTTTGACTTATTGTAATGTCCTGAATCTCATTAAAAACGGCATGCTCATTTTCCATTGTTTCAGCAATCTGAGATAGAGTAATGTCATCCAAAGATGATAAATCTTGTTCTGTTAAATTAGCAGAAAAGTCCATGGATTGACATTCTTCTGTGGATAAATCGGGAATATCTATCTCAAGAAACAGTTTTTCTTCAGTTTCTGTTAGCTCAAGAAAATCCACATCAGCCAGTTGGGACCACATTTTTTCAAATAATGCGCAAATCCAACTTTCTTCACACGTGTTTTTGTGGAAAAAATTAAGCCTAACGTGTCTTAATTTGATTGGATCATTCCACAAATCATTTACAGCACTCGTGACATTTTGTATCTGATTGACAATTAAGGGGCGTGGTTACATCTCGTCCTAATGGACTCGATGATAACCACGCCCCTTAATTGTAAATCAGATACAGAATGTCACTCATACTGTAAATATAACATGTTTGTCATATAATCAAATAAAGTGAATAAAGTGTAATTTTAATAATGACATTGTGCTTTCTTCTTCACTATGTTATCATTTTGTGTATATAATATGACCTTCTTTTAAGTTTACTGAATATAAATATGGGTTATGAAAATTGTTCATTTTATATAAATAAATGGGTTGTGAAAATTGCTCATTTTATATAAATATGGGTCATGAAAATTGAAATTTTATATAAATATGGGTCATGAAAATTGGAAATTTTATATAAATATGGTTATTGAATTCAAATAAAAAATGCCACATCCCCACCCTAAAAATTACCAAGTTACCCCGCCCCCCCCCCGTGTTTTCTGTCCCCACCCACCACTGAGCACAACCAAGAGAATGCTCACCATCAATGGATCAAAAGACGAAGGTAAGAAAATTCTTTAGTGCCTTTGCTCCTTGAATGTATGGATGGGATATTCCAAATGGTTTTGATGAAAATTATTTTGTGCGGCTTTAAATCCAGTAAAGGCTAATAAATCAATTAATCAAAAGTTTCATATGACGAGTAGATCAATAAAACGCGGGGCCTCGGTGGCCGAGTGGTTAAGGTAGTTATAGTCAACTACTGATCACGTGGTCTGTCATCACTGAGATTGTCGGTTCGAGTCTCGATCACTGCAAGCAGGATGCGCTTGACTCTAATCTTAATTGACAAGGATTGTCAATTTTTCTACCGAAGGTCGGGGGTTTTCTCCGGGTACTCCGGCTTCCTCTCCCAATAAAAGCTGGACGCCAAGATATAGCTGAAAGTGGTGAAATCAACCAAACGCAAACCTCGCGATTAATGAATCACTAAGAAGACAAGACAATAAATCGCTAAAATTTATTAAAAAACAAATAAACAAAGAAAATAAAATGCAAAGGGTCAAAAACGCGGAAATAAACCACTTGCACAAGGCCACCTCATTTTATATAAATATGGGTCATGAAAATTGAAATTTTATATAAATATGGGTCATGAAAATTGGAAATTTTATATAAATATGGTTATTGAATTCAAATAAAAAATGCCACATCCCCACCCTAAAAATTACCAAGTTACCCCGCCCCCCCCCGTGTTTTCTGTCCCCACCCACCACTGAGCACAACCAAGAGAATGCTCACCATCAATGGATCAAAAGACGAAGGTAAGAAAATTCTTTAGTGCCTTTGCTCCTTGAATGTATGGATGGGATATTCCAAATGGTTTTGATGAAAATTATTTTGTGCGGCTTTTAATCCAGTAAAGGCTAATTAATCAATTAATCAAAAGTTTCATATGACGAGTAGATCAATAAAACGCGGGGCCTCGGTGGCCGAGTGGTTAAGGTAGTTATAGTCAACTACTGATCACGTGGTCTGTCATCACTGAGATTGTCGGTTCGAGTCTCGATCACTGCAAGCAGGATGCGCTTGACTCTAATCTTAATTGACAAGGATTGTCAATTTTTCTACCGAAGGTCGGGGGTTTTCTCCGGGTACTCCGGCTTCCTCTCCCAATAAAAGCTGGACGCCAAGATATAGCTGAAAGTGGTGAAATCAACCAAACGCAAACCTCGCGATTAATGAATCACTAAGAAGACAAGACAATAAATCGCTAAAATTTATTAAAAAACAAATAAACAAAGAAAATAAAATGCAAAGGGTCAAAAACGCGGAAATAAACCACTTGCACTCGCATAAAACTTGGAGCGGTTGAATGAGTTAAAGGGACTCCAACCATGCATCTGTAATGATATGCCATAACAACACACACGAACAGACACAAATGTATCAAAACAAAAACTAAAACTGCACAGTTCAGAAGTAACACAAGCGACCTTTACATGTAAACACCTATATACATCTAACTGAGCAATAATGCGTGATGATTCGACTCTCGTCTTTTCATTTGGATCGTCTTCAAGTAATGGGACGAAATGCAATTTTAAATAAAAACCGTGTATTTAAGAATGTCCTTCATAATGTGTATTTTAACATCGTTCAAAATATGCCTGACTGCAACAGTTAGATTATAGTCTTAATTCACTGTAGAAGTTCCACTTTAGCTATCATTAAATTTGTTAATTTGTTTATCGCTATGGATAGTCTTTCTCATACATGAATTGACATTTTTTAAGCTGTCGTAGTCTTTTTACATAGTTTTAATCTGCTCTACGATTATTTTTACTTTATTTCGGCAACCGCATTGAGTAACGCGATGGATACCACACGTTAAACAGGAAATGCTTCCTTCCGGAGAACTTCAATTTGGGTTTTTGCATGTTGCTTATATGCTGTTTTGTATTTATTTTCGACCACTATTTGTCTTTGTCTATTTTTTGTCACCTTTTTGTATTTTTATATTGATTTCCGATTTCTTCCAAGTTGGAATCATGTTTTATTAAGTTGGGCGATTTCATTTGTACAAAGAAGTTTTTTTCTGTAATTGATTATTTTTCATATTTACGTAACTGTCGCCTTCTTTGATAAGAGAACAATTTTTAACTTGTTTATAACGTTTATGTGTCCTTCGACAGAAGCAGATGTTGTGTAACAATGCCACGAACAATAATATATGCTTCGTGTTTTTGTTGAGTGCTGTCTAATAGTACAATACATAACAATTTATAACCAGGAAAATGTTATCTTTTTACGCACCTGGACGAACTAACATATTATTCGGACTAAAAAAATGACAAATCCATGTGTGAATCTATTGCGTCTAAGCTTACATAAGATTAAATGGCGAGCTATTAGTAAAGCACGTGTTCTTCTTAGCTTATAACATGTATAATTGGACTTTATATTTGCCACTTAAAAGAAATTATCACAATAAGTTAAAATACAGTTTAGCATTTTACTATGGATGTGGGAGGACATGATACACACGGTGAATAAAGTTTAAACTTACCAAATATAACTGTATATAGTGACATGGTCACATATAACATCTGTTTGTGAAGAACCGATAAGTGGGATCGTGACATTATATAGTTGTTGTCGCTCCGTGATTATATTTAATCGGAGTTCTGTAACTACTACTGCTATATATCATGTATTTGGATATAGATTTCATAACTTTTGTTTCAAGTTTAAGATCATAATTAAAAACGAACAAACATTCGTAGAAGGGTTTTATAGTGTGTGTCTCAGTAAAAAAACTAAATTACTTGTTTATGTTATTTTTATAGTTTTTAAGGTGCGTGTTTGGTACATGTATATCAATCAAGTTTTGATCGACGGATTAACTATTTAGTTACTTTTTCTTTATTTATATGCATTTTTAACTGAGTAGCAAGGTTAAATTTTGAAATATTAGTAATATCGACAAATGTTGGTTGCTTTTTAATTGCCTTATTTTTCGGGGTAAAAGCGAGTTAACGCTAAAGGTTTTTGGATACAATAATCCTAGAACGCATAAACGAGTTGCAATCATATTAAACCCATCTTCACTAGCCAAGGGTTACGATCCGATACTCTTAGTGAAGATAAGAGTTTTGGACCGAAACATTTGGCTAGCGAAGATGGATGAAACTGGTTTAAATCAATCTCCACGCAAAGGATTCTGGGTATCCTACGTCAACCACTATCACCTCTGCCATACCATTGGTTGACATTGTGAGAGATATCTCTCATGGGGATACGCTTCGCGTTCAAATGCACTAATTCCAATGTAAAACTGTATCAAAACTGTATAAATAGAATATATAAAAATTAAAAAGGTCTCTAGTATTATTTTACAAACATCATTCTTTGTTTACAAACGTTACAAGCAGACGACAAATGTAGTTCCGCAGTAAATGGAGGATGACGTGTGGCAGAGGTTATATCTGGGAACCAGTTATGTTCTCTGTGCCGGAGAGTGGGTTTAAATGCCCTATTTCCACTCAAATAACTGTTCCAGAATCAAGACATTTGCTGTTCTTCGAAAATTTTGCATTGGTTAGGAGTTGTTGGATCTTGAAATCTTTTTTTTGTCCAGTTGCAACGATTAAAAAAAATTATTTCATATTTTATATCAACAGTTTTGTTTGTTCTGTTTTGTTTTTATTTTTTTGGGTGGGGGGTTGGGGGTGAGTTGAACTCACTACGTAACGTCAAATGTTTGAGAGCGAACTTTTACATGCTGGCAGTGATATATTAATACAACTGCAAAAATGATTCTGTGTTTTTTTCGAATACATTTTTGATCGTGGAGATATTTTAAAAAACAATTTAAAAGTATTATTTCAAACTGTTGAGATCGATATTGCAGCAGATCACTTAGTTTTGTGTGTTATTTTATTTTATTTTTTTTCTTATTGTTGTATTTGTGTCTTTTCAAAGGCTTAATTAAACTGCAATTACAGTTTATCAATAACCACAAAAAATTAACACATGGAATTAGCGTGGGAAATGTTACAATCGGATCACCTCGGTTATTTCCGCCTATGGTCGGTAAGTGACCTCATCACTTTCCCGACCCGACATTTTTTATTTAAAAAATCTTTCTTTCACTTAAAATTTCATATATGGGGAATTTAAAATTCAGCCAATCGGAACGGATTTATGGCTCTGGAAGCCATGTTGAATTTGCAATTGGCTCGAAAACTCAAAATAATAAGATAATTATCCAACCTTCATTTTCTTACTAATTTGGCTCATTGTGTGGAACAGTTTCCAAGAAGAAGTTGTTTGTATGTTTTCCCATAGGGTCCTATGTTAAACTATTTCCTGCGATGGCGGCCATCTTGGATTTTGGATCTTCACAAAAAACTTAAACTTTGTAGAGGACCATCTAAGGTATATTAATGCAATATTCCAAATAAATCTGCCAAACGGTTCATGAGAAGAAGAATTCTGAAATTCAGCCAATCAGAACGCATTAGTGGCCCTGGAAGCCATGTTGAATATGCAATTGGCTCCAAAAACTCAAAATATTAAGATAACTATCCAACCTTCATTTCTTCATAATTTGGCTTCATTGTGTGGAACAGTTAGTGAGAAGAAGTTGTTTGTATGTTTGTCGCATAGGGTCCTATGTTAAACTATGACCTGCGATGGCGGCCATCTTGGATTTTGGATTGGCACAAAAAACTCAAACTTTGTAGAGGACCATCTAAGGTACATTTCTGCAAAATTTCAAATCAATCTGACAAGCGGTTTATGAGAAGAAGATTTTTGAAATTCAGCCAATCAGAACGCATTAATGGCTCTGGCAGCCATGTTTAATATTTGATCAACACCAAAAACTCAAACTTTGTAAAGAACCACCCAATAAACATTCCTGTCAAGTTTGGTTCCAATTGGCCAAGGGGTTTTGGAGAAGAAGATTAAAATGTGAAAAGTTTACGGCCGACGACGACGACGAAGAAGACGACGGACGCAAAGTGATGAGAATAGCTCACACTGACCCTTTGGGTCAGGTGAGCTAACAAATAATGATAGAGCTGCATTATGCATGATACGAATTAGCTCTCATACATTAATGATTGAAAGAGAAAGACACTTAAAATTCCTAGAGTTAAGAGTTTGTAATTATTGTAATTCTGGTCAGATAGAAGATGAAAATCACTTTATTTTATACTGTTCAAAATACGAGCAACTAAGGGAAACATTTCATACAAAGATATTGAAAATTTTCAAAACAAGAATCATTGTTTAAAAAATTTCTCAGATTTAAATTTTCTTTTAAATAATACTTCATACCAAATAATAAAGTTGACTTCCTCCTTCATATCAGGTAAAATATGTGGAAATGCCATGTTAATTTAAATGTATAATAAATAAGTATTATCCATATTATATTTTATTAGAATAGTAACCCTAATGAATGGGTTGTAATTTCAGTTTTGTATTCAATTATTGTCATAGGCCTTAACCATTTATTGTAGATGAGTTTAAGCCAATAAAATTATTTGTATTTGTATTAAAGGTTCATCCTATTTTAGCCATTTACACAATTATATATTAGATTATGTATAAACGTTACTGTTAACCATCACATGTTACATGTACATTGTTTAGAGTACGTTCAATCCTACCTCCTGAAGTATATTTTTGTTTGTTTGAATGGTGTTAAAGCCAGTTTCAACAATTTTTCAGATATGTCATGGCGTCCAGTTTTTATTGGGAAAATCAATTGGAAAGCCTTTTACTCGTTCCCAACTGGGATTAGTATAAATATTGAATTATAGGTTCCTGTTCCCAAGAATGATTTAACGTATATTTTTAATATTTTTGTTTACCCATACTCGAACTGTATGGAAACAGTGGAGTGTATGGGAGGTAACTCTTATTATTGATTTGTAAGAAATATAAACGTGTTGTCAAAATTTGTGCTTTGTGATAAATTGTCATTTAGTATTTCCTGTCAATTATCATATCATAATTATAAAAATAATATTATTATATTTTTCAATACTGGTTTCTTATGTGCATTATTGTGTTTCTTTGCAAATATTCACAACTAAACAATTGTACTAACATACCCAATATGGGGTCTTCAGTGTAATACAATGTCTGTTTAGGAAATGTCATAGGAAACACTTGTAAAAGAAAAACATTTAAAATCTAACGTTTTTAAAATAAACTTCGTGAGAATATTTAAATCAGGTTACTGTGATTTACAAAGTTTGAAATATAATTTACTTAATTTGTGCTAGATGTATTTTGTTTGTTTGTTAGTATGTTGTTTAATGCCACTTTCAGCAATTTTTCAGCTATATCATGGAGTCCAGTTTTTATTGAGGAGAAATCCTGTGTACCTGGAGAAAACCCTGTATTACATCCATGATTAAAGATTAAAGTATTGACACATTGTAAATCATCTTAAAGATACTTTTTATCATTAATATAACTCGTAAGTGTAATTAAGGCTACAGAGCTGACATTTATGAAGACTCTGCCACAGATGGCACTGCAGTAAGATTGCATTAATAATTTGAGATGATTTTATTTTATAATCATTATTTACATATGTACATACTGTTAAAAACAATAAAATTTCCAAAAAAGATTAACAATAAATATATGTTAAATATAGTTGTATATATAATTCTATAGGAAACGTGTGTAAGTTTAACTACATGCACTAATGAAAAAGGGGAGATAAATCTTCACCTGGAAGAATATGTATAGGTATAATAGTGATAAGAATTACTTCACTGCATACATTCAATACAACCATTAAAACATCTTAAAAACAAGTTATAACCTATTTTAAGTGTTCAACAACATAGCAACTTGTTCTATTTTTACAATTTAAAAAATGTTTCTTTGCACTAATGTTTTATTTTAATCAGCTTACAAGCCTACACTAGTGAATATAATCAATACAACATTTATAAAATCAGCAACACTGGTAAAATTTTAAAAAATACTTGTAATTTTATCGCTATTTTGTAAAATTTTTCTTTGATTTTGCGACCTAAGGAAATTCCTTCTTCTGTAAATGGTCAATTTCTGGCACAAATGTCCCAGTAGAGATAAGCTTACAAGCCAAATCTGTACTCATTGCACCATCCAATCAAAACGCATGAAACAAGAAGGTTGTTATAGTAACATAACTATGTTATTGTTTTGGGGAGTTCTGAGTGGATGTTGGATCAATGGAGAATTTATAGGATATTACAATGTGAAAGTTTTTTTACAGAGGAAATTGGTACTTGCAACTGCTTTTGGGGAAGCCAGAGTGATCTTCCACTCATGGTAGAAATTGTGTATGTCCTTTTGCTCATTCTGCTAGGCTTCTCTCGAGAAAAGACCAAAAAATTTTAAACTCATCAAAGATCCCTCTGTCTTTCCCAAATACAAAACTATTAATCTCACTCTACTTGTGTTATAAAGATTATTATGCAGTTTCAAACCACATGACATCATAATTTCATAAAACAGCTCAGTCCCATTATCCATCTTGCCGGAAGTGGCTGTACAGATAATTTCGATTTTGGACATTGGTTCCAACATCCATATATATAATATTGATGAAGACTTTTTTTTTTAAAACCTTTAACATTAGTTAACCTCAGTAAGAGTAATATGGTAAAGGAACACCACTGAACATATTTGCACAATCTCAAGATCAAATTTCCTCATGTTTAACTACTACTACTTGTTACTGGTAGATTGATTATCTCCTCACATATTCTTACCATAATGAAAACAATATATTTATGAAATTGTTAATATTCAGTTAGTTGTAATATGTGAAATGTTTACATTTATTTTCAATGATCTTATATACTGGCCATGGTACACACAGACACATTACAATACAAAACAAATCGTAATAAATCTGTTACAAATTGACTTCCAAAACATGCTTTTACAAAATTAAGCACAGCAACGACAAGCATAAAACAAATGAAAGAAAAGGACAAGGACACACATGTTCATTTAGCCAGAGGAAGCAATCATTTTACTTGAAGTTAACTAATTATGCAAACAGTTGAACTTGATTATCCATTAACTCTACAGCCTATTTCAAACATTTTTCAACACTACAAAAAAAAAAGACATTTGTTGATGCATCTCGAAATTTTTTTACATTTGGTTGGTCATAAGTATTTCATGATGCAGGGAATAGTTTACCGGGTATGTTCATGTTTGCAATTTAAGGTATCTGACCCATAACATGTCCATTATTTTTCAATTGAGCAGACCTGGTAATGTTTGGCAAACATCGGAAATATTTTGCTCAAAACTGTTACATTGACTCAAAGTAAAAAAATATATTTAAGTTGTATCATTAATTGGCAATACATCGATTTAATAAAGGTGTATATTTTGGTCAAAAATAAAATTGAACTGTGACTTCAATTATTGGTTGGATACCTTAAAACCATCTGGTGAGTTTATTAATACAGTACTGGAAGAGAGATTCCTGTATAAGCCTATTTTATAAACATTATTAAACAGATAGATATAAAATTTGATGGATTTCCACCAAAATCAATAGGCTTCTTACCAACAAAATATATAACAATATTTTACAGTTTCATTAAAATCGGATGCAAACTTTTTGAGTTATTGTCCGGAAACAACTTTTTTGTAAAAATTTCTAACGTTTTTCATGGACTGTGACCTTGAAATTTGACGGATTTCCCCCAAAATCGATAGGCTTCTTACCAACCTGATATATAACAATATCCCAAAGTTTCATTCAAATCACATGCAAACTTTTTGAGTTATCGTCCGGAAACAACTTTTTTGTAAAAATTTCTAAGATTTTTCGTGGACCGCGACCTTCAAATTTGACGGATTTGCCCTAAATCAAAAGGCTTTTTACCAACCTGATATATAACAATATCCCAAAGTTTCATTCAAATCGGATGCAAACTTTTTGAGTTATTGTCCGGAAACGGGTTTTTTGTTAAAATTTCGTATGTTTTTCGTGGACTGTGACCTTGAAATTTGACGGATTTCCCCCAAAATCGATAGGCTTCTTACCAACCTGATATATGACAATATCCCAAAGTTTCATTCAAATCAGATGTAAACTTTTTGAATTATCATCCGGAAACCAAATGTGGACGGACGGACAGGCGGACAGACGGACATGAGGACCACTATATACCCCCGACTCTGTCGAGCGGCGGTGTATAACAATGTTTATAAAAAGTTGAGTTATCTCTTTGTTTTCTTAAATATTATATCTTGCTCAATTCTGTTACAAGAGGCTCCCAGTAGTCTGTAATTGCTCATCCGGAACACAAATGACTTTGAGCTACCTTAAAATATTGCAATTTACAGTGTAAGTCTAGCTGTTAAAGCTTTGAAATAACTGGGCAAAAAACTAAAAATTTCTTTAAAAATTTTGATTTAGGGCAATAACTCCTATAAGGTTCCATCAGACAATTTCTGAAATATTAAATGGTTGTAGGGCTTGTTCCTTCAGGTTAACTTAGTAACAGTTTTACTGTACCTGTTATAGACTTTATTCTAAATAAAAAATGATTATTTTCTCTGAATTAATCTGACAATTGTGGACTTAATGATGCTTTGTAATCCTTTCGTTGCTGATCATTTTTGTAATTTACGGTTTACCCTAGCTGTTATGGCATTTGTTACCGGGCAGAACTACACATTTCACCAAATATTGCTATTAAAGGGCAATAACTCCTATAAGAAGTCACCTGACAATTTTCCGACAATAAAATGTTTTATAGGCATTGTTCTTTCTAATTTCTAATGAAAAAACTAATAATTTGGTCTAAAATCATTATCAAAGGGCAATAACTCCTATAAGGAGTCATCTGACAATTTCAAACAAATGAAATGATGTGTAGGAGCTGTTTTGCTGATCATTTTGCAATTTACAGTTTCACTTTAGCTGTAGCTGTAACAGTTTTTTAGGTTACAGGGCAAAAACAAAAACATTTCATACAAAAAATGGCATTTAAGGGCAATAACACCTATAAGAAGTGGTTTGACAATTTTAAAGCAACTATGTGTGAAAATTTTATCAAAAATCACAATTTAAGTGCAATAACTCCTATAGGAAGTTATTACCCAACTTTAGGCTAATTGCAACTGTTTTATTAGAGCCAATCAATATGAGGTAATGGTTTTCTCTATAAATTTTAAGATATTGACCAAAACCTTGCACCTACCCAGTATGTTCTATTTTTAGTAACAATGGCTATATTTGTCAATTGTTTAACACCCTGCGTGAAACTTAAAAGATGATTGTGGCCAAGTTTGAAAAAAAAACAGTCCAAGTGGTTACAGAGGTGAAGGTTTTTTAAAGTTTACAAATAGACCACAGACAGAGGAATGACAGACAATGAATGCCAAGTGATATGAAAAGCTCACATGGACCATTGGTCTAGGTGAGCTAAAGAGTATATTATCCCTTTGTCAAATTATTAGAATAAACTTTAAAAAAATCCTTTCTTAAATTTTTCTTTTTTGATTATTAAGAGTATGTTATCCCTTTGTCAAATTATTAGAAAAATTATTAGAATAAACTTTAAAAAAATCATTTCTTAAATTTTTCTTTTTTGATTTGGAATTAACATTGCACATGTACAATACTGCTTAGTCTGTCTTCATAATAAATGAAAAAAACTTTGTTAATGCACAATAAAATGTGATATTGCAAGCAAAAAAAATATGACATACCTTGCATAATATCATGTATACAACATGAAAAAAGAGTCAAATATAAATGATAAGACAACTATTAAATCAAAAGTCAAATATAACTGATAACACAATTATTAAATCAAAATATGACTAAAATCCTATATACATAAAACCGGTTTAATTTAAAAATGAAAGACTCAATAATTAATTTTACTTCAGCTCTGTTAAATATGCATTTACTTCTAATTACATAATTATATGTACTGGTTAATATGAACCAATCAAACCTGGTTGTATGTTGTCATTGGAAAAGATCATACTGAACAGGACATCAACAATTTTTATCAATGTTTTCTTTCTCTATAATTTGTCTAAAATCTGTACATTTCTCTTAGATTTTTTATCCTGCAAACAAATTTAGAACACATGTATATTTACGTACTAAAATAGATAAAAAAACAAGAATGTAAACAATTTTCATAAAAATATTTCCTTTTAATAAATTTAAAACAAACATTTTTAATCTGAATTATTATTTCTTTTCATCTGAAAATATTTCAAACATCTAAACAAATTTTCGACAAACCAACTAGTCAAGTTGGTATACCGTCTGAAATTGTTGTGAATAAGCTCCAAAAATAACTCTGTTTCATGATAAAAATAAATAAGTTACTTATATTAATTTGTTATGATATACCCTTTTTCTTCAAAAATACTATATTTCATGATAAAAACAAATAGATATCAAATAGGTACACTATTACTGTACTAG
Organism: Limnoperna fortunei; assembly: GCA_944474755.1. Classification (NCBI taxonomy): domain Eukaryota; kingdom Metazoa; phylum Mollusca; class Bivalvia; order Mytilida; family Modiolidae; genus Limnoperna; species Limnoperna fortunei. The sequence goes on from OX104124.1 coordinate 40,194,608, forward strand.
AATTAAAATAATTAATTGAAGGCCATGATTAATTTGACATTTTACCACAGATGAACTTGGTATCCAACAATTAAGGTATCCGGACCATAATTGACCACATGATCATATTTGGTGTCCCGGATGTCCATTGTTTTTCAATTTAGCAGACCTCAGTAATGTTCGGCAAGCATCGGATATACTATTTGAGTAACTAAATTTTTTTCCTGAAAATTGTGAACATTGACTCAAGTTATATCATATATTTTATATTTATCATTTATGCAATACATTGATTTAATAAAGCTGTATTTCTTGGAGGACAAATAAAATTAAACGGTAACTTGAATTGTGGGTCGGATACCTTAATATCATGATACATTGTAACACTCTTTAAATTTCAAGTGTACAATGCAGTTTCCATGTTAAAATGTCAAATTAATCATGGCTTATAAAAATTAATTCTTAATAAACCTCCATAAGAGGATGCATGGCTCTTATGAGAGTTTTTTAACAGGGGGACAGTGTAGTCATTTCCTACTGTATTTATGTTATGGTTTCAAAGTTAATTATGAAATATTGTATTAATTAAAATAATCTTTTTATGTAAATATAAATTCAATATGTAATCTTTCTTTTAACAGATACATTTTTTATTATACTCTTAACAACAGATAAAAACCATTGTACATAATCTGCGCTTACAACTCCAGTCTCAATGATACATTTATTGAATTACGACAAAAACAGTAAAAAAATAATAAAAAACAAAACTGAAATCTTCACAATTAAATCAACTGATTAAAACAAAGATTGATCATGTGATACATAAACAAAATATTCTCATAACAAGACATCGACCAATCAAAAAACATTTAAAACAATTTAAAATCTGGGTATATGAGATCATATATTTCAACAATTGTATATACATATCTACACTTACATTAATCACACTAGCATTCTATTTTTATCAGAGCTGGTCATTAGGTTTAGGTCGCAGCCTATAGTTAAGATATTGAGGGGTTTTTTCTGAAGGTCAAACACTCACAACATTGTGGGTCATTTCTGAGATCATATGGTCAACTTTCCAAAGTCTTGTAGTCATTAGACTGTGGTTTCATTTCTCAGGCTCTATATTTAAGAAATTGTGAGTCGTTTTTCTGAGGCAGTGTAGTCCAGACATTGTAGGTCCTTTTCAGATGTCCTGTAGCCCAGACCTACTTAAACAATATTAGTACATACTGCTGTGAATTGTAATAATTATTTGTTTATAAATTTAAGAGACGACAAAATTGGCTACATTAGTAGTCTGACAACAGACAAATTGTTTTAAGAAATCATTTTAAAGGAGATAACTATCATTTAAAACAAGTAAATCATTCATTGTATGATAAATTAAAGCACTTTTTACTGCAAATACACAGCACCTGAGGATACAACAGACTTATGTTTATATCACAGACAAAAAAAATGGTCATCTTTAAATACAGCTTAAAGTGAGAAAAGATAGGTTATAGCACCACTTGTGCGATAGTGACTTTATGTTAACAAATCAATTAAATAAATTAATTTACCGTTATTCAGTGTCACATATCTGTCTTTCAATTTTAATCAGACCCAAAATTCTACAAACTTTTAAAAAAAACCAGTTCTACCTGTATCTGTTAAATTCTTACACCATGCCGAAAGCTGCAGTCAATATTATTGCTTTGCCAGAAATTTTTTACATTACCTGATTTCATGTATAAACCATATTATTTTGCATAGCTTAATTAATTTTACTAATGTATTATTTCGTTATTTGCCTTTTCTATGTCTGTCATCAATAGCACTGAATATTTTATGAGATAAACATTTATAAAAATTATGACAGCACATAAAATTGTGTCTAACATGTACTCCCCAAAATAAATTAGACTACTCCAGTTTCTATTTTAGAATACTCTAAATCATTAATATTGAAATTGTTCTAAATATGTCTAAATGTTTCAAAAATTTAAAGTTAGAATCGTAAACAGCTTTGGTGTGACAGAAAATTCTGTCAGAATTTGGAAGAACAGTTTTCTTTATCATGTTGTAGCTTATGTATGTCTGTACAAGCTACAACCAATATTTGTCAAATCACAGTAAAACTGAAATTAAAATATAATGGTCAGTGAAAAAGTATTCATGAAGAACAATGTAGAAACGAATATTAATTATTAATACAGATCTCGATCATTACCATACAGAACTTTCAACAAAAAACATGTCTGTCTGACTGTCGTCATGTCTTATAATCTATTTCTCAAAAGTTGCCCTATCCTTACATAAATGACACAAACAATTTTTTTTAGTATCAGACTTTCATCATAATAAAGAAAGTTTTTCCAACAATTATCTGACACAAGTTCATCAAATTAATCGGTTTCTCAAATAAAATCTTTTCTTCATGAATTACACAAAAAATGTTTTAACAATCAGACTTTGTCATTATGAAGAAACAGTTATTTTGACAATTGTCAGATGCAAGTTAACCATGATATTACCATTAACAAATCATCGGGTTAAATCAATTTTTACGATCATGACGATCAACATCCATTTTTGTTAAAAGCCGTTTTTATTCAAACAACTTGAAGTTAAAGTCTGTTTAATGTTTAACAAATAAAAGATCAGAATGAAAACAAGATTCATGTTTAAGATTCCTGAAAACTAATCGACAAATCTTGAGCATGCCTTTTTCCATTTGCACTGTGTACACCACATTTCTCTGTTTTCCATTCCGTAGACTTTTCTACATTTACGGACTTCACTGCGTTGTTTTTTATGTAGGGAAGAAGACTTTGGCGATTGTCCAAACATATGAGACTTTGGTGATTGAGCTTGATGCTGCTGTAAACGATCCTGAGGGGACATCTTTGTCATTCTGATAGGTGGCGACACCTGGAATGCAAAATTCAATTTAAGTTATCTTGTTAATAAAAATCGCAGAGTCTGAAAAGCAAGTGCTTTTATAAATGGGGAATGGTTTACAATTTGTTGGAAGAAGGTTTTGGGTTCGAGTTAATTATAAAAAAATAGAACAAACATGTATAAAAACATGCTAAAAAGTACTTATGTCTAGAAAAATGGGAAAACAATTTCAGGAGATCAAGAGTACAACTTCAACAGCTTTGCAATCTTTCTATAATCTTTATTGGATAATTGGGTTGAAAGCTATAGGAGGGGATGATTACCCAAAACAGAACCCTCATCTAAAAATTCCCAAGTGTAGAAAAAAGTGAATAGTTTGTGCATGTGTGTTCTATCTCTCCATGAGGTGTCAAGGATATGGGTTTAAAGCTTAAGGAATAAGTTGATACAAAAAATATGTACCCACAGGTAAAAAAAAATATGTACCCACAGGTAACAAAAAATATGTACCCACAGGTAAAATAAGTTCTCTTGCTGTAATGTCAGCAGCAAATTGCAGAAAAAGACATTTACTTAATTACATCAATCTTTGTAATATGTTTTTATTCTAAGGTTTTTCTTTTCGCAAGGAATAGACGTGTATAGTCAGATTTAGATTAGTTTGCAGAATTTTGATGATAAAGGTCCACAATGTTTGTTTGATTGTTTGAATGGTGTTTTCAGCAATTTTTCAGCTATATCCTGGCTTCCATATGTTATTGTTAGAGGAAGTCGGAGTACACAGAAATAACCCTCGACCTGCAGTAGAAAAACTGGCAATCCTTGTCAATTAAGATTGGAGTTGAATACACCCTGCCTGTAGTGAGAATTGAACCCGCAATATCATTGTTAACAGACCACGTGATCAATTGTAAACGAACTACCTTAACCACTCTGCCACCAAGCCCCGGTCCACAATGCAATACATTTTATAATCTTGGTATCTTTGATGACATTTTATTAAATGCTTCAATGATGTTAAAATAAATAATAATTTCTTTAATACATGTTTTTCTTAAAGAAAGACATGGTAAAGCTTTTATAAACTAGTGTGAACTTACAGCACTTGATGCAGCCGGGGAAATGTTTGCATTGTTTTGCCATGACAACGACCTCTTCATTTGTGGCATTGGTATCTGAGTAGTTGTAAGTTCCTGGTGTGGAAATAGTCCACCAGATGGCACTGAGGATGCATGCATATGGGAATAACTGTGTTCCTGTAAATAAATATTTTACACAAAGTGAACCGTCTGTTTGTATTCTTATACTATGGTTCCAATTTTATGCGTTGGTATACTTTTTGTGGATTGAGGGAAAAATCTATTTCATTGGATACATAAATTCAAAGATTGCAAGGTCAAATTTACACAAAAATGTTTTTAAAAATGATTGTATATTTATAGTTGTTTAAACAAAGATTTATTATGCAGTGAGTAAATCCAGAAATTATTTGATTCGGTTTGCTTTGTTTTAAAAAGTACGGTTGAGTATGTGAAGTTCACTGTGTGAAGAACATTGTCAAAAAACATCAAGTTTTTATTTTATTGTCAGTTTTTTTTATTTCAAACACTGTGAATTGTAACCAGAAGTAATTGTTGGATCATTTTACACACTATCTAGAAGACAAAAACCTTTTTGAATTGTTATCATTACATCTTTAAGTATGAATTTAATAAAAAAAATATTAAATATTATTGTTGGTTTATAACTCGCGGTAATACGCTGTATGGAGGAAAATATGCATACAATATACAACCGGAAGTTAACAAAGGAAATTGACAAATTACTCTAATAAAGCCATACTCATTCAAACAACTTAAACAGGAATACTATTACTTTGTCTTTTTTCAAATACCTTCATATCAATGACATCTCTTTTCTTTTCTGGTATATCAACCTTTCTTTGGTAGTCGTGGTCTGGTATCACTCTATCCATGTAACTGTTTTCTGGAGGCGAGGACGTAAACATATCTGAAAATGTCTTAGTCACGTTGTCAACATTAACTTCTATCTCAGTGTAGTAGAATTCTTCTTCATGGTCCGACATATCAGAGTCAGAATCTTTGGCCCTGTTTTATAAAACATAGCACTGTATGAAAACGTTCTACATGAATAAACAAGAGTACATGTCGTCTTAAACAAATTAATCTGAACAAAAATTCCCAGTCCCACATCAGATAACAGAATGATTGCTTCCTTCCTTTACATTATGGCTGAATATTATTTTCTTATACTGAGGTAAAAATGGATAAACTTCCATTCAACTCAATACTATGGTAACATCAGGATGTCAGTGCCAACCACAGTGGCCAAAGTATATGTCTTTGATATAGGTTGCTTTCGGGATTTCTCAACCAGAGAAAATGTAATATTCAACAAGCCACTAGGCCAGGTTAATATACATTTTTGAGGGTTGAGAAATGCAGAAAGCAACTGCATATCAAAGTCAGTAACTGTTTTATGATATGAAGTCTGTCATAGTAAATACAATTTGCAGCAGATGTGTCCATTGTTTTTGGCAAGATTTGTACATTACAATGGCATACATGAATCAGATATCAGAAACATGTCTGTATTGGATTCTGCTTGACTGCTTGTGCCCTGAACTGTGCAGCTGACAATAATAACCATATTTTGACTCAAATGCAGTTTTAAGACCAATTAAAAACACGCAAAATTCTATTCATGTAATAAATATCATTCCTATCAGTTCAACATAATCCTGTATTGACATAATACGTGGCGCATATATATCATATTAAATTACTTGCAAAATATAAGAATAATATATTTTAAGGAAATTAAAAGTGTATGTAATTAAAGAAAATCGACTGGGTAGCAATTTCCTCTTCTTTAAGATTAATTTACTACCTGCTTGAATCCAGGAGTGATTTAGCTATATTCAGAACAATCTTCTTTAAAATAAATATGAGGAAATATCTTGGTAATAAAAATGTATTACATGCACAGATGAGAATAATTCCAAGGAAGATAATCTTACCCTAGATGTGATGTTCGAACATGTTTTTCTATGGCTGACACAGTGTTGTGGACTTTACCACAGCCTTTCCAAGTACACTGGAACATCGTTCTGGTCATACCCTGAAATAAAAAGAAAGCCTCATTAAAAACTTAATAATAATTAAGGCATAGACTATAAAAAATTTTTTGGCAAGACACAAATTATGTCTCTTACAAAGATTGGTTTAAAATAATAACGTTATAATGATAACTCATGACGTCATAAAGAAAACACCTTTCATTTACCGCGTATTCAAGTCATGAATGTAAAATTGAGGTTGGGAGAATTTGTACTTTCGCAAATTTACTACTTTTTAAAATTAGAGAAACAGAATTTTACATAAGTACTCATGGATTATCTGATTAAATAATTGTGCAGCAATGGTTCTAAATTATACAAAATAAATGTTTCTTCTTATATGCCAAGATTGTTCTAATTTAGCAGTGAAACAACAAATCAACCTTCGGCTCGGACATTATCAATGTTTCAGGCAATACACTCTCCCTTGTGCAGTCAAAATATCATGACAATGCCTTCTATATAGGCAACTATTATATAATTTTTCTGCAATTGCCTAATGTTCAGTGCTAAACTTAATCGTCACATTTCAAATTGCCATCCTTTACTTCCTAAAGTGTGGGGCTATCCTTAATCACATATTGTTCAGTGCTATTGTTTATTGCCCAATGTTGTGTGTTGGTACTTTTCTGAATCACCAAATGTTAGTGCTATCCTTTATTGCCCAGTTTGGTACTTTTCTTAATCACCAATTGTTAGTGCTATCCTTTATTGCCCAGTTTGGTACTTTTCATAATCACTAAATGTTAATGCTATCCTTCATTGCTTAGTTTGGTACTTTTCTTAATCACCAAATGTTAGTGCTATCCTTTATTGCCCAGTTTGGTACTTTTTATAATCACCAAATAATAGTGCTATCCTTCATTGCCTAGTTTGGTACTTTTCTTAATCACCAAATGTTAGTGCTATCCTTTATTGCCCAGTTTGGTACTTTTTATAATCACCAAATGTTAGTGCTATCCTTTATTGCCCAGTTTGGTACTTTTCTTCATCACCAATTGTTAGTGCTATCCTTTATTGCCCAGTTTGGTACTTTTCTTCATCACCAATTGTTAGTGCTATCCTTTATTGCCCAGTTTGGTACTTTTCATAATCACCAAATGTTAGTGCTATCCTTTATTGCCCAGTTTGGTACTTTTCTTAATCACCAAATGTTAGTGCTATCCTTTATTGCCCAGTTTGGTACTTTTTATAATCACCAAATGTTAGTGCTATCCTTTATTGCCCAGTTTGGTACTTTTCATAATCACGAAATGTTAGTGCTATCCTTTATTGCCCAGTTTGGTACTTTTCTTAATCACCAAATGTTAGTGCTATCCTTTATTGCCCAGTTTGGTACTTTTCATAATCACGAAATGTTAGTGCTATCCTTTATCGCCCAGTTTGGTACTTTTCTTAAACACCAAATGTTAGTGCTATCCTTTATTGCCCAGTTTGGTACTTTTCTTAATCAATAAATGTTAGTGCTATCCTTTATTGCCCAGTTTGGTAGTTTTCTTAATCACTAAATGTTAGTGCTATCCTTTATTGCCTAGTTTGGTACTTTTCTTAATCACCAAATGTTAGTGCTATCCTTTATTGCCCAGTTTGGTACTTTTCATAATCACGAAATGTTAGTGCTATCCTTTATTGCCCAGTTTGGTACTTTATTAATCACCAAATGTTAGTGCTTCCTTTATTGCCCAGTTTGGTACTTTTCTTAATCACCAAATGTTAGTGCTATCCTTTATTGCCCAGTTTGGTACTTTTCTTAATCACCAATTGTTAGTGTTATCATTTATTGCCTAGTTTGGTACTTTTCTTAATCATCAAATGTTAGTGCTTCCTTTATTGCCCAGTTTGGTACTTTTCTTAATCACCAAATGTTAGTGCTATCCTTTATTGCCCAGTTTGGTACTTTTCATAATCACGAAATGTTAGTGCTATCCTTTATTGCCCAGTTTGGTACTTTTCTTAATAACCAATTGTTAGTGTTATCATTTATTGCCTAGTTTGGTACTTTTCTTAATCATCAAATGTTAGTGCTTCCTTTATTGCCCAGTTTGGTACTTTTCTTAATCACCAAATGTTAGTGCTATCCTTTATTGCCCAGTTTGGTACTTTTCATAATCACGAAATGTTAGTGCTATCCTTTATTGCCCAGTTTGGTACTTTCATAATCACCAAATGTTAGTGCTATCCATTATTGCCCAGTTTGGTACTTTTCTTAAACACCAAATGTTAGTGCTATCCTTTATTGCCCAGTTTGGTAGTTTTCTTAATCACTAAATGTTAGTGCTATCCTTTATTGCCTAGTTTGGTACTTTTCTTAATCACCAAATGTTAGTGCTATCCTTTATTGCCCAGTTTGGTACTTTTCATAATCACAAAATGTTAGTGCTATCCTTTATTGCCCAGTTTGGTACTTTCTTAATCACCAAATGTTAGTGCTATCCATTATTGCCCAGTTTGGTACTTTCTTAATCACTAAATGTTAGTGGCTTAGTGCTATCCTTTATTGCCTAGTTTGGTACTTTTCTTAATCACCAAATGTTAGTGCTATCCTTTATTGCCCAGTTTGGTACTTTTCATAATCACGAAATGTTAGTGCTATCCTTTATTGCCTAGTTTGGTACTTTTCTTAATCACCAAATGTTAGTGCTATCCTTTATTGCCCAGTTTGGTACTTTTCTTCATCACCAATTGTTAGTGCTATCCTTTATTGCCCAGTTTGGTACTTTTCATAATCACCAAATGTTAGTGCTATCCTTTATTGCCCAGTTTGATACTTTTCTTAATCACCAAATGTTAGTACTATCCATTATTGCACAGTTTGGTACTTTTAATAATCACCAAATGTTAGTGCTATCCTTTTTGCCCAGTTTTGGTACTTTTTATAATCACCAAATGTTAGTGCTATCCTTTATTGCCTAGTTTGGTACTTTTCATAATCACCAATTGTTAGTGCTATCCTTTATTGCCCAGTTTGGTACTTTCTTAATCACCAAATGTTAGTGCTATCCATTATTGCCCAGTTTGGTACTTTCTTAATCACCAAATGTTAGTGCTATCCTTTATTGCCCAGTTTGGTACTTTTCATAATCACGAAATGTTAGTGCTATCCTTTATTGCCTAGTTTGGTACTTTTCTTAATCACCAAATGTTAGTGCTATCCTTTATTGCCCAGTTTGGTACTTTTCATAATCACGAAATGTTAGTGCTATCCTTTATTGCCCAGTTTGGTACTTTTCTTAAACACCAAATGTTAGTGCTATCCTTTATTGCCCAGTTTGGTACTTTTCATAATCACCAAATGTTAGTGCTATCCTTTATTGCCCAGTTTGGTACTTTTCTTAATAAATAAATGTTAGTGCTATCCTTTATTGCCCAGTTTGGTAGTTTCCTTAATCACTAAATGTTAGTGCTATCCTTTATTGCCTAGTTTGGTACTTTTCTTAATCACCAAATGTTAGTGCTATCCTTTATTGCCCAGTTTGGTACTTTTCATAATCACGAAATGTTAGTGCTATCCTTTATTGCCCAGTTTGGTACTTTCTTAATCACCAAATGTTAGTGCTTCCTTTATTGCCCAGTTTGGTACTTTTCTTAATCACCAAATGTTAGTGCTATCCTTTATTGCCCAGTTTGGTACTTTTCTTAATCACTAAATGTTAGTGCTATCCTTTATTGCCCAGTTTGGTACTTTTCTTAATCACCAAATGTTAGTGCTATCCTTTATTGCCTAGTTTGGTACTTTTCTTAATCACCAAATGTTAGTGCTATCCTTTATTGCCCAGTTTGGTACTTTTCATAATCACGAAATGTTAGTGCTATCCTTTATTGCCCAGTTTGGTACTTTCTTAATCACCAAATGTTAGTGCTTCCTTTATTGCCCAGTTTGGTACTTTTCTTAATCACCAAATGTTAGTGCTATCCTTTATTGCCCAGTTTGGTACTTTTCTTAATCACTAAATGTTAGTGCTATCCTTTATTGCCTAGTTTGGCACTTTTCTTAATCACCAAATGTTAGTGCTATCCTTTATTGCCTAGTTTGGTACTTTTCTTAATCACCAAATGTTAGTGCTATCCTTTATTGATAGTTTGGTACTTTTCATAATCACGAAATGTTAGTGCTATCCTTTATTGCCCAGTTTGGTACTTTCATAATCACCAAATGTTAGTGCTATCCATTATTGCCCAGTTTGGTACTTTTCTTAATCACCAAATGTTAGTGCTATCCTTTATTGCCCAGTTTGGTACTTTTCTTAATCACCAAATGTTAGTGCTATCCACTATTGCCCAGTTTGGTACTTTTCTTAATCACCAAATGTTAGTGCTATCCTTTATTGCCTAGTTTGGTACTTTTCTTAATCACCAAATGTTAGTGCTATCCTTTATTGCCCAGTTTGGTAGTTTTCTTAATCACCAAATGTTAGTGCTATCCTTTATTGCCCAGTTTGGTACTTTTCTTCATCACCAATTGTTAGTGCTATCCTTTATTGCCCAGTTTGGTACTTTTCATAATCACCAAATGTTAGTGCTATCCTTTATTGCCCAGGTTGATACTTTTCTTAATCACCAAATGTTAGTACTATCCATTATTACACAGTTTGGTACTTTTAATAATCACCAAATGTTAGTGCTATCCTTTTTGCCCAGTTTTGGTACTTTTTATAATCACCAAATGTTAGTGCTATCCTTTATTGCCGAGTTTGGTACTTTTCATAATCACCAATTGTTAGTGCTATCCTTTATTGCCCAGTTTGGTACTTTCTTAATCACCAAATGTTAGTGCTATCCATTATTGCCCAGTTTGGTACTTTCTTAATCACTAAATGTTAGTGCTATCCTTTATTGCCTAGTTTGGTACTTTTCTTAATCACCAAATGTTAGTGCTATCCTTTATTGCCCAGTTTGGTACTTTTCATAATCACGAAATGTTAGTGCTATCCTTTATTGCCTAGTTTGGTACTTTTCTTAATCACCAAATGTTAGTGCTATCCTTTATTGCCCAGTTTGGTACTTTTCATAATCACAAAATGTTAGTGCTATCCTTTATTGCCCAGTTTGGTACTTTCTTAATCACCAAATGTTAGTGCTATCCATTATTGCCCAGTTTGGTACTTTCTTAATCACTAAATGTTAGTGGCTTAGTGCTATCCTTTATTGCCTAGTTTGGTACTTTTCTTAATCACCAAATGTTAGTGCTATCCTTTATTGCCCAGTTTGGTACTTTTCATAATCACGAAATGTTAGTGCTATCCTTTATTGCCTAGTTTGGTACTTTTCTTAATCACCAAATGTTAGTGCTATCCTTTATTGCCCAGTTTGGTACTTTTCATAATCACGAAATGTTAGTGCTATCCTTTATTGCCCAGTTTGGTACTTTTCTTAAACACCAAATGTTAGTGCTATCCTTTATTGCCCAGTTTGGTACTTTTCATAATCACCAAATGTTAGTGCTATCCTTTATTGCCCAGTTTGGTACTTTTCTTAATAAATAAATGTTAGTGCTATCCTTTATTGCCCAGTTTGGTAGTTTTCTTAATCACTAAATGTTAGTGCTATCCTTTATTGCCTAGTTTGGTACTTTTCTTAATCACCAAATGTTAGTGCTATCCTTTATTGCCCAGTTTGGTACTTTTCATAATCACGAAATGTTAGTGCTATCCTTTATTGCCCAGTTTGGTACTTTCTTAATCACCAAATGTTAGTGCTTCCTTTATTGCCCAGTTTGGTACTTTTCTTAATCACCAAATGTTAGTGCTATCCTTTATTGCCCAGTTTGGTACTTTTCTTAATCACTAAATGTTAGTGCTATCCTTTATTGCCTAGTTTGGTACTTTTCTTAATCACCAAATGTTAGTGCTATCCTTTATTGCCTAGTTTGGTACTTTTCTTAATCACCAAATGTTAGTGCTATCCTTTATTGCCCAGTTTGGTACTTTTCATAATCACGAAATGTTAGTGCTATCCTTTATTGCCCAGTTTGGTACTTTCTTAATCACCAAATGTTAGTGCTTCCTTTATTGCCCAGTTTGGTACTTTTCTTAATCACCAAATGTTAGTGCTATCCTTTATTGCCCAGTTTGGTACTTTTCTTAATCACTAAATGTTAGTGCTATCCTTTATTGCCTAGTTTGGCACTTTTCTTAATCACCAAATGTTAGTGCTATCCTTTATTGCCTAGTTTGGTACTTTTCTTAATCACCAAATGTTAGTGCTATCCTTTATTGATAGTTTGGTACTTTTCATAATCACGAAATGTTAGTGCTATCCTTTATTGCCCAGTTTGGTACTTTCATAATCACCAAATGTTAGTGCTATCCATTATTGCCCAGTTTGGTACTTTTCTTAATCACCAAATGTTAGTGCTATCCTTTATTGCCCAGTTTGGTAGTTTTCTTAATCACCAAATGTTAGTGCTATCCTTTATTGCCCAGTTTGGTACTTTTCTTAATCACCAAATGTTAGTGCTATCCTTTATTGCCCAGTTTGGTACTTTTCTTAATCACCAAATGTTAGTGCTATCCTTTATTGCCCAGTTTGGTACTTTTCTTAATCACCAAATATTAGTGCTATCCATTATTGCCCAGTTTGGTAGTTTTCTTAATCACCAAATGTTAGTGCTATCCTTTATTGCCCAGTTTGGTGCTATTCTTTATTGCCCAATGTTCAGTGATATACTTTATTGCTAAATGTTCAGTATTTTGGTGCTATCCTTTATTGCCCAGTTTGGTGCTAGTCTTTATTGCCCAGTTTGGTGCTAGTCTTTATTTCCCAGTTTGGTGCTATTCTTTATTGCCCAATGTTCAGTGATATACTTTATTGCTAAATATTCGGTATTTCCAGAAATTCATTTAATTTTTGGTAAAAAAAATTAATACTCTTCTTAGCAATATTTCCTGTAAATTATTACACAAATAAGAAGTATTTATATTGGCCTGTTGTCAAGAGATCAAATATTGATTTAAAAGATATGTATGTTTTAAAAATGAAAGATTTTATGAATTATTTTACAAATCTACTAATTTGTCCCTACTTTTGTATATAAGCTCCACATGCTCCATAAAAATGTCAAAAAAGAGGGTCATCATAGCAGTTTCCAGGACAAAACTTTTTCAGAAAGCACACTGTCCAATCAAAGCACATTTAGCATTTTTCTGAAATGTACTGTAATCAACACTTATTGTGTAAACTAATGGTATAAATATAAAATTATGATGTTCTATGAAGAACGAATAGTTTAGCTCCCTGTGTCTAAAACAACCTTGGGATAAACAAAAATTTAAATCTCTCCAAGGTCAGCCCTATTTAAATGAATGGTCAGTGACTGCATTTACTATTAACATGATTAAACAATTGTTTTTAAAGGTCAACAATGGTCCGTTTATATAAATGGTTTTGTATATAAAAATTGTTGTATTGTGTATTAGATATAATTGTTCACCTTTAATCCCTAACAGACCAAGGTTTCATGCAATGGGCATTTGAAATAAAATTGTACACAGTTTAAGTAACCATGAAATGAATTCAACTTTTCTAAATTGATAGTAAAAACATTGCAAAAGGGCAGAGTTTTTACCTAATATCTATATTAGTACTCAAGTTCAAATTTTTTTTTGCAACTTGTCAGTTTTTTTAAGAAAAGAAGATGATTGTAATTTAATGAATTGTCCTGTCCTTTCCCACCCCAATCAATTAAAATTATATCTTTAGTTGCTCCCCCCCCCTTTTTGCTATGGTTCATGGCGACAATAGCAAAGAGGGAGGAGTCAAATGAATATATAATTTTAATTAGATTGGACCAGTCCTGTCCTCATACACACAGAGATTCAATTTTAAATTACAAATTTTATCTTATTTGGTCTGGAAAGTCATTGGGGTGTCACTATTATATATGCATACACAGTAGAACGCAAGTGGGGGGGAGGGGGTAAACAAACTCAGTCTCACTGCAATAATGTTATTAATGAGACTATTCAATCCATTCTGTATGGAACAGGAAATTAACAGGCTTTGTACATATATGTACATCTGATGTTTGTAAATACAATAAAATTCAAAACAAAATTAATTAAATCCTTAGATATACTTGAACTAAAGATTTTAATCATAACTATTTAATTAAAGCACTTTGTCCATAATTTGCCTTACCCATCTCACTTTTGATTGGGTAAATCATAACTTCTTTAATAATTGTATTAAGCCGAGTGCTTGCAGTCAATACAAGATAATAATGACTGAGCCCTTTTTATTCGCTCCCACATGAATTATCTTCAGCACCTTCCTTGATTCAATGATTTTATTATTTTTGAGTTCATTAATTTTCCTCTGTTTTAATACACATTGTACTGTATTTATGTATTGTATGACAAGAGTGTGAGTAAGGGACAGACCATTTAACTTGAAGAAAATTTTTTGAAAAAAATATTTTATTTTTTGAAGGCAGAATAAATATTTATTTTTTGAAGACAGAATATTTTTTTTATTAGCATTATTTTATATAGCAGAAATCCTTTCTTCAGAATACTTGTTTTCTTAACCTCTGCTTCCAAAATATTTTTTTCATCAACAATCATTTTCAAAATATTTTTTTAGGAAAAAACCAAGCCCCACACCCCCCCCCCCCCTTTTGCAAGTTAAATGGTCGGTCCCTAAATGAAATTTATTTTTTTTCTTTCATATGTATATAACCCATGATAATTTTTTTTTTCATTTGCATGATTTTTGGGGTTTTTTTTAGCAGGGTGTTTGTTTCTGTGCCACAAGACACATGCATCTTTTCTATATATTATTATGTGCAATTTTACATTGCTTTCTCTTTTATTTATTACAAGTGTTGTTTATCTGTCGCAGGCACCTTCCGTTTTTATTTTTCTTTATTATGCATGCAGTGCTGTTTCTATATATAGACCACGAAACAACTTTTAAGCTTACTTATGTCATATAAAGCCGTTGCCTCGAGGTAGATGTACTATTATATGTGTATCAACTTATCTTGGAAATATAAACCACAGCGGTTCGTTCCGCTCTGTTACATCTCATTACGATAAATGGAGGCAGGTCATTTCAACCTGCGACTAGAATAATTATAGTTTGATTTATTAAACGTTCAGGTTTCCAAATATCGCGTTAAAAGATGGTAAACTTGTAAAGTGTCATTTTCTATTCAATGAACTAATTTAAAACTACTCCCGAGGTCAATACCATATCTCTTGTATTTACAATACTTCTAGAAATTAGGTCAGACCACGTGATCAAAAAATGATTGACAGCTGACTATGTGTATTGCCTAGCACATTGACCGTTCTCAACCTGGTCACCTTTGAACCAAACATATCGACACAGAATTACGTAATTATATACAAATACATATGACACAAGGTTTATTTTCCGCGATTTTTGAAAGTGCCACACTGGAAATTTCCCAATATCGATTAACATGCAGTATTAAATCAGCATTTTTTATTCTAAAAATAGAAATGCCGGTAGGTGTAGAATCAGCTGATTGAAAATGGGTCACATATGTAAACAAACGTAAAACGTAATATTAGAGTGCGAACAAAGGACGATCCTGTTTAAGGAATGATGTAAATAAAGCTTAACACGCACACTACCAATCATAATTATAAAATTTATATTCCTTCTTTGATGCTTCTTTTTGACGTCATGAAATAAAGTAGAACGTAACAGCTTAAACAAATTGATTATTGGCTATGTTTTAACAATAGATTTGTTATCGTGAAAAATCATTTGATAACATTCCAAATATACCAAATACCTACCAAACATCTCTTTCTTTTTGGTTCTGGATCGTCTTCGTCACTGATGCCCTCGTCCTTACCAATGGAACCGAAGAACAACCCTGTTGTGGTGGGACAACTTTCACTGAGGTGACTCGATACGGGTGGTGAAGGGTCACTTCGTGGTTCCGAGTGAAACCCACTGCTGTTGGAACTGCTGGACAGTGGCTGTGCTTTTTCTGTGGAGTAACCAAAGCTCTTCAGCATGATCGTGTGATTGACAGACTTGTGTTTAACATATCAAGCCATCTTGACATCGAGACGAAATTGAAAAATCAATTCTTATTCGTAAATACGTGTTTCCATAGTAATATTTTAAGACACATTAAGTGACAGAAATTAAAAAATATATTTTGTAAAAACACTTTATCCTTTGATTTACCACCCCTTTCTATAGTTTTCCTTGAGATTCCCATCAAGTTGTTTTTGCCCTTATTTCTTATAATCAACTATATACAACGAAAATACCTGTCAATGACACAGGGAAGTGTGGTGACACGGGACTACATGAGAGGCTGGTTAATACCATAGCAGCAATGTTGTCATCCATCTCCATATCTTCATCAGCCGGGGGACTGTCATCCTCTTCTTCTGCGTTTGAACCCCTGTGTCTACTGCAACAATGATATTTTGCTGAAATCTACTGGTCTTGGAATAGTTGTAAAGGGAATAGTTTTTATTACTGTCAAAAACGTTTATTGCTTGCATTCTTATACATGTACCTACCCTTTTTCAGCGGAACTGTAAAGTACATACTTCATAGAACACAGATTGTGTACTCCCATTTTTTTCTGAATTTGCTCGTTAGCTTTAGTCTATCTTCACATATTACTATACAGTAAGTCTTCCTGTCTTACACCGGTATCACACTACTCACAGTTTAGATATAATTCTCACCATAAATGGAAAATGTATTGAATGAATTTCATAACTACGGGAAATAACGCATTTCCCTTTCCCTCGTAATAATAAGCTGGTAGCTATATATAAAGCTTATAACAGTCATTTATGATTTAAATGACATAATACATGAATTTTTTCACGTGTATCAGCAAATACGAATCTTGGGAGTGATCCATAAAAATAATATAACAACAACAAAACATTTTGAAAATAACAAACTTACAGTTTTGCTGGAACATCTATCACATGAGAGACTGTTCGGCTCCTTTTGTTTTCGTTGGTATGAATTGCTATGTCCGCAAGTTTTGAGTAGTCAGTATCTTGATCAACAAGTCTTGCAGATTTTCTGCTTTCAATTAATCTGACTTCCTCCGTCCTTCTTTCTATTTCTATCTCCTCGCCGTTGGACATTTTTACGTTAATTATAACGACGTCACGACTGTTGTCATGTTCCATTAGAATCGCTGGCACTTCTCGGCCGTTCAAAGTTAAATAAAGTTTTTGTCCACTTTTAAGTTTTACTGAAGAAAGGCTTTGGAAACCTGGTCCAATTATCTCATTCGCCCGAACTTCTCTAGAATATCCATCATCAAACTGTATTGTATAGGTTGGTCCAAAAACTAAGCTTTCTTCAGCCGAGTAATTTCGAATGCTCCCCGGATAGAAACGGCCATCTTGCCACAAAGCACTCACTTTTGTGCCGATTATTGATCGCTTTGCAAGTTTGCGATTGTTAAACATTGTGATATATTCAATACTTCAAATGTCCAACATTATTGTTTATCAAATTTAACGTCCAAAGTTTCAAATTCATGGAATAATTCGATACTGAAAATCAGCTGTCAAATGTAAACATATGCCGGTATTTGCGCCGGTTTGTTTTGGTGCTACTAGAAGGCGGATCTTCATCACGGTATCAACAAAGCCATGTGATTTTTTTCATGTTATCTATTAGCTGAGAATCGCACACCCCCTTCATTTCATTCGTGGAATATAATAAGTAACAAGGTGAAGGACATATTTCCCTTTTATTTTTCAATTAAAATATCATTTAGGTGTATTATTTTGGTCCAACAGTAATATTGTTTGATATCCTAAAAAATGTTTTATCAAAATAAAGCGTAAAAGAGATCAAAAATATCAGGCGTTTGTGATCAGGCAATTTGTTTTCATTTATTGAGCGCCCGTCAATCAAAAGCAATTTCATCATGATGTTTATAGAGATTCTATTGAACTCCCCATTATTTTCTAACATATTTATTGCTTCTAGATTTGCAGATTATGGAATGATTTTATTATAAGTAAGATACGTTAGTTTGTTAGTTATTTGAATTATCCAAGTATTCTACATATTATGACGACCCGATGATGAAATGCTACTGCTCACAGTCATTAGCCGGGAGTGAAATACTTTAAAGGAACGGCCTAAATCTCGGTCAATCACGTGACAACTGTCAAAGCCAGTTAAACATGTAAGCAAATCCCATAATTCCAAAGAAAAATGTCAGCCTCCATGGCGATTGTCCATCAAATTATTCACAACTTTATTTTGATTTGTTCTGTGTATGCATTACTGCACAATGTTAAATGTTTAACAGATGACGTCACAGGTTATTACATTATTAGTATATAGAAAAAGAATTCGATGTTACTGTTTGTAACCCAACTTCCACGCAGATGATATTGCGGCTTCATGTACCTATTCTCCATTGCAATGCTTTGCCTACATAGGATCTGCAGTGGAATTTCCGTAATACAGAAACTGCATGACGTCAGCATAGGTGCCAGTATTTACAAGTCGAAGTAAAATGCAGATAATTCGGTGTTTTACTGTCTATGCGTGTAGTTTCTGAATGTACGCCTTGATTGGGACTTGAAGCTCTGGTATTGTCCTAGGCTATGGCTATAGAGCGGTCCATAGAAATACCCAAGAATACCACATAAAACTACAAAATTGACATGAATGACACCAAAAATGTTTTTATATACATTTAAGCCATAAAATTGGTTCATAAATGAGCAAAATCGGTCAGTCTGAATGTGATTGATTGATTGATTAATGGTGTTTAACGCACGAGCAGCAATATTTCAGCTATATTCAGGCGATGAACATGAAATGGATGATAAAATAAACATGAAATGATGATGAATGAAAATGGGATGGGACACAAGGAAAAAAAGGGGTAACGGATTTTAGATTGCCACTGGCAAATGGGAGGATGGATAGGGTCTGGCAATTTAGCCTCCTGTAGCGGGATCGAAATCCCTACTCATAGCGAATACTACAGCAGCGTTCTTTAACGTGCGAGGAACGTGGCATTTTCCCAACACGGTGCACTAATATGGTTTGCGGTCAGGTTTTCCGTATTATGGCCTGACAACGCCAGCTTGCCAGGGTTACCCCATTCAACCACCTGGGGCACACATCCCAGTCGGTCTTTAGGCAAACCGACCTGACACGCCGGTCAGGGTACTGGGCGCTATTTAGTTGCCTTTTACGACAAGCTAGCGCGACTGCGGTCTATTCTTTTAGCCACCCGGATCCCGCACGGGGCAGTCTGAATGTGTATTGTGATTCAATTGGCACGCACTGCATAATCCTTTGATGTAGTGATAAACCTAGTCAAGCGCATTCCTGTGTGTGGCGGTTGTTTCAGCATTGATTTATTTTAATTTACACTTTATTATTGTTCTATTGTTAACAATAATACATGTTATTACGACGATAAATGGCTTGGTTTTTTGTAAATGTAAAATCAACACAACACCAACATCAAATATTCGGCGAAATTTACTCAAAATTAAAAAAAGTGAAGTTTATAAATACGCTGGCACTTAAAAACAAATCCATTTATAAAAATTCATCATTCTCGTTCTTTTCCTAGACTATTTAACACAATTTTTTCACTCTGACATGGCTTGGCGACCTTGGGGTCTTATAAAGACTTTAGACTTTTTAGAGTCAGTACAGAGTCTAGATGAGGTAATTCTGTTCCTTTATTTCTAGAAAATTGTACGTTTGTGTATTTTATTTTTGCATTCATCAATCATTCTGAAAAATAGGACTAAATTGTAAGAAAAGAATGTCCTTCACAAACAAGAATTTTGTTGTGTATATAAACGTAACATTGTGATTGATTGACTAGTGTTTAACATACAGCAATTAATAGTTTAGTTATGTTCAGGATGTGCGTAACATCGGTGCGTCGTTTAACAGAACACTACAGAACTTTAAAATAGCTTTTTTTCTTTGATAAAACTTTTTAAATATATAATAAGTGATACACATTCTTAAAAAACAAACCATACATACGGGGTGTAACAAAAAAATGAAATAAAAATATAAAAATGACACAATATTTGGACACGATGGGATCCTTAATTCAAATGACATTTATGACTGAGTTTGAAGAACGATGTGCTGCTTTACTGTCTAAGGAAGCAACTAGTAATACTGACTTTTATAATTATTTCAACAAGTCCCTTAAACCTAAGCTTTCGTTGAACTTTAAAAATTTAGACAAAGAAGGGTTAAATTCGACCAACAAATGGACAAACAACAATGCTGAATCAATACACAATATTATGAAGATAGATATAAATTGGAAACCACAGTCAACACCTGCACTTATAAATAATAAATATGTTGTCCGACATGGTGAAACTCCAAATGTTAGATCTTCAACGATCACTCTATAGTCTTGGCAACTAACGATTGATTGGTGTAAGTAAAAGGTTTTACATCAGAGAGGACATTTTCCGATCTAAATCAGCAACTGACCAGAACAATTACTTTGTGAACTTTTTGAAATCGTCTACGCGGAGACCTACAACAATTACTGCAACGAATGGTCAATACAGGTTGCCAAACAAAAGCAAAGACATTGCAAAGAAACCAGGCCAAAGAAAACGTCCACTGAATGCGAAAACATCAAAGAAATTTTAGACATTTAATTTATTTTGATTTATTGTAAAAAAATTAAATTAAACATCGTTACACAATTTGTTAATTGCAAATAACATTTTCTTCACAGCTGAATAATCACACTATTGGTGTCACACTGAAAGGGGCATTCAACCTCCTTTATCGTAAAACATATTTATATAAATATTTTCAAACATATTTATAAAAATATTTCATACAAAAAGCATACTCAAGAAAAAAAGAGTACATTAATAACCTAAATATATTGATGTTAAAGCAATGAAGTACTAAAATTATTTCGGTTCTTCTACATGCCTCCAATTTCGATTTTTTCTATATTTAAATAATATTTCTCATCTGCAATATGTATTTTGTACACAAAAACATTGTTCTCATGTCTATTTTGTAGTTTTATGAGGTATTCTTGGGTATTTTCTACGGCTATAGAGTCAGTTCGCACCTGAGTTGTTTTGCCCCGATACCAATTCGCCCTGGGTCGATTCGGCCTGATTCCCCTTCGTTCTGGGGCATTTTCCCCAGTTAAACATATTGTGTTATATTGTCATAATTAATACACATTACTGTGTAATCTCATTCTGATATTTTTATAGCAATATCATCTTGATGTATACAAATACAAAATACAAATCATACAGATAGATAAGATCGGCCGCATAGCTGTCAAACCCAATCCTTGGTACCTCTGTCTAGTTTAATAATGTGCTACCGTGTGTACACAGTAATTAACTGATTAATTATGAAACCATGTCTGGCAACATGTTTATTACAAAAGTACTTCAATTGGCTTGGGTCATAAATTTATACCTGTTTTAAAAGTACTTCAATTGGCTTGGGTCATAAATTTATACCTGTTTTAGATTTACCTGTGCATATTTTAACTATGAGAATTTTAAAACTTCAAAATGGCAAATTACGTTCAAAATATTTTCATTAATTCTGAAAAGGACTTGCCAATTGTGAAAGTATTAAGCGCTAGCTAAATCACTGCAGTTGTTCTCTCTTGGTTAGCCACACTGATGCCCATTGTAGTGTGTTCTTTCTTATTCCATAGTAATTACTTTTTATGAAGTACTAGTAGTTGCTGGGCTGGAACTGTGTAAAACGCTTTTGAAATATATAATATACACATTGTCCTTGGTGATCTATTTCTGTGGCTACAGCTTCCATGGAATTTACAAGCTGAGTTTTGAATGACCAATTACTTCTAAATTAATGTTTCTTGTCTGATATTATATGGTTTTCCTCAAGATGCTCCATGACATGTCTGTAAACTACATGCTCCATTATCTTGCAGCAAATTGAGGTAGATACTGGCCTTGTAGTTTACTGCTTGACTTCTGTCTCGATCCTTATGTATAGCTGAGATGTTTGTTTGTCTTGAATCAGCTGGCATTTGACCCAAGTCATAAAATTATTGGATAACTTTAGTCAGAAATAGTGAGATCTTAAAGTTTATTTCTTTTAGGCCTCTTGCTGTTAATTAATCTGGACAGTTAGCTATTGATGGGTTCAGTTGCATATAGCTATTAGGCAACTGAACCACGTTTGGATCCTGAATAAAAATATTTGGCATGCCAGGCAATGGAAACTTCATAAAAGAAGAGCAAATATTTGACTCTTTTCCTAATCCCCTGTCAATTAAGATGAAAAACACTATAATTCATTTTTCTAATGGCTGATGTGTTCTCCCCAGAAATTTTTAATAGCATCCTGGTAATTTTAGTTTTCACTATAGCATCATTTGCTTTGAAATTATAGCATCACATTTCTTATGAAATATATTAAGGATGTTTTCAGAAAGCATAATATTTGAACCAGATAGCATCACATTGCCAGAATGCTAAAAGGGCCTGGGAAGAACACTGAGTTTTGTGTATTGTGTTTAAAGTGTAATATGTGTAGCTGTACTTGTTGTGTCGTTTTATCAAAACTTCTGAAACAAGAGCATTGTTATACATGTAGTAACACCATTTTCTTTTGAAAGGTCTTGTTTCATGCATTGTAATTTGATGTCAGATATTTAACAATGAAGAGACTATAGAATATTACAGAGTGAAAGTTTTGGGAAAGCCTGTGTGGACTTCCCACCTGTGATAGAAATGTAAATTTTAATGTGTTCATTCCACTGTGTTCCAATCGTGAAAAAAAATTGCTATCATCCATGGAAGATCACCCTGGCTTTCCCAAAATGATCTATACTAGATTTATATGAAATTTCAAGTGACTTCTACCACAGGACTTTCGTAAACATAGCACTCTATGGTAAATTGTTCTAATGCTGTCTTCTAAGAAACAAAGCAGATAAATGCTATATGGTATGTGTCTGCTTTTGGACAGCTTCCTGCAGAATTTACAATTGTCTTGTTTTGATCAGAAATAAATGATTACTGCCACTTCAGGAATTAATTTAACACAAAAACAAATTGCATACATGTACAGGAAGCATGCTATGAGTACTTCGAACTCGATAATCGATGCCATGTTGTATGAGAATGTTTATTGGATGATCCTGTACAAAAGTTATGGTTTATCTTCCAATCAGAAATCGAGTTGCAATTTGGCTGCCACAATTACCTGACAGGAGGGCCTCCCTTATTCTGAACACCTGACACTGGGCAGACCTGTTGATTAGTCACAGGGAACACTTCCATTATGGTCTCGGGTCAAATACTAATGAATAGATTACAAGCTATTCTTATATGATGTCAATATATAACCTAATACGTAAAATGTTGATGTGAAATCTCCACAAGTCACATAATATATGAAAATAAAGTTGAAAAATCCACTAAAGTATCTATTTATTACACTTTTGGCATAAAATAAACCATATAAATAAATCCATCAATCAATTAATCACAGTTCTATCCTTTATTTTCTATGGATTGATTGATGGATTTATTTATATGGTTTATTTTATGCCAAAAGTGTAATAAATAGATACTTTAGTGGATTTTTCAACTTTATTTTCATATATAATTTAATTTGCTTTGTAAGCTGAAATCTGATTGGTCAATTCAAATCGGGCAACCCATATTATGAGAAATAACTTGCGTGACCTATGACCTATTCTTACGCCGTTAAAATTCAAATAGTTCCACGACGTCATCGACGTTTTTACCACCAAAAAATGATAAGATATATA
Source organism: Limnoperna fortunei (assembly GCA_944474755.1). NCBI lineage: Eukaryota > Metazoa > Mollusca > Bivalvia > Mytilida > Modiolidae > Limnoperna > Limnoperna fortunei. The sequence continues at coordinate 40,218,400 of OX104124.1, forward strand.
GTTAAAATTAAATTATAAGGAATATTTCAAATTTCTGAACAGATTATACGATATAATATGGTTTGGGTCTGTTTACACCATTCATAAACCGCTTCGCGGTTTATTAGGCGTAAACAGACCCAAACCATATTATATCGTATAATCTCTTCAGAAATTTGAAGTATTCCTTAAATAACCTAATAATAAATCCGCACTTACCACATGTGCAATGCAACGTAACATCACAAGATTAACGGTTGAATTTTGAAGTCCTTATTATAATAAAAGTCAATAAATAAGACATATCAAGGGCATGTTATGGTAAAATATTCAATAAATGTTATGTTTAAGTTTATTTTGTCCACCGTACATTGCAAACTTGAAAGGATTTCTTTACAAAAAATTTTTCATCTGGAAAATAGCGGCTAGAAAATCATGGCCTGTAAGGCAAGGCCTGCTTGAATAGAAAAATACAGGATTTTGTCGTATTAAAATTGTAATAATTCATTTTGGGTTTAATGTTATCTCTATCACTTGGTAAAAAATAATCGAAAATAAAGGCCCGGTCCATTTGTAACTGAATATATACATCATATGTCTTATGAATTATTTCTGAAGTAACACTAACAGCACAATGGACTTCTTTCTTACTTAGAACTTTATTCATCTTTTGAGACCCAGAATGAGATTATTTTTCTTCTTGAACAGGTACATGTATCTGGGTATATGTATGCTAATTTCTAATACTTTTTATATAATTTTTTCAGATTATTTACTATGTAGGAAGTGTGGACATGAGATTGTAAGAGGATCACAGCTTACCACTTTCCCATCAAAATCTGCACACAGACAGAGAAATGATACCATATCAGGAGTCAAAAATGTGCTTATACAACTCTTCCAAAACCCTCATGGTTAGAATTAATTGAATGTTTTAAGTAATATCAATTGAAGCAATTTTTTATCAACAAGGACAGCAAGCCTAATTGGGAATCTTTAGTTTGAATATTTAAACAAAGTGATTTAATTAAGAAATCTAACATGCTATAGTTTAACTTTGCCACAGATCAGCCACATAAGGTCTTGCCACTGTGCCACATAAATGCCATGCCACCCAGCCATATAATTTTGTTCCACTGAGTCATGTTAGATCATGCTACTGAGCCACAAACATTTCAGATCATTTCATTGTGTCACTCAGCTACAGAAGGTTATGTAACAAAACCTCATACAGCCAGGCCACTTGACCACATAAGGTCATGGCATTGGCCACAAAAGGTCCTGTCATTATTCCAGACAAGCCACTCAAAACAACAGTTGTTGGCCCTCAGCCACTTGGAAGTTGGGGTTATACAATGTACAGTTATACACTCTACCACTTTAAGATAATGCATAGATTTATTCCATTATGACAAACATTCAGTTTTTTACTTAACTTTTGTAACAATTTTCCATGAAATTAACTGGAATGTTATAAGAAATCAGTATGTTTTAAGGATAAAGAAACTACCTAATTAATACAATAACAAAAATTATATATTTTAAAGCTAGAATTCATTAAAATGGTTACAAAGGACTAATTTTTATACTCCAAAAATGAAGCCAGTAAATTTTTTTTTGCAGGTGTATATTTCGAAGTCATAACAGCTGATAATGCAGATGTACAGCCAGTAGGGGAGGTAAGTCATATCAAACTGAAAATTCAAATAATGCAGATGTACAGCCAGTAGGGTAGTAAGTTATAACAGCTGATGCAGATGTACAGCCAGTAGGGTAGTAAGTCATAACAGCTGATGCATAAGGGAGTTAAGTCATATCAGCTGATGATTCAAATAATGCAGATGTTCAGTCAGTATGGGAGGTAAGTCATATCACCTGATAATGCAGTTGTACAGCTAGTAGGGTAGGTAAGTCGAAACAGCTTATGCAGATGTACAGCTAGTAGGGGAGGTAAGTCATAACAGCTTATAATGTAGTCTCGATCACCCAGACGCATATATAATAGCGTCTGGGATCACCTTGTTGTAATTTCGCTACCAATAGGTGGAGACAAAACAATGATTCTATTTTTAGGGCCTTATTTTTAAACCAGGAAAACCATGCATACTTATAATATGACGTCACATTCAGATTCACTCTTGATTGTGCACAACAATAATATTTGTTTAATTAATTGATAAAGTTATATTTTATAAAAATATTCCAATGTAAACTTTGGCACAATTTGTTATACACTTCTTAATATGAACGGAAGTAATTTTTTAGATAATAAAAATATCATCCAATCAAAAATTACGCCCAGTTTTGGGCGTAATGGTAACGAGTTCAATATAGAGATGAATCCAGACGCACAATTGTAATTAAGCGTCTGGATGATCGAGACTACTTATAATGCAGATGTGCCACCAGTAAGGGAGGTAAGTCTTAACAGCCAATAATGCAGTAGTACAAGTCAGTAGGGGAGGTTAGCAATAACAGCTGATAATGCAGATGTACCCCCAGTAAGGGAGGTAAGTCAAAACCGCTGATATAGCAGGTATCAATGTACTACTGCAAAACAGTATGGGCAAGGCCATTTTATGAGCACAAGATAAAGCGTGAAAAAACTGTTAGGTAAATCTTGATTGGTCTGTAATGATTGTTGAAGTTAATATATTTTGGAAAGAAATGCAATCTTTTGTATGAAAATACACAATAAAGGAGTTTTAAACACATTTTGGAGGAAGAAATCAAATTTCTAGAATTCTGAAGGGCACCTCATCTACATCAGCTGATATAACTTGACTCCCCTACTGACTGCATATCTGCATTATCATCTGATATGACTTAAATACCCTACTGCCTGTACATGAATTATGAGCTGTTATGACCTCAAGGAAATTGGAAAAAAATATGAATCCCTTTTTGACCCTTATCTTTCAGTCAGAAATTATAAAAAGATTACTGAAATTTGCATGAAGAAAAACCGATGCTTGGAACCGTCTAAACGGGAAAAGTCAAGTGATGATTACAAAACTGGATTTACAACACAAAACAAAAACTAAAAACAAAAAAAGAAAGTGAGTAATCCAAACCCAGTAAAAACCATGGGTGCACTCAGGTGCTATAGACAAGTAAGTAGTGCCTGCCTCTAATTAGACACCAATTGAGTTACTCATTATATTGACAACAATAATTAATGGACTATTTTGGTACTTTTTTTTTACAGCATTCCAATTTAGAGACATGGTTCCCAAATTATTTATGGCAGATTGTTGCTTGCCCTAGATGTGGTGTCCATCTTGGATGGTAAATAATTAGGATCATGTTATCTTAATACTTAACATTTGATGAGTATTGGTAAAATACTTCAACATTTTCATCATTAGAGTCAAGGTTACTATATATATTTATAGTTTTTGAATGAATTCTAATACAGCCTTTATGTAAATCTGATTGGATATCATGTTCAGTAAAATCTGATTGGTGATTATGATGTTTAAAGTCTGATTGGTGATCATGTTCGGTAAAATCTGATTGGTGATTATGATGTTTAAAGTCTGATTGGTGATCATGTTCGGTAAAATCCACAATCACATTCTAAATGCATTGAATTTAATACTATTGACATTTTGTATGTTTTTATATTCGAAATCTAGACTAATAAATTTTATTGTACAAGTATGCAGAATGTGCTCCTAGTCAAGATATTTTTCTGAAAAAGTTGTCACTTGATAGGCTAGACCTCTAAAAGCTGTAATCTGATTGGTCAGTTATGGTTGTTTGCTTGCAGGATATATACTTATACAGGACAAGAATCTCAGAAAAATCCAAAAACCTTTTTAGGACTAATTTTACAAAACTTATTAGAAGAAATAGGTAGGTATTTATGTTTTATAACAGACTGATAAATGATTAGCTAACAAAAAGGTTGCACACAGCCACGATGTTATTAAATTGTTAATACTGTGGTTTCATTTATTTTCGTGGGTATCAATTTTCGTGGTTGGAGGAAAAAAGACATTTCGTTGGATTCTTAAATTCGTGGTTTGCGGAATCGAAATAATAAAAATGAAAGATAGGGGAATTGCTTACAAAATGTCGGTATTCACAGCGTTAGTCTGTACACTTTCTAAAACGTCATTTTCAAGACATAATCATGGGAGGTGACAATTGTAATTCTGATCACGAGATTTCATAGACATTTACGTTACTGTAGTGGAAAGCGGCGACATTTTGACCGTGTTATTTTTAAAGGAACATAAAGTAATAAAGATTGAAAAGAATTTGATTAGTATCCGTAAACATAATTAATAAACATGTCATTTTATGAAAACAATCTAATTAAACAGTTCATTGTAAATCCGTCTTACATTCCCTGGGGCAAAGATTAAGTTTGTTTGTTTGACAATAAACTTGACGATATAATTAGTGTTTTTTAAAGATAGAAATCAGTATAAAAGGTGTTAAAAAATAGATTGCTTTATCGATCGTTATTTCAATTAAGAAAGTTACTTTAATATTTGTATACATCAACACATTACAACGAAAAGGCACAACAGGAAGTACGTTCATTACTGACGGGATTACGCAATTAAAAATAACAACGATGTGTTTTTTATCAGTTTTATTTTTGTGTCATAAACACAATGAAGTTGTTCGTAAATCAAAATTGTCATATCTATCGAAAACATCAATATAACGATGCACTTTGAACATCAGTCGTCATTATCCAGGTAACAACCGTCCCATAGCAGGTTCTCATGTCGGCTTACCATCATTATAGATTTCTGTAGGTCATTATTCGTTGAATTGTTAATTTCATGGTTTGTCCCCACCCACAAAAACGACGAAAATTGATACCCCACGAATAAAAATGAACCACAGTACCTGCCCTCGAAAGCAACTCCCTGTGGCCTTCTCTGCCAATGTAACTGTTTCCATTACATTCTGATATGCTGAAGTAACCAGTCATAAAGCATTACTTCCATTACCGTTAAAACATTGTTTTTATTGAGAATAGTCTTGTTGGCTTCTATAAACATAAAGTTTCTGATACTTTCTGAAAGTTTAATAATGAGCTTCTGTTACAACTTACGATTGAGGCCTCAGTGGCCAAGTGGTTTAGTTCATCTACTAGGGTCTGTGAACACTAAGTAAGGTTGCAGGATCAAGTCTAAATGTGGGCACGGTGTACTCGAATCCAATCTTAATTGACCATTATTGCAAGTTTTCCTACCGAAGGTTGGGGGATTTTCTCCTGGTACTCTGTCTTCCTCCCCCAATAAAAACTGGATGCCATGTAATAGCTGAAAAAATGCTGAACGTTGTGCTAAACATCATTCAAACAAACACACAAACGAAACCTTCCATTACTGTTACAGTATTGTTTTCACTGAGAATTGTCTGGTTGGCTTCTTCAAATATAGAGCTCCTTAAAGTTTCTGATACACTTAAGTTTAATAATGAGCTTCTGTTACAACCTTCAAATCCACAAAAAAACACCCACATGAACGTAAATTGAACTTATACTGGAATGCTTCTTTACTAACACTGCAAATACATGTAACAGCCTCGGTGACAGAGTGGTTAAGGTAGTTCAACGACTCTTGATTATGTGGTCTCTCAGCACTGAGGTTGCAGGTTTGATAACTACTGGGGGCAGGGTGCACTAGACTCCAATCTTTGATAAGGATTGTCAGTTTTCTTATCGAAGGCAGGGTTTTCTCCAGGTACTCATGCTTCCTCCCCCAATAAAAACTGGTCGTCATGATATAGCTGAAAAAGTGGCATTAAATACCATTCAATCAATCAATTAATTAATCAAAATACATGTAATACAGTCAATTTTATGTATTAATGAAATAAATATATATTTCTACTAGTTATGTAATAAGTAGGCTTATTGCCTTCTAGTGTTGTATGTATTAAACAAAAGCAATTCTGAAAATTAGCACTGGACCGCTGAACCATGACTGCTAAAATATTGCCTGATACATCCAGTATTTTGTTAAAATTAATAATAAAATAAAATAAAAAGCAGGGATTCCACTAATATAGTTTGTTTGTTTGTTTGATGGTGTTTAACGCCACTTTCAGCAATTTTTCAGCTATATCATGGAGTCCAGTTTTTATATACTGGCTTACCCTCGTCTGTCCGTCTGTCAGTAACTATAGGATGCAGAAGCCTGATGATTTGCATATTGCTCTATCCTTCAGTACTATATGGTGTATAGTGATTTTGATGCTCTTTGGTCATCTACTTCCTGTTTACAGAATTCTTCTTGTGAAAAAAAGGGCCATCACTAGTGAGCATTAGCTCACAGATTTACCTTGTTTATTTGTGTTTAAATTGAAAGTTTATTTACCAGGAATCAGTAGGGTTGTTTTTCGCTGGTGGCAAATATTGGGTTATTCAGCTAAATACAATAGGGTTGTTTCCCTCCGTTGTTCATTTTTTGAAAAACATATTAGTGGATTTATAATCACATGACTGTTTTTGGGCAATAAAAAAATAAAAATTATATTAAAATATAATAAAGAAGGCTGGGTAAATAACTTAATCCCTAAAGGCCCCCAGAAAAATTGCTGAATACATAAATGTGGAAAAACAGTCTAAACCCATTTTTATTCATACTAATAATAATTCTTTCCTCTGTCAACTTTTTTGTTAAAGCTAATTGTTCTTATATTTGTCTTTTTAAGGTTTTAATAATGAAGTGCTGGATTCTAAACCTTTCAGAAAACTAACAAATAAGGGAAATAACTCTTTTATTTATTTGTAACTACAACAAGTTTCATTTGCACATGTTTTTTTTCAGAATCACAGACCATCATACATATTCCAAAGGCATATGGCAGTTAGCAGTTAAATGAGGTGATGTAATCACCATATGTGCCCACTGTTATAAACGATAAATATATATTTGATAACTTTTTAATTAAGGATTCAAAAGAAAGACAAAAAATAAATGTAGTATAGCAGTATAGTGGACCCTTTTTAGAGCAAACATGTTTTTTCTAGTTCTATAATAATGTTAAATGGAATTTGCTGAATTCATATGCACTTGTTTTTATAATTTTTTGACCTTATAATGTTGTAATGAATATCATTATAAAGATGGTTCAATGCATATATGAAAAAATTTTGAAAAATTAATCTGTGCAATATATATTTTAACTTAGAAGATTAAAAATTTTTGAAAATACTTAAATGTTTACGTCAACTGTTTTTTTCTTAGTAAGAATATTTAATTTGTTTTGTTTTTATGGGTGTAATGATACCACTTTCCCACAATATGATCCACGTAACTACTGAGGTCACAATGATGATACTCGAAACCTATGAAGAATGGATTTTTTAACGGCTGTCCTAGTTTTCTGGGATGACTGTTCTTTCATGTATGACCCCACCACTTAGTGATGGACGACCTATAGTGATATGTTCCTCTGTGCATCCATCAGTCTGTTACTTAACTGTGTGATAAAAGTATTATATCATCATGTTTTTTTTGTCACCATCTTTTTTACCAAAAAATTACTACAATACTTATGCATTGAAAGTGTTTGCCAAGCTTAAATAAAAGTAAAATGGTATCGAATGAAAATAATTAAGGATGCAAAATAATTAGTGAATCTCATAACAAAATATTGTAACTGTGGGTCGTCCATTTATTTTAATAGTGAAATTTTTTGTATGTACTGTATATGGTAAATGTAAGACTTTAGGAAAACTTGGAAAAGATCAGTATATTTATATACATGTATTTTAGTAAATAAAACTAATATTTTACCAGTATACTTATATACATGTATATTAGTAAGATTATATATTTTACTTTTGCAGTAGGGGGCCTTGGTGGCCGAGTGGTTAAGGTAGTTCCTTTACTATTGATCACGTGGTCTGTCAACACTGAGGTTGCGGGTTCGATTCTCACTCCAAGAAGGGTGTACTCGACTCGAATCTTAATTGACAAGGATTGCCAGTTTTTCTACTGCAGGTCCGGGGTTTTCTCCGGGTACTCCGGTTTCCTCCCCCAATAAAAACTGGACGCCATGATGTAGCTGAAAAATTGCGGAAAGCAGCATTAAACATCATCAAACAAAAAACAAAACTTTTAGAGTAAAGGTTAGGGTTGTTCTCGGGGTCGAGTTGTAAAACATTACATTTTTTCATAATTTGATAACATTATTACAAATTAATGTTTTGTTGTGGATTTACATTTCTGAATCATTTGAAATACATGTATATTATACATGCATGTACATTTATTATCAGAGAATTAACAAGAAAGTTTTTATAAGGAATTGTACTTTTGTAACAATAAACCTTATATTTAAATTTGGTCCACCAGTACTTATGTTGGGAACAGAGGTATGGTGAACTAGAGTGAATAACTTAGTGGAATGCTATGTTGGTCTTCTAAAGGATAATCTGTTTAGATTACATGATGACGTCATTGCTAGGAGTTAACACTTTGTTAAATATTTACTGGGGTCATATTACTTATACATGTATGTCCCCTTTATGTGTCTATATTTAGTTTAAGGATACAATATTAGGCAGCCCTCAATTTAGTGTAGTAAAATGGGTGCCTGGGTGACTAAATTGACGTTTTGGCGACTAAAAATGACTAAAAAGTCGCCAGTTGGTGACTTCCAATTTTTAATTTTTTAATTTTCTTAGTGGCGACCGGAAAATCCGAAAAAATTGTTTCCAAACCGACTTTCTTCTAAAATGTAGTTATTTGTCATTTAAGTGTCTGAAAGTAGCGAGATTTTAATGCAAATTCAAGCATCTATCGGATTTGAAGATATCCCTGCGAGCATGGCAAGAAAACAATCCTTGTTAACAGGGTTTTTAAAACGGCCAAATCCAACTTCTAACTCTAACGAAAGTAAATGTTGAATGAATAAATGATAACAAAATTAAAATATTTCACTTTCATTTCAGGATAGTTGTTAGCATTACAAGTATATACAGAAAACACAAAAAAATTTAAATGGTTATCACATGCTTATAACATTTTCCTTTTGGCTTCCAAAATATTTTTGCTGGCTACCAAAATTCTGACTTGGCTAGTAAATTTTTGAGGTTGGTTGCCAGAAGGTACTTTGAGGGCTGTTAGGGTCAAGGTAAATAAAATACTTTAATATACTATACTATAAATATGACATAATTAAACAAAATATATTGCATTTATGTTAAAAGCGCAAAGGAAGTTCATGACAGATTGAGGCAGGTCAGTTTTAAAATCAAAATGTCTGTTTTCAATACATGTGTACTTTGTGATGTCAGATTGAAGGTTTCTATAATCTAGGTTCTTTCACTCTCTATTCATGTTAAGGATACCAGTCTATTCATGTTTAGGATACCATGTTCATGTTTAGGATACCAGTCTTTTCATGTTTAGGAGACCAGTCTATTCATGTTTAGGATACCAGTCTTTTCATGTTTAGGAGACCAGTCTATTCATGTTTAGGATACCAGTCTATTCATGTTTAGGATACCGGTCTATTCATGTTTAGGATACCAGTCTATTCATGTTTGGGACACCTGTCTATTCATGTTTAGGATTACCAGTCTATTCATGTTTAGGATACCAGTCTATTCATGTTTAAAATACCAGTCTCTTCATGTTTAGGATACCCAAGTGATGATTCTTCATGCCCTTATCAATAAATATTAATGACATATATTTGTGCTGTCATTTTGTATCGACAGTTCCACACATACAAAATTGATAGATAAATCAAGTTATACCTGTTTAATCAAATATTTTATGTTTGACGTTTGTATAATGAACTGTAATAGTCACCAATTTTAGCTCTGATAATTCATTCTATAGGAAATTTTACCAAACTTGTCATAATACTACATATGGTGTGATATATATGTTAACTGTTTTATACAAGTGTAATGATGAAATGTATTTTGTTAGTTAATTGTTATTTACAGATTTGTTTAAGATAAGAAATCCATTTAAAGTTAATAAATCTGTGGCATTTGTAATATTGTATTATTTATTACCAGGACTGCCAAATCCCAAACAATTAACAGATGGTTCCTTAAAATAATAAGATATATAACTTATAACTTAAGTATACCATGCCAACATTTCATAAAAATTCAGACAACCTATGGCTGACCTAAATTTTGTGCAAGCCATATGAGTCAAATGACTTTTTTAATGAAATTAAGGTCATATTTGGTTATACTTTGTTTGCTGAAATTAATTCCCATTGAAGATTTGTTGAGACAAAACCAGTGAGACTTGGGCCCGGTTTCATAAAACATCTCAAATTTGAGGATTTCCTCAACTCAAATATTGGCCAATCAGATTGCTGGAAAATTCAAATTTGAGGAAAAACTCAGATATTTGAGGAAAATCTCAATTTGAGAAGTTTTATGAAACCCAGGCTTGGTCAAATTCTCCTTCCCACTTAGATGTGATGACCAGTGAGACTTGGTCCAATTCTCTTTCCCACTTAGATGTCATGACCAGTGAGACTTGGTCCAATTCTCCTTCCCACTTAGATGATAAGGTAAATTGTTGCTAACAACAGCAAGAGTTCAACTTCTGCAGAGTTTGAATTCAGAGTAGTAAACATCTTATCTACTATGATATTAAAAGCTACATGTATAATGTAAATCTGTCATAATAAGACATTAATCCGTCACATTTAACTAAAGTTAATAGTGTTGTAATGAAAAACATGTGCCACCAATATTCTAAACCTAACTATATAGATAACACACAAACCACAAACTTCATTTAATACCCTGGAAAGTATTTGAGCAAGAAACGTTTTTTTTTCAAACACTCCAGGGGCTGCAGTTAGTTTACAATTGAACACGTGGTCTGTCAACACTGAGATTGTTATTTGAGTCTGACTGGGTACACTTCACTCCTAATCTCAATAGACAAGGATTACCAGTTTTCCGACCAAATGCGAGGTTTTCTCCTGGAACTCGGGCTTTCTCCACCAATAAAAACTGGATGCCATGATATGGCTAAAAAATTGCTGAAAGTGGCATTAAACATTATTAAAACATACAGACAATGCAAATCATATTATTCCTACAGCAGAAACTTAAAAAAAACATTAAATAAACAGTGACACCATAATTAACTAGAGGCTCTGAAGAGCCTGTATCGCTCACCTGACTTACAAAAAAACTTTTCCAATCAGCAGCATTTTGTAGGACAGTTTCTGAGAAGAAACAGTTTTTATGTTTTTTTTATAGGTTAGTATCTTAAGTGATGTTCCATGGTGGCAGCAATCTTGTTTTTTGGATCAAAACAAAAAACTCAAAATTAGTAGAGGACAATACAATATCACATATCCTTCTGTTAAGCGATTTGTGAGAACACAATTTTTTAAATTTCAGCCAATCAGAAGGCATTTGCAGTTCTGGGAGCCATGTTGAATTTCCTATGGGCTCGAAAAACTTTAAATAATAAGATTACTATTTAAGATTCACTTCTGCATAATTTGGTTTAATTGTGAGGAACAGTTTCAGAGAAGAAGCTGTTTGTATAGTTTTCCCATAGGGTCATATGTTAAGCTGTGTTCCATGGTGGAGGCCATCTTGGATTTTGGATCACCACAAAGAACTCAAACTTTGTAGAGGACAATCTAAGGTACATTATTGCAATATATCAAATAAATCTGCCATGCTGTTTGTAAAAAGAAGATTTTTGAAATATCAGCCAATCAGAACCTATAAGTGGCCCTGGAAGCCGTGTTCAATTTTCAATTGGCTCGAAAAACTCAAAATAATAAGATTTATATCCATCCATCATTTCTTCATAATTTGGCTTCATTGTATGGAACAGTTTCTGAGAAGAAGTTGTTTGTATGTTTTTGACATAGGGGTCCCATGTTAAACTAACTCCTGCGATGGTGGCCATCTTGGATTTGGGATCAGCACAAAAAAACTCAAACTTTGGAGAGGACCATCGAAGGTACATTTATGCAATATTTCAAATCAATCTGCCATGCGGTTTATGAGAAGAAGAATTTAAAAATTCAGCTAATCGGAACGCATTTGTGGCTCTGGAAGCCATGTTGAATTTATAATTGGCTCGAAAAACTCAAAAATAATAAGATAATTATCCAACCTTCATTTTCTTATTAATTTGGCTTCATTGTGTGGAACAGTTTCCAAGAAGAAGTTGTTTTTATGTTTTTCCCTTGGGGTCCTATGTTAAACTATGTCCTGCGATAGCGGCCATATTGGATTTTGGATCTTCACAAAAAACTCAAACTTTGTATAGGACCATCTAAGGTACATTAATGCAATATTTCAAATAAATCTGACAAACGGTTTATGAGAAGAATTCTGAAATTCAGCCAATCAGAACGCATTAGCGGCCCTGGAAGCCATGCATGTTGAATTTGCAATTGGCTCCAAAAACTCAAAATATTAAGATAACTATCCAACCTTCATTTCTTCAAATTTTGGCTTCATTATGTGGAACAGTTTCTGAGAAGTAGTTTGTATGTTTTTCCCATAGTGTCCTATGTTAAACTATGACCTGCGATGGCGGCCATCTTGGATTTTGGATTGGCACAAAAACTTAACCTTTGTAGAGAACCATGTAAGGTACATTTCTGCACAAAATTTCAAATCAATCTGACAAGCAGTTTATGAGAAGATTTTTTGAAATTCAGCCAATCAGAACGCATTAATGTCTCTGGCAGCCATGTTAAATATTTTATCAACACCAAAAACTCAAACTTTGTACAGAACCACCCAAAAAACATTCCTGCCAAGTTTGGTTCCAATTGGCCAAGGGGTTTTGGAGAAAAAGATTGAAATGTGAAAAGTTTACGGCCGACGACGACGACGGACGCAAAGTGATGAGAATAGCTCACACCGACCCTTTGGGTCAGGTGAGATAAAAATTAAGATTCATCATTTGTATTACAGAGCTATAATTCTTAGCCCTGATGACACCAATAAATGACTACAAATATTGTAAAAATAATTAAAAACAGGATTTTCAATTGCCTTAGAAAGTAGATCCGAGGAAATGAGTATTGAACAGCTATGTGTATTGTAAATTAATCTGCACATTCATAAATTAACAAGCTGTTAAGACAAAACCAATCCATCACTGTCAATGGTCTTTAGTACATGACAATCATCTTTTTGTGTCAAACAACATTCTCAGCACATTCCACATTTTGGATGAAACCACAAACTGGCATAATGCATATTAACATTCCACATTTTGGATGAAACCACAAACTGGCATACTGCCTAACCACAATCTAGGACATTCCACATTTTAGACCTAACCCAAATCTGGGACACTCCACATTTTAGACCCCAACCACAATCTGGGACATTCCACATTTTAGACCTAACCACAATTAGACCTAACTACAATCTGGCACATTCCACATTTTAGACCTAACCACAATCAAGGACATTCCACATTTTAGACTCGAACCACAATCTGGCATATTCTAAATGTTAGACCTAATAACAATCTGGGACATTCTAAATGTTAGACCTAATCTAGGACATTCCACATTTTAGACCTAACCCAAATCTGGGCCATTCCATATTTTAGACCTAACCATAATCTGGGACATTCCACATTTTAGACCCTAACCACAATCTGGGACATTCCACATATTAGACCTAACCCAAATCTGGGACATTTCATATTTTAGACCTAACCATAATCTGGGACATTCCACATTTTAGACCCTAACCACAATCTGGGACATTCCACAATTTAGACCTAACTACAATCTGGCACATTCCACATTTTAGACCTAACCCAATCTGGGATAATCCACATTTTAGACCCTAACCACAATCTGGGCCATTCCACATCTGAGACCCAACTACAATTTGGCACATTCCACATTTTAGACCTAACCACAATCAAGGACATTCCACATTTCAGACCCTAACCACAATCTGGCACATTCTAAATGCTAGACCTAACCACAATTTGGGACATTCCACATTTTAAACCTAACCAAAATCTGGAACATTCCACATTTTAGACCCTAACCACAATCTGGGACATTCCACATTTATACCCTAACCACAATCTGGGCCATTCCACATCTGAGACCTAAATACAATTTGGCACATTCCACATTTTAGACCTAACCACAATCAATGACATTACACATTTTAGACCCTAACCACAATCTGGCACTTATAAATGTTAGACCTAACCACAATCTTGGACATTCCACATTTTAGACATAACCCCAATCTGGGACATTCCACATTTTAGACTTAATCCCAATCTGGGACATTCCACATTTAAGACCTAACCACAATCTGGGACATTCCACAAATTAGACCCTAACCACAATCTGGGACATTCCACATTTAAGACCTAACCACAATCTGGGACATTCCACATTTAAGACCTAACCACAACCTGGGACATTCCACATTTAAGACCTAACCACAATCTGGGACATTCTAAATTTTAGACCATATCACAATCTGGGACATTTCATATTTTAGACTGTATCACAATCTGGGACATTTCATATTTTAGACCTAACCACAATCTGGGACATTCCACATTTTAGACCTAACCACAATCTGGGACATTCTAAATTTAATACCTAACCACAATCTGGGATATTCCACATATTAGACCCTAACCACAATCTGGGACATTCTAAATTTTAGACCTAACCACAATCTGGGATATTCTAAATTTTAGACCTAACCACAATCTGGGACATTTTAAATGTTAGACCTAATCTAGGACATTCCACATTTTAGACCTAACCCAAACCAGGACATTTCATATTTTAGACCTAACCATAATCTGGGACATTCCACATTTTAGACCCTAACCACAATCTGGGACATTCCACAATTTAGACCTAACTACAATCTGGCACATTCCACATTTTAGACCTAACCCAATCTGGGATAATCCACATTTTAGACCCTAACCACAATCTGGGACATTCCACAATTTAGACCTAACTACAATCTGGCACATTCCACATTTTAGACCTAACCCAATCTGGGATAATCCACATTTCAGACCCTAACCACAATATGGCACATTCTAAATGCTAGACCTAACCACAATTTGGGACATTCCACATTTTAAACCTAACCAAAATCTGGAACATTCCACATTTTAGACCCTAACCACAATCGTCTTGGGGAGTTTTTTACGTCCTACACCGACAACTTAATGCCCTTGGTCGGACGGCCCTAACCACAATCTGGGACATTCCACATTTATACCCTAACCACAACCTGGGCCATTCCACATCTGAGACCTAACTACAATTTGGCACATTCCACATTTTAGACCTAACCACAATCAATGGCATTACACATTTTAGACCCTAACCACAATCTGGCACATTCTAAATGTTAGACCTAACCACAATCTTGGACATTCCACATTTTAGACCTAACCCCAATCTGGGACATTCCACATTTTGGACTTAACCTCAATCTGGGACATTCCACATTTAAGACCTAACCACAATCTGGGACATTCCACATTTAAGACCTAACCACAATCTGGGACATTCCACATTTAAGACCTAACCACAATCTGGGACATTCTAAATTTTAGACCATACCACAATCTGGGACATTTCATATTTTAGACTGTATCACAATCTGGGACATTTCATATTTTAGACCTAACCACAATCTGGTACATTCCACATTTTAGACCTAACCACAATCTGGGACATTCTAAATTTAATACCTAACCACAATCTGGGATATTCCACATATTAGACCCTAACCACAATCTGGGACATTCTAAATTTTAGACCTAACCACAATCTGGGATATTCTAAATTTTAGACCTAACCACAATCTGGGACATTCTAAATGTTAGACCTAATCTAGGACATTCCACATTTTAGACCTAACCCAAATCTGGGCCATTCCATATTTTAGACCTAACCATAATCTGGGACATTCCACATTTTAGACCCTAACCACAATCTGGGACATTCCACATATTAGACCTAACCCAAACCAGGACATTTCATATTTTAGACCTAACCATAATCTGGGACATTCCACATTTTAGACCCTAACCACAATCTGGGACATTCCACAATTTAGACCTAACTACAATCTGGCACATTCCACATTTTAGACCTAACCCAATCTGGGATAATCCACATTTCAGACCCTAACCACAATCTGGCACATTCTAAATGCTAGACCTAACCACAATTTGGGACATTCCACATTTTAAACCTAACCAAAATCTGGAACATTCCACATTTTAGACCCTAACCACAATCGTCTTGGGGAGTTTTTTACGTCCTACACCGACAACTTAATGCCCTTGGTCGGACGGCGCTAACCACAATCTGGGACATTCCACATTTATACCCTAACCACAATCTGGGCCATTCCACATCTGAGACCTAACTACAATTTGGCACATTCCACATTTTAGACCTAACCACAATCAATGGCATTACACATGTTAGACCCTAACCACAATCTGGCACATTCTAAATGTTAGACCTAACCACAATCTTGGACATTCCACATTTTAGACCTAACCCCAATCTGGGACATTCCACATTTTGGACTTAACCTCAATCTGGGACATTCCACATTTAAGACCTAACCACAATCTGGGACATTCCACATTTAAGACCTAACCACAATCTGGGACATTCCACATTTAAGACCTAACCACAATCTGGGACATTCTAAATTTTAGACCATACCACAATCTGGGACATTTCATATTTTAGACTGTATCACAATCTGGGACATTTCATATTTTAGACCTAACCACAATCTGGGACATTCCACATTTTAGACCTAACCACAATCTGGGACATTCTAAATTTAATACCTAACCACAATCTGGGATATTCCACATATTAGACCCTAACCACAATCTGGGACATTCTAAATTTTAGACCTAACCACAATCTGGGATATTCTAAATTTTAGACCTAACCACAATCTGGGACATTCTAAATGTTAGACCTAATCTAGGACATTCCACATTTTAGACCTAACCCAAATCTGGGCCATTCCATATTTTAGACCTAACCATAATCTGGGACATTCCACATTTTAGACCCTAACCACAATCTGGGACATTCCACATATTAGACCTAACCCAAACCAGGACATTTCATATTTTAGACCTAACCATAATCTGGGACATTCCACATTTTAGACCCTAACCACAATCTGGGACATTCCACAATTTAGACCTAACTACAATCTGGCACATTCCACATTTTAGACCTAACCCAATCTGGGATAATCCACATTTCAGACCCTAACCACAATCTGGCACATTCTAAATGCTAGACCTAACCACAATTTGGGACATTCCACATTTTAAACCTAACCAAAATCTGGAACATTCCACATTTTAGACCCTAACCACAATCGTCTTGGGGAGTTTTTTACGTCCTACACCGACAACTTAATGCCCTTGGTCGGACGGCGCTAACCACAATCTGGGACATTCCACATTTATACCCTAACCACAATCTGGGCCATTCCACATCTGAGACCTAACTACAATTTGGCACATTCCACATTTTAGACCTAACCACAATCAATGGCATTACACATGTTAGACCCTAACCACAATCTGGCACTTTCTAAATGTTAGACCTAACCACAATCTTGGACATTCCACATTTTAGACCTAACCCCAATCTGGGACATTCCACATTTTGGACTTAACCTCAAGCTAAGACATTCCACATTTAAGACGTAACCACAATCTGGGACATTCCACATTTAAGACCTAACCACAATCTGGGACATTCCACATTTAAGACCTAACCACAATCTGGGACATTCTAAATTTTAGACCATACCACAATCTGGGACATTTCATATTTTAGACTGTATCACAATCTGGGACATTTCATATTTTAGACCTAACCACAATCTGGGACATTCCACATTTTAGACCTAACCACAATCTGGGACATTCCACATTTAAGACATAACCACAATCTGGGATATTCCACATATTAGACCCTAACCACAATCTGGGACATTCTAAATTCTAGACCTAACCACAATCTGGGATATTCTAAATTTTAGACCTAACCTCAATCTGGGACATTCTAAATGTTAGACCTAATCTAGGACATTCCACATTTTAGACCAAACCCAAATCTGGGCCATTCCATATTTTGGACCTAACCATAATCTTGGACATTCCACATTTCAGACCCTAACCACAATCTGGGACATTCCACATATTAGACCTAACCCAAATCTGGGACATTTCATATTTTAGACCTAACCATAATCTGGGACATTCCACATTTTAGACCCTAACCACAATCTGGTACATTCCACAATTTAGACCTAACTACAATCTGGCACATTCCATATTTTAGACCTAACCCAATCTGGGATAATCCACATTTTAGACCCTAACCACAATCTGGGCCATTCCACATCTGAGACCGAACTACAATTTGGCACATTCCACATTTTAGACCTAACCACAATCAATGACATTACACATTTTAGACCCTAACCACAATCTGGCACTTATAAATGTTAGACCTAACCACAATCTTTGACATTCCACATTTTAGACATAACCCCAATCTGGGACATTCCACATTTTAGACTTAACCCCAATCTGGGACATTCCACATTTAAGACCTAACCACAATCTGGGACATTCCACAAATTAGACCCTAACCACAATCTGGGACATTCCACATTTAAGACCTAACCACAATCTGGGACATTCCTCATTTAAGACCTAACCACAATCTGGGACATTCCACATTTAAGACCTAACCACACTCTGGGACATTCTAAATTTTAGACCATACCACAATCTGGGACATTTCATATTTTAGACTGTATCACAATCTGGGACATTTCATATTTTAGACCTAACCACAATCTGGGACATTCCACATTTTAGACCTAACCACAATCTGGGACATTCTAAATTTAATACCTAACCACAATCTGGGATATTCCACATATTAGACCCTAACCACAATCTGGGACATTCTAAATTTTAGACCTAACCACAATCTGGGATATTCTAAATTTTAGACCTAACCACAATCTGGGACATTCTAAATGTTAGACCTAATCTAGGACATTCCACATTTTAGACCTAACCCAAATCTGGGCCATTCCATATTTTAGACCTAACCATAATCTGGGACATTCCACATTTTAGACCCTAACCACAATCTGGGACATTCCACATATTAGACCTAACCCAAATCTGGGACATTTCATATTTTAGACCTAACCATAATCTGGGACATTCCACATTTTAGACCCTAACCACAATCTGGGACATTCCACAATTTAGACCTAACTACAATCTGGCACATTCCACATTTTAGACCTAACCCAATCTGGGATAATCCACATTTTAGACCCTAACCACAATCTGGGACATTCCACAATTTAGACCTAACTACAATCTGGCACATTCCACATTTTAGACCTAACCCAATCTGGGATAATCCACATTTCAGACCCTAACCACAATCTGGCACATTCTAAATGCTAGACCTAACCACAATTTGGGACATTCCACATTTTAAACCTAACCAAAATCTGGAACATTCCACATTTTAGACCCTAACAACAATCTGGGACATTCCACATTTATACCCTAACCACAATCTGGGCCATTCCACATCTGAGACCTAACTACAATTTGGCACATTCCACATTTTAGACCTAACCACAATCAATGGCATTACACATTTTAGACCCTAACCACAATCTGGCACATTCTAAATGTTAGACCTAACCACAATCTTGGACATTCCACATTTTAGACCTAACCCCAATCTGGAACATTCCACATTTTGGACTTAACCTCAATCTGGGACATTCCACATTTAAGACCTAACCACAATCTGGGACATTCCACAAAGTAGACCCTAACCACAATCTGTGACATTCCACATTTAAGACCTAACCACAATCTGGGACATTCCACATTTAAGACCTAACCAAAATCTGGGACATTCCACATTTAAGACCTAACCACAATCTGGGACATTCTAAATTTTAGACCATACCACAATCTGGGACATTTCATATTTTAGACTGTATCACAATCTGGGACATTTCATATTTTAGACCTAACCACAATCTGGGACATTCCACATTTTAGACCTAACCACAATCTGGGACATTCCACATTTAAGACCTAACCACAATCTGGGATATTCCACATATTAGACCCTAACCACAATCTGGGACATTCTAAATTCTAGACCTAACCACAATCTGGGATATTCTAAATTTTAGACCTAACCACAATCTGGGACATTCTAAATGTTAGACCTAATCTAGGACATTCCACATTTTAGACCAAACCCAAATCTGGGCCATTCCATATTTTAGAAGTAACCATAATCTGGGACATTCCACATTTTAGACCCTAACCACAATCTGGGAAATTCCACATATCTAACCCAAATCTGGGACATTTCATATTTTAGACCTAACCATAATCTGGGACATTCCACATTTTAGACCCTAACCACAATCTGGGACATTCCACAATTTAGACCTAACTACAATCTGGCACATTCCATATTTTAGACCTAACCCAATCTGGGATAATCCACATTTTAGACCCTAACCACAATCTGGGCCATTCCACATCTGAGACCTAACTACAATTTGGCACATTCCACATTTTGGACCTAACCACAATCAATGACATTACACATTTTAGACCCTAACCACAATCTGGCACTTATAAATGTTAGACCTAACCACAATCTGGGACATTTCATATTTTAGACCTAACCACAATCTGGGACATTCCACATTTTAGACCTAACCACAATCTGGGACATTCCACATTTAAGACCTAACCACAATCTGGGATATTCCACATATTAGACCCTAACCACAATCTGGGACATTCTAAATTCTAGACCTAACCACAATCTGGGATATTCTAAATTTTAGACCTAACCACAATCTGGGACATTCTAAATGTTAGACCTAATCTAGGACATTCCACATTTTAGACCAAACCCAAATCTGGGCCATACCATATTTTAGACCTAACCATAATCTGGGACATTCCACATTTTAGACCCTAACCACAATCTGGGACATTCCACATATCTAACCCAAATCTGGGACATTTCATATTTTAGACCTAACCATAATCTGGGACATTCCACATTTTAGACCCTAACCACAATCTGGGACATTCCACAATTTAGACCTAACTACAATCTGGCACATTCCATATTTTAGACCTAACCCAATCTGGGATAATCCACATTTTAGACCCTAACCACAATCTGGGCCATTCCACATCCGAGACCTAACTACAATTTGGCACATTCCACATTTTAGACCTAACCACAATCAAGGACATTCCACATTTCAGACCCTAACCACAATCTTGCACATTCTAAATGCTAGACCTAACCACAATTTGGGACATTCCACATTTTAAACCTAACCAAAATCTGGAACATTCCACATTTTAGACCCTAACCACAATCTGGGCCATTCCACATCTGAGACCTAACTACAATTTGGCACATTCCACATTTTGGACCTAACCACAATCAATGACATTACACATTTTAGACCCTAACCACAATCTGGCACTTATAAATGTTAGACCTAACCACAATCTTGGACATTCCACATTTTAGACCTAACCCCAATCTGGGACATTCCACATTTTAGACTTAACCTCAATCTGGGACATTCAACATTTAAGACCTAACCACAATCTGGGACATTCCACAAATTAGACCCTAACCACAATCTGGGACATTCCACATTTAAGACCTCACCACAATCTGGGACATTCCACATTTAAGACCTAAGCACAATCTGGGACATTCCACATTTAAGACCTAACCACAATCTGGGACATTCTAAATTTTAGACCATACCACAATCTGGGACATTTCATATTTTAGACTGTATCACAATCTGGGACATTTCATATTTTAGACCTAACCACAATCTGGGACATTCCACATTTTAGACCTAACCACAATCTGGGACATTCTAAATTTAAGACCTAACCACAATCTGGGATATTCCACATATTAGACCCTAACCACAATCTGGGACATTCTAAATTTTAGAAATAACCACAATCTGGGACATTCCACATATTAGACCTAACCCAAATCTGGGACATTTCATATTTTAGACCTAACCATAATCTGGGACATTCCACATTTTAGACCCTAACCACAATCTGGGACATTCCACAATTTAGACCTAACTACAATCTGGCACATTCCATTTAGACCTAACCCAATCTGGGATAATCCACATTTTAGACCCTAACCACAATCTGGGCCATTCCACATCCGAGACCTAACTACAATTTGGCACATTCCACATTTTAGACCTAACCACAATCAAGGACATTCCACATTTCAGACCCTAACCACAATCTGGCACATTCTAAATGCTAGACCTAACCACAATTCGGGACATTCCACATTTTAAACCTAACCAAAATCTGGAACATTCCACATTTTAGACCCTAACCACAATCTGGGACATTCCACATTTATACCCTAACCACAATCTGGGCCATTCCACATCTGAGACCTAACTACAATTTGGCACATTCCACATTTTAGACCTAACAACAATCAATGACATTACACATTTTAGACCCTAACCACAATCTGGCACATCCTAAATTTTAGACCTAACCCAAATCTGGGACATTCCACATTTTAGACAACCCCAATCTGGGACATTCCACATTTAAGACCTAACCACAATCTGGGACATTCCACAAATTAGACCCTAACCACAATCTGGGACATTCCACATTTAAGACCTAACCGCAATCTGGGACATTCCACATTTAAGACCTAACCACAATCTGGGACATTACACATTTAAGACCTAACCACAATCTGGGACATTCTAAATTTTAGACCATACCACAATCTGGGACATTTCATATTTTAGACTATCACAATCTGGGACACTTCATATTTTAGACCTAACCACAATCTGGGACATTCCACATTTTAGACCTAACTACAATCTGGGACATTCTAAATTTAAGACCTAACCACAATCTGGGATATTCCACATATTAGACCCTAACCACAATCTGGGACATTCTAAATTTTAGATCTAACCACAATCTGGGATATTCTAAATTTTAGACCTAACCACAATTTGGCACATTCCACATTTAAGACCTAACCACAATCAATGACATTACACATTTTAGACCCTAACCACAATCTGGCACATTCTAAATGTTAGACGTAACCACAATCTTGGACATTCCACATTTTAGACCTAACCCCAATCTGGGACATTCCACATTTTGGACTTAACCCCAATCTGGGACATTCCACATTTAAGACCTAACCACAATCTGGGACATTCCACAAAGTAGACCCTAACCACAATCTGGAACATTCCACATTTAAGACCTAACCACAATCTGGGACATTCCACATTTAAGACCTAACCACAATCTGGGACATTCCACATTTAAGACCTAACCACAATCTGGGACATTCTAAATTTAAGACCATACCACAATCTGGGACATTTCATATTTTAGACTGTATCACAATCTGGGACATTTCATATTTTAGACCTAACCACAATCTGGGACATTCCACATTTTAGACCTAACCACAATCTGGGACATTCTAAATTTAAGACCTAACCACAATCTGGGATATTCCACATATTAGACCCTAACCACAATCTGGGACATTCTAAATTTTAGACCTAACCACAATCTGGGATATTCTAAATTTTAGACCTAACCACAATCTGGGACATTCTAAATGTTAGACCTAATCTAGGACATTCCACATTTTAGACCAAACCCAAATCTGGGCCATTCCATATTTTAGACCTAACCATAATCTGGGACATTCCACATTTTAGACCCTAACCACAATCTGGGACATTCCACATATAAGACCTAACCCAAATCTGGGACATTTCATATTTTAGACCTAACCATAATCTGGGACATTCCACACTTTAGTCCCTAACCACAATCTGGGACATTCCACAATTTAGACCTAACTACAATCTGGCACATTCCACATTTTAGACCTAACCCAATCTGGGATAATCCACATTTTAGACCCTAACCACAATCTGGGCCATTCCACATCCGAGACCTAACTACAATTTGGCACATTCCACATTTTAGACCTAACCACAATCAAGGACATTCCACATTTCAGACCCTAACCACAATCTTGCACATTCTAAATGCTAGACCTAACCACAATTTGGGACATTCCACATTTTAAACCTAACCAAAGTCTGGAACATTCCACATTTTAGACCCCAACCACAATCTGGGCCATTCCTCATCTGAGACTTAACTACAATTTGGCACATTCCACATTTTAGACCTAACCACAATCAATGACATTACACATTTTAGACCCTAACCACAATCTGGCACTTATAAATGTTAGACCTAACCACAATCTTGGACATTCCACATTTTAGACCTAACCCCAATCTGGGACATTCCACATTTGAGACTTAACCCCAATCTGGGACATTCCACATTTAAGACCTAACCACAATCTGGGACGTTCCACAAATTAGACCCTAACCACAATCTGGGACATTCCACATTTAAGACCTAACCACAATCTGGGACATTCCACATTTAAGACCTAACCACAATCTGGGACATTCCACATTTAAGAAATAACCACAATCTGGGACATTCTAAATTTTAGACCAAACCACAATCTGGGACATTTCATATTTTAGACTGTATCACAATCTGGGACATTTCATATTTTAGACCTAACCACAATCTGGGACATTCCACATTTTAGACCAAACAACAATCGGGGACATTCTAAATTTAAGACCTAACCACAATCTGGGATATTCCACATATTAGACCCTAACCACAATCTGGGACATTCTAAATTTTAGACCTAACCACAATCTGGGCCATTCCACATCTGAGACCTAACTACAATTTGGCACATTCCACATTTTAGACCTAACCACAATCAATGACATTACACATTTTAGACCCTAACCACAATCTGGCACATTCTAAATTTTAGACCTAACCCCAATCTGGGACATTCCACATTTTAGACTTAACCCCAATCTGGGACATTCCACATTTAAGACCTAACCACAATCTGGGACATTCCACAAATTAGACCCTAACCACAATCTGGGACATTCCACATTTAAGACCTAACCGCAATCTGGGACATTCCACATTTAAGACCTAACCACAATCTGGGACATTCCACATTTAGACCTAACCACAATCTGGGATATTCTAAATTTTAGACCTAACCACAATCTGGGACATTCTAAATTTAAGACCTTACCACAATCTGGGACATTCTAAATTTTAGACCTAACCACAATCTGGGACATTCTTAATTTTAGATCTAACCACAATCTGGGACATTCCACATTTTAGACCCTAACCACAATCTGGGACATTCCACATTTGAGACCTAACCGCAATCTGGAACATTCCATATTTATACCTTAAGCACAATCTGGGCCATTCCACATCTGAGACCTAACTATAATTTGGCACATTCCACATTTTAGACCTAACCACAATCAAGGACATTCCACATTTAGGACCCTAACCACCATCTGACAGATTCTAAATGTTAGACCTAACCATAATCTTGGACATTCCACATTTTAGTCCTAACCCCAATCTGGGACATTCCCCATTTTAGACCTAACCACAATCTGGGACATTCCACATTTGAGACCTAACCGCATTCTGGAACATTCCATATTTATACCCTAAGCACAATCTGGGCCATTCCACATCTGAGACCTAACCACAATTTGGCACATTCCACATTTTAGACCTAACCACAATCAAGGACATTCCACATTTAGGACCCTAACCACAATCTGGCACATTCTAAATGTTAGACCTAACCACAATCTTGGACATTCCACATTTTAGACCTAACCCCAATCTGGGACATTCCACATTATAGACCTAACCCCGATCTGGGACATTCCACATATTAGACCCTAACCACATCTGGGACATTCCACATTTAAGACCTAACCACAATCTGGGACATTCTAAATGCTAGACCTAACCACAATCTGGGACATTCCACATTTTAGACCTAACCACAATCTGGGACATTCCACATATTAGACCTAACCCAAATCTGGGACATTTCATATTTTAGACCTAACCATAATCTGGGACATTCCACATTTTAGACCCTAACCACAATCTGGGACATTCCACAATTTAGACCTAACTACAATCTGGCACATTCCATTTAGACCTAACCCAATCTGGGATAATCCACATTTTAGACCCTAACCACAATCTGGGCCATTCCACATCCGAGACCTAACTACAATTTGGCACATTCCACATTTTAGACCTAACCACAATCAAGGACATTCCACATTTCAGACCCTAACCACAATCTGGCACATTCTAAATGCTAGACCTAACCACAATTCGGGACATTCCACATTTTAAACCTAACCAAAATCTGGAACATTCCACATTTTAGACCCTAACCACAATCTGGGACATTCCACATTTATACCCTAACCACAATCTGGGCCATTCCACATCTGAGACCTAACTACAATTTGGCACATTCCACATTTTAGACCTAACAACAATCAATGACATTACACATTTTAGACCCTAACCACAATCTGGCACATCCTAAATTTTAGACCTAACCCAAATCTGGGACATTCCACATTTTAGACAACCCCAATCTGGGACATTCCACATTTAAGACCTAACCACAATCTGGGACATTCCACAAATTAGACCCTAACCACAATCTGGGACATTCCACATTTAAGACCTAACTGCAATCTGGGACATTCCACATTTAAGACCTAACCACAATCTGGGACATTACACATTTAAGACCTAACCACAATCTGGGACATTCTAAATTTTAGACCATACCACAATCTGGGATATTTCATATTTTAGACTATCACAATCTGGGACACTTCATATTTTAGACCTAACCACAATCTGGGACATTCCACATTTTAGACCTAACTACAATCTGGGACATTCTAAATTTAAGACCTAACCACAATCTGGGATATTCCACATATTAGACCCTAACCACAATCTGGGACATTCTAAATTTTAGATCTAACCACAATCTGGGATATTCTAAATTTTAGACCTAACCACAATTTGGCACATTCCACATTTAAGACCTAACCACAATCAATGACATTACACATTTTAGACCCTAACCACAATCTGGCACATTCTAAATGTTAGACGTAACCACAATCTTGGACATTCCACATTTTAGACCTAACCCCAATCTGGGACATTCCACATTTTGGACTTAACCCCAATCTGGGACATTCCACATTTAAGACCTAACCACAATCTGGGACATTCCACAAAGTAGACCCTAACCACAATCTGGAACATTCCACATTTAAGACCTAACCACAATCTGGGACATTCCACATTTAAGACCTAACCACAATCTGGGACATTCCACATTTAAGACCTAACCACAATCTGGGACATTCTAAATTTAAGACCATACCACAATCTGGGACATTTCATATTTTAGACTGTATCACAATCTGGGACATTTCATATTTTAGACCTAACCACAATCTGGGACATTCCACATTTTAGACCTAACCACAATCTGGGACATTCTAAATTTAAGACCTAACCACAATCTGGGATATTCCACATATTAGACCCTAACCACAATCTGGGACATTCTAAATTTTAGACCTAACCACAATCTGGGATATTCTAAATTTTAGACCTAACCACAATCTGGGACATTCTAAATGTTAGACCTAATCTAGGACATTCCACATTTTAGACCAAACCCAAATCTGGGCCATTCCATATTTTAGACCTAACCATAATCTGGGACATTCCACATTTTAGACCCTAACCACAATCTGGGACATTCCACATATAAGACCTAACCCAAATCTGGGACATTTCATATTTTAGACCTAACCATAATCTGGGACATTCCACACTTTAGTCCCTAACCACAATCTGGGACATTCCACAATTTAGACCTAACTACAATCTGGCACATTCCACATTTTAGACCTAACCCAATCTGGGATAATCCACATTTTAGACCCTAACCACAATCTGGGCCATTCCACATCCGAGACCTAACTACAATTTGGCACATTCCACATTTTAGACCTAACCACAATCAAGGACATTCCACATTTCAGACCCTAACCACAATCTTGCACATTCTAAATGCTAGACCTAACCACAATTTGGGACATTCCACATTTTAAACCTAACCAAAGTCTGGAACATTCCACATTTTAGACCCCAACCACAATCTGGGCCATTCCTCATCTGAGACTTAACTACAATTTGGCACATTCCACATTTTAGACCTAACCACAATCAATGACATTACACATTTTAGACCCTAACCACAATCTGGCACTTATAAATGTTAGACCTAACCACAATCTTGGACATTCCACATTTTAGACCTAACCCCAATCTGGGACATTCCACATTTTAGACTTAACCCCAATCTGGGACATTCCACATTTAAGACCTAACCACAATCTGGGACATTCCACAAATTAGACCCTAACCACAATCTGGGACATTCCACATTTAAGACCTAACCACAATCTGGGACATTCCACATTTAAGACCTAACCACAATCTGGGACATTCCACATTTGAGAAATAACCACAATCTGGGACATTCTAAATTTTAGACCAAACCACAATCTGGGACATTTCATATTTTAGACTGTATCACAATCTGGGACATTTCATATTTTAGACCTAACCACAATCTGGGACATTCCACATTTTAGACCAAACAACAATCGGGGACATTCTAAATTTAAGACCTAACCACAATCTGGGATATTCCACATATTAGACCCTAACCACAATCTGGGACATTCTAAATTTTAGACCTAACCACAATCTGGGCCATTCCACATCTGAGACCTAACTACAATTTGGCACATTCCACATTTTAGACCTAACCACAATCAATGACATTACACATTTTAGACCCTAACCACAATCTGGCACATTCTAAATTTTAGACCTAACCCCAATCTGGGACATTCCACATTTTAGACTTAACCCCAATCTGGGACATTCCACATTTAAGACCTAACCACAATCTGGGACATTCCACAAATTAGACCCTAACCACAATCTGGGACATTCCACATTTAAGACCTAACCGCAATCTGGGACATTCCACATTTAAGACCTAACCACAATCTGGGACATTCCACATTTTAGACCTAACCACAATCTGGGATATTCTAAATTTTAGACCTAACCACAATCTGGGACATTCTAAATTTAAGACCTTACCACAATCTGGGACATTCTAAATTTTAGACCTAACCACAATCTGGGACATTCTAAATTTTAGATCTAACCACAATCTGGGACATTCCACATTTTAGACCCTAACCACAATCTGGGACATTCCACATTTGAGACCTAACCGCAATCTGGAACATTCCATATTTATACCCTAAGCACAATCTGGGCCATTCCACATCTGAGACCTAACTATAATTTGGCACATTCCACATTTTAGACCTAACCACAATCAAGGACATTCCACATTTAGGACCCTAACCACCATCTGACAGATTCTAAATGTTAGACCTAACCATAATCTTGGACATTCCACATTTTAGTCCTAACCCCAATCTGGGACATTCCCCATTTTAGACCTAACCACAATCTGGGACATTCCACATTTGAGACCTAACCGCATTCTGGAACATTCCATATTTATACCCTAAGCACAATCTGGGCCATTCCACATCTGAGACCTAACCACAATTTGGCACATTCCACATTTTAGACCTAACCACAATCAAGGACATTCCACATTTAGGACCCTAACCACAATCTGGCACATTCTAAATGTTAGACCTAACCACAATCTTGGACATTCCACATTTTAGACCTAACCCCAATCTGGGACATTCCACATTATAGACCTAACCCCGATCTGGGACATTCCACATATTAGACCCTAACCACATCTGGGACATTCCACATTTAAGACCTAACCACAATCTGGGACATTCTAAATGCTAGACCTAACCACAATCTGGGACATTCCACATTTTAGACCTAACCACAATCTGGGACATTCCACATTTAAGACCTAACCACAATCCTGGACATTCCAAATTTTAGACCATACCACAATCTGGGACATTTCATATTTTAGACTGTATCACAATCTGGGACATTTCATATTTTAGACCTAACCACAATCTGGGATATTCCACATTTTAGACCCAACCACAATCTGGGACATTCTAAATTTTAGACCTAACCACAGTCTGGGACATTCCACATATAAGACCCTAACCACAATCTGGGACAATCTAAATTTTAGACCTAACCACAATCTGGGATATTCTAAATTTTAGACCTAACCACAATCTGGGACATTCTAAATTTTAGACCTTACCACAATCTGGGACATTCCAAATTTTAGACCATACCACAATCTGGGACATTTCATATTTTAGACTGTATCACAATCTGGGACATTTCATATTTTAGACCTAACCACAATCTGGGACATTCCACATTTTAGACAGAACCACAGTCTGGGACATTCTAAATTTTAGACCTAACCACAATCTGAGACATTCCACATATAAGACCCTAACCACAATCTGGGACAATCTAAATTTTAGACCTAACCACAATCTGGGACATTCTAAATTTAAGACCTTACCACAATCTGGGACATTCTAAATTTTAGACCTAACCACAATCTGGGACATTCTAAATTTTAGATCTAACCATAATCTGGGACATTCCACATTTTAGACCCTAACCACAATCTGGGCCATTCCACATCTGAGACCTAACTACAATTTGGCACATTCCACATTTTAGACCTAACCACAATCAAGGACATTCCACATTTAGGACCCTAACCACAATCTGACAGATTCTAAATGTTAGACCTAACCATAATCTGGGACATTCCACATTTAAGACCTAACAACAATCTGGGGCATTCCACATTTAAGACCTAACCACAATCTGGGACATTCGAAGTTTTAGACCATACCACAATCTGGCACATTCCATTTAGACCTAACCCAATCTGGGATAATCCACATTTTAGACCCTAACCACAATCTGGGCCATTCAACATCCGAGACCTAACTACAATTTGGCACATTCCACATTTTAGACCTAACCACAATCAAGGACATTCCACATTTCAGACCCTAACCACAATCTGGCACATTCTAAATGCTAGACCTAACCACAATTTGGGACATTCCACATTTTAAACCTAACCAAAATCTGGAACATTCCACATTTTAGACCCTAACCACAATCTGGGACATTCCACATTTATACCCTAACCACAATCTGGGCCATTCCACATCTGAGACCTAACTACAATCTGGGACATTCTAAATGCTAGACCTAACCACAATCTGGGACATTCCACATTTTAGACCTAACCACAATCTGGGACATTCCACATTTAAGACCTAACCACAATCCTGGACATTCCAAATTTTAGACCTAACCATAATCTGGGACATTCCACATTTAAGACCTAACCACAATCTGGGACATTCCACATTTAAGACCTAACCACAATCTGGGACATTCCAAGTTTTAGACCATACCACAATCTGGCACATTCCATTTAGACCTAACCGCATTCTGGAACATTCCATATTTATACCCTAAGCACAATCTAGGACATTCCACATCTGAGACCTAACCACAATTTGGCACATTCCACATTTTAGACCTAACCACAATCAAGGACATTCCACATTTAGGACCCTAACCACAATCTGGCACATTCTAAATGTTAGACCTAACCACAATCTTGGACATTCCACATTTTAGACCTAACCCCAATCTGGGACATTCCACATTATAGACCTAACCCCGATCTGGGACATTCCACATATTAGACCCTAACCACATCTGGGACATTCCACATTTTAGACCTAACCACAATCTGGGACATTCTAAATGCTAGACCTAACCACAATCTGGGACATTCCACATTTTAGACCTAACCACAATCTGGGACATTCCACATTTAAGACCTAACCACAATCCTGGACATTCCAAATTTTAGACCATACCACAATCTGGGACATTTCATATTTTAGACTGTATCACAATCTGGGACATTTCATATTTTAGACTTAACCACAATCTGGGACATTCCACATTTTAGACCCAACCACAATCTGGGACATTCTAAATTTTAGACCTAACCACAATCTGGGACATTCCACATATAAGACCCTAACCACAATCTGGGACAATCTAAATTTTAGACCTAACCACAATCTGGGATATTCTAAATTTTAGACCTAACCACAATCTGGGACATTCTAAATTTTAGACCTTACCACAATCTGGGACATTCTAAATTTTAGACCTAACCACAATCTGGGACATTCTAAATTTTAGATCTAACCACAATCTGGGACATTCCACATTTTAGACCCTAACCACAATCTGGGCCATTCCACATCTGAGACCTAACTACAATTTGGCACATTCCACATTTTAGACCTAACCACAATCAAGGACATTCCACATTTAGGACCCTTACCACAATCTGACAGATTCTAAATGTTAGACCTAACCATAATCTGAGACATTCCACATTTAAGACCTAACCACAATCTGGGACATTCCACATTTAAGACCTAACCACAATCTGGGACATTCCAAGTTTTAGACCATACCACAATCTGGCACATTCCATTTAGACCTAACCCAATCTGGGATAATCCACATTTTAGACCCTAACCACAATCTGGGCCATTCAACATCCGAGACCTAACTACAATTTGGCACATTCCACATTTTAGACCTAACCACAATCAAGGACATTCCACATTTCAGACCCTAACCACAATCTGGCACATTCTAAATGCTAGACCTAACCACAATTTGGGACATTCCACATTTTAAACCTAACCAAAATCTGGAACATTTCACATTTTAGACCCTAACTACAATCTGGGACATTCCACATTTATACCCTAACCACAATCTGGGCCATTCCACATCTGAGACCTAACTACAATTTGGCACATTCCACATTTTAGACCTAACCACAATCAATGACATTACACATTTTAGACCCTAACCACAATCTGGCACATTCTAAATTTTAGACCTAACCCCAATCTGGGACATTCCACATTTTAGACTTAACCCCAATCTGGGACATTCCACATTTAAGACCTAACCACAATCTGGGACATTCCACAAATTAGACCCTAACCACAATCTGGGACATTCCACATTTAAGACCTAACCGCAATCTGGGACATTCCACATTTAAGACCTAACCACAATCTGGGACATTCCACATTTAGACCTAACCACAATCTGGGATATTCTAAATTTTAGACCTAACCACAATCTGGGACATTCTAAATTTTAGACCTTACCACAATCTGGGACATTCTAAATTTTAGACCTAACCACAATCTGGGACATTCTAAATTTTAGATCTAACCACAATCTGGGACATTCCACATTTTAGACCCTAACCACAATCTGGGACATTCCACATTTGAGACCTAACCGCAATCTGGAACATTCCATATTTATACCCTAAGCACAATCTGGGCCATTCCACATCTGAGACCTAACTATAATTTGGCACATTCCACATTTTAGACCTAACCACAATCAAGGACATTCCACATTTAGGACCCTAACCACCATCTGACAGATTCTAAATGTTAGACCTAACCATAATCTTGGACATTCCACATTTTAGTCCTAACCCCAATCTGGGACATTCCCCATTTTAGACCTAACCACAATCTGGGACATTCCACATTTGAGACCTAACCGCATTCTGGAACATTCCATATTTATACCCTAAGCACAATCTGGGCCATTCCACATCTGAGACCTAACCACAATTTGGCACATTCCACATTTTAGACCTAACCACAATCAAGGACATTCCACATTTAGGACCCTAACCACAATCTGGCACATTCTAAATGTTAGACCTAACCACAATCTTGGACATTCCACATTTTAGACCTAACCCCAATCTGGGAGATTCCACATTATAGACCTAACCCCGATCTGGGACATTCCACATATTAGACCCTAACCACATCTGGGACATTCCACATTTAAGACCTAACCACAATCTGGGACATTCTAAATGCTAGACCTAACCACAATCTGGGACATTCCACATTTTAGACCTAACCACAATCTGGGACATTCCACATT
This sequence comes from Limnoperna fortunei, assembly GCA_944474755.1. Classification (NCBI taxonomy): domain Eukaryota; kingdom Metazoa; phylum Mollusca; class Bivalvia; order Mytilida; family Modiolidae; genus Limnoperna; species Limnoperna fortunei. Next base: position 40,252,656 of record OX104124.1, read on the forward strand.
TAAGACCTAACCACAATCCTGGACATTCCAAATTTTAGACCATACCACAATCTGGGACATTTCATATTTTAGACTGTATCACAACCTGGGACATTTCATATTTTAGACCTAACCACAATCTGGGACATTCCACATTTTAGACCCAACCACAATCTGGGACATTCTAAATTTTAGACCTAACCACAATCTGGGACATTCCACATATAAGACCCTAACCACAATCTGGGACAATCTAAATTTTAGACCTAACCACAATCTGGGATATTCTAAATTTTAGACCTAACCACAATCTGGGACATTCTAAATTTAAGACCTTACCACAATCTGGGACATTCCAAATTTTAGACCATACCACAATCTGGGACATTTCATATTTTAGACTGTATCACAATCTGGGACATTTCATATTTTAGACCTAACCACAATCTGGGACATTCCACATTTTAGACCCAACCACAATCTGGGACATTCTAAATTTTAGACCTAACCACAATCTGAGACATTCCACATATAAGACCCTAACCACAATCTGGGACAATCTAAATTTTAGACCTAACCACAATCTGGGATATTCTAAATTTTAGACCTAACCACAATCTGGGACATTCTAAATTTTAGACCTTACCACAATCTGGGACATTCTAAATTTTAGACCTAACCACAATCTGGGATATTCTAAATTTTAGATCTAACCACAATCTGGGACATTCCACATTTTAGACCCTAACCACAATCTGGGCCATTCCACATCTGAGACCTAACTACAATTTGGCACATTCCACATTTTAGACCTAACCACAATCAAGGACATTCCACATTTAGGACCCTAACCACAATCTGACAGATTCTAAATGTTAGACCTAACCATAATCTGGGACATTCCACATTTAAGACCTAACCACAATCTGGGACATTCCACATTTAAGACCTAACCACAATCTGGGACATTCCAAGTTTTAGACCATACCACAATCTGGCACATTCCATTTAGACCTAACCCAATCTGGGATAATCCACATTTTAGACCCTAACCACAATCTGGGCCATTCCACATCCGAGACCTAACAACAATTTGGCACATTCCACATTTTAGACCTAACCACAATCAAGGACATTCCACATTTCAGACCCTAACCACAATCTGGCACATTCTAAATGCTAGACCTAACCACAATTTGGGACATTCCACATTTTAAACCTAACCAAAATCTGGAACATTCCACATTTTAGACCCTAACCACAATCTGGGACATTCCACATTTATACCCTAACCACAATCTGGGCCATTCCACATCTGAGACCTAACTACAATTTGGCACATTCCACATTTTAGACCTAACCACAATCAATGACATTACACATTTTAGACCCTAACCACAATCTGGCACATTCTAAATTTTAGACCTAACCCCAATCTGGGACATTCCACATTTTAGACTTAACCCCAATCTGGGACATTCCACATTTAAGACCTAACCACAATCTGGGACATTCCACAAATTAGACCCTAACCACAATCTGGGACATTCCACATTTAAGACCTAACCGCAATCTGGGACATTCCACATTTAAGACCTAACCACAATCTGGGACATTCCACATTTAGACCTAACCACAATCTGGGATATTCTAAATTTTAGACCTAACCACAATCTGGGACATTCTAAATTTAAGACCTTACCACAATCTGGGACATTCTAAATTTTAGACCTAACCACAATCTGGGACATTCTAAATTTTAGATCTAACCACAATCTGGGACATTCCACATTTTAGACCCTAACCACAATCTGGGACATTCCACATTTTAGACCTAACCACAATCAAGGACATTCCACATTTAGGACCCTAACCACAATCTGGCACATTCTAAATTTTAGACCTAACCACAATCTTGGACATTCCACATTTTAGACCTAACCCCAATCTGGGACATTCCACATTATAGACCTAACCCCGATCTGGGACATTCCACATATTAGACCCTAACCACATCTGGGACATTCCACATTTAAGACCTAACCACAATCTGGGGCATTCTAAATGCTAGACCTAACCACAATCTGGGACATTCCACATTTTAGACCTAACCACAATCTGGGACATTCCACATTTAAGACCTAACCACAATCCTGGACATTCCAAATTTTAGACCATACCACAATCTGGGACATTTCATATTTTAGACTGTATCACAACCTGGGACATTTCATATTTTAGACCTAACCACAATCTGGGACATTCCACATTTTAGACCTAACCACAATCTGGGACATTCTAAATTTTAGACCTAACCACAATCTGGGACATTCCACATATAAGACCCTAACCACAATCTGGGACAATCTAAATTTTAGACCTAACCACAATCTGGGATATTCTAAATTTTAGACCTAACCACAATCTGGGACATTCTAAATTTAAGACCTTACCACAATCTGGGACATTCCAAATTTTAGACCATACCACAATCTGGGACATTTCATATTTTAGACTGTATCACAATCTGGGACATTTCATATTTTAGACTTAACCACAATCTGGGACATTCCACATTTTAGACCCAACCACAATCTGGGACATTCTAAATTTTAGACCTAACCACAATCTGAGACATTCCACATATAAGACCCTAACCACAATCTGGGACAATCTAAATTTTAGACCTAACCACAATCTGGGATATTCTAAATTTTAGACCTAACCACAATCTGGGACATTCTAAATTTTAGACCTTACCACAATCTGGGACATTCTAAATTTTAGACCTAACCACAATCTGGGACATTCCACATTTTAGATCTAACCACAATCTGGGACATTCCACATTTTAGACCCTAACCACAATCTGGGCCATTCCACATCTGAGACCTAACCACAATTTGGCACATTCCACATTTTAGACCTAACCACAATCAAGGACATTCCACATTTAGGACCCTAACCACAATCTGACAGATTCTAAATGTTAGACCTAACCATAATCTGGGACATTCCACATTTAAGACCTAACCACAATCTGGGACATTCCACATTTAAGACCTAACCACAATCTGGGACATTCCAAGTTTTAGACCATACCACAATCTGGCACATTCCATTTAGACCTAACCCAATCTGGGATAATCCACATTTTAGACCCTAACCACAATCTGGGCCATTCCACATCCGAGACCTAACCACAATTTGGCACATTCCACATTTTAGACCTAACCACAATCAAGGACATTCCACATTTCAGACCCTAACCACAATCTGGCACATTCTAAATGCTAGACCTAACCACAATTTGGGACATTCCACATTTTAAACCTAACCAAAATCTGGAACATTCCACATTTTAGACCCTAACCACAATCTGGGACATTCCACATTTATACCCTAACCACAATCTGGGCCATTCCACATCTGAGACCTAACTACAATTTGGCACATTCCACATTTTAGACCTAACCACAATCAATGACATTACACATTTTAGACCCTAACCACAATCTGGCACACTCAAAATTTAAGACCTAACCCCAATCTGGGACATTCAAAATTTTAGACTTAACCCCAATCTGGGACATTCCACATTTAAGACCTAACCACAATCTGGGACATTCCACAAATTAGACCCTAACCACAATCTGGGACATTCCACATTAAAGACCTAACCGCAATCTGGGACATTCCACATTTAAGACCTAACCACAATCTGGGACATTCCACATTTAAGACCTAACCACAATCTGGGACATTCTAAATTTTAGACCATACCACAATCTGGGACATTTCATATTTTAGACTGTATCACAATCTGGGACATTTCATATTTTAGACCTAACCACAATCTGGGACATTCCACATTTTAGACCTAACCACAATCTGGGACATTCTAAATTTAAGACCTAACCACAATCTGGGATATTCCACATATTAGACACTAACCACAATCTGGGACATTCTAAATTTTAGATCTAACCACAATCTGGGATATTCTAAATTTTAGACCTAACCACAATCTGGGACATTCCACATTTTAGACCTAACCACAATCTGGGACATTCTAAATTTAAGACCTAACCACAATCTGGGATATTCTAAATTTTAGACCTAACCACAATCTGGGACATTCTAAATTTAAGACCTTACCACAATCTGGGACATTCTAAATTTTAGACCTAACCACAATCTGGGACATTCTAAATTTTAGATCTAACCACAATCTGGGACATTCCACATTTTAGACCCTAACCACAATCTGGGACATTCCACATTTTAAACCTAACCACAATCTGGAACATTCCATATTTATACCCTAAGCACAATCTGGGCCATTCCACATCTGAGACCTAACTATAATTTGGCACATTCCACATTTTAGACCTAACCACAATCAAGGACATTCCACATTTAGGACCCTAACCACCATCTGACAGATTCTAAATGTTAGACCTAACCATAATCTTGGACATTCCACATTTTAGTCCTAACCCCAATCTGGGACATTCCCCATTTTAGACCTAACCACAATCTGGGACATTCCACATTTGAGACCTAACCGCATTCTGGAACATTCCATATTTATACCCTAAGCACAATCTGGGCCATTCCACATCTGAGACCTAACCACAATTTGGCACATTCCACATTTTAGACCTAACCTCAATCAAGGACATTCCACATTTAGGACCATAACCACAATCTGGCACATTCTAAATGTTAGACCTAACCACAATCTTGGACATTCCACATTTTAGACCTAACCCCAATCTGGGACATTCCACATTATAGACCTAACCCCTATCTGGGACATTCCACATATTAGACCCTAACCACATCTGGGACATTCCACATTTAAGACCTAACCACAATCTGGGACATTCTAAATGCTAGACCTAACCACAATCTGGGACATTCCACATTTTAGACCTAACCACAATCTGGGACATTCCACATTTAAGACCTAACCACAATCCTGGACATTCCAAATTTTAGACCATACCACAATCTGGGACATTTCATATTTTAGACTGTATCACAATCTGGGACATTTCATATTTTAGACCTAACCACAATCTGGGACATTCCACATTTTAGACCCAACCACAATCTGGGACATTCTAAATTTTAGACATAACCACAATCTGGGACATTCCACATATAAGACCCTAACCACAATCTGGGACAATCTAAATTTTAGACCTAACCACAATCTGGGATATTCTAAATTTTAGACCTAACCACAATCTGGGACATTCTAAATTTAAGACCTTACCACAATCTGGGACATTCCAAATTTTAGACCATACCACAATCTGGGACATTTCATATTTTAGACTGTATCACAATCTTGGACATTTCATATTTTAGACCTAACCACAATCTGGGACATTCCACATTTTAGACCCAACCACAATCTGGGACATTCTAAATTTTAGACCTAACCACAATCTGAGACATTCCACATATAAGACCCTAACCACAATCTGGGACAATCTAAATTTTAGACCTAACCACAATCTGGGATATTCTAAATTTTAGACCTAACCACAATCTGGGACATTCTAAATTTTAGACCTTACCACAATCTGGGACATTCTAAATTTTAGACCTAACCACAATCTGGGACATTCTAAATTTTAGATCTAACCACAATCTGGGACATTCCACATTTTAGACCCTAACCACAATCTGGGCCATTCCACATCTGAGACCTAACTACAATTTGGCACATTCCACATTTTAGACCTAACCACAATCAAGGACATTCCACATTTAGGACCCTAACCACAATCTGACAGATTCTAAATGTTAGACCTAACCATAATCTGGGACATTCCACATTTAAGACCTAACCACAATCTGGGACATTTCATATTTTAGACTGTATCACAATCTGGGACATTTCATATTTTAGACCTAACCACAATCTGGGACATTCCACATTTTAGACCCAACCACAATCTGGGACATTCTAAATTTTAGACCTAACCACAATCTGGGACATTCCACATATAAGACCCTAACCACAATCTGGGACAATCTAAATTTTAGACCTAACCACAATCTGGGATATTCTAAATTTTAGACCTAACCACAATCTGGGACATTCTAAATTTTAGACCTTACCACAATCTGGGACATTCTAAATTTTAGACCTAACCACAATCTGGGACATTCTAAATTTTAGATCTAACCACAATCTGGGACATTCCACATTTTAGACCCTAACCACAATCTGGGCCATTCCACATCTGAGACCTAACTACAATTTGGCACATTCCACATTTTAGACCTAACCACAATCAAGGACATTCCACATTTAGGACCCTAACCACAATCTGACAGATTCTAAATGTTAGACCTAACCATAATCTGGGACATTCCACATTTAAGACCTAACCACAATCTGGGACATTCCACATTTAAGACATAACCACAATCTGGGACATTCCAAATTTTAGACCATACCACAATCTGGGACATTTCATTTTTTAGACCATACCACAATCTGGGACATTTCATATATTAGACTGTATCACAATCTGGGACATTTCATATTTTAGACCTAACCACAATCTGGGACATTCCACATTTTAGACCTAACCACAATCTGTGACATTCTAAATTTTAGACCTAACCACAATCTGGGACATTCCACATATTAGACCCTAACCACAATCTGGGACATTCTAAATTTGAGACCTAACCACAATCTGGGACATTCTAAATTTTAGACCTAACCACAATCTGGGACATTCTAAATTTTAGATCTAACCACAATCTGGAACATTCCACATTTTAGACCCTAACCACTATCTGGGCCATTCCATATCTGAGACCTAACTACAATTTGGCACATTCCACATTTTAGACCTAACCACAATCAAGGACATTCCACATTTAGGACCCTAACCACAATCTGACAGATTCTAAATGTTAGACCTAACCATAATCTGGGACATTCCACATTTTAGTCCTAACCCCAATCTGGGACATTCCCCATTTTAGACCTAACCCCGATCTGGGACATTCCACATTTAAGACATAACCAAAATCTGGAACATTCCACATTTTAGACCCAACCATAATCTAGGACATTTCACATATTAGGCCTATAGAAGGTGTTGACGTATTCTGAAGAGGGTTGTTTGCGTGAAAAATGAAAACTGCTTACCGTGTATGGTTTGGCATGCTCCTTTTGTAAATCAAGAAGGGTACTTTTTGAAATCAATAATTATTTCCTTGAGGTATATTATAAATCATGGACAGGTTATTTTATCTTTTTTCTACTGAAAGGTAAAATGTAGAATAATAAACAAATATGAGCAAAAAAAATTTCGAAGGGGGTTTGGCATTTAGTATAACCACAATCTGGGACATTCCACATTTAAGACCTAACCACAATCTGGGACATTCCACATATTAGACCCTAACCACAATCTGGGACATTTCATATATTAGACCCTAACCACAATCTGGGACATTCCAAATTTAAGACCTAACCACAATCTGGGACATTTCATATATAAGACCTAACCACAATCTGGGACATTCCACATTTTAGACCCTAACCACAATCTGGGACATTCCACATTTTAGACCCTAACCACAATCTGGGACATTCCAAATTTAAGACCTAACCACAATCTGGGACATTTCATTTTTAAGACCTAACCACAATCTGGGACATTTCATTTTTAAGACCTAACCACAATCTGGGACATTCCACATATTAGACCCTAACCACAATCTGGGACATTCCAAATTTAAGACCTAACCACAATCTGACACATTCTAAATTTAGGACCATACCACAATCTGGGACATTCCACATATTAGACCCTAACCAAAATCTGGGACATTTCATATATTAGACCCTAACCACAATCTGGGACATTTCAAATTTAAGACCTAACCACAATCTGGGACATTCCACATATTGGACCCTAACCACAATCTGGGAAATTCCACATTTAAGACCTAACCACAATCTGGGACATTCCAAATTTTAGACCATACCACAATCTGGGACATTTCATATTTTAGACTGTATCACAATCTGGGACATTCCAAATTTTAGACCATACCACAATCTGGGACATTTCATATTTTAGACTATACTACAATCTGGGACATTTAATATTTTAGACCTAACCACAATCTGGGACATTCCACATTTTAGAACTAACCACAATCTGGGACATTCTAAATTTTAGACCTAAACACAATCTGGGACATTCCACATATTAGACACTAACCACAATCTGGGACATTCTAAATTTTAGACCTAAACACAATCTGGGACATTCCACATATTAGACACTAACCACAATCTGGGACATTCTAAATTTTAGACCCAACCACAATCTGGGACATTCTCAATTTTAGACCTAACCACAATCTGGGACATTCTAAATTTTAGACACTAACCACAATCTGGGACATTTCATATATTAGACCCTAACCACAATCTGGGACATTTCATACATTAGACCCTAACCACAATCTGGGACATTTCATACACAAGACCCTAACCACAATCTGGGACATTCCACATTTAAGACCTAACCATAATCTGGGACATTTCATATATAAGACCTAACCACAATCTGGGACATTCCACATATTAGACCCTAACCCCAATCTGGGACATTCCAAATTTAAGACCTAACCACAATCTGGGACATTTCACATTTAAGACCTAACCACAATCTGGGACATTCCACATATTAGACCCTAACCACAATCTGGGACATTTCATATTTTAGACTGTATCACAATCTGACACATTCTAAATTTAAGACCATACCACAATCTGGGACATTCAACATATTAGACCCTAACCACAATCTGGGACATTTCATATATTAGACCCTAACCACAATCTGGGACATTCCAAATTTAAGAACTAACCACAATCTGGGACATTCCACATATTAGACCCTAACCACAATCTGGGACATTTCATATATTAGACCCTAACCACAATCTGGGACATTCCAAATTTAGACCTTACCACAATCTGGGACATTCCACATATTAGACCCTAACCACAATCTGGGACATTCCACATTTTAGACCTAACCACAATCTGGGACATTCCAAATTTTAGACCATACCACAATCTGGGACATTTCATATTTTAGACTGTATCACAATCTGGGACATTCCAAATTTTAGACCATACCACAATCTGGGACATTTCATATTTTAGACTATACTACAATCTGGGACATTTAATATTTTAGACCTAACCACAATCTGGGACATTCCACATTGAAGACCTAACCACAATCTGGGACATTCTACATTTTAGACCTAACCACAATCTGGGACATTATAAATTTTAGACCTAAACACAATCTGGGACATTCCACATATTAGACCCTAACCACAATCTGGGACATTCTCAATTTTAGACCTAACCACAATCTGGTACATTCCACATTTAAGACCTAAACACAATCTGGGATATTACAAATTTTAGACCATACCACAATCTGGAACATTTCATATATTAGACTGTACCACTATCCGGGACATTCCATATTTTCGTCCTACCACAATCTGGTACATTCTAAATTTTAGACCTAACCACAATCTGGCATATTACAAATTTTAGACCTAACCACAATCAGGGACATTCCATATTTTCGACCTACCACAATCTGGTACATTCTACATATCACATTTCACATTTTAGACCTTACCACAATCTGGGACATTTCAAATATTAGACTGTACCACAATCTGGGACATTCCATATTTTTGACCTAACCACAATCTGGGACATTCCACATTTTAGACCTTGCCACAATCTGGCACATTCTAAATTTTAGACCTAACCTCAATATGGCACATTCCACATTTGGACCTAACCCCAATCTTTGACATTCCACATTTTAGACCCAACTCCAATCTGGGACATTCAAACTAAGGCCATTTCAAGGATTATAACAAAGTAACATACAAATAACTTTATTTAATAAAAGATGTGCACAAAATTTCATATTTTAAGAAAGAAAACATTACTACTTCTTTAGGAGTGTTATAAACGAGTATCATTAGTATAATTGCTAAAAAAATTGGCATTAATCTAAAACATAAAATAAAGTCCTTTAATTGAAAAAATATTTGTTTAAAATTGATCTGGTAGATTCTGCATGAAAACTATTATTGATGTAATATCCAAAGGTTTCGACTTTATATAAACTTGTATAAAATATGGGAGAAAAAACTATAATCTTATTTTAGTTTGCAGAACAATTTTCCAAGATTTACAAATTTATACACTACAGCTTTGGTTAAAACATTTGACAAACACTGATTTCTGCAAAATATATGGAACAGCAAACAAAATACAGTACAATATGGATATTTATTTAATACAGTGTTGCTAACATCTTAAGCAAAATTTACCAGAATGCTTTTAAAATGAAAACAGGTTCTGTTACACTCAAGTGTTCACTTGCAGGTAATTTTATCTTTTTTTACTATCTCCATATTTGAGAGATAATTACCGCTACTTCAGCCGGTTTGAGATTAATAATGCAAACAGGATGTGTATACATCACAAATATTACCCCTGCGGACAACGCTGAATATTTGTATGCACATTTACAGAAGCTGAAAAAAAAACAAGTATAAACAAACTACACTGTATTTAATTCATGATATACATGAAATATGTCAATTTTTTAAATGGAAAATTCTTCTGCTAATCAATGAAATTTAATTACTGCAATTAAACAAAGAAAAAAAAACAAATTCAGATATATTATATGTGAAATCACAGAATCATTATCACTACTAGGACAACAATCACAAAGACAATATTTCCATAGAGTATGACTTTAAAACCGTCAATACAACAGAGTAGCTTCCCTTGAAATTTTAATGTTGCCAATAAGACAATTGTGTTTTTCAGACACTCATTTATTATCAGACAGAATATTACCTTCTATCAAGAGTAGATATTGTTTGTTTTTTCTGGTAATAAATGACAGTTTAAAAAAATACACTGTAAATCTAAAAATAACATGCAGATGTATTCTAATTTACAACATTGTCGAAAAAGCAAATTCTGGTATATTTCTAAAAGTTTACAGAAACAAGCATAACTATTCATCAATATTTTTTTTTAATTCTGTATTAGTATGTATTTTTTTTTATAAAAAACTGTGTTTGTTTTTCAATGTGTTTTAGCTGTACAAATAACATTAATACATGTACATAGCCAATTCAACAAAAAAGAACCTGCTTAAATATAGTTAGTCACAATATTGCAAAAAAAATTAAATACAACAACGCAGACAAATAGTCCCTAGTAACAAAATCTTTATACATTTGTTTTTTTTTAACAGTAACATTAATATCACGGGTGTTCGTGTCAATTAAATTAGGTTGTCATGCTAACATTGGAAAGTTAAATTTTCTTTAAGAGTATTTATTTCTTAACTCTTCATTAAATCTTCTGTCTGGTCAGTATTCCCCTTTCACAAAATTGAGTTGTGTCTTCTAAATACCCGCAATTTGTTTTTAAATATGACTATCAAGAGAATTTTATTTCAGATTTAGATTGTTATTTACATAAAAAAATAAAATTTCTGACGAATATTGTAGTTTCAGAAGGATAAAAAAAATTAAAAAGTTTGCTCAATCAGCAATCCAGACACGTAATAACAACAATAAATTAATATAGACAGGTGGTGTTTCATTTCATATCAAAAATATATACAACACAATCCACCAAATTTTTGTCGTCCACTTTTTAGTTCAGCCCATTATTAATTGAATTCTCTGTTTCTCAAGACGAGTGGTGCAATCAGTGTCCATATGTACAAACCAATGCAGACCCAGGATGAGGAAATCTTCACCCAGACAGATGGCATGTTGGCATTCAAGGTCTTGAAGTCTGAGCTGGGACTGAAGAAGAAAACAAATCTAACTTTAAATAGCAAATAAACTTTACAAATAAATATATACAAATATAGCATCATTCTGATATAATAATTTATCATATATTTTGTGCTTAATAGAGGAGTTTAGTACATTCAATATAGGTTCTTTACTTTCATCTACATCATCCCTCCCCACCTGAGTCATAGACCTGATCTCCCCTGCATTCCTTACCTGTGTATTGTATAGCTAAACATGTATCACATAACTAACCTATTATTAAATGACTAAAAAAATTATTTCTATTGGTTTAGAGTGCATGTCACTTCCCTTGAATGAACATAATGATCACATAATGCACTCGAGGTAGACATTACATTTAACAAAAAAGTCAAGCACCCATAAAATAGATCAGGGGAAATCAGACAACATTAATAATGTTCACACCATTTGATTGGATAAAATAATTTTATCAGCTAATCAGCAAAAGTCTTAAGACCATGTTTCAGGTCAATGTTGTCCTTTGCTAATTTCAAATGAAAATCGCTGGAGAAGTAAATAAAAGTAACAAATTAAGGAATCGGGGAAAATGTCATTTAATACATACGTCAAGATTTAATCGCTCTTGTTAAAGGGAAACTTCGCAAAAAAAATGAAAATTTGATATGTTATTCTTCAACTAAAAAGAAACAAATTTGCCTCTTGATGTTTTATTATATTTTCAGTGGTTAAGTTTCTGCATGGAATTTACCGTGTAAAAAATGCACTTATGGAGGTCCGCCATCTTGTCACCATCTCGTCACTAGATGGCGATACTTAGACATCCAAGTACCTTAAAAGTCGTCTTATGATAAAAACGCGAAACGGTCAATAACAGAAGGTTGTATTATAAGACAAGGTTGTGGAAAGATTACGTTTCGTATTCCTGATCTATATATAAGCAAGAAAACTGACTTGCATGTGTAACAAGTAGTTAACTAATTTAAAGACTTCGACCTAAGACTATTTCCACAGCAGCAATAACGGTAAACGGAAAGAAAGTCACAGATTTGATAGGAAAACAAGTCCATAAATATTAATTAAATTCAAAATTATTCGTATTATATTTTCACATTAATCAGATTAAGCAGCTTATTGAACGAAACTTTTTTATACAAAATATTTGCGAAGTTGACTATTTAAGAAATAACGATCGTTAAATGAAATATTTTTAAATACTCCGGTTTTCGCGCATCAAAATTTCACTTCACGTTTAGTACATTTATAATTATTATAATTGTTATTATAATTATTATTACTGGTAACATTTATTGTGCGTGTGCGTAACACAGTTTCCAAACTTTTACATGTTGTGTATATTTGAGTTAACGTGTAAGTTTTACGTTTCCTCGGCCTTGGCATCTTTATCAGGTATTCGAAATCTTATATACATCCTGTGTTCTGACACTTCGGTGTATTCAAATCATACCTGTCTTGGCAGGAGGGGTGTGCGTTTCTAATTTCGAATTACATTATTAACCTTTAATCTGGTTAGCGTTTGAAAAAGTCCGAATATTCATACTTCAAAGTTGGCATCAAATGATCTAATAATTGCAATAAACATCCTGTTTGTTTACCTGCTAATTCTGTTAATTACCCTTCATATTAAAGAGTAACGATTTACCTGTAACATTTTCACGTCCAGGTACAACTGCCGTTTCAAGACGCGCAAAATTATCCCCAGAATTTTATTTTATATATAAAAATAATCATATAAATATATCTTTTATTACAATAATTATTTAGGTAAATTATATCTGAGTTAAATAAAGACAGGTTAAAATTTGTGTCCAAAAATACTTTTATTAAAACAAAGAGCATTAAAACATTAAGACGTATTTGGTAATGTTATGTTGTCAGCCGGTCATTAGTCATCGCCACAGTTTATATATTCTCCAAAGAGCTAAGGCAGAAAAACATATTTTTAAACTGGATTATTTATCATCTTTACTGGATAATTACATTTATCACGTCACAAACGCAGTCACATGATAAAATACTGTCAATATGGCGGCTCCCATACACAAAATTTTACCACCTTTAAACCACTCTAGACGCGTAATGGTAAAGAATACAATAAAACATCGAAAGGCAATTATATTTCTTTTTATTTAAAGAATAACATATCAAATTTTCATTTTTTCACGAAGTTTCCCTTTAAAGGAGGTGGAAATTATAGTACTGATCATGTGATTTTATAAAAATTTAGCGCACTTCAGTTTACTGCGTCAACATTTAAAACAAAATGGGACAGATTTAACCGGAGGCTTTTAAGAGCTTGTATCGCTCACCTGATTTTATAGGCAATTAAGATGGCATTTCCCTGAAGTTACACTTGATCCTGTAACTTTCAATCAATTTAAAAGAGGACCATCCACACAATATTGCTAGTAAGTTTTGTTTCCATCGGTTAACTAGTTTAAGAGAAGAAGATTTTTTTGTTAATTTTTCTTAAGGGTCCAATGTTAAACTAATTCTCGCGGTAGCAGCCATATTAGTTTTCCAATCCAAATAAAAACCAAAAACGTTGTAAAGGTCCATCCAATGAACATTATAGCCAAGTTTGATTTCAACTGGCCAAGTGGTTTCAGAGAAGACGATTAAAATGTAAAAAGTTTCCAACATTGTTTAAAGACCGTGTGTTGATGAAAATACCCTTTATAATTATGTGATACTATAAATTACGTGATATGATCCATCTACCAACCTATCTTGAAAACTGCTTATAGATGACTTTTGATAAGGATTTATCAACACGAGAAGTGTTCACCTCAGCCATTGGCCATGGAATATAACACCACTTGGGTTGATAAATCCTCATGTCAACTGAAACCAAAAGGCATCATTGTATATTGTTAGAACGAATAATCGTACCCTGGCTTTTTTTTTTATTGGGGAGGGTACGAATTTAGTTCCATTAATCGTAATGTAGCAGAGTGGGAGTGAATCACTCCCGGCACTTTGATGCCCAAAAGAAGTTGCATATACAATCAGATGTGGTCGATCTCGATATCTTTCGACAGTGTCACCATTTTTAAAATCTTTTTCTTGTTTAAAATCGATCATTATTGATAGGTGATGATATTTATTGCCGTTTTTTACGTTTACTACATGAAAAACGTTGAGAGAAACCCGAAACTGAATGGCGTGTTGCATCTTGGGTAATACAAATGAAAATTACTGGATTCTTACTCTCGAATGGTTGTTATAGTATGCAAATTAGCAAGTTTATAATAAAATTAGGTCACATTATCCATATACGGAAAAATGATCGACATAGCATTTTCCACGTGCATCTTCAAAGACGAAAAAAGAAATTTCTTCAATAAAGATCGTTTCCTGTTAGTTTTGCAATGTCTAAAGCTTAAATAACATAAGGAAGATTAATATTGTGTTTGAATTTAGTATAAACAGACTGAAGTTACAAGTTTTTATTTGCTACATTACGAGCAATAGGACTGAATTCTGCCATTAATCCGACAAATCACAAAACTAACTTCAGATTATAATGGCAGTAAAATTCGGCCTAGTATATTGTAAATCCTGTATGGCACAGATAGACAGAAGTTGTGATCTTTCTACACACCTGTATTTGTACACATACAAGTGTGTAATGGTCATTATGACATGTATTACATAAATGGTTTATATGAAACAGTAAGAAACTGATGTGGTGCCCTCTATACATACCTGTACCAATTGGTCAAGGTCATCATTACATACAGAGAACCCAGACATAGCATGAAGTGGAAGAAACTGTAACTGTAGGCGACCTCTTCTTCCTCATTGTCATAAACATGTTGTCCTCCCTTCTCAGAGTCCTTGCTACTGTCGTCACTTCCTGTAATCACTATTTATGTTAATTTTACCTATTAAGTTCTATTTATAAAAAGGTTAAAGTTCATGTCAGAAAATCATGCATATTAATGTGTGTATACTATTCATGAAATTAATTTCAGTTGGACAGCAATGTTTTTATTTTAAGTAAATCAACAGGTTAAATATTTTGAAGAAAGCTGACGAATGAGCTGATGAATGAGAAAAATGTTTTGTTGCTTTTTCTTTTTTGAAATAGTATGTCAAAGGCTTGAAAAGATTGTGGTAAATATGGAAGTATTCTTAACATCTTTCTTAATTTTCAATGCAGTTTAAGGTATCCGACTCGTAATTGAAGTTACAATTTAATTTTATTTTTCAACCAAGAAACACAGCTTTATTAAATTAATGTACTGCTAATTTATGATACAAATTAAATACATTGTTTTATTTGAATCAACGTTAACATTTTTGAGCAAAAAAGTTAGTTACTAAAATAATATTTCAAATGTTTGCTGAATATGATCGAGGACTGCTCCATTGAAAAACAATGGACATCCGAGACACCAAATATGATCACATGGTCAATTATGTTCCAGATACCTTAACATATCCTATACAATCTGTATCAAGATTACTGGTCAGGATCTCAACAAATTGTTTGTGCTTGACAACAAATATAGGGAAAGCTGAGTTCTAAAGTAAGTTCATAAGTTAAGATAGTTAGCTATAAATATACAGATAAGTTTGGCTATATCTATCTTCTGTTTACAATGTAAATAATGAAACCATGCCAATAATATATTCAATTGTAATGGAATCTCTTTAAAGGGTTACTTCCCTTGATAGGAAACTTTATATCATTGTGTCACAAAGAAGGTTTACTTATCCCAATAAGAGATTCCTTTACAGTAGCAGTAACATACAGCTTAAGGCATAGGTATAATTGATCTCTAACCGCAGACAAATATTTCCTGTGACTGGGTTATATTTTCCATTGACAAACAAGTCAGGATTTAAATATAACTTGATGCTTATCCTACACGTGGTAGTCAAAGTCTTAGGTTGACTGCACAGTTGTAGGGTAAGCAATATTTGAACTACACTCAGGAACAGAACTAGTAAACTAACAAAAATTGGTTAATTACTACATGTACTAATGATAACATATTAAAAAGTTTTTGCTACTGGAGACCAATTATAATACAGTCATTTTCAAAAAGGTTTGGATATGTTCTTAAATTTGATGATAAAGTAACATTTTTAAACTATTAGGTCTTTTTGTTCTAAATTTTGATGATAATAAAATATAGCAAAATAATTAAAGTCAACTTTTTAAATGAAGTATCGTAATAGTTATTATTATTTTTTTAATTTAGTTAATACATTCCACAAAAAATCTGTGTGCAAAAAATAAAACACTGTGAAGTGCAGAATACACTATCAGCAGAAATACAAACATATTAATGTGTACATGTAATCAAAACTAGGAGTACCACGTTATGTAGTTAAATAAGACTTAATGCTCAGGTAGAGTTGTTCTATTGAAACATATTGGGCACCAGTGCTTAAAATTTTAATTTACTTTAAAGATTCATTATAATATTGCATGATACAATACAACAAGTGTGGACACAGAAAAACGTCTCGCCTGCATTCCGCATCAGTAACGAAAATAAATTTCGTCATAAGCATTACGTAAATAGCATTAAATATCAGCAGCGGCCTGTATACAAAATATTGTCACCATACCCTGCATAGTTACAGGGGAACAGCCATAACCCAAAAACTTTAACGTAGTCGCTGGACCGTGAAATTGAGGTCAAGGTCAGGTGGAACCTACCAGACAGTCATGTACTATTCATCAGCAACCTATACACCAAATATTGTCATCCTACCATGCGTAGTTACAGAGGAACTATCGTAACCCAAAAACTTTAACGTAGTCGCTGGACCGTGAAATTGAGGTCAAGGTCAGGTGACACCTACCAGACAGTCATGAACTAGTCATCAGCAACCTATACACCAAATATTGTCATCCTACCATGCGTAGTTACAGAGGAACTGTCGTAACCCAAAAACTTTAACGTAGTCGCTGGACCGTTAAATTGAGGTCAAGGTCAGGTGACACCTACCAGACAGTCATGTGCTAGTCATCAGCAACCTATACACCAAATATTGTCATCCTACCATGCGTAGTTACAGAGGAACTGTCGTAACCCAAAAACTTTAACGTAGTCGCTGGACCGTGAAATTGAGGTCAAGGTCAGGTGACACCTACCAGACAGTCATGTACTAGTCATCAGCAACCTATACACCAAATATTGTCATCCTACCATGCGTAGTTACAGAGGAACTGTCGTAACCCAAAAACTTTAACGTAGTCACTGGACCGTGAAATTGAGGTCAAGGTCAAGTGACACCTACCAGACAGTCATGTACTAGTCATCAGCAACCTATACACCAAATATTGTCATCCTACCATGCGTAGTTACAGAGGAACTGTCGTAACCCAAAAACTTTAACGTAGTCGCTGGACCGTGAAATTGAGGTCAAGGTCAGGTGACACCTACCAGACAGTCATGTACTAGTCATCAGCAACCTATACACCAAATATTGTCATCCTACCATGCGTAGTTACAGAGGAACTGTCGTAACCCAAAAACTTTAACGTAGTCGCTGGACCGTGAAATTGAGGTCAAGGTCAGGTGACAGGTGACTGACTGGCAAGTACTCATCATAAGCTACCTCTGGACCAAATTTGATGGACCTAGGGCTTGGGCTTACAAAGATATGAAGCAAGATGTCAAGTGTTTACGCCGCCGCCGCCGCCGCCGCCGCCGCCGCCGCCGGATTCCCATACATATGTCTCGCCTCCAGCGACTTTCGTCGCAGGCGAGACAAAAACCACAAGGGATAAGCTAAAATCCCTTGTCATTGTGCCATGTCCAGAAGTCTTTAATTGATCAAAATTCCCAGAAGTCTTAATTGCTCAAAATGCCCAGAAGTCTTAATTGCTCAAAATGCCCAGAAGTTTTAATTGCTCAAATTGCTCAGAAGTTTTAATTGCTCAAAATGCTCAGAAGTCTTAATTGCTCAAAATGCCCAGAAGTCTTAATTGCTCAAAATGCCCAGAAGTCTTAATTGCTCAAAATGCCCAGAAGTTTTAATTGCTCAAAATGCTCAGAAGTCTTAATTGCTCAAAATGCCCAGAAGTCTTAATTGCTCAAAATGCTCAGAAGTCTGAATTGCTCAAAATGCCCAGAAGTCTTAATTGCTCAAAATGCCCAGAAGTCTTAATTGCTCAAAATGCCCAGAAGTTTTAATTGCTCAAAATGCTCAGAAGTCTTAATTGCTCAAAATGCCCAGAAGTCTTAATTGCTCAATATGCCCAGAAGTTTTAATTGCTCAAAATACTCAGAAGTCTTAATTGCTCAAAATGCCCAGAAGTCTTAATTGCTCAAAATGCCCAGAAGTTTTAATTGCTCAATATGCCCAGAAGTCTTAATTTCTCAAAATGCCCAGAAGTCTTAATGCTCAAAATGCTCAGAAGTCTTAATTGCTCAAAATGCTCAGAAGTCTTAATTGCTCAAAATGCTCAGAAGTCTTAATTGCTCAAAATGCCCAGAAGTCTTAATTGCTCAAAATGCTCAGAAGTCTTAATTGCTCAAAATGCTCAGAAGTCTTAATTGCTCAAAATGCACAGAAGTCTTAATTTTTCAAAATGCTCAAAAGTCTTAATTGCTCAAAATGCCCAGAAGTTTTAATTGCTCAAAATGCCCAGAAGTCTTAATTGCTCAAAATGCCCAGAAGTCTTAATTGCTCAAAATGCTCAGAAGTCTTAATTGCTCAAAATGCCCAGAAGTCTTAATTGCTCAAAATGCCCAGAAGTTTTAATTGCTAAAAATGCTCAGAAGTCTTAATTGCTCAAAATGCTCAGAAGTCTTAATTGCTCAAAATGCCCAGAAGTCTTAATTGCTCAAAATGTTCAGAAGTCTTAATTGCTCAAAATGCTCAGAAGTCTTAATTGCTCAAAATGCTCAGAAGTCTTAATTGCTCAAAATGCCCAGAAGTCTTAATTGCTCAAAATGCCCAGAAGTCTTAATTGCTCAAAATGCTCATTAGTTTTAATTGCTCAAAGTTAAAAGTCACCTGCTGATACTCTTACCTCATATGACAAAAAACTGGTTGTCACAACATGGCCAAAAATTACTAAGAGACTGAACAAAAATTGTTCAAACTAATCCCTGTGAGTTATAATACAATATACAGAAACAGTGAATGTTTCAAAAATCTGTAGAATTTTGGTTGGTTCTAAATCTGAAGAATCGGTCAAAATCTACTATAACTGGTACTCCTGACATGTTTTATCAAGATTAACATGTCCCTATGATCAAATTTGTTAGTATATCTACAGTTAGAACATTGTAGAATATATGTTTTTTTTATTGAGGTCAATATGCAAACATCTTTGTTACCATTGAGATGGCATACATCCATTGATTAAATTTAAATCATGCATTTTTTCTGATTACATTCAAGAAATAAAATTCAGGAAAAATAACAAATTAATGCTGCTATATTTATCTTTGTAGCACAAAAAATACAACTTTAAATAGTTTATTAAAACTAATTTAACAGTTTTAATTAAAATTAAAATAGAGGATGATTGACATAGAAAAACTATCCTAACAAATTTACCAAGCCAGATCAATGGTTTTTATGAATACTATGACACCCTTGGTAAAAAAGATCGTCTGCATATTAACACCTTGTAAAATAAACAGAATAAAACCACACAAGTTTATTTGCAAACTACTCACTCTTATAATCATCTGAAAATATGACATAAAACCAGGAATATTATTTAGCATGCTAAGGTTGAATGCCTATAGGTGAAAAAACCAAATTCTATATAGTGCTTGTGTCAAGTATTGAGTTTGGCCTGGCGTTGACACCATCAGAGAACTTTTCTAATAGGAAATGAATTGTGTGAGAAAAAAAAGAATTATGATTTCATTGCGTATTCATGAGCAACAGAATTCAACATACCAATAACTAATTTATTGATCTATTATTTACTTCTCAAGAGGGAACTGTTTTCCTCTAGTGTTGTGCGTTGAGTAGTGCTCGAGCCACGAGGGAGGAGACAGATCCCTTCCAGACAACACATTTAGAAAAACCGTTTCAGATGAAGAAGTCCAAAATGTATTAAGGACATAAATTTTAGGGGAGAGAATTCTTGCTGAAGCACAGGAATTTATAAACCATTAGTATAGTACAATGGAAATCTTAGAGAACTTGTATACTACCCATCGCTAGGCATAGTCTCCTGTTGCTAAGATAAAGCCAGTACTGTTCAAAAATATTCAAGGAAACAAGTAATCTATGAGCTACTGCTTACTCAGTATATCATTGAATTGACCAAGTCTGTAAACAGGAAGCAGATATTCGACAGACATGAAATCGGTACCCACAATATAGGACCACATGGTAAGGTCACATAACCAAATTTCAAGTGGTTGTGGTAAGTAGTTGCTGAGAAAACTGTTACGAAATTTATGTCCATTGGAAGGATGACAGGGGTAAACTTCTTCAAAGCAGGAGTATAATTAGCCAATGAGAAAAATTGATTTAGATGGGTACAAATAGCTGTTTCAACATAATGTATTACATCATGCATATTTTGTGGTATGCATATTTCGTCCAGTAGCGATACAGTTCACACAACCAAAGAGCAGAAAAATGTTACTTCAGATCATTCATTTAAACTGACAGTCACCATTTTAACTGTTAATACTTGGATTAATCAATAGTGTTATAATCAGTTTGTTAATCAATATCTATCAATTATATTTAAAATAATTTTTAAACATTTTCATTTGACATATTCTATACTGTGATAATACAAACAATTTTCAAAGATGTTATGCCGATTGTCATGACGACGTCTACATTATAAACATCTTGTTATTAAATACATATGTTGAAATCTGTTTTTCTACAGAATAAATTCTTAAATATAAGTATAAGGATTTACCATACAAAATAGGTCGTATAAAACCTTTATTCTTAACATAAGTTACTTTCCTTTGTATGGAGTTATCAGCTACTGTTTGTTATTGAACATACATGTAACACAGACCAAACTCATTAAAACCTGAAGCAAGCATTTAAAACTGCTAAAATATATTCTTGTCATATATTAAAGCAGATTGTAATAAAAATATTTTCAAATACCTGGTTTTTCACCTGCATATGTAAAACATTGTATATTGTTCATCTTATACTTTTATTCGTCACATACTGTTGATATTTAAATGAGTAAACTTTTTTTTGATAACAGAAATGTCTTTTCTGTTACAGGGACATTACACCATAATATATTCTTAAAACAGCATAGTTCTCCTCATCAGTTTATCTAATAAAATCTGAAATTCCTTTTGTTGACATAGTAACTGATAATATGCTTACACTTTCTGCTAATTTGCTTTTATGTATCCCATGTCTGCTCTTTTTTATGTGCTTAAATGTATCTTAGCTGAGCTTTCTATGTTTTATATAGGAGGAAAGCTCTTATGTCTGCATGCTTTTTTGTACTGTATTTTGTCCTTAAACATGCTTTTACCATTGATTTTATGTATGCAATGTATTGTTTGCTTTGTTTGTTTGTACTCACATGTCCTAATGTCGGTTTTAAAAGCTCATCAGAGCTTATGTTATATGCATATAATTTTGTTATCATTTGTTTTACCTACTATGAATAAAATTTACTTGACTCTAGAATTTGTGTTTGGTGCAAGGGTTATTTCCTCACATTCACAGAACGCATTGATACAATTACCCCAATACCTTCTCTTACTGATTTAATATAAAACAACCTAAATCTGTTTTCATTGTCACTTTTCAACCAAAAAGGAAAGTTCTATTAGATCTATATATTCTAAATGACCTTTAAATGACCTACTGTAAGAAATAAGTGAAGGTGGGGTTGAGGTGAGGTTGAATGGAAAGTACTTTATAATTTACCCATCATGCATTTATGGTAATTATGTCTTTAAATTTGCAAGTTTGAAATAATCACCATCCATCACATTTTATTAGACATGCTTTCCTGTTGAAAGCAAGTCTGGAAAATTTTCCAAAACAACAACTTGGTTCTATTTATAGTTTAAAACAAAATGCTGCATAAAAAGTGTAAACTTTATAACTGTAAACATGCCTGGCAAACACCGAGTGATCAATATTAAAAAATCTGGTATGAAAAATATTGTTTGCAAATAATATCAATACTTGACACTTAAGAAAAAAATTCAAATTATTAACACCAAGAGAAAAATGATCAAGAAATAAAATGCAATTCTAATTAAAAAATGACAAAATGCAAGGTTCTTTTCAAATCAAATTTCAATTTCATGCCATTCACTGATTCAGGAAATTAAATACTATGTTATTAAAATATCAGTTTACTGTTGTATATACCTTAAAAACAAAGATTCATAACAAAATATAATCTACAGGGTGTTCCATTTTAATCTGGAGTTACTTAAAATAAGACAATTTTGGAAACTACTGGTACCGTAATTTCAAGAACAAAGTAAGAATGTTGGAAATGTCCATGTCTTGTTAGGGTTCTCTAGAATCATTCAAACTGGAATAAATCATTGATTGGATTGGATTGGTTATTTACATCATTTTCCAGTTATATGACACTAACATCATCGTCCGATTCAGTTATTTTTCCCAATAGGGTGGATTGGTAGAACAAATTTTAGATAGATTACGTTGATTTTGCTCGACATTGGTTTATACATCCTAAAAATAAAGAGATGAAGACTGATCTGTTCCCAAACTTAAACTGTGCAGATACCTACAGAAGTTGTTGTGTAATAGTCAGATGTTACCGTGACGATCAAATGGAAGACTTAACCAACAGACAAGGTCTGGACCAGTTTTAAAATTGAAAAAAGATTTTGTGATGGAAGCAACACTACATGTGAAGAAGTTAGCAGTATTATTGTTTGTTGTTTATGATTCAACGTAAATAAACCTCACCTATTGTTCCGACTTTACCTGCCAAGCATACAAAATATGTATAAACACTGCAGATATGACCGAATACCAATTACCTATAATATCTACAGCATTCTTAATACTTCTGTAGATTGCTCTGATCGGAATAGCAAGAAAAACCAGCTGAGGAAATGCTACTGAAAATTATTCATTTCTGGTTATGAATCAAGTGCACCCTTTTTGTAACTGTACAGGTAAGAATACAGGTAAGAATTCACATTTTAAGTGGGAGATCCTGATCAAACAACAAGCTTAAATATATATTTTTTATGACATCATGACTATTGGCAATTATTTTCCACTGATTTCTCAATGAAGACTCATTTTATTTTCCAAGTGACAAGAAATAGAAAAGTACAGACGATATAAAGAAGATTTGGGGAGTCAACTTTATCTCCATGACTAAAGTGGAACAGTCCAAAACAGTATCATAAATACAGATTTACCACATCACTGAAAAATGGAACAGGTCAAAATAACAAGATGCAGAAATAATACAGGTACTAACAGTAAACTGATACAAGTAAACAACAACATTTTCATACCATTTAACAGGCCTTCAGTACCTGTAGTAAAAAAGTTTAATGGTAATTCACAAAAATGTTAGACATTAGGTAAACATTTAAACATCTACCTGGATACCTGAAAAGACTATTTTTAGCAGGATATGAAGACTTTTAAATTTTTATAATACAATGCCCCACCCCCCTCCCACCCCTTTTGATAGGAAAACTGGAACTCCTTCTCCATTAAGATTACAAGTCGTGCACACTCTAACCGCAGTGAGACTGGAACCTGCAACCTCAGTGTTGAGAGACCACATGATCAATAGTACCTTATCCACTTGGCCACCAAAGCCCTTATTCGTAATTTAAAATTAACACTTGAATGATTAATTCATTTTTGACTGGTGTTTAACCTTTAAGGGGCAATCACATTCTATAAAATGAACTTAACCGTAAAGTACAGCAATCAATGTGAATCAATGTGAATCAATATTCACTACAAGATGTTCAAGAAAAAAATTGAGGAGCGGATAAGCTATGATACATCCATCTAATAAGATTCTTAAATAAAGCTTTATGCAATAAAATTTACTTCATCACTTTATCATATGTTAGTACATTCAAATGTTGTCAATGAAAATGTGTTGCATTAACTGTCTGTAATTTCGTTGAAACACACTGTATTTTTTTTATTTAGGAGCCATTTATTCATATTAATTGTTGCGGATATTTAGAACAACACTTGACAAATCATTACGGAACAAAACCAAACAAAAAAGAAAAACCTTTCACTGACATTATACTGACCTGAATCAGACTGTAGTATGGTTTTCTCAGACATGGTCAGTTTACCGACTTGGCTGTGAGTTGAAGTACGAATACTGCAAGAGATATTAAAACACAATATTTTCAAATCTTTTCCTACAGTAATTTTTCATTCAAACTCATAAAACGTAACTATAAATCTTGACAATGTCAATGGTAAAAACAGCAATAAAGTCAACTACTAGAATTTAACAGCATAAAAAAGGACATGTGACCAACCCAAATTACATCACATAATATGGGTTATTCTTTTTAAATTGGCCAATTAAATTTCACATTACAAAGCAATTAAATTAATGCCTTATAACAGTGTATTACCTTGAGTAAAGAACAGCAAAGAGCCAGATGAAAAGTCCAATAATACTCTGCCAATCAAACGTGTCACCGGTCCATACTTGAGCTTGGTCTCCACCCTTGATGGCTGTCAGACTTGGATTACATTCTCTCTCTGTAAGTGTAACCATTATATAATTATTTACTTTTATATAGGTCGCTATCAGGATTTGTCAGCCAGAGAAATGTATAATTCACCGATCCGTGAAGCAAGGTAAATATATAAATTTTGAGAGCTGATAAATCCTGATAGAGACCATACAGCAAAGTAAGTAATTGTTTTATTATATCACCATCTTACTTGATCAGAAAAAAAGAGTATGCTATCACACAATTGTACTTCTAGATCTATTTTTAGAAAAAAAACCAGGTCGATATTGGACAGACCTGAAATCGAATCCCACATTATGGGAGGCCATGCCGATGCTGCATAATAAATTTCTATAGAATGTGATAAAGTAGTTGCTGAGAAAATTTCTTCCCTCCCCGCACGCCAGCCCAACATTCACCATACTATAACCTGGATTTTCATCCTGTGAAATCCTGCAAAAAATGTGTTCAATATTGAAAGCACTAAATATAGAATGCAACAAGTCGATGTTTTAAGCAAAAAATGTTCTCATTATAGAACAGGACATACCTGGATTATTGGTCATAGCAGACCAAGTCAAGTACTGTACATAGAGTGAGATGATGGCCGCCTGTAGTAGTCCTGATCTTGGGTTTACTGAAACAAAAATATACTACTATATACACAACTGAAATTTATATCAAATAATGTTCAGAATACATTAAAAATAGCATCAGTATAAACTAAAGCTAAGAAGTACATATGTTTCAGTCTAACAGGAAATGAGTAATAAAATAATACCATTCTTTTTATGGACCCACCTGTACACTTATTTGTTGGTAAAAATGCTAAAAAAAATCATAACCCTCATAGGTATTGTATCATCTCTCATTACACAGACATTTTTTATTTTAGACGTTTCATGTCTTTAAAAATTTATTCAAGTTCCTACACACCTATGAACAAGTAATCAGGACTTTTTTTCAAGTTGTTTTGGTGTAATTAGAAAAGACCTTGTGATACTTGCCACATTTGTGATAGATAAGATGTCTACAATATCATTAAAAATCGCTGCTTCAGCAACAGGCGTACTCAAAGAATTGACCGAATTTGTGTTGAGACAAGTTCATGCGCATGCATCTCCATTCATTTCATCATCCAATCCAAATGCCTCAAACTCGAACTTCAAATAACAACATTCTGCCATTTCTGGATTAACCTTCTTGTTTTGAGCATTCTGATTGGACATCAGATATTACACAATAAAGTCTATAGAATACCATGATGAGAAAGTTGTTATTTTACGGTAAAACATGTGCTTTTAGGAAAAACCAGTATGATCTTCCACTCGGAATAAAAAATTCTGCACTGCAATCCCCAATGACATCTTATTTCTATCACTCCAGGAAGATCATCCTGAAGTGTATGTAATACCCTATAAATCTGAGTGACATACATGTATCTAACCATTTATTTCATATATTTGTATCTAACCCTTTATGCTTTGTTTTGACTTAATGACACACAGATATACCACATCTCTGTAACACTATCTATTGGTTATGTGATTATCTATTAGCACCAACACAGTTACAAATAGTGTTTTTTGTTTGTTTGAATATTGTTTAATGCCACTTTCAGCAATCTTTCAGCAATTTTTCAGCTATATCATGGCGTCCAGTTTTTATTGGGGGAGGAAGCCGTAGACCACTTGGCCACAGAGGCCCCTACAAATAGTGAAGCTTACCTTCTTGAATCTTTGGCAATATAGCGAGAATCGACACACCAACACACAGTATTAGATTGAAACTGATGAAGAACTTGTGTAGTGCACAGTCACCCTTTAATAGAGAGACAACAAACAGAGTTGATAAATATTTATGATTTATCCACTGTCACAGAATTAACACAAAAGTAACACATGGTGTTTCTTGTCAAGGAGTTAATTGTTGAACAAATGATTGAATTTTATTAATCCTTAATGACATATAAATTTATACATTATTAGCTAAAACAAGTTTGGACTGTGAGCACGCTCACAAAGCGATACCCCCACTTCTCTTTCAAGTCCAATTATCTCCCCTTAATGATATCCGAGGTTTAGGAGGAGTTGCGCTTACAAGGTCTCCCACTGAATACTGTATTTAAAAAGTCTAAGTCCAATTATCTCCCCTGAACAATAATGATACAGCGACAAAAATTCTTCATGCACATCTACATATGATGTACTTCCTTCATGTAAAGTTTCAACAAAATCTGTTTAGCGGTTTAGGAGGAGTCACTTACGAGGTCTCCCACTGAATATTATATTAAATAAAAGTCTAAGTCCAATTATCTCCCCTGAATATTATCTGACATCGACGAAAATTCTTAATGCACATCTACATATGATGTACTTCCTTCATGTAAAGTTTCATAAAAATCTGTGAAGCAGTTTACGAGAAGAGCTTACAAGGGATGTGGACAGACGGACAGACAGACAGACTGGGTGATTCCTATATACCCCCCCAAACAAGTTTGTGGGGGGGGGGGGGGGGGTATAAATAACCACATAACCCACAGGCATTTATTTATTCTATCAACAGTATAAAGCAACATGACTTTAATGTTAGAAACCTGTGGTTAGAATTTTTTACATTATTTAATGCATAACAACTGTCTCATAATGTAGCTACTTGTTTCCTAAACAAATTCCACTGGCTGTTCCATTACAAAAGTATATGAATGTTCAACTTTAACTTATAACCAAAAAATTCTTTTTAATGTTTTTGTTACATTGCATGGTGTTATGACCCATGATACCACAATTCATGTAAAAAATCCATTTGTATCCAAATACACACTTTATAAAACAACAGCCTCCTAAATTTAGTACTGCATTTCAGTATAAAGTCCAATTATCTCCCCTGAATATTATCTGACATCGACGAAAATTCTTCATGCACATCTACATATGATGTACTTCCTTCATGTAAAGTTTCATAAAAATCTGTGAAGCAGTTTACAAGAAGCGCTTACAAGGGATGTGGACAGACGGACAGACTGGGTGATTCCTATATACCCCCCCCCCCCCCCCCCCAAACAAACTACTATTTTCAACTCTATGTTCTTTTTTTTTTTAATGTAAATTTTGTCCATTTTTAATCCACATACATATACCTATATTATTAAGAGATTAGACCTCCGTTACCATTTACCATGCCTTACCTTAGCATAGAAGACATAGAACAGGATAATTCCTGTCAGTGCCACTAGGTAGAACACCACAGTGAAAAACAACAATCCTACAATGAAACAATCTGCTGTAAAAATGTGCAACAAGATACATTCATACATTATTATTTCTTTTAAATTACAAGGCTACCAGATTTTATCAACCCTCAAAAAAGATAACTCCACTGCATCTACTACATGTTAAATTTTTTCTATGTATTTTAAGTTATAGTTGTTTGAGCCTATACACCCTACTTTTCGAGATTTGTCAGTTTAAATAATGCTGATGCTCTTCATGGATTTAATGATTATTATTCCAATTTAATGTTAACTAGAAACCTCATTAGGTTACTGGACAAGATAATTTTCCTCTTGCAAGCTATTTTAAATGATGTGATCATATGAAGGTTAAACTAGATATCAGTGAGATGATAAATATCAAAACCCTACCTAAAAAGATAAAAAAGCTATATATATATAGACACAATTACTTTCACATGGACAGACAGATCACATTAGGGTGTGTGGCCTAAAGGCTTTTACATTTAAACATACAGAGCACCCTTCTTACTTACTAGCCGAGTCTGTAGCTGATAGCTTAGTCCCAGTTTCATAAAACTTATCAAACAGACATTTTTCTCAAATCTTTTACTTTTTTGTGCTCAAATTTAAATATTCCTGCAATCAGATTAGTCAATATTTAAGTTATGGATAAGTTGAGAAAATCTGAGATGTAATATGAAACTGAGGCCATAAAGTATTTATTTCTTTTTCCTTTTCATCCCAAATACCTACCAAAATAGTAACACTTGGACTCAGTCTCTTCATACTTCTCTACCCAGCTCTCTGCCCAGCCATGTGCAAAGTCAATAATTAGGACAAGCTGAATCAACACAAACAGAAAAGCTCCAATCAGACCAATAACCATCCATGCTGAAAGGCAGTAATAAATATATTTAAGAAAATCATAAAACAATTGAGATACAATACAGACATCTTGTTGGTATAAAAGAAACAATGTTGTACAATAAGTTTGTTTTGTTTTGTTGGTTTTTAATAAATTTTCAGCTATAACATGGTGTCCAGGTTCGCGCAACCCAGTCGAAAAAGTTTAAGGCCCCACACAAATTCTGATGGATTGATGGATGGACACAATGACAGACAGACTGATCACTATAGGGGTCAGCCACAATGTGGCAGGGCCCTGAAAGGTCAACAAACAATAGCAATTATTTCGTATCCCCCAAAACTGACAAGGAATTGTGATTAGGGAAATAGGATGGTAGGATGATATTGAAATGGAATGGACCAGTAAAAAGGGGAAATGGGTCAAATATATAGAAAAGTGGATGGGCCAATGGTGATTTAACTTGTACTCCCACAGTTTAGAGCAGGTTAGACACTTACAGATTAATCTTAACAATCTTATTCCTCAGAAAGTTTATGGAAGGAAAGCATGGTCATCTCTCAACCACGATTAAACCAGCCATTCAAAAAGACATAGGTTTATATACATCCTGTGCCCCCCCTCCCCCTTTTGGGACCAGACCAGAGTTTGCATACTACATGCCTTCATGCTAGGCACCGTTATCGCCTTACCTTTACCAAAGTCTCCTCTAGGAATAAAGAAGGCTCCTACACAAATACCAACCATGATAATGATCTTGAAAAACCAAAATCTGCAAAGTATTTTAAATTTTGAATGATATATTCTATTATAAAAGATATTTCTCTATACAACTATGCTGATAACAACGTACTTCAAAATGTAGTTTAAATGGTAACAATAATACAATTAAAATGCCTTTTTGTGTCAGAGCATGTTTACATAGTAAAACCTTACAGTTTATGATGCCCGTGCTAGTATGAAATTTGCACAATCAGTGGAATTTCAAATATACATATATACAAACTGATATAAACAACAAAAAACATTGCATGTATATTGTATGCACAATTGTTTAAGTACTGTAAATAGTGGTTGTAATTAAACATATTATTTTATGTTTTGTTTAAATCTAATAACTGCATTGAGAACTGGCATTTTTAACCCTCTCCCTTTCAAGTACTATTATGTTTACTGTGTAACGTTCTTTAAAAACAGTGTCTGTTGGACCGTAGCAGAAAAAATCAGGAAAAGGGGGTTCGGAAGTCCAGAAAAAAATACTACTAAAAAAATATAGATCTATCTCTGAATACCAACCCATTTTGAATCCCAGCACGAGGGTCTTTGGATGACTTTACAGCTATCATTATCAAAGACATCAGAAAAAAGAATGCTGCCATGGCAAAACATATTCTGTAGACGGAGAGGTATCCAACCATACTATCACAAATTATCTTTTTTTCCGTTGCATTTCCCTGGAGCCAATCCCATGACATACCTGGTATTTGTGTTTCAACAAAATTTTTACATAGTCCTGGTATCTGAAAAATAATAATAGGCACAGTGGGATACATGAATATTAACCACACATAATTCACACACAGAAATTAACCATTCACCATGGTCAGTAGAATTTTTTTATATTATTGAAACACTAAATATATACAAATATCATTACTTAAACCAAAAAGGGCAAGTGTAAAAATTACCAAAACTTTGTGCAAGATAATATGATAAAGCATGCTATATATATTGGAACTGTTGGTTATGTTATACATAATGTAATAAACAGCTACTAGTATATGACACAAATAATGTAAATTATCTTACGTCATCCAGAGTACTTCTAAGTCCGGGGGCAAGGAATATACAGGCCACGATAGACCCAACAATCAACATCAGGGAGTAGCCAATCCTGGTAGCCGTGGAATTCTTACATGATGGACAGGCTGCACAACACAAACTACATGCTGCACTGCCACAACAGCATGCAAGCTGCAATATAAAAACTATCATCAGCACATGAAAATATACAACCAAGTATAATATTACAATAAAGGAACATGGATATTTCTTTAAATTTAAAATTATAAGAAACACATCTGAAATATATGATTGAGTTGTTTGTTTGAATGTTGTTTAACTCAACTTTCAGCTATTTTTTAGATTTATCATGGTGTCCTGTTTTTATTAGGGGAGGAAGCTGGGGTACCCTGAGAAAATATAAGAACATATATTATACAAAATTACAAAATTTGCATTCAATCTTGTTTTACTACAAAAATTTAGAGGGGATTATTTAATAATCGATCATAATTTTGTCAGTTTATAATTTGTACTTTTTTATTGCTATAACTCTATAAGGACTCTGTATGGCATTTAATTTGCATATTCTAGGTTTGGTTGCATAAGTGCTTTGTTCAGTAACAAGAAAACTTCATTTAGGCAGGTAAATAATCTGTTGGCTCACGCTAGGTCAAAATTATAGGGATAAGTCACTTCTCGTTTTGGGGGCTGACAGGGAAGTGGGTGGTCAACAGGGAGAAGACTTTGCATTATATGTTGCAAAAGAATACTGTTTTGATTGTTTTTTTTTATATCAAATAAGTGTTGGCATTTGCATTTTTATTATATGGTTTTATTAGCAGTTTAATTTATTGAGGATAAAGTATCTAAGACAGTAAAGAGTTCTATTACTAGTAACTATTAAGTATACTTTTATCACACATTTTCATTAATACAGTAGTCCCCCTCTTATACGATCCCTTCGCCAGCGACCACCAGTATTATCCGGCCAAAACCCTGATGCATTTAGTGTTTCTAACGTAAAATTACCTCTCGTGAACGAGCAACCCTCAAACGCGACCAGCGACCACGTTTTTTTGACACAACAACGTAAATTCCCCTCACGAACGTCCATTTTCACTGACCGAATGTTTATTTTGGAAGTCACGAGATTTGGTTTTATTATCGTAAACCAGTTCGGAAACAGTTCAACAACCAGTAAACAA
The DNA here is from genome assembly GCA_944474755.1 of Limnoperna fortunei. Taxonomy (NCBI): domain Eukaryota; kingdom Metazoa; phylum Mollusca; class Bivalvia; order Mytilida; family Modiolidae; genus Limnoperna; species Limnoperna fortunei. The sequence continues at coordinate 40,285,317 of OX104124.1, forward strand.
AATGTCGAAATCGTGCAAAAGAAAGGTTTTTATGTTGGATTAAAGGGGAAAACAAGTAACATATTGTAGATCAGTTTGATTTCGGCAGTACGGAAATCACGTTTATTACAAGAAGACTGAAATATTCAGCAAGGAGATAATAATACAATGTACCAACATAATCATAAATCAAAATTTACTACAAACGGTGTCAAAAACTTGGGAAACTGGAAACAGACAAAAACCAGGATTTTTTCAAATTAGACGGAACCTTAATAAACAATGAAGTGGAACCTGGGCAGACAATAAAAGTGATAAAAACAACGATAATGCAGATGAAACAAGACGGAAACATTCACTGTTAAGAAGACTTGGAATTGTTATATTATCATTACACATTTTGAACAGATAAAAACTGCATGAATTCTTTTTATTTTTATTTATACTGAATAATAAAATACAAATACTTATTTTGTGTGATTCTTAATCACTTCTCAGCTTTTGCTGCTAATCAACCGACCAAGCTCTATAGACCTGTATAAATGGTATCCCTTCAAGAAAGACCACCCCCATTATAAGACCACTTTCACGACTCAGATGGGGTGGTCTTATAAGAGGGGGACTACTGTACTTGTAGTAAACAAAAAGTATCAACTCACAAAACTGTTCGTTAAAATAAATGTCTCCTTGTCATTAGTACACAAGTTGATTGAATTAAAATTATAAATGAAGTACTAGTACTATCAGTGGCGTATCCAGGGGGAGGCGTAAGGGGCGTATGCCCCCCCCCTTTTAAAAAAGGAAAGGGAAAAGAGAACAGGGAGGGTAACAACCAGCGACAAAGGCAAACATGTAATTCGTTTATTATGATATCTCTGTTGTATATATACTGTACCAAATAAAGGTTATTGTACACTATAATAACCTTGTGTTAAATAAATTCATTTTGATGCTAGGAAATTGCGAGAATGCATGATTTTGCACCATTTTTTCGAAAGCTTCTGGGGGCAGCTTAAGCAACACCCAGACCCCCTGCAGTAAATGCGCCTCTGCTAGGCACGGGAGGACCACTTCGTGGCCCTCCTTTTCTGATATCGCCTTTTTACGCCCCCCCCCCCCCCTTCGAAAATCCTGTATCCGTCCCTGACTACATGTATTAGATTTGAAGTAGAAATTACATAATTGTGACATTGTGTTAGCTGTAGACCAAAATTCTTATTAGCCAATTTGGCTAATCACAGTTTTTTCGCCTAGCCAAATTTCAATGTAATTAGCCACAAAAAAAACAGCAAGAAACTCAATTTTGAAATGAACAAGGAATTTCACTGACTTATCTGTTTATGTTACTTAATCATGTTGTTCAAAATTTTTGTTACAAAAACCATATTTGATATAACTCTAGTCCATGACTCTTGTAATGTTGTCAAGTATCTAAGTAAGTCAATTGCAGGGCTCACGCTGGGTCAAAATTATAGGGAGAAGTCACTTCTCTTTTGTGGGGCTAACAGGGAGAAGTGAGGATAGAACAGGGGGAAGTGGGTGGACAACAGGGAGAAGTTGCATTATATGTCGCGAAAGCGTCCTATTTTGTTTGTTTTTTTAATATGTGTTAATTTGGCATTTGAATTTTTTATTTTTACATGTTTTTTAGCAGTTCCAATTTATTGAGGATAAAGTAATAGATTTGATTAACTATTATCACACATTTTCATAAATACATGTATTAAACATAAGAATACTAAAAAAAAGTATCAACTGTCACAAAACTGTTCATTAAAAAAATGTTTCTTTGTCATTGGTCTACAAATTGATTAAATTATAATGAAGTACTATTAGAACTAGAAGTCTAAAATTACATAATTGTGACAAATCTGTTAAAAGTATTTAAACATATTTAACTTAAATTTGTTTAAAGTAAATTTAGGCCAAAATGCTATTTTTTACTATGTTTCTATCATTGCAATACTCATTTCAACACTATCAGCATCGTATATTTGCAATCTCCGGCATTAAATTCATATCCGCTCTGGAAACTTTTACGTATTTTTGCTCTGAACTGGTTTCCGGTCGTATTTTAAACCTACACTTTATATACCAAATAAAAGTTAAAAGGGTACCAGTTGACTTTGTGGCACGTAAACATAGTAAACATGACGCTGTATCAAAAAGCGAAGATTTCTTAACAAAATGGGAATAAAATTTAAAAGGGGACATCAGGCGATTCTACAAAATTAAAGGGCGACTTCACTTCGCTTTTTAAGATGATCGACGGCGAAGTGGGACTACGATAAGGCGACTTCTTCGCCCGAGTCGCCCTCCAACGGGAGCCCTGCAATTGTGTACTGATTTAACCTGCTTCGCCATCTTTCATAATTATAACCTGGTCAGAACAATTAGGAAATATTGGGAAATCAGTTCGACGAAATCTAAAATTGAAATCGAACCCGGGTGCGTATCTTAAACACACGCAATCGACAATTTATACATTCAAAATTCCTGATTTTTATCTTTTCCGACCCCGAACTTTTTTATTTTTCAACATTTAGTTTTACTTTCACTTTCCCCATTTGGCGAACAGGGAATGAAAAATAAATCGCCAGTATGGATTTAAATTCTCATTGGTGAGATTGGCGACCTATAGCACTCACGCAGTGACACATAATATTATATGTAGTTAATGTAAAATTCACCATTAAAAGTATTTAAACAAATTCTAACTTCATTTTTTTCTAAAGTGGATGCCAGAATGCTATTTTTTATTATGTTTCTATCATTGCAATACTCATTTCAACACTAGCAGCATCTACGGAACCAAATTCATATCATATCCAGTGTTTTTGAAACTTTTCAAATCTGTGGGTCATGATGACTCTCTGCAGCTGAGTTTAGGGAGTCAAATACAATTTTCAAGGGTCATATTTATTATTCAGTTTTGATGATAAAAAACTTGTATCGAACAATGTTGCAAACAAGAATAAACAATATATACCACAGCCTAAAATTACATTTAGAGAGATTGTAATATAATTTCTGCATGAATTATTTATACCTCTGAAATAATACACACATAACTGGTGTATGAAAAAAATGTTTTGTTTCATGTCAATATCCTAATGTAATTGATTTCAATAATTGTTTATGAAAAAAGAATTTGATAGTATTATACATGTGTAACTAACCAGAATTTAAAAGAAGGCAATTATTTAGTGTGACTTCTCTAGAAACACAGCAAAGATAACATGAAGCTTATTAATTTTTATCTGTTTATAGTTTCTTTAAGAAAACTAGACAAGGTCTGTAGTGTAGAGGGTAGAGGTATTGAACAGCTGAAAATAAATACAACAGTTGAAACTTTAATAGATATCTGAATGCAAAAAGGATAATATATTTTTGTCAAGGATATGATCATCAGTAAACCAAGGTCGTTTAAAGCCGATTTCTGAAAGACGATTGCAAAAGTTTGCACTTCCTAGTGTTTGATCACGTGGTTGCACTACTTCGATCCTACTTCAAAAACAATCATTCTCGTCATGCTCATTTTAGAATAAACTTATCAATTTTATCATTGCCGGTTGACTATTTATTTGTTTAAAGTTTTGCCTTGATCAAATAAAATCAGGGGTCACCACACTCTAAAAAAGTAGGGAGAAGTGACTTCTCCCTGGCAGCCAAACAGGGAGAAGTGAGGCCCTGATAGGGAGACTTCAGGAGACATTAGGAAGAAGTCAAGGGGACCGTACAAATAATTAATTTTTGCAGTAGTATACAGTGACTTCTCCCTGGCAGCCAAACAGGGAGAAGTGAGGCCCTGATAGGGAGACTTCAGGAGACAATAGGGAGAAGTCAGGGGGACCGTACAAATGATAAATTTTGCGGTAGTTAACATATATTTTTCATTATTTACAGCAATTTCCAGGATTATTTCTCTTGTGTTTTAAAATCATAACACACATAAATTCAGTTTTTTTTTCTTTTTCATTATTATTCATGGTATGCACTATCAAACAGTACATAACCTTTATCCTTAATCAATGAAAAAAACACCAGATATAGGGACTATTTTTCTATCTTCTTCAGTACTTGTAGCCATACAAGGTATTCACGAAAATAGATCAACAAAAATATTTGTATATGTGTAGACATAAACTTCATTCATGAGTTCTTGTATCATAATATTCCACAGTTTGTTATGAACATGCCATGTTTATCTCATCAAATTTCCAAAGAAGATAGATAGAATAACATTACATTAAACCCAGAAATAAATCTTCGGTTCAGCACACATCCACTTCAATAAAGTTGTGCTGATCAAAATTGCTTCATGGGACACCCATCTACAGAACTTATCATGATGTCAGTAATTACATGTATTCTTTCATGTGGAGCTCATATACTTATCAAAGAAAATTGTTAACGTACAATACTCTTTGAAAGAACTGAAGTTTGACACCAATTAAAAGTGTCTGTTCATCAAAAAAATTACGATTTTTCATTATGGGCCGTTGTACATTACTTTTCTTCGTTGTTCACTTCCGGTAATTAGTCACATCCGGTAAATAAACAAATGGCGTGTAATACATTTGAGAGACGTAAATCGTTTGAAAATATGTTAAATACGCATATTGTTTGCCGTTTTTTATTGGAATTACACATTAACTGATAAATTGGTAGTCCGGGTGAAGTATTTGGACCAGATTAACAAGTATCTTATGTGAACCATCGGGCGACTTGAGGGAAATGACAGGGCGACTTCGACTTCGCTTTTGAGGCACCTTAGGGCGACTTCAGGTACTAGTAGGGCGACTTTGTCGCCCACTTCGCCCAGTGTGGTGAGCCCTGGAACATGTCTTGTTTATCTGAGCAAAATTTTCAAAGAAAATAGATAAACTAACATAACATTTAACCCAGAAATAATTCTTCTGTTCAGCACACTTCCACTTGGACAAAGTTGTGCTGATCAAAATTGCTTTATGGGACACCCATCTACAGAACTTTTCATGATGCAATAATTACTATACATCTTATTCTTTCAAGTGCAGCTCATATGTTTATCAAAGAAAATTGTTAAAAAAATAATACGCTTCGAAAGAACTGAAGTTTAAAACCAATTGAAAGTGTTTGTTAATCAAACAAATTACGATTTTTCAAAATGGGCCGTTGTACTTTACTTTTCTTCGTTGTTCACTTCTGGTAATTAGTCACATCCGGTAAATAAACAAATGGCGTGTAATCCGTTTGAAAGACGTAAATCCTTTGAAAAAATGTTAAATACGCATATTGTTTGCCGTTTTTATTGGAATTACACATTTACTGATAAATTGGTAGTCTGTGTGAATTATTTTGGACCAGATCATATGCAAGTATCTACTGTGAACCATCGGGCGACTTGAGGGAAATGACAGGGCGACTTCGACTTCGCTTTTGAGGCGCCGTAGAGCGACTTCAGGTTCCAGTAGGGCGACAAAGTCACCCACTTAGCCCAGTGTGGTGAGCCCTGTAAAATGTAATCAAAGTTACAGTACGCCCAGAGTGTGTGGTCACTCAAACACTCAAATTAGAGAAATTTCTCGGTGTTACACGGTGTATCACCGAAATTTTTTCGGAGAATCACAGTGTTTCAGAGTGTTGTTATCTATCACCACCTTAAAATTAATTCCCTTGATGTACCGACTTTCGTGTGTAACACTGTGTTTTTCGGATTTTCAGGGTGTAGAACTAGAAAATATATTGTATCGATTGTTTATTGCAAGCAAAGAACCAAATAATGTCTTGCATTTCTCATTACTACATGTACAAAATTAAAATGTATTCAATCATCGAACTTCACGATTTTTTCTTTTCAACTTTTGTTTTGAAATAACTTATCGGTCTTTATCTATATGTCTATCTATATTTAAAAATTAATTATAAATAATTAGCGTCTTTCGTGGTTTCAACAACGTTAACAATTTTATTTATTGCAATCCTGGAAGTCTGAGGAGAGTGAGCTGTGCTAGTACAATTCACACTCACAGTTCAGCTTCTTTCACGCGAATTTATGCAAATCGTGCGCATGCCTGGAAACCTATTTTTATTTATTCTATTTCGGTCAGAATTGTAAACTATTTTACGTGAATAAGATTTTTTTCAAACAGAACTTACTTTTTTTTTAATTTCGGCAATACTGAAGTTAAATGTAAAGCTTTTATCACGAATTATACTTTATGCAAAGCACGCCGTTAAACAGGTCAGTTGTGTATTTATGTACATGTTACACGTGGCTTTAGTCTAGAGTAGGGAGAAAAATATTTTAAGTGTATGCCTATTGTCAATTTGTTGGACAAACGAAACTAAATTCGCATATTATTTCAGTGAAAACATAATGAAACCAGAACGATTAAAACAACAATCATCGTTATACCGGCAACAGTTACTTGGCACATAAATCTATTTTTATCTCTAATATGGGTCAAATTCGGTGTAAAAAAATTGACGTTTTTAATGTGTATACGGATAATGTTTTTTAAATGAAATTTCTATTTTTATTTCATGGTTTGGTACATTAAAGATGTAAATGTATATTTGACCTCAATTACTTTCTGCTGACCGCGTGGTTAAACAGTTGTGTATTTATTTTTGTCACGTGCACCTTGTCTAGAGAAAACGTTAACATTAGCTAGTGTATTGCCGGCAAAAAAACCGAATTGATATGATGCATATGAAATAATAAGGACAAAACACATCATCACTGGTATACCGTTTGTTGTTACTAAGGACTGTATATATTTGACTTTTTCTTTAATTACCGTATATCAAGTTGTTCTTTAAAAAATCAGTTCTAGTGCAAGTTCCGATATTTACGAAAATTATTTAAAAAAAATTTAAGTTCTAAATTCTTCGTATTGACATGGCTTTACCAGTCTATATCTGTTGGTAATGCAAGAGTGACTAACAACAAATTGAATAAACAATTATTTTTTGCAATTTGGGGTAGAGATAAGCTGTGGGTGATTTTGAGTGTCTACACTGAAAATTTTCGGTGTAACACCGTGAAACACTCTACACTGTGTAGAGTGTTTGAGTGACCATACACTCTGGGCGTACTGTAGGAAGCGTATCATTCCACTTGTATACAAAACTGTCAGAGTTGAAGATAAAGTCCAGGACTCTCGGAAGTAACGAACTGGTTACCATTGAAAATAATCGTTTTCCTTATACGGCAACACAAAGGATACCAGCTTATACATTTTCCAAAAAGTATGCCTACGGTAACATACGCTGCCGGATCAGACGAGTATTAAAACATTTTTGGTACATAATTTGCTGCGTCATCATGACCCTCTGGGTAATGTTTTTGGGGTCAAAAATGTTTTTTATGCGTAAAATACGCACAAATTTGCGTTAACGGAAACGCTGATATCCTGAAATTTTCATTAGTTCTTTTGCTCTGAACCGGTTTTCAGTCATATTTTCAAGTTACATGTATGCATTATGTAACAAATAAAAGTCATATGGGTACCAGCTTACACTTTGGCATGTAAACATGATTAACATGACACTGTATATAAAATAGGAAGATTTCTTACCAAAATCGAAATAAAATTGGAAAGGCGACATAAGCAATTGTACAAAGTGAAAGGGCGACTTCACTTTGCTTCTGAAGATGATCCAGGGCAAAGTGGGTCACCCTCCATGTGCCAACCCAGACATGTGTCGCAAAATCCGCTGTTTTGTCTACAGAGAGCTCTCGTCTGATGTCACCAAGCAAAAATAAAGCGGTGGACCGCAGAGGATTCTCATACTACATAAACCACTGCTCCATCTAGTAAGATAGAGTAAACGGGATCTAAATTATGCTTGATAACCATAACAACTATACTCAAATTGAGCCAGTTCAACAAGAAAAAGATCTTGGTATTACTTGTGAGCATATTCTTAAATTCAAATGTCATATTAATAATTGCGTCAGTAGAGGTATCCTACCTTAAGAAAGACATAAAGAAGATTAGAACAAATTCACCGTCGTGCTACCAAACTCGTTCCTACTTTATGGAATATAAAGTTATGAAGATAGGCTAAGAATTTTGGGCTTACCAACCTTGGAATATGGGCGAGACCGTTACGATATGATTCATGTTTTCAAAGCTCTACATGGTATAGACGATATTAAGTGGCAGAAAATGTTTTCCTTATCTGAAACTCCTACCCATGGTCATACTTATAAATGACAAAAAAAGAGATGTAACACGACTCAATGTTTGAACTGTTTTTCATTACGTGTAGTCGACGAATGGAACAACCTATCCAGAAAAACTGTTTGGTGTAATATTTCAACCGCTTGACCGGTGTGGAAAAAATATTTCTCGTCACTCAGTGTTCAATCTAGAATTTTTTCACAGGGGGCCTGCTTGGCCCATGCAAGATCACAAAGGGGGCCCTGGATGGGATTTGGGGGCCACTGTTAAGTTTAAAAATTTGTATGAGATACTAAGGATCCATCCGTGTAATACTACTTATTTCAAGACAAGTCACAACAGACACAAAGTGATGGCATCTTTCAAGATAGTACTAGAGAACAGCTAGACACAATCATGCCATTATTCATGATGATGAGATGACATCTTTGCTAAATAGAGAAAATGATCGTTGTCAAAATCTACGATAAATTTTTCACTGGTATTCAAAAAGACAGTGACTTTAAACACTCAAAAGATTCAGACTACACACCAGTACCGTACGGGGACTGGATTGAAATTCCGTATTTTGACGATCTAATATAGTGCGCCCGGAGAGGCCCGCGGAACGTTTTCTACTGCGCCAAATAGAAAAAAAATGCGGCAATGGCGCAGCCTAGATTGAACACTGGTCACTAGTGAATTTGTAGTTCTCAGTAGTTGATTGGTTAAAAATAATAACGTCACAATAAGAACTTGCCAAGGCTCTGACTTAAAATTCCATAATTTAACTATCTCGATTGGAGAAATCAGATAATCCAATGTAAGATCCCATATATATCTGCAACATCCGTTAATATAAAAAGCCATCTAACCGAAGAAAATTGGAACCAAAGAAAATGTAATCCATCCTAGCGTGCAACCCAAAAAAGTTAATTTTATACAAACCTAAATGAGAGGCGGCTACAGAGGTCTTAGGACTTAAATTTTTTGCCGCACAGATCCAGTAAGAGTAAGTAAGTAAGATTAAGAATAACAATATCCATCTTATCTATGAGTATGACCGAAAGAGCATTCTTGTTAAGTTTTTTCACATTTTATTTTGAAAGACAGAAAACAAACGCGACAATGTGATTTATTCTGACGCGAGTCCTTGGTTTCATATACAACTGTCAACTTTCATCATTGAATAATTATTGACATTAATCACAAAGTTTACGTTTTCTTTCCTTTCAACTTATGAAATTTGTACTTCAACTTACGGAGCCTATAATGCACCCCATTGTAAAACCTTAGTTAAAGTCTATATATCTTCAAATGTCTTCAAATATACGTGATTTTGAGTCACAACTTTCCTTTTGTTTTGTTTACTGCGCAAGAATAACAAAATGTCTTCCGATTTACAATAATGTACAAAACTGTTTCTGGTAATGGATCCGAAACTTATCTTATTCTGGATACTATTCCGAAACCAAAATCTTGAACGTGTTGATTCAGATTGTGGAAGACTTTAGAAATGGTCAATCCTGTTTTGTTTTTTGTTATCTTTCTTTCTTTTTTAAGTAATATTTTATCTTTTAATCAGAATTATGGATAGTGTTACAGATCACGTACACGATTTCAAAGTTGCGGCAATATTTCAGTGCAATTTTGTATTGATATGCTTTATGTGGAAATGCAAAACAATGTGTTCATTGTGCTTAAACAATACATACGTGATTATTTCCACAGTATGGTATTGAATTAAATGGCAGCTAGAATTTTGGCATGCCATAAAACCTGGTTCAACTCGATGAATAGGGTGTGTTTACACAAATGTCCGTCCGCAGACGTGTACCTAAAAGTATCCTTAGTTACCCCCCCCCCCCCCCCCGTGGTTGAATATAGGCAATCACGCTTCGCGGAGTCAATCCCCCCTATCAAAATATTTCTTGATCCGGCGATGATTAGGGCTTGACTAACTCTGCATTGTTTGTATAACGCTATCTTCATTTCCCGTTGACATCGGCAGGCGTGAGACTTTTTTATGGGCTACAAAAAAATAAACACAACCGAACTATTACATGCATGTTTTCGCGTTACAAATGTTTCAACCTATCTACACTGTTAGCTTCCTCAAACTCAGCTGCTAACTCTTCCATATTTTCTATCTGCCAACTCTTCAGTATTTTCTATCTAGCTATAGTGGTCGTATCGTCTGCTCTGTATCGTAACAGTTGGAGGGAAATTGAATATTTTTACGTCGGTGTCGGTCTTTAAGTGTTTGGGTTACCAGATATATCCGAGGAGTCCCCAAATCTATTTTTAGAAAGCAGGACCGCGTTACAAATAACGCCGATCACCATTTCTGAAATGGTCGGAACAATTGTAAATAGACACTGGTTTCTGTGAACTGTTATGGCTACAATCATAACGAGTTTGTGTAAGGTTGTTATTTTAAAAAAGTGGCGATATAGTCAGAAAATCAATAGGACTCACAAAATTACTCGTAGTACGACCTTATCTAAAGCTACTATTCTATTGCAATTTACAGACATGACCCAATTTTTTTCAAAGACTCAAAACTTTTAATGGGACATACATTTGTATTTCCAAGTCAAGTCAAGTCAAGTAAACTTTATTTAAAGTCGGTATTTATACACATCTTGACGAAAATTTTGTTTCTGGTCTTACCTTAGATGTTAACTAAAGTACACACGAGTCACTACAAATATTTTTCAACTCACTTTTAATTGAGCCTTTGAATGCAACAACTTACCTTTCTACTGATTTTCACAATTTTTCACTTTTTGACTTTCTGCAATACCGGGTTATAGTATGGCAAAGTTAGGAGGGTGGGAAAAATTCGTCTCAACAGTTTTCAACCCAGATCTCTGAAATTCACGGAAAGATTGCGCATGTATAGCAGTTGTGCACCTACTATTGTGGTATTGTACTAGAATTTTTTTTATAAACGCGTATATAATCGCGCAAGGGGCCTCGGTGGCCGAGTGGTCAAGGAAGTGCGTCTACTATTGATCACGTGGTCTGTCAACACTGAGATTGCGGGTTGGATTCTCACTGCAGGCAGGGTGTACTCGACTCCAATCTTAATTGACAAGGATTGCCAGCTTTCCTACCGCAGGTCGGGGGTTTTCTCCGGGTACTCCGGCTTCCTCGCCCAATAAAACCTGGACGCTATGATATAGCTGAAAAATTGCTGAAAGTGGCGTTAAAACACCATTCAAACAATCAAACAATATAATCGCGCATTCTTAATATACTGTATAAACTTGTTCTCGTATAATACTGCTGAGCTTTCTCAGATTACAAAAAATGTTGAAGTATAGTCAAACTCATATTATATCCTTGTTAAATAAGAAAGTTTACATGTAATTTTAGTATTCTGTAAGGAAATATATCCAATCTGAGCTATATCACCCCACTTCATAAATCAGGTTCAAAGCATGAACCCACAAACTGTAGAGGAATAGCCATTGGGGACAATGTAGGGAAATCATTCAATAGTGTAGTGAATAATATAGACTGGCTACGTTTCTAATTTCAAATGATATAATTTGTGCAGAACAAAAAGATTTAATGGAACCACTGATCATATGTTTGTTGTTAATACCCGTATTCAAAAGTATGTTTAAAACTCGTCTAAGTTGCTTCCTCCGCCAATAAAAACTGCGGACGCCATGAAATAGCTGAAAAATTGCTGAAAGTGGCGTTAAAACACCATTAAAACAAACAAACAATCTATTCTATCATATAATTAAGCCTATTTAATTGTATGGTTCCGAAATTTGCTCACCAGAAATATTCAAATAACATTGAACAATATTTGAACAATGAAATTGAATCTCTAATATTAGATAAACTTCACACAAAATACTGCAAATTTACTCGGCAATTACTCATCTATTAAGATATTGGTTTCATCTGGAAGAAAATGCATTTGATGAAAAATCCCTATTATCAGATGTCTGTAAATTATAGTCAATGTCTGAAAACAGTAAAGCAAAGGCGTAGCAACGCATTTGATATTGGAACGGCGGAATGCTAATCAGGATCGCGTAGCGATTCTATCCACCTCGCAGAGGTTGTTTTACGACAGGGGGTTCAGGGGCCCCCGGAAGATCTGGGGATAAATGTTGCAAAATCCTGCATTCTGGCGATTTCCTAGCACTTAATCTCAGGTCTTAAAAGATTGGTTTCTTGAGCAATATTTTATAGTTTTTTTTATTTGTGAAATTTATTGGTACGGCATGCCGTATTGCAAAAGTTATTGGAACGGCGAAAGCCTTACCTGCCGTACCGGCTGCTACGCCTATGTAAAGAGTCATGGTATTCCTGTATCCAAGAAATACTAAAAAAAGTATCTAGTCATATAATAAATAAAATGAAATCAGTTCTCAGATTAAAATTAATAAAAATATGGAAAACAACTTGTTCAAATAATGACAAAAAGCCAGATATGGGTAATAAACTTAGAAATTATAGACTCATTTAATTATGAACCATATTTGCAGAACATGAAACATATGGGAACAGAAAGCAAAAAAAAAAAAAAAGACTTTCATCTAAATTATGAGTCTATGAACAATCCCTTGAAATTGAAAAGGGACGTTATTTTGGAATTGAGGGCAACAATCGATTATGAAAATTATGTAACACAAATATTGAAGATGAAAAACACTTCTTATTAGAAAGTTCTCCTTTAAATGAAGAAAGGAAATAATATTTATAACAAATATAAAACAGAGTTTACATATCTTCAATATGTGTCTTTTCAAAATTAATTTATCTGGCTTATGTCACGGGAAGATATTAATGTTATTCGACGTCTTCAGCAGATAAATACACAATTATCACGTTACAATTATGTATTGAAAGGCATGCACTTTGTCTAATTGTCTAATTTGAATGCATGATCTGGGCCACAGTGCAACGTCTTTTATATTAACTTGAAAAATTGATATATATCATTATACATTTCATCCTCACAAGTCAGGGTTTCTGTGTCCACACATGTCAACGAAACCCTGACAAACTTAGCCAGGAAATTCCCGGGCTAGAAGATTTTCATGACGTTAAACCTTCAAAATATTAACTAATGAAATTGTTTGAATGAAGCAAGTGCTTGGCTGCAGTCATTTTTATTCATTCTTGAGTGGGAAGAAAACGTAACGCAACTAATAAATAACGCGGTTATAACAAACTATTAACACTACTGTACAAAATACGATGATTTTCACATGGTCTATGCAACACATCCGCTTGGTTTATTTACAATCAACATCGGGATATCCCCTAACCAAGTCGTGAATGAAAGCGAGCTTTTGATTGGCTACATTCAGGTATGATGTAGCCAATCAAAATAGTGACTTATAGCCCGGGAATTTCCTTTGTCAGGGTTTCGTGGACACGTATGTGGACACAGAAACCCTGACTTGTGATGTATACATTTAATTCTCTTATTTTATCTAAATCATACTAATAATGTTAATTATACAGTTTCCTTGTTGAAAATATGATTGCAGATAAGTTTCCCCAATTATTGAATTCATTACACAGTGATTGTGCTGCGGTGATCATTGGATACACCTATTACTGACTAGTGGTATGTGTTACCCATCCATTTTCATCATCAAACCAACGCCCATACTACAGTAATGGAGCGGGAGGTTTAAAATTCCATAAAACCTGCTTTAACCCACCATTTCTTTTAAAAAAGCCTATACCAAGTCAGGACCATTGTTGTAGTTGCTATGTCTTTCGTTTTTGGTTTTGGAGTTTCTAGTTTCTTGGACTGATTTGTGGATGTCTTTTTGACAGTTTCCTTGGTGTTCGGTATTTTGTTATTACATTCATTTCATGTTCACTGCTATATCACTAGCGTGTTTAGGGTTGGTAGGTCATTATACCGAAAGCCTGACCGGCGGCGACCGTTTGTAGTGTGCCACGCTCCTTGCACGCCACAGACAAATTTTGTAGATTTTGGGAAGGAGAACACCCATTGTAGCCGCTACAAAAGGCTTAATTATCCGTCCCTACAAAACCTATTATCCTTTTCAAAAGGCCGTCAAAATTATATTTCTGTTAGTTCATCCTTTTGTCTTGTCGACTTATTGTTTGCTAACTTGTTCTCGTCCAGAATATAGCTGAAATATTGCCCTCTGGGCATTACACGACCATTTCGTCAGCTAATCATTCAACAGCAGTATAAGCGAGATAATATAGACAAGTATTTCTAAAATTTGTGCGGTGTTATGCCGTTAATAGGCTCCACCAAACGCCATAATATTGCTGATAAAACATAAGCATGTTTAATTTTGAAAGGTCCTGATTTTATTCGGATGGCCATTCAATTACAAAGTAAGCCTTTTAACATAATGATAAAATGTGCGCATGCTTATGTTTGTGGAACTTGTGTTCAAGGTGGTCTAGTTTTTGTAGACAATTAACCAAAATACACTAACCTATAAATTAGCATGCATTTCATAACGAACAAGATTTATGTGACATTTTCCATACCTTGTAAGATTAAACAATGGACACAGACCATGTACATATTCATGAAGCATCTTTCGATTAAATTTTATTTATAAGTATCTGCCAGGTCGAAGTTCAGATATTACCTTGACCTTAGGCCTCCAATCTTGTTATCATTATAACTCGAAAACGGTTAAAGATTGAAGCAGACAATAAATTGGAAAAATACTCCTCTCATTAAGACCTTCATTTAGTCTTTGTTTCCGAAACTGTTCAATGAACCGTTTAGGAGTTATTGCCCTTGACATGTTTAGGTTAATCGGCTTTTGACTTATAACTTGAACTTTTTCCGTCTCGTGGTGTAACAATATTTTTCCACTTTTAATATGTATGGATTTTTAAATAATACCAAGCTTACGTTTTTAACAACAAATTATTCTTTCACTGAATATTCCCACATTCATGTCAGAAAATGCCATCCCTATACGGTAAATTAAAAGTATTCATTACTCGGTATTCCTCAACAATTCGAATGTAAACATTTATTTATTGGTGCCAATAGTAGTGTAGTATTCAGACAAGATATCTTGACTCCGATTTAATCTCTCATTGCCCTCCCAAATGCTTCACTGAAAAAGGCCAATATTAATTTAAGTCTAGTGAGATCGAAAACCACTCAGTGGAAGCACATTACCTATTTCCCATCCTTCTTTCTCCCTGAAAAGAGACCAGTACAAATTCAAATGTCTGGTTAGATCGAAAACCACGCCGTGCAAGCACACTACATATTTTACCCCCACTGCCCTCCTACTTTCTCCATGAAAAGAGACAAGTACAAATTCAAATGTCTGGTTAGATCGATAACAACTCGGTGAAAGCACACTACCTATTTCCGCTCCATTTCCCTCCTACTTTCTCCATGAAAAGAGACCAGTACAAATTAAAATGTCTGTTAGATCGAAAATCATTCCGTGCAATCACACTACCTATTTTACCACCATTGCTCTCCTACTTTCTCCATGAAAAGGGACCAGAACAAATTAAATGTCTGGTTTGATCATAAACCGCTCCGTGCATGCACACTATCTATTTTTCCTCCTACTACCTCCCTGAAAAGAGACTACAAATTAAAATGTCTGGTTAGATCGAAATCCATTCCGTGCATTCACACTACCTATTTTCCTTCCACATCGTCGCGTTCTCGCTTTGTTATCACTTACCGATGGTGGGCACACTTGTAGATGTTTTCTAGTTTTCATGAATATTCATTAAATTTTAGTAGCCAATGGGAACGACGTTTATTGGATGACTTTTTTTAACCGAAACTACGTTTTTTTTATTAGTTGTCACGCTTCGCCTAAAGTACAAGCGAACAATCAAAATAGGACATTAAATATTCATGAAAACGAGAAAATATCTACAAGTGTGACCACGGTCGGTAAGTGGCAGCAAAGCGAGAACGCGACCGGACGTGGGTTTCCGACGATGTCTCCCTCCATTGCAGTCCTATTTTCTCCCTGAAAATAGACCAGTACAAATGAAAATATCTGGTTATATCGAAAACCACTATGTTCAATTATACTACCTATTATGCAATTAAATTAATGTTGAATGTGAAATCCAATTAATTTGCATTGAAACATAAAGTTTTAATTGACTTATCACATTATAGCTGAAGAATTATACCAAACATGAAATAGTCTTCACAAACTCATTCGAGAATATACAGGAGTAGATACAGCCTATATTACCACAACCTACAGAAATCGATAGAGAATGAAAATACTTCAAAAACCTACAATGAATAGCATTAAACATCTTAAGTTGTTTATACAACATAACCACCAACTCTATCCTGCATCAGTTGTGGATAAATCAGACAAACCTCTTTTGGATATTAGTAGTGGATAAAATTGGTCGCACAACTAAATAGTCATTTCAAATGACATCTTTAGTAAAATTAAATCAAGACAAGCCTTTACTTCGTTAAAAACACCCTCCAAAAGTACTGCGAACAATAATAATATTTTAATGGTTTCATTTTGATATACTGGACTATGAACGACAACATAGTTGACCTTCAAATTGGTACACATTACGCCCACTTTTTTGAAGATATGTTCATATACTTATAAAAATGTCTACCGGTATTTTATTTTTTTTTATTTTAGATTCGGCTACATAGAATAACGTCACATCTTTAAATAATTCACGGACTTAATACTCCATTCCGTAAGGGTTTAATCATCGGTGTTTTTTTTGTTTTTTGGGTTTTTTTTTCTTTTTTTTGTTCATTCCATTTATTGACACATTTCCATTTTGTAAGTATTGTAAAGTATAATTTCGAAAAACAAACCCCAACATTCATTTAATAAATAAACGACACTAGTTAAAAACAATTAAGAAATACAAATCCCATAAATATAAAATATACTGGCTTGGAGCAGTCACATAAAACATGTGTCAGGTTTCAAAAGTTTTCAATCCCTCCCCTTTATTGTAATACCCTAAAAGACAGAAATGCAGTAAAGTATCACACCAATAAAAATCAAGAATACAGAACCACGGGAAGCTACCCATATTTCTTCCAAGAACTATACAGCACGTACAAGCAGGAGAAAAACAATCTGACACAAATGCATTACGTAAATAAATAACTCAATGAAAGGCAAAAGAAGAAAAAAATTGATTGAATGTTTGCTTAACGTCCAGCAATATTTCAGTTATATTGTAACGAGAAAGAGTTTACAAACAATAAATCTACGGTAAAAATGAATGGACCATCCGGAACAAAATTTTGACTACCATTAGAGAAGTGTAGTATTGGGTAGGGGCGGAAAATGTATGTGTGTTGCGCTCTTAGACATTTTTTTTAAAAGATAGAGACACATAGTAGTTCAGTTTAAAAAATCTTGATCTTTATAATTGACATTAAATCTATTTTTAGGGTTAAACTGAATATGTTGTTTTTGTAGGAACATCATGGTAGAGTTGGTGCTCGAGGAGTGATTGGTGACCATAAAACTTAACAGACAATATACATGTCGTGCGGTATGGAAAAACTGTGAGGATTAAATAAAGAAAAAAAGCTGAGTTTATCGATCGAGAAATAATGCTTCTACTTTAAATAAATAAACATTTATAGTAGAGAAAAAATTAAAAACATGAGTCGCAAGTTTACTAGAAATTATTGAAATTCGGCAAAGGCGATGCGTTGTTTCTGAAACGGCGATTGGTTTCACGATTAACTTCAGAAAGAATTTTTTTCTGAATATGCTATAATTTTGTTTGTTTGTTCTGGATTTGCCTGTGCTTAGATTTTGATTTGTGGATTGTTTCTGTTGAATTTTTTTGACAGTTTCATTGGTGTTCGGTATTTTGTTACTACCTTTTTTCAACATTATTCTGGATGGTTTAATAACTGTTTATTACTATATTCGAGATTTCGAGTTTCTATTAAAATAAAAGGCATTGCCGATTTTGCTGACAAAGGGACTTGGAGCTTTTACATGAAAATTGCGGGGTTGATCCCCTTAGGTAAAATATATTCATTCGTCTATGTTACAAGATTCCCACTGTCAATATTAATACAAGTTTCTTGAATAATCATAATCATCTATGCAATTCTGATTTGAATTGAATTCGAATAAAAATGAGTACATGTAGTTTAAATATTTTTAATAAATTTTTCACGTATACAAGTAAGCTTTTAATTACAATTATTTGACATGTTTTATTTGTCAACTATAGTCACTTGAAAATCTCGTAAGAGTGGAAACTCGTGACTGGAAGGCACTTTAAAGAAATAATGGTGTAAATTATTTTTTACAAACTATCTTTATGTTTACACGTAATCCAGTTATCAATATGAAGGAGTCAAAATGGCGCATTTTACTTAAAGACCATAAAACTAATAACTCGGATATGTTTAGACCATGAGTACAAAGTTTTGTTTGATACGGAAGGAACAGCGTTTTCTTTACCAAAATCTGTATAAGATGGATATTATATTGGCCCAACACTGCGAAAGATAAAAAATGCCCTTACTGGAATTAATAGTCGCACGAATTATTAACTATTTAGAGTAGAGTAATTCAGAATAAGCGCAACAACTTTATTTTTAAATTAATTTACCTTATTAATTCAAATGGTTTTAAGTATCAATTTCAAATACGTTGCTAGTTTTTGTAAGTAGTTGCCATCTATGAAGCACAAGACATTTAAAGGTAGTAAGAAGTTGAGTAAATTTAACAGGAGGAAACACATATTCATGACAATTAGACTCGTCTTTACTTATGAAATTCTAAGGAAGTCACAATGAACTGGTTGGTTGCTTCATAACAGTCGACTCCTGATTTGGTTGCATTGCCGTAATTGTTCTAATACATTGGTAACGACTTCAACTGGATTTTGACCATTACTTTGAGTAACTGTGCAGCTGAATCGTGTAAAGCAGAAACTGCCTACATTACTTGTCCTTGATTGCATACAATATTTTATGTTTGTGTTGGCCGTCGCAAAATTGATGTACTTAAATATTCTCAGAGGTAGATCTCGGAAAAGTCTCCAGTGTACTTCAAGCTTTAAAGATTATGTCCAAGTCTCGAAATTGACTTACCACCATATATGACTAAATGGAAAAATACGACGGGTTTAATTCAAGAAACAATTACCCCGCCAGATCGCCTTTTTATCTTCCTAGCTTTTATTGGAGTTATTTCGTTGTTTATTGTTCTAATTGTGGTTGTTTGTCCTCAGGATTGTGAGTCCTATTTAAATATTTTCTAGTTCTTTGTCTGTATTGAAATTTTCAGTACTCTGCACATATGTTTGCCAAACTAGCAAATGAAATTTGCAAGCGACACGGAATGTAATACCATTCATACGCAGATAATACGCACGGGTAACAAGTCATTTACCCTCTTAAAGACAGGTTATATCTTTCTTATCATCCTGAAAACTTTTGTCAGATATTATTGCGTATGTGAGTATCCACATGGTTAAATTAAACCAAGACAAAACAGAATTGAATGTCTTTTCTCCAAAGCAACGCGTGAAACAACTTTCCAGTTTCCAACTACCATTCGACGGAGCTGTACTGACCCGATGTCTGTTATGTGAAAAACCTAGGATTCTTTTTTTGAGAAGTCACTTGTTATGGAACCATCGATCTAGTGCCATAATAAGAGAATGTTTTCATTGGATTCGCAATATTTGTTGCATTAGATCTCTGATTACAGACGAGGATTGTAAAAATCTTGTGTAGTCACTAGTTACATCTCAACTAGAAGATGGTAATGGGCTTCCTTGTGTAACAAACGGCTATGTGTTTCAAAAACTCCAACGCTTGCAAAATAGAGTGGAACGTCTAATAATTCGCAGTAAAAAATGCGAGTCAATAACCCTTGTTCTGGTTTCAATGCTCTGGTTACCTTTAAACTACCGTTATCTGTACAAACTTCTACAAGTTTTCAAAGCAATACACAAAAAATACCAAAGTATATACCTAGTAGAGCCTGGAGATCAGAAAACAGTTTGCTGTTACGAGTACCAAACGATGTTCGGACAAAACGTTACATTGACAGACGCTTTGACAAGGTTGCGCCATCACTCTGGGACAATTTGCCATCTTAATTGGGGAATGAAATATCACTGTTTTTAAAAGGAATCGTAAGACACAATTTTCAGAATGCCGATGTTTTGCAATTTTAACGTAGAAGATATTTTACAGTTTGTCGCATTGTTAATAAGATACTTAGTATTTTATGACATGTGGTTCAATATGATGCTTTTATTTTTTAATTAAAAAAACTATAATACAGTTGTGTAATGTCAATTTCTGTTTTTTTGGTCAATGTTTCTAGAATATATGCTTATTTTACAACCCCACTTGATTAATGATGTGTTGATTTTAAATCATATGTGATTGTATATTTTGTGTGTACTCTGTATTGTTGTATCCACGTGTTAATGTAAAGCGATTAGAGTAATTTTCTATATAGTGAGCTATACAAATATTGTAGAATAATAATAATAATCTGCTTACAACGAGCTTTTTTGTGGATACTAATTTACATGTTTAATGTGGCGTAATATAAATTTAAAAAATGTTACATTTAAAGACTATTTCATATAGAAATTATTTCAAGATACATAACGAATAAGCCATTTTTATTTAATCCAATACTGACGATATATTAACCAATGATTGGATGATATTCAGAGAGTGGTGCTAGTAGATACCCGGAAAACGTACAATAAATCTGGTCTGATGAACCATACAATGCAGTATCATGACTTTTGATATCCAAGAAAACTTTGTCACCTTGCAGTAGCTCGAGAGAGGCGGAATTACTACCCGACACATAACCCGAAGGAACATGACCATATATGGAATTGACATAGATAAAATTGTGATATAGGTCAATCCAGATTGCTTTGTCTGCAAGAGATAAAGCGTGGTAGTGAAAAACATATATGCCACTGTATATAGCCGTGAACTGTCCAGTTTTAGTGTCGAAAGATAATCCATGGTTTATAAATACTCTGTCGAAAATGACTGTGTGACCTTGACTCTGGGTGTGATGCGATGTTAAACCGACCGAGAAAGCTATTTCTTCCATCGGACTAATTTCTGAAATTAAATAATACATCATTCATCCAGTCCCTTAAACAACATGATTGAATGGTTACAGCTTTGATTTTAAAGGAGTCGTGTTTTTATTTGTCCTGATTATTTCTATTCTTGTGATGTAGGAAAACAACGTCAGTACATCATATGGCTCTAAAGGATTCTTCGTTTGTTTTATATCTGAATGTGGTTCAGCGCAATTTTGGACTATCAAAACAAAATATTGGGTAAATGGGTTCTTTGTATATCTTACCTAAGTTAATTGCAGTTGGAGACAAGATAGAACCTGAAAACGTTGCATACACTTGATTTGAGCCGATGTCGCCATATATGCCACCTGCGCGTCTAGATCTAATTGAGATTTGGTCTCCTGAAAGAAGATGTACTATGGCCGTATTTCCCGCAGTGGCATAATCATTTGGTGTTTTTCCGTAAGCGGAGTTGATATATTGATCATTATAATACAAATCCAGCCATAATTCCTGTAAGAATATTTTATAACATGAACTTTTTTATCTGCTACGGAAAAATAATTTAGTGAAAAGCAAACCAAAAGAATGTTAGTTGTGCTGTCTGGATTTTTGAAACCGTTCCCCGTAACAGGCGATAATGATAATACAGGTACAAAAACTGTAAGATCAGATAATAATAAAAACGGTATATATATTGCATATAACATTAATATGTTAAACTATATTAGGAGCACCACCCTGCAATAAGATTTTTTATAAGAAAGCAAAACTCACACAAATCTAATAGTTGGTAATAGCTAATTATCCCAGATAATATATTACCTGATCGGCTGTGGCAAGAGCATAGTAATGGAATATGTAGATTCCAGAGAAAGATGCTGTAAACGTCCCAGTTGTTCTGTCATATGATGCATAGTTGCTAACAGTTATTATACTGTCGTAAATAACACGTTGAGCACTGGCCAGAGAAACAGAATGTCCCAATCCAACAGAGAAGGAATCGGCTGTATTTTCGCCTGAAATAAATAAATAAATAATATCGAATCTGCACTTTTCATGCTTTTGTCAGTGAGGAATTTATGACATAAATAAATTCGGAGCAAACCCGAACTGACTTGCTAAAACAAAAGGTAACAGAAGAAATCACGGGTTTTATCCGTATTTGGAATCGAGATAAACGTTCAAAGTTATATCATACTGAAGCGCTGATGCAAGGCTGAGAACACCGAATAGTGCTCGCAATTACATCAAGTAAGGGGTGTTTTGTTAAAATAAAACAAATAATAGCTATATAATGACATTAACAAACCTGACAACAGAATTCCTGTAAACGTTGTATACACTTGGTCAGCGGCACCAAAAATTGTACTTTTATACTGATCATGTGCTTTTATATACACAATGTCATCTTTCACTAAATTAAGGAACACTGAATTTCCAGCATCAGCATAATCTCCTGGTGTCCTTCCAAAAATGGAAACAACATAGTTATTGTTTTTATATAATTCTAACCAGAGGGGTGAACCACTTTGTGATATGGCATAAAAATGGAAGGCATATAATCCTGCAACAGAACAGACAAATCGCCCGATGGAATCATCAAAAATAGCATTTATAGTTGTTATCTGTTTGTCAAAAGTTAATAGTTCGCCATTAGATAGCTGTTGTTGGGACATTCGTCCATTCGTATATGCCACGATATGTGCATGTGTATAAATATTAAGACCTGAAAAATATAACAAAACTTGTTTTTATAAGCTTTAATTACATTTTACCTGTTCAATGTTGGTAATTTTATCATTTACCGTGTGGCCTAATTGCAGTTTTGGTATAAAGGAAGCACGTGGAAAAATAACGTTCTTTTATTTACAAACAATTGTAAAATCAAATTATAATAAAAGCTCAAAAAGAGCAATAGTAGTGTACATACTATGCCTACAAAGGCTATCAACCGTGAGTCAATGCACATACTAAAATGATATTTTCAATTAATTATTTCCAATTTCCTTTAAGTATATGAGAAAATCAAGGGCTAAATATAATGCAGCGGGTTTACAAAGTGAGCATATTAAACATTATAACTTGCTTAAAAATAAATTATTGGTAAAGTAAATCAAGCTTTAGATCTTTAACTTAAACACAGCTGCCAAAATTGTATTTGGATTTTCTCCATAAAATAGGTTTACATACTGTTATTTTTTTAAACAGGACTTATTCCTAATTAATTTATTCTTTTATATTTGCGAATAAACGAATTTAGACGGGTATCATTTTTGCAAAAAAGTTGCGTGTGTTCTTTCAAAACTGGTATTCTCTTTTGGATTAATTGTGTTCTTGTTAAATTACAACGATTTTGGTGTATAAGCATCAATTGGAAATTTAAACATATCGAACAGATTAACTTTTCAAGATAGGATTAAACGCATATTTTGGGTAATTCATCGATGTATGAACGATGTCGACTCACAAACTTAATCTTTGTTTATCTTTAGGAACAAAACGTAGTTCCGAAACAGTCGTTCATGAAAGTATGAACTCATCTAGGAACTACTGGTTAAGCCATTTTGACCAATCGAAAATGTCTATAAACGTAAACGAAAGTAAGATAATCATTATTCATCAGTAGTGATTAAATCTAAATATTAGATGGCCAAATAATAAAGATGAAAATATAATACAAAACTTGCAAAACTCATCTGCACCTTGCGAAAACAAAATCATTAAGAATGCTTTTTTAAAATCTGAGTGTAGGGTGTTAGATTAAAAATGGCCCCGCGTTTAATTCCCCTCTCCCAAGAATTGTGGACACATATTTCAATTGTTATGAATATTTGGCGACAATAACTCAAAAACCACAATTCGATGTCCAAATATTGCACTATCATTCAAGACAACGATTCCGAATTAAAACAAATGTCTGTTAAAGGAACTTCTAGTCCGATATTTCAAAATCAATAGCGGAATTGAAAACATTCATTCGGCAAAGCATTAGACAAGGATTTACCAATATTTGAGGACAGAGGTCGAGAAACACTTTGTAAAGTTGTTATTTTTGAGCAAGATATTATAGATATCATATCAACACTCAACCCGAACAAGGCTGTTGGTCCTGATCTAATAAGTAACAAAATGCTCATTGCTGTAAAACACGAGATTGCTACTCCTCTCTCCATGTTATTCAACAAATCGCTAAAACAAGGTATTTTCCCGTCTGATTGGAAACTCGCACACGTCATTCCTATTTTCAAAAAGGGGGATAAATCTTTTATGTCTAATTACAGACCAGTTGCACTATTATGCTGTATAAGCAAAGTTTTAGAGAAAATTGTATATAAATATATCTATAATCATTTATTTTCGAACTCCCTTCTATATAAGTTTCAGTCTGGATTTATGCCAGGACATTCTACTAGCCATCAACTTGTCGAAATATATCACGAAATTTTATTAGCTTTAAATAATGGGCACAACACAGCTGTAACTTTCTGCGATATAAGTCGTGCTTTTGACAGAGTCTGGATCAAAGGTCTCATTTTTAAATTAGAGAATTATGGTATAAAAGGAACCCTTCTAATGTGGGTGAAGTCCTACTTAGAAGATAGACAACAAAAAGTTGTTCTAAAAGATGGCTTATCTGATCTTGGATACTTAAAAGCTGGTGTACCCCAGGGATCAGTACTTGGTCCTCTCCTTTTCCTCATATATGTTAATGATATTGCTGATGAAGTATTAGGACTATGTCGACTGTATGCCGACGACACTTCGATGGGGCATACTGCTCCCAATGAACAAACTCTTGTTAATATGGTTAACACTGACTTAGAAAATATCTCTAAGTGGTCTAATGATTGGTTAGTCAAATTAAATCCAGAAAAAACTGATATAATGGTATTCAGCACTAAAGCTCGACACTCAACACTGCGATTTAAATTTAACAACGTTCTCATCGACCCAGTTGTCTCTCACAAACACCTGGGTTTAATATTCAGTTTCGATGGCAAATGGACTATGCACATTAATAGCATTATTGATAAAGCTTCCAAGCAGTTAAACGTTTTGCGAAAACTCAAATTTAAATTAAATAGAGAATACTTAGAGCGGATTTATCTGACATTTATTCTTCCAATTCTAGAATATTCCTGCGAGGTGTGGGACAACTGTGGTCAGGCTAACGCTGAACGTTTAGAAAAACTTCATCTTCAAGCTGGGAGAATTGTAACTGGACTTACTATGTATGCCAGTTTAGACTCTATCTTTCAAGAGACTGGATGGGAGCCCCTTGCACGTAGACGGGAACGGAAAAAACTTGTCCTTTTCTATAATATTGTCCATGGCCAATGTCCGGAATATCTAGCTGATCTAATGCCGCCACTTGTCGCTGAAACCACAGTTTATAATTTACGTAGTAGTCAAAATTACTCTGTTCCATTAACACGTCTTACTTTATTCCAACAATCCTTCTTCCCAGCTACACTAAAACTTTGGAATGATCTAGACATATCTTTACGAAATTCGCCTTCAGTAGACATTTTCAAGTGTTCATTGAGAGCAAGATATTGCCGCTACAAAAAACCACCGGCCTATTACTTCATTGGCAATAGACATTTAAACATTCTTCATACCAGACTACGCCAAAAATGCAGTTCACTAAAACATGACCTATTCAGAGCCAAACTTATTGAAAATTCGATCTGTTCATGTGGTACTGCATCTGAAACTGTAGAACACTATTTTATGTCCTGCAAAAACTACCATATACCTAGACTTAAATTGCAAACAAATTTACTATTGGTTAATTTTCGTTTCGATCTGAACACACTGTTATATGGAGTAGTTAATGACAGCTATGAAAACAACTGCTTACTATTTCAGCACGTTCAGTTATATATCAAAGAAACCGGACGATTCACAAGTACTTAAGCTTTCATTGTAAAACGGAGTTGCATCAATTTTCGCCCCCCCCCCTTTTTTCCCTTTTGTTTCTGTTTCTTGTTTTGTTTCCTAACTACTTTGTACTATGTACTATGTGAAATGTACAACCCAAGTGAATGTTCATATAGATTTCTTAGGTCATGTTTATACCCATGTCTGTCATAGTTGTTTGTAAAATATACTTATACGATATCAGTTAATGTCAATACATGTATAATGTGTAAATCACGGAGAAGGCGATTCTAAATTGTTATAATTTGTGCCTGATCCGATTGTCTTCTGTTTTTCTGACAATAAAATATGTTTAAACTATTAGACATAATGCCGTTTATTTATACTCTTAGAAAAACTTAGTCTGATTCTTTTTTGCGGAAAGGTCTTTGTTGCTCAATGATGTGCTGAATGGTCATTTTTTGCTCGTTTTTTTGCTTTGATCCCATAAATAATTTATATATTTAGTGGGTGTAAAATTCTTAAGTGACGAAATTTTATCATCTGGAGAACTATATAGTTCTTCCATATAACTAGTACAGAATGATGAGTGGCATGCCATTGTGCTAGCATAGTAGTAACAAAGATGAAAACTTCCAAAGATAGACGTGTCAAACCAAATACACCAGTCCTTGCTGTATCAACACTACTTACTTAGAAGCAAACGGTAGCAGTTCTATATTTATGGCTAAAACCGTATGGAAGATTGAAATCACGAATTTTCACTCATCAGTGTCACGCTTGATTGCTAAAAGGAGCTTAGTTACATATTTCTTACCTTGTGCTAACTTTATGTATATA
This sequence comes from Limnoperna fortunei, assembly GCA_944474755.1. NCBI lineage: Eukaryota > Metazoa > Mollusca > Bivalvia > Mytilida > Modiolidae > Limnoperna > Limnoperna fortunei. Next base: position 40,312,253 of record OX104124.1, read on the forward strand.
ACTTACCAAGTACACATAAGAACACAAACATTATCTTCGCCGACATCTTCACTGTAGAGTGAATTTGGCATATTATCACAACAAATTGACATATAAACTATATATAGATAGGTTATCATTTTATGTCTTGTCACATTCTAGCATGCCGCACTTTTAAAACTAAAATAAATTCTGCTCTATTTATCCTAATCGTGACTTCCAGAGCAATATACATGATAAACCGCACAAAAAATGTGTCTAAAATTAAACAGTAGTAGCTGTCTTCTTGATACTTCTCGTCTTAACAGCTATCATTGCCTTAAGCAAAAATACATTTACTATCATCACGATATATTTTCTAAATGGACAATCATCAATGAATCCTAAAAACTGTAAGTTTATAGTTTTTTTGTTTGTTTGAATGTTGTTTAACGCCACTTTCAGCAATTTTTCAGCTATATCATGGCGTCCAGGTTTTATTGGGGGAGGATGCCGGAGTACCCGGAGAAAATCCCCGACCTTTGGTAGGAAAACTGGCAACCTTTGTCAATTAAGATTTGAGTCGAATGCACCATGCCGGCAGTGAGGCTCGAACCCGCAATCTCAGTGTTGTCAGACCACGTGATAGTGATAGTAGACGAACTATCTTAACCACTCGGCCACCGAGGCCACTAGTTTATACAGTTGACAAATGTATTCAATAGTAAAGGACGGTTTTAATTTCTAACAGTATGGACATAGCTAGAAACGACCTCCACACGCTACAAAACAATAATACAAAATGCACATGCAAACAACTGTGCACTTCCCAGAAATGGTGACGCTAATTTCTAATTTACTGTGAAACTTTTATTAAAATGTATTTGTGTGTGCGTGTGTGTGTGTGTGTGTGTGTGCTCGCGTGGTCAGTTTGCAGAGCAGGTTAGTCAGCTTGATTTTATTAGTAAAGACGGTTATTAAAATTGTTTATCATTGACATGTTCTGTATATCAATAAATGAGTGCTTCATCCTTATTGATTTCCGTCTGCTTAGATGTTTTTATGCTACTTATCAAAACGCAAATTGTTAAACATTCTGCGATACATGTTATATTATTTTTGTTTGAATGTGGTTCAAAGCGACTGCCATCTATTTTGGAGACATATCAAAGTGCCAGATTTTAGTGGAGGAAGCAGTGCAAAATATGAATCAGAACGCTTTTGAATATATAGATTATTCAATTTTAAACCAGCATTACCGCAAAAGTTTGTGAGGTAATCTCCTGAGGCAGCAAATCCTTAGTAGCAATTGAGGAATGTGACTTAAATGTGACTTAAAAATTATTTCTACACCTTTGAAAATTAAATAAACTCTCCAATGCTTAATATACAAACCCTAAGCTGTAAAGACATAACTTCTAAGTTACCGACCTTGATAAAATTCAAAAGACGAATCCATATAACAACAATTTGTAATAAGTAATGGTTACATCCATAGAACTTATAAAGGGATAACATCGTAACATACGTATGTGTTTAAATATTGAGACACAAAAATGTTGTTGTAACTTCTGTAATATTCGTGATACCATAGTTTAATAAATGACTAAAATTAAATAGCTTTTTACAATGGAAACACGTAGAAAAATAACGTCGTTTGATATATTCCTTTATTTACAAAAGCATTTTTTATTAATACGTTTACTTGTTAATTCAAATTCAATTAAAACATAATAGGATTAATATATACGATAGTACACCATTCATGTCCTTTAAAAGTTTTTTTCCTATTCGTTATTTCGCTTGAATTAAAGGGTAATTAACGCTTTTGCGGCAAGACAAAAAAAAAAAAAAAAACAGAACAAGATGAACGAAAGTCTAGGTACTATTACAAATAACTGGATTCATATGAGAGCTGAATGACTTTCAGTAGTGTACAGAATTACTTTATTTATTTATTTCTTACTTTTTATTAGCCTAATGACTTAAAAAAGCTTAGTGGTAAAAAATTCCAAGTTGTAGATATATCTAACTGAAATATTGTCGCTGAGTCATAGGTAGTCTTTCATATTCCTGGAATTGACTTTTTCCTTGGCATGACGATGAGTAACTCGACGGGTGTCTAGTTAGAGGCAGGTAAGACCAAAATGCCTATTCGTCGGGAGTACCTGAGTGCACCTATGGGTTTTCTTGGGTTCTGTTTACTCACTTTTTGTTTTGTGTCTGGTTTTTGTTTTGCGTTGTATATGTTTGTCTATATCCGGACTTGCTCAGTGAATTCCTTTGCTATTTTTCTTCCTACCACGTGCTAACCTGATGTATATAATTTACCACGTCCTGAATATATCTAAAATATTGCTTGCTAGACGTTAAACTCCAATCAGTCAACCAATTATATAACCAGCAAAAGTATTACCAGTAAAATTACACTAATACTGCAGGCATCTTTACTATAGATGTATTACAACCAATTACGGAAGCGTATTAGGGCCACCATTTTTTAAAAATTTTTTCTAATTGTCAACTTTTTTCTCGGAATTATCGACTTTATTCTCGGAATTATCGACTTTAAACTCGGAATTACCGACTTTATTCTCGGAATTATCGACTTTATTCTCGGAATTATCGACTTTAAACTCGGAATTTCCGACTTTAATCTCGGAATTTCCGACTTTAATCTCGGAATTTCCGACTTCTATCTTTCACTCCCCTTTCTGTTTTCATCCCTCTCTGTGCCTCTTAAAACGCTTATACACTCATGTCTAACCTATATTTTCACTGTTTAGCCAATACGGAGCGAAGCGATTTAATTTGTGAATATTCCATGTTGTCTAGGCGGGGTGAAAACAGAAAGGGGAGTGAAACGCTTTGTGTGAATATGGAAGTCCGAAATCCCGAGATTAAAGTCGATAATTCAGAGATTAAAGTCGGAAATTCCAAGATTAAAGTCGATAACTCTGAGAATGAAGTCGATAATTCCGAGAATAAAGTCGATAATTTCAAGATTAAAGTCGGAAATTCCGAGATTAAAGTCGATAATTCCAAGATTAAAGTCGGAAATTCCGAGATTAAAGTCAATAATTCCGAGATTAAAGTCGGAAATTCCGAGATTAAAAAGTCGATAATTCCGAGATTAAAGTCGGAAATTCCGAGATTAAAGTCGGAAATTCCGAGATTAAAGTCGATAATTCCGAGAATAAAGTCGATAATTCCGAGATAAAAGTCGATAATTCAGAGAATAAAGTCGATAATTCCAAGATTAAAGTCGGAAATTCCGAGATTAAAGTCGATACACCCCCTGAAACGTAAAACGTTCCCGTACGAACGTTAAACGGACGAACCAAAAACGACATACGAACGGACGAAGAACGAACGAACGCTCTTATCGTCCAGACGAACCATTTAAAAAATTAACCAATCAGAGACAAGCTATACGCTTCAATCGTTCGTATGTGGGAAAACGAATGGAGACGCCTATATCGTGCTTTGTAAAAATCAAGAAACGTTCGGTCATTTTAAATAAAATCTTGAGAATCAAGCTGGTTTATAGTAAACAAATAAAAAATTGAAAAGGAATAAATAATAAAATAATTATACTTTATTTTCATTAAATCATCACTTAAATGATTTGTGACAGCTCAAACATGTAATGCACACATAAAAAACGTGACAATTAACATAACAAGCCCACGAAAAAGCCTACTAGAAAATTTGTGGGGTTGAGTATTTTTATTAAATATTCATGTTCGTGATTTGGGCTAAACATTTAAATGTTTTAATAATGGACCTATAAATATTTTTTATCACAGTGTAAAAAGAAACGAGCTTAATCGTCGATTTTATTTTGAATACTAACAGTAATTATTACACATTCCAGAGGAAGCTCTTTATTGCATATAATGAAATGTACTAATCCAACTATATATTTATTATGTGTTATATAATTGTTAAACCTTAAAGTTTCATAAATTAAGGGGTAATTTATTACAAAAATTCTCAATTGGAAAATGTTCATCAAGGTGGTGTTCAAATAACACATTTAAAATCACATTTGTAATATCACTCCCGAGACCTTTGCAAGAATATTAAAAACCATATTTAACATAAAAAAAACTACTGAGACCTTCGAGATACAATTAAAAACTAAATTAAACATATAAAATGACTCCTGATACATAAGAAATGCAATAAAAAACCATAATACAAATATAAAATCAATCCTGAGACCTTAGCTGTGCAGTTAAAAACCATAAAACACATACAATTCCATTACTGAGACCTCAGCAATACAATTAAAAACCACATTTCACATACAAAATCACTCCGGAGACCTTAGCAATACAATTACAAACCGTATTACACATATAAAATCAGTCCTGAGACCCTAGCAATACAATTAAAAACCATATTTCACATACAAAATCACTCCTGAAACCCTAGCAATACAATTAAAAACTATATTTCTCATATAAAATCACCCCTGAGACCTTTGCGATACAATTAAAAACCATATTTCACATATAAAATCACTCCTGAGACCTTTGTGATACAATTAAAAACCATATTACACATATAAAATCACTCCCAAGACCTTTGCGATACAATTAAAAACCATATTACATATATATAATTACTCCTAAGACCCTAGCAATACATATTAAAAACCATATTTCACATGCAAAATCACCCCTGAGACCTTTGTGATACAATTAAAAACAATATTACACATATAAAATCACTCCTCAGACCTTTGTGATACAATTAAAAACCATATTACATATATAAAATCACTCCTGAGACCCTAGCAATACAATTAAAAACCATATTTCACATGCAAAATCCCTCCTGAGACTTTTGCAATACAATTAAAAACCATATTTCACATGAAAAATCACTCCTGAGACTTTTGCATTACAATTACAAACTATATTACACATATAAAGTCACTCCTGAGAACTTTGTGATACAATTAAAAACCATATTACATATATAAAATCACTCCTAAGACCCTCGCAATACAATTAAAAACCATATTTCACTTATAAAATCACTCCCGAGACCTTTGGGCCACAATTCAAAACCATATTACACATATAAAATCACTCCTTAAACCTTTGCGATACAATTAAAAACCATATTACACATATAAAATCACTCTTGAGACCCTAGCAATACAATTAAAAACCATATTTTACATGCAAAATCACTTCTGAGACCTTTGTGATACAATTAAAACCAATATTTCACATACAAAATCACTCCTGAGACCCTAGCAATACAACTAAAAACAATGTTTCACATACAAAATCACTCCCGAGACCCCAGCTATACAATTAAAAACTATATTACACATATAAAATCACTCCTGAGACCTTACAAGATGCAATATTAAACCATAGCATACTATAATTAACTTCTTTGACCTAACTAAGAGATGCTAAATCAATCATGAGACATTATATATGCAATTTAAAACCTAGGAAATGAAATGTCTGTATTTCAAAACAAATATTGTGCCATCAAATTAAGATTTTACGCAAGATTATTCAGTTTTATTAAGTTTGCTGTGTAAACAGCTATTCAGTTTTTGTATCAAATGAAGACAATGTAGGGATGTTCAAAGACTTTTGGATAAAACATACATTTTTAAAAGGTTTTAGGTACTAAAATGGAAAAATTTCATATGTGTTTATAAAATTTGGAGAGTGTTCAAACAAATCATATTTATTTGTACAACCTGAATATTGTAGATTTACATATAACAAAATAAACCAAGAAAGTATTTCTCAAATTGTTTATGTATATATTTAATTAAAAACATGTTCATGGTTTTTATGAATTTATAGTTTTAAAATAAATACAATTTATTTGACATTTTAATGTTCAGGTTATTTTAATTTGATAACAGAATGTAGTATTTTCTATTAGACTAACAAAGTGTAAAATATTTTCTTTTGCGAATGCTGACGAACGAATGAACCTTTATTTTTACCTGTACTGCGCATGCGGACGAACGAACGAACGGGTTTTTATTTACTTGTTTTGCGCATGCGGACGAACGAACGAACGAACGAACGGACGTACGGATAGACGAACGGAAAACGATATACGAACGAACGGAAAACGAAATACGAACGCATAAATGGGAACGTTTTACGTTTCAGGGGGTGTAATTCCAAGATTAAAGTCGGAAATTCCGAGATTAAAGTCGATAATTCCGAGATTAAAGTCGGAAATTCCGAGATTAAAAAGTCGATAATTCCGAGATTAAAGTCGGAAATTCCGAGATTAAAGTCGGAAATTCCGAGATAAAAGTCGATAATTCCGAGAATAAAGTCGATAATTCCGAGAAAAAAGTTGACAATTAGAAAAAAAAAGAAAAAATTTGTGGCCCTAATACGCTTCCGTAACCAATAGATTTATGAACTATATTTTATTTCGGTGTAGCGTAAAAAATGCAAGTTCCGTAAAAAATGCAAGCGCGCATGTGCAAAATCACATATCTCTTCCGGTGTAAAAAATGCAAGTTTAGTAACTTCCGGTTCGCTGTGGTATTCGAAAAAACCTTTAATAATTTGTATAGAAATATTGTCATTGATTAACTCATTCTTTTTAAGATGTAATAACTCCAGGGCTAATGAATTTTATCAATTTATGATACAAGAGGTGACGATAAATAATTTAACACAATGAATTCTTTGAATATCTCAACTTCGTTGATTTTCACAGTTCGTGGACGGCTTTGATATGATACATTTATCGATAATTTGATTTTATATTTAAAATGCTATTGAATTTTTGTGGAAAGCCATTTACTGCCGTTTGTTTTAAATATAAGAAACCTTTTCTTTCAATATTTTTGCTCAAAGTTTCTAATAGTTGTTTAAGGATTACATAAATTTTATATATTTCCAAGTGAACTGTTTCAAACTTTTACATAAATGAAACAAAGGCAATTAAATGTAATATTCAAAATTCATTTTTAAAATAAAAACTTTTAAAATGCATAAAAGAAACATTCAATGTGTTTTTGCAGGCTGGTCTGCAATAAAAACTTTCATAATCTATGGCTGTTCTGAACTAACTTTGATTATAATAAATTGGTAGAATTTGCAATCAAAACTTGACTTCTGTTACTTATCTTTAAATAACAATCTTTAGTTATATTGACTGTATAAAGTAAGTGATTTATGTTTTCTATAGATTGTATGAAATATTACTGAATATAGGTAAAAACTTGCATTTTTTACAGCTGTCTTCAAACTAATTTCTGATATAAATTGGTAGAGTTTGCTATAAAAACTCATTTTCTGTTACTTATCTTGAATAAAAATCTTTAGTTATAATTGCTAGTGCTATATAGAGTAGATAACGTCTGTTTTTATCAAGTTTTTATGAAATATGGTTTAATATAGGTAAAAACTTGCATTTTTTACGGCTGTCTTAAACTAGTTTCTGATATAAATTGGTAGAGTTTGCAATAAAAACTTGACTTCTGTTACTTATCTTGAATAAAAATCTTTAGTTATATTTGCTAGTGCTATATAGAGTAGATAACTTCTGTTTTTATCCAGTTTTTATGAAATATGGTTTAATATAGGTAAAAACTTGCATTTTTTACGGCTGTCATGAACTAGTTTCTGATATAAATTGGTAGAGTTTGCAATAAAAACTCGACTTCTGTTATTTATCTTGAATAAAAATCTTTAGTTATATTTGCTAGTACTATATAAAGTAGGTAATTTATGTTTATCTCCAGTTTTTATGAAATATGGTTCAATATAGGTTAAAACTTACATTTTTTACGGCTGTCTCAAACTAATTTCTGATATAAATTGGAAGAGTTTGCAATAAAAACTCGTCTTCTGTTATTTATCTTGAATAAAAATCTTTAGTTATATTGCTAGTGCTATATAGAGTAGATAACTTCTGTTTTTATCAAGTTTTTATGAAATATGGTTTAATATAGGTTAAAACTTGCATTTTTTACGGCTGTCTTAAACTAGTTTCTGATATAAATTGGTAGAGTTTGCAATAAAAACTTGACTTCTGTTACTTATCTGGAATAAAAATCTTTAGTTATATTTGCTAGTACTATATAGAGTAGGAAATTTATGTTTATCTCCAGTTTTTATGAAATATGGTTCAATATAGGTAAAAACTTGCATTTTTTACGGCTGTCTTAAACTAATTTCTGATATAAATTGGAAGAGTTTGCAATAAAAACTCGACTTCTGTTATTTATCTTGAATAAAAATCTTTAGTTATATTGCTAGTACTATATAGAATAAGTAACTTATTAGTTTATCCAGTTTTTATGAAATATGGTTCAATATAGGTAAAAACTTGCATTTTTTACGGCTGTCATGAACTAGTTTCTGATATAAATTGGAAGAGTTTGCAATAAAAACTCGACTTCTGTTACTTATCTTAGTTATATTTGCTAGTACAATATAGAATAAGTAACTTATTTTTTATCCAGTTTTTATGAAATATGGTTTTATATAGGTGAAAACTTGCATTTTTTACGGCTGTCGTGAACTAGTTTCTGATATTAATTGGTAGAGTTTGCAATAAAAACTTAGAACATAGAGTATTCTATATATTTTAGATACACTGTATATAAAACACCTGGTTCAATACTTGTTAATGGCTTCAAAGGCCAAGCAAAATGTGTCAAAAGATCATCTTTGAATTCATTTTAAATTCATTTCAAAGATTAATACAGGTTGAACTGAATCATGCTTGGTGTGCCAATTTGAACTTAAGTGAGATACTTCAGTTTGTAAATGATACCAGTACATGTGGTCTAAAATGAAATTAATTTTGCTTTTGTTTTGCCAGATTAAATTAAATCTAACACTAAACTTACCATGGTCTTTTATTTGAAACTTATCATTTCCACCTTGCTCTGTACAACTAGTTCCAAATTATTACATGATTTCCATGCCATTGTGAAAGTTTAACAATTACTTGTCAGTGTAATACTTTGTATACCAATTCTTGTCAATGACCTGCAGTTATACCTTTGTTAAATACGGAACTTAAAAAATTAAATCGGTATAAAGAAAAGAAATAAAGATAATATTAATTGTTGCTGGGGTGGATTAGGGGGTGATTTCGGTAAAAGTGGGGACTGATTTTATTTTTTCAGGTGGGGCGATTTGACCTGCTTCCCATAAAAGTAGTTACTTGTTGTGTTAAAACATTCTAGTTTATTTACAGATTTTGTTTGGGGGTGGGGAGGGGTTGATGGTGGCAAAAAGGGAGAAGTGTAAAATATCATTGGACTTTTCATTATTAATGTAATGATTGATACAATCTCTCATTACTGTTAACACACTCCACACAATAATACTCTTATTTGTGTAATCTTGATTTCACTGTTGAGTATACCTGTTTATTTGTGACAAATTTCGCTTACTTGGGAATTGGTACACTCCGTCCATTATAAATAGTAGAGCACTGCATTAAACCACTGAACACAAAATATTATTTAAATATTTATATTCGTAATGTATGGAACGCCAAATTAACATATATTCAATTAATTGTACCTATCTTCAAATATTGAAGATATCTTCAATTGAATTATACCTATCTTCAATTCAATCATAGATATCTTCAATTCAATTATACCTATCTTCAATTCAATTGTACCTAGGTACAATTCAGCACAATTAAAGATATCTTCAATTCAATTGTACCTATCTTCAATTCAATTATAGATATCTTCAATTGAATTGAACCTATCTTCAATTGAATTAAACCTATCTTCAATTCAATTGTGCCTATGTATCTTCAATTGCACTTAATCAAATTTGTATTATAATATAATTCAATTGAAGATAGGTGTAATTCAATTGAAGATAGGTGTAATTGAATTGAAGATATCTTCATATGAATTGAAGATATCTTCAAATGAATTGAAGATATCTTCAAATGAATTGGAGATATCTCCAAAGAAATTATGGAGATGTTGGAATTAGACCTATCTTCAAGTGAATTAAAGATATCTTCAATTCAATTGAAGATAGGTGTAATTGAATTGAAGATATCTTCAAATGAATTGAAGATATCTTCAAATGAATCAATTAAATTGCACCTAGGTATAATTCATTTGAAGATAGGTTCAATTGATATGAAGATATCTTTAATTATTTGAAGATAGGTACAATTGAATTGAAGATATCTTCAATTTATTTGAAGATATCTTCAAATGATTGAAGATATCTTCAATTATTTGAAGATAGGTACAATTAATTGAATATATGTTAATTTGGCGTTCCATAGTAATGCGGCAGTATTCATTTCCTTCAACAAAGTCGTAATTTACCGGCTCAAAAAAATGCAGAACACAACATACATGTACAACTATTACTATCAATGATTATAACTTATAACCCCTGACTTCAATATTAATTTACTCAACAAAGAAACAAATATTCGTGCATTTACTATTTTGATTTTCAAGATTTATTGCCATTTTGATGCGACTTGCAATTTTTACGGACTTGCGATTTTTACAACAGTCAGCGTAAAAAACACAAGTTTTGACCGGAAACCGGAAGCGGAACTTGCATTTTTTACGGACTTGCAGATTTTACGCTACAGGGTAATCGTGACTTTCAACATAATAGACACGATAAGGATTACGCAATCAAAGCTCAGTGCGTTTTTAATTTCTGCACCTATGACATGTTCTGCCAAAATTACGCATTAATATATATCTTTCCATTGCTGCTATTCCTAACAAATATTTTTTTCTAATGCATACATATTGTAACTGTAATCAAGACATATTAATATATAAGCTCTCATCAGATCCTATTAACTCTAAATTGATCTAGTTCGTAGATTTGTTCACATGTAAAAGTAAGTTTTAAAATGTTGCCATCATGACACATTCGAAGGGCGCCGATTGGGAAAATGATGAATTCTAACAATGTTTTACTCGTAGAAATGTTTTTATTTTTTAATAGTTAACATGTTTAATAACTAAATTATATGGAATGATTGTCACATGTCACAGATATAATTTCACAACATCTTATGGGAATTATCTCTCGTTCTATATTATTTATCAGAGACATTCTAACAAATCTAAAGTCCTACGAGAGGCAGACATGGGATCGAGCAATCAATTTGTAGGAATTATCTACCATCATACTGTGAAAGTACTTAAATTCGTGGGTATCAATTTTCGTGGTTTTACCCAAAATTGCAAGTTCGTGGATTCGTAAATTCGTGGATTTGTAATTTTGAAGAAAATTTTTTTTGTGGTATTTGGCTGTACTCGTTTAGAGTCGGCACATGAAAGTGTTCATTTAATAAAGATATCGATTTTCACAACCTAATAAAGATGATCAAAACATATTTGTTGTTTACTTAAATAAACATATGCCAGAAAATTCCTTTATAATTATGTAATTATCATTAATTAATGTGTTAACGAGCTGTGATTATTTTACTTCATTAAGCTCTAAAGGTAGGTCTCATTTTTATTATCTTTTCATCTTTAAGCTTTAAAACTATCCAACGAAAATAAACTGTATTTTTAATGTCAATATTTATCAATCCTTATTTGATTTGATTAATTTTATGATCTTAACACCTTTTAAAAAAACACCTGGCTAGACTTTTAATTGATTTATGGTGATCGAAGGGATTAATTTAGTTTGAAACTACCCTACGGGTGTTTATATAACGGTAGTGAAGTTTACTATAGATTAAATACATTGATTTAATAAAGCTGTATTTCTTGGACGATAAATAAAATTAAACGGTAACTTCAATTGTGGGTCGGATACCTTAAGTTTTTTAATACATCATTTATTTTATTTAAATAATTTGAAATTGATTGTCATGTCCAAACTTGGGACTCCTTGATTGGTTAATAAAGGTCTGTATCTGTATCTGTATAGCTTAAATATTGCTTATCAATCAATCAATCAATCAATCAATCAATCAATCAATCAATCAATCAATCAATCAATCAATCAATCATAACTAATATTGGCATCATCCATTATCGTCATTACACTTCGAGTTCAAACTAACAATACTTGGTTTCTCTCCCCTACACCATAACGCCCCTGCACTGCAGTCACATTTGCCGCATCAGACGCAGACGATACAAAAGTAAGAAGAAAATTGTGTATGTATAATTTTTGTTTCTGATTCTGCTTCATTTTGTTATCCTATAGACCACCCTTGTGTTTTATGTCGTAGTTGGAGTAAATAAACCTTGTGCCACCATCGCTTATCAACTTTCACAGGACTCAGTCAGGAGACGAATGGTTATATCACAGGGGCACGTAAAAATTGATTTACTTGCGCTTTCGATTGATACTGGGTCGGTTTTGTTATAGTGTGTGGAGCCCACACTATAACAAAACCGACCCAGTATCAATCGAAAGCGCAAGTAGCCCACACTATAACAAAACCGACCCAGTATCAATCGAAAGCGCAAGTAAATCAATTTTTACGTGCCCCTGTGGTTATATTTTATAGAAAGCTTCGGCATGACAAATTGACATAACGATATTCATTTAATTGTGTTGACAGTAATTGAAATTGTTTCAGAGGATTTGTACATCTGTCTGTGATTGCATTTATTAATTTATACTCCCCCTTTTATCCATATGAATTTTGGGATATTAGTCTACACTACCATGTGACTACACGTGCACTACTGGTCAGAGAGTAGTTCTCGCCCTTAAAATAACAGAAGCAATTCTCGCCATTTTGGTGACTGTGTCGTTATTTTTCCATTAAAATCGACGGCAAAGGCTCATTTGATAGATTTCACTTTCTTCCATCCAAAACAAGTAACGTTTAATTTTTCAAATGACAATTTTTCACAAAAATTGTCGAAAAATCCGGTGGGGAGAATTATTTGCCGGCGAGAACTACTCTGTGACCAGTATACAGCTTCATTACTCGTGAATAAGTGGCACTATAGGTGTTATCAATGGTTGCATGTATATCAAGGAATTGACGACTTTCCAATTTAAAAGACACCTACTAGTGTCCACTTCCGGTACTAAAAACTGCGGCGACAGCCGCAGTTTGTCCTGTTGAAATGGACAACTGTCTTTGATAAATTTTCACGCTTCAGTTGTATGACAGGTGTCAATATCTGAGTGAGGAAGGTTATTAAAACCGCCTGCTGTGTAAACATGATCGTTTATTAATTAACCAATGTTCCTTACCCTATTTACCTGATGCTAATTGTAGGTAGAACCCCAGCTGTTGTTATAGCTTTAATAAACAAGCTTACCTGTGACATCCGGATTGTATTTACACTCTCCTGTTGCTTATAGTTATAGTAACATCTACTAATGAGGTTAATCAGATGAAAAATTTAATTGGCATTGACAAACTATATAAAAACAATCCAAAATCTTTATTTCAATATCATAGTCTTTTGGTAATGACAGCCATAGTTTTTTTAACAGGAATTAAAAGGGGAGATAAATCATGTAAAACTGGGAATGGGTCAATTTGTATGGTTTGGTATCTGGAACCTATAAATCAAGTTAGTTATACTAGTCCCAGTTTGGTAGACATCATATAACAATTTGGCAGAATGAAATTATGTCGGGGTTATAAAGAATAGTTTCCTAATTTTTTTTTCTTTTGTTTTTACTTAACAATTTTATACACATTAATACTATACTATATCAGAGGTGTTTACCATTACGGATTTTCCGTAATTATTCCGAATTTGGGTCTAAAAATACGCATCACGGAAATGCACCCTGGAATTATGCATTTCCGCAGGTATTACAATTAACTTTCAAATGCTTTTGGTTGTGATTTTGTGACATTGTAAAGGTATTACAGTATTGAATAAACATGTTTTTTATTTATGTTTGATCAATAAAATGTGCATCAGAAATATGTTATAGTAAAAGACTGGCCAGAAACTCATTTAGTATTGTTTTAAGTTTTATTGCAAAGTTTCAGATTACGGATAAATGTGCCAAATTACTGAAAAAAATAATTTGGATTACAGGGAGTACAGCAAAGGGGTAAACATCTCTGCTACTAGCATGACTAGTATATAGTATTTCTAGCTGCGAAACCGTAGCTCAAAAATATCCAAAGGACCCAAGGAGCTACGGTTCCGCAGCTATAATATTTCAGAATTTAATTCTTTCTTGCGAAGTTTTATTGATGTATGAAAGTGTTGATAGAACAGAGCTCCAGATAAGCTGCGTATTTGCGTTATTACGCAATTAAATTTTCATAAAACCCAATTATTTTGATAGCTTTGCGTTGCAAAACGCAATATCCAAGGCCTAAAACCCAATCAGTTTTTAGAAACATGTTTAATTCACTCACTGAGTACATAAAATTGTTCAGTAATTGCGTTAATTCATTCAAATAAATACACAAAGTTGCAACCGAGGTGTTTCGAATGTAATGTATATTTCATGCAGATACTGTTCTCCAGGTATGGAGATTTATTTCACAAGAAGAGATGCAAAACTACAAAAGGTTATCTTCACGTATAAAACCATAGTGAAATACTTTTTTTCAGCATAAAAATGTAAAATACCCAATTCAATAAATTTTAGATGGGTGAAAAACCCAATTAACTTTTTTTTGAGTGGGTTAAAAAAATGATAAAAGTGATACATGTATATAAAAAAATACCCAATGAAATAAAGCATCAGATGGGTAAAAAACCCAATGAAGAAAATCTTATCTGGAGCTCTGGATAGAAGAAGGATTTCCATGATAAAAATGTGCAGACTGTCAACATTTATATATGTCCATGAAACTTGAAAAGATTATGCATTCAATTCTTATAATAGCAGTGTGGTGTTTCTGTGCACCTAAGATCTTTATGTACATTTTTCATTTTCAGAATACAGTTTTATTGGTGAAAAATTAATGTTTTTTATCTTTGAATATATTGTTTTTAAAACATACAACCACTTTGTTTAAGTTTAGTAGTTAAAGGAGTTAATATTATATATTATAATATATTAATTAATGTAAATAATGAAAAATGTATGTAACTACTGCGAAATTAATAATTTTTACGGTCCCCCTGACTTCTCCGTAGTGTCTCCTGAAGTCTCCCTGTTTGGCTGCTTTTAAGAGTGTGGTGACCCCTGTATTATCATTGTTGGGTTAAAAAATAAATCAAGGCAATATGTCTTTTTCAAGAAATGGTCACTCTTGTTAAAGGAGTTGGTAATTGTAATGGTGATCACATGATTTCAAAAAAATTTAGGGCATTTTATGGTCAAGCAGCAACATTTCAAATGAAATGGGACGGCTTAAGAAAGACTTAATCAACCAAATGTGAGTAAGTAGACTCAAAGTAGAACAAATAATCATACTCTGGCCACACTTTTTTTTGCTAATCGGACAAATCACAAAACTAAAATCAGATTATTACGGCAGCAAAATTCTGCCTATCACCAACCCACCATACCTCATGTTGCACAAGGATGTTGGGGGTTTAAATATATATATGCCAAGGTAAATCTATTACCACAAAAACTGAAAATAAGATACACTGTAAGTTGTTGTTTGAATAAAATGGAGCATATTTGTATTCAACTGTAACATTTCAAAAGTAGAAAGAAAGAAAATTCACTCACAGAGGTCCTCCATCTTGTGAATGTTTGCTGACCAGATGGTGACCATGTATGTACATGTACCAGTCATCGGCTGAGTACATTTTGCACATACAGCCAGTTATTTATACATGTTATAAGTTGTTCAAAACACATGTAGGACAAAATAACACAAATACCTTCCATAGATACCGGGATATTCCTTCCTTGCAGTTTAGCTCAGGCGGACAAAATCCTTCCAATTTGAATAATATTTCATATATTAATAGAAACCCACTTAATTGGTGAAGGCGTACACAACCCCCCTCCATGATTTAATTGTAAATATAGTTTTTGAAATGTATCTATTTATTAATTAAGTTCACAAAGTTTATTCTGGTACATGATTTAAAGGTTAAAAAGGTAAAAAGTAATGAAAAGGCCTTATATTAGTACCAAAATAAGGTTTTATTTACTTGTGAAATTCAAAAGGAAGTTCTTTCAATGCATAATTATTAGTCTCAAGTTAGGAAGCAGATTAAATTCAGGCTCAGCACTTAATTGCTGATTGTTATTTGATTCGTTTGTACACTCACATTGATCACAGCGATACTGCTGTCTTGTATGAAGTATATGTACGTTTTTTCACTTCAATAAACAGTTTTAGTTACTATTTTATTAATTTCAGAATCTGGATAAAGTTGTATGAAAAAAACTTTCAATATTATTAAATATTTAAAACTAATCTAAGGTATGCATAGTAATACAACATACTAGTTTGATTGAAAAAATCCCATATGTTTTATACATAAATGTAATTACTACCTATAAAAATCTGTCTGTTTAATTTAAACCTTAAATAATCCTAGCATAATTGGCTAAAAAATGCCAAAACAAAGCATAATTTATAACTAGTACATGTAGATCCGCATGGACACCCCATACCAACGAATAATCGTTCCCTTCATTTTTTGGGCAAAGGTACAAGTTTATTCCATTGCTCGCAATGTAGCAGAGCGGGAGTGAATCAATCCCAGAACTTTGATGTCAAAACGCAGTTGCTGTGTTGGCTCATCATTTTGTAATTGGATGGGTCCATGTCCAAATTTCATTTTGAAATTAACTAATTTCTGCAACAGTTCAGGAAGCATGGTGAAATGACAAATGTCTATGCTTTCGCTTTTACCCAAGCAACCAGTAACCTGCCAAACATTTAGATCAGGATCCTTATACGGAGGACACCTGACTGATTATCATGTCATGAACTGTATACTATTTGAAATGTTAATGATTTAATTAATTGTGTTGATTAAAATAAACATTAAATGTTAAATGTATAATTTGTGGCTAATTTAGTAATTAAAATTAGAATAAATTAGCCACATTAGCCAATTCTGATTTTTTCTTACCGATAGTCCGAGAATCCTCTGCCGTCCAACGTTTTTTTTGTTTTGGCATGGGACCACGCAAAAAAAAAAGAGCGTTGGACGGCAGAGGATTCTCGGACTATCTTACCGCTTACACCATGTACAGTAACACAGTGTTGCATTGAATCAGCCATATATACAATCTTGATATCATTTAACAGTGTCACCATTTTTTTGTCTGTTTTTTGTTTAAATATCACTCGTTACTGATATGTGATGATAATTATTGCTGTTTTTAATTACCAGTTACTAGTGCTAGTATGCATCATTTCTTATGACAATCATGTCCAGGGGTGGAAAAATGTGTTAGTCCGACGCCGGGGGCAGTGCAGTTGTATCTACCGGCATGCTTTTTTCTATGGAAAAAAGTCTGTCGGGCATTTCTTTTCAAATAAAAAACGTTTCTTTAATTTAATTGATAGTTTTCCTTTAGTTTTGTATTAGTTTTAGCATAACAGCATCGAGAGATTACTTCCTGGTTTAGTCTTTTTACGATATCGTAAATAAATAAATGAATATTCTAATTAGAATGCGAATCATTGCAGAGTTGGAAAGTAACCGGTTTTGGGGTTTCGATTCAAGCGCTTACTTCTTGTTGGTGTTTCCGGGTGGTTCTTCTACTGGACGGAACTACATAAAGAAGAAGTTGCTTTACTAAACATGTTAAATATAGTTGATAGGGTCGCGAATGATAAATGTCGCTGTTCAATTTCAAGTTAAATTCAAGTAAACAGAACCTAACCACGGGATCATAACAAAATAAAAGAAAGGACACTGATGACGATGATCATTATCGTGAATCTAAAGATAAAAAGTATGATAGTGAAAAACGAGTCTTAACTTTCAAACCATCTTAAAGACTAAAATCTACTTACTCTGAACCAATACTTCATTACATGCAATAAATAAAACATCTTGATAACATAAACTGTTTTAAGTACAGACAAAATTGCTAATACAACAATGTCAAATATCAATAATATTTTAAATTAATAGAATTAGTCCATTGGCATTCCACACAACTAAAAATAATATGCATACATTTTATTGTTATATACCAGTTACAAAATATCTTGGTATGAATTGGGCTTTGAATGAAAACAGCTGGGCTTGGGCGTTTAAAATCTGTAAAAGCCCTGGGCTTGACTTTAAGCAGAAAATTTTTCCACCACTGATGTCTCTGTATAGTAATGTTTACTAACTGAAAAACTTCGAGCATCTTGAATGGTGTGTTGCATCTTCGGAAAGTGTTGTATATATGTAAACTACATACCGTATGGTTTGTTGTAGTATGCAAATTAGATGAATTTTACTACAATTAGGTCACAATTATCTGCATACAAAAGACCAATGACTCATTTTATGGCACAAACAAATAGTATTTTGAAAGAAAAAACAGAAATTACTTAAAATACATGTCGTTTCCAGTTATTTGGTGATGTCTGTGGCTAACATAACGTAAAAGATATATGTATATCATATAAGAGTTTTTATAAAAAGACCAATGTTAGAATTTTTATTTGCTATAGTATATTACGAGTAATGGGACTAAATTCTGCGGTTAATCTTGAAAATTGGATCATAATGGCAGTAAAATTTTGCTTAGAACACCCAATTGTTGCCATTGCAACAAACAATAAAGAAAGTACAATTTTTTTAACTATGGAATCTGTTACCTTTCTTTAAAACAAATAATAATTATATTTCCCAGGGTACTCCAACTTCCTTCCACAATGCATCGAACAAACGAGCAAATATACATAAAATTGTGATATTATGACAACATCTGGAATCTTTCCAATAATGAAGTAGTCAAGTACTAGTACCAGAAAGAAAAGAAAATGTAGCTAACATTGATTTTTTTCCGTGTTTTTTTTTTTAAAGATGTGTGTTATTTTGGTTCAAGTCTTTTTGGGAAGGGTTGATGTCTGTTATGTAGGTTTCAAGGTTTTTTGGTAGGTTTGGTGTGTAATGTTCTGCTTTCAGTGTTTTTGGGAAGGTTTGGTGTGTAATGTACTGCTTTCAGTGTTTTTGGGAAGGTTTT
This sequence comes from Limnoperna fortunei, assembly GCA_944474755.1. Lineage (NCBI taxonomy): Eukaryota > Metazoa > Mollusca > Bivalvia > Mytilida > Modiolidae > Limnoperna > Limnoperna fortunei. The sequence goes on from OX104124.1 coordinate 40,331,260, forward strand.
ATATATACATGTTATGTATTATTTTGAGTGTTTTTGGAAGGTTTTGGGTTTTATTGGTTTCAGGACTGAGGAAGGTTTGTAAAGCATTGTTTTAGTGTTATCAGGAAGGTTCACAAATAACATACCCATGGTTTTTATTGGGTTCAGGTTACTCTCTTCTCTTTCTGTGTTTAATGTTTTTGGTTTTGTGTTGTGTTTGTCTATATCTGGATTTGTAACTATCCCTTGGCTCTTGTTCGGTCGGTTTTCTTTGCTATTTTCTTACCAACAAGAATTTCTCTATCAAAATGCTTCCTGCAACTATCATTAATTTTGAAGAGAAAGAAGTGTTAAGATTATTTTGGTCTTTTACGTAATGGGAGGGCACTTGAAAAAACAATCATTTGCAATATTTTGTCTGCGTTTACTTAAAATTGATGTAATGACAAAATTGTTGTATACAAAAGTTTTAGAATTTTTACAAAATGATAAAAGTCTTTACATGTGCATCCGAGCCACTTGTAAACCCACATGTTTAAATCGAACAAGATAAACCCAGATGTTTAACTAATAAATATTTACTGCAAAATTCTTTGTTGAAATTCTTCTGTAGAGTATTTTAGTCTTGTCATGCTTGTTGAGAGAATAGTGTTAAAAAGATATAAAAATTTAAAGTTTGTTTTTTGTGAATAACATGTAGATGAAATAAAAGAATAAACATGATGTTTACTTGAAGATATATGTTGAATATTTTGATAAATTAAGTTATGTCTTAAGCATGTTTTATAGTTTGATTAATTTGATTATCAGAATGCAGATTTCAAGTTTTTTATGCCCCTTTGATACATAATAGACTTAACCATTTACCTGCAAAATGTGTCATAACATTTTAGATGTATGCAAATCATGATCAATTGTTTGTTACATCCAATTATCTTAAATTGAGACATGTGCATGAAGATCTGTATAAAAATATGTCCAATTGTAACATGCAATATGATCCAAATACTGTTTTACATCTAGCTTGACTTCAAGAGGACATTTTATATAAAATAAGTGTTATGTATGTAAAATAATGCAATTCTTACAGAAAACTATATTGTACTAGTACATTGGGGATCAAGTTAGACATACTAGTACATGTATTCATGGGATGAGACAAATCTTTTAAATCACTAAGTGATAGAAGACCCTGTAAGTAAACATTCATATCACTTCTAGATCTATCAACATCTTCGCTAGCCAAGGGTTATGATCCGATGCTCTTATCTTTATCTCGAAGATAAGAGTATCGGATTGTAACCCTTGGCTAGCGAAGATGGATATCAAGGATGGTCACTGATTGCTGATACCAGATATGCATGCATTATATTCATTTCATTTTAAGTCTATATTTTGTAATTCATTTCATAAATTATTATGTAGCATTGTCAACCGTACTGAAAACCACAAAATATATTGACATTTTCACAAAGATAAATAATGAAATAATTAAATATCAGGTGCACAGACTGTTTGATCACAAAAAGCATACTTAAAATTAATAAAAACGATCTTACAAATACCTATATTTTGACCTCTGTCTCTGTTAACTCAAATATTCAACAAAATATTAAAGTACATATTAACTCTAGGCAGTTTCCACAACAGTTGAATATTTGCCAACACAGTGAAACATCTTGTTTATTAGTGCATGACTTTTTAACTTTAGAGTTGAAATCGTGTGCATCAGTACTTGCATCAGTCTAACCAAAATGTGCCTTAAAACGGGTACTGACATACAGGTGCTTCAAAGAGGCCTCGGTGCACTCTCCTATCTTTATTGACAAGAAATTGCTAGTTTTTCTACTAAAGATCTGGGTTTTTTACGAGTACTCCATCTTCCTCCTCCAATAAAAACTGGATGGCATGATATAGCTGAAAGTGGCATTAAACACCATTTAAACAAAACAAGTAAACAAACGCTTCAAACACTGAAAGTTTTAAAATCTGCCACAGAAATGTTCAAATTGTGGGTACATTTAATAACAAATACTGAACACCAAGGAAGTCCAGGAAATTTGCAACTTTAAAATTCGAACCAAAAACCAAAAATGTAGTAATTACAGCAATAGTGCTGATGTGGTACACAGGCATTTTGATTTTAAAAGGAATGGTTGTTTAAACCAGGCACATGTTTTATGGCATGACAAACCTTTTGCTTCCACTACTGTAGTATGTGAGTTGGTGTGTTGATGAAAAAGATATGTATCACTAGTCAGTAATAGGTGTATCCAATGATTATCATGAAAAATGTGTATATAAACTGTGTTTAGTGTCCAACGAATATTTGTTTTGTCAGACAACTTTTTTTTTTCATTTTCCTCCAGTCTTTTAATGTTTCTAGATTCTGAAGGTTTGTCGAACATTGGGAAGTCTGATGAAATACATTTGGACCAGTAAAATAATCCTGAGGGGCCTCTGAGGCCAAGTTGCTAAGGTAGGTTGTCTATTATTGATCAAGTGGTCTGTCAACACTGAGGTTGCTTATTCAAATCTCACTGCGGGCATGGTGCACTAGACTCAAATCCTAATTGACAAGGATTGCCAGTTTTCCAAACGAAGGTCAGGGGTTCTTTCTGTGCTTCCTCCCCCAACAAAAACTGGATGCCATGAAAAATTGCTGAAAGTGGCATTAAACATCATTCAAACAAACACACCATACATGCAGCGATACCTTGATGCATGTATACAGATTTCTTTAAAACACCCATAAAAAAATCTGAAAATAATGATGACCCACACACCAAGTTCATACAAACTTAAGTAACAGCATGTGTAAGTGTTTTTTTTAAGGTTTTACTGTATGATTTTGGAGTGTCTGCTCTGAGTAGGATGCAAAATCCTTTTAGTATGACCAGTTGTCTAATGATGAAGTTTAGATCTTATTTGTACATAATATTACATCAGAAACAAAATGACCATTTTTTTTGTTGTATTGTGATAAAAGTTCTATTTTAATTGATAAGGGTAAGATCTGAGTCTTCCTGAAAATTTCAGGGGTTTTATTCTGAATAAAAATCGGATGCCATTATACTAGTATATATGGATGTCAAGTTTGTTTGAATGGTGTTTTAATGCCACTTTCAGCAATTTTTCAGCTATTTCATTTCGTCCAGTTTTTAGCTCACCTGGACCGAAGGTCCATGTGAGCTTTTGCTATCACTTGGCGTCCGTCGTCTGTCGTTCGTCGTAAACTTTTTCAAAAAATCTTCTCCTCTGAAACCACAGGGCCAATTTTTTTTCAAACTTGGCCACAATCATCCTTAGGGGTCCTAGTTTCAAGTTTGTACCCAGGGTGTTGATCAACAGACAAATATGGCCGCTGTTACTAAAAATAGAACATGGGGGTCAACACAGGTTTTTGATCATTTTCTAAAGAACTATAATAGCTATAGAGAAAACCGTTACTTCAAATTGATCAGCACATTAAGGTCTACAATAGTTGCTATTAGTGTGAAGTTGTGTATTGGCGTCTTGTAGTTATTGCCCTTTTTTGACGATTTTTGTCAAAATTTTTGGTATTTACAATATATCCTGAAAACTATACGAGGTAGAGTGAAACTGTAAAAGACAAAAATGATCAGCAATAAAAGCCCTACAATTCACTGTATTAGTCTGAAATTGTCAGATGACTCGTTATAGGAGTTATTGCCCTTAAATGGCAATTTTTTATGAAATTTTCCGTTTTTGTCCTGTAACTGGAAAACTATAGCAGCTAGATTGAAACTGTAAATTGCACAAATGATCAGCAATAAAGACCCTACAATTCTTTTGATTGGTCTGAAATTGTCAGACAACTCCTTAAATAAGTTATTGCCCATAATGAAATTTTCCGTTTTTGTCCTGTAACTTAAAAACTGTAACAGCTAGAGTGAAACTGTTTGTAGCAAAAATGATCAGCAATACAAGCCCTACAAATGACTATTTAAGTCTGAAATTGTCAGATGACTCCTTATAGGAGTTATTGCCCTTAAATTGCAATTTTTTATGAAATTTTCCGTTTTTGTCCTGTGACTTAAAAACCATAACAGCTAGAGTGAAATAATAAATTGCAAACATGATCAGCAAAAAAAGCCCTACAATTCATTTAATTGGTCTGAAATTGTCAGATGACTCCTTATAGGGGTTATTGCCCTTAAATGACAATTTTGTTATGAAATTTTCCATTTTTGTCCTGTAACTTGAAAACTATAGTAGCTAGATTAAAACTGTAAATTGCACAAATGATCAGCAATAGAAGCCCTACAAATGATTGCTTAGTCCAAAATTGCAAGATGACTCTTTATAGGAGTTATTGCCCTTTCATTATGAATTTGGACCAATGAACAGTTTTTCAATTATAAATTAGTCTATAACGCACCTATTAGTAGAGTAAAACTGTAAATTTCTAAAGTACCCTAAAGGACAATGCCTAAAAACCATTTAATTTTCAGAAATTGTCGATGGCACATTATAGGAGTTATTGTATTTAACAAATTTTTTGCAGATTGATTGATTGATTAATGTGTCTAACGCCCGAGCAGCAATATTTCAGCTATATTCAGGTGAATTTTTTGAAGAAATGTTTAGTTTTTGCACAGTAACTTAAAAGCTATAACAACTAGACTGAAACTGTTAATTTAAAAAATTTTAATATAGTTTAAGTCATTTGGATTCCATGTGAGCGATTACAGGCTCCTGGGAGCCTCTAGTTATGGGGAGAGGAAGCTGGAGTACCCGGAGAGAACCCTTGACCTGCGGTAGGAATAGATGGATGTCAAATATGTACTGCTGGGCATATGAACTGGTGCCATGAATTACTATACACAACCTTCCCCCAATAACAGCTTCATCATTAAAATGTTAAAGCTGGAAAATTGCTTCATACAAATAAATATGCTTATGAATGCCTCACTGTTACATGTGGTATTATCTTATTAACATAACTGAGTCTGAAGGATGCAGTTATTATGTTATGCTGTTCATCAAACAAGAGATGATATGTCACTTCTATCAATCATTGGATTTGCTAATTGGTTAATTTGGAGTTGTCTGTTATCTGGGTACTTGTTACATGTATAATTATTTAATTGTCTTTATTCATCCACAAATTCAAAGAAATTCAAATGGAGATGATAATAAAATTTAGATAGGGTAATTAACATTACAAGTGTCATCTCAGGCTTCAACAGAGTCCAGACAGGAGTACTGTTAGATTAAGCTAAGAATGTTGACTATTTTCTGTCATTAATTTCTCCAATTATCTGTCACATTATAATCTAGGGAGATGAAGTTGATTATCACATAATTGTCACAATGACAATTAACTCCAGGACAGTAGACAAAAATAGCAAGTCAATTATAGACAGTGGCTGATAAAGTGTAATGAGATCAGTCAACCATACTGTAACATCTACTGGTGTCAGATTGTATTTCTACTTTTTTTAGAAAGCTTAGGGAGCAGTCCTCTTATTTGAAAGGGCCTAGGTTTCTTTTTTAGACAGCATTTTGCGTGTCCGTAAGGCAAAGATGTGTTAAATGTTGACAACATTTATAAACAGCATGTATGAGAAAAAAGAGCTATTTAGATTTGTTTAAACATACATGTACGACACACAAATAATTGATCACTAAATATGCAGTATTAAAATGTTTCTTGTTGTACATACATGTATAGGCCACTATAGGGGCCTTGGTGGCAGATGGTAAAGGTAATTAGTCATCTTCTTTCTATTGATCACATGCCTGTCATGGTAGCGCATGCCAGTCTGACTGGCAGACAGGATGTACTCGACTCTAATTTTAATTGACCAGGATTATTAGTTTTCTTACTGGAAAACAGGGGTTTTTTGTCTGGTACTCCTGCTTCCTTCCCAAATGAACATTGAATGCCACAATATACACATGTAGCTGAAAAATTACTGAAAGTGGTATTAAACACAATTCAAACAAACACATAGATGTACATTTACATGTTTGTGGTTGTCCCAAAATAAATTACTTATCAAATTTAATCCAATTTAAATGTAAAATAAAGATTTTTGATGTAATTTTTTAGTTTTTGCTATGTACTTTACAAGAGCAGCTAGAACAGAACTTCATATCACACAAATTTAAATATATCTGGATATCATTTGTCTTTTAGGTGAGCTATTATGTTATAGGCTGTCCACATGTGTCCACGAAACCTGGGCAAACCTAGCCAGGAAATTCAAGGGCTAGAAGATTTTCATATGACGTCAAACCTTCAAAATATCAACTAATGAAATTGCTTGAAAGAAGCAAGTGTTTGGCAGTAGACATTTTTACTCATCCTTTAGTTGGATGAAAACATTTATAACACAACTAATAATAACATGGTAATAATAAACTAATAACTCTACTGTACAAAATACACCGACTATCACATGGTCTATGCAACACGTCTGTTAGGTTTATTTACAATCCACATCGGGATATCCCCTAACCACGCCGCGAATGAAAGTAAGCTTTTGATTGGCTACATCCAGTTATGATGTAGCCAATCAAAATAGTGACTTATACCTGGGCTTTTGAGAGCCAAGTTTGTCAGGGTTTCGTGGACACATGTGGACAGGATGGGTCAACTGTAACTAGCAAAAACTCAGTCCTGTGAAATATTTTGCTAGACATGATTATTACAGAAATACTTCCTTGCTAAATATAATATACTGCTAATAAAAATGTTTATTTTTGTAGGAAATCAGCAAAATTTAGCTCCTCCAAAAAAAAAATAAAAAATTGTACGTGTATGATTGCAAATATACTTATTAGTATACTATATATACTATATATAGTATAGTACATATGAACCTATCTGAACACATCTGGAGATGAAGTTATTTGTCTGTCAAAGTGATCTAATTTGAAAATTGTATTTCTTGATAATTTTGCAGTGCATAAGATTTAATAATGTTTTATATCTTGTATAACTATTCACCAAGTGGATCAGTCTGTGTTTAGTACAATACCGTAATAAATTCATCATCTCTTGGGAGAAGCTTTGTCTTGTATAGGTTTGACATTTAAAGGACAATAAAACTGTTAAGTTTCTTGGATTATATTTAAGCTTATTTAATAAGATTTGTGTTCAGACTGTAGACATGTTGTATCGAATAGTTTTCTACGTTGTTGGTTTTGTCATGTGGAGGAATGCCCAGCAACAATTCCTGAACATTTTATCATTGAATCATCAACAGTGTTTTGTCCATGGGTATTGTGTGTTTAATGATTTCTTTGTGTTGACAATTAAATACAGGAAAACTGTACAACTGTGTTATTGATGTTTACTGGTCATGTTTTTAGTCTTTCAGACTCTTCTGGATTTACCCATTTAAAAACATTAAATTTTGCTGATTGGTCATCAATTTCTGTACATAATTTTACATTTTACACAAAGTCAATTAGCAAAATGTTATAAATGCAAACAAAATTTACGCACACAAAACATGAAAAAAAGACAGACCTGTTTCATGCCAAAATTGTAATCATGTTTATCTCAACAATAAAGCACATTGACCTAAATTTTTTAAAATTATATTGTTTCTGTATCAAATTACGAACTCTGATCGTAATTGGAAAAAACATTTGTTAAAACTAACATACAAACATACTCAAACAGAAATTATGGTAAATGTTTGTACACCTTAAAACAAACATTCACTCCAACCACCCAACTGCCTTAACACAAATCACATGTTTGGGTTTATGTTTTTATGTTTCCATTGTATGTTAACCATGTGAACATCCATGTTCATAATGCAAGTTTTTCTATAAGTTGTTTGTTACACCTCACTGTCCATAAATGTTCTACTAGTAGTTACACATATATTTACAGTTACAGACTGTACAAGTACTCTGACAATGTAGACTTTAATGTCGCAATATCACAACTTGAATATGTGCAGTCTAAGATTATACTGTGGGCCTTGCCAGTAGCCAAGTGGTTAAGGTAGTTTCAGTATTAAGATTGTCATTGATCCTGACTGCATTACAATGTCCTAAATTCAACCTTACCAAGTTAATTGACAACAAACTGTCATTTCTACTGCTGAATGTCAGGGGTTTCACTGGGAACTTCGGCTTTACCTTTCTCCATAAAACTTGATGAAGCTGAAAACTATGTAAACCCCATTTACATGTAAACAAAGTCAAAGAAACAGTAAGAACAATATTGTCTTAATTTGACTATCTCTAATTGTGTCAGCTCGCTCAGTTTTATTCAGTGAAGCGCAGGTTGTATTCTTTTTCATTATAACCCTGCCTACAGTCACTTAATTCCTGACATTAGTCAAACTTTGTCTAAGTTCAGTATATGTCTAATTTTAACTATTGACTTGTAATTTTGGACTTTTGACAAATACTTGTTAAATGCATTCTCCAAAGGTTTGATTAAATGCAGAAATAAATCATGCATACCATACTTTATTGTCATTTTGACATGGGTGGACATTATATTTGTAAATATGCCCGACAATATAGTATGGTTTGCATGAATAATTATGATTATTGATTATTATTGTTATGACAAATACAGTAATCTGTACATTTGAAGCGGCATAAATGTATGGCTGTTCTGCATTCCTCCTGTGTGTAACAATGTAGAGTGGTTTAGACAAATAATTAAATTGCTGAATCAGTGAATGTTAAGTCATGCAATACTCAGAATTCAGACTAAAAATAAAAATTGTATTAAAGGTTACGAAATGTGGAGATTTTTTTTTATAAAATCCAACCTACTGAAATGGACATATGCATACATGCATATATATGTGCGAACTAAATTTATTGCAATTTTTACATGGCTTGTTTACATAGCGAAAGCACAACATAATATTATAATCATGGGTTTGTCTTGTCAATTTTCTCATATTTTTCCCTTTTGTAAAAAAAATGTACAAAAAATTTTCCATAAGGTCAGTTTTTTTTCAGTGTTTTTTAGTGGTTTGGTTAACAAACAGACTTCTTGAGTGTTGCTTTTGAAAGTAGCAACATAAACATTCCAATGTATTAAATGCTGATCAAATATTTGTCAAATTCTTGAAATGTTATTATTAAGCTAATTACACAGTTCAAAGTTTAAGGAATGTGTTTAAAATAACACTGGTAAAGATCAATGATATTTTTACATTTTTTTTTTCAAATTTTGTTTCAATGATAAACTAGGTTGGATCAAATATTTATTGGAGTGGATGCTCTTGTCAAGTTAACACTGTTTTAGAATACAAATCATTGTACTGTTGGTGTGTCTTTGACTGGAAGAAAAGATTGGAAATTTACATTGCTCACATACATGTACTCATTGACACCTGTTACTTTATGAGAAAAAATCAAATATTTTGGGAGCCTCGGTGGCCGAGTGGTCAAGGTAGTTTGTCTACTATTGATCATGTGGTCTGTCAACACTGAGATTGCGAGTTTGATTCTCACTGCAGGCAGGGTGTACTTGATTCCAATCTTAATTGACAAGGATTGCCAGTTTTCCTACCATAGGTCCGGGTTCTCTGCGGGTACTCCGGATTCCTCCCCCAATAAAAACTGGACGCCATGAAATAGCTGAAAAATTGCTGAAAGTGGCGTTAAAACACAATTCAAACAAACAAACAATCAAATATTTTGAGCAGCTTGGGAATAACACTTTTACCATGACAACAGAGAATGTTTAACACATGATTACATGAAATTGAAAATGCCAAAATTCTGAGCTAAGAATTCTTGTAAAGCACCTGAGCCTAATCACAACCATTTCTTCCTTGGCTCTATCAAGTTGACCATAGTACATGCCTAGCAGTGAAACAGATACATTGTACTGGTACTAATTGTAGGCTGCTGTGACCGTGGTAGTTTGTCATGATATATCACTGACACAGGTGTTATAAGTTTGAGACAGACTTTGTGCAAGGTGTGCTCGACATAAACAACCTTACTACTTTACCGCTTTTTCTGCAGAGCCAGAAGATTGGTGTTATTAAGAAGAACTCAAGCTTACTCCCCAATAATAATTAGACAGTAGCTAAAGTTAATAAAAGTGACAAAAAAGTTCAAATTTAATGGGAAATGTTGGCTATGGGCACTAGGTTGAGAGGTTGGCTGTTATGGGCTCTTGGTTAAAAAAGGTTGAATGTTGGTTTTAAAATGGTGGAGAACTCTTATTAGGGAAACGTGGGTATCACCTTTTGGTTAAGAAAGATTAATGGGTGTGTGCTCTTGGTTGAAGAAAGTTGTATGGGATCTTGAGTGGTGTTAAATATCATTCAGTTACATGGTAGGACTACAAAGGAATATTTGGCATACAGATGTAACGAATAACTTTACTGTCTGTGCATCAGTTTGGACTCGCAGCATGTTGTAGAATGGGATTTGACATGTTTGATGAATGGTGCTGTTTTTTCTACTGTTACATAATACATGTACATCTACGTCAACTACAGGAATAAAATCTTTTTCTAAAGGGTATTGAAGTAATAATTTATAGTTAAGAACATTGCAGTGATCTGTCTCAACGAAGCTAATTATCTGGGTTTGTTATTGGGAATGTCATTTAGCACTTGAATAAATCTTGGTTTTCTAATTAAAGGATTATGTAGAATAATTAATTTGAAATTGGATAACTGAATGTATGTACTGTTAAGTCACAAGGCCAAAATAAAATAGAATACATGTATTTGTTTTCTGTTGCCCTACCTACCTTTGTTTTTTGGACCAACCTAAACATTTTATGGTAATTTGAACATAAGCACCAAGTAAAAGTCTGCAGTTTAGCTTCTCCATTAAGCCTATGTAAAATATTTTGGAAAAAAAATTTCCCGACCTACCAACCCTATCCTTTTTTTAGCATCTAATAAGGAAACATTCATATTTTATTTTGGCAAAATGACATTAAGACCTTCTATTAAAAGTTGTTTCCCAAATCAATCCAAGAAATTTGACCAACTGCCCAAAATTGTCATAAGGTTTTTGAAATTTAAAAAAAAAAACAATATTGAGTTATTTTTAATGTTAAAATGAGGCATTTTGGAATTTAATTAAAAAATTTATATGCATGTATCTCACTTCTTACACACATCCATCCCTCCCTCCCTCCCTCTTATATAGAAGTATTTACATGTATTAAACATAACCAGAATTTACATAAATTTCTACAATCTTAATTGACAAGGATTGCTAGTTTTCCTACCACAGGTCGGGGCTTTTCTCCGGGTACTCAGACTTCCTCCCCCAATAAAAACTGGATGCCATGATATAGCTGAAAAATTGCTGAACGTGGCGTTAAAACGCCATCAAACAAACAAACATAAATTTCTATTTTCAAAAGTCTTAAAAGGGAGATAACTTGTAACATAAATTACAATCATTACAAAAAAAGTTTTTAAATTAAATTTAAATTAATAAATAATTATTTGCACCTATTTAAAGATGTGTAAACATTTTAATAAAGTTTTTCTCCATAATTTCCTTCATAATTCCTTCTTTGTATTCAAAATTTTTGTATAAGTGGAATATTTTAATTATAAATAAGCTGGCAATTATAGCATATATTAATGTTGTAAAATAGATTGAAGAAAGATGGATAGGCTATGGTGGATAGTGGATATTTTTTTATGATTGAGCATTGATAAAGCTAAGAATTAGTATATGAATATTATTATATAAGAAGATTGATGTTGTGTTGTTAAATTTTTTTTAGATGTTTTACATTGCATGTTTTGTCATTCCATTTATATCAATGTATATATATTTTTGGCTGCTGTGTTAATATAAAAAATATAAAATAACTGACACAGACTGGAAACACAATGTTCAGCAATGAAATCATTTTGAAGCAGCAAATTTAACCAATAAACCAAGTATTGCATGGATACTTAAAATTTGTCTAAACTGTTCATCTTGTTTTTAGCTCACCTGGACCGAAGGTCCATGTGAGCTATTGCTATCACTTGGCGTCCGTCGTCCGTCGTCCGTCGTAAACTTTTTCAAAAATCTTCTCCTCTGAAACCACTGGGCCAATTTTTTTCAAACTTGGCCACAATCATCCTTAGGGTTCCTAGTTTCAAGTTTGTACCCAGGGTGTTGATCAACAGACAAATATGGCCGCTGTTACTAAAAATAGAACATGGGGGTCAACACAGGTTTTTGATCATTATCTAAAAAACTATAATAGCTATAGAGAAAACCGTTACTTCAAATTGATCAGCACATTAAGGTCTACAATAGTTGCTATTAATGCTAAGTTGTGTATTGGCTTCTTGTAGGAGTTATTGCCCTTTTTTGACGATTTTTGACAAAATTTTTGGTATTTACAATATAACCTGAAAAATATACGAGGTAGAGTGAAACTGTAAAAGGCAAAAATGATCAGCAATAAAAGCCCTACAATTCACTTGATTGGTCTGAAATTGTCAGATGACTCTTTATATGAGATATTGCCCTTAAATGGTAATTTTTTATGAAATTTTCCGTTTTTGTCCTGTAACTTTAAAACTATAACAGCTAGAGTAAAACTGTAAATAGCAAAAATGATCAACAATACAAGCCCTACAATTCACTGTATTAGTCTGAAATTGTCAGATGACTCCTTATAGGAGTTATTGCCCTTAAATGGCAATTTTTTATGAAATTTTCCGTTTTTGTCCTGTAACTTGAAAACTATAGCAGCTAGATTGAAACTGTAAATTGCACAAATGATCAGCAATAAAGACCCTACAATTCACTTGATTGGTCTGAAATTGTCAGATGACTCCTTATATGAGTTATTGCCCTTAAACGGTAATTTTTTATGAAATTTTCCGTTTTTGTCCTGTAACTTTAAAACTATAACAGCTAGAGTAAAACTGTAAAGAGCAAAAATGATCAACAATACAAGCCCTACAATTCACTGTATTAGTCTGAAATTGTCAGATGACTCCTTATAGGAGTTATTGCCCTTAAATGGCAATTTTTTACGAAATTTTCCGTTTTTGTCCTGTAACTTGAAAACTATAGCAGCTAGATTGAAACTGTAAATTGCACAAATGATCAGCAATAAAGACCCTACAATTCACTTGATTGGTCTGAAATTGTCAGATGACTCCTTATATGAGTTATTGCCCTTAAATGGTAATTTTTTATGAAATTTTCCGTTTTTGTCCTGTAACTTTAAAACTATAACAGCTAGAGTAAAACTGTAAATAGCAAAAATGATCAACAATACAAGCCCTACAATTCACTGTATTAGTCTGAAATTGTCAGATGACTCCTTATAGGAGTTATTGCCCTTAAATGGCAATTTTTTATGAAATTTTCCGTTTTTGTCCTGTAACTTGAAAACTATAGCAGCTAGATTGAAACTGTAAATTGCACAAATGATCAGCAATAAAGACCCTACAATTCACTTGATTGGTCTGAAATTGTCAGATGACTCCTTATAGGAGTTATTGCACTTAAATTGCAATTTTTTATGAAATTTTCCGTTTTTGTCCTGTAACTTAAAAACCATAGCAGCTAGAGTGAAATAATAAATTGCAAAAATGATCAGCAAAAAAGCCCTACAATTCATTTAATTGGTCTGAAATTGTCAGATGACTCCTTATAGGGGTTATTGCCCTTAAATGACAATTTTGTTAAGAAATTTTCCATTTTTGTCCTGTAACTTGAAAACTATAGTAGCTAGATTAAAACTGTAAATTGCACAAATGATCAGCAATAGAAGCCCTACAAATGATTGCTTAGTCCAAAAATTGCAAGATGACTCTTTATAGGAGTTATTGCCCTTTCATTATGAATTTGGACATATGAACAGTTTTTTAATTATAAATTAGTCTATAACACACCTATTAGTAGAGTAAAACTGTAAATTTCTAAAGTACCCTAAAGGACAATGCCTAAAAACCATTTAATTTTCAGAAATTGTGGATGGCACCTTATAGGAGTTATTGTATTTAACAAATTTTTTGAAGAAATGTTTAGTTTTTGCACAGTAACTTAAAAGCTATAACAACTAGACTGAAACTGTTAATTTCAAAAATTGTAATATAGTTTAAGTCATTTGGATTCCAGGTGAGCGATTACAGGCTCCTGGGAGCCTCTAGTTTTTCTTTTTTGACAATGATGTGCACCTGCCCATGTAAAATTGTGAGACTATGTGTCTTTTCAAATTTTTTTATCTGTCAGTATCAAGTTCAAGGTCATTTTGGACAATCAAAGTATTTTGTAATCTCTAAATGATGACTCTTGGTTGAATTATAACATATATGTATATGTACATTGTATTAGGTACAATGATTAGGAAAACTGGTGACAAGTGACAGTGATTGCATTTCTAGATTTGACCTATAGATATGTTTGAATAAATATATTGAATAAGTGTATCTGGACTTTGGCCTACATCAGTCAATTGTGTCACCTATTTAAAATCCATTTGAAAACTGCAATGTTTAGAACAGTTTGGGTCTTAATATTTTGTTTGTTTTTTATTTGATGTGTATTCTTTTTATAAAGTTGCATTTTTTTTATGGACCACAGTAGTATCAGGTAAAAACCTTGACTTTCATTATCACTAACCAGCAGGCAACTCAAGTTTCAGGACTTGACTGTACAGTTTAAAAGCAGTATATTTTTTGTTTGTGTTTTAAAGCCACTTTCAGCAATTTTTCAGCTATATCATGGCGTCCAGGGGGAGGAAGCCGGAGTACCCGAAAAAAACCCCGACCTGCGGTAGGAAAACTGGCAATCCTTGTCAATTAAGATTGGAGTAGAGTACACCCTGCCTGATGTGAGGATCGAACCCGCAATCTCAGTGTTGACAGACCACGTGATCAATATTAGACGAACTACCTTAACCACTCGGCCACAGTCAGGCCCCTAAAAGCAGTATAAAAATCATGGAACTCACAACATAAGAATTGACAGTTAATTACAGCACAAATGTTATTAGTCATGAGCATATATGAAATGAAGTTAGCAAATCTGTGTGATGAACATTAAATTGGTCTTCGTTGAAAACTTCATGTTTTGTTATTTGGGGTTTAAATGTATGTCCCTTAAAAAAAAATACATACTAGTATCTTGTTGTAATGACCAAACACTTATTGGTCAATATACATCATTTATAAGCACATCATATTTTGTTATTTTGTGATGTGAAATGTTGCCACATACATATACATGTATTGAAAAACATAATATTTTCTTGTAATGTCCTAACATTGACAATTTTTAGTCCATATACAGGTACATCACATTTAATAAACTCATATTTTAATTTCGTGGCCTTAAATATATGCTACTTTTTTGTTATTTTGTGGCCTTAAGTGTAAGCCACTTATTAAAAAAAAATTATATTCTAACATTGTAGCACCTGGTATATCTTCATCAATTATAAGAAACATGTACTTTGCTTTGTAGGGACTTTGTAACACCTGGTCCTCTTTCATCACACCTTTAGTCAATACAGGTGCAAATAGAATGAACCCAAATGTGATGCAGAAAAACAGAAAACCTGCAATGTTTGTTACATGTGGTCGTTTATTACAGTCATTAACATTTAATGTGAACAGATTTCTTTCTTTTCTCTGTAGGTATTGTGAAGTTACGTCAGTAAATAGGTTTGATTAAACAGATACATTGCTCTGTACTGAATGCAAAATTATGCCAGCATGGCTTTGTGGATTTTATAGTCAGCAGTGATGTGATGATTATAAAATTTCTTTTTGAATTTGGATGAATTATACCAAAGAGGAATTGCATGGCAGAGGTAGGTCATTTAGAGTTGTTGCCCCTTATGGTAGAAGTTATGGCCCCTTTGAAATCGCAAAATGTAAAATTAAAGATATAAAGGTCTTCAACTCTACATCGTCGAAATAAGCTGTGTAGAATCTAAAAAATAAACTGGCTTAAATGTCAAGAATTTGCTTCAATTTTTCAGAATAAAAAGTATGATATTGAAAGGTATTCAAGAGTCATATAAAGTTTTTGATATACATGTAAGGCCATGCATGTATAAAAAAATTGAAGATTTGCAGTTTATTAATTTTGGGCTTGCCCCAAAAATGTCTGTATTTTTGATTTTTTTTTACTATATGTAGTGCCAACTCACCATGTTGTTTGTACTGAAATGTGTCTTGAAGATTTTTAAAATTCCAAATTGCCAGCCTGCCTACCTACTAGTACTACTTAGATTGTGGATCCTTAAGTGGCACATTATTACAAGTATTTTTATTGATGCTGGAAATTAACTTTTCTGTCATATCAAAATTTGCTTTGCCATTTTCAATTCATGTTTCCACTTTATCAGCCAATTTAATGAACAATTGTCTTTAGTATTGATATTTCGTTCAACAAAAAACATATAATTTGTTTTCTCTTGAAATATATGGAATCAATCACACAAGATATTTTTCCTTTATAGATTTAAAATTTATGAACTGCATATTACTATTCGGTTGAGTCCTCATTTCAAGACAATCTTTTTCTGTGGACAAATATGTAAGGTTGATTAAAACAGTATGAAAGTTAATCAATACTAATAAAACTTGGTCGAAAATTAATGAATCGCGATGTTGCTATAAATAGGTGCAATTTCCTGCTGGGTATACAATTATATGATCAATTTCACCAAGTTTCAGATGATTTGTTGGAAATGTATAAAATATGATAAACCTTTGTAAAAATTGTTTTGTTTGTTGTTAATATGTCATTTTCGATATGTAATCTCTCTCCTTAAAGGAGGTGGAAATTATAGTACTGATCACATGATTTAATAAAAATTTAGTGCACTTTCAGTAGAAAGCGGCGCAGTATTTAAAAAGCCCACACTTAACAACATAAATTAATGAATGTCTCTTTACGCCTTTCTCATGATGTTAAAATGGCCGTGTGTTGAGAAAAGATCCCTAAATGAATCCTGTGATACCATAAATCATGTGATAGGATTCATCTAATTACCTATGTTGAAAACAGTGTATTATAGTAGAACAATGTTATTTTTGAAAACAATTAACAGAAATAGCAATTAATAGAAAATGTGGACCTCTTGTTCATCACCTGGACCTTTGTACTCATCATCTTCCCCTTTTTCCTGATTGTCTGGGGTATACTGTTTTACCATTGTTCCTCCGTTCTTTCATTCATCCATAACACAAATTTCTGTCACAGTTTTTTAAGCAACTAAAGGATGAAGAAGCCTGATATTTTGCATACTGCTTTATCCTATAGTACCATATGGTGTATAGCGATTTTATGCTCCTTGGTCATCTACATCCTGTTTCCCGATTACTTTTACACTTGTTCATCTGTTCGTTATTTATGTAACAAAAATTTCTGTCACAGTTTTCTGAGCAACTAAAGGATGCAGAAGCCTGATTGATTGATTGATTGATTGATTGGATGTCTGCTTTACGTCCAGCGAGCAGTATTTCAGCTATATTAAGGACGGCAGAACCTGATATTTTGCGTACACTGGTTTATCCTTTAGTACCATACAGTGTATAGCAATTTTATGCTCCTTGGTCATCTACCGGGTACATCCTGTTTACCAAATACTTTTTGTGAAATCAGGGGTATTACTAGTGAGATTACCTCACAGATTTACTTATTTCTCATCAGCAGACCTTTTCAAATATAAAATGGACCTTTGTGCTCATCACCTATACATTTTTGCTCATAACATGGACCTTAAATTTTTTTTCATCACCTGAACAATTTTACTCATTTTCACTATTTTACTTATATCCTGATCCTTTTTGCTTATTTTGCTCATAAATTGGACTTTTGTGCTTGTCATGTATTGTAGACCTTTTTTTTTTACATCGCACAGATTTTTTTGCTTTCCATGTGGATCTTTTTACTCATCACCTGTACCTTTTTCTTTCACCTGTACCTTTTTACTCATCACTTGGACATGTTTCTCATCACCTGTACCTATATACTCATCATTTGGACACTTTTTCTCACTACTTGTACCTTTTTACTCTTCATTTGGACCTTTCTCATCAACTGGACTTATCACCTGGAGCTTGTCACTCATATCTTGGACCAGTGGCATTTGTTGTTGTAAATATTTGATGGAACTTTTCCACATAATCCATAAAACCAGTTGGACCAAAGTTATGTCTATTTTTGATCCCACCACTCATATTTGAAAACTTTTTCTTGTGGGTTGGGTTTTGAAGAATGTACAAGTGTGTGTTTTTGTTTATGTGCATCTGCATCCATGTCTAATTAAATGTTTTCAAATTTCTAAACAGGTTATAAACAGGTTATAAAATGATGTCATGGGACTATTGCAACAGCGTAAAAATTTGCCATGTGACGAACAACGTTATATCATTTAATATGGTTTGCTCCATTTGATTTAGACAATCAAATTTCAGCTTACAAGACAAATTGTGGGTAAATTATAGATAAATAATTGAAAGTTGAATGAAATACTGTGTCATTGCATTGCCAGAACAAATTCAATGACATTTGTATCTCTGTAGATATTTTGTTTATACCACTGGCTCCAATGCCTTTGCAAGTGGTTAGTCCCCAATAGTATTACACACCCAGTAGTCACACTTAGTTCTGACATAATAAATTTAATGATGCAGTAAATTTTTTTTTATTTAAAGGTTTTCTTTTCATAAGATGTGGATGGCTTTAGTCAAATTTTTTAAAATTTTGATGATAAAAAGCTTTTCAGCATTTGAATTTTTTGGTTTTTTATTAAATATTTTTGCTTTGAATGCTACTGTTGAGTTGCATCTGGTGTATAGCTCTTTGTTGTCATGAATCAAAATACAGGCCTTAAAATAGTTTGTCTTTTCTTCCGTAAATGGCCGATTTCTGGTACAGATGACCCAGTACAGATGAGCTCACTCGCACACATCTGTACTTGCTGCATCATCCAATCAAAACGCCAGAAACAAGAATGTTGTTATTGAAGCATAACAACGTTCTTGTTTGACGTTCTTGTTTCTGGTGTTCTGATTGGATGTCAGAGACAATGGAGTCTAAAACAATGGAGAGTCTATAGGATTATAGCGATGTGAAAGTTGTTGGTTTACGGAAGAAATAGGTACTTTCATGCCATTTTGGGAAAGCCAGTGTGATCTTTCACTCGTGATAGAAATTTTTATGTCTTTTGGCTCATTCCGCTGCGCTCCACTCTCGAAAAAGACATAAAATTTCTATCACTCGTGAAAGATCAACAGGTCTTTCCCAAAAACGTATGAAAGAACCTATTGGACAGTTTAGTGACAAGCAAGTGATGCAAACAAATTCTGTAGCTGTTTCTTCAGTTATCACCTTTTTAGAAGCTTTGTAGTGCTTTCTTTCAAACGTATCATAGATTCTGTTGCCACTTCTTGAGTTGTCTCTCTTTTCTGAAGTTTCTGTACATCATTCTACTAAACTTATATCTTTCTAACATGATCATGATTTTGTTTTGCATTGAAACAAGGTTCAAACACTAAACTGATGAATCATCTCCTGCATGGTTTTACTAAATGTAGGCAACAGCCACAAAAATTTATGTATTATTATTTAAGATTATATACATGTATGAACTCCTTTGAAGTCGACATGCAGATTTGTCAAACATGACAGATACAGATGTTTACAGCAAACGAGGATGGTTGTTTTATGATCTCAAAAAATTCATTGTTAACCTAGCCTACACAATAGTTTTTTTATTTCAAACAACCAATCTAATGGAAACATGTTGTTGGCTGTCTAGTCATGTATTTGTTTACAAACAGAACTCACATGTTTGCATCGGCCACTGTTGTTACCCTAGCTTGCTTTGGAAACTTGTGTTATTCAAACATTTGAAAGTTGTTTTGCTGTATAGTGCTAATTTTGGAGATTGGAAGCACGTTGATGAAAGTTTTTTAAAACAGATCTTTGAGAACAGTGTAAGCTAAGTACAAATTATTTCAAATAAAAAAAAATAATTGTATGAATTTATGACAATAACATTTTGTTTGGGTTTTGGTTGCAGTGTGGGGTTGAGGATTTGGGGGGATAGGAAATAGAATGATCTTTACAGAAAAAACATTTATGGAAAAATGTCTTTTTTTACATAACTTCAAAACTTATGATTTTATATTAATGTATCCGGACCACAATTGACCACGTAACATATTTTGTTTCCCGAATGTCAGTTGTTTTTCAATGGAGCAGACCTCGGTAATGTTCAACAAACATCAGAAATGCTATTTCAGCAACTAATTTTTGTTGCTCAAAACTGTAAACATTGACTCAAAGTAAAACAATATACTTAATTAGTATCACTAATTAACAATACATTGATTTAATAAAGCTGTTCTTGGTAAAAAAAAAATTAGTTAAACAGGAACTTAAATTATGGGTCAGATACCTTAAAGTATATAATTCTCTTCTTTTTCATCAACAAATGAAAAATAAATTAACCCACTTAAGTGCAAGTAGAAGTTAATTATTTCTTCCCTTATTGCTCCTATATTCACATGTGTTTTTCAGCTCATGTTGTCCTATAATAATAATGACATTGATATACCAAATGTAGGCGTGGACATCAATTTCAGCATAGAACCATTGTAGCTTGATCAATAATGTATCGGGAATTAAAAAGCATTGTGTTTCTTACCAGAGGACTTACCTAATTGTGTCACATTATTTTGAGACTTTAGTCACAAGTTTGTTCTTTTGATCTCCTGTTTCTTGATTATAATCCTCTTTTTGTATTACTGCTGGAATATATCATGTAGGATTTTCCTGATGTGACGGGAACATCGTGGATTATACTGTTATCTTGCATAGCATAAGGTAGGATTATGTTTTCATTGTATGACAAATTTTAGAGTTTAAATCTGAGAACAACAATAATCATTCTATCATGCATGTCTGATACTTCAACAGAAAAATATAGGTTAACTTGACCCAACTTTAAACAGTGATTTTAATCAGAGGCACCATGTGTCTTGTTAGTACATAAAAGACTGAAAATATAGTATTTCTAATAAGACAATCTTTACAAGAACTATTGTATAAAGGCCCTTAGAAATATGAGGTTATTGCTGTAAATTGTCCCATTCTCATATTTTTAATTGTTAGAGTAGTTAAGGTAGTTAGTCATCTACTATTGATCAGATGGTCTGTCATCACTGTGGCAACGGGTATCAGGCAGGGTGCGCTCCACTCCAATCTTAATTGACAATGACTGCTAGTTTTTCTATTCTCAGAATACTCCGCCTTCTGCCCCCAATAAAATCTATGATATAGCTGAAAATGTTGTTAAACACCATTCAAAGACCGAAAGAGAACCCCAATGGGCATATTCAAACAAACAAACAAAATCATAATTTTAATCCCTAAATCCTTTACTTTAATAGTATATTATTATTAGAATTAATGGCATTAAATGATGCTTATGTGAATGTCATATTTGTTTCTCCTTTGAGTATGATGCTGTCTACAGTTTCTTGGTAAGAAAGAATAGCTACACATCATATTTTACAATAGAACGAATAATCATACCCTCCCTTTTTTTTTGGTTAATCCGACAAATCACAAAACTAACATCGTGTTATAAATGCAGTAAAATTCTGCCTTATTGTACAGATGTTGTGAGTGAAAATCCAGGAATAAATGAATCTAAACAGATGAGATTTTTGTCTACATTTTACTTGGTTATTCTAACTGTACTACTAGCAATACAACAGGAAGAACAGTGACATGCATTTTATTACAAAATAACACTGCAAGCATGAACATAATTTTCTTACCATATTCTTTGCCTTGTGTGCAAAACTTGTTAAGGTATCCGACCCACAATGGAAGTAACGGTTTTAATTTTATTTGTCGTCCAAGAAATACAGCTTTATTAAATCGAAGTATTGCTAATTAATGATAAAAATAAAATATACTATATAACTTGAGTCAATGTTTACATTTTTCAGGAATAAAAAAATTAGTTACTCAAATAGTATTTCTGATGTTTGCCGAACATTACTGAGGTCTGCTCCATTGAAAAACAATGGACATCCGGGACACCAAATACGATCACGTGGTCAATTATGGTCGGATACCTAAATTTTTAGCCGAGTTGCAACAAAGTTGAACTCGGCTATTGTTATGATGATGGCGGGTGGCTGGGCTGGCGGGCGGGCGTCAACAATTGGTATCCGGACCATAACTCAAAAAGTTGTGAACCGATTTTAATGAAACTTTAGGATATACCATAAGAGGAGGAACCCTTTTGATTTTGGGGTAAATCCGTTCAAGGTCAAGGTCACAGCGACAGAAAAACGTTAGAAAATTTCTTGAATTAGTGGTTTCCGGACCATAACTCAAAAAGTTCTCTACCAATTTTATTGAAACGTTGGGATATTGTTACATACCATAGGAGGAGAAACCCTTTTTTGATTTGGGGGTAAATCCGTACAAGGTCAAGGTCACAGCGACAGAAAAACGTTAGAAAATTTCTTGAATTAGTGGTTTCCGGACCATAACTCAAAAAGTTCTCTACCAATTTTATTGAAACGTTGGGATATTATTACATACCATAAGAGGAGGAACCCTATTGATTTTGGGGTAAATCCGTTCAAGGTCAAGGGCACAGCGACAGAAAAACGTTAGAAAATTTTTTGAATTAGTGGTTTCCGGACCATAACTCAAAAACTACATCAAGTACATATCTGAAATTTTACACAATGGTTCAATACTGTTAGAAGATTCACATATTCATATTTTATGCAACTTTGAAAATTTGTTGATAAAGCTTACATTTTTCCTGCTGAAACCCTTCCTCACTTTGTCTCCAGTTTACATGTAATGTCTGTAATAACCAATTATGTTATTAACCTTAAAATGAAGACAAGGAAAGTTTTGGTTAATTAAATAAGGCAACTCGGCTTTTGCACCCCTGTGCATATCGATTTTTACTTTTTTGATTTGTTTTATCTTTAAAAATTATTGGTATTTCCTTTTAAACTAAATTGCAATTATTTGCCATCTTTGATGGTTTCATTTAGCATTGATGATGATTATCATTCAAATCAGTGCATTTTAGCACTTTGATGAGACTTTGGTCTAGAACCTTTTTTACAGCAAAATTTGATGCCTTTTCCCAATTTGTAAGCTTATAACTTAGGAATTTATAGATCCCTTTAACAGACTCAAATCATTTAATAATGTCCAAATTTTTTACATAACTGTTACTACATGTAGTTGCAGTTTATCTTTATGTCCTGGTTGTTATTTGTATGTTATACATTTTTTTTTGGACGTCTTATCAGTTAGTACATAATGACATGAAATTTGTGTGTTTTTCCCTACTGTTTATTCAGTATTATCAAATTTGCTATAATAATGGCAAAGATATTTGGTGCAGAATGCTAGTGCCATATTCTGAAGAAAGCTCATACCTGTACTTACTCAGAGTTCTGCATGAACTGTATGTTTTGTTGTTAAATTCTATCAGTACTTAACTTTAACAATGTATATAAAGAAAAATCATTATGAAAATACTCTCCAAAAAAACACCTTTTGCTTTTGTGTTTGTTGGGGTTAAAACTGGTTTCAGAGGGCAAATTGAGATGAAGCATGTTGTGCTGTCACATTATATTGGTGACTTATGATGAGAGATGTACACATGTGATGTAGTATTAGCTGATAGACAGTTCTGTAATGTTTATGAGAAACTCTTAGTTCTACAAATGGCTTCTTTATGTCAGACAAAGAGATGTTTATTTGTGTGTAATTACTTTCTGAGGATACCAGCCTAAAGACAATTTTTATGTTTGTTTAATGTAAAAGACATCTGCTATTCTTTACTTTTAAGATTTAAGACAATGTAATTTTGAAGAATATAAAAAAGAGTCATTAAAATTTATTACTCTCTGCTTTGGTTTTGCTTTTTATATTTTATAGAGGTAAAAACCTGTCTGTTAAGAACAGTACTAACTGGATTTTAAAGACAAATTCTAATATGTTGTCCTTCAGATGCTTATGCAATCATAATATTGTCCCGTATGCTTTCCACCATGTATTCTACAGAGTGGAGTCTGGAAAGAATTTCTGAGTGTTTTGATTTTTGTAAATGACTGATTATAATTTTAATTAAATATGCTGCTGTTATGTTGAATAAACAGTTTTTTCCAGTTTGTTTGGTACATTTGTCAGCACCAAATGTTTAATTGCCAACTGACATTTGTCTTTTAATGTTAAGTTTATTTGCTTATTTTCTTAATCATCATTGAATGTGTTCAAGTTAGTTTGAGATTTATTTATTCTGTTTTATATAATGAATGCAATATATTTTTGATAATTGGAGGTACAGATTTTGAACAGATAAACAGATAAAATACAATAGAATAGTTGTTTAGTAAAGAACATCTGAGATTTCCTGTATAAGCTGTCTGTGGTAATACATGATTATGTTGTATACATGTATACTTCATCTGAAGATGTTTGACATCATTTTCATCATTATTTTAGCATTATCATGGTGTTTTTATTGGCAGAGGAATCTGGGAGTACCCGTAAAAACCTGCTGACCTTCGACAGGAAAAGTGATGAATCGATCACACTCTGGCCTTGCCTGCTGTTAAGGCTCGAACTCACAACCTTGGTGTTGATATTGGCATGTGACTACATTGTATAACCACTCGGCCTGCAACAACCCTTAAGTATATATAGAAAATACTGAATTGGGCCTCGCCAGCCAAGTGGTTAAGGTAGTTGGTCTACTAGTGATCACACTGAGATTGTGGGTTCGATTCTTACTACAGGCTAAGTGTGCTTGACTCCTATCTTAATTGACAAGGATTGCCTGTTGTTTTCCTACCCAATGTCTGGGCTTTTCTAAGGTTACTCCAGCTTCCAATCTCCACAAAAAAGATTCTGGGTATCCTACGTCAACCACAATCACCTGTGCCCCACCATTGGTGACGCCAGTAGTGATATCACTCATGGCGGATAAGCTTCTTCTACAAACACAGTACTTACTGTATCAACATTGGCATATAATATACACTGTTTATTTCAACACAATTTAGCCAGAATTGTTGATGTTACAACTTTAACTTGTGAATCTTAAAGAAAAACAATTGATATAAAAAGTGTATTGTAGACAAATATAGAAAAAATTAGTTTTTATCATTTTATCGTTTATTTGATAATATAATTGTTCTGCTGTCCATTCTGGGCTACAGGTTCTGATGTGGGCTGCAAATATGGCAACATATAAATTGACACACATCTTTTGTTTTAATAGACTGCTATAAGCAAGATGAGAAATATAATGTTAAAAATATCAACATTAAAATGCAGTACCGTCGGAAACTTAATGACAAGGGACATTAATCAAAAGACACCGAAGAATTTATGATTATTTCTCTGTATAATTATAGAAGTCGTTTGTAGAATTCATAAGCATCCTAGTGGGGGCATATATATCCAGTCTTGGATAATGGATTTTTATAACTATGATAGTTGTGTTAGTTTGTTGTGAAAAGCTTGTAATGCAAATACTGTTAAAAAACAATTTGATGACAGTCAATCATACTGTCAATTGTTATCCTTTATAATGGTCTAACCCATAGCTGGAGATTCCGACCTGTGCTCGGAATTCCGCACTGTTTTGGTCTGAATTCTGCATTTTTGCGCGGAAAAGGCTTGGAATTTTAGTAACATATGTCACGGTTAGCTATTCATTGATGGACAAACTACTTGAAATTATGGAATTGACAATCATAACTCCTACTGTCCATTGTTTTCCCTTGTAATAGTTCAAGTAACATAGGTCACAGTGAGCTATTCATTTATGGACAAAGTACTTACAATTATGGAATTGATTAGATGTTGAGCTTCTTAAATATTGAGATATGCACCTCAAAATTGAAAGAGCTTTTTTGTCTGTATTAGTATCCTTAGGGATGAGCTTATTTATTTCTGTCTGTAACCATTGACATGTCTATGATTGTTATGATGAAGAAATTCCAGAAGTATTGCATTAGTATTAATATATATATATGCATTTGAATATTTCATGGATAAGATAATTTCTGATAATTGACAGTTCTGCCTCTGTCTGTCAAAAATCTAACAAAATATATATAACAAATATTTATAGTTCATTACGGTTTTTATT
This sequence comes from Limnoperna fortunei, assembly GCA_944474755.1. NCBI lineage: Eukaryota > Metazoa > Mollusca > Bivalvia > Mytilida > Modiolidae > Limnoperna > Limnoperna fortunei. The sequence goes on from OX104124.1 coordinate 40,357,367, forward strand.
GGGTTCTTGTCAGTTTGTGTTTTTTTACATTTGTCAGAATTGGATTTGTAATTGTCCTTTGACATTTGCCTCTTGTTGATCTATCAATTTCTCTGCAGTTTTCCAAAAAACATCATGATTTTTAAAATAATAGCTCTGAGCTGTTTATAAATGATTTCACTTTAAACTCAATTTTGAAAAGTTATAATATTAATGAGTATTTTACCGAGAAATTTGAGTACAATAATACCAAAATAAGTTAGTTAATGATTATTAGTTAAATACAACCATGACAAAACCATATATTTAATCTTATTTAGCATGTGTTCTAATTTTATGGGTCTTCTGTGGCCTAGATGTTAAGGTAGATAGTCAACTACTATAGAATTTATGTCAGTTGGGGGCTTGAGTCTCACTTCATCAAATTTTAATGTTAGAAAATGTATATATGGAATGTGTCGGTGGGTGGCTTTAACACTAACCTTTGCTTTAGATCTTTTAAACTTAGGCCAAAGGTCAACCAAATTTGGTCTAGTCGTATCCTCACAAGTCAGGGTTTCTGTGTCCACATGTGTCCACAAAACCCTGACAAGCTTACCTAGGAATTTCCGGGGCAAGAAGATTTTCATATGTCACACTTCATAATATCAACAAAGGAAATTGCTTTGGCAGTAGCAAATGCAAAAGGAATGATGATGAAAAGTCCATGACTATCACTTGTCACCTGGCCTTCACCTAAATTTTATGGTCCATTGACTATGATAAAATGGACATATGTTTCTGTGTCCACACTTGTGGCAAATTGAAATGTAAAAATATTAGAAAAAAAAGATCTAATAAGGAATAACTTCTGTCTAAAGACTTCAATGTGGAATACAGTCCAGTATTGTTTGAAGTTTTTTCATGGAGACCTATTATGATGGCTATTTAATAAATGCTATACATTCTGCAATAAAATCCTGATTGATTTTTTTAAAACTTAATTACTGCCACCAAATATAAATTTCAGCTGTTATTCTTAACTATGTTTGTCCAACGTCAAAATGGCGTCAAGTGTCATACCTACAAATAGGTGCCACATTCATATTCATTTGGAGGGCCTCAGTTGCCAAGTGGTTAAGGAAGTTCTTTGTGTACTATTGATCATGAGGTCTGTCAACACTTAAGGTCTCAGTGTGGACAAGGTGCACTCGACTCCAATCTTACCAAAGGTCCTGTGATTTCTCCTGATACTTTGGCTTCCTACTCTAATAAAAACTGGACACCAAAAAATAGGTGAAATATTGCTGAAAGTTGCATAAAACATCACTAAAAAAACAAACAAACATGTCAGCAATGTTTTCATGGTTACATTTTGGTGTTTGTAACAAAACTGTAAACTCGTACTGGGCTTTGTGTAGGAGTATAAATAATAAGTATAGATCACAATATTCAAAAAGGGTTTCTTCAAGTTAAGCCTTGGAATCCATTCTATCTACATATAGCCTCTTGATTTTAGATTAATACGTAAAAACAATCTGATACAGGTATATAGTGTCCAGCAATTAACCCTTCCTTCATCATACAGTAACGGTCCCTTTTGGTCAATCAAAGTTATAATTTAATTAGAACGTACGTACGTTTGCAGTATAAAACTTGACTTTTACTTGACTTTTACTTGTCTCATATCTAGAAACAAATCTGTACAATTTTATGGTGTAATGGTTTTTTTATCAATGACCTAATAATCATTACAATCACTATATAATGAAGCAGAACATGATCGCACAGTAAATTGTCGATTTTCTGTTTGTTGGCTGAGCATGAATTATGGAGGACAGATGGATGTAAAACTAACAAATAGTCGTCAGCTACAGGGAATTAGAGTGAGATTGAATTATTCAAGATCTCTAACTAGTTTTTTAGATTTATTGCTATTTCACTATATCACATATTGGGAACATTAAACACTTACATTGTCATTGTGGGGCCAGGGTGGCTGACTGTCTGAGGTTGTTAATCATCTGCTATTGATCACAGATGTGTCAACACTGTTGGTTCAAGCTTTACTATTGCCCGGTGTGCTTGATTCCAACATTGTCAGTGGATATGGATGTCTTTGATATTGGGGAAAAATGGCAAAAAGTGGGGTTAAACTCCAAACCAACAAAGACCATGCCACAGTGACAAGTGTTTGTGCTCAGGATCACTAACTTCCTAATTACAGATTGGTCAGGGGTTCTCATGCTTATCTTCCCATAAAATATAACTGAATATTATGATAGAGCTAAATAGGAAGGGGTGCATGTTTAACAACATTCAGACAGACAAATATCTTCTCACAAGACTAGTAAACTGAACATGCAATATTAGTCAACCAAACAAATTTTGTAGACTTTCCTATAAAGATGTTTCAGTGTTGGCTGTTAATTGAAGCTATATATGTAAACTCATTCACTTTAAAGCTTAAAGGAAAAACATTTATTTATTTATGCCTTCTATTGATAATATAATTTTTGGCTGGGTTATAGTATAGTGAAGTCGGGCGGGTGGGCAGGCAGGGAAAATGGGGTATCAATTTTATGAAATCAACTCCTCCTACAGTTTTCAACCCTGAGATCTCTGAAACTTCACAGAAAGATTACACATATATTGATGTTGTTCACCTGCGCCCTATTATGGAAGTGTTCCGAGATTTTTTTTCCTAATTTTCCAGACTTGGGAACTTAGTCATTTTTGAGAACATTTACAGAAGACGGTACCTATTTTATGTAATCAACTCTTCCTACAAATGTACACTTTTCAACCCAGATCTCTGAAACTTCACAGAAAGATTGTATATGTATTGAAGTTGTGCACTTGCTTTTATTGATGTGTTCCTGATTTTTTTTTTCCAAATTTTTAAGACTTGGGAACATAGACATTTTCTACCGCAGGTCGGGGGTTCTCTCCGGGTACTCCGGCTTCCTCCCCCAATAAAAACTGGACGCCATGAAATAGCTGAAAAATTGCTGAAAGTGGCGTTAAAACACCATTCAAACAAACAAAACATAGACATTTTTCAGAAGATGGTACCTATATTGTGCAATCAACTCCTACATTTTTTTATACAAACCCAAAACCTACTTTCAACAAATTGTAAACCATTCCCTATTTATTAAGGCACATGCTTCACAACTCTGCTATTTTAGACTTTTTCAATTTTTTTTAAATTTTAATTTTGAATTTAATCTTTTGAAAGAAAACTGTCATACATATTCCTGGTGATTGGTTGATGGATTGATTGATTTATTGAATGTTTGCTTGAAGTCAAGCGAGCAGTATTTCAGCTAAATTCAGGACGAGAACAAGTTACCAAACAATAAATCAATGAAAAAAGGGGTGGAATGGGAAAAAATGAACACAATTTTGAGTGCCAAAGGAAAAGAATGGAGCATTGGGTTCCTGGCAATTGGAAGTGCTCTTGTACATGTTTCAGGTACCCTGCTGTTCACATTTCAAAACATTTTTCATCCAGATGGGTCATTCTTCTCTTGTCAGGATCTATTATGATATGATTTACTAAATAATTGACACCTAATAATACTGATGCACAAAGTTTTTACCATTGCTAGAATGAATAATTCTACCCTCACTTATAGAAAACTAACATCAGATTATAACGGCAGTAAAATTCTGCCTATCCCATTGCTAGCATCATGCAGTCACAAAACTTTTGTGTTTGTGACTATGTGAGAGGAGAGGTCTGATCTTAAATTCTCCTGGTTTCTCCCCTTTTTTCTGTGTTGAATTTGAATGTGGATTTTTCTGTGTTGAATTTGTACATGTATAAAGATAAGAACCATGTCAGAACCATGAAGTCTCTAGCCCCCCCCCTTTCCCTGCCCCATCCCCAATAGCTAATGCCTCATTGAACCACTAATTTTAATCAATCATACTAGGCCTGATCAATTATTGGATAATTTACTGTGCATTAAACATTAACCAAAAGAAACCTGAACTGTGTGCTGGATAAGTGGAAACATTGGTTAACATGAACACAAAGATTGGTGAAAAATTAACAGGAATTGTGTGCAAAACCAGTATAATTGAATATAATGGTAAAATGATACTGTAGTTAGGATGTAGACAGATTGATTTATATATACACACATGTCACAGACCTTGATACCACAGATGAAGTGAATTGATCAGGAAATTTGATCTTGTTACCTGACTCCATATTTGTTTGACTTATCTGGAATCCAAATGTTAAGTAGAAATAAATTGATTTGTATGAATGTACAGTGTGTACATGTTTGTGTACACAGCTTTCAATCAGATTTGTTACCAGGATTGAGATCTGTCACCTGTTTGTTAAGTATATTACAAAGGTATTTTTGGGAAAAAAATTGATTTTTCATGTATTTGTATTGCTGGATGTGATTTATGTGTGTTTAATCTAGTTTAGAAGCAAAAAGTTGCAGAAGTCTTAATGTAAATAGCATTAAAAAGTTGAAATAATTGAATTTTTTGTGCATTTTGAAAGCCAGCTTTAATAGTCAATTTTGGACCGTAATATACAACGTGTAATCAGTTCTGTTTATGGTATTAGTATATATAATATGTTTCCATGCCATGTTCTTTGACTTTTACATCCCAAATTAAATTTGTATTGAGCAATAATACAATTTTTATTGCACAGACAAATCGAATGGCTTATTTAATGATACAATTTTGAAGAGAACTGTTGGCACATTTAAAAAGAAATATTGGATTTAAGTCACGGGAGGATTAGACGACGGTGTAAACGTTATTGTTGTTCACACTACAGTTATATACCTTTATATGGATATTATTACTCTGACATAGAGGACAACTTTAAATATTTATACACATGTATTGATTATGGCTAATTAAAGTGAGTGAATAGACACACTGCAGCTATCACAATAAGGACCCTGTTTGCCGGTGTTAAAGTTTTACACATTGTACAATAAACCTAGGGAATAATTGCTATTGATCCATATTTGTTTACAAGGATAAGAATATTTCAGTGATAAGGTAATTATAGAAATCTTCACATTAATCTGACTTTAGCTTTAAATGTATTGTTAGAGGGGTTCATTAATCCCAGTGATATATAATTACAGTAATATATTTGTACTTGAAGGAGTTTGTTCATTTCCCTGTTAATTGTATCTCAAAGTGACAGGTGTTATATAAACATAGATAATATTAATTATATTCTTTAAGAATAAATGTCATGAATGTGTGCAGTGATAATTAACTATACAGGCAGTTAATTCACAGGGATCTTGGAAAAAAGTTATAAATCATAAGGGTAAGTCTTACCAGAGGGTATGAGCTATAAAACACAATATTTACAATGCTGAAGTGTGTGATATTTCAAAATACTTAAAACTATAAAGCACTAATCCCACACTCTAGATGTAAGTCTTATTACCAATAGAATAATATTAGAAAGGGTGAGGTATTTTAATTCTAGTTATAAAACCTGTCAGGGACATAGAGAAGATATGTGTGCCAGTTTGTTTGATCGTTGTTTAATGCCACCTTCATCAATTTTTCAGCTATATCATGACATGCCATTCTTTCATTGGTAGATGAAGCCTGAGGAAAGGCACGACCAATTTAGGAAAACTGGTAAATCCTTGTCAATTAAGATTGGGGTCCTGCACACCCTGCCCGTAATGACTGGCATCCACTACCTGTTGACAGGCACGTGATTAATAGTAGATTAATTAACATAACTTTGGGGCCACCAAGGTCCCTGTGCCACTTTGAATACTAGAAGAAAATCAGCAGGATTACCTGTAAATGTATATGGATTATGTCAATTAACAAAACAAAATGTAAGAGCTACTGTGGTATTAACACATAATGATTCATGTGTCATATTCCAGTGACTAACATAAGGCCAAAACATTTAATACTTGTGTAAGGTTTCCTTACTTACCCTTTTATTTGTGTCTCTGCCTGTCCTGTAGTTCTAGGCTGTATGTACTCGAGATAATAAAAAAAAAGATGAGGGTGTAAAATAATAGACACAACATTTATCAATATTTGGAATAAGACATGGTATTTTTAATTGCCCAAGTCTTCTGTTTTGGACTTTTACTTTTGTTCTTTGCAAATATCCAATAGTACATGTACATTTGTGTATATTGGATTGTGGTGCAATCTTTGTTTTATGGATTAGGTAAGAAGCTTTGTTTTATGTATTTCTTTATCTATTGATTTCGTCATATATGGTTCTTTTTATAGCCTTCCACTATCTAGGTCAGTGTCTTCATTTTAAAATATATGTGTTAAATTGCACAGTTTTTTATTAAATTTTACCTATATTTGTACAAACGTTAGTGCAGTAGTTGTTTGTTTTATAATATTCTGAAATGTTGTCGAAAAGGGGGGGGGGGTGGTCCTGCCTTGGTGGCCGTGTGGTTAAGACAGTTAGTCATCTACTATTGAAGACATGGTCTAGCACTGAGGTTACAGGTTCAAGTCTCACGGTTGGCAGAGTGTACTTAGACTCCAATCTTTATTGACAAGGATTTCCAGTTTTTCTATGCATGTCAGGGGTTTTCTCCTGGTTCCTCCCCCAGTAAAACTGGACGCAATATGATAAAGCTGAAAAATTGCTGAAATTGGCATTGAACCCCATTAAAAAAAACAAGCAAACAATTTAGTTCATAACTTAATGAAAAGACTTAAATATATTTAAAAAATATTTTTTTCATCAACTGTATATGCTACTTATGCATATCAATTAACAGATGAGTAAATCAGCCACATGCCTGACATTCTAACCTTTTACTTATTTCACACAACTGTATATGTTTGATCATCATATCATTTTTGTGTTAGGTGCTATTTTCACACATAGCCTCTACACATTATTATCAATTTTAGCAGGTTTTAGAACATGTTACACTTTATTTTCAGAACAGTACTAAGTGCTTTTCTTGTCAGTAAAAATCATTAAAATTTGCAGGAAATAATTCTTGATTATGGTCATTTTATTTAAAAAAAAAAGAAATATTGCAATGATATTTTTGTTGTCAACATCCCTATATTCTACTTATGAATGTAAAATAACTGTAAACATACCTACTTTTGCTATCCATTAAACACTGTGAAAAATAATACTTGTGAAAGTAAAGTGCACAAATTACTTCTTTCGCAAATCAATACCCGCAAATTAAAGAACATATATGATCCAGAAAAATAAGTACCCAAAATAAATTACGTTAACAGTAATAGGTTAGAAAATCATACACATTAACCCACAGATTAAGTAACTTTTTTTTATTATTTGTTTGTAAGGGAGCCATAAAGGAACCTGCAAAAAATTACTATTTTATTTCGGTTTACTAATCTGTTATCTCGGATCACTAATTCGTTATCTTGGATTATCAATCTGAGATCTTGGTCTACTAATCTGTTATCTGTGCTTACAAGAAATCTGTTGTATACAATAAGATCATGGTGGGAATTAAAAAAATTATCACATATTTAACAGTGATATCCACGTCCATGCAATACAGTCGGAAGTTGTAACTGGTATCATCCATGATGACGTTACAATGCATTTCCCAAATCGTTCTATGTATTACTATTCAAAATGGCTGTCACTGCAGGGCTTACTTTAACATTGAACCCTATAGGAAACAAAGTTTAAAAGACTTTTCTCTTTAAAATGTAAAAATTAAACAATTAAAACAAAACTTGTCACCAGCATTTATTGGATGGTCATCTCAAAAATTTTTGTTTTTTATTCCAATCCGCAGTTCAAAATGGCCACCACCATAGGATAAAAAAGCGTATGGGAAAAAAAGTTGTAAACGGTTTTCCTTCAGGACCAGTTAAACAATTGAAAAAAACTAATATGACTTGTTGAACATTTGGAAAATAACATGCTCCTTGTCTATTAGGGCGAATTTTACTGCCGTTATAATCTGAAGTTAGGTTTGTGATTTGTCAGATAAAAAAACAAACAAAACAAAAACAAATCGTGAGGGTAGAATTATTCGTTCTAATTGTCTATGTAAATCAGGTGAGTGGTACAGGCACCTGAGAGCCTCTTGTTTTAGTACATTAATTGAATTAGAATATTTATTTTAGGAATGATAAAGATATTACATTCAGTCTTTAAGATTTTCAATTTTTTTTTTCCAATTTCAACACTTTTCCAAGTAGTTATTACCAAGTGAATGTATGGCTGTGAAGTCTACACACAAATTGATTTCTTCAAAGAAAACAAGCTGTCAGTTTCCTCAATTATTTATCAAATAATTGATTTTTTATAAATATTTCAGGGTTAATAAATCTAAATATTTCATGACTGAAATAAATTGTTTATCTGCAGGGCAATTAATCCTTTCAAATTCTTGGCTATTCCAAAGTTGTAAAAAAATAACACCAATTTTTATAACAGTGTAGACAGCTTATTAACACGGAACTATTTTTGGAAGGACAATAAAGGCATTTAAACCTAAATATGTATACTATTAAACTTCTTATACTTTTTCCATATAAATTTTGTTACAATACAGATTCCATTTACAAGCTTTTTGACCTATTTGTCTACAAAGTTCTATTGACCTGTGAAAAGTACCTACAAAGTTCTATTCACCAGTGAATAGTACTTTGATTACATTTCCCACGGTTATTCATATTTGGAAAAAATGACATAGCCTATAAAAAGAGTCTGCTATATTATTTTTTACAAAGACTCCTTAGTTACTGGTAAGCCATTTTATGTTCAGTCACAGAAAGAACAAACAAAATCTGTCTGTCTGAGTTAAAAAGCCTGAACAACCACCATATCATGGTAAATGATGCTAATCAAGAAACAGGAACTGCCCATCTACTCCACATATTAACACTGCATTACTGTTCAACCCACTATTTCTTTTGAAATACCTATACCAAGTCAGGACCATTGCTGTAGTTGCTATATTTTTGGTTTTTGGTTCCAATGTTTGCCAGTTCATTTGACTTTATATTTGTGGATTGTATTTTTAACAGGTTCCTTGGTGTTCGATATTTTATTATTACCTTCATTATACCCTTGGTTCAAAGAAGAAGGGGTATACTGTTTTACCCTTGTCCGTCTCTTCGTCACGCCGTTTGTCTGTCTGTTTGTAACAAACATTTCTGTCACAATTTTCTAAGCAACTATAGATGGTAGAAGCCTAATATTTTTCATATTGCTTTATTTTATAGTGCCATATGGTTTTTAGCAATTTCATGGTCCTTGGTCATATACTTCCTGTTTACCGAATACTTTTGGGCAGAGGTGAGCATTAGCTCACAGATACACATGTTTACATTAACTAGTTATTTGACATTTACATTTTTCTTTTCGAAAGTGCATATTGTTAAATAGTAATCATGTAATAAGTAAATAGATACTATCAATATGTCTGATGTCAGTTATCAATTCATAATGGATAACCTGTTGAAATGTGCTTATATACAGAACACATTACTGATTTAGGCGTATGAAGACAAAGAAAAAACCTTAGCAATATAATGAAAGTCACATGTCAAGAAGACTTGTGCATGTTCATAAAAAAAACCAATAAAAAAAAAAAAAAAAAAAAAAATTCAATTTATGAAAAACCACCACACATATATTTAAAAAAATGCTTTTCATTTTTAAGTTTAGTCGTGTGTTGAACCCCTGATTAGTAAAGAACTAAGAAAACAATTTTCTATCATATTAAATGTAAATAATTTAGCTTTATTTACAATTTTAAGAATGTCCCACCAAGCAACTAGCAATCATACATATATGTACATGTCATGGCCTTCCATTAGGGATTGGTTTATAGTTCAGGTCTCACTGAGGGCAGGGTGCACTCGACTTCAATCTTAATTGACAAGGATTGCCAGTTTTCCAAACGCAGGTCTAGTGTAGGCTCATTGTATCCACTACCTAATATAATCCATACTTTTCTGTTCTTGTTTATCCATCCCTTGACCACGTTGATTTATTGTTTGTAAACTGTTATTGTCCACAATATGGCAGAAATATTGCTCACTTAATGTTAAGCCAACATTCAATCAATCACTCCATCAGCCATTTTCAGCTCACATAGGCAGCTTTTGCATCACAAACTAAAAGAAAAAAAACCAGGAACCAAGCGTGCTGTATATAGGTGAAATATTGCATAGCTGTAGCACCCAGAAAAATAGTGGTACAGTCGGTTACGAATCGACATCCTGTATTACAGTGATTGTTTAAATATACATAGGGGTTTTCCATGTGCTGTCATTTGTCACTTACTATATTGCACTAGAGATTATAACAGTTGCCGTTTTATATTGAAAGTTTTTTTTTTTTATAAAATATGTTGAAGGTTTCACAAATCATTTTTCATTTCAATTTACAAAAAACTGGTGCGGTTTTCCATACCAACAATTTACCAATTGCTACAGTCAGTCTGCTTTTTACACTTAAAAATTATCTTCTTTGCTCTATTATGTAAGCTAATCACTAGGAGGATAAGAACTAATTTATAATTAAAGTGGAGATAATCTGTAATCTCGATGTAATCTGTGTACTATTATCCATTAGGGAGTTTAAAGCTTTTTAGCTCACCTGACCCAAAGGGTCATGTGAGCTATTGTTATCACTTTGCGTCCGTCGTCGTTGTCGTCGTCGGCGTCGGCGTCTGTAAACTTTTTACATTTTAATCTTCTTCTCTGAAACCACTTGGCCAATTGAAACCAAACTTGGCCATAATGTTCATTGGATGGACCTTTACAAAGTTTGTGTTTTTATTTTGATTGGTAAACCAATATGGCCGCCACCTCAAGACTTAGTTTAACATAGGACCCTATGGGAAAAAAGTTTAAAAGGGCTTCTTCTCTGAAACCGTTTAACCAATCAAAGCAAAACTTACTAGCAATATTGTTTAGATGGTCCTCTATAAAGTTTGTGTTTTAGATGGGAATTGGAAATTCAAAATGACCGCCACTGCAGGACTTAGTTTAACATAGAACCCTATGGGAAAAAAGTTTAAAAGGGCTTCTTCTCTGAAACCGTTTAACCAATCAAAGCAAAACTTACTAGCAATATTGTTTAGATGGTCCTCTATAAAGTTTGTGTTTTAGATGGGAATTGGAAATTCAAAATGACCGCCACTGCAGGACTTAGTTTAACATAGAACCCTATGGGAAATTTTTTTAAAAGGCTTCTTCTCTGAAACCGGTTAATCAATGGAAACAAAAACTTACTAGCAATATTGTTTGGATGGTCCTCTATAAAGTTTGTGTTTTTTATGGCAATTGGAAATTCAAAATGGCTGCCACCGCAGGACTTAATTTAACATAGGACCCTATGGAAAAAGTTTGAAAGGCTTCTTTTCTGAAACCGGCCAACCAATGGAAACAATACTTACTAGCAATATTGTTTGGATGGTCCTCTATAAATTTAATGGTTTTTATCCCAATCTGATATTCAAAATGGCCGCCACCGCAGGACTTAGTTTAACATTGGACCCTATGGGAAAAAGGTTAAAAAGGGCTTCTTCTCTGAAACCGGTTAACCAATCAAGACAAAACTTACTAGCAATATTGTTTGGATGGTCCTTTATAAAGTTTATGATTTTTATGCCAACTGGAAATTCAAAATGGCCACTACCGCAGGAGTTAGTTCAACATAGGACCCTATGGGAAAACGTGTTTAAAGGCTTCTTCTCTGAAACCGGTTAATCAATGGAAACAAAAACTTACTAGCAAAATTGTTTGGATGGTCCTCTATAAAGTTTATGTTTTTTATGGCAATTGGAAATTCAAAATGGCCGCTACCGCAGGATTTAGTTTAACATACGACCCTATGGGAAAAAGTTTTTAAAGGCTTCTTCTCTGAAACCAGTTAATCAATGGAAACAAAAACTTACTAGCAATATTGTTTGGATGGTCCTTTATAAAGTTTATGTTTTTTATGGCAATTGGAAATTCAAAATGGCCACCTCCCCCGCAGGACTTAGTTTAACATAGGACCCTATGGGCAAATAAAAAAAATCTTCTCTATACAACTGGTTAACCAATGAAACAAAGCTTTCTAGTAATATTGTTTGGATGGTCCTATTTAAAGTTTATTGAAAATGACAGGACTTACTTTAACATCAGGGAAATGCCATCTTCATTGCCTATAAAATCAGGTGAGTGATACAGGCTCTTAAGAGCCTCTGGTGTTGTCTTGTGCTATACTGGATTTTTACTGCCTAAATGAGGTCATAATTTATTTAATATTATAATATGATCCCTAAATAATAATAATATGATAAACTAAAATTTCTGTTTACTGGGTATTTATTTTACATAAATGATAATTTTTTCATTCTAACAGAAAAAAAAATAAATAAAAACTTTGAAAACTTTTTTTTTCAGGAGTTAAATGCCAAAAGTCCTGATGCCATGACAGAAATTGAATGTTCTGCTGTGCTAGAAGACTTTGTGAACAGTGGACGAACCGGCCGGCGAAATGCAGTTGCAGATATACTGGATGAGAAGATAGCATCAGTGTCAACAGGAGCACTTCCATTTGATATGGAAAAATTAAATTGTTCAGGTAATGTCAGGACACACACACAAATTAAATTGTTCGGGTAATGTCGTGAGACACACACACACAAATTAAATTGTTAAGGTAATGTCGTGAGACACACACACCCACACAAATTAAATTGTTAAGGTAATGTTGTGAGACACACACACACACAAATTAAATTGTTCAGGTAATGTCGTGAGACACACACACACAAATAAAATTGTTCAATTAATGTCGTGAGACACACACACACACACACAAAATTGTCAATAAAAGAGTTTTGAAAGAAAATTTGTTTTTAAGAAAACATCAGTTTTGTGGTAAATATACACATTTATACATTTTAATTAAAATTGCTAGAGTTATAGTTTATTAGTGTCCATATTTACATGCAAACATTTTTTCTTTCCAGTTTTCTTTTTTAAAATTATTATGAGAATATTGCTCTTCCTATTTAAAGTCACATGTTTTAGAAAAGAAAAGAAAGCATCAATTTTCATGGCACCTCACTTAAGAGGTTATTCTGAACTATTGCCATGAAATACAGAATGTTATTGTTTTTCGTGCCATTCCATTGGCTTACAACTTTAATGTGTGTAAATGGCAAATGTATTATCAGGGATAGTTGATCAATTTAAATATCAAATACAATTTACCACTTATTTGTGAGTTAAATAAAAATAATGTCTTGTCATGGTTCTTGTTTCATCAATTTGATTGCTCTTTGTGTAGATTAGAAAGTCCTGAAACAAGGGTAAAAGTGTACAAACATATTGATTACATGGTCTGAGGTTGTGGGTTCCAGTCTCAGTGTGGGCAGGCTGCACTCGATTCCAATCTTAATTGACAAGGATTGACAGTTTTCCTCATAAGGTTTTCTCAAGGTATTAATGGTTTCCTCATCCAATAGAAACTGGACCCCATGATATAGCTGAAAAACTGCTGAAAGTGGCATTAAACATCATTCACACACTTTAAACTTAGAAATTTCTCAAAATATATGTATTAAACAACTTGTATGCTCTTATACTCAGAAACTACACTTTATGAAGAAACTTTATAGATTTGTTGGGGCATGTGGGCGTGCTCACTGACTAAGGTTCTTTAATTTATAATTAAATATTTCAATTTTTCTAATTATCACATCCTGAATATAGCTGAAATTTTGCTTGCAGGAGGTAAAACAACAATCAACCAGTCAATCATTTAACTATTGTATAGTTGGCCTTAAATTACTATTAACACCATTTTCAGCAATTTTTGGCCGGATGTCATGGAGTGAAAATCCGGGTATTAAAATGGTGAATGTCTGGTGGGCGATGGGCGGGGAAAATATTTTCGTAACAGTTTTCTCAGCAATTACTAATCACAGCCTCTTGAAATTAGGTATGCAGCATCAGCATGGCCTCTCATAATGTGGAATTCAATTTCAGGTCTGTCGCCTACCTACTTCCTGTTTAACAAAATCCGGCCATTTCAGTCTTTGATCGATTTTTCAGCTATATTGTTGCATCCAGATTTAATGGGGTTGGGAGGGGGGGGGGGGGGTGGAGGAAGCTGTGGTACCTGGACAAAGTTTATTAGAATTAAGTATTTTACCTCAGGCATTCACGATAAAGGTGCAGTCATTGAGGTCAAAAACTGTTTCATGTTAAAATGAGAAGTTTTCTAACCATTTTAAATACATTTTATTTTGATTATTGATCCAATACATCCCTGCATATTGAAAAGGTTCATTGTGAAAATAAAAAGTATTCTTGACCATTTTAAATTAATTTTATTTTTAATTAATTATCCAATACTTCCCTGCATATGCAAAAGAAATGTTATGGTAAAAAAAATCCTTTCTTATTTATTGATGCTGCTGTGGATCCAGTGTTTGTAAAATTTATGGCTAGCAGGAGAATTCATTAAAACATTTTCTGAATTTCATGTATTGAGAAATTTAATACACAGACTAATTAAGTCTTTATTTTCAAGCTACTTGAACAACATGGAAAACAAAGCCTCCAGGGAACACTGAATTATTAGTTTTCAACTCTGTAAATAGAAGCAATTTTTGATTGTCATCATGTTATGTGGTTTGACATATTATTACTGGATTCAGCATTACATTTTGGTTTTATATGATATCAGATATTTGTTCCAGAATATCAAACTAGTTCAGATATACTTGTATTTTATTCTAGTTGCACAGGATTGTGGGTAATGTTAGGACAGTAATACAATGTATTATATGTTGTCCATGTTATATGCCAAAAAATTGCCCAAGGTCTTATGACATAGTGCACGACAAGAGTGAAATGCATTATGCATTTATTACATTTGTACATATTTCAGCACATAACATAGAAAATATAGTATTTTTATTATCACTTTTAATGGTCTTTTTTGTGCGATTTGCAAAATGTATTGTAGTCCAATAGACTTGCAGAGTCGTGTATTAACAGTTCATATCTTTATCACACTGAGTACTCCAGCTTAATACTTCCCAAATAACGTCCGTCCATCCGAAACTCATTGTGCCAGAGCTATAACCTATATCTTTTGAGGTAGGCTTTTTATACCCCCGCTCGACAGAGTCGGGGGTATATAGTGGTCCTCATGTCCGTCCATCCGTCCATCTGTCCGTCCGTCCGTCCGTCCGTTCGTCTGTCCACATTTAGTTTCCGGATGATAATTCAAAAAGTTTACATCCGATTTGAATGAAACTTTGGGATATTGTTATATATCAGGTTGGTAAGAAGCCTATCGATTTTGGGGGAAATCCGTCAAATTTCAAGGTCACAGTCCACGAAAAACGTTAGAAATTTTAACAAAAAAGTTGTTTCCGGACAATAACTCAAAAAGTTTACATCTGATTTGAATGAAACTTTGGGATATTGTCATATATTAGGTTGGTAAGAAGCCTATCGATTTTGGGGGAAATCCGTCAAATTTCAAGGCACAGTCCACGAAAAACGTTAGAAATTTTAACAAAAAAGTTGTTTCCGGACAATAACTCAAAAAGTTTACATCCGATTTGAATGAAACTTTGGGATATTGTCATATATCAGGTTGGTAAGAAGCCTATCGATTTTGGGGGAAATCCGTCAAATTTCAAGGTCACAGTCCACGAAAAACGTTAGAAATTTTAACAAAAAAGTTGTTTCCGGACAATAACTCAAAAAGTTTACATCTGATTTGAAGTTGTTTCCGGACAATAACTCAAAAAGTTTACATCTGATTTGAATGAAACTTTGGGATATTGTCATATATTAGGTTGGTAAGAAGCCTATCGATTTTGGGGGAAATCCGTCAAATTTCAAGGCACAGTCCACGAAAAACGATAGAAATTTTAACAAAAAAGTTGTTTCCGGACAATAACTCTAAAAGTTTACATCCGATTTGAATGAAACTTTGGGATATTGTCATATATCAGGTTGGTAAGAAGCCTATCGATTTTGGGGGAAATCTGTCAAATTTCAAGGTCACAGTCCACGAAAAACGTTAGAAATTTTAACATAAAAGTTGTTTCTGGACAATAACTCAAAAAGTTTGCATCCGATTTGAATGAAACTTTGGGATATTGTTATATATCAGGTTGGTAAAAAGCCTTTTGATTTTGGGGGAAATCCATCAAATTTCAAGGTCGCAGTCCACGAAAAACGTTAGAAATTTTCACAAAAGCGGGGGTATCGGCGATCGCTAGATCGACTTTGTCTAGTGATATTTGGTATGTGGGTAGATAATATCAAGTTGATGTGTCACATACCATGGTTGATGTCCTGTGGTTTTGACCTCAAGGTCGGCAGGGACCACAGAGATGTATACCATCCCACTGATATCTATCTTAAACAAAAAAGAAATACTCTTACAATATCTATGTTAACACCATTAAGAGTGTATTTTGTTATGTGCTCAATGCTCTAGAAAAATGCGGAGGAATGCAGTGGATTGAATAAGTTTGGAGCCTCATTCGAAAATTTATATACACATACTTTTGAACCTTCTCCTGTGATTTTAGATGTGAGTAAAATGTAATGAAGTGGACTCTAATTATCAGCAACATTGGACTTATGAAAGAGCAAATACCAATTTTACCTGGCAGGAATGTAATCATATTCGAGAACACCTATGTAGGCTGTGCCTACTGTGTAATCCATTTGATTATCTGTTGATGCAGTTTCAATTAAATCACTTGTATTGTAATGTTATCATAATGTAAGTTGTAAGGAATTTGCATTAATAGAACTTGTAGTTTTACCATTTGTTTGGTTGTATATTTCAGATGACAGTAAACCCGATTCCAAGCCACCATCAGAAGGGGAGACCACTCAAGGACAAGGTTCATAACAAAGAGAAGACAACTCTTCCAAATTACAACAACTCCAATGTCTTTCAGAACAGTTGTATTATGTACTGCTAGTCAATCCAGTTTTCATCATTTTTGCACTGTCATCATGTAACATTCTGACATGATTTATTGTACATGGATGGTGTCCCAGAGAATATGTTTGACAATTTGTGAAGGAATAACCATATTTGGTTTTTTGCTGTGTTTGTTTGCATTTGTTTGAATTTCAGATATATACTGTTCAGAGAGGACTTCTTGCCATTAAAATTACAGAAGCAAATCTCGCCATTTTGGTGACTGTGCCATTATTTTTCCATTAAAAAGCCTTCCTTTAATAAATTTCATTATCTTCCATTATCATCCAAAACAGTTAGGCTTATCACTTATAATGGCAGTTTTTCACAAAAACTGTGAAAATATTGGGTGGCGAGATCTACTCCTTGACCAGTATATGACAGATAGGGAGATCTCAAGTTTTCGCAGTATTTTAGAAGTTAGATTTATTTGTTTACAAAAAAAGTGTTTAAATTAAGCAAGCAAATAATATGATTTAATTGAAGAATTAAGGAGTTTAGGATGAGACACAAAGAAGCAATGGAATGCATTTATTGTGTTTTTGCAATTAAGATTATTACCATAAAGTTTCGTAATGTAGACCTTCTTTTACCTTAGGAGGCCCAACATTTTTACTTTTTATTTTTACCAAGTGATTCTAGTAATATTAAATATTTACTTCAGTTTCCTAGTAAATAAGTTTCTTTTAATTGACAGCAATAAAGCAATGAAGATTTCCCAGTGAAATAAATTCCAATATTTCATTTGTGTACTAAATTCAGTATTAATCAAGCAAACACAGAAGAGCAAGAACATTCTTAAAAAATTTTCTATAACTTTCAATGACATATTAAATATTCCTCGATGTAATAAACACCATAATCAATCTGGCATTATATATTTAAAATATGATCACTTGTGCTGAAACACATTCAGATTAAACTAATGCACTCATTTAACTTGAGGTATTCTGCAGCTGACTTACCATATTTACAATGTTCACTCTGTGCCATGATTAACATGTAGTTACTTCAGTTCTTTGGGACTTGTAAAGAGAAAACTTGTTATAATACCTTCTTCAGCTGTCTCACAACCTATATATAGAGTAAGACACAACTATATGAACAAATAATACAATATTTTATTAATTAACTATGATAATATTGGCTTAAATAACAGTTAAACTGCCAATATGATATATATTGCTGAACCAGTCCAATACGGAAGTAACTAGTCCAATATCGGTATTGGCTTGATTTGCCATGTATTAGCCTAGTTCCTCCTTTATTGGCCTAATTGCAACCTGTTTTGGCCCAGGTTTCTCCACACTTTTTAGAGTAAAAGGCTGAATCACTAAAGTAGAAGGCAGGGGGTCTGGGGGCGGCTCAAGGCCCCCAGTGGGGTTAAGAGGCAGCGCCCCTATAGAGGGTCCAGGGGGGCTTCGTCCGAATATGGTTTTAAGCTATTTTGAATGTGATTTGGACACCTCTCCTGGCATGAGCAGACAGATAAATGTTTTCACTGTAAGAGTGAATAAAAGTATAACGTAACAGCTTTACTTTATTTTAAGTCTATACATGTTATAAGACGCCGTATTCTCAGCGGAAAAAAAATCCCATGTAATTAATTTATCCAAACACCGGTGGATATCGTAGGTTATCATTATTATCATTATTTGCAACTTCGTAAAAGGTAAAAGGCATATTACCATCCTTTCGTAACATCGGTTAGTTTCTGCCTTTTAGTGAAATAGTCTGTAATATTTTTATTTCCAGCTACCCGTTTATTTATTGCAGTTTTATACACCGGAAACGCATGTAAAACTATACTGGTGTTGACACAAAGAAATACCGTAAATTATATTTTGCATCGAACGCGGACCTCGCCGAGAGCACCATTAAAAAAACGAACACGCTACGAGAAAAACAAACTTCAGCTGCCGATTTCTCTACATTATAAAGATTAAATTTTCATTCATAATTTTTTTAGCAATAGGTAACATAAATTTGGCAAAAAAGTAGCCGGTCAAAATACAAAAATACACGGCAATATAGCCGGCTACCGGCTTCAAAGGAAACCACTGTTTTAGGCCTGAGAGATTTGGACTAGTTGATTAATAAAGATATCATTACGTGATGAGGCTAAGCCTCAGGCCAATACAGAAATCATCACGTAATAATATCATAGTACAATGAATTGAGATAATAGAAATAATTTATAGTAAAGTTGCGACTTTTAAATTAAAAGAAGGTCATTTTGAAATACCATTCATAAATGAGTATATTTTGAGGATCGTTGTTTTATTATTTGAAAGAATTATTATTATGTAAATGTTTTAATTATGAACATCTGTTTTCTGGGTGATGGACAAATGGCTTCCATTAAATGAACAATATTGTACAGTAATAGACATATCAGTCTTAATGTAGTTGTGAACATTTGATACAGCTTATTAAGAAATAATATATATTTCAATATATTTATAAATTGTATCAAGATTTTACAGAGGAGTACACTGTTTTTGTTTTTCTTTCAGTAGATCTGTATATTTAGTGTGCAGGAAACAACTACATTAGTTTCCTATTCTTTTTTATTGCTTAAAAATGAGAAGAGAATGATCTGATTACTGTGCCAATTTATGTTTATCAAAGTAGGTTAACAATATATACCAATTACCCCATTTCATTTAATAACAGAATATTGTGTCGCAATGGCAACCCCCAGTGTGACCACAAATAGCTTTTTGGGCAATTGCTGCATATCTCATTTTATGTTAGCACATTATCTCTACTGTTATAATTTTAAGCTGAATAATAATTTTTTTGTGTTTTTGATACAGTGCTGAATGTATATTTGATAAATGTGATGAATGTTCAGTTTTCTTATTTCCTGGAGTTGATTTCACAACAAGTCGTAAGTGTTAAATCTATTATAGAAGTATTGGAAGATCAAATGGAAATGCATTGTGACATCAGCATTTACTATGCATTTTACACTTACAAATTTTTGTGAAAAGCAATGCAGATGTCAGATTATCTCATGGAAAAATTGCATATAGATCAGTTATCCACATCCTGCTGTATCAAGCAGCAAAATGAAAATATTAAAATCGTTGGAAACCCACGTCCGATCGCGTTCTAGCTTTACTACCACTTACCGATCGTGGGAACACTTGTAATTATTTTCTCGTTTTCATGAATATTCAATGTCCTATTTTGATTGGTCGTTTGTACTTTCGGTAAAGCATTTGAACTAATCAAAATTGTTTTCTCCAATAAACATCGTTCCTATTGGCTACTTAAATTTAATGAATATTCATGAAAACAAGAAAATGATACAATTGTGCCAACGGTCGGTAAGTGGTAGTAAACAAGAACACGACCAGACGTGGGTTTCCGACAATGATTAAAGGATTCATTATGTATTAACATGGCCTGCCATAGTCTGTATTAATGTTACCATTCAGTTGATTGCTTTGTTCATTATAAGTGTTTGTGTTTTCTATTACCTCGTATAATTAACCGTTAGTTTGAGAACTGAATTTGGATTGGTCAATAAATTGAATATCACTATACACTGTTTGCTAAATATAATTCCTCACACATTTTCCACTTCATCTGTAAAAGTATTCTTAACGTGAAGTCATAAATAAACATGATAAAAAGCGATAGAAATTAATTTTCTGTCTACATAATCTATTAACTATGTAAATTCATGCGATCGGTATATGGATTATTTGATAACATCTGTTAACATTTCAATAATGGTGATAATTATACATGATGAATATAACAAACTACTATTAATTACTTGTTATCTAAACAATATGCTCCAATGTAACATAGCTAGTTGTAAATCATAAACTCCCCCATATTTAATATATTATTTTGACAAACATATCTAATGGGCATTTCATGACTAGCAGTTTTTCATTTGTACTGTCACAGTATTTTTGTGAAATAAAGATGATATTCCAGTGGATGTTAAAGGATCTCCACCTGGTTTTAAGTTAAGTGTTTGGTTGTGATCATTCATGCTCTCTATGTCCCAATTTATTGTCAATGTGCCTGTGGGCTTGATCCATCTATGATATATTTGTTTAAACTGCATATTAAATGTAGACATCATACAAAGACATTAAAAAAGGGATAGAAACACAATTTCAGTTTGTTTATATATGCTCATCCATCTAATAAATTATTGGTGCTGTTTGGATTAATTGTAAATTTCATTTTTATTTGAAGTTTTTATCAATTATAATACAGTCAAAGGGAGACAAATGCATACTCTATAATTGTAGTCTAGTCAAAGGGAGGCCACTGAATTTAGTCTACACTTAGGTAGCAGTATACAGTTTTGTAGTTTAGTTTCGAATGTCCCCCTGTGAAATTCCTTAATATAGTAGTACGGTCCAGTTGCAGTTTACTCACATCTATGATAAATGAAATGCAATAAATTTTTGAAGTGTCAGTAGAAAGTGTCATGTTTATAGAAAAGAAATATATATAATATTTGGTTGTCATCCTTGTTATAGTAGTAAAACCCCGAGACTGCGTATAAGACCATTTGACTCCTAGCTTTAGCTCTCTCTGATGCATTAAAATAGCATGTTCCTTGTCAACAAAATTGTGTGAAATCGAGGTGGATGACAAGTATTTTGCCAGTGTTTTTCTGCTTGGAAATTGATCTAAATAAACAAATATATATGTCATATTGCTCTTCTGTTAGGCGTTACAGTGTCAGAATTTTTCAAATGAAGGTAAATGCTAAAGATTTGTCCGATTTTCTCACATGAAACAGCTGATTTTTATCGATGATTTTATAAAAATCTTATCAAATTACCATGAAACTGAAAATGCAGGACACAAATTAAATATATGTACAACATTTCCAGTACAATTGGATCTATGCAAAAATGTCACACATGTTTTTATTTGACAAAACAAGACCACGACCTCTGTTGATAATATTTTAATGCACAAAACCGTATATTGCATCCTTTAAGAAGAGCATATTTTTATAAACTCACAATATCTTCATTTTAAGAATTCCTTGTATTTTATGACACCTGTACTTGTGTTTAAGACTGTTTGTAGTAAGATATTTGCCATGAAAGTGTATTAAATTGGACTTTATCTGGCAACACTTATATCAAGAAAGATAACTCTGTTTCAGCCTTGTTTTAAAAACTATTTTATATCAACAGTGACACATTTAATATTTGACTAAAGGTTTATTTCTATTGAGTAGAAGCAGAGTAGGCATAGCAACCTGATAATACTCAGTCATTTTAAAATGAATTGACTTCATCGACAATGAAAATTTGACTTGAAAGATTGATTTTTTTCACTTTGTGCTAGTTTTTTATTGTTGATCACCCCCCAACTTTTAGTTTAAGCACTGTAACTGTCAGGTACTTTGTTAAGTTTCTCTACTCATGTTTGTAACAACTACACCTATGTGTTTGTATGTGCAGGCAACTTAAAACATGTGGGAAAAAAACAAAACAGAAAATTCTTCACCCTTTTATGTCACTGAAACGAGTAAAAAGTTATTATTTTTCCCCGCCTTTATTACAATAGTATTGTGTGTTTATTGCAAGTAGACAGAAAGTATTCAATTAAAATTAGCCTATTGTGCGCTTGATATCAACTATTGCACACTATTCTCATCTGTTCACTTTTAAACTTAAGTTGCGATATTTCTACTTGTATGCGGATGAATGCATGCCTTGAATCTGACATAATTCACAAATATGTTTTCTTCAAACTCTTTATAGAAGTGGTCAGCTAATGTGATATTCAGATCACTATCTTTTTCAGGTCACTACTGAGTAGGAAGAACTTTAGTATTGTGATTTGACAAAGATTTTGACTGCATTTTTACACCATCTTGTCTTCTAGTGATTTTGACCGTGTTAAGCCCAGACACAGAAAGGAAGAATCATCATTCTAACTGTAAGATTTATGACCAAATGGAATTTGATTGCATTTGATTCTTATTTGGTATACATTTTGTGATCATTTCATGCGGTTTCTTTTTTTGGCTTTTACCACCCTATTTTTTTTTTCTCTAAAACTCTATTTTTTATATTTTCATATAAAAAGCCTAATATGCTTAAATTTTTTTGCCGTGTAATGACAAGTAACCTTAATTTTGCATTTCTCTCAACTCTTTCGACTTTGTAAACAAAGCTTGGTTGTAAGCGCACAAATATATAATTTTATTTTTGCCATACTGTTCATTAGAAAAAAGTTTTATGCTTTTTTATGTCAATGAAATCTTGCATGAATTTAAATCCGAAAACTTGCAGTAAGGTACATGTTCTAAAAACATTATATCTTTTCAACCAATGCAAATACAAGGTTCAGTTTAAGTAATTTTTAGTCAGAATTTAATAATGTATTGGCAGAAGAAACAAAGTTGCAAATAAAAATGACATTTTTAGACTTAAAGGTAGCAGTATACAGTTTTGTAGTTTAGTTTCGAATGTCCCCCTGTGAAATTCCTTAATATAGTAGTACGGTCCAGTTGCAGTTTACTCACATCTATGATAAATGAAATGCAATAAATTTTTGAAGTGTCAGTAGAAAGTGTCATGTTTATAGAAAAGAAATATATATAATATTTGGTTGTCATCCTTGTTATAGTAGTAAAACCCCGAGACTGCGTATAAGACCATTTGACTCCTAGCTTTAGCTCTCTCTGATGCATTAAAATAGCATGTTCCTTGTCAACAAAATTGTGTGAAATCGAGGTGGATGACAAGTATTTTGCCAGTGTTTTTCTGCTTGGAAATTGATCTAAATAAACAAATATATATGTCATATTGCTCTTCTGTTAGGCGTTACAGTGTCAGAATTTTTCAAATGAAGGTAAATGCTAAAGATTTGTCCGATTTTCTCACATGAAACAGCTGATTTTTATCGATGATTTTATAAAAATCTTATCAAATTACCATGAAACTGAAAATGCAGGACACAAATTAAATATATGTACAACATTTCCAGTACAATTGGATCTATGCAAAAATGTCACACATGTTTTTATTTGACAAAACAAGACCACGACCTCTGTTGATAATATTTTAATGCACAAAACCGTATATTGCATCCTTACCTCAGGTGGAAAGTAATTTTACAAATATGAATTGTACCTCAGTTTTATTCAATATTTTGTAGAAAGCTTTATGTCTGCATGTTTTTTTTAATAAAAGGTGTAGAATGTTTCATATCCAACAATATTGCTAGAAAATTATAAATGCCCACTTTAAATTGACTTTTTTAGTTTTTGTAAGACAGTTATATTATATAAATCTATTTCTTACAAAGTATTAAGATAGTTTTGTTGATATTCAGATCCTTTTATATCACATTGTTGGAAGCATACTATGTCAAAGGGCGAGGCTAACACCATTAAAATAAGCCATGTCTTATTAGATCACCAGATCCCCAGAATGCTTTTAAAGCCACAAAACACATTCAAAGGAATAATGACAATAATACTGTGTTGTCCTTGTTGGTGATTTCTTACTGTAAAAGATATTTTAGCATATAACCAGGACAACTCAATATTATTATTTAAATTTATATACAAACATTTTACACAACTTGCTGGCATTAAAATAAAGGAATTATAAATTGCTGGGTATTACCAACACAGATTTGATTACTTTCATTATTAAAGAAAAAAGGCTTATTCAAAAGAAAAATTGCATCTGTTTTTTTACCTATTTACTGTTATGTTGAAATCGCAGTATGGCTGAAACAATAATTGTTCATTAGTGTGGTCTACAGTTTCTTCTATTTATTGTCTTTGTTCTTGATGTACCTGAAATACTGCTTACTGGACATAGTGCAACTATTCAATCATTATTCATCAATCAGTTCTCTTCCATATCTCATCTTTTTAGCTCACCTGACCCGAAGGGCCAGGTGAGCTCTTGTCGTCCGTTGTCTGTCCGTTCAACTTTTCAAAAATCTTCTTCTCTGAAACCACTTGACAGAATGCAACCAAACTTGGTATGGTTGTTGCTTAGCATGTCCTTTACCAAACTATCGTTTGGATTTTTGATTCGTAAAAAAACATGGTCGCCATGGCTAAAAATAGAACAGGGGGGTCAAAATACAGTTTTTGGCTTATAGTTCAAAAAGTATTACAGATACAGGAAAACGAAGAGACCTTCCTTCTTCAGCATCAAAAGCTCTACAAAACACTCCATTGGGTTAAAGTCGTATGATGACTCCTTGTAGGAGTTATTGCCCTTTAATTGTCGAAATTGATGATTTTTGCCATTTTTGTCTTAAAATCTTGACAATTATTAGAACTAGAGAAAAAGTTAGCATTGTCTAATTGTTCTGCTCTATGAGAGCTACAAAAATGTCTTTAGGGTCAAGATTGTATGATAAACCGTTTAAGAATTATTCCACTTGAACTGTTTTTTTTTTAATCGGTTTTAATTGATTTTTAAAAATCTCCTCTGAAACCACTGAAAGTACTGCTTTGATTGATTGATTGATTTATTGATTAATGGTGTTTAACGCCCAGTACTGCTTTGAAACTTTGTACACATTATCTGTCAAATGTCTTCAACCAAGTTTGCACAAACCATGGCCGCAGATTAACCAACATGTCTGCCATGGCTAAAAATAGAACGGGGGGGGGGGGGGGGGGGCAAAATACAGTTTTTAGCTTATAGTTTGAAAAGTATAATAGATACAGGAAAACTGAAGAGGCCAGCCTTCATCAGCATCGAAAGCTCTACAAAACACTCCATTGTGTCGAAGTTGTATGATGACTCCTTGTAGGAGTTATTGCCCTTTAATTGTCGAAATTGATTATTTTTGCCACAAAATCTTGAAAATTTTTAAAACTGGAGAAAACGTAAGCATTGCTTAATTGTTCTGCTCTATGAGGGTTGTAAAAATGACTTAGGGTCAAGATTGTCTAATTAACCGTTTAGGAATTATTCTCTTAGAACATTTTTTTAATGAATTTTAATTGATTTAAAAAAAATCTCCTCTACGTTGGCTTAAAATAGAAAGGGGGGGTCAAGGGAGATTTTGGCTGATAGTTAAAAAAGTATAACAGGTACAGCAAATTTCAAGTGAACCTCCCTCCTAAGCATCAAAAGCTGCTCCTTATAGGAGTTATTTCCCTTAAAAGGTCAAAATTAATTACTTTTGTAGAAGTGTTGGTCAATTTCTTATAGGAACGAAATTCTATATAAAAAAGGGTTATTTGATTTCAGGTTCAGGTGAGCGATGGAGGCTCCTGGAAGCCTCTAGTTATACTATATTTATATTTTTAAGTTATTCTGCAACAGCTGCTCCAACAAAAGGGAAAACAATCTTATAAAACAGTAATAACGGTCCCCTCTTGATTATCTGGTTAGAAATAAGGCCTCAGTAACAACACATTTTGACATGAAAGAAATTGTATAGCAGTATATTGTTTCATCTATATTGGTGGGACAAAAAGGAATTGAGCTTTATCTTGGCAGATATTACTAGAAACTATATTGCTTTGAATATAATAAAATTTAATGTTTGTTATTATTGAAAATTTATGTTTCTCATTAAATCGTGGAATCAAACTATTTTTAGCGTTATTCCGGAAAAAATTTTGGGGTTGGAAGGCACCTTATATCAAATCGTATGGGTGGTTAAATTGCATGGAAGGTGATTTTCATCACCCCTTCCTCTACGGATACATACCCTTACACCCCATTACAGTAATAGATGGGATAATATCCCCTACTTGCAGTTATACTACAGTCGGTATACTTAATGAGTTTATGCACTGGTGCATCATATTAGTGCTTTTCCATTCAAAGTTAAAAGTATGTTTGAAATTGTTTACTTAAGAAATTGTCTGAGCAAGATTTTGTTTTCCAAATTGTAATATTGTAAATAATTTTAATGTATTATTTTAAACTGTGTCAATTTAATTCAGTTTGAACAAAATAAATATTAAATAATAGTAGTAGAATATTTATCCGTTGATTAAATGGCGCAAGTAACGATTGATTGAATGTTTGCCTAACATCAAGAGAGCAATAACTAGATATGTTCAGAACGAGAAAAAGTAAACAAACAACAGATCTGCTTGAAAAAATGGTTGAAACACAAAATGAACAAAATTTTGACAACAAGTGGGAAAGTAGAAACAAGTTGAGTAGAGACTGAGAATTTACACAGGCACTTGGGGTCAAGATAATTT
Organism: Limnoperna fortunei; assembly: GCA_944474755.1. Taxonomy (NCBI): domain Eukaryota; kingdom Metazoa; phylum Mollusca; class Bivalvia; order Mytilida; family Modiolidae; genus Limnoperna; species Limnoperna fortunei. The sequence continues at coordinate 40,384,501 of OX104124.1, forward strand.
TTTTATGGAATAAAATGCCAATAAATGAGTTTACATTGTGTATTCACTCGTTTGGTAACTTGTCAGACATGTTTCATTGTGAAATATTGACCACAGAAAAATAATAATTTTTTCTTTATTATATAACAGTTTCTGGTGTCAATATTTCAATGAGACATGTCAGACTAGTTACCAAACGAGTGAATTCACACTGTAAACTCTTTATTTGCATTTTATTCCATAAAAAATTGTCCTGTCTAAGGTCCATGTGAGCAATTTCGATCAGCCTACTCTTATTTGGACACCTACAAAGGGGTCTTTCGTACAAAAAGTGACATTCACCAAACCTGTTGTCCACTCCTGCCAACTTGCTTCAGTGTGCATATGGTTCAAATTTTACTCATTCGGTCTTTTACGACGGAAAAAGTCCGACACAAACGTTTTATTTTAGCTCTTGCACTGTCCTTTCACTTTTCGTGTAAGGATGAATATTGCTTTTTGTCTCGCCTGCGACGAAAGTCGCTGGAGGCGAGACATGTATGGGAATCCGGCGGCGGCGGCGTAAACACTTGACATCTTGCTTCATATCTTTGTAAGCCCAAGCCCTAGGTCCATCAAATTTGGTCCAGAGGTAGCTTATGATGAGTACTTGCCAGTCAGTCACCTGTCATCTGACTTTCACGGTCCAGTGACTACGTTAAAGTTTTTGGGTTACGACAGTTCCTCTGTAACTACGCATGGTAGGATGACAATATTTGGTGTATAGGTTGCTGATGACTAGTACATGACTGTCTGGTAGGTGTCACCTGACCTTGACCTCAATTTCACGGTCCAGCGACTACGTTAAAGTTTTTGGGTTACGACAGTTCCTCTGTAACTACGCATGGTAGGATGACAATATTTGGTGTATAGGTTGCTGATGACTAGTACATGACTGTCTGGTAGGTGTCACCTGACCTTGACCTCAATTTCACGGTCCAGCGACTACGTTAAAGTTTTTGGGTTACGACAGTTCCTCGGTAACTACGCATGGTAGGATGACAATATTTGGTGTATAGGTTGCTGATGACTAGTTCATGACTGTCTGGTAGGTGTCACCTGACCTTGACCTCAATTTCATGGTCCAGCGACTACGTTAAAGTTTTTGGGTTACGACAGTTCCCTGTAACTACGCATGGTAGGATGACAATATTTGGTGTATAGGTTGCTGATGACTAGTACATGACTGTCTGGTAGGTGTCACCTGACCTTGACCTCAATTTCACGGTCCAGCGACTTCGTTAAAGTTTTTGGGTTAGGACAGTTCCTCTGTAACTATGCATGGTAGGATGACAATATTAGGTGTATAGGTTGCTGATGACTAGTACATGACTGTCTGGTAATTGTCACCTGACTTTGACCTCAATTTCACAGTCCAGCGACTACGTTAAAGTTTTGGGGTTACGACAGTTCCTCTGTAACTACGCATGGTAGGATGACAATATTTGGTGTATAGGTTGCTGATTAATAGTACATGACTGTCTGGTAGGTTCCACCTGACCTTGACCTCAATTTCACGGTCCAGTGACTACGTTAAAGTTTTTGGGTTACGGCTGTTCCCCTGTAACTATGCAGGGTATGGTGACAATATTTTGTATACAGGCCGCTGCTGATATTTAATGCTATTTACGTAATGCTTATGACGAAATTTATTTTCGTTACTGATGCGGAATGCAGGCGAGACGTTTTTCTGTGTCCACACTTGTTTTAAGTTCTAATAGCCCCACAAACGTCATTAAAAAATAATGATAGTAATATGATTTTAGTCTACATCTTTATTAATGGAGTTGTAGAAAAAATGGTGCATTAAGTTTGGCGGTAATATTGCTTCAACTTGGATATAAGAAGGGGGCTAGAGGGGGTCCATTAATAAGTTAACAATTTTTTTTTCTATCCCAAAACTGCAATTTACATTAGAAAACGAAAAAAAAATGAGTTCAAAAATCGAAAAAAACCAGATAACAGCAGAATCTCATCGACTGGCGATGCGGCAAGAATATGCACCCATTAATCAGTGTTGTCACATAGTAACTAGTATGTGATCTTTTGTATATTCCTCCCGTCATAGACTTTAAAAAGTGGTGAATACAATGAAATAACAGATAACAGAAAAAATCTATAAAACATTTAACAGTGTTCTGACTTAACAGCAACCAGGGTTTTTATTTTCATTATTTAACAGTTAACAACAATGTAAATTTGTAAGAAAACAATATCTAACACTGTGATTTTGCGTGGTTTTATGAACTGTACAGCGAGAAGATTGAAAAGCTGCAATTAATGACAAATAGTAATGAGTGTCTATCCTTTTTCCAACTTTCTATGTCGTATGCAGCACGGTTGCAAGTTTTTACTCTGAGACTTCTAAAAACCTTGGTATATGTTTAATGACATTTTATTTTCTTTACATCGAATAATCAAAGTGATCGGTTATGTATTTCATTGACTCTGAATTAAACCCAAGTTTCCTACATAAACACTGGATTGATTTTAAACATTATAAAACAGTTCGAAACAATGTACCATGTAACAGTTCTACAGATATGCGGTATGATATAATCTGAACACCAATTTAAAAATAATAACAGGTAGATATGCATGCATAGTAGCAATTTAACCTCAAAAATATGATATAATTCGGAATTCCAATCGTCTAGAGCACTTAGTCTTAATTTTAAAAAATCCGGATATCTGATGAATTTGTAATGAATATCAACCAAGTTACAAACTTCCAAAAGACAGCTTTATACAATAAACATGCACAAGAGATAAGGCTGCCTTGAAAAGCCATCGAAACGATATGAATAATGTAGACAGTTTATACAAAGAAAATTATAAAAATGACTTTAAATAGAAAACCTTTTTGACTGGAATTCAATTTTATTTCTATTATTACAAGGTAAAATAGAGGAAACTGAATTTCATTATGATACTTAATTCGACAAAACAGTCATAAACAAAATATTTACAGAATTCAGTTCGGAATTCAACTGTTTTATGCATTAAGATTTGTTACGTCTTGTTTTATATTTTTTCCGTCCTTTTTTAATTTAAAATGTTAGGTGTTAGATTTTGGAACGTTACTGCTGATCCGAAATAAAGTCCAGAAAGATACATTTGGAGTCAATTGTCCTGCATCAGCACATTCAAGTGTATTTCATACGTTTATAATAAAACAAACAAACAAACAAAAAATCGGTAGAAATTAGTATGGAACACTAAATAGAATGATGAAGTAATTCCAACAAAAACCATGAAAAAAATAAAAAATTACAACAAATAAATACAAGAGAGGACAAATACGTTGACGGGTACATCGAAAGTGTAAAAACCCCCGAAAAGTGTAAAAACCCCGTGGAATAGTGTAAAAACCCCTATATATATGGTGAAAACCCCTCAGAAATAATAGATATTACTATATATTATGATAATAATGCAATATTTGTGAAAAAATAATTATGCTTTATCGCACAGAATCGATTTTTGTAACCGCACAATACGTCCTATATGAGGTCAAATAGCTAGGGGAGATCACTCTAATTCTTTGCAATAAAAGTACTACAAGTACTGTAAGTTGGAATTATATTGAAAATGTTAATACTGACAAATGATTTACTGTGTGAAATTAAAATAATGTCTATAATTTTATAATGAATTTTTTAAATAGATATGTATTTCATTAAAAGCTTTGCATTCTTTGTATTACATGTACATGTAATTATATGTCTGTTGTTATTAAAAGATTTTAAATGTCATCCATTTTAGTAGCTCATATTAGACAAAATTAGTTACAATTACAATGAATTGATTAATTGACATTTCAGTCAATCAACACATTTGTAATTATAATTATATATAATTAAGAGCCCCCACGCCAAGTCAAGGCTATGAACATCTGGGGCAGGGTAAGGGGATTTTATATATTTATTCATTTAAGTCGTTTTGTTTTATAACTATAGGAGTAATAATTTTTTTCTAGAAAAGTACAAATTATTATTATTATTAGCTTGGTATTGTCTATAATATTGCAAAAAAAGTTTGAACTAGACCAAGGGATAGTTTTTTGTTTTTGAAGTTAAACTACTAAGATATCCTGCCAACTTGAAGGCTTCGGACATCTGTCGTAGTCCGCGTAACAATAAGTAAAATTTTTTATTTTTTTTCAAATTTAAAACTACTATGACATCCTGCACAAGGCTTGGGACATCTGTCGTAGTCAGCATAGAAATTAGTTAAATTTTATTTTTCAAATTTAAAACTACTAAAATACCTGCACACATCTCTCTTTAATGTATCGCTGTCCGCAAACTTACTAAGTGTCTCGCCCTTGAAAAAATACATTGAACAAAACATTGACGGCAAGTGGTTACGGAATCTCTAAAAAAAACGTTTTCTTTCCAACGGTATTGGTCATCCACAGCGATTTCGACAACTGAAACTGTATAGGGCCACCCGCTAGTCGGTACTGTCCAATTGAAATCAATAATCTTAGTTAATCCTTATATATTGGGTGTCCACAATATCTCTTGTAACCTGTACTAAATTCAATAATGGTTGTGATTTCCAGTCGATGGCTCGCTCGGAGGATTCACTATTATTATTTGTACAACTTTTGTCAAAGTAACCAATATGATCAACGGTTTTCCGATGTTAAATCAAAAATGGTTTTAATTTGTTAATAAAATACCTGTGAAATTTCGAAGATAATAAGATAATGTCTGTGTCCTTTGTTCCATAGTGTCGCACTTGACGTTGAAACATATCGGGTCATCGGCATGGATAAATCCGTCTCTACCAGAGATGTCGATCAGTATTGAGTCTCCGTCGGCCTTGTCAATTACTGGTATGTCGTCCACCAGTTTCTGCATTCTTAGATGTCGAGAAAGCTGATGTAATGGCGTTGACTATAGCCATTTTCCTTGTCTGATCCAAACACTAAGTTTTGTGTATCAGTATCCAGGGACGGATTAAGAAAATCGAGTTAGAGGGACGAAATTTTGGCGGTTCTTGTATGGTGGCCATAACGATTTATATCTGCTTGTAACTTGATGCAGTAACGCGCAAGTCACACAAGTTGAAGGTTTTGTCAATTTTAAAATACTGTGTCCTGAACAACTTAAAGTCTTGATGTCTGTTAACTGGTCGTCTTTGTAACGAATTAAACAAGGCGCTTTTTCATTGTCGCGTATTATCAATTTCATTATGGAATCTTAGTCTGCAATCATTCTGTCTATTTCCTGTAAACGCAATATTTCCTCATCTAAATATATGTCCCATTTCGTTTTTACGCTTCTATTTTGACATTATACTTTTTGTCATATACCTGTTTTCTGCTGTCAGTTCCGCTCAATTCGTCATTTTTCACTGTCGGCCTATTGTATACATTTGGTTTAAACAGTGGTTAAGGTAGTTCGTCTACTATTGATCACATGGTCTGTCAACACTGAGATTGCGGGTTCGATTCTCACTGCAGGCAGGGTGTACTCGACTCCAATCTTAATTGACAAGGATTGCCAGTTTTCCTACCGCAGGTCGGGGGTTTTCTCCGGGTACTGCGGTTTCCTCCCCCAATAAAAACTGGACGCCATGATAGAGCTGAAAAATTGCCGAAAGTGGCGCTAAAACACCATCAAACAAACATATTTTATTTCTATTCATATATCGTTATATTTAAAAGAAAATACAGACAAGAATTCGTAAACAAGATACAAATCTTATATAAATCTGGGGGGCCTCGGTGGCCGAGTGGTCAAGGTAGTTCGTCTACTATTGATCACGTGGTCTGTCAACACTGAGATTGCGGGTTCGATTCTCACTGCAGGCAGGGTGTACTCGACTCCAATCTTAATTGACAAGGATTGCCAGTTTTCCTACCGCAGGTCGGGGGTTTTCTCCGGGTACTCCGGCTTCCTCCCCCAATAAAAACTGGACGCCATGATATAGCTGAAAAATTGCTGAAAGTGGCGCTAAACACCATCAAACAAACAAACAAACAAACATATATAAATCTGTCTTAAATCTGTCATTTAGTATGACTATGCAAAAATAAATAAATAAATAAATAAATAAATAAATAAATAAATAAATAAATAAATAAATAAATAAATAAATAAATAAATAAATAAATAAATAAATAAATAAATAAATAAATAAATAAATAAATAAATAAATAAATAGTTTAAGATGTCAAATCGTTTACTGCTGCAGTTGTTGCCGCCTATCTGACAAACACCACATCAGGCAAATGATGTAGATTATATATCTAAGTATCAGTCCACTTAAGAATCCGGAAAAATGCATACATGTGATGGCATGCACATGAAGGAAAAATAAAATAAAACAACATTCTAATTTATTAAAGTTCCGCATTATTTTGCCTTTTAAATATAATCATTTGAAATTTAGTTGAATTGTACAGTGGAAAATGCGGGAAATTTTCCCGCCAAATTTTTCTCTATTTAACCGGTCAAAAATTATATAGGGAATGTAAAATCTTGTTAGAATTTGGTTTTATATCAAAATGAATGTATCTAAGCAAAAAAAGGTAAAAACAAAAAATTTGTTATGTGCCGACCACTGCCTGATCCTCAGCTAGAATACTACTTAAATGCTTGATCATTTACATTCGTTATTTTTAATGTTTTTTTTTAATGTTTCTCTTGAAAAAGTACAGAGGTATATGTTTAAATTAAAACAAATTAAATCACAGAAAGTCGCTTTATACGATGAAAACGCAGAGAATCTATTTTAATACATTTATTTTTTGTAACAGTAACATGAATGGTTGTATGAGGACATGCATAACGAAGGAAATATAAATAATACCGCCGTATATAAAACTATATTCTAAAAATAAAATATAACGACACTATCGATTGATTTGTCGGCACGTGCCAGAAGTTTGGCTACTAGGTGTTAATTGACAAGGCAAATAAAAAGTGTAATCAACATTAACAATTAAATATCTACAATTCTTGCTGCAGCCAGGGTTACTTTATTAAAATTTTTTTAAGTATTCATAACAGAGTAAAGTTATTTCATCTTGTATTTTGCTAATTAAAATGAAACCTTCGAAATCAAGGCTAAATCTATAAAATAGCAGTTAAAAACGAAATTTTACTGGATATTTTGATAAATTCTAATGTTCCTGCTTGTCGTCTTTATATGTTACCAAATATAGAATAAAGTAATACATTTTTTAACAACCATGATCATATATGTAAAAGGAGCATGTGAATTTCATGTCCAACTTTTTTCCATGCCAATTACATTTTAATGGTGAGATCTACAGCAGCGCGGAACACTTGTATCACATATTAAAGCATTCTATACCGAATCCATGCCAGATTGCCGAATCCCAATTTGCCGACTCCCAACTTGCCGAATCCAATTGGCCGATTCCCAAATTGCCGAATAAAACAAATTTATCCTAAAAAAAATTTTCTTTTAGGAATTACTTACAACTTATCAGAAAAAAGTTTTTAATTGACACGGAATCTACAGAGGAAATAGTCGCTTTGTAAAATTTTTTAGTGTTTTTGTGAAAATTTAATAGTTGCTTTGTTATAAATCTGGGGCTTAAAATGTTAATTAATGAAATAAATTATAGTTCTATCTAAATGTTTATTTTATTATTTAAAGTTACGAACAAAGTAAAAAATAACGTATACACGAAACAATACAGATCAGGGTGCCGTTTCATTTAAATTGCATGGTATAACGAGCACGTTAATTATCGATAGCTTTTATGAAACGGCACCCTGGAGTCACTGTGTCTGGAGTAAGCGCCGCGTGCATGTCAAAGAGACAACAACACAACTAATCTCGTTTCATTGGCAATGAGTTGATATGTAGTGTTAAACACGTAAAAAATGTCAAAAACAACATAAATACAATAAAACATTTTTTTCTAAAACCATTAATAACATATAACTTTTGATTGTCGGCAGTTTGGGAATCGGCTAACTGGAATCGGCAGTCTGGGATGATACAACTCTACCACAAGCAAGCAGTCCTTGCAGCTGAAATAATACAAGCGGCGAAAGCAATATGCAAGATAATTCGTACAAGTCAGTCTTGGGAAGACATAAAGCCCACAATCGTGGCATAAATCTTAAAATATTTCAACAGTTTAGATACACTACAACAGCTCGGCTACGTATGCCATAACGTAAGCTACGAGTTCTGGGGGCAGTGAACAAAGCGGTAATGGACAGAATGAATTTTGTTTACGTTTTGTTATGTTTGTTACTTTTTTTCAAGACGAATATATGTATAAATTGTGTCTTGTGTTTTGTTCTAACATGTATTATCTCCAGATTTTTCTATTGTTCCTTATTTAGAACACCCCAGACCATTTTTATTTCATAACACAGTATAGTACATAGAGATCCCAACAAAACAACAGGTAGTTGAATTTTATTGGTCTCTGTTTACATATATTCATAAACACAAAATTACAACTCTTTTAATCTACATAGATTGAATTGTATGAAATTTGTTTGACAATAAGATATATGTCTCTGCAGTCTTCTGTTTTGTCTTTTCATGATAATAGGCAGTTTCTTATTGAAATTGATGAAACTTTGTTAAGTTGTCCATTCTGAAAAAAATAAAATAAAACATAAATAAACAAACAAACAAACTTACTGAAAATAAAATAAAACATAAATAAACAAACAAACAAACTTACTGTATTAATCATCTCCTATTAAAATGAAGTCCAATATTAGCAATTCATATGTATCGACTATTTTTTAAATCAAATAATACTCATATTCTAAAAGTATAAATTAAATTATATATTAATTTAATTCATTTATTCATATTCAAAATCATTTTTTATGTATCAAATTGTGTATTATCAATTTTTAATATATTTTATTCCTACCTACAGTATTCCTACCTACAGTACTTAAGTACTTTTATTGCAATGAATTGGAGTGATCTCCCCTAGCTATTTGACCTCATATAGGACGTATCGTGCGGTTACAAAAATCGATTCTGTGCGATAAAGCATAACTATTTTTTCACAAATATTGCATTATTATCATAATATATAGTAATATCTATCATTTCTGAGGGGTTTTCACCATATATATAGGGGTTTTTACACTATTCCACGGGGTTTTTACACTTTTCGGGGGGTTTTTACACTTTCGATGTACCGTACGTTGACACAAACTACTGGGTTCGAACTATCACACAAAATATTATTTGGCTGGACTGAAGCAGTTAACATGGTTAAGTGATCCAAACCTCCACATAGCACACGTATAGCATTGGAATTACATTCTGTTTAAAAAATAAGGCGACATTTAAAAAAGGAAGAAATTATTAAATGAAGTCTTTAGTTTTAGCTTAATACTACTGCCTTCTGTCCAGGTGTATGTAATGCATGTTTGAGCATTTTAACATCTTTAAGAGGTAAAAAATGACTCAAAATATAGATTATGTTCTTTTAATCTGTAATACACTTTTCTACCTTTCATTATTTTGAAAATGCGGATTCTATTGTTTGCCTGCAGGAAACAATATTTTGCAATAAATAATAAACGAAGCTTTATATACAGCATTTATTTATGCGTAATGTGCAATATGTATGACGGGATTTAAAACATATAAATGCAGAGTAGTTACAATTCAATTATCCAAAACGAAAGTGGTAAACAGGTTGTTAAAAGGATTACACATGATATTGAACTTTAAAGAAGATTCTAACGGTTTAAGGTAACACTTAATTTATTTATAAAATTTTTGAAAGCGATTTTGAGACAAGTTTTGTGTTTGCATTTTCAATATAGTAAATCCATAATTAGATGAAAGTGACATGGGTTCTGTGAACCGTTCATTCAACATGTTCAAACAACACACTATATCTTTAGTGTTAAAGACTTTTTATAAAAGAATATCAAGCTTAATTTTTAAAAATGTGCAACTAAGAAAGCGTAAGGTTTTTATCAAAAGGAGCATGCAACACAACATATACTGAATTTAAAAAAATCACCCTTGTAAAAACCAAAAAAAAAAGATTGTTCAAACATAGTTATCTATTTTGTGTATTTATTATTTAAAGTTACCAGTCTGAAAGTCTTACTTATTTTTGTCCGTTTCTTTTTAAATATTCTTTGCTTTCTGCCAATTTGTTTGCCCCATATTAAATTGTACTTCACTACATGTAAATACCATAGATGTATTAGACTATAACGCTTTCTCAGTTTATCTTGGTTCACCAAACACTTTTTCTGTACAGAGTTATTTACCCTGTTACGAAAAGCTTGTGTGCAGACAAATGTTTAAACATAAGATAAACTATGTTTAAAAGATATAGCAGTGAAATTTATTAAAATATGAACAGTGATGGATCATGATACAATATTCCTAATAATAACATCAACAAATAAATGTTTCCTAGCTCAGATATAAAACAAGAAGTTTCTTCCTTTTTATGATAAAGTATTTCCATTGAAGTATTTTGCTTCGGCGTTCTTAGAAGAGAGGTTAAAAATAAGGTTATTTAACATAAATCTTCATTTTAAATCTTCAAAGGCGTCATGTAGCTGTCGAATGTTTTTTAATTGGAGACGCTTGATCCTGCATTAGGGGTATTATCTGATATCATGTTTTGCCCAATGTCAGTAACATGAGTATTCAGGTTTTCGATGTTCTTCTCATATAGTTGTTATGTGTCTGCTTCGGGTCTTTGAATTCTAGCGTCGTGATGAATGAAAGTACATATTTGTTTAGCACATCAAACTCAGACTACCTCAAGTGTGTATAAGTAATGCTTTATAGAGCGTTGGGATTGGATCGCGTATCTAGAATTTTCCAATATTTCGGCAATTAGGGTAGGCGTTTCCTTTAATTACGTCGTTTACCTACAATTGAAAGATCACAAGGTCAATAGATCATGAATACTTTATAAGCTGACTCTACTAAGAATTTTTTTCTTAGCTTGTGTGATCTGTTCATAGTATATTCCTATTTTTGTAATAAGACTTTAGATTTTGGATATAAACAACGCTTAGACAAATGAATGCACACACAGTGTTTATAATTATAAACACATGAAATAAAGAAATGGTTTTTCTACACATAAGGTATATATCAGAGATAAAAGAACACCTCGTTACACCAATGCTTTTATATCATAACAGTTTACTGTACAAACTCCTATATCACTACCACAGAAACGATTAATTACTATTTAACTTAGTGGGTTTGGAATTTATTGTGTGTTGGCATCGGAATAGGCTTAGGTGCAACAAATCTGACGCACAGAACTGACCCAGGTGGCGGCTAAGGGATGCCTCTCATTTGGGGTCGTCAGATTCAAATATAAAAAGTCTGACAGCGGAAAACAGTAGGTACCGTGTTCCGAGAGGGCTACACTCTTTACACGCTACATATCTTTTTGTAGATACCGATAAAAGTAGGTTCCATGTAAAAAAGATTAAATTTCCCACCCCTAACCATACCCCACATTTTTCTAATATCATTCCAAATGTTTGTTCTTTGTCTATTTTTCCGAATCTATTTATTGTTTGTTACCTTGCTTGCTGAATGCAAAGCAAACATCCGATCAATCAATATCATGTGTTATATTAATAAGCAATTAAATTTTGGCACAAGGAAAAAAAGTAAGTGCCAATGTCTGCTATGGAGTAAACTGTTTCTATTACAACAATGGCAATTAACTCTGTTTAGTGACAACACGCACATCAACACTCGAAAAGCTATTTAACACGCCAGTTGAATATGAGATTTATTCTTATTTTAAAGGTGTAGAGTGGGATTTGAAAATAACGTAGGTTGTTAATTTTAGAAGAATGTGTTTGGAATATAAATGACATCACAGATGACATTCATTTTGTTAAACCAATATTAAATCTGCGTTATTTGTCGATTTCGTACACAAAACCTGGAGACGACATAATTGTGCCTTGTATTCTGTGATTTTCAAGGTGTGATTGCAATGGGGAACGATGCCACTACAAACGCAATATAAATTGGTCAATTCTACAGTGGTAAGATTGAAATTACCATCAAGACAATTTTACTGTAATGACAGTTGACCGTTTCGGAATATTTGTGTAACAAATGACTATTTATCTGTTCCGTTAACGTAAAGATGGAGTTCAATAACTTTCCGTAGCAAGTGGACTCATTCCCCGGTATTAAGCGTGTTCGTGTGACTTAGTTTATGGTTTTGTGTTGTGTGTCTCTTTGGTTTGTTTTTGACCTCTCTTTTGTTTAATCACATGGTTTTTGTTTTGTGATTCTATCGTAAATCCAAGATAAAGAGAACACCCACTGAATAAATGTTCGAATAGCTTATTCTAGGAAACTTTGAATCAATAAAACCCAAATGATAAGCAATTATCTTTTACACAATATTTTGTTTTTAACTTGGATCTTTCTCAGAATTATTTTAAAATCTATCTGGCAAATTATTAAAAATATGATTAGAAAAGCAATCAGAAAATCGTTTTGTCAACAAATATGTCACTATTTAGATATAAACCACCTACACAATGACAACAAAATTACAAGTAGTCATGAGAACAGCATGGAACTTGTGGATCAGGCACTTTGAATTTTCAAAATACAGAAATATTTCTGTTGGCTACCAAACAACGACAAACTGCCATAATTTCATTTTACGCCTAAATTCAAGGGCGCATCTAAAATTAAGTTCGTTTACACACTTCATATTTTCAGCGACAGATGTATTGGTTTAATTACAATACATGTCTACTTCAAGATACTATAACTTCTGCATCAAGATACTATAACTTATGTCAGGAATTGCTCTGTATAAATACTAATTTACTTGTGTTTAGCTTTTTGCCAAAATTTTACTCTTATTTGCGTTTCCTGGTTCGCTTTTACAAATAAAAGCAAAAAAGCACGTACCATTGACGCACAGACGAAAATTGCAGTGTCAAACCTATGGGCTTAAAATCGGAAGATATGAAGTTGTCAATTGACTTATACATGTTATTGGAAATACTCGATGTCTTCTGATTATGATTACTTTATTTGTTTTTAATCATGAAAGGCGCCCATTAGTTTGTTTTGAATCCCTCAATTACGACCCCGGTTTCTGCGACCGGAAAAGCTGGTAGTCCAATTTTGTCTTTTTGTGATTTGTTGTGTTAATGTTTTTATAATTTGTTGTACCAGCTTTTAGAAATTGCCATTATTAGAATATGCTTGGTTATGTAACTTTTATAGTAATTGTTAGCCTACATCATTGAATTATACAATAGTTGCCTATAAAGAGGGCATTGTCATGATATCTTGACTGCACAAGGGAGAGTGGTATTGACTGAAACATTGATAATGCCCGAGCCAAATGCGAGGGCATTATCAATGTTAAAGGCAATACCACTGTCCCGAGTGCTGTCAAGTATCATGACAATGCCAGCTATATAAGCAACTATTATTTTTATTTTATTGAAGAATTAAGAAACTGTGTGTTTAAGACTGTAATATTTATTTGTGGCTGCTTGCTAAATGATTTGAATGTGGGTTCCATGATGTATCATTGTTTTTCATTTTTACGCACACACATAATGTTTTCCAAGCTTTAGGAATTTTTTTCCTCATTAAGGTTATACATGTACATATAATTTTTTATATAAATTACAATTAAACACTTTGATGCTGCTAGTAACTGGAGAGGGCATTACCACGACGTGATAACGCCCACGCCCACGGGCGTTATCACGTCGTGGTAATGCCCTCATGTCAAATTACTTCAGATTAATTAATACCAGCTGACCTTGTTTTATCCAATTGAAACAAACATAGTTTTACTGATATGAAATAACAACAATTATTATACTCTTCTTTTAAGAACAGAGACAGATGAATGGAGCAAGGAGTACATGTATCTTGACATTTTGTAATGTTTAAAAGCTTAAAAAGAATATTTTTACGTATCTGAATTACAAGTTGGTGGGTAAAAACAAAATGACTATATGGGTTTTATATGTCAATTAGATAAATAGCATTAAAAGATTAAATTTTTGTTTTGATATCCCACTTCGTACTTATTTGTTTGTTAAATTTAATGTGGAATATTGTGATTTATAATTTAGTAAACAAGTTTGTGGTCGGTTTATTTTCTCTATTTATGTCATAATTTTGATCTATTCTTTCTCTCAAATATTAAGTTAATGTTAATTGATGATGTAATAAAATCAGTCCAATTAGAATAATATGTCTTTTAATCAATTTGCTATTATTTGCAAATATGTTTCAGCCCTAAAGATACAGCATGACAGAAAAACATATAGCTGAATATTTTAAAAAATCTATCACAACGCCAGACAGATATTTGGAGTGATACTGTGTTCGACAATCTTCTTGTGATAAACGACTTTGTTAAACACAAATCAAATATTAGCTCCAATCTATCTGTGGAGGAAATCAAGAGAATTTGCAGAACCAATGCAAAACGCTCACGTAAAAAGTTATCCAATAACAAAAATGATGAGATACAGAGGCGTTATTCAATTATTATCAATCAAGAAAACATTGGTGAAAATGTGCTTAAAATTCATCCAATAGCCACGGTGCCAATGTTCAACTCTACCTGGACGCCAGAAGAACTTATCACGGATGATCTTCTTGATTCATTTAACATTCCGTTAGGTAGATATTCGTTACTAAATATAAAATGTGTTTATGTTTTTCGTTTTAAGCAGGGAGTTAAATATATTTAATTCGTTCAAGATCTATCTAGACAAGCTGCTAAAAAAAAAGAAGTTTAACATAACATTTGAAAATATGGTAGTCACTGTGTTAAAACATTTCCAAAACTAAAATGTCTTTATATTATAGATTAAAGCAATAGTAAATCAAAATCCGAATAACTCCACTGGATCAGAGAAATAAAAACTTCGTAGTTGGGCAAACAATAACAATTACACTATAAATATTTATTACTAAAAATGAACATTTAACAAAGTTCACGTTATCCCCCCCCCCCCCCACCAAAAATAAATATTCAACGCAGAAGTTTCATTTAAATACCAGTTCCCAAATCAGATAATAATCTTATACGAAAGGTTAAATATAGTAATAATAATAAGATCTATCCCTTCACATTGATGCACGTTTTGTATAAATAGACAAAGAGAATGTTCTAGTAAGAATTTGTAAGTTGCGAATTTCTGGTCAAAGTTTACAAAATTTAGGACCTTTCCATTGAGTTTAAAGAAGAACTTTGGGCTTAGTTATTCTATAAACTCAATGAAGAGGTCCTAAATTTTGGAATTTTTTATAGAAACTTGAATGCTTTGGATAACCTAACAAATATTATTTTACCTAGTTACGTCAATAGGCTTACAGTTTGAGAGAGGTTAGCAATTTCTTTTTAAAACCTAATGGTAATTGTTTACTTGTAAAAGTAAAACGCTATGGAAACTATTTGAATTTTATCTTGCCTGAAGTGCACAGGTAATTAAAGCCATTTGGATTTATTTGAATACTTATTGTTGATGATTTACAAATTCTATTTTTTTACATCAAGAATCTACCATATACACAGCAACTACAGAAGTCAACTGTCCAAAAGACATCTTCAATGATCCCCTCCAAATAAAATTTGTTACGTATATAAAAAAATTAAAATGCAGCCACTACAGAGCTTTACATACGCACACTCAAACACCTTTTATAAAACTGCAAAGCTTATTTATTGTTTGTTATTGTTTGGAAAATGGACCTATCATTTTTCCAGCAAAATTTGGCAGACAGGCTCCTTGCTTTGTCAGTATGTCCATGTTGCAGGATAAAATAATACTCATGTTTATTGCTAACATTGATATCGTCGTGTAATTTTTTGTACTATTGTCAATTTTCTTTATTTTTAAACTCCTATTCGAAATACAAAAAGGTAGAAAGTAAGCCTAGAACAAAATTGTATTTTATACATAATAAAAATTATTCTTGTTTATTAAAATTTGAATTGCAGTTTTGTTTTTTTAGGCAAGAAGATACAAAGACTAAATATGTTTTACCAGAACTCTGAAATCTTATATAATTACCTCTGTTATTACATAGGAAGTGAACGTAATGTTAAATGTAGACGATGGTTTTCACGAAAAAAATGTTTTAAAACTAGGTTGAATGTTATCACTATGGAAGCAAGTGGGAGTCAAGCTGAAGGTTTAGACATGAAAGAAAGTGACACAGATATAATGGTTATTTTGGATACGTATGGTTCTGTACCCGAAAATACTGCACAATCTACATCATATAGAGGTCCTACAAGAATACAGTATACGTCGTCAACTCAGTCCCCTGGATATGTATGTGTAGAACTAGTAATCGGCTCCGAATGTGTACCAATACCGAATTTCATATTACAAGAGTTGATGAATAAGCAGTTGCTTGGTTGGAATTTTATTGGTCGCATTACGACACATGGTCCTGCATTGGCCCATTTGCCTTTTCGGTACGAAATGGACATTGTTCCAGCTCTTAAAAGTAAAACGTGGCCGAAAATAGCAAACGAGTGGATTTTGCGTGAACGAAAATTTGAATGGCCATCACAAGAAATGATCAACAACATAGTAAAGCAAGGCTATTTTATTGTTCCTGTTGGTAGTAAAACAATCCTATCGAACAAAATTGAATGGAGACTGTCTTTTAATCTAGCAGAAAAACATCTTATTTTCTCTTTTAATCATACTCAACTTTTAGTCTATGGCTTGTTAAAGCTTGTTCTAAATGAAATTGAAAACCGAAAAAAGAAGTTTCAGAATTACTTTGTTCTTATTTTTTGAAAACCACATTATTCTGGACCATTGAGCAAACCCATGCATCTATCTGGAAACCTCAACTTATTATGCTGTGCTTTCATCTATGCCTTGAACGCTTAATTCAGTTTATTGCAGAAGAAAATTGTCCAAATTACTTTATTCGTCGTAATAACATGTTTGTTGGTAGATTTCCAGTTTCGAGAAGTAAAGAGAAGTTGCTAGACATATTTTGTGTTTTTTTCCAAAACAGGTTTAGACTGGATTATGCAAAGCGAAACAATGAATGAATTTAGGTCTTGGACTGAAGATCCTTCACTTGATGTGAGAATATTGCAGAAGAGAAAAGATTTGATAGAAATTGTTCGATACGTTTTCGATCTTATCGGAATTCTGAAACGTGAGTCATTTACAGCTTATGGATTTAACTTGGATATGTATATATCAAGGTTTAAGTCATTCCTCAAAGTACCAATTCTAAGAAGATTCAAGAAGTATGTCATTATTTTAATCCAAACAACATACTAAATGACAACAAAAAGGCGAAAAGTCTGCGGAAATTGCATTGGTTTTTGTTGTGTTCGGGATGCAAAACAGACCTTGCAGCTGGTAAATTAACACTAGCATCATGGTTGTATAAGAATGGAAAATATAGTGAAAGCTTAGAATTCGCAGATCTGGCTCTTGAATTTTTAAAGTACCAAATTGTTCAAGCTACTCCCGTTGCCACAACTAAATTGCAATATCATTTCAGTGAAAAAATATATGGCGCATCAGAGGTTGATTTTATTCAAAATGTACATCGTTTTGTAGCGACAGACGTACAATTTTTTCATAAGTCATGTATATTGCCAGGAGAAATTAGTCGTGTATGGAGTGCTTTTAATGTTTTTATCAATTATAATGGATCCTTGTTATGTCCGAAGGAGTCAACAGTTCACATTGCTGATGGCAATATCACACAATGCTATATAGCTTCTTACCAGAAAGCTATTCCCATTTTCTTCGATTTTTGTACAAATTAGGGCAAACAAAACGCAGCCATGACGCTCTGATACAGGCACAGCGCGTGGAACCTATAGGCTCAGAATATGACAAACTGTACTATACATATAGTAATTCACTTTTACGCACTATCGGAAAATTTGCAAAAAACATAAGCGAGAATGAGTGGACAAATCTTACAAATAGTAAATTAGATTTCTTTCAACGTTTTTCACCTGCTGATTTTGAAGGAGTAAATATTTCTACTATGGCTGACGGACTACAACATTTAGAGAAATTTGGAATTGATCGAGCCATTTTTGAAAAAGGAATTTCGCCTTGTAAAATTTTGTAGTTTTTAAAAACACACTTGCCAGCTTTGTTAGCATGTTGATATATTTTGCACGAATTGTAGCATACCCATCTTTATTGCAAACATTGATGCCATCGTTTTTGTATTGCATACTCTTTATTCCACAGTATTTTGAACACGTATCTTCAGCATTTGTTTTGATGTGTGATGTGATTTTTATTATTTATTTTAAAACAGTCAAGTATTTTTTTCACATTTACGAATCATAACGGAGAACCAAGTATAAATGTAACAGATTTTAAAATATAATTTTGTGCATGGCAATACTAAAAATTTATTAGATTTTTTGTTATTAATTTAAACAAATGTACTAGATCAGTTAAGTAGTTAATATTCGAAATGAATGTTAATGGTGACGATGATCCTTATGACAACTGCCTTCTTAAACAACATTCTTAGTGACACGGCTTAATAATTGGTCAGGCCATAGGAAAATAAGTTTTTCGATAACTGTAAGGAATTTACAACCGTTTAATCAGATTTGAAGTGTTTACATTGACATATTTTCAAACTACAACGCATTAGAATTTTTCTGTTATGTCATTCAAAATGATGCCTCTAAATGATGACTTTCTTAGAGAGATTACTTGAGTTTGATAAGTATTGAATTATGTTAAAAAACCAAACATTTTTTGCGAACGTTTGTTACCAAGATAAATTTCTTCGTTTTATTTGTGTAACATTTATCTCATGCTCATTTAATAAACATTCACAATCCGATTAGATCGTCGGTTACAATGAAAATAATATATAATTTGTACCAGCCGAATATATATTAATTTGTTAATGCGGTTCTCTTGAGCCTTTTATAGATATTAAATAATGAAAATGTAAACTGATGTAAATAATTGGGTGCATTATACATCCTGTTTATTCTTATTAAACCTTTGCATATAACGATTTTGGGTTAAAGAACTATATGCATAGTCTGTAGCCACGTCTCTATATAGTTATTATAAAATCACAATTTTGTCGTTATCTAGATACATGCCATATTTCAACTGAAAAGACAAGTGTGTATAACTCAATGATCAACACTAAATAATAAAAAGTATTTATTTATGATTGGAAAAGAAAAAACGTCATAAATTTCTTATTCTTTCCAAGAACCAATATAATCAAGCACTGGACACGAACATCAAATTAACTTAACACATGTCTAATACTAGGCAAACTTATTTGTATATGCCGCTGTTTTTGAAGATGTTTTACAGTGCATACGATAACAGTTCTGCATGCATATTTTGTTGCTGCCAGTATACTGATTTATTTTATGTTGTTTTGATGAAAAAAGATACAATTCACCATAGACTTGACAAACTAAAAGCTATAACAATAAATGAAAAGGAAAATCAAAGAAATGATCGATTTTAACTGTTTGTATTGGAAATTCTTTTAATGCGGCTTATCTTTTTTATAATTTGTTTGTAATTCTCGCAAATGTAGGCGTATGTCAACTGGATTAAAATTGATTTTAACGAGGAAGTTGGTTTGATTCGTGAGCCTCGGTGGCTGAGTGCTTTAGGTAGTCATTCATACTATTGATAAACGCCGTGTCTAAACTGAAGTTGCGTAGTCGTGTCTTGCTTCATAAATGGTGTGCTCGACTATAAAAATAATTTACAAGCATTGCATTTTGTATGCCAAAATCTTGATTTCAAACAGGCACTTCATGGTATTTCACTAAACAATAAGCCACGATGATGTCCGTACAACCGCCTGCAATCAAGATCTCAACATCGACAACGTCGAAAGAAGTAGTCGCCAGGACATTCAATAAATTTCTTTACTATAAAACACTGGAGGACTAGTCCAATGGTTTTCTTTTGTAGAGATTTGTAGTCAAAGGATTCACAGTGTTCTTGAAAGCAATCTGTTCGTGTTAGGGTTTGTGCAGTGTGGGCTATTTATGTGCTGAACACTTTGCTGTAATCCGGAAAGATTCAAAAGGCTATATATTTTATTGATTGGAGAAGCTAAACAGGAGAATTAAAATGCGAGCAAATAACTAACTAATAAATTTTCTATGAAAAAGCATTTCCCAAAGACCTCTGCTCCAAACTATAGAGATAAATTTATAATTTCATATTTAATTTTGTTTTACATTGTATTTTATTTAGATTAGTAAATTAGTTAATGCGTAAAAAATGATATCTAGAATATATAACGATTATTATTATCATTAAACTGGTTAAAACCATAGTTCGTTTTAGATATTTGTTTAAAACTATTCTAAAAATGTATTTGCGTACAATATTTCTGCTAGAAACAACAATTCCAGTAAATATAAATTACTTATACATATGAATTTCAGAACTCTACTCTCAATAGCAAGTGCCTTCTATCTATTTAATTACCATAACAAAATAACACCTCAAAAAATGAATTGTATGTTTAATTATTAATTTATCACTCAGGCAATGAACTTTGTAGCAACAGTTTGCCATCGTCTACATGGAGAATTTGGCAATTCTTTGCATATCAGTTAGTTGATAATAGTTTTTGTCGAATTTGAATTGCATGGCTGTTTGTGCGAAGAACATTCACGTTTACTAAGGACATCTTAGAGTGCAGCAGCAAAAATTTACATATATGATTTTAGTTTGCAAGTATATACATATATGATGTATTCATTTGCATTAATTTGCCATATATATAGCCGTGAACTCGTTAACAACATTACACTATTAAATTGTTTCGTGAAAAGAAATTTCCTGTCTCTCTGACTTTACTACTGTTTGCAGTTATGCTTTTATAGTTTGAAACATTTATCAAAACAATAACATGAATTTACTACCAAAGACGCGGATACAGGTTCAGACAGGTATATT
Source organism: Limnoperna fortunei (assembly GCA_944474755.1). NCBI lineage: Eukaryota > Metazoa > Mollusca > Bivalvia > Mytilida > Modiolidae > Limnoperna > Limnoperna fortunei. The sequence continues at coordinate 40,405,479 of OX104124.1, forward strand.
CCCACAAATTGTTGGAAAAAAATGGCGGATTTTTTACAAGAGACATTATGTTACATAAACTAATAGGTGAGAACAATTTGGTTTTCATTCCTGTAACTGTAAAAGTATTAGACCTTTGTTGCTTCAAAATCAAAATAATAAATAAATAAATAAATGAATAATTAAATAAATAAATAAAAAAAAAAAAAATAAATAAATAAATAAATAAATAAATAAATAAATAAATAAATAAATAAATAAATAAATAAATAAATAAATAAATAAATAAATAAATAAATAAATAAATTAATTAAATAATCACATAAATAAATCATTATCCTGAAAGAAAGAGCGATATTGGACGACGTATGGAAACAAACGATAGTCATGCACAGGTTTTTGAGTGACAAATAACTTCTTACCGCGTAGGTCAAGCTTATGCTCCTTTTGTTGATCAAAAAAAGGGTGCAAATTGAAAAACTTATTGTTATCAGCGTTTTGAAATGCGGTTTTTCATTTTGATAATTCGTTTTTCCGTAAATTTTGATGTAAATTAGAACAAAAGTGTAAGCTAGGAGCAGACGACTGCTGTCTGTTCGAAACCCTTCAGGCAAAGTCGTAAAATTCTCGTAGCAAAAGTCAAGAACAGTTTGTGATAGGTAATTATCATACTTAAAAAAATCTTCTACTGGATCTTTGTATTAAAAAGGAACAACATTTAACAATAACAAATACAACCAAAACAATGCAGTCCACGGGGTGTGACAATTAGTATAAGTGCTGTCTTTAATCTTACAGCTGTGACCCCTTGAATAAGCAGGTTTTCTATCATCATAAACTAATGGTCTTTTACATTTTATCAGCATTTTGAAATGCGGTAGTTTTTTTTCAATTTGAAGATTCCTTGTTCTGTAAATTTTGACGTAAATTAGAACGGAAGTGTAAGCTAGGAGCAGGCTATTGTTGTCTGTTCGAAACCCGTTAGACAGTCGTTTGCGGTTTACGCGGGAAAAGTCTCGTGGTTTATCTGAATACCATAGAACGGCACGAAAGAAGGTATATGTAATAAACAACGTGACCAGTTTAGAAACAAAAATGGCTGACTACCAATTTTCTACTGGATTTTCGTAATAAAAAGAAATATATCAGAAGAATATTTAACAATAAAATGCAACCAAAAATGCAGTCCACAGGGTGTGACTATTAGTATAAGTGCTGACTTTAATCTTGGAACTGTGACCCTTGAATAAACAGGTTGTTTACTCGATATGCAGGTGTTGCTGGAATGTTGCCGCACTAAAATGAAAAATTCACAAAAGGACGATTACAACCATCCTTGTTGTCGCAAATTTTACTTCGCAGCCGAACTTTATTGACTGTCTATTTAAGAATGTAGATCAAGGTCAATTGGAACATCTTTCGGTCATTTCCGTGAATGATATGAAACTTTACTTTATTGACTGTCTATTTCAGAATGTAGATCAAGGACAATTGAAACATCAGTCGGCCATTTCCGTGAATGGTTTAGAATGTGACATTAAATTCCGACCGCAAGCGGAAATAGTCATGGTAAGTCATGGCATGAGACAAACTTAGCTGTCTGTTGATACGTTTATAGCAAGTTTAACTGGAAAATGTGATGAACGAATTTTGATTATCCAGTAAAAGCGCACACACCTCGCCATAAGTAAAGCAACACCTAAATTTTTTTATAATTTGAAAAATCTGAATGAATATTAACTTTGTGTTATTTATTTACTAAAGCCATCCATCATTCGAGCACGGGAAAGTTACTTTAATTTAATCTTCAGTTGAAACTTAAATAGCAAAACCAGTTTGTCATACAGTAGTCGAGCACGCCTAAAAGCCTTGTTTTCCTTAACGATTTAGTGTTCATCTCATGGTCTTTTTCGACTTCGTCTTTACATTTTTACAATGACGGAAATTAAGTGAAGCTGAGAAGTGGCAGATCGTTGGAATGCGTAATAGTGGACAGAGCGTGCGTCAGATAGCACAACTCTTTGGTATTTACTTTAGTTTTGTATCTCGGCTACTGAAACGTCATCGAGATGATCGAACTATCCAGGAACGTTCTAGGTCAGGTCGACCACCAAAACCATCTGAAAGGGAGGAAAGAGCACTCGTTCGTGTAGCCAAACGCCAACCGTTTGCCACTGCAAGATATCTTCGTGACGATTGGAATATTGCAACCAGAGTCGCCGTTCGAACAATTAACAGGCATCTAAACAATGCCAGGTTGAGAGCTCGTCGTATCTTGAAACGTTCACTGTTGACACAGAGACATCGCCAAGCATGTTTAGAGTGGCCACGATATCACCGCCATTGAAATATTCGAAGCTGGCGACGAGTACACTGGACCGACGAAAGCAGATTCTCCGTCAAATTGATAGATGTGGCGCGTTTGAGACAATGAGGCACAGCTTACAACCAGAACAACATCCTAGGCACTACAGCGTTTGGCGGTGGTGGTGTTACAGTGTGGGGAGGCTTTTCATACGACTGTTAACTGAATCATAGGTGGTTGACGGAACAATGCCAGGGTAGAAATATCGAAAAAACGTCATTAACGCTATGATTGTACCACATTTTGACCATCATGCAGTTGATAACAGACCCATCTTTACGGATGACAATGCAAGACCTCACAGAGCTGCAATTGAACGTGATGTTATGGAAAAGGAAGCTATTGAGCATCTTCCATGGCCATCAATGTCACCAGATATGAATCCAATTGAACATTTGTTGGATATAATTGGCCGTAAAATCAATATCAGAGCACCTGCTTGTCAAAATATCCAAGAACTACTGTTGCCATTCAAAATGAATGGCAGAATTTTCAACATGCTACACGTCGTCGTTGAGTCAACAGCATGAAGAGGAGAGTTAATGAGCTGTACCGGAAGCTTGGTGGTTACACGACTTACTGAATATTTTTGCGTTTAGCACATTTCAAAGTGACCATTCTTTCCCTGAACGTTTACCTGTGATGATGCGTTTACTTTAAGTTCATGAAATTGATGTATGCAATCAAAGTTATATTTTAACTAATGAAAGTTATATTTGCACTGCTTTTATATATTTGATTTGAATTTTTTTTCATCAAGCAATAAGTAAAGCGACTGTAAACATGTTGTTTGTATGTTTCATTTGTCATTAATGTTAAATAAATTGTAATTTCTTTAAAAATATTAAAATATATAAAATCTTAAATGAATACCTGGAAAATAACATGGTGTTGCTTAACTTATGGCGAGGTGTATATATATAGCGAAAGTGAAAGATTGTTAACATTTTGTCCTGATTTAAAGATGTCCTTGTATAAAGTACGCCTCATAGTGTATAGTCGACAAGAAGGGAAGCACAGATAGTATCAATCAGAGTGTCGGTGTTCTGTTAAAAGTGTGTATATCATAAGTCAGTAAGCATTGAGTAAAATTTAAGCAGATGGTTTCCCTTGAAGTGGATTTACATCCGAAGATTTTCATAATGGTTGTGGTCCTGAAAATCGCAATGAAATATGAAAATAAACATTTTATCCTAGAATAAAAATCACTACTACCGGGTATAATAATAAACTCTGAGAATGTAAGCATGTAGAATAAATAGTGTTACGATAAAGGATACGGGAAAATGATTGTGCCATACCTTTTAACGAAGAATTGCTATTGTTTTTCTACTTCAGTATTTTTGCGCCTAAATTCACAGTATCATAACGTCAACACAAAATGACGTCAGGTTCCAATTCATTCATATTTATGTGTGTCAGTGTGAATGTATGGCATCTGCCGTGTTTGAAGGAAATAAAAATACTAATTTTAAAGGACAGAATTGGAATTTTTTCTTTCTGGAATAACATTCTCTGGTACAGCATACATTAGCAACGCACAAACAATACATAAAACAATACACTCTGCGACGTTAGCTTCAAAGCCGGGGCATAGATTTGTACAGACAGGTAACAAACCAACAAAAGTTCGCACTTGATACAAGCAGAGGATAGCAGTTCAGAACTTTACATCATCTGTCAGAATGTAGCTTTTGTTTAGACCGGCAGGTTTAGGGCTATACAGATATTTAAACTGGTTTTGATTATCTGACTCCAACTGATTGGAATTAGCAGGTATTTTTCCTCTTCCAGGATTTAAGTTTTCCTTGAAGATAAAACTAATATCTTGACGGGTTTCTTATAAAAGGCAGGAACTGTTTTATCGTCCGGATTACATGATTACAGGTGGATTTTGCTGCGTTTGGGTTACACATTTTAAGCTTTTTCTTTTGTTTCTAGTTTCCAAATATTAAATTGCCCTTTGTTTTGAGGCTTCTGTCGGGCGGTCTGTTTTTATACAGATTTTGTTAAAATCCATCAAATAGATTGCGGTAAAATACAAACACAATTTTATACTGTATAAAAAACAGCCTTAAGTAAAAGTATAAGAATAAATGTTCATAAATATAAATGAAATGTTAAGACCATCGTTGAAAACAAAACAATATAATAAATATAATAGGATATACCAACCTTGACCTAGGTTATGTGATTTGTTTTCCTAAATACATAATATTACAGGTCAAATCGTGAGTATTTGATCGATATAAACACCGTTTTATTATGATTTAAAGGATTTAGCCTTTACTGTGGCATCCGTTTATGTACCTGTGATTATGAGAACATATCAAATTGTTAACTAACGATAAATTGGACAATGTTCATAAACACTAAAAATAGCATTCGAATTGGAGAAGGTTTATAAGCTCGCCTGTTATGCATATGACGATATGTGATGCATATGATACAAGGTGGATATTTTATTTGATAAAATCGAATTCTGGTAACTTAAGCTCTTCATTATTTAATTGTTAAGAATTATAATAGTTCGAGCGCAATTCATGAGTTGAAACACGAGAAAACGCGCGTCTGGAAGTTACTGATATACAATTGATAGCTTTTTGTACATTTATATATGTTAACACCTTTATACTGCAACTTACTTAAGATTTTATGTGTTATGTAAGTTTTTATTTAGCACAGATGTAAAACTACTTAAATTTAAACTAAATTATTTTTTGTTAAATAACTTGATATTTTTTTAGGAAAAGACTTAATTGCCAAAACATTCAAAACATTTTAGCGACATTAAACGCAATTCTAACCGTATTCTGATAATTTTATAATTAGTAAATATTGTCGAATATTACCGTGGATCACTAATAGAAAATTGTAAATATTTTTTTTTCGTTTCATTAGGTTTTGAAAACTATTGTATTGTAGGAAAATTAACAAACAATATATTTTTTTGATAAGCACAACAATAAGCTAAGACATAAACTGAGATAAGTGAAAATTGTATGGCTATTGTTTCATGCTTGCTAATATAACAATAACTGATTATTAGACAAATACATATTTGTTTACATAAAAAACTGTATTAACCTAAACTAATTTGATTGACCTCAGTGTTTTAATAAAACCTTTTGCATAATAAATTGCTTTATAGTTGGGTCGCAGTTAGTCATGTAAGAAAGAAATACAATAGAATGAAAGTGATACACATTGTGATCATTTACAAATATTTGAAAAGGTTTAAATATGAGATATTTTGTATTTAAGTTATGTTACTCGTGAAATTAATTTACAACAAATTACTTATCAACTGTTTTGAAAAGACTTACAAAGGGATAAGTGTTGCCTTCTTTTGAATAATAATAACTTTTTTAATAGACAATTGACGTTTGTATATAGAAACTGTTTGTATGTCTACTGGCTTATATAGTGTTGTACGCGACTTTCATTACGGCGCACTGTTTGTTAGAATTCTTGACCTATAGCAGAAAACTGGCAATCCTGGTTAATGAGGCTTAGAGTAAAAAATTCTACCTCATGCTCTTAACGTCATTGTTTATAAGCCACAATAACGGACACCGAGACTCTTTGTATAGAACATAAAACGTTTGTAATAGTTTATGCTTTAAAAATACAGTTAAAATTTGTTTTAAAAAGGGGAATGACATGATAAATGTGATTAATACAGTTTCAATAAAAAGTTTAATTTATTTTAAATTTTCAACAATCAAAAATTCTCAATTAATATGATTATTAACATTAAAAGATATTTTTACATTCCAATCAAACCTTTAAAAGTTTTTTTTTAAACTTCGACATTAGGTGTGTTTTAAGACAAGAAGAAATAAATATTTCTCATACAATTTTCATTGTCTATTATTTTTGTGTCTATGTAAGCATATACGGCGAAATTATTTTTTTCCAATAACGATCAAAATTTTAAAAAGTATATTTGAAATAATATACTTTGTATACAAGTGGGAATCAACTCGTAAAATGCCATGCATAGCAATCAGTTAGACGGCTGGGATACCTTTAGCACGTTTTACAAATGATCAATCTGCAGTGTTTTTGTCCGTTTGTCACTGACAGCAAAACATTTTGCAAGAAGGAGATGAGCATGTTCTACTCCGAGGAACAAAATAACCTTGATAAATTCGAGTGAAAATAACTGTAACAAAGAAGCACATAAGTCTTTAAGTAATGACGAGCCTTGATAAGACTAACCGCGCGTCTGGCGTATAAAATTTTCTAACATTGTTGTCTTTATGACATTTGATTTATTGACAATAATATTATAAAATTCCTTTAGCATTTTGTATGTGCCAGCGCCCTTAGACACCTTTGTGTCGTAGATCTCGATTCGATTTGGTACAATTAACTTTCATTTGCTGCCATCCTAAAATTTTTGTCACATTTTGAAAGCTTGTTACACAACCATATCAAACATTTTGTTGGTCAAGATATAACGTTTATATATATTCATCATTTTTATTTGATTATTATATGACATCTTTAATCATTTGATTTACTTCATTCATATCCCCCTATTTCAATAACATTTAAATAAAACTTTATGTTTTTTGCTATATCACGGCGTCTAGTTTTTATTGTTGAGGGGGGAATCCGGAGTACCCGGAGTAAACCCCCGACCACCACGGGTAAATAGGCAATCTTTGTCAGTAAAGGTTATAGTCTATGAAATCCTGCGCGCTGTTAGACTCTAACCGCACCCTAAGTATTGACAAAACAGTAGATCAATAGTAGATGACTAACTAACTTAACCACTCTGCAACCGAGGTACATTTTTTGACTGTGTCAGTAACCACCCAGTTGTTTTTCGATAGCGTCTCATTTTCTATTGTTATCCATTTTGGTCAAGACAGATTCAGACATTACCAAGACTAGTCAAGACTGGATCGAGACTTATTTCATACTAGTAGAGACAAATTCAGACAATAACAAGACTAGTCAATATCAATTATAGACACATTTAGTCTTCTAGACTGGTCCACACTGATTTAGACAGTAGACGAGTGACTGTGTCGTGATAGGGTTAGAACTGGTTAAGACCTTTCAGGTAGGTTGATTAAGACAATTACAAGAATAGATGAAAGTCGATCGAGAACAAATTCAGACTAATTTAAACTTTTATATCAAGTCGAGACTAAGTCGAGTAAAGTTAAGAAAAACAGAGTAAGAACAAATACTTTAACTTTCAACAGAAGTGTATAAAAATAAACAAAAAATGGAAGAAAAATGAAGTGGAAATATTGTCAAATTTATACAATATTGCATTTAAGGGTAACGCACATACCATGCCAGGGAATCATATTGCTGAATGTTTCCAGAAATCTATCACAACTTCTGACAGTCTGCAGACAGATATCTGGCATCATAATGAGTTAAGCAACCTTCACTTCATTAATGATTTTGTCCAAAACAAATCGTACATTGCAACAAACATCAGTTTTCAAGAAGTAAAGAGAATACATAAAACCAACATAGCATGCTCGTATCTTCAAAACAAATGCATCGGAAGTTCTCTACAGGACAGTCAGCATGATAGTTTTAGTTCTGGAAATATCCTTCTGAATAATTCCACGTTTTCTTACCACCAAAATGAAGTTAAAATGTTTGACAATCCATGGTCACCAGACACATTGTTAAGAGATGATCTGTTGGATATTTTTGCCATTCCACAAGGTACGTAGGTGTTAATTACTGCACAAAAATAATGTTTAAATATCAGAGACAAAATTTTCTCAATTAAAAAAGTTATAAATATACTGATTTTAAATACCACAACCATTGTTTCGGTTGATTGATTAGTTGATTGGCTGCTAAACGTCCAGAGAGCAATAATAGATTTATTTTTCGGACGAGAACTTTTGTATTGGATTTTTTCAAGTCCTCAAAAACCGCATATACATTATAGAGATCTGTCAGATGCTTGAGGTATTTGTCTCACAACAAACTAAGGTTAAAGATATGCTTTTTGTGCTGAGCTCTAGTCTAAAGCCTGTTTGTTCTTTAGATATGATCTTTCCTGTTTTTGGCTTCAGTCATTACTTTGCTTGGATGACATATAAGGCTGACAATACGATAATTCTGAAATTGCTGTAGGTTAACTTACTATGGGAGGGTTATTATAAGTGACTGTGTCTAAGGTCCGTTCAACTGCCCTGTCTGACATATCTTGTTTAAGATAGTTCGATTAGAGCTTATCATAGCTTCTCCGGCTTGGACTAGTTCTGCTGAGATTTTGTACACCTATCTACAAGTATCTACCTACCTACTTACTTAACTACCTACCTTCCAAGCGACCTACCAACCTTCCTTTCTACTTTACTTCCTTTCTTCCTTCCTCATAAGCAAGTGGATTTTTTTGCATTACATTTTTAGTTTATTGTTTAGTTTTTCATCTAATGTGGTTTTATCTGGCACCGCCTCCAAGGTCTTTAAGCTCTTGTACCTTTTACTGATTTCTTATCAACATCTTAACATAATTATTACACACTTGTTCACACGATACATGACACATATGCTCAAAATAAGAATGTTACAGAATTTACATAATCTTTACTTTTTTTCTTATTTTATACTTTCTTTTCATAGTTTTTTATCCTTCGTTCATTTGGAAAAAAATTTACAATTTATTCATCTACCTGTTTGTAAGTTAGATAATGTTGTATCCGAACAGTACAAGCTACATAGTTCACCAAAAATTCTGACAGCGTTAACTTTTACTACCTAATAACTTTAGCTATTATAATTGTGAATACTTCTTCAATACACTAGATCATTTTCTGGCCACAGCGCCATAAAACCTTTCAGAGTAAAAATGTTTTGCTCAGCATTATTATTTTCTTAATTACCTTGACAAAAAGGGAAAAGGAGCAATTTGATTGGATGAAACTGAGAATAAAAAATTATCAGCAATTTGTTTATGGCACTGGGGCCCGATCTTTTGTTTGTTTATTGGCAATTTTTTCTGTCTGTTCATAATATTACAAACTTCTAAGTATTGCGACAACCATATAAAATATCCATACAGCGTAATTCTAAAGCATCATATTATCAGTTAATACCAAATAACTATATACATATATAAATCAGTGCCAACTCAATTGTAATTATAGTTCAATACTGTTAAATTTTGGCTTACCGTTAGCGGCATTGCAACTCACACATTTGAGACACTATAGTACCCCTTTGGCTGCACTATGTCATATAATTGTGTATTTCTAAGTATTGTGACAACCATGTAATATATCTATCCTTTTGATTTCTGAAGCATCAGAGATACAAGGTTAATACTAAATATTTATGTACGTGTAAAAGTTAAGCCCAACAATGTTAGAACCAGATTTTAATACTGTCAATTTTTTGCTTACCCTCGACATGGTTTGAACTTACACCGTTGTGAAATGTTATGACCCATACGACTGCATAATGTTCAACGCTCTAGACCACTCTGCAAATTCCGCTATAGAATATAGATTCATACGCCGAGGTGAATCGTACAGATGGACATAGCACATGTGTACTAGCGTATAACGATGAAATTTGTGTAACTGATACGTATTAATCTGACAGTAATCTAACTAAGTATTGTAAATTATATACGTACGTCAAAGTATTGTGACAACCATATAGTATATATATTCATATTTCTGAAGCATCAGATGTACAGGGTTAATACCAAATATTGATATACGTGTACAAATTAAGCACAATATCTACTGGTCTTCTGTTTGTCTGTTCTGAAGAGGTCTCCAAACAAACAAGACGAGAGTTAGGCTGAATATTTTGAAAAACTTCTGCTAGTAAAAGAGCTTATTTTTTAGGATTTTGTGTCTTTACACTTTATTTTTACCAAATTCAGCATCGGTCTTTCAGGTAACAACAGACAAAGACTGGACACGTTTTACAAGCAATCCAAAAGATGGTATAGTTGTCTTTATTATTGTATAGGAAGTAAACATGTTGTTAAAATTCGGCGTTCGCTTTTAAAGCAAACATTTCCGAATGTACCAATATCTGGAACAACTATAGAAATCAGCGGCAGTAAAGCGGAAGGTTTAAATATGAAAGGTAGCGACATCGACTTAATGGTGATTATGGGTTGCGCAGGAGAATATACTCAAAACAGTGATAAAGATGATTCCATTAAAATTATTTATAATTCGCTATCGTCATATCTGCCTCCAGGATATGTGCAAGTTGAACTGAACGACAATAATGAACGTATATTGATTCCAAGTTCTGAATTCAAGAATGAAATGGCTGCTGAAATCTCCAATTTAAAGTCTTTTTATTATTTAACAATCCATGGTCCTTCATTCGCACGTTCGTATTGCAAGGAGGAATATGATGTTGTGCCTACTTTAAAAAGCAATTCATGGCCTAAAATAGCGAACGAATGGATATTCCGCATGAGGAAATTTGGATGGCCGTCACAGGAAATGATAAATATGATAGTATTGCAAGGATGTTGTTTAGTTCCTGTTGCCAGTAAAACCAACGGCGGAAATGAGCACGAATGGAGGCTGTCTTTTTCTCTGGCAGAAAAGCATCTGATTTTCTCGTTTAATCATACTCAGATCTTAGTTTACGGATTATTGAAACTTATTCTGAAAGAAATTATTGGGGATCAGAAGGAAGTATCCGGAATACTCTGTTCCTATTTTTTGAAAACAACTCTGTTTTGGGTCATTGAGGAAACGCAAGTCTCTGTTTGGAAACCAAAGTATTTCATGTTATGTTTTCATTTATGTATGGAGCGTTTAACTCAATTTATAGCAACGGAAAATTGTCCAAACTACTTTGTACGAATCAACAACATGTTTAGGGGAAAATTTGTAACAGAAAATGCCAAAGAAAAATTGCTGAAAATATTTCGCTCGTATTTTGAAATTGGTTTCAATTGGGTTTTACAAAGTGATACTATGTTAAAATTATTTTTAAACATCCCATGTAGACTTTTTGATTTATTTCACTTGCAAAAAAGGAAAGACTTAATAGAAATTGCCAAATACGTTCTAGATTTACGTAGAAAATTTGAACATATATTTCTTTGTACGATTGACATAAACTATCTAGAGTTCAAAAAATGGTTAAAATCACTTCTTAAGATCCCAATTCTCCGACACTGCCTTCGGCAGAACGTCTCTAAATACCTAGATACAAATAATGTTGGGTATGATGTGAAAACACGGTATACTTTGCAAAAGTTGCAGGTGTTGCTGCTGCATATTGGATGCCGTGATGATCTTCTTGCCGGAAAATTAGCACTGGCTTCTTGGTTGTACAACAATAGGAAGTACAAAGACAGTTTGAAAATCGTCAATATAGCTGTAAAGTATTTAAAATATCGCCTGTTTCATGCAGATTTATCTACGGTGACAGAACTGCCAATGCTAAGAACAAGATCCACTAGCTGTTTAACTGATATTGATTTAATTAAGAATATTCTCCATTTTTCAACCTTCAATATCTATTGCAACCATCACTCGTGTTCAGTTGCGAATGAACTTACTCGATTATGCCTTCTTATAAAAGCAAGTGCCAATGTAGACAGACCAATTTCGTTATTATTTGGTCTAACCGTTTTTCCAGACACCTATTGTCATTTTCTTAAATCACTGTGCTTGTTACGGTTAGGACATCTACAAAAAAGCGACGATGCACAGGAACAAATGAAGCATGTGAATTATATGGGGTCAGAAACCGAAAAAAATTTGCATGAAGTCACCAGACATATTTTAAATTTTGTATTAGTACTGCTAAGGAATAGAACGGAAGATGAGTGGGAAAATCACACTACGACGTATTCGAAATTGTTTGAAAATATTGTGAGCAAAGGCATAATTCGGAATTCACCAAGTGGAGAGATGTTACCAACTACTTCATTTACTGATATCTTAGAGCTTTTTGAGTCTTTAAACCATCAACTACCTTCTATGACTACGTTTGGATATCAACCAGATACATTAGAAACTGTATTTCCACCATGCCAGATTTCATAAAGATTTTGGTAGAAAGTGTTTTGGTATAACGTTAGGTCCAAAAACCAGCGTTTCCATATACATGATATCAATAGCAACACTTTATTTATTGTTCTTGTGAATGTGATATTTGTTGTTCAATGATTTGTATGCTTTTTAAGCAAGTCATGGCTTGAAATTTTGTAATTTTATTGTGTTCCTGTAAATCATCTGAATACTTTTAATATACTTTACAATAAATATGAACTAGATTAAGTACAGATTTTAAAAGGTTATTTTTGCATATGCTTTGAATCACTTTGTATATAAAATGTCATAAAAGATACCAAGGTTAGCAAACTTTACTGCGCCGCCAGATGCACGTTTTGTCTAATCAAAAGTCATCAGGGGCTTTCGAACCAAAATAATATTAAAAATCCAAATGATTAAGATGTTGTAGAGCTTTTGTCACCGAAATTCAAAAACGTTATATAAAAAATCCGACTAAGCATATCAACACCTTTACATTAGAAAAATCTTAGAATACTTGCTGCACTTGTTTAGTAGTATCTTGATTTTCCATTTTATAGTATGAGTTTTATATTTTCATGTTATTGTTTTGTTATGCTATTGACAAAAAGCAATCATAAATGTTTACTACCTAAAAATAAATCCATGAACGCCTTTAAATTAAATAATAATTTTAGAGAAATATAATATTACGGAGAAACTAACTTATGTAAAGACAGAATAGCTAGTGTGTGATGTGGAGTGGTGGACTAGATTAAAAAAAACATAATGCAATCATGAAATAAAGTGTATTATTAGTTACAATTAAAGTTGATTCGTTTTAGTATTTGACTATCATTTATAACACATATTGAAACCATCGTATTGTGAAACGCACCTAAAGTGTAGTAAAATTTATAACTTTTGTTTAACGTGTTTCACTGATTATCTATGCAGAACTTTTTTCTCAATACGAACGATGGTTTCATTTTGTGACTAAGAGTATAAATATTTGTTTTTGTTATCTTTTGGATTTTTTTCGAAAACAAAATTAAAAAAAAAAGAAAAAGGCAACATACTAATTCTTTTTTGTTAATGTGATTAAGTATTTTTCATATACACATTTTCGACCTTTTAAAGGTTTAATGGCAAAGGATTTATCAAATATTATAAGTAGTGTATTTGAGAGTTCATAAAAGTTACTTTCGCCTTTGACGTCATCTGCAATAGAAGTGAGAAAACGACTTCGATTTGAGGACGCATTTCGATCCGGTTCTAACACATGTACATCATATATGTATTTAGGCCATATTTTGTGAAAATCCCACAGAAGATATCAAATTTTGGCAAAATTAATAACAATTTCTTTCATTATTACTCTTAATTTTAATAAATGAAGGTAATAACAAATTAATGAATTACCGATGAAACTGTCAAAAAGACAATCCACAAATCAAATTCAGAGAAACCGGCAAACTTCAGAACCAACAACCAACATTAAGCAACTACAGTGATGGTCCTAACTTGGTTTTATGGCATACCAAAATCCCGCTTACATTACTGTAGAATGTGAGTTGGTTATTTGATTAAAAAAATGGTATCATATACTAGTCACTAATAGGTGTATTAAATAATCATCGTAGCACGTTCACTGTACACTGAATTCAAAATTGGGAAAACTATCTGCAACCATATTTTCAAACGAGATAAATTATTAAACTTATTAAAGGCGCGGACGAGTCGTTTTTCCTTGTAACATTAGTTTATAAGTTATCAGTATCCTCGCTGCAATCTTTTGCATACCTGATCAATTGATAGATATAGACACTATATGCAGAAGAAACTGGAATATTGCTTTATAGGTGAGGAAAATTTATAATTTTGGAATTAAAATCGTCTGGTTTGTCGTAAATGCGCAGTAGATAGTAATACACAAAAAACCCAAATAATTCTTAACACAAAAACTAACAATCAATACCAAACATACTGTTATTGTTATTATCTGCATTTTAATTTTTTTCCAAACAACACAATTTTTTGGAATTTTGCTCTGTTCCTATAAAATAAAAAGGGATGCACTTCCGAGGTAAGTATATATTATATTATGAACACACAACACTTTTACTTTTTAATACCGCCCAATGAACCAAATGTATATGACATGAATATATTTATGCTTTGAGTTCTTAAACATCTCAGCCTACGTAGGACGTTAATATGATGTCTAAATATTTAAATGTTTACAACAATTTAATACTTAAAGTAACGAAATAAAAAGCTTAAACTATCGAACAAATTAGCTCGATCTGGAACCGATATAGTCGATTTTAGATTGATATGACTCATTTGAGATAAGTTCACGCTGACTCATCATTTAGACGTTTGTTAATCCATAAAAAGTACTTGAAAATATGCATTGAGACAAAGAGGTTTTGTTCCTATTTTACTATTTATTCGGACATCAACTGTTTAGTTTACTTTATTTGTAGTATATTCTTTACTCGGCCTGCTGTGGATTGACTGCAAACGAGATGGTGCGTGTGTTGCAAAATGAAAAAGTCTGATACTTATTACAGAGCACCATAGTACACTCTCGTTTTCTTGAGAGTTCGATTGGCTGGCTTTTTTGTATGTTGTTTTGTTCTATGATTGTTGTGCGTTCCATTGCAGAGATCGTTTGTCGTTTACAGGTCTTTTTGTTTCTCCAAAAATACACTTAGATCATACGTGTATGTCAATAAAATGACCTTATGGTTTTTTTTATTTTCTTCATGAATAATAACTTTTTGGTATTAAAAAGGCACAATAAAGTAATGTTGAACGAAAAGTATTGAACAGTGTAATAATAATGCATTTAATTATAAAATAAATCCTTTTTTTCAACAAAAAATACACTTTTTCATTTTGTAACTCCATTCTCTTCTTTCATGTCACCTCATATTATTGCATATGTACTTCATATTCTTTGGTTTGCAAACTTAGTTTATTGCTATATATTTAAAATAGTAAATTAATGTCACCTATTGAACTATTTCTTCGATATATACAGTCCGCCAAAAGTAAAGCATCACCTAAATATTTTCTTAAATAATTTTATTACAAAACGATTCATTCAGCATCTGATGCATTTATGCAATGCTTTCAAACAATACCTTTATATAACATACAGGTCAGATGTCAATAATTAGAGTTTTAAAGTGTAAAAACCGGTTTCAAAAACTTGTCCCGCTTCTAATTAACAGACTGACTTTGAATGAAATAGCCTTGTCCGATTGCACGTGGATATTGTGGTTAGTTATTATCTTTTTAAGACTTTTCAACATGGTAAGACGACAATTAAGTATCGCCGAACGCTTGCAAGCAATTAGAATGAAAAATGCTGGAATGAGTAACCGCCAAATAGCAGCCAATTTTGGGGTGAACAACTCTGTTATTAGCAGACTTGTTACGAGGCATAGACAGACAGGGTCAATCGAGGACCGCCCAAGATCTGGGAGACCCGGTAAAACAACCCCTAGAGAGGACCGCTTCCTTGCTCGTCAAGCCAGATAGCACCCCTTTTCAACAACAGGCCAGTTACGAGGAATGTGACCTTCTGGTGTTCAAATCAGTGACCGAACAGTTATTCGGAGGCTTAACAGATCTCGATTGCGTGCCTGCAGGCCTTTGAAACGACCAGAACTGACAAGCACGAATGGAGTGTGCAAGACATCATCGTCACTGGAATATAAGAAGCTGGAGACGTATTCATTGGTCAGATGAAAGCCGCTTTCTGTTGAAGCCTTTTGATAGTCGGATACGTGTTTGGCGGCAAAGGAATACAGCTTTGGATAGAAACCATATGGTAAGAACAACTGCATTCGGTGGTGGCGGCGTTACCGTATGGGGACGCTTTTCACATGACTGCAAGCTTCCGTTACAGATCCTCAACAGTACTTTGAATGGTCTGAAATACCGCGATGACATCTTGGTTGGTCACGATAGGCCACATTTTGACAACCATGCTCTTGCAGACAGACCAATGTTTCAAGACGACAACGCTCAACCCCATCAAGCCCGTGTTGTGAGGGACTTTATTGAAAAAGAAGCCATTGACACACTTCCATGGCCAGCCTTGTCACCGGACATGAATCCGATTGAGCATGTGTGGAACTTTATCGGGCGAAAAGTCAATCAACGGAACCCAAGATGCCAAAATGTTCGAGAATTAGAAGTCGCCCTTGTGGAAGAATGGCAGAGATTTCCACAGTACAGACTTACGCGTTTGGTTGCTGGAATGAGGCGGCGTGTTGAACATTTACACCGGAAGCGTGGAGATTATACCCGATATTGATGGAAAATACGCCAAACGACAGTCCATTTGTTACTCTTTCACCTCAGGACTTGTTGAAGGACTGTAATTTTGTAAACAATGAAAAATTTTGTGTCAACTAAAACTTAAAATCACATATTGTTTTGTTGGTTTTTGGCCTATTTTTCTGATCATTATTAGACCACTAGAATTTAATTTTACAATTTGAGGATTTAAATAAAGAATTTCACAGGTTCAAATTTCCTTATGATATTTACATTTTCATACAAATTAAACAGTTTCTCATTTGTTTATGTAATTGAAAAAACATTAGATCCGGAAAAGTAGGTGATGTTTAACTTATGGCGGACTGTATATAATAAAATGTCATCAAAGATACCAAGATTAATATAATTTACCTCTCTAAAATCATTGGAATTAAATGCTGATGTTCCATGTTATCAATAAACATTTTAAAATCAGTCAACTATATGAAACGTTAATTCCAGCAATAATAATTAGGGTCGGATAATGTAGCCTTTTGTAGCGGTTCCAACGCAGACAACGAAATCTAGAAAAGAGGTTTTTATTGTATTATGACCTGACAACCACAATGAGAGGCCTCTTTTATCCACCACCCTCGGCCATATTGGTCTGCTCTGTGGGACAATAACTGGAAACCCTCTCAGTTTGGTCCCAGAAATGTGTTTAAAGATTTTATGTAAACAAGCATATAGTGCATTTGCCATGCCAACCAAATAATTACTGTAATAATTATTACATGTCCCTTTAAAAATCCTGAGTTTATTACAAGCTTAGACACGTAAATGATAAAAGTAGTAAATAATTTGTTAATATATTCCCAAAATGATATTTTGCATTATTTCGTGTAACATGTCTTTTTTCCAGATAAATATTTATCGGGGTACGGAAAAAGGTTAAACTGTAGAATCTATAAATATTCATAGTCAAATTGCCACATTATGACTTGATGTATTATAATAATTGACACAATGAAAAATTTATTAACATATCCGTTGTACCGTGAATGTGGTTTTTCAATATGTGTCGCTATGTAACTCCGTTCACTATACTATTAATACACTTTAAGTATCCAGCACGGTTTATACAATAAGTGTAATATTTCCTTCTTGAATATTTTGTAATCGATCAAATATTAAAAATATACAGCATATGTTTTTCGATAGAACCTAAAAGAAACCAGCAAAACAATAAACACATTAATCCGATAAACAGAACAAAACGAAAATGGAGTATTATGGACATGATTTGCATGCATACATAATACATTTACGTAAATAGTTCAACATAAACTTAAGCGTTGAATATATCTAATTATTCGCTCCAAAATGCCTCCGACTTTAAAAAAAATATAATTTCAGTTACAAATAAAAAAACACAATTATGTAATGAATATAATTTGACACTCTCCTCGCTGTTTGAAAATTCTGCTTTTTTTGCGAATTTATTGCAATATTTACAGAGTATTTGATTACGTAATAAAGACAATTAACAACTTACTTAAGGGTAACAAGAGGAGTTGCAATCTTGAGCACAAACCAAAACATGAAACAGACAAAACTGGTAATAAAACAAAGATTGGTTGTTTGATTGAATGTTGTTTAATGCCCGCTTCGGCAATTTTTCAGCTTTATCCAGCACTACGAACAAAAATAAGGACTGACATTACCATAGGCAGTTCAAACTCGGTTGATAGAAACTGAAAGTTACTGTAAATTTACTGTTCATGATCTGTAAATCATTGTACACAATTCATACAGCTCATGTCTGTTATTACAATTTTTATCTTTTTACTGATTGCTTCTGTCCTGAACTGAAACAGTTCATGTCACTTAAGTACAGTGCTTTTTGCAAGATTGAAAGGAACTGTTATTCACTGCATGAGAATGTGACAGTACTTTTAATTTTTTTCCTGGAATTAGAATGACTGATAATCGCTGGAGCAGTTCTTGTCAGTTATTATAAATTCTTTCTTTTATATAGAATGACTGATATTCGCTTTAGCAGTCCTTGTCAGTCAGTATCAGTTCTTACCTTGATTTGTAATGACTGATGTTCACTGTAGTCCGTGAGAGTCATCATCAGTTCTTGCCTTGATTTAGTATGACTGATGTTCACTGCAGTAGTCCTTGACTTTTTCTTCTAGTATACTTTTCTATATTAGTGTATAGATTTTGTAAACAACGCCAACAGTGAAAATCTGATTAAATAAGAGTTTGATGGATAACAAATAGAAATTAATGAAGTTAACTCCACCAAAAGTCGATTTTTTCATAGTGCCAAACATATTTTCGGCTAATTCCATTGTTTTCTCCTAATATTTACTCTTCTTTCTTGTCATTTCACATCCATTTGGATTGACAAAAATTTATTGAACATGCTTTGCCCAATGGTTGTCAAAACAGGGTGAGATAAATTACTGGAGGTATGAATGAAAGGTTAATAGGCCACAGAACGTGAAACCTGTACAAAGTTCCAATAAATTCCACAAAGCTGCAACGCGCGACCACCAGGTGGTGGACAAGGGACGCCTTCTTGTTAGGGATGGTCAGGTCAGAATATGGAAAGCCTGACCAAGGACCACTGTGAGTAACGTGTTTTGAGAGTGCCACTCTCCTTGCACGATCTAGATTTTTTAGATGTCAACAAGGGTAGGTATGTTGTAGCCGTCACAAAAGGCTAAATTTTCCGCCCCAGCCTAAACCACATACTTTTCTAGAGGCATTTTGAACTTTTTATCCACCTTTCTCGAATTGCTTGTTTGTTAACTTGTACGTAAAATGTAATTTAAGTATTAGATTGTTAAACATGTACCGAAAACTAGATTTAAAAATGTGAATTTTCAATTTCACGGTAAATATGTTGATGGAAATATGAACAAACAAATACAATGTAGGTATGTAATAACCATGTGTTTGTCATGTTTGTTTGCACCAGAACCATGGCAATATATTGCGGGAATAATGATGACGTATAAAAATTTGCATTATCAACATATCAGCATAAAATCAAATGCTAAATATATTCTCAACGCTTTCCGCTTTTGACTTATAATATCCTTTAGAATATTCAATATTTGTGTAACGGAAGGAAAACGATGCATTAGCATCTGTTTTAAACTTTTCTATATGCATTTTTTACAATTCACAAGTAATAGAAACCTATTGTATTTTAAATTTCTTGCTTATTGTAAGGCAAGTCCTAGTCGAAGATATCACCATAAACAAAGGGCTTCTGATTCTACGTTTGACCAATCATCACCCTTTACATCACGAAATCATTTGTCGCTAGTAGAAAATTGAATGCGCGTGTTCTCGACATTACGAACGATGTTTTAGACCGCTCACTGATGTTGACTATTCAACTACTCAAACAAAGTTTTGTTGAACCTAGGTTGATGTTAAGGAAAACCAATCTCTCAAATATGATTTGACATTTTTGCTGAGTAAAAGGTGGTAATTGTTCCTATTCCTAGATTTAACTTTTTACTGGACATGACAATGAGTAACTAGACGGGTGTCTTATTAAAAGCATTCACTACTTACTCGTCTGGAGCACCTGCGTACACCCATGGTTTTTATTGGGTTCTGCTTTGTTTTTTTTTGTTTTTGTTTTGCATTGTATATGTTTGTCTACATCCGGGTTTGTAATGGTCACCTGACTTTTGGCTCTTGTTGTTTGGTTGGTCTTCTTTGCTATATTTCTTACACTGCATGTAAACGGAAACACGAAATTGATAAGAATTGTTTAGCTGAACAGATTAAATAGTTAGATAATAATGTTTTTTAAAGAATATTTATGTTGGAACATACGACTACAAAGAAAATAATATGCAAAACGATTCTAGTATGGTCTGATAAAACTTTCGATGATAAAACCACACTTATTCATGTAACTTAGAAAAGCATCCTGGAACAACCTGGACCAAACGGATGTTGTTTGTGTACGGTTTTCTATACTATACTGAACCACTACTTTTACTGTTGCTCCTAAAATTTTCAACTTCAAAACAGCATTGCCACATTTATTAATCTATTAACTCAACGTCAAACCTCCGACTATTCTTGTGAAAAATCTCCTTTCAAATACAAACCTGTTACAATCCATTTTGACAGAGATCAAACCCGCCTACAACAATTTCTATTACTTTGACGACTTGTCAATCAAATATGGATGCTTACACATTCAATAAAACTGTTGGAATTGTGTTAATCCAGATCCTTTTCTTCTCGTAAAAGTATAAAAACATTTGACTTTTCCATTTTGTAAACCACTATTCCACTCAATTAAGGTCACATTTAGCACAACTAATTAAACGTTTCTTTTATAACAAGTAGAATAGTTAAGATACAAATATCGGGTTGACGTTCATACTTTGACTTATTTTGTCATCATTGAGTCAAAAGCTAGTAATACAGATGACCAAATCACTGAAATTCTTAAATTTATGTTTTACAACATATTCGTTCTGCATATAGCTAAAACGACAATTGGCATTCCATGGAAACTAATTGTGCACGATTGCTTGGCAAGAACTGCTTCGTTTTCCGGAGCGCATGAGTTCACATTCATTTTCGTGAGTGTTCATGTCGCTGGTTTTTGTTTGAGTGATGTTTTATTTTGTGTTTGTTGATTACTGTTCCGTTGTTTTGTATTAGTCGTTTTAGACTGAGAAACTTATAACCACTCATAAGGTCTTTCATCTCTTTTCCTTAACATGCAGGTTGATTTTATAATTTTTTCCGAAAGGCTTCCTTTCAGAATGAACTTAAATGTTTTCACACAATGAGTCTGACACCCAGAGACCCTGCAATGCGATTTTTCAATTTTTACAACAACGATGTAAACATTTGTTTTTCTTAGCAAGCGAGAACTAGAATCTTAATCAATTGGATATTAAATATTGTTAGGGTTTAAGCGCCAATGAAGAGTGCTGATAAGACGACACGCGCATCTGGCGTAGAAGAATTATATTAACCATTGTATCTTTAAAGACATTCTCTTTATATAAAATCTATTCCTCTACTGGTGAGCTGTTGGTGCCGTAGGATAACACCAATCCAGTAGTCCCGATTCGGTGCTTACATGAATATCATTGATTCTTTCAGTGATATTGCCATAGTCTTTATTTACTGCCCTTACATTTCGCGCATTATTTTCTGAGGTTTCTCTATTTTCAAGGTGCAGGTAGACTTAGCCGGATTTGGTATAACGTTTTGGAATTTAGGTGTTGAAAGATCTACAGTATATTAACCGCTGGGATTTAATATATGTTCCTATATGTTTTATATTTTATGCTCCTCTAATGCTTCGATTATGTTTAGCAGTAAATCAGTTTGATAAGGAACTGTGTCAATTTGCTTTATACAAATAAAGTTTAAACGTACATTCATTAGCGGTTTAAGTGTTATTCTACTTTCAAAAGCTTTTATTGGCCAAGGGTTTTTCTCTGTAACGTAACCAACATATTTATTGTTAATATTTTTTATAAATAAAATGCGTTTAGTACTTACAATTTTGTCACAGTTATAAAAATTTAATGTCAGGAACACATATTAAGTAATGTTTTCAGAAATCTATCAAAACATCAGACAGTCTACTTTAAGGTATCAGAGAGAATAAAATGTTCTATCTTCACATAATTAATGACTTTGTAAGGCACAAATATCACGATGTATCAAGCATTCCTTTTTTACGAAATCAGAAGTATAAATCAAACTAATACAAAATGCGAGCATAGTCAATCAAAATTAAGCACATGTCCTCAACAAGACCCTTGTCATAAAAAAAGGAGCATGGGAAATATCAAATCTCTGTATTCAAAAGATAAATTAAATGTTTAAATATCCATGGTCACCAGAAAGCAGGACTTAACGATAATATGTTGAACATATTTGCCATTCCACGAGGAATGTTTATGTTGACATAAACAAGAGAACTGCACCGAATGTTTGTTTTAAGCGGCACAATAGACAAGCATCTGCAATGTTTGAAGATTTGAACGTAAATTTGATATTCGTTTTGATTGATCAAGTACAGCTGTGTCATGATACACCTGTATGAATCGTTGTTTTATCGATTGACCTAGTGAATAATGCCATTTCTTGTATTCAAATTAACATTGATCATTAACAGATATCAACACTTCAAGTAAACAGCATTGATCATTAAACAATATCACTCCGTTTTGATACAACACAACGCAAACTGTAAAACTGATTACCCGATAATCTATAATTTGTTATATTCCAGTCTAATATTAAATCAAACTTATTGTAAAAGGAAGTAGACATAATTACTTTAAGTAAATTGTAACAGACTTGTTCTAGTTATGTTACTTTAAAACTATTAAAAGAAATCACATTAAATTTAATAATGTCCAAATAAGCAAGCGAGCAAGAAACCCTGTTGAACAATAAAGCAAAAGAGTCAACGGAGGATTAGAAACCCGGATTCAAACAAACATTCACACACATGTTCAAAGAAGTGACCATATAAATTGTAGCACACGACGAACATACTTGATGTTCTAGATATGTTATTATAAAACTGCTAAAAAATTCATATATTAATGTCTTAATTAGAAACAAACATACACACAACTATTATCATAAATTAATGTCAAGTGAAAATCTACGTCACCAAAAGGAAAGAATATTTATGACTCATCAATTTTATTTAAGTCATAGCTACTGCCTTTAGAAGAGATAACATTATCTAAGTTACACCAAACCATTCTTGAATAGCTTAATAGTCTAACTGCATGCTGGTTTCAAGCTTGGTTGGGCAAATTAAATGCAAATACTCACATTACAAAGCATTGTTCAGTGGCAATAAGTTATCGGAAAGTGAAATTAAATGCTTGGGCCATGCTTTTTTCTTTCGTCTTCAGTACGTCTAAAAGAAATTGTTTTATTAAAGTACAAAACGGTAAGCGAGGAGATAATCACAATAAGTACAATAGGAATATATGAAGGAAAAATAACATATTTATACATTGGTCGGAAAGGATAACTTCTCCACTTTTTCTAAATACTTGATATAATTACATTACACATTATATTTTATATAATATACTGATCAGGTCAAAATGTAAACATCCGAACAATAACACAGCAATCTAAGAATGCTACGTTTACTATTTTTTTTAATTTTTAAAACATAATTACCTAGAAAGATCAAAATACATTACATTCTATGTCAATATAACGAACACATCCGGATGTCTTTTAAACTCTATTTACGTCGTGTACATAGTTATAAGACAATTCACATATCCTGAACTCTACGGTTATAAATTCCATCAATAATGAAATTACAGAATACTAATGCATATTTTGTAAACTTGTTTGACAGTTATAAACATTATGGTCATAAGAACATGGTTTTGTAATTGTAAGTCACAAATTTGGATATGTAAGGTATCTTCACACTACATAAATGATCAGAATGACAGTGTTTAATATAGAGGGAAAGTTCACATTGATATACTGCTTATCGTCAGTGTTATATTGAATTTTAAAGTCAAGAAATCAATTTTAAAAATGTACAAGATAATAAATAAATTATTTTGTATAAATGTTTTTGTGATTCTTCTTGAAATCTGTGTAAATTTAACTTGTCAAAACGTAGTGCCTGCCTATTATGAACAACAATTTCAGTTAAATTTGAACTCACCCCTGGTTTTTATTGATCTCCAGGTTATTTTTTATTTGTTTTTTTTCTGTTTATTTTGTTGCTGTCCCTTCTGTTGTTAAATCATGTTTTTTCTGTCCTTTGCCTATTATTTCCTGAATGCATGTACATCATGTTGTGAACCCCAAACTTATATATAAGTGTTCTTTTTTTTAAGTTTAAAGTTTTTGCTAAGTTAATTTGTAATCACCACAATAGATATATAGGTGAAAATGCAAAGCCTCACATTTATATCCTTTTAAGTCTCGCAAAAAATATCTGTCAACGATATACTGATATTGTATGTTTCGTATTGTACACTAGGGTCCCCATAGAAGATAGGGGTAAACTGTGATCTTTTGGTTCAGTCTGTTTGCGAGCGTCAATGTGTGTATCCATCCTAAACAATTTTTTAGCAATGATAAATGATACTTTACTGAAATGTTATCATATTGCTACATAAGTACGGAAAAATTATAATTTTTAAATTAAAATCATCTATAATGACCGTTATATCGAGGTGTAAATCTAAAAATAATGTATATGAAGCTGTTTGTGGTTTTTTAAATTTCCATTTCTGAAGGACATATTAACAAAAGCGATTATTAATAAGCAAATTGAGGGTTCTTAGTTGAAAGGATACATCAATTATTAAAGGTGTGGACAAATAGTTTTTTCTTGTAACCTTTGTTTAAAAGTTTATCCGGAAGAAATAGATGACCTTTCCAAAATTCAGTAGACTCGACGCAATCTCTGGCATACCTGATCAAGTGAGAAACATTTGGCTTCCTTAATTTCTAGTTCTGTTGGATATAGTCACTGTAACTGAAGCACCACAGGAAATTCTTATTCTTATAAATATACGTATATGTGAAATAAAAGAGTTTCTGCTATCTTCTTGTCTTTAATAAAATGTCGAAGATATTCAGTTTCAAGAGAAAACAGTACCAAATCGGCAAGGAGGGGGGCACAGTTTGAGCCAACCGAAATTCTGATTGTCTGCTGAAAAACAAATCCTCCAGAAGATACAAATATGTTGTCGATCAAAAAATTTAGTATACAATATTCACAAAATTTGCATTTTAGTTCTTAAGTAGAAAACAATGCATTGTAGTAACCTAAAACTTCATATTTGTAGGCATATGTTGAAGCGAAGGCTTTATGTATTATTTCTTTAAGTTTCTCGTGCGACAAGGTGGTATAATGATTGTAACAGATGAAATAGTGTCTATAAGACTTGATTTTTAATTTTCTAAAATTTTCTTTTGAATTTTTCAGAATCGACATTTGATTAATATTACTTCGCGAATAAACAGTTTCACAGTATTTTTGCTGTCCTTCTTTCACTGCAGACTATATCTATGTCGACCAGTTTGACAACTCTTGGGTTGAGAACGTAGATGAGCCAGCTATGTTTGTTCTCCTATAATTTGTATGTAATTTAGGAATACAATACAAGCATGGTAAGTCTTCAAACTCTGTCTTAATTAATATAAAGAAGTCATGGAGGACTTATAGTAACCCAGGATGTCATCTTTGCCTTTGGTATGTTTGTATGTGGAATTATTCTTGATGCTTAGTTCTTTATAAAGGTATTTATAGAAATCTAAGTTATATACAGACACAATGTTGTTAGAAGACTTGTTTGCAGAAACGACACCATAAATTGAGGGAATAAAGCCACCTTATAACATCCTCGTCTTTGAATACGGATCTAGGTAATAAAATGCTGATTTGTAATACAGTAAAATGTGTGTCTGGATATTACAAACAGTGCAACGTTGCGGGGTATCTCTCATATTATGTGCCATAAGATTCCTAATTTTTGTTTTTGGTTTTGGTTTCCTGTTGTATATTTTTGTCTAAATGCGGATTGAAATCGTCTTTTGTTGTTTTGGTCGATTTTTTATGTTTCTTGTCTTTTATCTAGCCAACCTATTTCATAGAGACATCTTTACCAACTCTGGATTTACAATAAAAAATTCTACACTTGTGAACAAATTTAAAGTGATCCCTGGCAAACCTGGCCATAAGTTTGTGTTCATTGGGTTAAGCATTAGACAAAAAAACCACATAAAAGTATGATACAAGGCAAACTTGCAACAATGAAAATGAGATATCTTAACTATATAAATTTAAGTACATGTACTAAATAACATGAATAATGCAGATGATCTCAAGGCATATTTGGAAACCTTAAAACTAAAAGTTCTAAAAGCTTTTGAAAAAACAATAATAGCCGAACTAAAATGATACTACAATAGATCACTGGAGACATAAAATACCTTATACATAATCAAAAATTGTTCAATTAAATGAAAAATTAAAATCCACTAGCATAGAGAAAGCTTAACATAAACAGCAAGGAAACCATTTAAAATGAAACGAAAAAAGCATATTCATGCAAATACTATGTGATATTATGAAAACCTTTTCATATCACAAGAACAGAAATGTTCTGGAATTTTATGATAAAAAACACACTCAGTGGCATGTTCAGCGACATGGTATTCTCAACAATGATGTCTAACAAAAAAATAATAAATAAACAATACCGTTCTAGTTTTACATTTAATTTATGAATATACGTCCAGCAAACAGTTTTTAGCTATATTCATAAGGATATCGACGAACATACAATACATAAATTCGGGAAAGATGGAAAAAAGGGAAAAAAATAATGTCACTGAAATAGTAGCGGCTACTTCGAGCGTACTCTTGTAGACATCTACAAAAGGGGTCTTTAGCAGGAAAGGAGTAAAAGTCACTCTCCGAAAACGTTAAACACTGTGGTCCGCGGTCAGGCATTACGTATGATGACCTGACAACCCCTTTACAATAGGGCTTCACTATATGGCCCTTAAGACGCGTTGGACATCTCCATAGCTGGCATAATGAAATGGACTACAAGTATTTATGATAGGGATGCAAGCTTTGTAGTGTTCACCAACCAGCAAAGGAAGCGCTCAAAACAACAGCTATTTAATTAACCAAGATCCGCCGCTTTCTTCGTCTCCTTTTTTAAAACAAGCAAACGCAAAAGTGATTATAGTAGATTATTTATAAGCTTATTAAAGGCTAAGGACTCCATCCGATCGATCAAATGGAGGCTACCCTGACTTAAGTCTAGCTGAAGCAAGTACAAAAATGGTGCTTCACCTCAATCCCATCTGTTACCCTTCTGCCACCGCCATTATTTGAAATCCTATATATAGGCGTCAAGAAGTCCCAAAATGTACCACGATCAAGGAATTATTTAAATTGGGATCTGATCGTAAAAACATCTGCCCCCTCTCAGGTCATCTCATGAGACTTTTTAGGTTTCTCATGCTACCTCTCGTAACTTCGTGAATGGTGGCAAAATCTTTGGCAAGCAAAACTATTGACCAAAGGCTTTGCGAAAGTCTTTTTGTGTGACGAATTCACGTGTTCGCTACGTTATTTTCAACGATATCGTAATAGCATCGTTTAAAATCGTATCATCTTTTTTAAACATCGTATGATCATCAATGTCATCGAGGTTTTATGCTTAAGGCAAACAATACGAAAGAAACAATAATTTGTCTGATTATGTAAGGAAAGCAACCCGACTAAGTACAGCCATCACAGTGCCATAGTGTAGCCGTCGTATTAAAGTTCGAGCAAGACTGGACTACGTTGTTTGCGGAGGACAACCACATTTGATTTGATGAACCGGTTCACATTTGGCATGGTCACGCAGACATTAAAAACCAGCCTGAGAGGTTCTTTCTCAGTTAGCACTGAGCTATTTTACAGAAAAGAGGCGTACATATTCTAAAACCTTCATTTAAATGATAGTTAATCAGATAATAGATACACATACCTATTTATCGTGTTTTAAAGACACGTTTTATCAATAGACTGTTGATATTCAAATGTATAGAAATTGTGCTGCTCTCCTCGAAGACATGTTTTTTTTGCTTTTATATGTCTGAGTTTTAAGAAGACCTGCTGTAGAAAAAGGAAAGAAATTGACTCAGACCTTAAATGTCATATTTCATTACATTATTGTAACTTGTTCCTAAACAATGCTAAATTTGGCGTCTTTTTGCATTTAGTCTACCATAGCGAGATTGAAATTAGGACACCACCAATACAAATAAAAGGTCGGCTTACTACTCAGACCTTCTAGAAATAGACTCAAAACAATCCTAAGCCGACCGGGGCAGAACTTGGATCGTGGCAGGGAAGTCAGAATAAAGGGTTAAACTACCTTCCCCTACTACCAATACGAAGTCTGAGTCGGTCAACCAAAATCGCGTTGAAAAAATTTTCAGGACCAGACACTTTCCAGGAAGCCAGAGCGGGGAAGCCTTCCCGCTTCCTTCCCGGCCTCGAGAATTGAAAACCTTCCGAGGCCGTCTGGACCGACCAGACCAAGGGAATCGAAAATCCATTCCCTAGTTTTAATTCTTTTAAATGACTCGAATAAATATACATATATTTGTCGTGTTTTGAAAACACTTTTTTTAGCAGCAGACTGATTCCAATGTGTACTAATTGCGCTCCTCTCCTCGCTAAACTTTACTCTTATGAGGCCGAGTTTCCAAAAGGCTTGCTGAGAAAAAGAAAAAAAACTGGCTTGGCTCAGACCTTGACTTCCTCCTGAACCAAGTTTAATTCGTGATGTGTATTGGCAATTAGTCTACCATAGCGAGATTGAAATTAGGACACCACCAGTACACTTAGGTCAGCTTACTAATGAGACCTCAGGATAAACTACAAAGTAAACTCTACGACAAACATGATGAATTCATCCGTCCAGTTGTCAACTTTCCGTTTATCAATAGCAATATTCCAGCAGCTCCAGAGTATGGTGTGTACATTTAAAAACTAAAGCTACTTCAACAAAGGTTTGCTGTACTTAGCAGGTCGATCATATCTTTTCAGACGTTTTATGGACCATTATTTGTTTCATCGTTATGGGGAAACAAATTTCTCAAATACAATTAAAAGTCATACGGTATTTTTTGCTATTTCCGTGTTCAACCTGGTCTTACTGCTACCCCGAGTAGAGCAAATGAGTACACCCATGGTTTATTTGTCTTCGAATGCATCACTTTCTGTTATTTTGTATTTTGGTTTTTTTTGTGTTGTATATGTTTGTCTAAATCATGATTTGTAATCGTCACTTAACTTTTGGCTATTTTTCTTCCAATGAATTAATTCTTTCATCAGTTCCAGGAGACTGTCATACTTTAATGATGAGAAAACTATAACAAAAGAAGGCATTATCATTCTCTGCCGTTAGAAAAGTAGAATGATTTATATATTATCGGCATGTCACATGACACCTTATTGTCTTATTTCGATTGCATCTACCTCTAAAAAGGCATTGTGTAGCCTTTACGTGGCCCTTGTGTAGATTTCTTATGTCCGCCGGTTAAGCTTTGTAAAAATTCAAACTGTATGTTTCTTCCGAGTGTTGTTCTAGTACAATCGTGTGACTTATCTTTTTGGCTTAAGTTGCTGACTCGCTGTTAACAAAGTTTGGGACCATTTTTGCGCGTAACTCAAAAATTCATTTTCGTATGATTACCTGTTGGTAATTATAAGACAGTGTGACGCCTTTGTAGAAAGACATCTATCAAATGGTAAACAATAGTTTTGAAAGTAGAATGAGTTAATGGAATAGTAAAATAGCAGAGGGCGAGACGCGAAATACCGATTTATTGAGTCAAAGATAACTCTTTTTCCCGTCTTGAAGAAGTAAGAGTACAGAAAGTTATCGAGTTGCCTTTAAGTCTTACTACTCTACTTTAACCCTTTGTTTTCTGTTAGCCAAGTCTTGAAGTTTCAGTGATTGGATTTTGTTTTTTTTTTGTCTATGTATCATCTGATTTATTTCATTATATAACCTTAAAATTCGGTATTGAAAATACTACTTTTGAATTTATTATTTCAAAAATACCCATGAATAATTTAATTAAAGAGACTACTTTTGAATTATTTCTTAAAAAGTCTGTAGAATTCGTTTCATATCTACTATAGTATTGACACGCTACATGGACTTTTAAGTAATATTATGGACTTAATTAAGACATGTTGCCTTTTTAAATATTTAGAAAAATCCAGTTGTGTCTTCATTCCTTTTGTTATTCACATGTAGTGTATTATTTCAAAGCAACATATTTGAAACTCAAGTGAGAACGATAAACATATCCATCCAACGTTAAAACTTGAGTAATTCAATAACCTTCGTAGGAAGCTTATATCGAATGAAATTAATAAGGATTATTTTTCTAATCAACTAACCACAGCAAATAAAATATGTTCCTTACAAATTTGCATCATTGGCTTAAATTTTTTAAATAAGAAAAATAGACATATGATTTATGTTATAAACTAAACTAAGAACGAAAAAAAATGTTATCTATAAAACATTTAACTTTGATGACGTTAGTAGGACATTAAGGGGATGCAGGGCACTTTCACTGAAAATAATTTGTCAATGCATTTTCTTTAAATTTGCCAAATAGTTAGTTTTTTATAGAAGTTATCATAATTCAAAATAAAAAATAGGGGTTTCAGAGCTTATTTCCGAGGAGTTAAGCAATGAAATTTTAAATTTTTATATAGATTATACAGAGAAGAGAAAAAAAAGCACTAAAATAAAAGATTACAAAAATTCTGTCAAATGCAATTTTCTTAATTTTTGATATAATGTCAAGCAGTCGGTATACATTTTATTGATGGAAAGAAAAATAGGGGTCTCTCAATTAAATTTTTGTCATTTGTGAAAAAACTAGTCAAAAAGTGCTAAAAATGGAACTTTTTGGTCAAAATTACCTCCCTTGTTAAAAATTTCATTTTCATTATTTTTGCCAATACCGTACACATTTAAACAAAAACCTTTTATTTCAACCATTAATAAATTAAAGTAAAGATATAGGTACAAGACTTTTATTATTATTTAAATTTTATTGAAATTAGGAGTAAATAATGAAAGAAATTATTATTAAATTTACCATAAATGTTCTATCTATTTTGAAAATTTCACAAAAAATGGCGGATGGTGTCCTGCATCCCCTTAACATCATTGGAAAAGTTAATATATTTTTTTAATCAACTGCATCATTGCAAATTACTTTCCTTCGTTTGTTTGTTTGAATGATGTTTAACGCCACTTTCATAAATTTTTTCAGCTATATCATGGCATCCAGTTTTTACTGAGGGAGGAAGCCAGAGTATCCGGATAGAACCCCCGACCTTCTGTAGGAAAATTGGCAATCCTTGCCAATTAAGATTTGAGGTTGCTTGGAAAATTGTGATGATCTGCATCATTTGCTTATTCTTCTGATTTAAACGGTAAGTACATATTTTATTTTATAAAAACTACCTTTTTACCTAGATTACTTCCGGTTGAGGTTTTTAACGAATTTTTTTTTTTATAAATGAAGTTGACTCAATTTTTTAGGATAAATGACGTTGACCGAACAATTTTTAGCTTAACTACTGTAAACAAAGATGGAGGCATTTAATATCGTTGCTCGTTATTTTAAACATAACTATGAGTCGTCCTGGTATGACCAAGACGACGTCTGGTTTAAACAAGTTGGTCTCGACGACTTCTACAACAATTAAAATTATTTTTGTGCAGTAGTGGCTGTATCTCATGAAGTTTATTATGAACCTCTAGATCCCGACATCTCTGCCACAAATGAAAATATGTTTAAAAATAAATGCTTTAAAATCAGTAAAATGTATGGCACAATTAATTATATCAATATTCAAGGTCTTTTAGTCCTCCTCGTCCACGACCGTGTACCCATGGATATCTACATGACTTGGGATCCAGAAAAACACAACTTCTTTACCCAAAGCTACAAGGGATTTGTAAATTTGAACATTTTAAAAATATAAGGAATCTTAACTTTAAAATTTTCAATAGCAAGAAGACATGACAGAGAATCAGAGCAGATAAAAAATGTGTGCTCGACTGACGAAGCAACTATTTTCATCGCAAGAAGAATAGCTTGCGCCTCAGCAGTAAATATTGATGAGGCAGACAGAAGACGACGATTTTCAACACGCTCTCCGACGACAGCGGCTGAGGCAACTTTATCTTAGTCTTTTGACCCATCCGTATAAATAGTAATATAGTCAGGGTAACAAGATTTAATTACTGCAAAATATTGCTGTATAAGTAATGGGTTTGTGTCGGATTTTCTGTTTTCTTAGATCATAAATAAATATTGGCTTGGAGTTTGACCCAGAGGGGGTTATGTGGAATTTCAATTGCAACAATATTTATACCTGAATTCTCCAAATGAGATTTAATCCGCAGGCCAAAAGGTTGAATTTTGCTCGGATGCTTTTCGAAAATGTTCTGATAAAGAGGTTTGGAAACACAGTCGTGGGCGGGGTTGTCAGGATAAGCCTTCAGTTTGGTTGCATATTGCAAAGCGAGCTTTATTTTTCTTTGATAGACAGAAGGCGCGTTTGCTTCTACATACAAACTACTTACAGGTGTGGTTCTAAATGCTCCAAAGCATAGTCGCAAAACATGATGGTGTATAGTATCAAGGATTTTGACTTATGACTTGCTAGCAGAACCATAAATAAAACAACCGTAATCCAATTTCGACCGAACCAGCGATCTATATAGATTAAGTAAAACAAAAATGCATCCCAACAGTTTTTGCATTCGGCATATGAGAAAGTCGTCAACATATAAAGAACCATCAATATTATCTTTTTAAAATTGAGCAAGGCTATTAATTTTAATACTAAATAAAGTGACAGAAAGGATGCTTATGTGGGAAACACCCATTTCCTGTTCAAAAGTGTCAGAAAGAGTAGAATTTACGCTAACGTTAAATTCTCTGTCAGATAAAAAGTTTGAAATAAGGGTAGGAAGTCTACCTTTCAAACCCATATCAAAAAGATCTTTTAAAACACCATATTTCCATGTTGTGTCATATGCTCTTTCTCAATCGAAAAAGATAGACACTACATGTTCATTTTTGGACAAGGCGTTTTGAATATACGTTTCGAAGCGTACAAGATGATCTAGGGTTCTTCGCCCTTGTCTGAATTCACATAAGATGTTTGAGATTAGGTTGTTCGATTCTCAAAACCAGACAAGGCGATCGTTGATCACCCTTTCCATGGTTTTACAAAGACAGCTTGTGAGGGCTATAGGCCGATAGTTGGACGCTTCAGAGTGATCTTTTCCTGGTTTTGGAATAGGCACAATAGTGGCCATTTTCCATATAGATGTTAAGTCATCCGTTTCCCAAATGTTGTTATGAAGATTCAAAAGGCATTGGAGGGAAGATTGTGGCAGATGTTTGAGAAGTTGATACTGAATGTCATCTGGACCACATGCTGTATTGTGAGATTTGTTCCAAGAAGTTTTTAGGTCTTCCAAATAAAAAGGTGTATTGTAATCTTGTAGATTTTTATAATTAAACAATGACTGCCACATACTCCCCCTGGCTGTTAAATGACGTCCCTGTCATTTCAGAAGGCTGGAAAGAAAACAAAATCTACGTTATAAAATAAAACATTAAATGTGTGAACAAATTAAAAGCAAATAACCTATTCACTGGTGATGACAGAAAGTAATGCCTGACCAGCCTGTTTTCCTAAACCTGAAAATAAACCGTCACGTAAACAATTAGTAATAAATGTCACCTTTTCATGCCATGACTGTGTTGCTGGAACTGCTGCCTTGGTTACAAAATCTCATGAAGGCATCCAACCTGGTTCCGGTTTCAGTCTAGTACATTTTCTTTGTGTTGGGGCTTAATGTACAACTGGTTCCTGTTGTACTGGCACCTCTGTATCTGTGGAAGCGTTTCCTGTGGTGTTATCCAAGTTGGGATCATGTCCACCGTCACCACTCACAGTCGACTGAGCGTCCTCATCTGATCTCAGCTCAAGTTCCTGCTCCTGAGTATTCACAAGATGCGGTGTGCTATCAGGTACTACTCTAACAGGCACAAATATCTCATCCTCGCTCTCTGTGTCTTCCAAGTCCGATGGTTCAGGTTGTTCAGGTGATTCTGATCCTTCACTGCTCTTGTTTGTGGCCTTGGCACGGGTTTATTGGCTGATCTTGGTGCTGGAATTGGTTTACGTCCCTGTTCTGCCCAACAGGCGAAAGTATATTCCTGTGAAGTGTGCGTTTCCGGCCTTCACCATTTTCCTTCTGCACAATGAATACGGGAACATCAGAGTTGGGCTGATCTAAAATGGTGTAAATTTCGTCCTCCCACTTGTCAGCGATTTTGTGTTTTCCATCATGGGCGACGATCTTTACCAGCACTCTGTCTCCTTTCTCCAAAATAGCTCCTCTAGTTCTTCAATCATAATTGGCTTTCTGCTTGTCTCTTGCTTGATCGGCTGACTTGGAAGCAAGCTCATAAACCTGAACTAGTCTCTGTCTTAGTTCTTGAACGTACTTGATCCTTGGTTGGTGACAGGTTTCTGTAGCAAGTCCAAACGCAATGTCGACAGGTAGGCTAGGTTCCCTCCCAAAGATAAAAAAGAATGGCGAATAGCCTGTTGCTTCATGTCGTGTGCTGTTATAGGCATGCACTAACGTGGCAACGTGTTTTTTCCAATCGGCTTTTTGGTGTGGCTGTAAAGTCCCTAACATGCCTAAGAGTGTTCCGTTAAAGCGCTCTGGTAGTCCGTTACCCATCGGATGGTATGGAGTAGTCCTTGATTTCTGTATGCCTAACATTTGACAGTTCTTTTATCAAGTCACTCATGAAGTTTGCACCTTGGTTCGAATGTAATCTCTTAGGGATACCGTAATGGACAACAAGTTGTTAATAAGTGCTTCAGCAGTGGTTCGTGCAGTCTGATTTCGGGAGGCACCGCCTGGGCATAGCGAGTAAAATGGTCTGTGATGATGAGGATGTTCTGTATACCTCCCTTCGATGGCTCCAGAGTAAGGTAATCTATGCAGACCAACTCTATAGGCTCTGCTGTTTTAATGCTCAATAAGGGAGCTCTGTGTGGATCTTTCTTTCGTTTTAAACATCTATCACAGTGTTGAATCCACTCTTCTATGTTCTTTGTCATGGATGGCCAATAGAATCTGTCTCGAATCAAACTGCTTGTCCTGTCTCTTCCCGGGTGGCCCATTTCATTATGTAATAGGTCAAGTACTGCGGGTACGTAAGTCGATGGTAAGGCCAGTTGTTGAACCTGTTTTTCATCTACAGTATCTCCCTGACCAGCACATCATTTACCATCTTTAACTGTTCAAAGTGTCGTCCCAGTGAACTAGTTGTCCCTTTCGTGGCTTGGAACCAGACTTTACTAGGTAAATCCAAGGCTTTTACGTAGGGTCTGCATTCTGAACTTGAGGCCAGTTAATCGAGATATCCAATGGTATCTGAAGGTCCATGTCAACCGTATCAATAACGTCAGGTGAACTAGCTAGAGTGTCAATATATGTTGTTGTTACGCCTCCACAGATGGCTTTAATAGAGTATCTGGATAAAACTGTGTTGTCCGTAGATGGTAATCGTGACAACGCATCTGCATCCGAGCTGGCTCTTCCTGGGCGATAGACAATATCAAAATCATAGGCAGCTAAAGCTGATAACCAACGATGACCTGTGGCATCCAACTTCGCTGACGTCAATACATACGTAAGTGGGTTGTTGTCAGTTACCACACGAAATGAGTGTCCATACAGGTAGTCGTAGAATTTGTCCTTGATGGCCCACTTCAGGGCAAGAAATTCCATTTTATGAGCTGGGTAATTTCTTTCCGCTTTAGTTAACCCTCGGCTGGCGTATGCTATCACTCGTTGTTTACCATCATGGTCTTGGTACAAAACTGCTCCCAACCCTTGACCACTGGCATCAGTATGCAGTTCAAACGGCTTGTGATTATCAGCATAACACATGACTGGTGCTGATCTAAGTCTTCTTTTTAATTCATTGAAGGCTTTATCTTGCTTACCCCATGACCATTCTTTCTGTTCTTTCTTTCCTTTCTTTCCTTTATTCGGTTTTGGTGATGGCATGAGTTCCGTGAGAGGTTTACCAATTCGGCTGAAGTGCTGTATAAACCTTCTGTAATAACCTGCAAATCCTGTAAACCTTCTAACATCCTCTGGTGTTTCTGGTGCTGGCCATGACAGTACACACTCTATTTTTTCTGGGTCAGTCTCAACTCCTTTCTCGGAAACAATATGGCCAACATACTTCACCTTGGGTTGAAATAATGTACATTTATCTGGAGATAGTTTAAGGTTTGCTGTACGGATCCTGTCAAAAACAAGCTTCAATCGTTCGCGATGTTCCTCATATGTTCGTGAAAAGATAATGACGTCGTCGATAAAGATGCAACATATTTTCATATGAAGGTCTTGAAGACAATCTTGCATTAATCTTTGGTACGTGGCTGGATAGTTTGTCAAACCGAATGGCATGCGTTATATTCATACAGTCCGAGTGGTCCAACTGTGAATGCTGTCCTTTCCTTATGTTCTTAATAAATTTCTATCTGATGGTATCCATCATGTCGATGACACTAAAATACTTCTTGCCAGCTAAACAGTCAAGTATGTCCTCTATGCGTGGTAGGGCATATGCATCCTCCTTTGGTTCAGCTGACGGAAATCAACGCAAAGTCTTAAACTGCCATTTTTCTTTCTTACAAGCACCAGATTACTTGAAAATGGACTTTGAGATTTCCTAATGATACCTGCTCTCAAGAGTTGTTGAATATGGCTCTTTACTTCATCATACATTGACGGTGGAATGGTTCTATACCTCTGCTTAAATGGTCGTTAATCTTCCAGTTCTATTTTGTGTTTCACCAAATGCGTATGACCAACATCAATATCATTATTCGAAAATATATCGCTGTATGATGTTATTAATTCTTGTGCTCCATAAAGTTCTTCAGTAGACAGGTTATCAAAAGCAATCTTTACCTGTTCCAATAATGGAATTTCAAAATCATTTTTCTCTTCATTATTCTGGTCTGCAATAACTACTGGCTGTATCTCCGCAATTATACTTCTTGGCTGAATTGTTACGGTTCTGGTGGTTACATTACTGATATTCACTTCTATTGTACTGTGTAATCCATGATGGTAATCTACTAGGGTCGGAGTAATATCCAAGTCGGATGGTATGACGGACTTAGCTGTAGCCTGTACAATAGCTGGCGATGAATGGTAAGGAATTCCAGGTACATTGACATCAGAGTTGGGTGGTATGACTATGGTCTTGTTAGCAGCACAATGCCAACTTGTTGTTATTCTTCTGCAGTTCCTTCTCTCTCAGTAATATACAGCGGAAGGATGTGAACCAGGGTGTAGTCAATCTTGCACACTGAAGAAATCGGTTTCCATACTGCTGCTTGTAAATGTCAATCACGTCAGTTAAAATGTTGGTTCCAAAAAGTATAGGTACTGTAGAATTGTATTCACTGTCAGGTACTACCAATAAAATACATGGTAAAGTACGGTGTGTATCTGGTATATGTTATTCAGTTTCAATATATCCTCTGTATGGCAATGCTTGACCATCAGCACACTCAATCTTAAGAATCTGGTCGAATGTCTGAATAGGTATATGTCCAAAATGTTGTTCATAAAAGCTCTTGCTTATCGTAGAAACCGTAGATCCTGTATCCAAGAGAGCAGTAGTGTCAGTACCTGCAATGCTTACCTTTGCTTCTGTAGGAGATCCACAAAGACCTGCTGGTATATTTTTCGAAAAACTGTTACATACAATAGTTACCTGTCTGGGGCTGTTAACCTCTTCGTCTACTTCCTGCCCTTGGTGTAGACTCCCTCATGTTTAAAGGTTGAGTATTCCTGGTGTGTATATACAAATTTACTGTCATGAATTAGTTCTCAGGCCTAAACTTTATGCCGACAGTTTACCTGATGGACGCTAAGAGGATTATAAAATGTTATAAAAAATTAAAAAAAAACGAAATGAAGTTCGTTAAACGTGCGTTTACAACGCTAGGTATGGGACGTAAACACAGCAACTACTGTCGTAAATTTGTAAATAAAAATAAAACTGCATAATGAACTGTAAATAAAAGTGGTTCGTACATGTTTTTAAACACATAAGAGCACTTAAGGTATAAATCCATATTATATCGTGCAGCGTTATTATTCTAAAGTTTAATGTTTTTTATTCGTAAAAACGAAATGATTCGTGTCGGGGATAATTTTCGCGGATATTTCTTGCTCGTGAATTTAGCGAAAATAACCCCCACGCGAAAATCCCCACGTATACAGTACTCTTTAGTGAAATCTACAAAGGAATGGGGTCTATATCGTGGCAAATTACAAAGATGTTACACACTATGATACGGGGGCCTCGGTGGCCGAGTGGTCAAGGTAGTTCGTCTACTATTGATCACGTGGTCTGTCAACACTGAGATTGCGGGTTCAATTCTCTCTGCAGGCAGGGTGTAATCGACTCCAAACTTAATTGATAAGGATTGCCAGTTTTCCTACACAGGTCGGATGTTTTCTCCTCGTACTTCGGGTTCCTCCCCAATAATAACTGGACGCCATGATATAGCTGAAAAATTACTGAAAGTGGCGTTAAACACCATCGGAAACACTTGTGTGATTTGTACTATAGGTGCGGTTAAAAATACAGAAAAATCCCTTCCTCCACCATCACGGGTTGCAACAAAAAGGCAAACGTGTCACCACTGTAAAGCTGAGGAAGCTTTGCTCTTCAGCCACCGCCTTCTTTTGCAAATCCTTATGGAAGCTGTCGATCAAATGGCAAACATATTTTATAGAATAGTTGACAGGGAAATAACGTAATAGAATACCTTTAATGAGAAAGATTCATAAAGGGGAAGGCGTGACATGCCGATTCTTCGAAGTCAGGGCTGACTCGAGTTCCGTCAAGAAAAAGTAGAAGTTTACCCGGGATACTGAAATCCGCTCCTGCAACAAGGGTTGCAACACAGTGCAAATGTTGCCTTTGTTAGCAGACACTTACTGCAGGCTACGGAAGCCGTGGGTGTTTTCTTCTGTGCCACGGGCTTCACACGGTGTTCCACGGAATATGAGCAAGCAGAACCATATATATGAATGACATCTAATTTTTCACTTTGATCGAAACACTATGTAAATTGAGTAAAACATCCTGATCGGCACCCCAATTAAACAGTATATTACTTTTAAAAAATTTGAAGCCGTCAAACATTTATTTTGACATTTTAATAATGGATAACTTATTGTCAAACATAAGACTGAAAAATGTGGTCTATTAAAATTTCTGATAATAAGATTGTTTAAGAATGTTGATTCGAGGTCGGAAAGCATTTTCTATTCATTAAAAATGCATACAAGCAAAATTTAAAGGGGTCTCTGAGTTATCTTGTTCTCATTAAAATTATCATTTAGATTTTAAATACAGAGAAGAACTCGGTGAATAATTTAGTCTATTAATTCATTTTTTTTATACAAAAACCAGGTTATGTCTTTGAGAATATTACAAAAAAACAAACATGGCTTTATCATAAGTTTTTACTCAGATCAAAAGTAAAATTAATAGTTTAAGTAAAGAAATATATAAATGTATGTTTAAATTGATTGCTATTAAAATTACAATGTTTATTTTAACGTTGTCCGAAGAAAAAAAAATAATAAGAAGAAACGGCTTAAAAACAATACGTCTCCCAAAACTTGATAGACATAGTTATAACAATTCATGATTGTTCTTGCAGGCAAGTAAAAAAAAGTCACCTCTAGTCTTCACAAATGGTCGAATTGGGCACAGCTAGCAAAGAAATTCTATGTTTGTTGATTATAATCAACGTACAAGTCAAATTTGAATTAAAACGCGACGTAGTTGTATTTTTGTCGGATTGTGGTAAATTTGCCACCTGTAGAAAATGGCTTTGCGTAAAAAGTGAAAAACTGCCCATGATAGTATATCAGCAGCGTACCAAAATGTCGTGTTGGAGCCTTTGTTTGTTGACAGACCGAATAATTCTTATTAAGGGAACCACATTTAAATAAACAACTGCATAGGTGATACAACAAATAAACTAAAAATAAAACGATACGATCACAATATTGGTTGTTTGTATGGGGTTAAATGCCGTTTTCATCAATTATTCAAATATATCACAAGAGTATTATTGGTAAATGAAATTGGAGTTCTTGGTGAAAACTCCTTACCTTCAACAAAAAAGCAGCGATTTTGTGAAATTAAAGAATCTTTACAATCAATTGGAAAAGTGGTCAATAAAGTATGTATAATTTATATTTGACAAGGTATAGTTTTTCGGACATTTGAACTGATTTAACCATAAGAAATCGATAAGGTTTTCTAACAGATTTATATATAATTTAATTGGTTTTGTGTGTTTTATTTTTTTTTCAAAATGTAAAATTACAAAATTTAATCGTTAAATTTATTCTAATGTTTATGTATACATATTTAATCGTTAAATTTATTCTAATGTTTATGTATACATATTTACGACCAAAAACACTTTTCTCTATCGAGGATAACAGAATTTCCGCTGTGTACACTTTATTTTATCCGCAGACAAGATGATACAATATGCAAAATATTTTTTTTTATTTTAAGGAGAAAATATTTTTTTTAAAGTCGTTCTTTTCCTAATAACATAAAATGCCTCACAAAAACTGTCAAAAATGGCTATATAAAAAAATTAAAGTTAAATTTTAAAATATAAGGAAGAATTTTCCTGCAATTGTCTTTTGATATCTGAAATTTCAAAACCAATGAATAATTAGTTTTTTCCTTCCATGATTTTTAAAAAATGTTGCTGATCATAAAATACTTGTATCTAGGCTACATAAGTATTGCTTTCATATTTAATTGAAATTATAGTCTGTCATTATTCTAAGATCTAAAAACAGAATGAAACCAATATCAAACGTACAACATTTATATTTCATCTAATATTATACTTATCATAGAACTAATATCAGAGTATTGCACACATTAAACTTTATTATTCAACGTTTGATATTATAAACTATGAAGGAAATTATAGTAATCTTGATTTGATCGTATCAAACAGCAAGGAGAGAAATTTCAGTTTAAGATGTCAAATTATACGATCCAGCTGATACGGACCCACGATGTTAGCATTTTGAAGCTTCCTCCAGGAAATATCATTTTGTGAAATCACCAACACTCAGGTCCATTCACATCTCTAAATTGTTGGGAAATTTTTTCTTAAAGATGCTGCTATATTTTCTTATTACATGTTTGGGTTTTCAATGAATTTTCCGTATCGTGGTTAATGCTTTGAGACCCTAATAGTGAATTTAGAAGTATCAAAATTGCATTTTGCTAAGATGACAAGATGGTCGTTTTCATGCTGAAGTTTTTATATGAAATAGTGTAGATTTTAGTTTTAGGCTACATGTTCATGTACAAAATTGTATCCATGAATCGATAAATATGCAGTGTTAAAATTTAGCAAGTTTACTTGAATATGACCATGATGACGATGGTATTTATTAAAATATTATTTTATTTATTAAAATATTATTTTATTTATTAAAATATTATTTTAATAATTCACTATTCTAGGAAAAGATAATGTATAAGTCAGATTAATTTAATTTTCGCAACACAAAGAAGCAAAATGAGTGGATTTGAAGTATGATTCAAATATGCATATTCTACGGCATTGTCAATATATCTTGTAGATTTACGAAGCATTAATTAATTGAAGAAAATACAGAATGAAGTGTGCAAGGTTTTTGAACAACTACCAGACCAAAGGTCAACTCCATTGTTCAGCCAAATTGTGTTAAAGGGTGTTTCAGAGTTCTTTTCAAGCAGTTTTTTCATACTGTAGATTTATATCGTCATTTTATGTTGGCTGTGCTGCATTTCGTTCGTTTTCGTTACCACTGTGTTAAGCAGTATTTTGTTTTGTTTTTAAATCTTCACGTGTCGATTTGAACGCATCATTCGGACTACTTTAACCTGCTATAGTGAACGTTGACGGCCATACCTTTGGTGTATAAGTTTGCGATCAAGACTCCCCATCATTTATTCAAAGGATGTAGATTTATTTGAGACCCATCTTTTCCGCGCATTATAGGAAGGAAGCTTGTAACAATAGATTTAACAAATTATCAAAAGAAACCGACCAAACATCCACTGTTATTGGTAAATCTGTAAGTCTCTGGATAGCATGTAAAACCTAAAAAATGAAAATAAAATTTAAATAACACATCAAAGGTTTAGGAAAAACAACCTGACTAAGCAACTTTTGTAGTTAATACTACTGTCGTAGTAAAAAAGCATTTTATGTCAACTTTGAATGCACTGTTGGGGATTCTACAATATCGTTCCCAAACAGAGCATAAACTCAACAATCGGAAACCGGTCAAGGAACAATTACAAATCCGGATATAGACAAACATTTACAACGCAAAACAACAACCAAA
This sequence comes from Limnoperna fortunei, assembly GCA_944474755.1. Lineage (NCBI taxonomy): Eukaryota > Metazoa > Mollusca > Bivalvia > Mytilida > Modiolidae > Limnoperna > Limnoperna fortunei. Next base: position 40,448,252 of record OX104124.1, read on the forward strand.
AACACTGATCGGGTAATTTAATGAAATTCATTGTGTTATTTTGTTCATTTACATAACCTGGTTACTTGAGTAAATTCTCTGAAAAAGTTGAAAAATGTATTTTGTTTTTGTTGCCCATCAATAAAATTTAGAATGTTACTAGTTTTCATGAAATTATGGCCATATTTTATGGACACTGGCGCATTTATATCTATAGGTGCCAAATGTTCAAATTTTCTGACTTTTTCAATTCCTCTTGTTCGTTATCTAATTCGAACCGTGTAATAAGTCAACTCGGACCGGCAGCGATAAAAAATCTAGTAAATTGAATATGTAACTCTTGTGCGACATGAAGTATTAAGATATTAATATGGAAAAGACTGGTTCGAATCGTTTAATAATCTTAAAATCAGTATTGTATATAGGCATAAAGTAGGTAATTTTCATATTACTTGAACTTGTCACATACTTATAGGTAGCAATATAATACTGGAAATTACATGAATTAAGAGCTAATTTAACCTAATACATGTAAAGAATAAAAATATCGTTTAATTTTTATTTTAATATGAATTTGTTATTTAGTTGATTTTACGGACCAAAATGTTATTATTAATAACACGGAAGTCATATAACGTCCAGCAAAACATAGTCTGGGATCCGGAATTCTTGTTCCATTCATATAGTGTCAAAAGTTACAGCAAAAAAATGTACAAAACACTGGTCAGTTGTATACGATATATATTAACAATATATTACAATTTATTATTTCAGACGCGTGCTTCGTCTATACAACATTCATTCCTAATAATCAAAAGCTAAACTGCGGAAATCATTCATAAATCAAGGATAACAGATAAACAATGTTGTCTTGATTGGCTGCCTAAACGGGAGATAGCTGCCGATTGGCAAACAAATACGCAGAGCTAAATTAGTGATGAAAACCCGGCATGATTACCGGGCAGTAGCGATCATTATAGGCCTATTGCCGTTCTTATCTAGTCCAGAAAAACCGAGCAATCACGAATCGGTTACGATGAAAAAAGGGGAAAAATATGCAAGATAATGGGAATCAAACTGTTTTAAAGGAAAAGTGGCATTGATTTGTGTATGTTTTTCATAAAATGTGTATCATAAAAATTAAACGGAGAGCACGGAGGAAATAGACAGAAATTTCCGTAGCGTGACATTTTCGCGAACAAATCTACATCAACTATATAGAGGAATATGATGCATCTTGGAACTAACCCCAATGCATTCTTGGATAATGCCTCTGATATGTATTATATGGACACATGTCTCCGGTTATGAGAACAATTTTATTTCATTTCCTGATTACTGACAAGGTTCACATCAACTATCTTACCAGGTATGATGGATCTAGAGATGATGAGATGATTAGCACAGTGCACGCTTCAATTGCTGCCTCTGACCTATATTTTGCGGTTGCCTCATTTGGCTATCTACACATAGTGTATTCATAATGAAGTGATGTAAATAATAACAATACATATTGCCATTTAACATTAAAAACAGTACGTATTTTTCTCCGCAAAGAAAAATAAAGCTTAGAGACGGCTAGCAATTTAGGAATTAAAGCTAATAATTGTTAGTTCTTTATTTAATGTCAAGACACATATACAACAAGGTTATTCATGAGTTTTTTTTATTTGATATCTACCTGTACCATGCAAATCTTTTATAGCGATTGGCAGGTCATTCTATACTGGTATTGTTGATGACACAACATCAGAAAAAGTTCTTAAAAAGGATATTGAAAGATAGATTATTCTATTTGAAAAAACTGTTAGGGCATGAATACAATAGGACTAAGTCACAAATATGCAGAATGAAATCTATTTTCAACAACTAAAAATGAAAGGTCTGAGCAGACTTTCCTTAACTTTATAAGTAAAAGATAGTAGGACTCCTTAACACTTTGCTTTAACTGTAAATATAAAATTTAAATATATCTTTTATTGGATAAAGACATATTGAACATTTAACCAGTGATATAAATTGAATCTAATTTTCTTAAAATGTATGGAAAATATTCCATTCCCAACAATGTGTTGTTGAGGTGGGGTTTCCTCTGATACCGAGTAGGCTATAAAGTTGACCGTTTCATCTATCCCTACGATGAAAAAGCTTAAGAAAACATCAAACAATGTTTAGATTTGTTCCCCTTTCTGAATTATTTTGTGTGTATTTTCCTTGGACTTTACGAAAACACTAATAAATTGCTTGAAATTTTTTTAGTAATTCTAAATGCATAATTGGTATACCATTCACTTTACGACTCGTATGCTCCTTCAAAAATTTTTACTATAAATACCACTTTCTTGTCGAAAAATATCTCATTTGAAAATATGGTTGCAGATAGTTTTCCCAATTTTTGAATTCATTGTACAGTGAGAATGTGCAACGATGATTGTTGGATACACTTATTACTAATCCACCCATTCTTCTAAAATGCCTATACCTACTCAGGACCATTTCTGTAGTTTTTATATATTTTGGGATGTTGGTTGTGGAGTTTGACGGCCTCTTTGACAGTTCCACAGTGTTTGATATATTTTTTTACTACTTTCATTTTTAATGTGGCATTTTATCAGCTGTGAATGGTTAATTTTTGATAAATAAACATTTGCGGCGGTTGATTTATTTGTAAACAACCAATTATATCTTTGGATTTGCGCGTTACTGGTTGGTTGACCAGTAAAGGCATAAACCTCAAACCGTATAAAACAGCATGATTGATATTTAATTCACAAAAGACGGAAGCTTTTATTTGGAAAAAAAATCCATTTAAATTAATTTCAGGTAAGAAAAATATGTTTAACATTAAGTCAAAAACAATTAATGGGTTTATAGGTTTCAGTTCATATTACTAAATCCTGAACTAAAATCCTGACAAAAATACTATGATTAATAAGTAAACACAGAGTGCAATAAAACTTATTTTTTTATCATAAAGACAACATTTAAAATATAAACTTCAAAGACCTTAAATGTTTTTATATATTCCATTGTCCAACTAATAATATATACAAATGGTGGGAGACTTAACATCGCGCAAGGTCAATAAACCGCTTTAAAATATCAAGGAGCAGGTTACATAATACAGCGAGCATTAGCTTCCTAAGCAAAGGAGGTATTAGAAATAAAAATAGTAACCACTATAAATGTTTTTCTAGCATGACATAAATTCATCAAGGACGGATGAAAACTATTATATTGAAGTTTGGTTCCTTTTTCGTATGAGTAGATGTTCACTGTCGACTTTCAAGATGGTCTAATGCGTGCATGGACATCGGTGGCAAACGCTTTTTTGAATGCCGTGTTTTTGGTGGTGGCTTCTTAATTGTTTGGACCAGAATCATTAATCATTATGAATATACTTACACTTAATTACAATATCTTTACAGAGAAGGAGAGGCGAAGGTAATGTTTGTAAAACGATTCTAGTCCAGTAATTTCTCATCCACAGATTTTGAAGTAAAATGGCAATATTAATATAAATGTTGTAATTCTTCATTAAATGCTTTCATTTTTTAAAATCCTGTCAGGTCTGAATATAAAATATGGAGATTCCTGACATGAGTGGCCGTATATGGAAAGCTGACAAAATGGGGATCGAAGTCCGTCCGAAGAATGTTGGAAATATCACATTCAATTTATCAGATTTTAATTTTGCGGATCAGGTAATAATGATTAAAGGTATTTTCTATATATAGATTTGCTGTTGTACTTATTTGTTTTCGCACTAAGCTATGGATATATAAATATTTTTTATTTCACGGAAGTCTGGTTAAATTTTTATTTGTTGGATTTTAAAATTTAGTATTATATAGCAATGGGTGTTTCAAAAACCCCATAGGGTATGAAAAATTGTATGTAAAAACATCAGAAAAAAAATTAATGCTTTATTAAACGAGTTTGCTTCGTTTACAAATTTTGAGCTAAAAATTTAAGCAGCATTCTGATGCTTGTAGTCGACACTAAAAGCAAAACAGATCAAATTAGGTATAAATAGATTTGTGTAAATAATAAATCATTGTTTGAACAAACGAATCGTGCAAATAATCTATAACAAAATCGCAAAATTCTAAACAATATTGTACGATCGTGCAACATTCTTAGTTCATACAATAATTACTAATAGAAATAATCAAGCACGACACAAGGAAACGAAAAGAAATTGTCACTATATTAAGAGTGTTTTTAGATGAGATTATTTTAGAAAACGCACAATGCCAAGTATAAACGAAACCAACAGGCGTCATATGTTAGTTGATTAATTTGATTAGCCGATGGACGATTTGCTTAATGTCCAAGAAGCAATATTTCAGCTATGTACATAACAAAAACAAGATTACAAAAAATAAACCAACGGGTGTAAGTGATGGACATACGGAAACTCAATATTACCTGTACCTTGACAAATATGACATATTCGGTAGCGGCGGAAAATTTAAATCGACAAAGGAGTTCTTTATTGTGCAAGAACAATTGCACTTTAAAAACACTATTGTTTGCCATAAGGCTTTCTGTATTATAACATGAAAACCCAAACAAGAGAACAACTATCTGCCACCTGTGGATGCAATTGGTACCTTTTGTGGCTGGCGCCAGGCAGACCCTAGGTGCTGCCAGAAACAAACAAATACTGTATTCCACTAACAAATACGATTGCAGCTTCTCTAAAAACACAATTAATCCGTAAAATAAAAAATGTCTGAAAAGTCAGTTTTATTCTTTTTATTTTTCAGTTAAACACAAGCAGCAGCAACATGTGCCCGTTTGCTCCTTTACTGTTAATGCTGCCAGAAACCGTGTCTGAAATAACGTCTGAAATGCAAGCACAAATTGACGATTTTCTAATACTTAACAACAATTCACATATTAACAACTTTTTCATATTCAATACAACAGCAACACAATTGTTTTGCTCCAAGCAGTATTATTTTAGTGAGGTCTCCAAATATCTTTTTTGGTTCATTGCTATTTTCTGTGGCCTGATTGCCGTTATCGGAAATTTACTGGTTTTGTTTATTACATGTTTTGGAAAGTCATTTAAGTCCCCAGTCTTTATCACATTACAGAGTTTATCTGCTGTTTCTCTTGTCAATATAATGTTCGTGTTTGTTACTTTATTTCTTGAATGTAAGATTGAATTATTACTCGGCAATCTAGCATGCTACATTAAAGCATTTCTTGTGCAGTTTAGTAAAAATATGATTCCCATTCATTTAATTCTTTTGTCAGGGCTTCGAATATTCATGATTATGTCTCCGCTTAAGTATCAAAGAATCGTAACAAGATCGTTTGTATACAGTATCATTGGAAACCTATACATCGCATTTGTAGTGTTAGAGATAATAATGATATACTTTGGAATGACATTTTGCTTAGATAGCAGAGATTGGCGTAATATTATAGTGACTACAATTACTGCTGTCATGTTTGTACTGATGATCATAATATCTTTCGTCCATCAGAAATCTAACAAGCTGCTGTCTCAGCATCATCGTCAGCAATCTAAACTGGCATCAGTTGTAATAATCTTGTTTACAATGATTTACTGTCCCGTCGCCATTGTTTTAGAGGTCATGTATTTTACTTGTTACTCTAATACATTCATCTACATCCTGATCCAGTGGCTATATCAGATTGCTCAATTGATTTTGTTCGCAATCAATCCTATCATTCTATTTCTTCGAAACGATTCGACAAAGAAACGAATACTTAAATTCTGTTGCACGACGTACACGAAGAAGGAAAAACCGTCACGTGAAAAGCCTACACCGGTATCTGCGTAATTTAACGGGAGTGCTTTCTATCAGTTATGTCGTATTCGAGCTAAATGTAACATTATACACTCTAGTCTCCGTCGTCAGCAGTCTAAACTAGGATCAATTGTAAGCGTTTATAGCAATGTTTTACTGTCCTGGAATTCAGCACGGTAACGAACACTGATGTTTTTAATCAGCAATCCTTACCGGTAGACAGTACCATTAAATAAGAAATCTGATAACGAACCTTATTGAATTAAGTGAAGTCTTTATGTTGTTGTTTACATGGGTTACATAGTTTGTTGTATTGTGCAATAGTGTTCTATATTTTAGTGCTATTTTTACTTTCATTTCGTACAGTGTGTTGTTATTTCATTAGCTTAGTTAATTGATATAGTAAATGTAAATACTATTGGAAATACATAAGAAATAAATCTGTATCATTTTGTCAAACTTTTCATCGTTTTGTCTTAAAACGTACAATCATTTTGTATATAGCCATTCTTAATTGTGTATGGTTGTACATATTTTAAATGTTATTTGATTAAAAATAAATAATGGAACAATGTGTTTACATTTTATCATCAATGTGATATTTGTAGTGAAATTTGTAGAGAAAAAAAATCAAATTTAGTCTAGATATAGAATAAAACATCTCAAAACGAGATTTTTCTACTGTTAATGTTCCAACAATCTGATTGCTCAATATTTAAATAAAGGATACGTAACGAAAATCCTCAATATTAAAATATTTTTTTTTTAAATTATGGTCTGAGATTCCTTAATTAAATTAATGTAATAGTACACTTGTTTCTAATTCAATATACTTCATAAATGAACCTACACTGAAGAATAAAAACCTTATACAAAAGGAGGAATTAGAACTATATACTATCGACTGCTTGATTCAATGATTTCTAAACGTCCAGGGACCGCTATTTGCACTATGTTCAGGTCCTTTAAACATTTTTCGGTTACAGCCATGTTAATCGAGCCCCGAAAATCATTTCAAACTATCATCGACGATGGCACTTCGAATCTTTCGGCGGAAGAAACGCCTCTCAAACATAACATTCACTAGTGTGTTATAAAACTTATCATACAATAGTATAACTGACATAAATGTGCACGAAAGTCCAATAATTCTCTTTAAGATTACTTATTGTAAAATAAAAGGCTCAAGTATTGGGTAGGGACGGAAAATTAAACCTTTTGTGGTTGCAACATCGAGCCTACTTTTTTCGAAATTTTCAAATTTATAATGATCGTTCAGGAAGCGTTGTACTCTTTAAACACGTCAACCACTATGGTCGGGGCTAGGCTGTTCGTGTTATGACCTTGCCACCCCAACGAGAGAACACCTTTATCAGCAACCCAAGAAGCTGTTTCGTTCAATAGTAAATAAAATTGCAGAAAGCATGCTACCTTATTGAACATCCATTTAATGTTTTCAAGAATCAGAAACTGCACGTCACATTATCTTTAAACGTTTAAAGTATAAAATGGATCGCTGTTTTGAAATATCATACCAATGATTTTTTGATGTATCGTTTACTTTTCCTAAATAAAACAAGATAAACGCATGATGCTCTTGTTTGAGGAATGAATCCCCCAAAGTCAACGAGAATTAAAAGAATATTGTTCAAAAACTTGCATTTTTCCACTTGGTTCTTATAAAAAGAATGCAATAATAAATACACAATTAATAAGTTGATTAACATAATAAACTTTAAAAAATATGAAGATAATATTGATTCTGTATATGTGGTTAAATGCTATTGTCAGCACTTATTTAAATATCACAGCGTTTAGTTTTATTGGGACAAAATTGGAGTACATGGTGATAATCCCTACATTCCATAGAAATGCTGCAATATCGCAAAATTAAGATCATTTTGCAATCAGTTAATAAACGTATTGTAAATATAGGAATATAAGTAACATGCAATGGTTTTTGTTTACCTACATTTCGACTGTTTTAAGTATTAGAAATCGCTAAAGATTCCTAGCAGACGTAAGTATATTTTTAATAATTTTTCAAGTTAATTTAATGTTTTCATTTATTTATGAGTTTTAACTACAAAAACACCTTTCTTTATCGAGAAATAACAGCAATACAGTTGTATACACTTAATTATATTTGCAGCGAATTTATACACTTTGCACCGCGGAGGTTTTAATATCCTTTGATGGAGAAAGTATTTTTTTGTAGTTGATCTTTAACTTAATATATGAATTGCACGACAAAAATGAATTTCTGAATAAGAATTTAACGTATTTTTAAACTTTAACGAAGAACTATTCTTCAATTGTCGTCTTTGATATCTGTAATTTCAACGCTCGTCAAAGGTTTTCTTCCACGTAACGTAACACGTCTGTCTGATTATAAAATACTTGTATCCAAGCACTAGTTCTCATGATACCTAATTACTGTTTTCATATTAAATTGAAATTATAGTTTATTTATGTATTTAGTCTAAGATCTAAAGACAGAATGAGACCAACATCAAACGAACATCATCTATATTTCATCGAATATTAAAATAAACATAAAACTAATATTAGATTATGGTACAAATTTAACAGTAGTAAAGTACATTTGATATTATAAACTGTGGAGGTCATTCTTTTACGTCTTAATATGTAATCTTAGCAAACAGTATAAAGAGAAATGTGTTCAATACCTAGTCCAATGTCCAATGTTGCTTATTGAATATTATATCCAAATATTGTTTATCTTATTTATAGATTCTTTAAATGTGGGTTATCTTTTACATTTATAAATATTTTGTCACGAGTATGTGACTTCGTCAAAAATTTTAAATTTAGTGAACTAATAAATATATCGTATGTACGTAAACAGTATCTGAGCACATAATATAACACACATGAAACTATGTTGATTGATTGGAGGTGTGTTTTACTTTATGTTAAGCGAGCATTTCAACTATACAAGAGTTAACAAAAAAACTATCAACAGAAGAGTTGTAGGACATAGAAAACAAATACTGACTGCCACTGGAAAAGTATGAAAAATTGGGCATGGAAGGAAGATTTAGTCTTTTGTAGCGGCTACATTGATCCCACTCTTTTTTGAAATCTGAAAAGAAGTCTTTATTGTGCGAGGAGCGAGGCACGCTACAAACACATTTACCACTGTGGTCCATGGTCAGGCTTTCCGTATTATGACTTGGCGAGCCATAACAAGAGCGTTTTCCTTATTCGTAACCAGGGTCTAGCACTGGGAACCTTTCCAGAATGGTCCCAGCCATGATGTTCAAAATTACATTATAATCTTATAAGAAAATTTTTGCGTGTTACCGTATTTTGTAATGCAGACAAGTCCAAAAATAAATATGTGTAAAACGTAATATTTTATTTAAGTATGGTTTTGTTTTCAAAAGTATTTTAAGGACTACTAAATAGAATCATAGTAAAAGTTATTGACAGAATAAAACTAGCTGTATGATAAACAGACAATCATCCACTACTACATCAAGAATTTACATCTGCACATTTTTTGATCATGAAACTTACACATATACCAACTAAAGACTTGGCAACATAATCTTATGTCTTGTAAACCTTTCATTTTAGTCAATATTAACCATTATCTTTATTGATTTTGACAATACTCCCTGGCTTTGGAGTGGGGTCTCCTATGTGCTTTCAGTCTAATTAAAAGTAAATCTTTGTTCGCCCCTTTTGCAATGTCGCTGCATTGTAAGATCCAGCAACATCACATTGCAGATCACGTTAGAGATCACTCATTTGTGGATTGTCACTGATATTCAGGTTAAAATATTGATAGCTACTGAAAGTATTCAGTCCATTACTAAATAATAGGAAATGGTGTGCTACAAATAAATAATTTCTACTTTAAACACCGGTCCCGTACAATATGTTACATGAAATTTAAGTTCATATTCGTCCTCTAAGTGACTGCTCTTATTTACTTATGTTTTCAATTGTTTAAACAACAAAGACGATGGTAATAAGCTAGCTTGTTTGTGCTGGCCTGAAGTGCTACATGTTCTATTAATATTTTACTGTAGAAGTTCATTACAATCAAAATCATCAAACTATTGAAATGTCAGTATCAAGGCTTATATACCGTAGATGAATAACTAAAGACACTGGAAGGAAACGAAAGTGGAACGCACGATAAATACAGTTGTAAAGAATGCAACATAAATTTCTTCTGGTTCTACTTATGGTATACAGTCTAAAGATAATAAACAAGAGTATAACTAGTCGGACTATAAAAATGAAGAAGTCATTTCTTTCCTTCAGTAATAATTGATCATCAATACTAAAATATAGAAATTACTTGTTTGAATAGTACATTGTTTTACTAATTTGAAGTGACATGACAAGTATAGCAATACATGTAAGTAATAACCAGACAGACTATATTTTATATCATGGTTATATAGTGTTATTGACATGTTGCTCATGAAGTAATATTATGTATGCTACTGATGCAAAATGCAGGCGACACATTTTTCTATGTCTATTCTTGCTGGGGTCTTGGAGTCGGAGCAATAGTAGATGACAAACAGCCATAAGTACCAGCTGCCGTTACCTAGCCCCAAGCCCCTTAGAAATAACAACTGCTTTAAACCTGTATACATTGAGAGTAACTTCATTCAAGTTTGGCTTCAATTACACACAATAGAATACAATAGTAAAATTGTCTCAATGACAGTGAAGTCGTGCTTAACACACATTGGTAAACATCTCCTTTTTTCTAAATTAAATCAAGCAGCAAAAAAAAATATTTAGTACCAAACTACAGAATTTCGCCATTGATGAGATCTCATTATGTGGTAACGAAGTCAAGTTATACCTGAGGCGGGAGGGACAAACGAACGAACCAAAAAATCTTAAAACATTTAGTGATAGGATATAAAAATGGGACCAAAATTTTTCTCCAATACCCCATATAATTGCACAAATTCCAATGAAGGCTACAACGGGATGCCGTGGAGTCATAAATTTAACCATATTCATTTGATACAAAATGATAATGGATGCAGTAAAGGCATATATAGTATAGAAACATATTTGGACATATAATTAACATTTATTAATGTACATGTTGTAAGCATGTGTTGCATATAATAACTATAAGGTAGTTAATCTCATTATGGATTAGTTTGTTCGGCCTATAATTCATTTCATATACAACTGTCCAAAGAAATATGAAAACTCTTCCCAACATTATTAAAATTAAATCTTCTACAAGCTACTTATACTTTACTATTTTAAAAACTTAAGAAGGAACAGAAGTCAAACAAATAATTGATTTTAGTTAGACTAAAGGGCGATTGTTGGCTGAGTGGTTGATGTAATTTATCGTCTACTATTGATTATGTGGTGAACTATAACATTAATTAATAATGATTGCTAGTTTTCCTGCAGAAGGTTTGGTATTTTCTCGAGGTTCTTTGGCTTACAACCCAAAAGACATTATGAAAGTGCTTGGACAACTTATAATTCTATGAGTTTAAAAAAAATTTGCATCTTAAACACTGTTTTATTTTTAAATGGGAATTAAAAAGATATGCCAAAAGTGTGTTTACTATAATAACGTTTTAAGCGCAATGTTTGAATGCAAGAAATCCAATAACTGAATTTCAAATATGAACACAACGTTTAATGGAAATATGTATTATGTCATACTTGTAAGTAAAAATTCAGAACGGTAAACAACAATAATTTTGTCTATCGTACAACTATTTTCAAGAACATGTATCGAAATCAACTAATCGCTAAAGCAATGAATGCGTTCTTTAAGTTTATGATGGTGTACAATTGTACCAAGTCTGATAAAGAACGGCTTAACAAGTTTGTGTCAGTAAGCAAGCTGCATTTGTTTGGTTATCAAATCATTTTCAGCCCAACCCTTCATATTTCTTTGTTAAAACTAAGAATATTTACTAGATTATAACCACGATGACGATGATATTTACAATGTGTTATATATTTATTGATCTGTTGATTTATTCACTATCCCAGAACAGCGAATTTTATTAGCTAGATTCTTTATCCGATTATCGAAAAGCCTACTTAGTACAGCCATAACTTTTTCCTTTAAAATATAATGAAATGGAAAAATAACATCGAAGTCCTGTTAACATAGTTTAAGGTTATCTAAAGATGACGAAACCACAAAATTACAACATTTTCATAACACGAAACTGCTCGTTTATTGTTACCCTCAAGGAACGTAACTGTAACATTAACAGGTAACTGTATCTGATTAATTGTTTAGAATGACTATTCAAAAATATTATGACTTTAATTTAATTTAATTTTTTAATATATTTTAATTTTTTTGCATATCCCATCAGCCAATATATCGTACTCGTATTTCATCTACTACTCAATTGTGTGAAATTATGCATTAAAAATTGTAATAATTTGTTCGTTCGTTCGTCCGTAACACAAATGTCATTTCTGTCACAGTTTTCGTAGGAACTATAGTATGCAGACGCCTGATATTTTGCAAATTGATGTATCTTATTGTACCATATTGTCTATATCGATTTTATGCTACTTGGTAATTCACTTACTTACAATTTTTGCGACAGCGGGAGCATCACCAGTGAACATTAGCTAACTTAAAATTTAAAATTTACGATTGCTCTTTTACGTTTAAAAGTGCGATTACTATCGAGAATACTGGCAATATTAGACGTAGTAGTAAAGATGCGACTATCTTATCTTTTTACACGTAAGTGTAAATTTATGATATTTTGAGAATATACTTGCAGTCCTTCAGAAGTAAAAACTGGCAACCCTTGTAAATTATAATTTAGGTCGTACACAAATAACTTTAATTACTATGACGTCGTAACTATACTTTATTGTGTTATATGAAATTAACTTGGCATTTCAAAGCAGCAAAAGTCATTTTTGTATTATAACATTCAAAATGTCTAATTGGGAAATAAATGTGTTGACGTGATGATTGCAATTTTGAGCAGATTCCGAGTTCTTGCATAAAACAGAAAAAAGTTATAAACGATCATTTTACTCGCTAAACGCCACACATAGGTTTTGTACTGTTCAAAGTAAAGTCTATTTAATCAGGATACTTGCATTTGTCAATTGTGTTGTCATTTGTAATTCTATCGTTTAGTTACGTATTGAATTAAGATGTTTTTTGTTGTTTCCTTTTTTGTATATGAAGTATAAAGAACTTGACCATCGACCAGTCTGTTTGATTCGAATTAATGTATAGATGAAACAGATTATGTTTCGTATAAATGATTTACTCGACTTGGGAAAGGTTTTTAATTAATCAAGTAAAACACCAAATCACATAAATGTCAGAGAAACAAACAAATAATAGCAATAAACCCTAAAAAATAAAAAAAATTGAAAAAATCATTCATATATATATATTTATTAAAGTGTCACTTGCTGCATCAGTATCTAAATACAGGCCACATTTAAAATGACATCACAAAATATAAACATAAAGATTGATGAGAGATACACTAATTTTGTTGTGAGATATTGACTTCAGCGACATTTTATACCACACTGTAAAATTTTGAGAAAACTTACAAACGACCTTACTAATTCCTAATCCAGTTGTAAGGAAAAGTGTAAGAATCTCTTATACTTTCAGCTTAAGAAAATTGTTTCATATCGACATGAGCTTTATTCGTCTACTTCAAATAATCAGCTTGCGTTTGCTTCCAGTAGAAATAAATGGTTTATAAAGTTATTTATAGTGTTTATTGAAAGTATTCTTTGTTTTACAGTTATTGCGTAATAAATATTAGTCTTCACGACATTATTGCTGCAGATACAGAATATTAGACAACAATTACATTTTAAAAATCAGAAATGAAACACAGGGTAGTGTCCATGCATCCATTTGAGAAACGTTTAAAACTTGCAAAGTTTGTCAATTTTTCTTTTTACCTTACTTACCCACACCTTCTTTCACATTAGGAATAATCAATTTTAAATGAAATATGTTGGACCATATAACATTGTCAGAGCAACGCAATTGTAGAATCTGAATGTTTACCTACATAAGTACAGTCAGAAATACATACAAACCAGTAAATATCCTTTATACAAACATTTCAGAATCCGACTAGTCCGATTGGATTTTACTTTAAAGCAAACATCTTACGAATGTTTAAAAACAACTTGTCGAATATGACAAATGTAAAGCAACTGCCGCACGAATAGCGAAGATATCTAAAATCATGAAAAAAGAAGCAAACTTTGCACTGCCAAGTTATCCACTCTATAAATGTTTTTGATTTTTCAGTGCGCATGTGAAATTAATATTGCGATCTGAAAATAACATAGGAAAGCAAATTTGATAGATGATAATAAGACACATTTTATTTATTTTTTGAACGCATTTACATATGTTTAATCTGTTTAGATGGTAAAATTCTACTGTTTGTCAGCAAAGACTAATTTTTTATTATGAATAATGAAGTAAACTGAATATACACTATTCTTAATAATATAATATAATATAATATAATATAATATAATATAATATAATATAATATAATATAATATAATATAATATAATATAATATAATATAATATAATATAATATAATATAATATAATATAATATAATATAATATAATATAATATAATATAATATAATATAATATAATATAATATAATATAATATAATATAATATAATATAATATAATATAATATAATATAATAGTTGGTGGTCCAACTCGTCAAAACGTAAAATGTATGACATGCCACGGTTGTATTCTGCTATTAGAAACATTATTATTGGAAGGATTGATGCTGAAGTCTACCAGAGTGATGTTGCTCAGACCGAGAATGTGATCAAGAGAACAATTTCCCGTTTATGGGCACGATTTCAACAAACCTGTGCGACTTATGACCAAGAAGTGGTGAGAATACTTCACAATAATGTTCGTGTTTTGATAGGGTCAATGCCGACGAGATGCTGAGCAGTGCTGGCTGTTCGGCGTGGTCACACACATTACTAACTTGCAGTTGACTAAAGTGATTCTGTGATTAACTGTCGACTGTGATTTGTGATTTGAACGAGCAATAACAGTTATTTCGCAAACATTTTAAGGGCAAATAGTTCGAGTAATTATACAATTTTGATTTGAATGTCGCTTATTAAAATATGTACAAAACCTACTACTTTTTTGAAGAGGAAATGACCTAAAGATAATATTTAAATACCCTATAATAACAAATCATATTATATTTGCTTAACACTATTATATATACTGTATTATGCAGACACAATGAAGGCAAATTCATACATCTACTAAGGCTTTTCAAATAATGTACACGATATAGCTGTCATAGTATAAGTATCTAATATTAAATCTTATTTCAATATAACTGATATTATAAACAAAGTTTAGATTCATGTATGCACTTGTAAAATATTAACATGCTAATTACCTTGACAACTATTTAGCTGTGTAATGCAATATAAATCAAAAAGTATTAAATAAATTAAATAATTGCAATCAACATTATAAATGCGAAAAAGACATGACATTTTGTTATACATAAAAATTTAGTAGACGTCACAATTAAGCATAGCAAACATGATCATACCTCACATGTAGTGTAAAAGTTGTTTTCTATTCAGTCTCTTTTATTTACTCTAAACTATTCGATATTTACATTCATAAATATTTCGGATATATAGGTGTAACCTAGCGCTGCTAGAATATGAAAAAAGTTATCTCCCTTTAAGTACCAATTTTATCAATATTCTTAACTATTGACTTTTACTTTAAAATACCACTTTCTCACTTATTTATTATGTTAACATAAGGATCTTCACATGAAGTCAAGGGGCCTCTGTGGTCGAGTGGTTAAGGTAGTTCGTCTACTATTGATCACGCAGGTCGGGGATTTTCCACCCCAATAAAAACTGAAATAGCTGAAAAATTAATGTCAGTGGCATTAAACATCAAAACAAACAAACAAACAAACAAAAAACATCAAGTCAATCTTTTAACTGTTTATATAATTTCGTCAGTATTTTATGCAAAGCAGTTTTATTTAGTTAACTTCTATATAATAAAACAATATAATAACACGTTTAAATACAATTTACTAAAGTTTACGAAACATTCATATAAATTACACGCTAATCAAACTTCATCATGCTTCCCATTTATACTTAAACGTGGTCTCATACAATAATATGGGAATATAAACAGATAAAAATGTTAAAATTGTAGTTAAAACAATAAAAATTACGAAAGAATTAATAGCAAAATTAATTTTTATAGAATAAATTAATTTCTTTAAAGAACATTAAAATTAAGTCGCATGCGACAGTTTTAAATAAATTAAAAAACGTATCTACAGAGTACAAACGGTACCGAATGTGGGCCACGTCCACATAGTCCACCAAGACATGCTTAATGGTGTTCGGACTGTTGCATTGCATACATTCGGGTTGTGTTTTCATTATTCAAAATATAACTATATGTCGTCCTGGTATGTCTAAAAGGACATCGCGTCAAAACAAATTGGTCTCTACGATCCTTAAACTTTTAAAATTACTTGTGTGCAGTAGTGGCATGAAGTTTATTATGAACTTGGAGATCACAACCACTCTGCTATATAATAAAATATATTTTAGAATAAAGGATTTAAAATCAGTAAAAGGTATTTTACAATTAATTATGTCATTATTTAAGGTTTTCTTAGCTTTTTTGTCGGAAAGTATTAATCATTGATTTATTGTTCAATATAGGTATTATGGCCAGACTTTTTTGGCGATTATTATCAATTTGTGTATAAAGCTGTCTGCTGTTTTCGGAAAGTGATATTTGAATTAACGTAAGCGAGTGAAAAGTAACTATTCTAAGAAAGCGTCGTTCAGTTAGCAATCACAAACCCAAACTACCAAAACACTGTTCACGGATTTTAGTAAAACATTCTAGTGGCAAAAAGAAAGAACGTATGCTCGTAAATGTTCGTGTTTGCAAAACATTCTCTGTAGAGATTTTATATATAAGATCTCTGTATATGACTTTCCTGACCAGAGTTTGCAACCAATGAGAGATTTCGAGTAACATGCTTTTCAAGCTATTTTCGTTTAATAGACTAAAATGTAGCGTCAAATATAATTCCAACATGTTTTGCAGAGTCAACGATTGCTTAAGCTAATAGACATTAAAAGGTTCACTTCATATTCGAATATAAATCTTAACAACGCTCAAGGAGATATTTCTGCTAAACCCTATGACACAATGAAGACTTCATATGCAATAACATCTCTCCACTACATCATATAGAGCTTACTTTTCTGAACACTATAACTTTCATGTTATGATTTTCTTGACCAAGCTGGTAGACAAATACACAAATATCTGTCCCTCAAATGAGTATAAACCTTTAATTGTTACAAAGTTGCTGAAGAATAAATGTCTTACCTAGATTGACAACCTAACTGCTTGACACAAAAGGCAAGAACAGCTTATCTTTACAAAGCATCTGAGTTCCTACTGATTGTCATGTGAGTTCGTGTTGCCGACATTTGTTTCCTTGTGGTTATTTTTTCTCGAGGTTTCATATTAAGTATATTGGGTTTTGAAATTTGTTTGCAACTTTAGTATCGTTTTTCCTTTAGTTGAGACTACAAGAATAAATATTACTAATGCAGTTAATCGTGTTAATTTCCACAATGCAATAATATACATTAAAAGAGTAAACTTTTATATCAAAGCGGTGAGTTTTCTTCAATGTGTGGCCTTCAACTGATAATCTGCATCTGCTAACCAAACAAAATTACCTGCCATTTGTTCTGTCTTTCCTACTATTTCTCTGCTGTCATAAAATGGATGTAATGCTATTGACTTTTGTGTCGGTTGCTAAGCACAAAATGTCACTTCCAGTCATAACAATTTTTTTAGCAAATAAAGCGGTCCCGAGTCAAAAATATATGGTTGTTAAGGAATTTTGTTTTGTTGCTGCGGAAACTTTGACACTTCCGGTCATGAAATGACCGGAAGTTTGTAAAGCACATCATCCTGACACTTCCGGCCGTGAAATGACAAATGTTTGTAAAACACATCATCCTGATTCTAAAAATATATGATTGTTAAGGACTTATTATAACAATTACCATGCTGTTATTGCATGACCTTGACCTTTGACCTTTGGCTAAACTTGAAGTTCTTTTTCCTACTGATAACTGTTTTCAAGTAAGCAAAAACCGACTAACCAAAATGAGTCAAGGGCTCCAAAACGGTTCATCGCACACCTTCGGACCAAAGGTACAAAATGAAGGCATCGATAAGTAAAGTATTTTCCCATATTGTCTGTTATATATATAGTGCTAACACAACTAAAAATGAGTTTTGACCTTGACATTTGTAAATGTAATATATGTCACTTAGGATTGATGGCGGTGGTCCCAAGTCTATATGAATTATAGTTTCGAGAAAAAAATTGTATTTGCCACTATTGATGTGTAGAAAATATATAAATGGCAAGACGATTTAGAGAAAATATTGCATGTTAAATCATCGCCAAAAGTCAGCCGACATTTTCTACACTTTAGATTTTGAGAATCGACTACGGTTTCTGAGTTTATATGCAAACAAGGGTTATTGTGTATGGACAGTTTGCTCTGTTACTAATTAAGATTGGTTGCACACAGTGAACCAAGTCATCTCCAAATATGACCGATTAATGGTATCGAAATGATATGTAGCGACACTTTTTGGCAAACTTCGGCGGAAGAAGTAAATAATAATCATAAGAAATAAGGTAAGGGCTTTCGCTGTATAAGGAAAGACCTAAACAAATAATATAATTTTCTACAAGACTTATTTGCTCATGTGAAGCATGTGAAGTAAATTTTATTAGTTGTTATATCAACTTGTTTTATTTCTGCAAATCTATCCTATATTGCACGCAATACTAACTGAAAAGGGTAATGTAGAACCGTTGTGAGTATCCAGTTTATTTTGACTCAATGACGAGAACCGTCAAAAACCTATAAGAAGGTAACCAGTTATTTTGATATACTATTGTTACATTGATTGCAATGACTGACGAGAACTATGAGAAACACGTTAAATGGATTGTTTCATTACATAAATGTACGTATAAGGTTATTGTGTATTACAATGTACGTTCAATATTTGCAGCCTTTAATAAACGTAAGTTTTATCATGACTGATTTTATGTGATGTAATAATTTTTCAAAATTTGTTCGATGTAAATTCAATATGGCAACTGACAAAACTGAGCTTTAAAACCGGGTGTTGTAGGGGTTGAACGGTTTCAAGTACGGTATGTAAATAAAAGTCCAAAAAACTTTCTTTGACGAGGTTTCGTATTCCTTTTTCAGCATCTTGTTAACATCACTGTGTTTTATGTGGTTATCATTAAATCTTGTAAATCTTGGTTTGTATCGCTTAAACAAACTTCTAATGAAAACTTCATGGACTCCGTGTCCCTGATCAGTTACAATGGCTGTAACAAATTTTCGTGTGCCTTAAACACTTGTTCAGGACTAGTGGATTTAGCAATGTCGTTGCCGCCAATCTGAATAAAAACTATAGTTGGTCTATAAAAGTAGTTGCAAGAGTTTGTCGCTATCTGTCAAATCGTATACAGTGGAATCACCTAATTCGGCGATGTGCAGGTCTATTTTGTTAAAGTATAAAAGGTTATGATTCTGAAGTCGTCCTATTAAGCTATGGCTAATAACAGCAAGATTCGTTTTTCGTGTATAAAAACTGAAAAATATGAAATAAAATTATATACAATTGGCTATTTAAAGACATTTTGTGCTTTGAACATTACTCAAAATGATACACGGAAGATTTTTTTATCTTATAATTTATTAAACTTTTTTATCAGGACAAATGGTGTTAATTGGAGTGTTGTGTCTTAAATATTCAAGCGAGTGTCAACATTAACGACGTGTGAGCAATTTCATATCTAGTTGGATATATCTACATCTGCATTTATTTAAAACAACTTTTGAAAGATTTGAGTAAAACCCCGAATATTTATTTCCTTAAAATTACAATCAGTTTGAGCAGTTCAGCTTAAATACTATGACAATTTGGAATATTTTAAGAAGGCATTTTTTTCTTTCATTATGGTTTTATAAATCTTTATAATAACTCTAAATAATTAGTGGTATAGTTTTAAATGTAAATATTTTGTTTTACTGTTTTATAGTTTATGAATGAAGATAATAACAAAATACCGAACACCGATGAAACTGTCACAAGCGACAATCCACAAATCAAAGTCCCGGAAACCGGCAAACTCCAGAACCAACAACCAAAAATACAGCAACTACAGCAATCGTCCTGATTTGGTACAAGCATTTCATGGCATGCCAAATCTCCCGCTTACATTACTGTAGAATGTGAGTTGGATAGTTGATTAAAATAGATGGGTATCATATACCACTAAACATATTTATGTAATTATTTACTTTTATAATTATTGCACTTTTTTGTTCAAATTTAAAACTTATTAATATCTATCCATGTGGTGTTTATAACACTTGCTGCAATGAGCCATTGATACAGCTCACTGATTGACTTACAGATTTATTTTTCTGTCAATAAACTGGTGACACTTAATAGTAAAAAAAATCAGGACAAACATTCATTAAATAAAAGTATTACATTTCGTACATAAATGGGGGGATGACTAAACAATATTGAAAACCATGGGGCTCACCCCCACGTAGTTCATAGCAAGGGTAAGGGTCCTTTCGATTATACATTTTATAATGTATATAATGCATGCAATTAAGGTCGAAATCGGAAACACCCTATGAATATACATTGCTAAAAACAGGGTTGACTTTCTAGTAAAAATCATGGGATTCGCCGCATTTATTGCCGTGATTTCCAAAAGGACATTTTGTCATGTGACAATTGAAAAGCAGAGCTTTGTACCGGTTTTGTCCACTGGACACTTTTGTTTTGTGACAATTGAAAAGCAGCGATTTTGACCATTTTTGTCCACTAGACATTTTTGTCACGTGACATTTAAAAGCATAGATTTTGACCGTTTTTGTCAATTTGATCAGAGCAGAAATTTTGACCGTTTTTGTCCACTTGAAAAAAACCTAGAGAATGACAATATTTAATGCAGAGATTTAAACAAAATTCTTTCCAGTCAAAGTGGTAAAATTGACTGGTTTTATTTAAAAAGCAGATATTTTGTTATCTCTAAAACACAGATTTCGACCATAGATGTGGTCTGCTTTATGTTAACTTAACGTTATGTTAGGACTGCACCTAACTGAATATATTGTTCAAATCATTACCAGGTGAGTGAAAAAATCCATTTTGGTAATTTTCCATGGTGTGCAGCATATGATAACAGAAGTCATTCTTTTTAACGTTCCGCCATATTAGTTAAATTTATGATAACTTTTGATATGTTCCATAAATTTTGTCATCTTTGCAGTTTTCTGAAGCGTAATGTCCGTACCGTTACTCTGCCAATTTAGTTTTCCCTATTTGGACCTGCGTGTGATAAAAGTTTCCACATTCTAAAAACTAAGCTGAAAGATTGGTTGATGTCGATGTCTGAAAGTTTTCTTGACGCGTTTAGTAAATCATTTAATTAAAACGAATTAATATTTTTTTCAGAAAGATAGGAAACTTTAAACATTTTGGTTATACATATTTACTAGATAGTGTTACTAAATTTAGCAGTTTTATTTATTTTAGATTTGTATCCTAGACAATGGTCCAAAGATCTGAAAAACGTCCTTGTCTGATATTTATTTATCATCGAACCCGGAAACAAAAAAGTGATTATGTATTTGAAATTTGCAGTGAGCAAGACCAATAAATATTATGCCACAAAAATGACATAAAATGATTGAGAAATTTAAATTTTGAGATACTCGAAGTAAGTAAGTAATTAATATTATCGCTTATGGGATCTTTTTCGGATGTTTTAATTTAATTGAGCCTTTTAGCTTTTTTAAATGTTGCATATTGTATCTAATTAAAGCTTAAATAATTTTCTGCTTGGCATTATGGTCTTCTTTATAGATACACAATGAATGTCACAAAGTTAATGTTTCAGTTTAAATTCAGTAGCTTTGCCTTTTTGTGTCCAAACATACACATCTTTTTGTACGTAAATGGTACAGGAAATGATTAGCTTTCAGAACTTTTTTGTTTTTGTAAGGCTGTTCTAGGATGAGGTGTTTTCTACGTTTTTAGTTTGTTTTTGATGAGATTTTTTTGTTCGTCGGATTTCAAGTTTGTGTCTTATTCATGGGTTGACATTATGTTTTATTTTTTTATAGAACCCTGCAGTATCAGCACGAGGTAAAACATCTCACTCCATGTTGCTGCTTGTTTAGATAGTGTCATTTAATAATTTACGCGCATCGGATACAAATGTGGAATAATTCTTTTTATAACATGTATGATATATGGCTTGAACTTGTGTTTTGGCTCTAAAAATAGAGCATGGGAGAAACTCATATTGCTGAATATTTTAAAAAAACTTTTACCGAGTCAAACACTTTTCTGGCGGATATTTGGCACGAGACAGTGTTGAATCATCTTCATTTCATTAATGACTTTGTTGAAAACAAATCCCACGATTCCTCAAACATTACAACAGAAAATGCCAGAAAGATTTGCAGGAGAAATGCAAAATGCTCACAAAGACACACCAACTTATTCGAGAATGCTGATTTGCAGGGAGATCGTCCAATTATTCAACAGGCGTCAACTACTCATCAAAAATGTATTCTTCCTATGTTTGTCCCTCCTTGGACGCCAGAGACCCTTATAACAGATGATCTCTTAGATTCATTTGCAATTCCAAGAGGTAGCTACCAAAACTGAAAATGAAATATTTTTACATATTTATATATTTTCCGTTTTAAACAACCATTCAGCAATATAAAGTTTAATATAATCAATTTATTTTCGATACAATCATAGCATTAGTTTCTTGCGTTTCATCCTACTATTTGACTATTACTTAAAACAGGGTGAGCTCGACTCTAATCCATATGGACAAGAATTACAAGTTTTGTCCGAGTACTCTGGTTTTCTCTACAATAAAAACTTAAAGATATAGCTAAAAATAACTGAAAGTGGCGTTAACCACCATTCAAACAAAAAAAAAACCAAACAAACAATAATCTTTTACTAAGATAAGATCTTTTTCCTTGAACAGTGTAACTAGATATGTTAGATATCTAACTGACAATATCAAATTGACATTTGGTTACAGTTCAGAATCATTTGTTATTTACATACTTTTAATTAGTTATTTTAAGTGGATTATATGCTGTTTATATGTTAAACTTCTAACATATTTGATCAATTTTGAAACGGATTTAAACGACATATGAAAAGGCTTACTTTTTATCTGATCACTTTAATAGATTGTTTTCTTCTGAAGTTTAATTTGCCCTTGTTATAGGTACCAAGAGAAAAAGACAAAATAAGTTTTACAAATATTCGAACAACTGTTATAACTACCTTCGTTATTGCATCGGAAGTGAACGTAATGTTAAATTAAGGCGATGGTTTCTACCTAAGAGATTCATTATGAATAACACGGATGGTGTGACATGTGAAGTCATCGGTAGTAGGGCTGAAGGATTAGATATGGAAGGGAGTGATATTGATCTAATGGAAATAATTGATAAATATGGTGCTGCATGCGAACAAACCACGTTATCTGAAATAAACAACGAGACTGTTAGAATACACTATAAATCGTCAAATATTTCCCCTGGGTATGTGTTAGTAGAAATTTGCTTAGAGGGTAGAAATTGTTCTCTTTCAAGTTCTTTATTAAAAGATTTGGGGATAAGGTTTTTCCATAGTAGTAAATACTTATGGAGCACAAAGGCACACGGTCCCGCCCTTGCAAAAGCACCGCTTGGAATGGACACTGATTTAGTCCTAGCTTTTAAAACTGAAACGTGGCCTGAAATTGCTAACGAATGGATACTACGTGAACGCAAGTTTGGATGGCCATCGCAAGAAACCGTCAACGATATAGCTAACAAAGGTTGTTGCATTGTTCCTGTTGGTAGCAAGGCATCCAAAGAAACCAATGAAACTGAATGGAGACTGTCTTTCGCTTTGGCAGAAAAAGATCTAATTTTTTCTTTTAATCACACCCAACTTTTAGTTTACGGATTATTAAAGTTTATACTCAAAGAAGTAGTAAACCCTATAAAAGAAATATCAGAATTGTTATGTTCTTACTTTTTAAAAACAACATTATTCTGGATGATTGAGGAAACACATGCCTGTCTCTGGAAACCTCAGTTAATAATATTATGTTTTCAACTATGTCTTGAACGTTTAATTCAGTTTATAGTCGAAGAAAATTGTCCAAATTATTTTGTTCGCACAAATAACATGTTTCATGGGAGATTTCTGAATGGAAAGGAACAGTTGCTACAAATATTATGTGGCATTTCATGTAGAGAGATTAGTTTAATTGTGCAAAGTAAAACGATAAATAAACTTAAGTGTTTCATCCAACAACCTTTTACACAAAAAAGGCAAGATTTATGGGAAATAACTTCACACGTTTTTGAATTAATATACTGTTGCAAAATGGCCGTAGGTTATGCATGTAACAAGAAAGACATTTGTTATCGAAGATGGCTTAAGTCACTCCTTGAGGTGCCAATCGTTAGAAAAAAATTTCGCAAAGAAATATGTCATTTTATAGATTATCTACATATTTCATCCAACGACAACAAAAATGTGTATAGCATGCATAAATTGCACTTATATCTGTTGTGTGAAGGATGCAATTCTGATCCTGTTGCAGGAACATTATTATTTGCTTCCTGGTTGTACAATAATGGAAAATTTATTGAATGTTTGGAATTCGCAGATCTGGCTTTTGAAAGATTAAATACATTTTCAGAATTCTTAGTTTATTGTACACATAGAATTGATTTCGCAACTGAAGTTGATTTTATTGAACATGCACTTCGTTTTAGAAAGTCAGAAGTGATAGGATTTTATGAAAATTCTTGTCTACTTCCAGTTGAAATAAAACGCGCGTTTCTTCTCATGAAAACATGGCTGGCTGGATATGAAAATCAATTAGTAGAAAACTTAATATTTTATCCAGAGCCATACTACCATTTTCTTAGATTTTTGTGCTTGTACAAATTGGGGGAAATAGAACGCAGCTATGAAGAACTGACTGCGTTAGACGGTAATAACCCACAAAGAAGTCGTATGAATGTCTTTTTACGATTTGCCGGAAATATGGCAAAACACGGAATAGGTCATGAATGGACAAGTCAAACAAATATTATATTGGACATTATGCAGAATTTACATAGACTAATTGAGGGGATTAATATGTCACATGTAATGAGTTTGCAACAACAGTTGGACGAATTAGGCGTTGATCCATCTTTTTTTCAGAAGCTTTTGCAGCAAAATATTAGGCAGAATTGGCTACTTTCTGAGATCTATACATCCTAAACTTTATATCTGGATTACAAGGTGCAGAGACATGGACACAAACTGTATTGTCCATAATTCAAGACCCAATTGATTCTGTGAATAAACTAATTTGAACATCGTGATTGGATCATTCATTTCTAACGTTTTCAATCATTTTCTATGCGTAGAATGCTATTAATTGCTTGCAGTGTCTTTTATTAAAAGGTGATATTATAACTTAATCTTAAGATTAAATTATGTAAAAGAAGCAATATTTATATTCTTAAAAAACAACCTTATAATTAATAATGCATTTTTCTAATTTAATTCTGTTTAAATGCTTATTTAGTTTATGGTACTCTAATATTTTTCTGTCGCTTGTGCCGATTTATAATGGGTATTACATGTACTTCTGTTTACTGTTTTAAGACCTGCAAACTATCAATGGCTAAGGTTATAACTAGACAGTAAATATCGCGTCGTCTACTTTGTGTATGAACTCAAGTCTACTTTAATAGATGACTTGTACGTAAACACTATTTTTAATTTAAAAGAGAAAAAAATCGTCAAATATTGTACAAATATTAGTTTTCTATATGGATTATATACATAGCAGAATATTGCCACGTCAGCTAGAAGTGGAACATTATTTTTAGAATAAAAATTTTCACTGCCTTTTGAAAATAGCGCATCAATATTTAAATAAGAAATTACAGCACAGTAATGATTGTGCTTTCAGCGTGATGCTTTACAAGCAGATATTGGGGCTTCTTGTAATGATGTTTCATTAGCAGGATTTCGACGATTTCGACAGTAAATTTAGTTTTTTTTTTTCAAGGAAATTGTTGTGTAAAAGGGGTGTTACATCGTTTATAAAAGGCATTACAGCAATTGATCTGGCAAATGAAATGAAATTTAGTATTTAAATGGAGGCACAACGAATAAATGCATATAATTCGGCTGTTTGGGCAGTTTCCTTGCTATTTTTTACGTAAACTTTTATTGAGAATTAACGTGGATTTCAATTTTACACTTAGGAATGACGCTTATACATAATGTAGACTACACATACTAGTTACTGGCAAAGAGATGGACTAAGATACGAAATAAAATACGTAATAACGTAATATGTTATACACTTGGCTGTTTCCACTCCGACAGTAAGAATGAGCGCAGCTGATGGACATTGATGGATATTTTAAACAAATTTTACATATATGTTGCTTTGAAAAATATTGCCATCAGTGAATAATCGATGGAAACAATATTCTAAATTGCAAAATTACATTAGGCTTTACCATTGGTTGCACGCCAAGTGTCAGGTAAAGCTCGTTAGAAGCGACAATAAATATCAAAGGTAGAAAGAATGCAACGTGGAGCTAACTTTTTTGAAATACAGGAAAACGTGGAATTCTTCCGAACACGCGATGGTTTAAGGAAGCCTATAAAATAATTAAATCGGTGTACACGACAAGTTTATTAGCTCTCTTTAGTCCTAAAGTCGTTATTGATAATATATAAATGTACACTGCACTTAAGTAAATACTTATTGTCATAGATTATCTTATCTTGTTGAACTCGTTTATTTCTACAAACCTGGGCGATATTGCGATCTGACAGTTCAGCTTTCATCGATATGCCGAGAAACGCACGAACAAAAACATACGACAGCATGGTCTTTGTGAAAAAGTCTGCCAACTAGTCTTCGAAACGGAATTAGAAATGACTGTCAATTGTCAATAGGTCTAATTGTGAATGTTGTGCGAACTAACTTACAAATTTAAACTTACAAAAAAATTAAAAAATTAGTACTTTTGATTTCATCTTTACTTACATGTAGATATAAGGACAAATGTTTATTTGTTCATTTTAAATTAAAACATGTGAAAGAGAGTTGTTTTTTATTTGTATTATTTATGTGTTTCGCATCCAAATAAGAAAAAAGTATTAGATCAACCAATACTGTTTCCAAAATTATTGAAAATAACCATTTTCTATGTAGAATATATATTGTTTTATAATTTTAGATATACTTAATGATTCAATAAAGCAAATTATAAATAGCCAAATTTCTAATGAAAACTATTTTTTTAATTTTATAATTTAAATATGTACATACATCCATACATTACATGCATGCAAACATACATACACGCATACTTCAAGTGAACATACATCGGTTCGCGAGCTATAAAAAGTACTAGGCCGGTTGTTAGATGGTAAATTTGTTTTGCACAAATTTTATGTCTGTTCTTGAGAATAAATGATCTAGTGAAAGAAGATATTCGTTGTCCTTATATAATCGTCTTGCTTGCTGAAATGCGCAAAAGCGTGTTTTTAATTTAACGATTCGTTGCTCTTTTTGGTGATGGGGTATATGTTTTATTTTCTAATCGTCGCCGTCTTCTCGTCGTTGTTTTTTTATTACTTAAGAACTAAACCTTCGATTCTGATATATGTTCAGCTGTAAAAACATCGAATATAAAGCGCAAACGAATTGTTGTTTAAAATAATAAACAAAGTCTTAATAATATTCATGAGACCACGAATAAAAGTAATAATAAAATTGTAGCTATGATCATCTCTGTTTATTCAACAATTGGTAATGTTGACAAAAGTAATCGTTTGAAGTTCCCTTTTTACGGAGGCTCATTTATGATGTAATTATCTAAGAACATTAAATAAATTTCGGATCATAAAAACCAGAAGTATTTTTTTTATTGATAACATTAAGGAAAATCTTGGAACCACATAAATTTGTCAGATACGACAATATGTCGGAATACCTAGGTCTCGAATAAGCAAGTTTTACTGTACTTGTTTTGAAAATCTGCAGTTTTTAGGACATAACAACAAAAGGGATCAGTATGGTGTCATTCAGACCAGGAGTTGGAGTAAAATACATGGCCGTAGCAACCATAAAGGCAAGTGAGGCAGTTGTTGCCTCACTAAAAATGTGACCAGGTATGGTTTTGATATATACCGGAAAATTTTGTTCAGAATCAAAAATAAAATGTAGAAATCATGTCTTTTACTTTCTACAAAACTGTAAGGGGTCTCGGTGGCCTAGTGGTTAAGGTAGTTCGTCTACTATTGATCACTTGGTCTGTCAACACTGAGGTTGCGGGTTTAAGTCTCACTTCGGGCAAGGTGTACTCGACTCCAATCTTAATTGACAAGGATTGCCAGTTTTCCTACCGATGGTCGGGGGTTCTCTCTGGGTACTCCGGCTTCCTCCCCCAATTAAAACTGGACGCCATTATATAGCTGAAAAATTGCTGAAAATGGCGTTAAACATCATTCAAACAAACAAACAAGCAAAACTGTATATCGCTTTAACTAATACGGACGTCGGTACGTTTAAAACAAACAACGGTCTTAATATGGAATTGTTTTTGTTACTATTTACGGATTTTCACTGTCCAGTATCAGCAGTCGTTTCAATAATTACAATAAAGGTCATGTATGGCACGCCGTTCACGTCAAAAGTATGATTCAAAATATCATCACAAATTAAACACTCAAAATTTTAAATTTCGCACTCAAAATTAAAATATACACTCAAAACTTTACAAACACACTCAAAAGGTAGATTGAAATTACTTACTCAAAATTTTAATCGTACTGACCACCCTTTTAGATGACTCATTGTACGTTCAATCACGAGAAATGAGTAACAACAATACATTAAGCACTAACATGTTAATTCTGTTCAATAAGATAATTAACTAATGCCCAACATATAAATGTAATAAAATTCATTAATCCATGTTACAAAATTGTTAATTGTAATAATTTACTTTTATGAAAAATAAATAACACATGTAAGACAAGACAACAAAATCAGCCCTTTATTTTTAAAGGAATATATTTTTCACATAAAAGTGTTATATTAAGAAGTATTAAATTTAAATTTTCATAATTCTAATATGATTTGCATATTTAGAAGTACGTTTGTTTGATTGGTCGAGATTGCTTCCGGTTGAAGTTGTTAACGTAATTTTTTTCATAAATAAAGTTGACTCAATTTATTTTTGGATAAATGACGTTGACCTAACTATTTTTAGCGTAACCAATGTAAACAATGGCAGCATTCAATATCGATGTCGATTACAAATTATTTGCATGATAAATTGACCTTAATGATTTGTTTAAATCTATTAAAAACTATTTTGTCTTGTATTCGATAAAGAAAATAAAGTTATAGATTTAAGTTACATGTAAAACCCAGCTATATTTATTAGAATCAAAAGATGGTTTATGAATAACATTTGGTACGTAAAAATCAACAAATTTTCTTATCACGTGATGTACCGTTCCGTTATCTAACTCCCGACACTGCCATAATTTGTTCTTCACGGTTACTTTTTGTTCCTCTATCAAAGTTCCCTCAATGCTACTACCTGCATCAAAGTCCTCACTTAACTGCCATTTGTTTTTGTAATAACGTCCTTACATTACCACATTTGTTCTTGCATCAAAGTCCTTATATTATTATCAATTGTTTCCGTATCAAAGTTTTTATATGACCATATTATCTTGTTCCTGTATCAAAGTTCATCATCAACTGAAAACTTGTTTGAACCAGACAAGCAAAAATCCTTTATTTTTATCATAAAGATATTCTATAAACATCTTTTACAAATTTCGGCAATTCAGCCTCGGTAAAAATAAAATAAAATATTATTGATCCTATCCACAAGCAAATATTTTGACTATACTAAATGCCACACCGGGTCATCGCTGACCGAGTGGTTAAGGTAGATCGTCTAATATTGATCTCGTGGTATGTCAACCTTGAGGTTGCGGATTCGAGTCCCACTGTGGACAGTGTGTACTCGACTACAATATTAATTGAAAAGGATTGCCAGTTTTCCTACCGAAATTGGGGGTTCTCTTCGGGTACTCCGGCTTCCTCCCCAATTAAAACTGTACGCCATAATATAGCTGAAAAATTGCTGAAAGTGGCGTTAAACATCATTCAAACAAAAATAAAAACAAACTAAATGCCACACCCCCTTGGAAAAAAATCGTTTGCTTGCATTTTGTTTATTCTATTGTTTTTACCTTGTTTACTAAAACATTTGATACGACAACCTGTCCAGGTTTCATAATATGCTTCTGTTGCTTACTCGCTACAAATCGCCCTCTTGCTACGTTTATTTTACAAGTCAGCGATTTTTATTTCTAAAGGGACCTTGCGTTGTTTCTAAAAGTTTTGTCTGTTTTTTCGCCTTAACTGCAGACGACATTACCGAAGGATTTCGAAAAGAAAACAATTGATTGTTCCTAACATACACCTACGTTCTAATTTAAGGTCTAATTTTACTATGAATAATCGTCCTATCAAAATGAAAAAAACGACATATTTCAAAACGCTCAATATCTCAAGGAAATAATTGCTGATATTAAAAAAATACCCTTCTTGACCTACAAAACGGCTATAAGCTGAACAATACGCGGTAAGCAGTTTTCATTTGTCACAAAACAACCCTCACCAAAATCCGTTCACTTGTAGTATAATATAAATACAGAAGTAAACATGAAGCAAACATTGACCCTAATTTCCATATAACATCCTTGTGTTAATTACTGGTTGCAGCACTAAGTCGAATGTGGGGTACATACAGATATGTCGACGTATTTTTGTTTATCTTGATTGGTCTATAAACAGCACTGAATAAAGATTATTGAGAGAAAGATAAATAATAAAAATCGACAAATACTTAACTGGCTAAAGACTATAGAAAACGACGATATGCTCAGAATAAAGAGATTGCATCCAAATATATATATATATATATAGTTTTTTGTTATGTTGGCACAATCCTCTGGTTTTTTTTAATTTTGATTGTTTATCTTTAGTATCTTATTTTAGATCACAAATCGCACATTGCTTCAAATTAATTGATATCAAAACAGCTATGCACTCCAATAAAACCCGATTAAATATGTGATCGACTGAACAAGGCGCTTAAATTTGTGGCGCCTTCAAAGGAAGAAATATATAAATAGGTTGCTATCAAACATATAAATGGTCTGTTATTAAGCATCCCAATACATAAATAGTACTGTCATCTCGTCTTTGATACGCAACCTTCTGATGCTCTACTTGAATGTAGAGCGAAGGGCGAAATACAAATTATTTCTAAGGAACGCATTAACCAATACACTAAGAATATATCAAATTTGACCGATAATCTATTGTAGTTAAATCACAATAAAATTATTGGAAATCAAACTTACAAAGTCAATATCAAGGAACATTTTGAAACAGTTATTACAATTTTAAAAACAGTTTGTCCGTTATGAATTGTGTATAACATATTTTTCTTCATAAAATATGTATGTGTGTGTGCTTTTTGCTTTTCATGCATGTTGCTTCTTTTTTAATGATACTTCTGTTAGTTGCGAAATCTAGTTTTTGAAGTTTGAACTTTGGTTACGTCTAAGAATTTTTTCTGATTCATCTTGTCAGTGTGTACTGTAACACTGACCTAATAATACGACGTTAAATTGTAGAATTACACGTAGAAAAACCTCACCTACAAACAATGCTATCTTTTCTGAAGTAGACATTTGAGACTTATTTACAAAGCATTTTATTTCAGTTGACAAAACAGTTATAAACAAAATACAGGAAACAATGTGGTTTTATTTTCAAAAGAAAAATAAAGATTTACTTCATTGTTTTATATGCAAAATTTGTGGATGAATTTGCTCACGCATTTACAATTAATTTGCATGATAACACTTGATCACTGTAAGCATCAATTTTTGCTATTTTATGTTTGATTACATTCACCGTTTAGCTCAATAAATATACAGATAAGCTCGATTATAATACACTTAAACATTTACACATATTTCAATAATGAATCACTGACGAAATTGAAAGGGGGCCTCGGTGGCCGAGTGTTCAAGGTAGTTAGTCTACCAATGATCACGTGGTCTGTCAACACTGAGAT
Source organism: Limnoperna fortunei (assembly GCA_944474755.1). NCBI lineage: Eukaryota > Metazoa > Mollusca > Bivalvia > Mytilida > Modiolidae > Limnoperna > Limnoperna fortunei. The sequence continues at coordinate 40,480,460 of OX104124.1, forward strand.
TGCGGGTTCGATTCTCATTGCAGGCAGGGTGTACTCGACTCCAATCTTAATTGACATGGATTGCCAGTTTTCCTACCGCAGGTCGGGGGTTCTCTCCGGGTACTCCGGCTTCCTCCCCCAATAAAAACTGGACGCCATGAAATAGCTGAAAAATTGCTGAAAGTGGCGTTAAAACACCATTCAAACAAACAAACAAACAAACGAAATTGAAAGAACAGTTGACCGTTTTACATAATACTACATAACATTACTCTTACGAAATCTTTTATCTGTTCTGTTCGTCCTTTGCCTTTTCTAGTTTATAACTGGTTTGATGATAAAACATTTATGTATATAAACCAATTACCTTACATTTTTCGTAAAGCACATTTTTTTGATCGAAGGTATCGAGAATCTCGTCGAGATGGGTTTATTGCCGCACATAGCTAAGAATCGAGAAATATTATAACATGATAGATGAGTTTAAACAGTATGAACATGTCTTATTTATTTCTTAAATTGTCATCGGATCAAGCTGAGATTGTACCGTCGAGTACGATAAAGGGCTTGTTAGACTAATAGCAATATTGTTCGTTGCGACAATCGTGGAGTCTAATTGGTTACCCCAATCAAAAACTGAATGCTATGATTAAGCCAGAAATACGGAAACAAACAAAGTACTAAAATGTAAACATTACGACAATCAAAAGGTTACCATAGTTCTATAATAGAGAATAGAGAGTATTTAAAAAAATTCCATAAGACTTTCTGTTCCAGATGTAGCCGGTTTTCATAATTGTATTGTATTATTTTAAAACATATAGTTCAACAGATATTGCACAATAATTTTGGATATTTTAGCAAATAATTTATTGCTTCAATGCTAATATTATAGTGTTTAGTCGTGAATGTCATAATGGTAGAGTAAAACATGACTTTTTGCAGTCAGGGGTAAGTACAATACGTAAAAAATAATCAAATAAAATTACAGAAAGTTGACTTACAGCATCCTCCCATAAGTTAAAACAGGATGTCCCGTATTTACAATTTTGATTATTTTCGTATTGATCAGATATGCATTCAAAAGTATTAAATTGTGAACAACAAAAACTTGCAATCGCAATTCTGTCAGTTTATAAATGAAAGAGGTAAACAAAACAGACTTTGTTTATCCAATTTAATAGCATTTTTTTCTGCTTGCACAAATTTTTTATTTTCACTGATTGTATGTAAAAGAGTGAAGAAACATGCCTGGTTAGTCTTTGTTAACAGCTGTGATTGGAGACCGGTCTGTTTCTTTAAATCAATTAATGTTCCTACGCTCAATTATGTTAAGTTGTTGACTTCTACCGTTACATCGTATCACAATCAATTTTGTTTTTCAGAAATCTATTTCACAGGGTTAAATGTTTGTTAAAAAAATAACTGTTGTCATGAATAACAAACTAAATGTTTCTACACATGTTGATATATTTATGAAGCCATGTGTGACAGACATAAAACTGTTAGGTGATTGTATTTAACGGTCATCATAAATTACACACTCAAAATTTTTAATTACGCACTCAAAATTTTTAAATTGCGCACTCTAATTTTTTTAATTTCGAACTCAAAATTAAAATATGCACTCAAAACTTTACAAAGACACACTCAAAAGGTAGATTAAAATTACTCACTCAAAATTTTAATCGTACTGGCCAACCTTTTAAATGACTCATTGTACGTTCAATTACGAGAAATGAGCAACAATACATTAAGCACTAACATATTAATGCTGTTCAATAAGATAATTAACTAATGCCCAACATATAAATGTAATAAAATAACGGTAGTTGTGAAAAGTTATTTGGTTTTTATTTACACTACTTCATGCACGATCGGTCAAGGTAAAATGGTGGAAAGAGAACATGTTCTAAAAGTCTGAAATGAAAGTTTTAAGAAGTTTTTATGGATGCGAGTTGACACATACAATTTTCTTAGGTAAGTATATACTTAAAGAAAGAGTTTTGTGTGTACACTTTCAAAGTACAATATACATGTTCAATGATCAGTTCATTTCTGAACACACAATATTGGTTTTATAAACTTAACATATTTAAAACGATTTATAAAAATAACTGGTTTTAATAATACACACATGTATTTAAAACACTGACAGTGTAAAGAAACATAACTTACTTATAAGCCGATCTGTTTGGTTGACGTTGTGAACAATTTTAATACAAGTAAAAAATGCTTCAAATCCCACCCCCACCCCCCCCCCCGCCCCAGAAAAACAAACCAATCAAACGTTGTTGTTTTTATTTTACCTGGTTTATCAATGACAGTGGTACAATAACTTGTTGCAGTAAATAAAAAAGTGATGCCTAACAATAACAGTAACACACTTTGATTGGTCAATCCTCACTGTCGAGTTGGAATTACTTACCGACGATCTGTCGAATTCTTATGTCATGTGATAGTTTTCGATGTACTCAGTCCTAATTCAAACTACGCATGGTTCTTCTTAATGAAAGGCATCCAGGGAAGATGATTTTGATGTTGGGCGAGAGTCGAAAAACAATAAGTGGCCAGCATTAGTACATGAATGAACATTAAGTGGACGTACGCTTAGGTAAACAAAAATAATAAATTTAATAGTATGTAGGTATAATGCCAATAAATGGGGTTGCTTTTTCTCTAACTAAAAAAACTAAATCATAATAAAATTTGAGCCTACAATGTATCAAGCCTGTACAGAAATAATTACAAAAACCGAAGGAAGTGTCAACATTACTCTTTTCTATTTTTTTTAAAATTATTATTCAGATCACTTGTGATATTATTAACCACAACACTGTTTTAATACCATGACAGTTTTATTGAAATCTCTCTAATGTTATTTTCAAATTTAATTGATCTTGCTCTACGTATATAATGAATGTGCAATTAAGTTCAAAGTTGATGACTATTGTTCTAATCACTTTGCTTAAAAAAACACATGTTAAGTGATAAATACTGAATACTGAATACAAACAAATACAAGCACAACAAAAACGTATTGTATATATTAATTTAATGCTTTTGCAAATAAAATTTAAATGGTTCCTTAAGTTTGAGCCAAAAAATTGTTTGTTCACAAAAAACAACCAATAAAAAAACGAAATAGAAAAACATATAGTGTTGTACAGATGCCTGTGTAGTTGTTAATGAAACAAAAATGGTGCATGATGTTGAACACTTGTTTTTTTTGTTTTTTTTTGAGTTTCAGCTTGCCTCTCTTGATTTTGCACTTATGATTTATTTCTAATTAAATTAAATTTAAATGTAGTGCCTTTATTTGCTAAAGTAAAAGGGAACAATGAAATGTGAGGTTAACTAATTATTTAAACAAGGCTGTACAAACTGTATGTACAACTAGCTAATCCAGAAGTGGTGTACATTAGAAATCTTGTAAAAACTGCTACAAAGACATTTATCTATAGTTGTTTCAATACAAACGTTGAACACGCGGTACAAATTATGTAATCTTATTTTAATATCGATATCTCGTATTCAGAATAAAATATCATCAAAATGCTATATTTTTAACATATGTTGGCCATGTATAAATGGTACCTTGTCATTAATTCCAGTTGTTTTGCTGTTTTTTGTTGTCTTATGGCTTTTGTTGCTTTTTTCAGTGCATGCCTGCGAGTATAGAGTTTTCCTGAACCTCCTGTAAAAAGTACGTACTTTTACATTGTTCTTTTAATTACTTGTATCCTCATGTATTTCTATAATTTGTTTTTAACATGACTTTCAAATAAGGATACCGTTGCAAGAGGTTTCATAAGGATGGGGATAAAATTTTTATTGATTATCAGATAAAGACTAGTTTGAATACATCACTTTAGATATGTTCATTAAATAAATAGTTGGCGGTTCAGTACTTAATACAGTTGTCTATATATGCATTGCATGTTGATACAATATTATACACTTAAACAAGATCAAGCCAATATATATGATCATATAAATGCATGTCTATGGTTTTGATATATGGTGTAAAGAAATTTACAACTGTTTATTTACCGTAGGTATGTAAACGGAAAAATCTTTTTTAAAGATTAAATGTCGTCAAAGATAACAAAGTTTATAGAATTTACTACGCCAGACGCGCGTTTCGTCTAATCAAGACTCATCAGTGGCGCTCGATCCCAATCAATATTTAAAATCCAAATGAATGAGATGTTGTAGAGCTTTTATCACCAAAATTCCAAAACATTATACCAAATCCGGCTAAGGCGATCTACACATAGAAAATAGAAAAACCTTAGAATTAAAATAATTTTCGAAATTTCAGGGCATTAAATTGTTTGTTTATTTGTTTGTTTGAATGGTGTTTTAACGCAACTTTCAGCAATTTTCCAGATATTTCGTGACGTCTAGTTTTTTATTGGGGGAGGAAGCCGGAGTACCCGGAGAGAGCCCCCGACCTGCGGTAGGAAAACTGGCAATCCTTGTCAATAAAGATTTGAGTCGAGTACACCCTGCCTGCAGTGAGAATCGAACCCGCAATCTCAGTGTTGACAGGCCACGTGATCAATAGTAGACGAACTACCTTAACCACTCGGCCACCTAGGCCCCTGGGCAGTAAATTTAGACAATGACTATATCAATGAAAGAATCAATTATATTCCTGTCAGCACCGAAGTGTGACTACTGGGCTGGTGATACCCTCGGGAAAAACAGTCCACCAGCAGAGGCATCGACCTAGTAGTAGATTTCCTTAATGCATCAGTCTTATTTAAAAAATGCTTAAGAATAAATCTAGTATAAATAAACGTATGACTAAACCACCGTTTTGTTATGACTGTTAATCTGAATGTCCACAACAAAGTTATTTATCCTCGTGTTGTTTGCTTTTTATGTTGTTTTTTTATTATTTGATAACCGATATTTTAATGTTTATTTTATAATACGGATTCAGTTTGTTTAATTCCTCTGTATTATTATTGCTTTTTTAAAAACGTTTTGTTAATTTGTAAAGCAGTAGCACACTTTAGAAAAAGTTGTAGTAAAAGATCTACATTTGCCATTCCTCTAAGAACAATCATCCTGGGCAGATATGAGTTAGGTAGCAGGGATGTAAAGCGATTTTTTTTTTATTTTCTGATTTATTAAATTTATTAATATCCTGTATGAAATAGAATACAACTAAATTAGTTATATTTTTAGATATATTGCATTTCAGATTTAAATGTACAATTATGACAGAGACGCATATTGCCGAATTTTTCATAAAGTCTATCAATCAGTCAAATAGCTTTTTGACAAATATTTGGCATGATAACTTATTCGACCAACTTCAGGTGATTAATGACTTTGTCAAAAGAAAATCGTACGATTCTGCAAGGCTAACTGTAAAGGAAGTCAGAAGGATTTGTAGAAGCAATGCGGAATTCTCAAGCCATAAGCAAGTTGTGGAGTTCGACAGTTCAAATATAAATAATCAAAACATTCGTCAAGGAGTTTCTGAAATTTGTCAAAATGGTCATGTGCCAATGTTAAACTCTCCTTGGACGCCAGAAATACTTATCACCGATAAACTTTTGGAAACATTTGATATTCCTCCAGGTAAAGTGGATGATCATACATGATGTCTTTTATGTTTCAACATTTTATTTTGGGGTTTTTTGCTGTATAGTGGTAAAAGGCATATTACAGAACTATTTAAAATGAATCAAGCAACATAAAGTTTCACACTTCTTTTAATTTTTGTATTTAATATTTTACATTTTAAGATGACATAGTCGTGGGTCATGTTATTATTTTTTAGAATTGCATAATTTAACTGTTCTGTGTTTTTAACGCAGCAGACTGTATAATTAAATCAACAACTGTGAAAGCAACACTGGATCAAAAATTTCGTGTAATAATGTGCAGCGTCTTCTTACGGCGGTTACCTTTAGATTTTGCAATAACGAAACTTAAAAAACAAATAAAGGACCCACTTTTTACACTTTGGTAATATCATAAGTTGACAAGCTTCAAAGGATCATGTAACTCATAATTGTGACTTTGAGCCCATCGTTTATGGTTTGTTACATATAAAATCCAAGGCGACCGATACATAGAGAATGTTTAAAAAGACCTTTTCTTTGTAACGTTTTGAAACTAAACTGATCAGGTACATTTTAATGTGATTCCCTGTTTCAGGGTCTATAATCGAATTGTGAATTCTACTAGCAGGGGCAACACAAAACGGTTTAATTTTGATCTAAAATATAAAAAGCATGTACCCTGCTATACTTTCTGTATTGAAACCTGCTCACCCATATACCCTCTATCAATAGATGGAATTCCCTAGTTCGGCAGTTCAGTACGTTGAGCCTTTGAGTACCTTCCACATTGCGAGGTACTCTCATTAAAACGAAATTGTATAGTGTGGTCATACAAGATGTATACCGGCTATTGCAATAAAAGTATATTCAGCAAAATCACCACATACATACATTAAAACATGAACAAATGCAAGCAGTAATGTCTATTTAATTTTGAGTCATGTTACTGGTGCAATATTCGAACATCAAAGCACGCTTTCAGAGCAGACATTAAAAATAGACATATCGTCATCTCGCCATAAATTTCTAATATTTAAACACATCCCTGAAGAAGTGATATAAGAATTTGAGGGATGTTATTTTTTTATACTTTTGTTTCAATCTGATCAGATGATCGTAACAATTTAAGAGGTTTAATTTTTACTGCCTTTATACAACATTTGATATGTATGTATAAAGTTTGCAGCACCTGTTCGATTTATCTAATTGAAACATATATGGGGACTGAATTTCCTGTTCAAGTCTTAATTAGTTAAACAATTTAAGAATTTGAAAAAAAATTTCTTGAAGGTCATTCAAAATTAAGGTATTGTTAAAGCCAATCTTTATATAGTAGTACTAATGTTCCAGACAGTCTTTAAAATTTAATGAACTAAATGGTTAAACTGATTTCATTACAATCATGAATGAATAATTTACAGTGAAAGTCTAAAAAGCTTGGACCGATTGTTCTCTTTTCTCATTGCTCCGTAACTTTTGTTAAAAAGTGCGGAAGCCCTAAGGGGACATGAAAAATAAGAAGAGAATTTTTTTTTAATTCGTTATCTCGATAAAACAAAATTGTTATATCGAGATCTCGATAAAACAGTCTATCGTTATTTCGGGAAAACGAAACTGTTATATCGTGATCTCAATATAAAGATTTCGTTATTTCAAGAAAACGATATTGTTATCTCGAGAAAACGATATTGTTATATCGTGATCTCGATATAAAGATATCGTTATCTCGAGAAAACGATATCTTTATATCGAGATCACTATATAACAATACGTTTTCTCGAGATAACAATATCGTTTTCTCGAGATAACAGTATCGTTTTCTCGAGATAACGATATATTTTTATTGTGATCACGATATAACAATATTGTTTTCTCGAAATAACGATCTATTTTTATCGAGATCTTGATATAACAATATCCGGATCATTTTCTCGAGATAACGATACTCTTGTTTTATCGAGATCACGATATAATAATATCATTTTCTCGAGAGAACAGTATCGTCTTCTCGCGATAACGATATATTTTATATTGAGATCACGATATAACAATACCGTTTTCTCGAGATAACAATATCGTTTTCTCGAGATCTCGAGATAACAATATCGTTTTCTCGAGATCTCGAGATAACAATATCCTTTTCTCGAGATAACAGTATCGTTTTCTCGAGATAACAGTATCGAATTTAAAAAAAAATAGAAATGAGTTTGTAGACGACACTGCCTTATCTAGTATAGAAAGGTTGAAATAGTCTCGGAATTGCCTTTACTAGTGTTCACCATGTCTTGACCAGTTTAAAAGTGTTAAATAGTCTCGATATATCTTAATCTTGCACCATTAGAAAGAAACAAGTTCCCATCTTGTCTTGATCCGCCTGAATAAGTAGCGACCTTTCTTAAGAAGGTTATTCTTTGCCTCAACTAATGAGCTTATCCAAACCAAATAAGTATAAACTTCGCCAATAAAAATTATTAATGGCCTAAAACAAATAATGTAACGATTACAATAACTTGGTTCTTTTTTATGGAAATTTTTTTTTTAAATTCGTTATCTCGATAAAACAGATTCTGACTTTTTGACTAATGAAAAGCACCAAATGGGATTTCCAGTCCTGAAAATCACTTACTAGAGTAAGGCAATTGGTCAAGAGTCGTAAACTATATGATAACTAAGGACTTTTATTACCGTTGTTATGAAAAAATGTCATTTCCGGTTGTAAAATGACATCTTTTAGTAAAGTTACTCATCATTTATCTTGAAATATATGATTTCTAAGGACTTTTAATAGCTGTTACCATATTACGGTATGACTTGACTTTAGACGTTTGAACTTAGCTCAAATTAAAGCTCGTTACTTATTTATCACTTTAAGTTCATGGTAACTATATTATCTCTTACCGTTTTCGTGTTATAGATAAATAAACCGTTTATCTTAAATGCGTCAATTGCTGCAACTCAAAAATGCTTCATCGAACATTTTGTAACCCATGTATCAAATTAAGGTCCTAATGGGGGTATTGTTTTTTACCATTGTTGTATGATTCTATCTGTAACAGTTTTCGAGTAAGAACGACAGGGTGGACGTCAATACAGAACTTTGACCTAAATACCATTTTCAAGGTAATGTGGTCCTTTACATTTACCAACCATTAGTTTTTCTCAGTCTATGAATTATAATTGCAGAGATTGCGCGATAAGAAACTTTTTGGTGTTTCGGCTGATACCTCAGTTACCTAAAATAGATCAGTTTCACAGGTCTGAGTATTTTTATCCTCCAGTATTCCATTACTAATTGATGGTTTTGAAATGATATGTAACAACAATTTTTGCAAATGATGGCAGAAAAAAAATAACCATAAGAAAAACAACATGATCTTTCCATTGTAGACATTCCTTAATGAAAATAATGGAAAAAAAGATCAGGTCTTAACATCCGTTAACACAATTTTGTAAGATTTCTGTTTGATGAGGTTATATTGTAGTTTTATTTTTTATAGGCACCAAAAGAGAACGAATTAATAAGTTTTACATTAAATCTGAGATTCTGTATAACTATCTTAATTATTATATTGGAAGTGAACGTAATGTCAAATTACGGCGATGGTTTCTACAAAAGAAATTTTTTAAACATCCTGTGAATGGGATAACGTTGGAAGTCAGTGGGAGCAAGGCCGAAGGATTGGATATGAAAGGCAGTGACACAGACATAATGGCTATTTTCGACGAATGTGGTGCAGCATACGAATATACTGGCCATCTTCAACAAAAGAATGTCATGCTATAATACAACATAAGTCGTCAAATCTGTCCCCTGGATATGTTTTAGTAGAAATTGTAACCAACGACGATTGTATACCAATGTCCAGTTCCCAATTTAAAGATTGGATTATTGAAATTCTTTGTCAGATTAATTTTTTATATAAGACAACAAAACACGGACCGTCGTTATCAGAGTCATCTGTTGGGGAAGATTTCGATCTTGTTCCAACCCTTAGAAGCGAAACTTGGCCTCAAATAGCAAAGGAATGGATTCTACGTGAACGAAAGTTTGGATGGCCATCGCAAGAAATGATCAACAACATAGTCAAACAAGGATGTTGTATTGTGCCTGTAGGTATTAAAGCATCCCAAGCCAATGAAAGCGAATGGAGGTTGTCTTTTTCTCTAGCAGAGAAAGATCTTATTTTCTCTTTCAATCACACTCAACTTTTAGTGTATGGCTTGTTAAAACTTATTCTTAAGGATATTGTTAAACCTAAAAAGGAGGTATCAGAATTACTTTGTTCTTACTTTTTAAAAACTACATTATTCTGGATTATTGAGGAAACCCAAACCTCTCTCTGGACACCTCAGTTAATAATTCTATGTTTTCATATTTGTCTTGAACGTTTAATTCAGTCCATTGCAGAGGAAAATTGTCCTAATTATTGTGTCCGCATTAATAACATGTTTGCCGGTAGATTTTCGGTTTCTGGAAGAGATAAGTTGCTTCAAATTTTGCGTGACATTTCCGGGAAGGGATTTAGGTATTACATAGAAGATTATTCAAAATTATTTCATTTAAAACAATTGTGGAAAAACTAAGATAAGATGGAAATCGCAAGAAATACTCTGGACTTAATCAGATTTTCTAAAAGTGTTTCAATTTATTCATTTAGCATGAAATTAGGAATAAACATGCTTAACTCACTTCTCAAGGTTCCAATCGTAAGAGCATCTTTGCGTAAAGAAGTCTGTCATTATCTAGATGCAAACCGTATACATGAGAACAAAACGTCGAATAGTCTACAAAAAATGAACTTGATCATGTTATGTTCGGGATGTAGCACTGATCTTGCAGCTGGAAAATTAATCTTAGCGTCTTGGTTGTAAACAGTAAAAAATTTAGTGAAAGCTTGCAAATATGGCCCTTGAATTTTCTAAATACCGCATTTTTCATGTTGGAAAACATGCAACGACAGTATTGCCGCATCATTTTAATTCAACCCCGGATGATGCATGCGAGTCTGAATTAGTGACAACTCTACACCGTTGCGCAACGTCAGATGTACAGTTTTATTACAATTCATGGCTACTTCCAGGTGAAATCAATTCCGTATTTCGTCCGATTCAAAGCTGTTGGAATTCTTACTTGCTCACCAATGTATGGGTATTTAGCTTCTTGCCAGAGTATTACTCCCATTTTCTTCGATTTTTGTGTTTGTACAAACTAGGACAAAGCCATGATGCACTGATAGAATTGCAGAATGTGACACCTTTAGGTTCTAAATATGAGCAAATTGAACATTCAAGTATAAATTCATTTCTACGCATTATCGCGAATATGGTGGAAAACAAAACGGAGAACAATTGGAGACCTGATACAAGCAGTATCCTGGATGTTATGAAACATTTTTCAGCTAGCAATTTTGAAGGGGTAAATCTTTCTAAGCTTACAAGCCCAGCCGATTATTTGCAAGAATTTGGTGCAGACCCATCTTTAGTGTCTGCAATGATATCGTCGTGTCGAATTTTATAGTATTGATGTCGCATTTATGTTCAAAGTGCTTTCATTTATATACAAAAGTAATTTGGTTTATTTACAAGAAATATCAGGATATATTATGAACATTGGTTGAGTTTACAAATAAAATATGTTCACATAACACTTCGTTTAAACATATTTTATGTCAATAATATCATACAAAGTTACAAATAGACATATACATAAAAACGAAAAATATTCGGAAACAAGCAAATAGCTATAAGTACTACCTATTAAGATGAGTAAATATGCTACATGAAGGGAATATATTTATATATATAATTTAACCCTTGTTTGACAATATATAACTAAGGAATAAAAGAAAAAAAATATTAAAAAACTGTAAAGTAATGCTGAAATGCCAGAAAAAACATGATGTTGCTTGACATAACACTTCTTCTACTTAGAATGATTTTAATAGTACTAGTATTTCAAAATGTCAATCGTGATCTTAATACAGGTTAAGAATGTCAAACAGTGAAAAATATCAACATAGTTTTAAAAAAAGATTAATTATAATTTGCTCAATGGTCATATTCATCATGTTTGTGGGTTTAAAAATTATTTTTGAAAAGTACTAAGGGAGATAAATAGTAAATACCATTTAAAAAACTTGTTACAATAATTAATATTATGATCGATGTCGTCCTACAAAGCTTCAATGATTTCCTTTTGTGATATTGTGATGTAGATGATTGTATTCAACTGCAACTAATTTCATTGTTCCAATTATGTTTACTAATGACTCATTATATGTCTTTGTTTACAACGCAGCGTTATATTTTACATACAGATAGCTCAGAGATATATTCCGAAAAGAACATTTTGTTTTAATTTTAATTTTAAGCACGAGTGACTGAATATATTGATAACAGTTAGGAGATAAATTGGGATGTTAAACCTGTGTTCAGGTTCATTTAGTATTCTATATTTTAAACATATTTTCCATTTTTGCCTCACAACCTATTAGTAACTTTTGTTAATAGAGATGTTTAACATTTCAAGAAAATATTCTTTCGAGTGGCGAGAACTTAAGAGATTGATGCCCTTAGAATCGCAAGTAAGTCCTGATTGTGTTATAACGAACGAGTTCAGCTAACAGACAATTGTATCCCATATATTACATTCAATACATCCACAAGGAATACTTTAATATCAGCAGATTGTGACTTCTGCTGAAGAAAACTATAATCTTGGGTCAAGCCTACAACATAATGTTTTTGTGACTGTTCCAATCAGTAGTTTTTGTAGCTTTTATACCTTATTAGTATTTGCTAAATGATGTGTATTTCTGAATGATGTTTATTTGTTGTTATGCTTTATAATTAAATTATATATATATATATATATATATATATATATAGAGAGAGAGAGAGAGAGAGAGAGAGAGAGAGAGAGAGAGAGAGAGAGAGAGAATCTGACAAGTGACTGGTTATTTTGGTATGAAGTAATGCATAGATAGAAGAGATACCGTACATAAAAAACTGATTTGCGAGTATTGAAGAGGTAACTTATTACTTGCCACAATAAATCACAAAAATTACAGTTAACAAATGACAGAACAGAAAACACGAGGAGAATAAAATATTGGCATAGAATACCGAGTTTGTTATAAGATTTCATCGAATAAACGTAGGTTCCAACTTTTGCTGTGCCAGACGCACGTTTAGCCAAATCAAGAATCGTCAATGTTGCTCAGACCAAAAGTACTTAAACTCCGATTGATTTAGATATTTTGGAGCTTTTATATCAGTTTTGTTACTTGCCAAAATGTTTTATTTTGTTTAAATTTTTTTTTTAATTTCAAAAATAAGGATTGAAAACACAATTTCGTTGAATATTGCATTGAGAGCATTATTCTTATTTGATATGAAGAAGACTCGTTGCCTCTACTCATAAACTATTTTACATGTGTGGTTAGAAATTCTCCTAAGCATAGCTGCAACCACTGTGGATTCTCTGTTTCAATTATTTTAACATATGTGTTAAAGCCATAAGTAAATCAACTTTTATCTCGCTCACAATGTAAAATTAAATAAAACATCATGATACATATTTTTTTATTAAAAATTGCATCACAAAGTTTTTTGACAGCAGGAAAAAGAAAAACCTTTTACCATTGTTCATTTGTCTATAATATTTAAAAACCGCAACAGTCTGAAATGGCCAACTTGCAAACCAAGTGCATTAACAAATAAGGAATGGTTGACAATTTGATGGAAATTGGTTTGGATCTGTGTAAAACATGTAATAGTTGATTTCAAAATTAAGTACCGTTTTCTACGAATGTTTTAAAATATCCCGCCCGCCCGACTTCACCATACTATAACCAGGGTTTCCACTTCGTGCAAACAGGCCATAAATGGCTGCAGTTGAATTCACAATTATTAATATTTTCGGCGTTACTAACATATTAGAAATCGTCAACATATAGGGAACCATCAATATAATCTTTTCAAATATTAGCAAATCAAGAACAGTTACTTTACATATGCATAAAGTGACGGAAAGAGTGCTTTCTTGAGCAACTATTTCTTTTTTAAAAGAGTCGGATAATATTGAATTTAACCGAACATTTAATTCTCTATTAGACAACAAGTTTGAAATACAGATATTAAGTCCACCTTCAACCTCATATAACTAGATCTTTAAAGTATCCTGTTTCAAAATCGGTGCATACGTTTTTTTTCTAAATTGAATTAGAGCAACATAAACTATTTATGTTTGTTTTTAAATTCATACTTTGAAACGTAGCAGATGATTCAAACTACTTCGCTTTTGTTTGAAACCCCACTATATTTAAGAGAAAAGATTTAAAAAATAAATTAAACGACTATGTATCGTCTTTGCCGTAGTTTTGCAAACTCAACTCGCTAGGACAATACGCCAATAATGTGACGCTTTAAAATGAACTTTCCCCTATTTTTAAAAAAGAGCAACGATTACCATTTTCCACATGGAGGGAAAGCTAACTGGGTTTGAATATATCATTAAGAAGGTCAAATTTATTTATAATATCTGTTTCCGTTTCAGATGTTAATATGATCTGTCAATCGCTCAAATGATGAACAGTTGATTTGCTATCTCTACCTACTTTTTCTGTTCATGTTCCAGACTTTGTTTGTAGGTGTATGAGTAGTTATTTATAAGCAAACGTATTCCAGGATGTGTGTCTACCATAATTAAATTATCTGTGTTCTGTCTACTTACAATCAGTTATAACACCCTCACAGTTGTAGTCAAACCATATTTAACAATGATACACATGCATTTTTCCAGACATGTTTTGTTACACAACAACGGTATAACAATAAACGGATCAAGGCCACATAGATCGTCGTGAACTCAAAGGGGGGGGGGGGTGAACTTGGTATATATAGGGTAATATGGATGTGCGGCACGAATGGGTCACTATTTAACCTCTCCAAAATATATGAATGTATCTTTTTTCATTGAAAAATATACCATTGGGTAGTTCCATGCCTTAATTCTCATCTTAAGCATGTTAAGCCTATGTAAACCACAGTGATTTTACAAACAAAGTGTTGACTAACATCGCTTGATCATTTTGGTAGAGAATGGACTATTTTATCAATAGGGATGTGCAGGATGAATAGAATATTAATAGGTCTGATTTAATAAGTCAATATATGATTAGGTCCCGTTTTATAACGTCCGAAAATATATGAATAGGGTGGTTTTTCAAAACTCCGTCCGCAGACTTGTAACCAAAAGTATCCTTAGTTCCTCCCCCCCCCCAAATCTCCCGTGCGTAAACTTTCCAAAATTTTGTATTTATCATTGTAAGCTCAATCGATAAAAGCTGTTTAAAGGATGTACATATTTATTGAAACATTCAAGAAAATGCGCTTGCAGTCTTATTAAGACAGCAAGCCTTTAATTGTCACGCTTTTGTCATTAAATGTTTTAGGGTTGCATCCGTTTTAATTAAAATATATAAAGGGTCGGTAACTGATCACTAAGTTGATTCAACTGATCAATGTTTAAACATGTTGAATGTGTAATAAATAAACAATGAGAACAGAGCAATTGTTTTGTCTAAGGAACTTGTTGGAATAAAAAGTTTTTGAGAATTAATAGCTAAAAACCGAGGTTCACGTACATTGTTTATTACCCACCACAGAGTGCCAAGCTTGTGGTCCAACAGAAAGTCACAAGGTGTTACACATGTCACAAGGATGGTATTCTTAAACGATATATGCCACCAAGTAAAAAAATCTTTGAATTACGTCTACTTGATTTAACCTGTGAGTTGTCGCCTTCTAAACAATTAAAGGTAGATGATAATTAAGTTTGTTGCGTTGTCACCCAATAGACCAAACGGGGCGTCTGTCTTTACGAGACTATGAGGCAAAATGAAGGCCGAATTTTACTGCCGTTATAATCCGAAGTTAATTTTGTGATTTGTCGCATTGACGACAGAGTTTACTCCTATTGCTCGTAATGTAGCAAATAAAAAATTATACCTTCAGTATTTATACATAAGATTCATCCTGTTCACGTTATTAAAGCTTCAGATATTGAGAAATTGACGGGAAACCATCTTTATTGAAGAAATATCCTTTTTCGTCTTTGAAGCTGCACTTGGATAATGTGACCTAATTTTAGGAATATCGTGCCAATTTGCATACTGTTACAATCAATCCGTGGCAAGAATCCAGTAATTTACATATACTATCCCCAAGATGCAACACACCATTCCGTGGGTTCTCTCCGGGTACTCCGGCTTCCTCCCCCAATAAAAACTGGACGCCATGAAATAACTGAAAAATTGCTGAAAGTGGCGTTAAAACACCATTCAAACAAACAAAAAAACACACCATTCAGTTGGGTTCTCTTTGTTTTTCGTGTATTAAACGTATTAATTGAACAGAGACATGAATGTCAAACACACAACACACAGCGGGTTATTCAAAACTTCAAAATCTATCATCACGTATCAAGTTATTGATTATCACGGGGGTGGGTGGGGGTGGGGTAACATGGTATATAGGGTAATACGGATGTTGCTGCCCGAATTAGTCACTTTTTTACCTCTCCAAAATATATGAAAAGGTAGCTTTTTTAATTGATACATATCATCTGATTGATGTGAATTATCTTAATATATCCGTGCCCTAATTCTCATCTTAAGCCCATGCAAACAACAGTGATTTTACAAACAAATTGTTCCATTAAATACACTTGATAATTTAGGTAGTGAATGGACTATTTTGTAAATGGGGATGTGCAATAATATAATATTTGCCATTAAATAAGTCTGATTTTATAATTCGGTATATGATTAGGTCTCGTTTTATAACGTCTGAAAATATATGAATAGGGTGGGTTTTCAAATCTCTGTCAGCAGACCTGTACCTAAAAGTATCCTTAGTTAATCCCCTCCCCCTTTCCGTTTTAGTGAGTTTGCGGATAAATGTAAAATATTGTACATGTTTATTTAAAATGTATTCTAATTAAGTTACATTTGGGATTTTATAATTTATGTATTTCTGACTGTTTTAATGCTGACTTATATTGTTTTAATTTTGTGTTGTCATTGACTTGGGGCAAATTGAATCTTTTTGAAGACTATCACCTTAAATTTGTCTGCACCGATTTCTTGCCATATAAGGAGAGCCGGCCATACACGAAAATATTGCCCGTTGCAATATAGAAAGACAAATAGCGAAAGGAAGCGTGTAAAGTACAAAATATAATAGCCTATATGCTATTAATAATCATGAATGTGAATGCGGCAGATTTTGCGAGTTAAATTTGGCGGTTGTTCTATTTCAAGCGCATTGTTGACAACGATAGATTCTTCGGAACATTCTAATTTGTCCTTCTTTTATGCTCAGTAAAGTTAGAAATATTCCGAGAGACGACACGCCATTGACGATGGCAAAGGGTCAGTACACCGGCATTCTTTATTTCTATATTTAAGCGTAAAAAAGCTTTAGATCCTGTTAACAATTTATTTGCAAAGAGTACATTTAATGAACATGCGAAGGAGATTCAACAGACACCTCACACAGACTTGAAACTTGAATTTCTATTGCCGATTTTTGCAGAAGTGCCACGTGTTATTTTCGGATAGGTTTCGTTGTATCAAGAAAATAAACAAAAACTATATACAAATACTTATCAAAATAATTAAAGTGATCAGAAAATGAACATTTATTTTAAACCATTGTCATATCTCTCGCATACACCTAAACTGCATTTACATGTACTTTTACACGAGGAAGTATTTGAGTTGTATTGTTTAACTAGAATGAGTACGAGAATCCTCAGCCGTCCACCGCTTTTTTTTTTTTTTTTTTTTTTTGTGTGGGATGTCAGAGAGCTCTCCATAAGCAAAACAGCGGATTTTGCGACACTGGTCTGAGTCTGCAAATTTCATCATGTCTCGATGTTAACAAACATTTTCGTCCATTTTTACATATATAATTCGCTTCTTTAGATATTTTTGTCTATGAATTTAATCATTAAACCTTCAATCTTTAAAAAAAAGGAAAGGAAAAAATAGAGAACAGGGAGGGTAACAACCAGCGCCAAAGGCAAAAATGTAATCCCCGCTTGTCCTAGCCATAAATTAATGCATTAACGGTACTAATTTGTTTATTATGATATCTCTGTTGTATATACTGTACCAAATAAAGGTTACTGAACACTATAAAAACCTTGTCCTTTGCATTCCTTTTCCGATATCCCCTTTAGAAAATCCTGTATCCGCCCCTGGTTGTAATTGCAGAAATTCGTAATGAAAGTATTTGTTGCAGGAAGGCAGTAATATTTTTTTTAACCTCTTTACTCAATGTCTCAATTATATGTTCGTTTTACATAATTTAATTGTTCATACAACAGATTCTATTGTTGTGTAAATTTCTATTAAAATCAAACATGCACGGAGTGAAAAATCATGTGTCAATTATTGGTCTCTTTGAAGATCTGATGAGATTAGATTAGATTGATAGACAGATAGGTGTGCCAAAACTAACACACCTATTACTAAAAAATCAATAAGTAAGGCAGGAATCGCCCAAATAATGGGAGGAGCAAAAACTTAGCGACCCGTGTCTCCAGCTGATGACATCAAAATTTCCGGTTGCAACTACACAAAATTCCTCAAAAAAGAAAAAAAGTAAATATGTGTTTTCAATATTATTCCACTAAACCTATGACTGCCAAGGGTTTGACAACGTTTGTGAAAATATATTGTTTCAATTCATTTGAGACAATACAATTTTCTGGTTGGCGTAGTATTTTAATTACATGGTAACCTTTGTGTTGGTTACCATCATCAATTAACACCAGTCACCTGAACCGGAAGCCAGCTGGACATTTTTTACTTTTAGTATGAAATTTACATCATTCCTTTTAACTCTTGCACACATTTATACACATATATATTCGTTAACCCCACAATAAATTGCAGTGTTCCTTGAAATATTTGACTTTATATTTGAGAATACAAATTATTCATTTCTACCTTGTTTTAATTGATTATTCAAATATGGTTAGGCATTATAATCTTGGTATGATACCATACTCTAAGACTTGCAGCAAAAAATGAAAGAATGATTAATACATTAGGAGAATGTACAAATATATATATATTTATATCTTATGTGCCCGTACATAGCAAAGTAGTATTATTACAATAAAACATGCAAACCTGTTGATTAAAAACATGTGGAGGTAAGAGTTCCATATGACCAGGGGTCACCACACTCTAAAAAAGTAGGGAGAAGTGACTTCTCCCTGGCAGCCAAACAGGGAGAAGTCAGGCCCTGATAGGGAGACTTCAGGAGACACTAGGGAGAAGTCAGGGAGACCGTACAAATAATTTCGCAGTAGTTACATACATTTTTCATTATTTACATCAATTTCCAGGATTATTTCTCTTGTGTTTTAAACCCATAACACACTTAGATTCAGGTTTTTTTCTTTCTTTTTCATTATTATTCATGGTATGCAATATCAAAAAGCACATAACCTATATCATTAATCAAAGTTGTACTGATCCAAATTGCTTCATGGGACACCCATCTACAGAACCAGGGCTCACCACACTGGGCGAAGTGGGCGACAAAGTCGCCCTACTAGGCCCTGAAGTCGCCCTAAGGCGTCTCAAAAGGCGAAGTCGAAGTCGCCCTGTCATTTCCCTGAAGTCGCCCGATGGTTCACATAAGATACTTGTAAATCTGGTCCAAATACTTCACCCAGACTACCAATTTATCAGTAAATGTGTAATTCCAATAAAAAACGGCAAACAATATGCGTATTAAACATATTTTCAAACGATTTACGTCTTTCAAATGTATTACGCGCCATTTGTTTATTTACCGGATGTGACTAATTACCGGAAGTGCACAGCGAAGAAAAGTAATGTACAACGGCCCATAATGAAAAATCGTAATTTTTTTGATAAACAAAAACTTTTAATTGGTTTCAAACTGAAGTTATTTCAAAGAGTATTGTACTTTAACAATTTTCTTTGATAATTATATTAGCTCCACTTGAAAGAATAAAGATTTATAATAATTATTGATAAGTTCTGTAGATAGGTGTCCCGTGAAGCAATTTGGATCAGCACAACTTTGTCCAAGTGGAAGTGTGCTGAACAGAAGAATTATTTCTGGGTTTTATGTAATGTTATTCTATCTATCTTCTTTTGAAATTTGCTCAGATAAACCTGGCATGTTCATAATAAACTGTAAGGAATATTATGATACATGAACTCATGAATGAAGTTTATGTCTACACATATACAAATATTTTTGTTGATCTATTTTAATTTGTGAATACCTTGTACGGCTACAAGTACTGAAGAAGATAGAAAAACAGTCCCTATATCTGGTGTTTTTTTTCATTGATTAATAATAAAGGTTATGTGCTGTTTGATATGGCATAAATGAATAATAATGAAAAAGAAAGAAAAAAAAACTGAATTTACTAAGTGTGTTATGGTTTTAAAACACAAGAGAAATAATCCTGGAAATTGATGTAAATAATGAAAAATGTATGTAACTACTGTGAAATTTATTATTTGTGCGGTCCCCCTGACTTCTCCCTAGTGTCTCCTGAAGTCTCCCTATCAGGGCCTGACTTCTCCCTGTTTGGCTGACAGGGAGAAGTCACTTCTCCCTACTTTTTTAGTGTGGTGACCCCTGTATAAAATTTTTTTTTTTTTAAATAAAGGTGCCATATGGAACATTTTCCTTTTAAAAAAAAAGAGTTAAAACCAAACATCATATGTTAATATTAAATTGTATGTTTGTCTTTTCAGTAACATCAGTTTTGTGGTTGTTTGCTGCTGCTGTTGTGGGTCAGGCACTGACACCCTCTACGTTCTTGACAACAGTAGACAGAGCCAGATTGAAGGCAGTGTTCGAGGCAGCTTTTCCTGTTACTGATGTAGTCAATACCCATTACTCTATCCTGGGTCTCAAGTTGCTTGGTGCTCCAGTCTTAAATGAACAAGTAAGATTTGTGTTAATTAGGTTACTTATCTGATTTAATTGCAGTGCAGTAAACAATTTTAGTTTCAGTTTGATAGAGTGATAATTTAAAAAGGATTACCGGATGTGTTTGTTATGAAAAATCAAAAAGGGGATGCTGTACTGTATAATCATTCATTTACCCAATTTTAATAAGCTTTGTGTTGGAATTGTGGTTATCGATCTTTTAAGCATTCATAGTGACAAAACATTAATAGTTTATGTAATAAACCATCGTTGGAACCCACGTCCAGTCGCGTTCTCACTTTGCTACCACTTGCAGACAATGTGCACACTTGTAGATATTTTCTTGTTTTCATGAATATTCATTAATTTTAAGTAGCCAATGGGAAAGATGTTTATTGGAGAAAACTATTTTTAGTTCAAATGCTTCGCCAGAAATTCAAGCGACCAATTAAAATAGGACATTGAGTAGTCATGAAAACGATAAAATAATTACAAGTGTGCCTACGGTCGGTAAGTGGTAGCAAAGTGAAAACGCAACCGGACGTCGGTTTCCAACAATGGTAATAAACTGGTTTCTTGCCAAGCATTTTATTAATTATGTACAATTCAGTAAGTGAACATTTATTTCCTTTTAAATGCTTTATTGATTTGAAAAGTATAGTTCTTGCAACTTAATGTAGCATGGAAAAAAAATGCACATAATACAAAATATAACAAATACTATTTGTTTTTTTTTAAATTTTTTAAGAATCTTATTCTAACTGATATAAGATTAATTTGGAAATTTAAGGAAGTACATTTTTCTTCACCCCTGGGATCTGGTGGATGCTTGCAGCATCAACATTGATGATTAAGATTTAAAAGAAAAGTACCAACAGACAGGTTGGTCAAAAATCGGACTTGTTTGGTAAAACCTCTGTGGCATCTTAGAAGCTATATATAAAAATGCACCCATCATAGGGACATGTGAGTCTGTGTCAGTGTCCCATTTCATATGTGTGCTCTGCTCTCAGCATAAACAGATTTACAGTAGTAAACCAGCAGCAAGTTTTGTGGCTTACTGATTGTTATTAATCATTTGCTCATGCAATTATTTTCTTTATATGCAAGAAATAATATACATAAATTAAAGTACTTTTTTCAGGAGGCTTGTAAGAAAATAACATCGCTAGTTGAAGCTACCAGTGTATCCTCATTGTACCATGCCTCAGGAGCAGCCAAGGCATTGGGTAGCTGTAAGGTAGGTTTTTAAATGTTGAAGTAAGACCTTTGACTCCTCATAGTCTCTGAGTTGTTTGCACTATCTGGTAGTTTGTCACTAAGTCAGTCAACACCAGGTTGCTAGATTGAGGGGCACTGCGGGCATGGTGCACTTGATTCCAATCTTAATTAAATCTTAATTGACAAGGATTGCCAGTTTTCCTACCGAAGGTTAGGGTTTTCTCCCGTACTCTGATTTTCTCCCCCAATAAAAACTGGCTGTCATGATATAGCTGAAACATTGCTGAAAAGCGGGTTTACACACTAAACAAACGAACAAACAAAATCCATTATTTGTTAGCAATTATCTTTTTTGTTAATTCTGTCGTTGATTGTTGAAGAATTCTTCCTATTTTTACCTCGGGTCTATATCAGTAGTAGAAATTCTAATTACAGAATGCCACTTTTTAGCAACAATTTGTGAATTAATAATAGTCTTTGTTCTTTGAAACGGTAGAACTTACACAATTGTATCACATAATATTCTGCTTTATCTTTCCAGCTGAATGTACCTAACGCTCAAGAAGTGTTGGGAGAAGCTATCAAAGACACTTCAGCTGTAGCTGACATATACTCAGCTTTCTTTGCTTTAAAAAACCTTGGTTTGTCTGGTAAGTAAAGGTTTAGCTGTTGGGCTAGTTATATTATAAATTTCAGCTGTTTAATTTGAAAATTTCTAGATAAATGTTATATTATGAGTGTAATGTACCATAATTTTTGGAATTGGAATGACTGTAGAATTCACAAAAAAATGATTGTCTAGAATTTTTTGTGGATTTTTTAATATTTACTAGAAAATAAATATAAAGGCTTAAGTGTATTAACAATTAGTTAATTAAAAAATATAAACCACAAACCAACTTTGACACAAACAGATTTCTTGAAAGCCTATGTAATCTGCCCGATAAAAAAAGAAGACATGTTCCTGGACCAGTTGTCAAAAAAAGTTGACCACATCGGTCATAATTGTATCAACTACAAATCTAATATATATTTGCAATTGAACAGCCTTCACAGACTAATTTGTTGTTTATTTTATGTGAGCTGCTAGCTTTAGTAACATTTAAAATGTGCACAATATACATGTATTACAAACGCAACATTTGTTGATGATGTTTTATAGACTATTTGTGTTCTAACTGCTTGTTTCTAATTTACATGGTAATGTATTTCAGTTGACAATGCCAAGGTCACTAAAGCTTTAGCTGAAGCTTTAAAGAGAGATGACTCTCCTTTGAGGTAAGATAACACAAGTTTAAAAATTCTAATCGACAGTGTATTCAACAGAATATAATGTAATGTCATTACTGATTTTATAAGATTAATCAGTTTTTACACGAGTCTTTATTGAAGATCTAGAGTGTGATAAATTCTGTATTTTCACACTAATTGAAGAAATCCCAGATCTTCAAGAAACAACAAGTAAAAGAACATACCGTAATAGGGGTCGTATTGTCCGCAGTTTTTTTCTTTTAATTTTAGTTGGAAAGAAATGGTGCGGATTATACATAAATACAGACTCGATCGGGTTTTTTTCGTCCCGTTGATTGTTGTCAATGGCGGTCGCCATTTTGTTGTAGTGTACGCGGTATTTTCGTACTATTCTAACATAATTCTTTTACAAACTTCTATATGTATACGTTGTTATGATATTAATTTTTATTTAAATTATTTTTAGTAATATTATATTAATTCTATAGGACAAATAAAAATTCAAACAGATACGAAAATAGTAGACGTGTAACCTGTATTGCGTAAAATGCAAATGGCGTCGTTATGTAACCTGAAGTGTTTGAAGATCGATGTTTTGATTACAATCATTCAGGGATTAAAATAAAAGGTGTTATCTTTTTGTTTTCTTTGTTTGGTTCATGAATCAAAGTTGACAAATTGTTTTGGTTTCGAAATGTGTGATTTTCCGTTTTAACAACGATCAAAATAGACGATATGAGAATGCTCTATTTTTAATTTAATTTACTACAAGCACTTGAAATTAATAAAAGTATAAACATAAATGATATTAAAAAGAGAATAAATTACATTTTAAAGTAAAAACTTGTTTAGAAGCGCAGCCAAGTTGGACTTGGATGTCTTCATCTTTAGACGTTTTGTGAAAACTTGTACGTGTGGATCGTACATGCATATAAGAATTTTTCCGCAATTTTCTGGTCCAAGAAAGGAGTGCGGACAATACGTAAATGCGGACTATACACACCGTTTTACGGTATTTCTCAATTTTAAGTGTAGAGCATACATAGAATGCACAGGTGCTCTACCACTTAGAACTATTTTGAGAACACTGTAGAATATTTGTCAATTTCAAAAATGAGGTGTTTCAAGTTTTCAATAGTGTTTTTAATTAAAACTTATTGTTATTACATATAGGATACTGCAGGTATGTCCCTTGGGCCTTGCATAGAGCTTTTTAATTTGTAACCATGATGTTAATTATTATAATTTACATTTTACTTTCAGCTATGGCTATGGGTTCTTAGTAATAGCAGAGATTGGAGGAGATGTCAAAAAGATGTTTGACAGTATAGAAGACATCATAGCACAGGCAGATGAAGTAGATGAAAAATATTTACAGGTATGCAAGTTTGTTTGTTTTTTTTTTGCGAAAGAAGCTTGTGTAGCTGTTAGGGTAAAAATTGATGAAATGACCAGTACTGAATATTAGTTGATGTATGCTGAGGGATATTTATAAAGTGTGCACTGTGCACCAGGCAAAAACATAAATATGCATATTAAGTGGAAAGAATACAAGAACATCATATAAATGCAGAAAACTTGACCTTTTGATGGATTCTGTAACTTATCATCAGAATTGTTGGCTCTGAGGGTAGGCAAAGTAGTGCTTTATTAGTTCTACCATCAATGACAGAAAACATTTTTAAGGTGTTAATCCTTTATGTATCCTATGTTGGCTTTAAATATATTTTCAAGAGGATCACTCAGCCTCCAGTTGAATAGCTTTGCAACAAAGACAATACTTTTACCAAGTAACCTTTATATACCATCTCAAAGGAAAAAGAAAATTGCTTAATAGTACCAATTTCTGATTATTGTTTATGAATAACAATAAAAATTGGCACAATGTTTTTTTGTCTTTAAAGTGTTGTATAAAAATTAAATTAAGCTTTCTAAGGCATGTCATTGTCAAACCTTTACATTTTTGTACTTGTATGTGATTTTTTGTCTTGTTTTTGTATGGAAGTACATTATACATAGTACATACATGTAATGGTGGTTTAAATTCATTCTAAGTGGTGCAGGGGTAATTTATATTTTTTGTTGGTGGGTCTGTTACATTTCTGTAAGTACAGACGTGACAACGTGTTTTTTATATTGCCCACTATATACCGTGGTCGTGGTTTTTTCATTAAGAAATTCACCACCATACGCCACGGTGGTATTCTGCGGTACATCGTGTTATGTCCACTACATATCGTGACCCACCGTGTTGACCACGGTGGATTTTCAATTTCCTTTCATGCTTACACAGTGAAAAAATTAAAATGTTGCGATTTAATTTAGATATTTGTGTTAAAATATGCCGTTTTAATACGTTTGTTTGACAACAAAATTAATCTGCGTTTTGTTTATCTATTCATTATACAGAATACCTTAAAGTTTATTGTCACTGATTTGATTGACAATTATTCCCTTAACGTGTTCTAAAAGGTTAGAACACCGCATTTTGCCCTTAAAATTGTCAAAATCTTTGCTATTCTATCGTCAAAATTTCCCTGTCAGCGCCTCTGATTAATATTCCAACCGTTTGAACTTTTACCGGATGTAAATTGTGTCACACCTTAAATCGACCGATTATCTAAGTATTGTCCAGTCATCATTTTTTCAAGCACGTGCTCTCAAACATTTCAATAAACTGGTGTATTGTATAATTTTATAATTAACAGGTGAACACGCGGCTTCACATTTTTAACGGTAAAGAAATAAGCACATTACACAATAAATACGAGACTTGTAAAGAAATACACAATAAATGCGAGACTTGTAAAGAAATTCGTTTTAAAAACGTCAAAATCAATATACGACTTAAAATGCTACATTTTCAAATTTTCTGAATTATTACTTAATATAAATGTCGCAGAATATATTGTTCCACGAATGGTTTTATACCCGATTCGTCGGTGTTGAACCACGTGTGTAAAAAAAATACAATCCTGATATAGAATCAACCATAATAGTCGTTTCAGTGTTAAAAGCCTGACACATCATCAACTTTTGTTGTAGAAAAGACTTAAGTAGCATCCTTATAATTTCTATAATGTTACGACAAGACCCTATGTCCGCAAACAGACATTCGTATCGGCGCGCAAAAAAAAACCAACAACAACAAAAAAAAAGAACAAAAGAAAACAAACTTACATACTGTTGAGTAAATTCGGGCAATTATTTTATATTGATATGAGTGTGGACAAATCAGTTCTTTCGTCTTCAAAAATAATGTTATTCCGATTTGTTTTGTTCATGTTATAACAGACGTAAGTAACTATGCATATTTTATTGTTTGATGTACCACAATACAACAAAATATTAAGAATAAGTATTTGTATTTAGAGAACTAAGGCAAGTCTAAAAGGGGTCTGATCTCGAGAATATTTATCCCAATAAATACTATGTCATGCAAAAACACCGAAACTGCGAGTTAATTTTAACGGGAACTTTATACAAATAACACGTCTGCCTCCATTTGAAAAATTGTCAGTTTTGTATATTTAGCTCAGAAGCACATCACTACTTTTTTTTATATAAACCTGTTATATTAATTGTTATAGTTTAAAACGCCATTGTCCAAAGTAAATGTGTATTTAGAATTGTGCGTACGTAAGACTTCATTCAACCTTGTGAAACAGGCGCATGTGCCATATCGTAGTTAAACTATATTTTATGTGGCGATTCTCGTTTATAAACTTTTCACATATTTATTATTCTTGCTGCATGTTGGCTTCAATTTAGTAATTTATTTGTTGTATCCCATCCTATTAACGAATTTTATATAACTATACGTATACGTGATGTAAACTTTTGTCCGCGTTTGTTAAAACAACTCTGGTTTTAAATACCAAATAAAGAAAAAGATCGCCGCTCAACTGCCCGTTTTCTGTCGAAAAGGATTTATAATTGATTAAAGAGAGTTCGCGTACAACTTCAGGACAATTCGTTATACGTTGTAATACACAAAAACGTAATGTGACAATTCCAATCCGGATAATTTACCGAACTTGTTCAGGGTAATATTTAATGCATAACACATGCATCCTGTTGAACAAATATTCGATCTTCAAGTCTACCGGCACATTAAATCATTATTGATTATCAACAAATAAAATGCATGTACAAATTATTCTTAAGCACTGTTTTAAAATGTTCTCTTTTCATTCGGGTAACGATGTTTAAACCCGCAATCAATTAAATGACAACGTTTATGTTGTCATGTACCACCGCGGAGATATCGTGGCCGGACCCCTGTGGCGACATGCCATGGTAGACTGAACTCCCTCATATGCATCCACCGTGGTAAGATTACCTGAGAAGATTCTTAACCACGATAGTAGGCGTGGATATACCATGGTGGGTGATAGAGAAAAGGATTAACTTCCATGGTGGGTTAGTGTTTTTTATAAAAAACACGTTGTCCCCTCTGTACATTATTGGTCTCTTAATATGAATTGGATATATTACCATGGAAACAATAAATGCTAAAACAGTACTTTTTACCTGTAATTTCAGTTTGAAGGGGGACTGTACTCAACAGCATTAGTGATAGATGCAGCTTATAAGTTAGCAGATACAGCCAAAAAGGCTCCTACTATTACAGAGGTTAGTATTAAGTGTTCATCTGAAGGCGGTGTCAACAAACACAGTTATTAAAACTCACTTAAAAAACACCTACTGATTGGCTCAAAACAATTTCACATGACTTTTATAAATGAGATGTCTTTCTATACAATGCCAAAAAAACCGAACCGGAAACTGGGAGACACTGCAATTGTCACCCTCGAAATCACGTGATT
Organism: Limnoperna fortunei; assembly: GCA_944474755.1. NCBI lineage: Eukaryota > Metazoa > Mollusca > Bivalvia > Mytilida > Modiolidae > Limnoperna > Limnoperna fortunei. The sequence continues at coordinate 40,508,322 of OX104124.1, forward strand.
GGCAACTGGAAAGAGGGAAGCAATACTAGTGTCACCCTCGAAATCACATGAGCCCCAACCAGGAACGGGGTGACAATACCAGTCCTTGACATGGACAATCGTAATTCATTAAACTCACAGAATAGATAATCGGAAGCAGTTTGTATTATTTACATTTGCAATAATTGATGTCAACAAAGTTTTAAAAACACATAATTATGAGAAATAACACTTGTTTGGTCAATAAACAGCGTTTCCGTTAACGCAAATTTGTGCGTATTTAACGCATAAAACACATTTTTGACCCCCAAAAATATTACCCAGAGGGTCATCATGACGCAGCAAATTATGTACCAAAAATGTTTTAATACTCGTCGTCTGATCCGGCAGCGTATGTTATTTACCGTAGGCATACTTTTTGGAAAATGTATAAGCTGGTATCCTTTGTGTTGCCGTATAAGGGAAACGATTATTTTCAACGGTAACCAGTTTGTTACTTCCGGGAGTCCTCGGACTTTATCTTTAACTCTGACAGTTTTGTATACACGTGGAACGATACGCTTCCTAACTTTGATTACATTTTATTTGATTAAGGCACCACTTTAAACAAAAAAACAATCAACCGGCGATGATAAAATTGATAAGTTTATTCCAAAATGAGCATGAAGAGAACGATTGTTTTTGAAGTAGGATCGAAGTAGCGCAACCACGTGATCAAACACTACGATGTGCAAACTTTTGCAAGCGTCTTTTAGAAATCGGTTTTAGAACGACCTTGGTTTACTGATGATCATATACTTGACAAAAATATATTATCCTTTTTGCATTCAGATATCTATTAAAGTTTCAACAGTTGTATTTATTTTCAGCTGTGTAATACCTCTACCCTCTACATTTCAGACCTTGTCTAGTTTTCTTAAAGAAACTAAACAAATAAAAAATTAATAAGCTTTCATCTTAATTTTGCTGTGTTTCCAGAGAAGTCACACTAAATAATTCCTTTCTTTTAATTCTAGTGAGATACACATGTATGATACTATTGAATTCTTTTTTCACAAACAATTATTGAAATCAATTGTATAAGGATATTGACATGAAACAAAACATTTTTTTCATACACCCGATATGCCTGTTTTATTTCAGAGGTATAAATATTTCATGCAGAAATTATATTACAATCTCTCTAAATGTAATTTTAGGCTGTGGTATATATTGTTTACTCTTGTTTGCAACATTGTTCGATGCAAGTTTTTTATCATCAAAACTGAATAATAAATATGACCCTTGAAAATTGTATTTGACTCCCTAAACTCAGCTGCAGAGGGTAATCATGACCCCCAGATTTGAAAAGTTTCAAAAACACTGTCAGACCTTGTCTAGTTTTCTTAAAGAAACTAAACAAATAAAAAATTAATAAGCTTTCATCTTAATTTTGCTGTGTTTCCAGAGAAGTCACACTAAATAGTTCCTTTCTTTTAATTCTAGTGAGATACACATGTATGATACTATTGAATTCTTTTTTCACAAACAATTATTGAAATCAATTGTATAAGGATATTGACATGAAACAAAACATTTTTTTCATCCAGATATGTGTGTATTATTTCAGCGGTATAATTAATTCATGCAGAAATTATATTACAATCTCTCTAAATGTAATTTTAGGCTGTGGTATATATTGTTTACTCTTGTTTGCAACATTGTTCGATGCAAGTTTTTTATCATCAAAACTGAATAATAAATATGACCCTTGAAAATTGTATTTGACTCCCTAAACTCAGCTGCAGAGGGTCATCATGACCCCCAGATTTGAAAAGTTTCAAAAACACTGATAAAGATGGTCTATCTTGATTTGTTCGGTTAAATAAAACAATTGTGGCCTTCTTAATTGGTGGACATACAGAAATGTCAACTTGCCTAGGTTATATTGACAACTTGCTTGGGTTGTCTTCACTAGGGCTTAAAGACACCCACACAAATTGACAATTCTGGATGTCCCCTCTATAGAAGGCCATAATTGTACATTGTCTGTAGACGTTAGGACATGTAACATAAACAACATCATCAAAATATTGTTTACAGTTATGATGACTGAATTGTAGTGCAATTTTACGTAAATACTACGTAATTACTTGTTTATAATCGTTTTAAAAGTAATGATGTCTTCTTAATAACAGATGGTTTGTATTAGGTTTACATGGGAAACTAGAAAACCTATAAATCAGTTAAGATTAACATCATGCATGCCTTGCCCAAAGTTAGGCACAAACTCACAAGCCCATTGTTGACACACTTGTAATCAGTAATTGATGAATAACTGCATAAATCACCAGGTCACCAAGGTGCCCCTTTGTAAAAGAAGAAAACTTGTTTAAAACAAAGTGTTTGTGTATCAACATGTCTTTTTAAGGACTGTCAGATAATAGGTTGATCTTACTGCTACCTGGACTTACAAACATTGTAAAAGTATTTGCAGATTTGCATTACAAAAGTTAAAGGTGAAAACTACCATGATTAAGCTCAAATTGTATATTAACCTGTTATGTTAAAAGTATTCAGATACTTGTATTTACAAGAATTATTTTTAGTTTGACGAAGTGAAAAAAAAAGGTGAAATATGAAGGCATTGATTGACATGATTGAAAATGAATGATGAATTTTTGCACTTTTATGGTTAAAATATCAGGAGAAAGTCAATAACATTACTTTTATGGTTAAAATTTCAGGAGAAAGTCAGTAAATTTGCCAACTATTTTATGAGTCGTAAACATGTACACCAGACCAGGTCAGCATACCACCTCCTGTCTGTGGTCAAAACACTCACAGAAAACAAGGTAAGTAATTGTTATTTATATCAAGATTTATCAATAGTGTCTCTGCTCAGGGTCTGTTTAGTTACTGTTCATTTGATATGAAAATTGGCCTGGCAAATTTAACAATAACAAATTTATATGATATATCTGAAAAATTGCTTATGGACTTTTCAATTAACAAATACTGGGGTGTCAAGACACCATTTATAATTTGGGGTACCTGGATTTCGGATGTAGATTCACTTTTATCCCATTCCCGTGTGGAAGTTGATTGCAGTGTTATGACCACATGTCTTTTCAGGAACCAGATTATTGAATTTTAAAACCCTTTACCAAATTTCTGTTTTGAAAAAAAAAGAATCCTTATTGAAATGTAAGAAGAGAATTATACATGCTGTAAATGTTCAGTGGATTTTGCATGTCTAGCAGTTGTATATTAAAAAAGGAGGTCTACATGTATGTCCAAAGTGAACCATTTTGCATCATCCTAAAATTTTTAATTGTCAGAAATAATTGATAAAATTATTGTAACAATACATAATTATTATCCTTTACATAGCATGGGCAATTTAATTTTTGGAAGAATGAGAGAATGAAACATTTGAAAACTGCTTTTTTTATGGAAAATAATTAAAATGTGCATTTTTTTTATTTTCAGTACCACATTCCAGTAGCCATTACACTGGCCAGTTCTGTAGCAGTTAGCCAATCAATGTCCACAGTACAGGTAATTCATTCTGTTAACACACCAGACATGTCCAGAGGGTTGTGGGTTTGTGTCTCTTTGTCATTAGAGTGTACTAATCTCCAATCTTAATTTACAAGGATTGCCAGTCTTCCTAACTAAGGTCAGGTTTTCTCTGGGTACACCAGATTCCTTCCACAATAAAAAAAATGGAAGCCACGCAGCTGAAAAATTGCTAAAGATGGCATTAATATCCATTCAAAATAAAATAAACAAAACATATATCAAGATTATCAATTACAATTAAGTTTATTTCATTAATCATAGAAGATATGAAAAGGGAAAGATAAAAATATATACATCAATGCTTTGTATGTAAAATAGAGCAAAATGAGCAAAACTAACCAGTTCCACCTGTTTAAAGCCAATCAAGAAATAATAGTTCATGCTGCTTTGGAGACCTTCATTTTTTCATTTGTTCAGTACTTTCTTTTTCTCAAAAATAAGCCAAACACTCATATTTGTATTAATATTGTATGAAAAGTCCACTGTTCTGTATTTTTGTTTTGTATAAAACTTTTCAGTTATAATACATATTCAGTAGTATCCAGGGGCTGCTCTGGCTTCTAAAAAGCTGGCGGCAAAAAAATCGCCAGCTGCAATTTTCCGTCGCCAGTTTTGTAAAAGTGTCGCCATATTAGAAATCACTAGATCACTATATGGCATGGCGAAAAATTTTTAACATTATGTGTGACATATTCTGTAAAGTCGGACGAAATCCAAGTTTGCCGGACTCTTAATTCAATTTTTCAAAAGTTTTCTCTCCAGCAGCCCGTACACTAATTGTATTTTAATCATGAAAAGATGTGTGAGTGATTTCTTGTTGGCAGAAAACCAAAATTTTACAGTAATTTATTAGAAACATCTATTCCCGTGAATGAACATAAAACCGGAAATACTGAAAATAGAACTACGCATCTGTAAGAGTTTTCTAATTACCAAATTAAGACGGACATCCGGTCCAGAAATCACTCAACAACGACGTCAGTTTTCATACCTGTATTTTATTAATTACATTATAAAAAAAATATTACTACAAAAATATGTTTGTTTTGTTATTTTTATAAAATTAATTAACAGCATCAATTGTTTTATTACACGTCTACTCAAATGTGATGCAGGTAAAGCTGCTTTTCATCATACAACTTTGTTGATTCATTTATTGCCGATTTCCGTTTAATAACTCCAAATAACACACATGTCACTGGATACTACACAATACACGTGTATTTACGACCATAAGAGCCGACAAAGGATCTTAAATGATGAAATCGCCGATTACCGATAAATTTAAAACGTGCATGCATCGTTTAACACTATAAAACCTTGGCGCCAAAAAAATCGCCATACGCAATATTTTGTCGCCAAATGAAAAAAAAAATCGCAATTGGCGACATTGGCGAAGCCCAGCGCGACCCCTGGTATCACACACAGATTAGGGTTTTTTTCAGAAAAAAATGTACAGTGGGGTCGCAACTCGGCTAAAAAATGGGTTACCACCACTAAAATTTTTTTAGAGGCACAACCTAGAAAATGCTTTTATGGAAAGTACCACCCACCTATAAAATAAAATTGATATATCAATATGATCCTTGATTATATTGGAATCCTAAAACCACAGATAGGATTAAATATACAATAATAAATATACCCTTATATTTATCTGAATGTTGTGATAGGCCGTTGGTATTTAACCAATGGCAAACGTTTTCAACACTCAATTCTTCAGTGTTCATTTTTGCTTCGTCTGCCATGTGGTTGCATTTCAGTATAATTGGGCTTTTACAACATCTGGTTAATGACAGAGCAGAGCAATATAGAAAATAGGCAACTAGTCTTATTCTTAGCTTTCGGGCTTAAAACCATTCAAAAGTTTATAAATGATCGGTTATTCTCCTTGCATTCATTCCGACAAAATTGTCAGTCAAAAATTGCGGGTACATCGAAGGCACCACGTTTGGCGCATTAGAAACAGAAAAACATGGACAACCAAGATTACTTTAATAAGAACGTACCTACACCCACCAAAATAGAAATACCCTCAACCCTCCTCCCCCCCCCTACCAAGGAAAAAAACAATAACCTGCATTCAGACCACCCTGTACATTTTTTCCTGGAAAAGCCCTTATCATAAAATTAGATATTAAACACTATATTTTTTTAACAGGTACGCGTGTCCAACCTCATGGGTGGAGCTCTTGGCCCATTGACGGTTGTGGCAGAAAGTGCTAAGCATTTACGTGATGATGCCATCATCCTTAGCAAGAAACCATTCACATCTAAAGAAGAGTGAGTAGAATATTAGTAAAAATATTCCTTTTTTCAGAGTTTAAACAAACTTAATGTAATGCTTCAAGCAAAAAAACTAGGTCAAAAATTTTTACATAGACAATTGGTCTTCATCAATGCAGATTTATATAGACTGATGCATTTTTAAGTAGACTTGGGCCGTCTGTCTACCGCTAATTTTGAAGACTGCATTTTAAGACTAAGTGGTTATGGTAGTTAGTCAGTGCTATTATTAATTACCAGTTTTCAACACAGAAGTTGAAAGTTCCAGCTCGATGTTAATATTTGATTGACAAGGATTGTCACTTTTGTTGCTGAGGGTCTGCTGTTTTCACTAAGTACCTCATCTTCTCTAAAAAAGAAAAATTTGAAACGTATAGAACTTTAATGTTGTAATTAAATTATTTAACTAATAGACATTTGTTTTTGGTATGAAATTACTCATCATTTGTGATACAATATACATGAATATTGGCTTTAGTGCAATAATACTAAAGTTTTTATCTGGTACCTAGATCTTTGTATGAACTCAACTTGATGGAGTCTAAGCCAGCTGCTGGATTCTACAGACTGACAATCAGTGCCACACCAACCAAGGCTGACAAGAGACTCCTTGGTACCTCAGGAGCATTTGTAAGTGTTGTATTTATTTTGTACTTGTCCCTTTTTTTTCCTAAAGGTGTTGTCTTAACTGGATTGTTTTGTTTCTTAAGAATTAAGAGTCTGGAAAATTCTGTTTTAAAGTAATTTTTTCCTCTTTCTTTTCTCTCCATGTTCATATGAACTGAAACAGAAATCCCAATTACAATTTTTGATACCCAAAATTTAGCTGTTGTATATATATTGTACAAACAGTTGTACTTTTGGGTAACATCAACACCAGGATGTGCCAGGGCCGTTACTGCTTATACAAGTACTTGCTGTGTATTCTTCTCTGGGACAGATTCATTACACTTTAAAATTGTAAACTTTCAATGGGTACCTTGGCATTATCTCCTAATAAAACTGGATGTCATTATATAGCTGGAAAATTGCTGAAAGGGTCATAAAAAAACTAAATCTGATTAAAAATTAATATGACACTTATCAGTTGTATATAATGTCTCAACAGATCACAAGTTGTGAAACATCCCCATCTCCAATGGCAATTATTATACACCCGCTTTGTTTTAAAAAAACTCTGTGTGAATCCATTCTGGCTGCTTCATTATCATTAATGGGACCTCTTTGTAGCTCTACATAAAGGGAAAAAAAAGAGCTACAATAACTATGTGTTTTTATGCTCCTAAGACATCTACTTCCTGTTTACTGAATACTTAGATTTTTACACATAGTTGTCATACATGCAAGATATCCGTCGCAGTTTTCTGTTCGTCCATGTGTACACTTGTTTCATTCAATGTACACTGTAAGTCTCCCATATTTTAGCTTATGGGTACTTTTTCCTTGGAAAAATTTAAAATTTAGATGAATTTTCATGTATGACTGCTGATGAATTTTAGGTCATCAATGAAGACCCAATTGATTAGGTTGACTAAAATGTTAGATTTGTAATGTATTAATATAGTTACCCAAAACTTTGCTGTTGTATATTTATTGTTCAAACAGTTATACATTTGGGTAACATCAACACCAGGAGGTTCCAGGGTCATTACTGTTTATACAAGTAACTGGCTATGAATTGTTCTCTGGGACAGATTTGTTGCACCATAAAATTAAAAAGTATTTTCAGTTTGTCTTGTCCAAGGCTGGGATTTTCACTATGTACTGTGGCATTTTCCCTCAATAAAAGTGGATGCCATTATATACCTTGACAATTGCTGAAAGTGGCTTCAACAAAAACCCATTCTGATCACAAATTAATATGACAAAGGGCAATAGCAAACAGAAATTATTTATTATTGCTGGGACCATTCCCAAAGACCCACAGAGTAGCCAGCGAGCCCAACAGTAATTTAAAAAGGGATATTGAAAGTTCGTAATACGGAAAGACTAGCCACAGACAACTGTGGGTAACTAATATTTTTTTGTGGAGATTGCCACCCTCCTTGAATGATAAAGACCCATAAGACCCTAAAAAGAGTAGGCTCATTCTAGCAACTACAAAAGGTTCAAGTCTCGTTCCCCACCAATACTCCATACCTTTTTCAAATGGCAGTCAACATTTGTTTACCACACTCCTTGCACGATAAAACCCCTTTTGTAGATTTAAAAAAATGAGTAGGCTCATTTTAGTCGCTACAAATGGCTAAATTTTCTGCCTCTACCAAAAACTCCAAACTTGTCTAGTGGCAGTCAAAATTGTGTTCCCTGTGTCCCATCCAAGCACCTTTTTCCAATGATTCATTGTTTTTTAACTTGTTCTCGTCCTGAATTTAGCTGAAATACTGCTCACTGGATGTAGAGCAAGCATCCAATCAATCAATCAAAAGTGTTTACTATTGGCCCATTCCTGTCCCCTGTCGATTTATTGTTTGTAAATTTGTTCTAAACCTGAATAAAGCTGAAGTAACTCACTGGACGTAAAGCAAACTTTCATTCAAGCAACAATTAATTTTGTCTCTCTATGAGCCTTATTTTTGCTTAGGGGCTACTTTTTCCTGGAAAAATTGAAAGTTTTTATAAATGACTGTTGATGAGTTTTAGGGCATCAATGAAGACCCAATTGATTAAGTTGACTAAAATGTTAGATTTGTAATGTATTAATATAGTTACCCAAAACTTTGCTGTTGTATTTTTATTGTTCAAACAGTTATACATTTGGGTAACATCAAAACCAGAATGTTCCAGAGTCATTACTGCTTAAACAAGTACTGGCTGTGAATTCTTCTCTGGGACAGATTTATATATTGCAACATGGTTTTTTTTTCACAAGAACATTGAAGTGACTTGGATGCTGTAATCCTTGCACAGTCCCCTTACAAAACCTCCCTTAACAATATTGATTGCCATCTTTTTACCACAAATGTTCTATCGACTTTAAATATGTAATTAGCTTAAAAAATGTATGCCTTGATTTACTACCCCTATCACTTATTCTCATGATTAAGTCGTTTTCATCATCGGTGATGAAAATGACTTAATCATGTATTGAGGTTACCATATTGAAATACCTTACATTTGCCTTTTTGGAAACCAACGTGGGAGTAAAATAACATTTTTAGCTTGAATTCTTGGTTATGCTACAATTTATGAACTTGATTACAATTAAAGGCACCATTTATAAAAATGTTTTACGACTTGCAACTTGTCATCTATTTCATTGGTCAGTTCAAATGCAGCAACACAGTTTATTCAAATAACTTGCATTATTCACATGACCTAGTCTTTTGCCATTAAAATTCTGATAGTTCCCTGACATAATGGCTGTTTTTTAATTGTCAGGTATTATTGTTAAAATTAAATTATTATGAATATTTCAAATTTCTTTACAGGCTATACTTCATAACCTGTTAACAAATTTGAAAAATATTCCTTATATTCAAAGAAATAGAGCTTTTCCATATAAACCTAAAAGATACCGGTAGAAAGCACTTCGACAATAAATGGTTATCATTTATTACAATATTTGTCTGCTACATGTATGTTTTCATTGTGTTAAGTAATTTAAGCATCTAAACACGAAGTGATTTCACTGTAACTTTTCCTGTGTGGTTATTACATGTTAATTAAACTGTTAAAACAAGTAAATGATAAAAGACAAAAACCCAAACATTTCTGTTGTACATGCATTGTACCAACAGTTGTACTTTTGGGTAACATCAATACCAGGATGTGCCAGGGCCGTTACTGCTTATACAAGTACTGGCTGTGTATTCTTCTCTGGGACAGATATTTTTTGCACCATAAAAATTCAAGTGACTTGCATGCTGTCCTTGTACAGTCCTTTTGTTTAATCTCCATCAATAATAGTGGTCTCCAACTTTTTACCACAAATATTCTGTCAACTTTTAAAATGTAATTAGATAAAAAATTTCTCCCTTGGCATATGCGCCCATTACATGTTCACATAATTGAATCGTGTTAATCATCATGCACTGTATTGACTGTAAGGTAAGCATATTGAAATACATTTCTTTTGCATTTTTGGCGACCAATGTGGGAGTTAAATAATGTACATTTTTTGGCTTAAATTCTTGGTTAGGCCCATATTTTAAAAATGGATGCCTTGCAACTTGTCATATGTTATATGTTTTTTTTCAAAATTTATGCCTATGTTCTATGTTTATATACAAATATTACTCTACACCTTTGTTCAGTACTAAGCAGAAAACTATTTGTGTTTAATTAATTTGTTTTTAGGCTGAAATCTGATTAGGAAATTATTTTACTCCCAAATTTAGCTCAAAACAAGTAAATGAAAAGACGAAAACCAGTCACCCAAACTTTTCTGTTGTACATGCATTGTACCAACAGTTGTACTTTTGGGTAACATCAATACCAGGATGTGCCAGGGTCATTACTGCTCATGCAAGTACTGGCTGTGTATTCTTCTCTGGGACAGATATTTTCAACAGAATCTCTGACTATTTATGAATATAACTTCATTCAGTATTTTAAATGGCCATTTATAATGTCATCTTACAGGTTGAGGTTAAAGTGACAACCCAGGTGTCAATAGAGAATGTAGAGATAGGAGTGGCAGACAAAGATCAAACCACTGCCTCCAGGACTACTAAGTATGTATTACTTCCTGGGTTAAAGGTCAACAATCTTAATTGTCACACATGCATCTTACTAAAATTAGAAAACTAAATTTTACACTTTGTGTCCACCATTGTCTGTTGCCACGGTGGGCCTAATGCTGCTGCATGGTGTCATTTTGACTATTGTTGCCAACCTATACACGTGTGCAGATGTTATACATTTAAATGAGTATGGATTGAGGTATTTAGAAACATCTTACAACTCAACAGATACTAAAGGCTTACTGGTTTAAAAATGTACCTATTATTCAATAATATCCCGCAATTCCAGCGAGTATTATCCAAATCTACTTTGCCTTAATGTTTCTGTTTGCACAAGCTAGTTTCTTATTTTTGTTATTTTACAATGGTTTTACATTAAATTTATTTCTAATGAAGCCGTAAATTAGTTACCTATTAATGCTTACAATAGCATATTTGACGCTACTTAGCACGTTAAAAACGTGTAATTTTGTAATCGATAATAAAGAATACATGGTGCGAAGTGTTCTGTTCTAAATAATTTTTTGTACTAATACCAGTTGCTTCAGCTAAACAATAGATCATACATTTGCATATTGTCGGGCGGAAAACATTGTCACTTATTTCTTTTGCTGATAAGAATCGATATATATTTGTAAGTGTTAAAATGCTGTTCTGGTATGGTAGAAAAATGTTTATAATGAGTAAATGAAGTTAAATAACATCGGTATGGATATTTTGTTTACATGCATAACTCAGTTGTCTATAAGGGGCCTCGGTGGCAGAGTGGTCAAGGTAGTTCGTCTACTATTGAACTGTCAACACTGAGATTGCAGGTTTGATTCTTACTGTAGGCATGGTGTACTCGACTCCAATCTTAATTGACAAGGATTGCCAGTTTTCCTACCACAGGTCAGGGGTTTTCTCCAGGTACTCTGGCTTCCTCCCCCAATAAAAACTGGAAGCAATGATATAGCTGAAAAATTGCTGAAAGTGGCATTAAACACCATCAAACAAAAACAACAAACAAACAACAACAGTTTGTCTATACTACATCGGTTAGTACTATATATATACAACGCTATGTTTCTCAGGTATTGTCCTTTTTTCTCATCAATGTACGACTTTAAAATTTAAGGTATCCGACCCATAATTGAAATTACCGTTTAATTTTATTTTTCGACCAAAAAATGTGGCTTTATTAAATAAATATATTGCTAATTAATGATGCAAATTATATATATTGTGCTACTTTGAGTCAATGTTAACATTTTTGAGCAAAAAATTTAGTTACTCAAATAGTATTTCCGATGTTTGCCGATGATGACCGAGGTCTGCTCCATTGAAATACAATGGACATCTGGGACACCAAATATGATCACGTGGTCAATTGTGGTGCGGATACCTTAAGTTGCATTTTAAGTGTATGTGAAAAATGATTACAAAAACTCCATGCTTTTTCACTGGCAGTCTAAATAGTTCCCAGATTCTATAAAACGAGTTAGATATAAATTGTATTGTGTATTGCTTTTACTTATTACAGATTACAGTATCCAACCAAGGCAGCCAATACATTTGAAGCTGACAGCCATCAAAAAATCATTATGAAATTCCAGCTTAAAGATAAAGCTAGTGGCAAGTCTGTGTCTGCTCATCAGGTGTGTACATGCAGAAGCAGCCTTATATTGCCAATGGTTAATCACTGAAGGAAATTGGTGCCCAATTAGTTGTTTGGTTTTCACCAAGGTAGCAATTACAAAAACGTAATTGCCAATGCTTGTTTTTATGTCTCGTATAGGAATGATGTGGGACAGATTTTCGGTAGGTTCGTCCACCTTGGGTGTACCTATGTGTTCAGAGTTTTTTTTTTAAAGATAACTTCACATCTTCGACTTGGTACACAGTTTCAACCTTGATGATAGCTCATCACTTCAAAAATTTGATAGGGCTATATTAATTTAGTGAACTTCGAAAAATGCAGTTGTTTAGCAATATTTGCCAATCCAACGAAACATGTTTTCATGGTTTTTAAAAATGTAAATAAATAGTTGGTTAATTGATATGTAAAATTATGCAACACAAAATATGTTGCATTAAGTTAACAATTTTAATCCCCAAGACTGTCAGTTTCATGTCGACTTTACCAAATACATCAATTGTTTAAAACTTGTAAAACTAAGTTACACTTGTAAAATGTCTCTTCAATGCAGAAATATTAGCTATTATCTTAGTGTACATACTTTTTTTGTTCCTAGAAGGTGGAGCAAATAGTCACCACTTTGTCAATGAGTTGGTCAAAGTTTGTACAGAACATATCTCTTAAACTATTAGATATATTAGGCATAACTTTATATTTCTTGTCTGAAAAATAACTTTAAACCTGCTGGATGTATTTAATTCGAACTTGGTATATAAAGTACAGTACAGGACTCTTGACTACATTAATATTTTAGTTACCTCCCTTTGTATATATTTCGTGTCTGTATATCCTTCTGTTTGTCTGAGGAATGCAGCCTAACTATTGGTGCATATAGCCTTGATAGGCAGTAAAATATGCCTTTATACATCAGGTTTTACGTAGACTTTAGCTGCAAACTTTCTGTATTTATGAATTGCTCCTGTGCTCTGAACATGTCTCTTTTGTTGGCACTTATCTAATATTTAATGTTGTCTGAATTAGTTTGAGTTGTTTTTTCATTATTCCATTTTCAGACATTTGTGAAAATGACCAACCAGCAGACAAACCAAGAAATCATATTTGTAGCTCAGGTGGACACAGCTTCTGGATACAAGTTTGACTTGGTAAGCCCAAAATTCTGTCAACTTATAACATATTTTATTCATTTTTTTCTGGCAACTGATATGGGAGTAAAAAAATTATTGGGGGGGGGGGGGGGGTTATATAGGAATCACCCTGTCCGTCTGTCGACATCCCTTGTAAGCTCTTCTCTTCCTAAACCGATTGACATATTTTGATGAAACTTTACATGAAGGAAGTACATCATATGTAGATGTGCATGAAGAATTTTCGTCGCTGTCGGATATTATTCAGGGGAGATAATTGCACTTGAAGGGAAGCAGGGGGTATCCCTTTGTGAGCTTGCTCACAGTCCACACTTGTTTTTTTTTCGGCTTGAATGCTTGACAGGGACTAACATTAAACTTTAGATTATATTCAAGGTCTTGACACGTTTGTTTAGTACTAACTGTACATTTATTTATTTTAAAAAGGCATAGAGCTGTTTCCTGTGCAAAAAGGAAGCACTTTAAAAACACATGTAAGGTGTCTGTCATCAGCAACATTTTTTCCTTATGCATTTTCACTTGGTCAATTTGGTTTAAATATTCTGGAGTATAAATTGCAAAATGCTTTTCACTGAGTGGCAGGTATGTTTAAATGAAACAGCAATTAACGAGTGATAAAAAATGGAAGTCAGTGACCCATTACTTTGCTGTTGTACATCAATTGTACAAACAGTTATACGATTGGGTAACATCAACACCAGGATATGCCAGGGTCATTACTGCTTAGACAAGTACTGGCTGTGAATTCTTCTCTGGGACAATTTTTTAAGTAGAATCTTCGTTTTACTATTATCCTTAAAAACACAACGTGTAATGTAATCATTGTACTTTATTCTTGTTTTGTTAGAAGGTATTTAACACCAGCTTCTCGAATTTCTTAAGGTGTACAGTTTTAATAGGTAACAAGACCAAGTATTTGGGAGAACACCAGACCTTTCACAGGAGAGCTGAAAATCCTTGTCAATTACTTGCAGCTCAGGAGTCTATATATTAATTTTTGGTGTTTCTTTCTTTGACTCTTTATGTACATGGTTAAAAGAAATTATGCAATGGGTCATTGGTGTTTCTTTCTTTGACTCTTTATGTACATGGTTAAAAGAAATTATGCAATGGGTCATTACCATTGTGTTTATTCCTTTATTTTTTACTTAAATGTCTTTAGTTTTATGAAGGATTCAAATGAAACATTATATTTTTGTCTCACCTGCAACATTGTTTTTAGTGAAAATTGCTAATGGATCATAATGAAGTACATGTATATTAACTTTGGTTTAAACAAGAAAGGAAATATTGAATTGAGTATAGAAATAAACACCATTTTTATTGGATTTATTGGTATATCAACAAGACCAACACAATCACAAACATATCATAAAAGTCCGAAGGTCTTGTCGATATGCAGATAAATCCATTGAAAACGGTGTTCAATCCTATAATTCTTTAAAATTGCATTAATAATTAATTTTCCTATTAAGTATTCTGAACTCCATGTTTCTTGTTTATTTTGGTAGCAGGGATCGTCGACCTAGCATATGAATATTTTGTTGAATTTTACATACCAAATGTTATTCATAAGCCATCTTTTGATTTTTATAAATACAGCTTAGTTTTAACTTAAATGTATACCTTTATTTTCTTTTCGAACCCAAGAATAGTTTTAAATTGAACAAATCATTAACGTCAATTTATCATACAAAAAAATTGTTTCCGTTAATATTGAATGCCGCCATCTTTCTTTACAGTGGTTACGCTAAAAATAGTTTGATCAGCATCATGTATCTAAAAATAAATTAAGTCCGCTTCATTTATCAAAAAATAAATTTGGTTAAAAACCTCAACCGAAAGTCATCTTGACCAATCAATTAAACATATTTTAAAATATGCAAATCATATTAGAATTATAGTCCATTATTAACTATGTAGTAGAAAGGGATATTTTTCTTGAGGTCAGCTGTGGTCATTAACCCATTAGGTAAAGTAAAAACAAAACTATTTTAGCTGACATCAATTTTTTATTCTTCATTTTTGCTATCTATATAAGGGGTTGAGTGGTTAAGTTGTAGTAAGTGATCTAATTATGTGCCTGTATCATTGAGGTTGTGTGTTACATTCTCACTGCAGGTAGTGTGTGCTCGACTTCAATCCTATTGGAGAAGGAATGCCACTTTTTCTACCCAAGTTGAGGTTTTCACTGTCATTTCTGCATCATCTCACAATAAAAACTGGACGCCACAGTTTGGCTAAAAAACGCTTAAAGTGACATTAAAAATCAAACAATCGTGTCAGTATACATTGTCCTAAAGCAAACAAAAATAATGCATCCTACCCTTCCATAGACTTATAGAATTGCTTTATGAATTGTTTGTTTAATGAAATTTGTTGTTCTGTATTATTGATTTACTGTTATCTTCAGGACATTGGAGCTAATGCTAAAGAATTTGGACACCTCTCTGGTAAATACAACATGGAACTGATTGTTGGTGATGCTGTTATTGAAAATCCATTCTCCTGGTCATTGGTATGTGGCTTGTTAAAAGAAAATAATGGTTGACATGCTCTCTGATATTATTGATTTGATCATTAAAAGAACAAAATGGCTGACATGCTGTCTGATATTACTGATATGATCATTAAAAGAACAAAAATGGCTGACGTGCTCTCTGATATTATTGATATGATCATTAAAAGAGCAAAAATGGCTGACATGCTCTCTGATATTATTGATATGATCATTAAGAGAACAATAATGGCTGACATGCTGTCTGATATTATTGATATGATCATTAAAAGAACAAAATTGGCTGACATGCTATCTGATATTATTGATATGATCATTAAAAGAACAAAAATGGCTGACATGGTCTCTGATATTATTGATATGATCATTGGTAAGGTAAGGTCGAAGATCATTGAAATTTTGGGCTATTGCAGTTATTGGGAAATGTACATTTTTTCTGAACATTTGGTTCAGAAACCTGTTAAATTTTACAAGACCAAAGAATCACTGACTGGATCAGTGAAATATCTAGTTAGCATTGAAAACAAATTGGGTGTGGGTACAGTGGAAACTGCTGGAAATGGTCAAGTTCAAGACAGTAGTCAAGGATGGAATCATAGAATTATCTACAAGGGAGAACAAATTGTTAATTTTTTATATTTATATTCAAGGCTGATGTAGAACTGAAGTTTGCTGATCCCCCAACAGAGTCTACTAAAGAAAACCAGTATGCCAAGAAACCAGAAATTAAGGTATGGATATAGGGGATATAATTTACATCATTTTGAAAACTGTTTAACTGGGTTTGATATTCATTCCTGGTATTTTATGATGAAAATACTTTATAGTTTATATTCCCTACTTGTGGTAAACAAGATTTATCTCCCACTTGCAGAGTTATCTGTTCTTTATAGCAGGTACTGTATAGTAACTACTGTGGGTAAAAAGTAGTTTTTTTACAATATTTTTTTATTCACATATAGCAAAGTATCCGATAAAATTTATTATGATGTGCAAAATAATTCTGCAGTTTTTTTAGTTTTACTGGGAGTCAGTCCACAGACATTATTGTAAACAAATAAAAACATGATTTGTCCCTATCTGTTCAATACTAGATACCTGCTTTTATGAAATACAACTCTTGGAAATGGGAAGTAACTCTTGTATTTCCAAAAATAGGGAATATTGTTGTTTGTCTGGAGCTGAATATATTTCTTTAATTGAATCAGAAATGTAGTGGGGTATTAAATTTCTCCGGGACTTCCATGAAATATATTTAGTCCATAAATATCAATAATAAATTTATTTTTGTCCAGTACTCCTGTAGAAATCACATACATTGTGTGTTTCATTCACAGTACTGGCATACAAAATATTCAACCAAAGACCAGTATTACGTGGAATTTTTTTACTGGCAGGAGTTGAATATACAAATGTAGAAAACATAGGATTGATAAAACCAGGTATTAGCCTATATAAACGTCGATTGATGTTTTATTATATGACGGTTTTTACTTTTACAATGGAAGTCTCTAATAAAAAAAGAATAACAATAAAAATTTATTTCAACAATAACAACAGTAAACTATCACATTTTAAGTTGAAAGAAATTCACATTTTCTAATTACATTTATAGTAATATTAGAGCAATTATGGAAAATTTGCAAAAATAGTTCCTGTTCATTGACAGTTGCAAAACTTGTCTGATGATCGTCAGCCATTTTTAAACAATGTCAACAAATAAAATGTTTTAAAGGAATGATTTTGATTGGCGGATGATTTTAATTCAACCAATCAAATTAATGCTTGTTTCCTATTGCTGAATTCTATTTTTAACTACTGAAAAGTGATAAATATTCTGTTTTTAGCTACTCAAAAGTCAAAACTTTATATCGGTCTATTTTTATCTACTTTGAGGTTAACACACCGTCTGCATAATACTTTTCATGATACCCTGGGCCAATCAAAATCAAGATAAATTTAAGTCATATAATAATATAGATTATTGCTTCTTAAGGGGGTATATAGTGATGGGAGTGTCGGTCTCTCCATCTGTTACACTTTCTCTTATGCACAACTCCTCCTACACTACTGAATGGAATTTGATGAAAATTACACATAATCTTTGTCACATAGTGTCATTGTGAACCTAGTATTTAACATTTTGATTGGAATGATATTTCGGATTTCCCTTAAGAAAACATGGATTTTGTCTTTGACAAAAGGGAAGCTTTAGTCTTGAAATCTAAATGATTCATTGGGCCTCTTGTTGCCAGATGGATGATACGAAGTAGGAAGTTAACAGTAATCCTTTTGTTTGCTGTTTTTAACATTGTGATAACATGTTGTTTACTTACTGTTGTTAGAAACTGACAATAATTATCCATATCAGCTAGTATGACATTTTTATCTAACTGTGATAGTTGTATATTTACCAAATTATATCATAATGATTTAATAAATGTCTTTATTATTTTTTATGCCCCCGCGACGACATGTCGGTGGGCATTAAGTTTTACTTGTGTCTTGTGTCTGTCAGTCTGTCCGTACATACGTCCAAACGAATTTCTGTCAATCTTTTCTCAGAAACCGTATATGAGAACAATTTGAAATTTAGCAGGGTGGTTCAGTATCACAAGTTGTACATCCTAAGCGACTTTCAGACCTGTCGGACAACTACGTCCTGTTTGCTTCATTTGTACGTAAATGCGTTCATCCGTATGTACGAATTTCCATCAAGCTTTTCTCAGAAACTGTACATGAGAACAATTTTAAATTTGGCAGGGTGCTTCAGTATTACAAGTTGTATGTCCTAAGCAACTTTCAGACCTATCGGACAACTACTTCCTGTTTGGGACTTCATTAAGCAGGGGCATCTGTGTCCCTTGGACACATTCTTCGATTTTGTTATATTATCTTAGTCATGTTTATTTTCATTCGATATCATTTAAATTTTAGCACATGTTCCGTGAGCCAGAGAAGAGACCCCCTGCAGTAGTGTCCACTGTATTCACTGCATTAGTATTTGCACCATTGGCCATCCTGTTACTCCTTGTAAGTTAAAAGTATATTGTGTATTTTTATAACTACGGAAAGAGTGACATGTTTGGGGACATTTTTTGTTTTTTTTTCTTCATTATCATATGGTTCTTCTAAAAAGTAGAGTCGTTCAAGAAATGTTTTGTTTATAACACATAAATGTATATACAAATATATTCAAGTAATTCTGCTGCATTTCTAAATCACAAATTTGACAAAAATGCTTTTTTCGGGAAAATACTGTATGCCCGAAATCCTGCACAAAATGGTAATGATATACCAGATAAATTCCATTCATTGTTTCATCTGCTAAACAATAAACAAGGTCTGTTCCATTAAAATATACAATAGAGGGTATGACAAAGGTTCTCAAGTAGGTTCATAATTTGTGATGTCCTAAAATATTAAGGTGGCCTCGGTGGCTGAGTGGTCATCTACACATCACGTGGTCTGTCAATCGTGAGGTTCGAGTCTCACTGCAGGCAACATGCTCTTGACTCCATCTTTATATCTTAATTGACAAGGATTGTCAGTTTTTCCTGCCGAAAGGGGGGGGGGGTTCTCCTGGTACTCCGGCTTCCTCCCCAATAAAAACTGGATGCAATTATATACCTGAAAAATTGCTGAAAGTGGTGTTAAACACCATTCAAACAAACAAAAATATTAAATTCTGTAGTAAAATTATAAGGATGTACTTGAATATCCGGTAATAATGACATGTCCAGTACTCCTGTAGAAACCATTTACATTGTGCGTTTCATTCACAGTACTGGTACAGTAACAGTTCAGTTCAGGCTAGTACTAATCTGGTATTTATTTCTGGCAAGAATTGGACATACACTTAAGACACTACTTAGGTTTTTAATTAACTAAATCTAAGGCTATTGTATAAAATTATAAAGGATTAAGAATGGGGCCCTGGTTGGTTGGTTTAAGCAAACTTTTATGGCTATTTATGGGTCCTGCAAAAGAATCTAAAAGAATACTGAAGAAATTAATTTTTAAGGTGCAGGAATAAATAACAGATTTTTCTGTAATAGCCATGAATTTTCATGACATATTTGAAGTTTTTATCAAAACACAAGATTTGATAGCAACTAAAAGCAATTACATAGCACTGAATTCATGCTTTGTATTTTAATATTTCCTTGTATTATCCATTTCAGTGGTTGAAGATTGGTGCCAATATTTCCAACTTCCCCATGTCGATCAGTGCTATTGGATTCCATGTTTGTTTAGCAGGTTGTATTTTATCTTTTACTTTTGATTTTTACGTGATAGAAAAGGATGCTTTTCCAGGAATGACATGTGTTGGAAAGAGGAAGGGGGGGGGGGGGGGGAGGTTGAAAGGTAGATAGAGGTGGATCTAGTGCTGTATTGTTATCTTTTTTTTATGCCCCGCGACAACATGTCGGGGGGAAATTAAGTTTTACTCATGTCCGTCGTCTGTCTGTCCATACGTCCTAACGAATTTCTGTCAAGCTTTTCTCAAACTGTATACGAGAACAATTTGAAATTTGGCAGGATGGTTCAGTATCACAAGTTGTATGTCCTAAGCAACTTTCAGACATGTCGGACAACTACTTCCTGTTTGGGACTTCATTTAGCGGGGGCATCTGTGTCCCATGGACACCTTCTATTTTTTATACCACCGCTCGACAGAGTCGGGGGTATATAGTGGTCCTCATGTCCGTCCATCCACATTTGGTTTCCAGATGATAATTCAAAAAGTTTACATCCGATTTAAATGAAACTTTGGGATATTGTTATATATCAGGTTGGTAAGAAGCCTATCGATTTTGGGGGAAATCCGTCAAATTTCAAGGTCACAGTCCACGAAAAACGTTAGAAATTTTAACAAAAAAAGTTGTTTCCGGACAATTACTCAAAAAGTTTACATCCGATTTGAATGAAACTTTGGGATATTGTCATATATCAGGTTGGTAAGAAGCCTATCGATTTTTGGGGAAATCCGTCAAATTTCAAGGTCACAGTCCACGAAAAACGTTAGAAATTTTAACATAAAAGTAGTTTCCGGACAATAACTCAAAAAGTTTGCATCCGATTTGAATGAAACTTTGGGATATTGTTATATATTAGGTTGGTAAGAAGCCTATCGATTTTTGGGGAAATCCGTCAAATTTCAAGGTCACAGTCCACGAAAAACGTTAGAAATTTTTACAAAAAAGTTGTTTCCGGACAATAACTCAAAAAGTTTACATCCGATTTGAATGAAACTTTAAGATATTGTCATATATCAGGTTGGTAAGAAGCCTATCGATGTTGGGGGAAATCCGTCAAATTTCAAGGACACAGACCACGAAAAACGTTAGAAATTTTAACATAAAAGTTGTTTCCGGACAATAACTCAAAAAGTTTGCATCCGATTTGAATGAAACTTTGGGATATTGTTATATATCAGGTTGGTAAAAAGCCTTTTGATTTTGGGGGAAATCCATTAAATTTCAAGGTCGCAGTCCACGGAAAACGTTAGAAATTTTCACAAAAGCGGGGGTATCAGCGATCGCTAGATCGACTTTGTCTAGTTGTGACTATTTTTCTAATTTCAAGTAGCAATTTTTCAGTGATTATTGAATTTAAGTTGTAGTCTAATTGTAAACATATTGCATTACTTACTCAACAGTTTTGTAATAGTGTGACAATCGCACAAAAATGAGTTTGTTCTCCTCAATGCATAGGTCAATAGTTGCTTATCATTAAGTACTTAATCATATATTATCTGAATCCATAGTATATAACAACTAAATGGTGGGGGCGGGTATTCTCATTAACCAAGGATTGTCAGTTTTTCTACCAAAGGTTGTGGGTTTTCTGTGGCTACTTCAGCTTCCTTCCCCATGGACACCATGATAAAGCTGACAAAATAGCTGAAAGTGGTGTTAAAAATCTTGAACAAACAAATCATTAAACTTGTTTTGCAAAATACTGTGCATTCATCATGATCTATATGAAATTGTTGACCTTTCCCCCTGAAATATGTCTAAGTTAATTATACTTGAACATGCTGTCTCTGATATTAACATTCAGAACCTGTTCAGTGATAATGTAATGAGTGTTTTCAATCGTAAATATTTTGTTTTTGTTTTCCAGGAGTTTTCGGACTTTACTACTTATACTTCACCTGTTTGAACATGTTTGAGACCGTCCGATACCTAGGAATATTAGCTATACCAACATTTTTATTTGGAAATAGATTACTAAGTTCTATAGCAGCTAAACGGTAAGGATTTTTAATCTATGCTACTAATGGCCCAGATTATTTTGGTTGGGCTTGTGTTTTGGAATATGAGAATTTATGCAAAATATATGGGAAAGCTTGCAAATAAGTCTACCCTAGTTGAGAGGAATTCTAAAAATGTATATTTGCCTTTCAGGACCATATTTGATTTCCACTTTTTGTTAGAGACCATTTGATCAATAGATTCATATACAGATCTAAGAGCATTATAATCTGTTATTGTTTTCAGCAACCTGATGTTCTGACAATTGCTTTTTATGATCAATCTAAAATAATATTCAAAAGTTAATCATATCAGCCAAAAGAAAATATATTCAAGCCATGTTTATTGTTCAGCCTTTTCTGTATATTAAAAATGAGAAATGTAAACTTGCTTCATTTATATCCCAGAACATTATAAAATTCAAAAAGAACATACATGTTTAAAAAGAAATTGATTATGTTATAGTTATAAAATGGCAGAATTAAAAATGGCTGCTCGTAACAGAAGTGATACAGCGAGGTTTGTTGACATGCTGTAATTCTGCGGCTGAATTCGCATGATCTCCTTTAAACTACTTCAAAGACAGTACTGCTTTATATCTTACCATCGTTTCTTGCTTATATGATTAGTTCTTGGTAAACACATTTTATTTTCTTACGGAAGGGATATTCTGATAAGAAGGGTCAATGTGTTTATCATAAGTATTAGTAAATAGTCTTTTATAAATCGTTGAGTTCTTGTTCATATGATAGAGTTGTTATAAAACTCTTGATGGCTGTCTCAGATATTTCACGCTTTTTTGTAGCTCAAAAAAGGAGGGTGTTTACCAATATGTCAATCGGAACATCTCTCGGCCATTTTCGTCCATAGGCGGAAATAACCGAGGTGATCCGATTGCCAATATGTAACAAGTTAGTGTTGCCGAGACAGATTTTCTTGTTTATGTCTACAATCCAATTTTTTTATGATTTTACAATTATCTTATAAGATTCTGAAAAATGTTTTTTTTTCTTCAGAACAATGTGCCTTGTAAAACCTTATATATCATGCTGCAGATCAAATAAGATTTGAACAAAAATTTCTATTTTCAAGTGAAAAACAACAACTGTATAATTATGAAATCTACTCCTTTTCTAGTTACTGTAAAATGTTCTTTTGCATTGTGAAGTATCTATAACATAAATAAGTATATTTGTTCTGTTAGTTTTAGTATGTCTAAAATTAAAGATGGATACACAAAATTAAAAAAGAGGTTGGTTACAGTTTGAGTTGATTTTAAAGTGTTATTCTTTTGAGCATGTTGATAAAATTATTTTATTAAAGACTTGATATAGTTGCTTTTCATCTTTCTATAACTAAGCTACACCTTAAAATAAGAGACTGTTGTCAACATCTCTTGGCAAAATAATAAATAGTGAAAGCAATTCCTTATTTCTATGCTTAAAATCTAATTAATAGCTTGATTCCTAATTATTTTTGTTATATGATGAACTGTATCAGAGGAAAGTTATCAGAGCTGATTAGCACATTCTGGGGTGGCAAATATGCTCCCTTATTTCTCTTACTGGTTTGGAGAGGGTATCAGGTTGTAACAAGGGAACTCTGACAGTTAAACAAAGTGGGTGATGTGTCTGGAGAGTGCCATGTTTCTCACATGATAATGACATATTAAGTACATCTAAAAAGGGACAAAGCTGCTGCAAAGGGCTACATTTTCTAACAAAACTTGTTTTTGTTTATTGTTATTTTACAAATTGTTGAAAGTGGATAAATGTAAAACTTTCCCCCATTCAACATTCATGACATTAAAAATTAGATTTACAAATAAAAGTGCACATAATAAGTAATTAAACCTTGAAAATGCAAATGATGTCTGTAAAAAAAATGTTGATGAAGGAAAATGGGAATAATTTATAATTTAAATGTTCATTTGTTTGGTTCTGTTTTTTTCTTTACATTTGTTTACTTGTTTTATGTTTTCATTAGTATTTTATTCAGATATTTAGGCATATTAGTCAGTTTCACTTGTATGTTGTGAGTAATAATTCATTACTGAAATTTTGTTGCTAGGTTGACCCCAAATTTGGGTGTGATCATAGAACCGTTCCCATTCACAAAATTTAATTCAAATCCTCAGAGGCCTGAGTTTATTGGTAATTAGCTAGACATTCATATCTATTTACCAATGACATTTTAGCACTAGTTTGTCAGTTCAGGTCTATCCGAATTTTGAGATGTGTTTGACTTAAAACAGTCGATTGGTAATTGGAATTAAAAGGTTAAAAAGGTCATTGTAAAAAAACTTTCCTTTTATAAACTTATGTTAGAATTAATGATTTTAATCAACACTTCCATGGAGACTAGTGTAAAATCTATGGCTGGTTTTCCTTCCATCGTGTTGAACATTAAAGCTCTATATTTTTCTCTCATGGATGCAACTATTGTGTCTTTGTTGAAATATAGAAACACTTAGTACCTGCTCCAGGCCCTCGTTTCACACAACTTCCTACGACCAGTTACAACATAAGTTGTATGGTTTGTACAAGATTTAGGACCTGTCGTAAGTAGTATGACTTTTGGTGAAACAGGTGGAGGTCAGTGGCCTTCGTGGCTACGGTAATTGGTTAACTGTTTATCACTTGCCTGTCAACACTGCTCACTGCAGGCATCCTGAAGTGAAATTCAGTCCATTAGCTACCCCAATATAAACTGGATGCCATGATAAAGCTGAAAAATTGCAGAAAGTGTCATTAAACAGTATTCAAACAAGCAAATAAGTACGTCTTGCTCCATAGTGGTTTGACCCTTGGAAGCAATCTATTCCAACAAAAGTTTCTATATGTCTTATATTGATGTTTAAGAACCTATATTATCTTTTTGGACAAATTTGATATTTAAAAATCAAATCAGTGGCAGTGTAGAAATAACCCATGTCTTTCAAATGGGAGGCAAAACATGTATATGCTATTTAAATCACAACCTCTCTCTCCAAGCCGCATGTTTCACATGAAAATGATTTTGGCATTTACAGAAAAAAAAACGTTTAAAGGGATGGGGCTATTGTTGTACGACTGTACAATATATGGATTTTATGTTTATATTTTCACAACAGGTTCTGTCACTGGCAGATGCATAGCAGGTAATGTTGTAACAGAAATTGCAAGACTAAAAATTATTATGTTGAATTATGCAATGTCATGTACATAATGTTTAATAAATTCGTATCTTTTTGTTTTCAGAAAAGGTGAAAAACAGTAGTAGAGAAGAAGAATGTAGAGACTTTTAAAAAATTTACATTAGAAAATTATTCATTTGTCATTATTTAAAGTTTTAATTTTATTTTGTGTCTCTATTTAAGTTTTGTAAAACAAATTCTTACTGAAATAACAGTTTCTATTAAATATAAAAATATTGTACAGATTTGGGTTATTTTGTTAGTTTCACCCACTCCATCTAAAAGTGATTTGGTTTGTTTGTTCGAGGTTTTACACCACTCAGCTATATCATGACATCTTGTTTTTATTGGAGATGAAGTAGAAGTACCCTGACTGGTGTCCGAGTTTTCCTTTAATACTTATTGTACTTTATGATGGTCCCTCGGAGGAATACAAGTTTTCTTATTTCTTTAACTTTTCAAATCATGTGAACGTCACAGCTAAATGGAGTTAAATTTTATCATTTGTTCCACTTACCTGGTAGTATTTTACAACTTGGATATGTTTCTGCTTCTTAAGGGTGCACAAGGAAATTGTTCAAAATTATCCCAAGAATAAAACGGAGCAGATTGATTGTGAAAGTACTCGAGTAAAAATGTATAATGTTTTTGACCCTCTGTCTGAGTGTCATTCTTTTGTTGCCTGGATAGCACTCTCATTTCTTAATGGATTTTAGCGAAACATTGGGAAATTGTTACTTATAGTAGGTGCTTGGATGGGATTGATTTTTAGTGAAAATCGTCAAGGGGACCATATTTTTGGAAGGAGGACTTAGTCCGTCAACTTTCATGTACATGTATATTCAATGTTGTCGCCTAGATAGTGCTTTCATTTCTGCATGGATTTTCATTTAACTTTGGGAAATTGCTACTTATAGTAGTTGCTTCGATGGGATTGATTTTTAGGGAAAATCGTCAAGGTGACCATATTTTTTGGAGCGGGGTCCGTCCGTGTATCGTGCTGTTTTTGCCTAGATAGCGCTCTCAGTTGTTATTTATAGTAGGTGCTTGGATTGGATTGATTTTCAGGGAAATTCATCAAGAGAACCATATTTTTGGGAGGGGGACTTTCATGTACAGGTATACTCAATGTTGTCGCATGGATTTTCATAACACTTTGGGAAATTGTTACTTATAGTAGATGCTTGGATGGGACTGATTTTTAAGGAAAATTGTCACGGTGACCTTATTTTTTTTGGAGCGGCCGTCCGTGTGTCATGCTGTTGCCTGGATAGTGCTCTTATATGTTAATGGATTTTAACGAAACTTTGGGAAGTTGTTATTTATAGTAGGTGCTTGGATCAATTGATTTTCTTGGAAAATCGTCAAAGGGGACCATATTTTGGGGAGGAGGAACGGGTGGGTGTCACTAAGGGTTCTTTAATGTCTTCATCTTCGGGCCGATCTGAAAAACAGGATGTAGGTCTTTTCTCTGACAAAAATGATTTAGGCCGTAAGAAATTATTCACAAAATAATCGGTTATCAAGCATATTTAGTAAATATGTAAAAGATAATGAGTCTCCCGGAAAGCAATGGCAATTTAAAATCTTTTTTTTTTTGGTGAAGTAACTATCATAAACGTGAACTGTCTCGTCGTTTAGTGTAAGAAAAAAGCCAGACTGATATTTTATAAGGCCATGACACTCTGAAATTCTGCATACTGTGATAAATATTGCACAAATCTAATTGTTCATGAAAACGTAGAGATTTAGATCTGTCTTGCATCATTTAGTAGCAGTTTAATAATTTAATAATGAAGAACCATGGTCAAAGAGCCTTTTCGGTTACCTGAAAAAAACAATTTATCAAATCTTGAAAAAATTACTTTTCAAAGACGACTGCCTATAGAATGGGAATTATTTCAATAGCATATATCCAACAGTCATTGGTACACTTTTACACTCTTGTTTTGAGAAAAACTTGTATGTTGATAGAACTGTAATTAGTAAGAGACACAGTTTTAATGTGTAAAAAGTTTGAAAATATATTATAAGATCTGAAGAGTCTCATCATTTGATAATACACAAAGCAGTTGTTTAAAGACATCAGTCTCAACGAGATAAAGGATCACGATTCTTCTTTATAGCAGCTTATTATTAGTGGAGTTTAAATCAAACACTCAAAGATAGGATAGAGAAGGATAAACAATTGATAAAGCTGTTCCCAACATAGATGCAAATAAAGATGGTATAAAGAAGACAAATTTGTCAGAAGTAAAAGGACAGTTCAAGCAACAATTTTCGTCCCTCACATGGAGGGCAAGGAAACAGTCTACAGAAAAATGAATATATAAAAGAAAGCAATTTAAAAGTATGTCATCTCAAGATACATTTAGGTAGAAGTCTAGTTTATTATTTCACACAATGGAAACAACAAATCAAAGACGATTATTTTTATAAGAAAACGTTGGATATACATGTGAAACCCTCAAGGTATCTCAAGAAACAACATGAAATTGGAGTCTCTTTCAAAAGTACAAATATAACGACAATGAGAATACGTAATAAGTTTAGAATTGACGCATTCTTTTCTCCATATTCTGACATTCAGTAATCAAAGAAAATGATGTGAATGATCTCTCCAATTCAAAGCAATACCGCTCGGCCCAACATCAGTTCCGATATTTACAGAAGTAAAAGTTGTAATAACAGCCCATTTAAGATCAATGGGAAAATATCATTATAAAGAATTGAAATATCAAATCTATTATGGTTTGTGTGAAATTATTGATAATGTTTGATAAAATTATACAATTTGATTAACAAATTAGCATTTTTTAATCTCAACTACACTTAGCTGATGGTACTTTACATTATTAATATCTTTATGCCGAATTTTGCCCAAATGCCTAGGTGATTCTATCAGTTACCTACGTTATTACCCGGGTGTATGGAAATTGTACCACCTGAAAGTACTTCTGTTCAGCCTGAGGCGAAGCGAAAGGAGCGTGGCAGTCTCCAATTCAAACACGTCGCCCACTATGGTACGCGATCAAGCTTTCTGTATTATGATCTGACAGCTCCTCCCCTATCTGCCACTTGTGGATGCGCTAGGCGGCTAGTATAGTCGAGCATTGAGAACCCGCCCAGCTTTAGTTCAAGTGTTTAATATAAAGAAAAACATATATCTAATGAATCTACAAATGTAATCTTATACCTGATAGTATTTCTTGAATCATTCACCGACTCGTATCATATTTAAAAAACAATCAAAATTCAGCACAACATTTCGTCAACTTAAACCTATATTTAATATAGATAACATTTTTTGTAGATTTTAAAAAATATGGTTCCAAACATCCATGGTAAAACTGTATAAACGTATTTACATACATAAAAAATGTCATCTTAATATTCATAATATTTATCGAATTGACATTATGCAATTTCTTGATATTTATCGACACATATCAGTTTGTTTCGTCAACTTAAATTTTTATTCAATACAAACAACATATATAGATAACAAATGTTACAAATTCCTTATGTAACAGTGCACAAACGTATATTCTCTATTCCATAACCCCTTTTATTAAAGTTCCTTTACAAAGTATCCATGAGAAGCCTATCGCTCTAGTTAAATGAGCTTTTGTGTGTATTTTTGCGTGAATTGTGCTTACATTTCAATTTTAAATTGTGGAGCAAGTAGCAAGCGATCACAGGAATGATCACTAAAACCAATATTAATTATTTCAATCAGTTCTCGAATGAAAACAACAAAACTCTCATTTGAAAACAGAAGCGACAAGGAAATATGTTTTTCTTCAGCGACGTGAAAGTTATACCGATTCAGTTATAAAGATGTCCTCGTTGAATAGTTTTAAATTATTTTTTCATAACGCTCCATATAACGAAAAGGTCCTTCAGATTTGATGAAAATGATTACTTAATTATTAAAACCTATTAAAAATATAATACCGGTACACATATTACAATTTATAATAAATAATACACCAGCAGATTTTTAAAGTAAATGGGGAAATAAATCAGAACACCTCTAACGAATTATATACAAAGAGTGGAGTTTAATGTGCTGATCTATAAAAATCTTTTGCTTTGATAGTAAACCTGCCTTGCTAAGGCTTAAAGAAACGTAGTACTAATTCCCCAAAGATTTATCTTGTGTCACGATTTATAGACAAATCAACTCCTCATCGATTTATATAACAATTGTGTTGTAATTGAAAAGCGCTCAATGTTTACTTTACACTTTAAAGATACAACGTTAATATAAAAGCAGCTTTGCATTCATGTTAAGTGAAGCTTTTCTGGCAACAACAATTCCATCTCTACCATGCTGTGTATAAAATAACTAAAGACAAAACAGGCTCTAGTATCTTAATTGTGACACACGATTATCGATTCATTTTCTCTGTTATCATAATATATAGTTTAGCTATACCGTTAAACACTGCAAAATACAGTTTTTTTTTATACATATAAGATTCAATACAATTCAAAACGTAAATAATAATAATAATAATACATAATACATAATAGTGCTTTTTGAAATGTATTTATCGATTTTGCTGATTAGAGTCACGAATAGCTACGCATCTTGCTGTTGATGTTTAATTATTAACTACCGTATAAGTGGTTTTTTCGTGGTGATTTAATTTTCGCTATATTCGCAGTAAAAAGTGGACCGCGAAAATATCAACGCGCGAAATATTAGGAAAAACAATCAATTTATTTATTCTGATTACTTACCGCGAAAATTACATTACGCTAAAATAAACTCACACAGTTTTTCAACAAAAACGCTAAATTTTCCCCACGCGAAGAAAACCACTTATACGGTATAATATTTCAAATGATTTATTTAATAAGCTTGTCTACAAAAGTGTTTCTGTAATACCAATCTGTCGAATTGTAAATGATTGCCTTTTTTGCCCATCAAATATGGCTTCTGTCTGAAACCAACCAGACACCCACGTTCTTCCATCACGTAAAACTTATTATGTTCGAATGTAAAATATTTACATAAAATGACATTATGACACAATTGATTAATGTGTATCATGAAATGCGAAAATAGAAAGGTAAACTAGATGCAGATTTTTGTTATGTCAAAAAATGTTCATATTGATAAAACACTTTTATATCTTTAAAAATTGTATATATATTATTTTTCGCTAAGATCGGAATGAATTGGATACATGTACCATTACTTGCTAATACTTTCCTCCGTTATTTAGCTATAATCCTGAATAAACCAACTATTTTATTCACATATGTAAAATTCATAGGACAAAGTATATAACGCGTTTAATTTTACAGCAAATACTTACATAAATAAAGAACTAAAACAAGAACTTTAAATGGAAGCATAGTACATCAACCAAACATAAAAGTATTACCAATAATGTTTAATTATTATCTGCCTGGTGTTTTGTCATGTATATGCAAATTTATGTGACTGAATGACGACGTTAAGCTTAGAAATTGCTGAACAAAAAAGATCTATCAAAACGAACGTCATAATTTTTAAATCATCTTATTTGTATGTGGGCATTTGCAAAATAGTAAAAGATCAGACAACCTTTTTTCAACATGAGTCAATGATAAAAAAGTTACAAAACCAGTAGGCATTAAAGTAACTTATAGCAAAGATAGAATAGGTGCGTCTACAGGATAAGCAGTTCTCGCTCTAATGTAAATGTTAGATGCATTTAAGTCCTGTTCATCGATGGCTTTATTCAAGCATCTTGTACGTTATATTAGATCATGTGATCGGTATTTCGATTAACTAGAGCGGTCACTACTGGTGGTCACTACTGTTGACTACTAAGCTTGTTTTTCTTTCCGTTTCATTGCAACTGTTAATTGTAAACAAACAAAAGAGATGCTAATGAAAATGAATACAATATGTAACATTATGAATTATAATTGTGTATTTGCACTTAGCGAATTCACCAAATACCGATGTACGTTTCCTTGTTGGATTGTGTGGTTTTCTATAGAATCATTTTATTGCAAGCACAGCACAATTAATAGCAAATTCACGGACAAATTATTTAAATTATTAAAGAACTTATGTAAATGTATACCGTGAGCTACTTTAAAAGTTTTACGTCAGATAGAGATGATGTTTCTTGAAAAAATACATGTAGTATCATTTTCTTTTTTCTTTTGAATTGTGTTATAACATATGTATTTGATAGCATACCCACTGTAATGATAATAGTTCTTATCAGTCAAGTTCATCATCTGTTTACTGACTCCGCCTTATCTGTGATTGACAGTTAATGTTCTGCACGTGCATCTCTTGGGTTTATAAATACTGTTGTCAATGATACACTAAAGTGATATACAATTATAGTACATGTATAATAAAATGTTAGTTTATACGAGTCTTAATTATATTGATCTGGTAACCCTAATCAAAGAACACAACATGGTGTCAGGTGTGTGTGAACTCTAAGTAAATGCTATCATTATTATTTGGAGAAAAAGTCGCTAAAATGGATGGTCAATTTAGACAACCACCGGAGATGGACTTTTCCCATGAAGGTAATCTTGCCGAAAAATGGAAACGATGGAGGCAAACGATGGATTATTACTTAGATGTTGCTATGAGTGACAAAACCGAAAAGGAAAAGTGTAAAGCTGTTTTATATATAATTGGATTAGATGGCCGAGAAATTTTCAACACGTTTAATTTTGAGGCTAATGAAGAAGACAAGCTGGAACCACTTTTCAAAAAGTTTGAAGATTATTGTACTCCAAAGAAGAACGTGACAGTAATCAGACATAGGTTCAATACTCGTGTACAAAGACAAACGGAAAGCATTGATCAATATGTGACCGATCTGAAACTGATCGCTAAAGACTGTGAATTCGAACATTTAATGGAGGGATTAATTCGTGACAGAATTGTTTGTGGTACAAATTCGTCGAGAGTAAAAGAGCGTCTACTTCGTGAAGATGGATTGACATTACAAAAAGCCGTTGATATATGTCGTGCCGATGAAGAGTCGAGGAAACAATTGAAAACACTAAACGACGATGAGCAAGTACACGCTGTTGGAAAAAAGTCGCACAAGCAAGAAAAGGCGCAAAGTGATTTCGTGGCGAGACAAAGAATGGGAAAAAACGTCTCTATCAAAGCCTTTAGTTGTTCTAAGTGTGGATCAACTCACGAGAAGAGAAATTGTCCGGCATATGGGATACGATGTCATAAATGCAAGAAGATGAATCATTTCCAGAAATACTGCAAAGCAAAGTCGTACAGAAATGTGCATGGACTTGAAGAAGATTCATGCAGTGACTGTGAAGAAAATTATTTTGTTGGATCCATTAACAAGAAAACAGAAATTCAGGAGGATGCTTGCTTTACCTCTTTTAAAATACAAGGTAAGACTGTGAAGTTCAAGATAGACACGGGTGCACAGGTTAACATTTTACCGCTATCGATCTTCAAGAAATTATCTAACATCAAGTTACGCAATACAAACACCACTCTTACAAGTTACTCCGGCGATAAATTGAAAGTGATTGGAAAATGCTCATTATCACTGAAGAAGAAAAACTTTGATTTTTTCGTAACGGATACGAATCAATCGCCAATATTGGGTTTTAAAGCATCGAATGATTTACGTTTAATACAGGTTATAATGACCGTTCAAAAGAATATTGATGATCCGATAAAAGCGTATCCAAAGGTGTTTAGTGGATTAGGTTGCTTAGAAAAACCGTACCACATTGAAATTGACAAAAGCGTCACACCCGTAATTAATGCTCCAAGAAAAATACCCGCCACTCTTCGTGAAAAACTAAAAAGTACTTTACAAGACATGGAAGACAATAAAGTTATCAGAAAGGTAGACGAACCGACGGACTGGGTTAGTTCACTAGTTATTGTAGAAAAACCGAAAACACGCAAGTTAAGAATTTGTTTAGATCCAAGAAATCTAAATCAGGCCATAAAACGGGAACATTTTGCCCTACCTACCATTGAGGACATAACAACACGCATGACAGGTGCCAAATTCATGTCGAAACTGGATGCTAATAATGGATATTGGCAATTGCGTTTAGATGAAGAGAGTCAAATTCTCACTACGTTCAATACTCCATTCGGAAGATATTGTTTTTTGAGATGTCCATTTGGTATAAAGTCTGCCCAAGAAGTATTCCAGAAGCGTATCTCGCAGTTGTTTGAAGGTTTAGAAGGAGTAGAAACTGATATAGACGATATTCTAGTATGGGGCAAAACACGTGAAGAACACGATGATCGACTTCGTTCAGTACTGAACAGATGTGAAAATGTAGGACTAACATTAAACGCTGAGAAATGCAAATTTAGAGTGCAGGAAGTTACGTACTTAGGTCATGTACTAAGTGCAGAGGGGATTAAGCCAGATCAAGAAAAGATAAAAGCGATCAAGGAAATGCCCGCACCGACTGACAAAAAAGGAGTGCAAAGACTCTTAGGAACTGTAAACTACTTAGCAAAGTTTGTTCCGAACATGTCAATAGTAACGGAGCCAATCAGAAATCTTCTAAAAGATGATGTTGAATTCGTATGGAGACACGAACAAGAGAAAGCGTTCATAAAGTTAAAAGACATATTAACTAAAAATCCAGTGTTAACATTCTATGATGTAAACAAACCAGTGGTCGTTAGCTGCGATAGCTCGAAATCAGGACTCGGTGCAGTATTATTACAGGATGGTAAACCTGTTGCTTACGCGTCAAGGTCACTGACAGATGCCGAAAGCAGATATGCAAACATAGAGCGTGAATTGCTTGTCGTACTGTTTGGATTAGAAAGATTTAATGATTACACATATGGCAAAAAGATAACAGTTGAAAGTGACCACAAACCGTTAGAAATGATCGTGAGAAAACCTCTAGGGTGTACTCCACCAAGACTTCAGAGAATGTTACTGCGACTACAAAAATATGACTTCTCATTAATCTACAAGGCTGGGAAAGATATGATAGTACCTGATCTGCTATCAAGAGATGCAATCAAAACAGAAAAACATAATGAACTGGAAAATGACATAGAGTGTTTCGTAAACATGGTAGTAAAGAATACTCCAATGACCGATAAAACTTTACAGGATGTAAAGACTGAAACTTCAACAGATGAATCATTACAAGCGTTGAAATAAATAATTAGAATAGGATGGCCAGATGATAAGAATAGCATTCCTAAAAATATTGTTGAATATTGGAACCCCTGCGATGAAATGTCAGAAACAGATGGTATCATCATGAAAGGGGAAAAAATTCTAATACCAGCAAGTATGAGAATATCAATGTTGGACAAACTACGTGAAGGTCATTTAGGGATAGAGAAAACCCGCAAATTAGCAAGAGAGTTTATATTTTGGCCAGGTATCAATGGACAAATTACAGACTATATTTCTAAATGTAGCATTTGTTTGGAAAATAGAAACTCCAATGCAAAAGAACCAATGACAGAATGTGAAATATCGGACATGCCATGGTCTAGTGTTGGCACTGATATATTTCATTGGAATAAT
This sequence comes from Limnoperna fortunei, assembly GCA_944474755.1. NCBI lineage: Eukaryota > Metazoa > Mollusca > Bivalvia > Mytilida > Modiolidae > Limnoperna > Limnoperna fortunei. The sequence continues at coordinate 40,543,109 of OX104124.1, forward strand.
GAGAATTATATACTAATAGTAGATTATTATTCCAAGTACTTTGAAGTTGCAAGATTAGAAAACATGCGATCGACATGCGTAATCGCACATATGAAGTCTGTGTTTGCTCGACATGGTATACCGTCAACGGTAAGAAGTGACTCTGGAACGCAATACACGTCAGCAGAATTCAGAACATTAGCAAAACAATGGGGATTTCAACACAAGACCTCTAGTCCACACTATCAACAATCAAATGGTTTAGCGGAGAGATTCGTTCAAACAGTGAAAAAGATGCTCACAAAAGCTAAAATGGATGGCAAAGATCCTTACTTGAGTCTCTTGGCATATCGAAATACACCGATCGACAATATTGGATCTCCGGCACAATTATTGATGAATAGGAGATTAAGATCAACATTGCCGACAACGCAAAAGCAACTACAACCAAAGTGTCAGAATTTGAAGACCGCGAAAAGAAATCTGAAACAACAACAACAGAAGCAAAAACATTACTATGATAGGCACACCAAATCGTTAACGAAACTAATGAACGATGACATTGTACGCTTTCAACTTCAACCGCAAGGAAAATGGCAACCGGGAAAAATTGTACAACATGACAATATAAATCCAAAATCTTTCGTTGTCCAAACACCCGAAGGACAAGAATACAGAAGAAACAGAAGACACATAATGAAAACGGAGGAAAAGTTTGAAGAACAATCCCATTCTGATGAAAATGAAATACCTGATATACCAAATGACAACGTTAACATTAATAAGCCGATTGATAAATCGTGTACTACTAGAAGTGGTAGAATCGTAAAAAGACCCGTCAGATTCATAGAGGAATATTTAAAAAATAAATTCTGAGTAGTGCCGTTAAGGGTCAGAATAATACCATTGCTCAGATTACCGATAAGGGAAGGCAGGGCAGTCTACCCTGACCTAACAATTGTATGATATTGTTTGAGTATCACATTATTTTAAAATTAATTTCCAGTTTAATTGTATATTTGTTAATGTAATGTTTTAAATGGGATTCTCAAGAACGGTCTCATATGGTTGTTAAATTAGTGAATTAGTTTTATTACTAGTGCATGCGATTTTAGATTAGTGACATTCATTCTTTCATTCGTGGATCTACAAAGAAACTGTATAACTGTATAGACATTGTAATTGATTCTCATGGTCAATATTTTCATGGTTAATTCTTCAGTCTCTAGAGGGGGGTTGTAATGATAATAGTTTTTATCAGTCAAGTTCATCATCTGTTTACTGACTCCGCCTTATCTGTGATTGACAGTTAATGTTCTGCACGTGCATCTCTTGGGTTTATAAATACTGTTGTCAATGATACACTAAAGTGATATACAATTATAGTATAATAAAATGTAGTTAGTTTATACGAGTCTTAATTATATTGATCTGGTAACCCTAATCAAAGAACACAACACCCACTTTAGTAAAGAATCGGATTCTTTTCAATCCTGACACTGCATTGTATTTTAAACAGATTGTTTCAATTATGGAAATTTGTAGTGTGTTCGTCAAAGTATCACGTGCATTACAAAAATTTGGCATACATTGCGTTAAAGTAGTGTAATCATCTATCTTTAGTTCTCGATTAATGTTTCTCTGTTTAAAGCAGAGGAATCATCGACTGTTATGAAATAAAAAAAAACGTTACATAATGTATTCGTTTCGTAAGCAACATTTCTTGATTGCTCGAGATTTGTATTCAGAACCTGACTGAGAAATCTATCAAATAAGCTTATACCAAAGAATAAATAAGGTACAACATACACTTCACAAATTGGTTCATTTTCATAGTGCTGAAAACAGTATGACCACAGTCAAGTAATGGCATTAAAGCTAAGAATAAACTTGTTTCATTATATTTTGTTTGTTTGAATTTTCTGAACATTTTTTTTTCTATATCATAGAGTTAAGTTTTAAATAAGGAGAAAAGAGAAGTACCCGATGAAAACTCGACCTTTGTCGGGAAAACTAACAACCTTTGTCACTATTTTGTTTTCTTTTCATTTTCAAGGGTTAACAAACCGTAAACTTACACAAACAAAAACTTCAGACTATAATATGGAAAAAAACATCAGTTACCGTTTAATTTCTGACAACTTAATAATTTATTTAGACGATCAACATAATTATATATACGCTGAAAATCTGCAATGTAATTAACAATATCAATAGTTTTAGTATAAATACAAAGACGTAAATGCTTTTATACGTTAGTATTTATAATTCATTCATAGCGTAAATTATTTGGCGGTAATCTCGACGGTAACACGATACAAATTTGTGAGGTGTCGTAAAACGTATATTTGATATTAAACTGAACATTTAGAGTTAAAAATGTCTTTATGAAGAGTCCCAGTGCACCGTTTTATTTTCGAATGATTTACCAAGGAAGTAAGTTAAGTTGAACATTTTATCGAGAAAATGGGAGTGCTGGTGTTCTGAACCTCAAGGCAACCACATTTCCATATTAAGACCTCCTTCCGGACTTTTATAAGTGCACTGTTTCTTGGTTTAACAGGTGTGCTCATGTAATCACAGTCAACATAGATTACACTCTACTCATATACTCGAAATAATTTAAGATTAATTCAATTTCGAGTTTGAAAGATAACTTGTCTCAGAATGATCAATCATTTAAATGAGATTTTTGACAATCCTAATACATTAAAAAGATAATGATTGGGGACAAAAATTGCTTATTTTTACTTTTTATTTGCAAAATATAAAGTATTAACATATAGTGCTTTTGTTGCATTTATCTTTGAATAAAAAATATTACCAGTCGAAATTGTTAAATACCAATTTTATATATTTACGCTTAAGATACATATTGTTTTTAAAACAAAACACGGTTCAACAACTGTCTCTGCTGGTGGACTATTATTTCACAAGGCATCACTAACCCAGTAGTAACAATTTGGTCACTCATTCTATCAGAGGTATCGTCATTGTCATAAATGGCACCAAAATTCAATATGTATTAGACAAAACAGGCCTATTTTATTTTAAAGCCGTGGTATTATAAATATTTGACACGTGTAAAAGGCCATTATAAAATTACTATTACAGTACAATGATTGTGTTATGGATACTAGTAAAATAACAAAAAAAACCCACAAATTAGTGTTGATCATTTCGTCCGTTTTTTCGTTTGATTCTGTAGTAAATAATTACTTCACGGAAATAGTTATGAACGAAATCCATTAATAATCAACAAAATACGTATACATCTTAAAAGCAGCACGTTTCAAACATCAAGCATGATCATCAATGTACAATTCAATATAAATGTTAATTTCAACAAACTAACACATATATCAATAAAGCAAGAAAAACATTGTTGTTTATGATTTATGAAATCTTGAAAAAATACTTTTCAAAGACGACTGCCTATAGAATGAGAAATATTTCAATAGCATATATCCAACAGTCATTGGTGCACTTTTACACTCTTGTTTTGAGAAAGACTTGTATGTTGATAGAACTGTAATTAGTAAGAATCGCAGTTTTAATGTGTAAAAAGTTTTAAAATATATTATAAGATCTGAAGAGTCTCATCATTTGATAATAAACAAAGCAGTTGTTTAAAGACATCAGTCTCAACGAGATAAAGGATCACGATTCTTCTTTATATCCGCTTATTACTAGTGGAGTTTAAAACAAACACTCAAAGATAGGATAGAGAAGGATAAACAATTGATAAAGCTGTTGCCAACATAGGTGCAAATAAAGATGGTATAAAGAAGACAAATTTGTCAGAAGTAAAAGGACAGTTCAAGCAACAATTTTCGTCCCTCACATGGAGGGCAAGGAAACAGTCTACAGAAAAATGAATATATAAAAGAAAGCTATTTAAAAGTATGTCATCTCAAGATATATTTAGGTAGAAGTCTAGTTTATTATTTCACACAATGGAAACAAATAACAAATCAAAGACGATTATTTTTATAAGAAAACGTTGGATATACATTCTGTAAAATGTAAAACCCTCAAGGTATCTCAAGAAACAACATATGAAATTGGAGTCGCTTTCAAAAGTTCTAAATATAACGACAATGAGATTACGTAATAAGTTTAGAATTGACGCATTCTTATCTTCATATTCTGACATTCAGTAATCAAAAAAAATGATGTGAATGATCTCTCCAATTCAAAGCAATACCGCTCGGCCCAACATCAGTTCCAATATTTACAGAAGTAAAAGTTGTAATAACAGCCCATTTAAGATCAATGGGAAAATATCATTATAAAGAATTTAAATATCAAATCTATTATGGTTTGTGTGAAATTATTGATAATGTTTGATAAAAGTATACAATTTGATTAACAAATTAGCATTTTTTAATCTCAACTACACTTAGCTGATGGTACTTTACATTATTAATATCTTTATGCCGATTTTGCCCAAATGCCTAGGTGTTTCTATCAGTTACCTACGTTATTACCCGGGTGTATGGAAATTGTACCACCTGAAAGTACTTCTGTTCAGCCTGAGGAGAAGCGAAAGGAGCGTGGCAGTCTCCAATTCAAACACGTCGCCCACTATGGTACGCGATCAAGCTTTCTGTATTATGATCTGACAGCTCCTCCCCTATCTGCCACTTGTGGATGCGCTAGGCGGCTAGTATAGTCGAGCATTGAGAACCCGCCCAGCTTTAGTTCAGTGTTTAATATAAAGAAAAACATATATCTAATGAATCTACAAATGTAATCTTATACCTGATAGTATTTCTTGAATTGAAATTATGCAATTTCTAAGTCATTCACCGACTCGTATCATATTTAAAAAAAAACAATCAAAATTCAGCACAACATTTCGTCAACTTAAACCTACATTTAATATAGACAACATTTTTTTGTAGATTTTAAAAAATATGGTTCCAAACATCCATGGTAAAACTGTATAAACGTATTTACATACATAAAAAATGTCATCTTAATATTCATAATATTTATCGAATTGACATTATGCAATTTCTTGTTATTTATCGACACATATCAGTTTGTTTCGTCAACTTAAATTTTTATTCAATACAAACAACATATATAGATAAAAATGTTACAAATTCCTTATGTAACAGTGCACAAACGTATATTCTCTATTCCATAACCCCTTTTATTAAAGTTCCTTTACAAAGTATCCATGAGAAGCCTATCGCTCTAGTTAAATGAGCTTTTATGTGTATTTGTGCGTGAATTGTGCTTACATTTCAATTTTAAATTGTGGAGCAAGTAGCAAGCGATCACAGGAATGATCACTAAAACCAATATTAATTATTTCAATCAGTTCTCGAATGAAAACAACAAAACTCTCATTTGAAAACAGAAGCGACAAGGAAATATGTTTTTCTTCAGCGACGTGAAAGTTATACCGATTCAGTTATAAAGATGTCCTCGTTGAATAGTTTTAAATTATTTTTTCATAACGCTCCATATAACGAAAAGGTCCTTCAGATTTGATGAAAATGATTACTTAATTATTAAAACCTATTAAAAATATAATACCGGTACACATATTACAATTTATAATAAATAATACACCAACAGATTTTTAAAGTAAATGGGGAAATAAATCAGAACACCTCTAACGAATTATATACAAAGAGTGGAGTTTAATGTGCTGATCTATAAAAATCTTTTGCTTTGATAGTAAACCTGCCTTGCTAAGGCTTAAAGAAACTTAGTACTAATTCCCCAAAGATTTATCTTGTGTCACGATTTATAGACAAATCAACTCCTCATCGATTTATATAACAATTGTGTTGTAATTGAAAAGCGCTCAATGTTTACTTTACACCTTAAAGATACAACTTTAATATAAAAGCAGCTTTGCATTCATGTTAAGTGAAGCTTTTCTGGCAACAACAATTCCATCTCTACCATGCTGTGTATAAAATAACTAAAGACAAAACAGGCTCTAGTATCTTAATTGTGACACACGATTATCGATTCATTTTCTCTGTTATCATAATATATAGTTTAGCTATACCGTTAAACACTGCAAAATACATTTTTTTATACATATAAGATTCAATACAATTCAAAACGTAAATAATAATAATAATGATACATAATACATAATTAGTGCTTTTTGAAATGTATTTATCGATTTTGCTGATTAGAGTCACGAATAGCTACGCATCTTGCTGTTGATGTTTAATTATTAACTACCGTATAAGTGGTTTTTTCGCGGTGATTTAATTTTCGCTATATTCGCAGTAAAAAGTGGACCGCGAAAATATCAACGCGCGAAATATTAAGAAAAACAATCAATTTATTTATTCTGATTACTTACCGCGAAAATTACATTACGCTAAAATAAACTCACACAGTTTTTCAACAAAAACGCTAAATTTTCCCCACGCGAAGAAAACCACTTATACGGTATAATATTTCAAATGATTTATTTAATAAGCTTGTCTACAAAAGTGTTTCTGTATTACCAATCTGTCGAATTGTAAATGATTGCCTTTTTTGCCCATCAAATATGGCTTCTGTCTGAAACCAACCAGACACCCACGTTCTTCCATCACGTAAAACTTATTATGTTCGAATGTAAAATATTTACATAAAATGACATTATGACACAATTGATTAATGTGTATCATGAAATGCGAAAATAGAAAGGTAAACTAGATGCAGATTTTTGTTATGTCAAAAAATGTTCATATTGATAAAACACTTTTATATCTTTAAAAATTGTATATATATTATTTTTCGCTAAGATCGGAATGAATTGGATACATGTACCATTACTTGCTAATACTTTCCTCCGTTATTTAGCTATAATCCTGAATAAACCAACTATTTTATTCACATATGTAAAATTCATAGGACAAAGTATATAACGCGTTTAATTTTACAGCAAATACTTACATAAATAAAGAACTAAAACAAGAACTTTAAATGGAAGCATAGTACATCAACCAAACATAAAAGTATTACCAATAATGTTTAATTATTATCTGCCTGGTGTTTTGTCATGTATATGCAAATTTATGTGACTGAATGACGACGTTAAGCTTAGAAATTGCTGAACAAAAAAGATCTATCAAAACGAACGTCATAATTTTTAAATCATCTTATTTGTATGTGGGCATTTGCAAAATAGTAAAAGATCAGACAACCTTTTTTCAACATGAGTCAATGATAAAAAAGTTACAAAACCAGTAGGCATTAAAGTAACTTATAGCAAAGATAGAATAGGTGCGTCTACAGGATAAGCAGTTCTCGCTCTAATGTAAATGTTAGATGCATTTAAGTCCTGTTCATCGATGGCTTTATTCAAGCATCTTGTACGTTATATTAGATCATGTGATCGGTATTTCGATTAACTAGAGCGGTCACTACTGGTGGTCACTACTGTTGACTACTAAGCTTGTTTTTCTTTCCGTTTCATTGCAACTGTTAATTGTAAACAAACAAAAGAGATGCTAATGAAAATGAATACAATATGTAACATTATGAATTATAATTGTGTATTTGCACTTAGCGAATTCACCAAATACCGATGTACGTTTCCTTGTTGGATTGTGTGGTTTTCTATAGAATCATTTTATTGCAAGCACAGCACAATTAATAGCAAATTCACGGACAAATTATTTAAATTATTAAAGAACTTATGTAAATGTATACCGTGAGCTACTTTAAAAGTTTTACGTCAGATAGAGATGATGTTTCTTGAAAAAATACATGTAGTATCATTTTCTTTTTTCTTTTGAATTGTGTTATAACATATGTATTTGATAGCATACCCACTGTAATGATAATAGTTCTTATCAGTCAAGTTCATCATCTGTTTACTGACTCCGCCTTATCTGTGATTGACAGTTAATGTTCTGCACGTGCATCTCTTGGGTTTATAAATACTGTTGTCAATGATACACTAAAGTGATATACAATTATAGTACATGTATAATAAAATGTTAGTTTATACGAGTCTTAATTATATTGATCTGGTAACCCTAATCAAAGAACACAACATGGTGTCAGGTGTGTGTGAACTCTAAGTAAATGCTATCATTATTATTTGGAGAAAAAGTCGCTAAAATGGATGGTCAATTTAGACAACCACCGGAGATGGACTTTTCCCATGAAGGTAATCTTGCCGAAAAATGGAAACGATGGAGGCAAACGATGGATTATTACTTAGATGTTGCTATGAGTGACAAAACCGAAAAGGAAAAGTGTAAAGCTGTTTTATATATAATTGGATTAGATGGCCGAGAAATTTTCAACACGTTTAATTTTGAGGCTAATGAAGAAGACAAGCTGGAACCACTTTTCAAAAAGTTTGAAGATTATTGTACTCCAAAGAAGAACGTGACAGTAATCAGACATAGGTTCAATACTCGTGTACAAAGACAAACGGAAAGCATTGATCAATATGTGACCGATCTGAAACTGATCGCTAAAGACTGTGAATTCGAACATTTAATGGAGGGATTAATTCGTGACAGAATTGTTTGTGGTACAAATTCGTCGAGAGTAAAAGAGCGTCTACTTCGTGAAGATGGATTGACATTACAAAAAGCCGTTGATATATGTCGTGCCGATGAAGAGTCGAGGAAACAATTGAAAACACTAAACGACGATGAGCAAGTACACGCTGTTGGAAAAAAGTCGCACAAGCAAGAAAAGGCGCAAAGTGATTTCGTGGCGAGACAAAGAATGGGAAAAAACGTCTCTATCAAAGCCTTTAGTTGTTCTAAGTGTGGATCAACTCACGAGAAGAGAAATTGTCCGGCATATGGGATACGATGTCATAAATGCAAGAAGATGAATCATTTCCAGAAATACTGCAAAGCAAAGTCGTACAGAAATGTGCATGGACTTGAAGAAGATTCATGCAGTGACTGTGAAGAAAATTATTTTGTTGGATCCATTAACAAGAAAACAGAAATTCAGGAGGATGCTTGCTTTACCTCTTTTAAAATACAAGGTAAGACTGTGAAGTTCAAGATAGACACGGGTGCACAGGTTAACATTTTACCGCTATCGATCTTCAAGAAATTATCTAACATCAAGTTACGCAATACAAACACCACTCTTACAAGTTACTCCGGCGATAAATTGAAAGTGATTGGAAAATGCTCATTATCACTGAAGAAGAAAAACTTTGATTTTTTCGTAACGGATACGAATCAATCGCCAATATTGGGTTTTAAAGCATCGAATGATTTACGTTTAATACAGGTTATAATGACCGTTCAAAAGAATATTGATGATCCGATAAAAGCGTATCCAAAGGTGTTTAGTGGATTAGGTTGCTTAGAAAAACCGTACCACATTGAAATTGACAAAAGCGTCACACCCGTAATTAATGCTCCAAGAAAAATACCCGCCACTCTTCGTGAAAAACTAAAAAGTACTTTACAAGACATGGAAGACAATAAAGTTATCAGAAAGGTAGACGAACCGACGGACTGGGTTAGTTCACTAGTTATTGTAGAAAAACCGAAAACACGCAAGTTAAGAATTTGTTTAGATCCAAGAAATCTAAATCAGGCCATAAAACGGGAACATTTTGCCCTACCTACCATTGAGGACATAACAACACGCATGACAGGTGCCAAATTCATGTCGAAACTGGATGCTAATAATGGATATTGGCAATTGCGTTTAGATGAAGAGAGTCAAATTCTCACTACGTTCAATACTCCATTCGGAAGATATTGTTTTTTGAGATGTCCATTTGGTATAAAGTCTGCCCAAGAAGTATTCCAGAAGCGTATCTCGCAGTTGTTTGAAGGTTTAGAAGGAGTAGAAACTGATATAGACGATATTCTAGTATGGGGCAAAACACGTGAAGAACACGATGATCGACTTCGTTCAGTACTGAACAGATGTGAAAATGTAGGACTAACATTAAACGCTGAGAAATGCAAATTTAGAGTGCAGGAAGTTACGTACTTAGGTCATGTACTAAGTGCAGAGGGGATTAAGCCAGATCAAGAAAAGATAAAAGCGATCAAGGAAATGCCCGCACCGACTGACAAAAAAGGAGTGCAAAGACTCTTAGGAACTGTAAACTACTTAGCAAAGTTTGTTCCGAACATGTCAATAGTAACGGAGCCAATCAGAAATCTTCTAAAAGATGATGTTGAATTCGTATGGAGACACGAACAAGAGAAAGCGTTCATAAAGTTAAAAGACATATTAACTAAAAATCCAGTGTTAACATTCTATGATGTAAACAAACCAGTGGTCGTTAGCTGCGATAGCTCGAAATCAGGACTCGGTGCAGTATTATTACAGGATGGTAAACCTGTTGCTTACGCGTCAAGGTCACTGACAGATGCCGAAAGCAGATATGCAAACATAGAGCGTGAATTGCTTGTCGTACTGTTTGGATTAGAAAGATTTAATGATTACACATATGGCAAAAAGATAACAGTTGAAAGTGACCACAAACCGTTAGAAATGATCGTGAGAAAACCTCTAGGGTGTACTCCACCAAGACTTCAGAGAATGTTACTGCGACTACAAAAATATGACTTCTCATTAATCTACAAGGCTGGGAAAGATATGATAGTACCTGATCTGCTATCAAGAGATGCAATCAAAACAGAAAAACATAATGAACTGGAAAATGACATAGAGTGTTTCGTAAACATGGTAGTAAAGAATACTCCAATGACCGATAAAACTTTACAGGATGTAAAGACTGAAACTTCAACAGATGAATCATTACAAGCGTTGAAATAAATAATTAGAATAGGATGGCCAGATGATAAGAATAGCATTCCTAAAAATATTGTTGAATATTGGAACCCCTGCGATGAAATGTCAGAAACAGATGGTATCATCATGAAAGGGGAAAAAATTCTAATACCAGCAAGTATGAGAATATCAATGTTGGACAAACTACGTGAAGGTCATTTAGGGATAGAGAAAACCCGCAAATTAGCAAGAGAGTTTATATTTTGGCCAGGTATCAATGGACAAATTACAGACTATATTTCTAAATGTAGCATTTGTTTGGAAAATAGAAACTCCAATGCAAAAGAACCAATGACAGAATGTGAAATATCGGACATGCCATGGTCTAGTGTTGGCACTGATATATTTCATTGGAATAATGAGAATTATATACTAATAGTAGATTATTATTCCAAGTACTTTGAAGTTGCAAGATTAGAAAACATGCGATCGACATGCGTAATCGCACATATGAAGTCTGTGTTTGCTCGACATGGTATACCGTCAACGGTAAGAAGTGACTCTGGAACGCAATACACGTCAGCAGAATTCAGAACATTAGCAAAACAATGGGGATTTCAACACAAGACCTCTAGTCCACACTATCAACAATCAAATGGTTTAGCGGAGAGATTCGTTCAAACAGTGAAAAAGATGCTCACAAAAGCTAAAATGGATGGCAAAGATCCTTACTTGAGTCTCTTGGCATATCGAAATACACCGATCGACAATATTGGATCTCCGGCACAATTATTGATGAATAGGAGATTAAGATCAACATTGCCGACAACGCAAAAGCAACTACAACCAAAGTGTCAGAATTTGAAGACCGCGAAAAGAAATCTGAAACAACAACAACAGAAGCAAAAACATTACTATGATAGGCACACCAAATCGTTAACGAAACTAATGAACGATGACATTGTACGCTTTCAACTTCAACCGCAAGGAAAATGGCAACCGGGAAAAATTGTACAACATGACAATATAAATCCAAAATCTTTCGTTGTCCAAACACCCGAAGGACAAGAATACAGAAGAAACAGAAGACACATAATGAAAACGGAGGAAAAGTTTGAAGAACAATCCCATTCTGATGAAAATGAAATACCTGATATACCAAATGACAACGTTAACATTAATAAGCCGATTGATAAATCGTGTACTACTAGAAGTGGTAGAATCGTAAAAAGACCCGTCAGATTCATAGAGGAATATTTAAAAAATAAATTCTGAGTAGTGCCGTTAAGGGTCAGAATAATACCATTGCTCAGATTACCGATAAGGGAAGGCAGGGCAGTCTACCCTGACCTAACAATTGTATGATATTGTTTGAGTATCACATTATTTTAAAATTAATTTCCAGTTTAATTGTATATTTGTTAATGTAATGTTTTAAATGGGATTCTCAAGAACGGTCTCATATGGTTGTTAAATTAGTGAATTAGTTTTATTACTAGTGCATGCGATTTTAGATTAGTGACATTCATTCTTTCATTCGTGGATCTACAAAGAAACTGTATAACTGTATAGACATTGTAATTGATTCTCATGGTCAATATTTTCATGGTTAATTCTTCAGTCTCTAGAGGGGGGTTGTAATGATAATAGTTTTTATCAGTCAAGTTCATCATCTGTTTACTGACTCCGCCTTATCTGTGATTGACAGTTAATGTTCTGCACGTGCATCTCTTGGGTTTATAAATACTGTTGTCAATGATACACTAAAGTGATATACAATTATAGTATAATAAAATGTAGTTAGTTTATACGAGTCTTAATTATATTGATCTGGTAACCCTAATCAAAGAACACAACACCCACTTTAGTAAAGAATCGGATTCTTTTCAATCCTGACACTGCATTGTATTTTAAACAGATTGTTTCAATTATGGAAATTTGTAGTGTGTTCGTCAAAGTATCACGTGCATTACAAAAATTTGGCATACATTGCGTTAAAGTAGTGTAATCATCTATCTTTAGTTCTCGATTAATGTTTCTCTGTTTAAAGCAGAGGAATCATCGACTGTTATGAAATAAAAAAAAACGTTACATAATGTATTCGTTTCGTAAGCAACATTTCTTGATTGCTCGAGATTTGTATTCAGAACCTGACTGAGAAATCTATCAAATAAGCTTATACCAAAGAATAAATAAGGTACAACATACACTTCACAAATTGGTTCATTTTCATAGTGCTGAAAACAGTATGACCACAGTCAAGTAATGGCATTAAAGCTAAGAATAAACTTGTTTCATTATATTTTGTTTGTTTGAATTTTCTGAACATTTTTTTTTCTATATCATAGAGTTAAGTTTTAAATAAGGAGAAAAGAGAAGTACCCGATGAAAACTCGACCTTTGTCGGGAAAACTAACAACCTTTGTCACTATTTTGTTTTCTTTTCATTTTCAAGGGTTAACAAACCGTAAACTTACACAAACAAAAACTTCAGACTATAATATGGAAAAAAACATCAGTTACCGTTTAATTTCTGACAACTTAATAATTTATTTAGACGATCAACATAATTATATATACGCTGAAAATCTGCAATGTAATTAACAATATCAATAGTTTTAGTATAAATACAAAGACGTAAATGCTTTTATACGTTAGTATTTATAATTCATTCATAGCGTAAATTATTTGGCGGTAATCTCGACGGTAACACGATACAAATTTGTGAGGTGTCGTAAAACGTATATTTGATATTAAACTGAACATTTAGAGTTAAAAATGTCTTTATGAAGAGTCCCAGTGCACCGTTTTATTTTCGAATGATTTACCAAGGAAGTAAGTTAAGTTGAACATTTTATCGAGAAAATGGGAGTGCTGGTGTTCTGAACCTCAAGGCAACCACATTTCCATATTAAGACCTCCTTCCGGACTTTTATAAGTGCACTGTTTCTTGGTTTAACAGGTGTGCTCATGTAATCACAGTCAACATAGATTACACTCTACTCATATACTCGAAATAATTTAAGATTAATTCAATTTCGAGTTTGAAAGATAACTTGTCTCAGAATGATCAATCATTTAAATGAGATTTTTGACAATCCTAATACATTAAAAAGATAATGATTGGGGACAAAAATTGCTTATTTTTACTTTTTATTTGCAAAATATAAAGTATTAACATATAGTGCTTTTGTTGCATTTATCTTTGAATAAAAAATATTACCAGTCGAAATTGTTAAATACCAATTTTATATATTTACGCTTAAGATACATATTGTTTTTAAAACAAAACACGGTTCAACAACTGTCTCTGCTGGTGGACTATTATTTCACAAGGCATCACTAACCCAGTAGTAACAATTTGGTCACTCATTCTATCAGAGGTATCGTCATTGTCATAAATGGCACCAAAATTCAATATGTATTAGACAAAACAGGCCTATTTTATTTTAAAGCCGTGGTATTATAAATATTTGACACGTGTAAAAGGCCATTATAAAATTACTATTACAGTACAATGATTGTGTTATGGATACTAGTAAAATAACAAAAAAAACCCACAAATTAGTGTTGATCATTTCGTCCGTTTTTTCGTTTGATTCTGTAGTAAATAATTACTTCACGGAAATAGTTATGAACGAAATCCATTAATAATCAACAAAATACGTATACATCTTAAAAGCAGCACGTTTCAAACATCAAGCATGATCATCAATGTACAATTCAATATAAATGTTAATTTCAACAAACTAACACATATATCAATAAAGCAAGAAAAACATTGTTGTTTATGATTTATGAAATCTTGAAAAAATACTTTTCAAAGACGACTGCCTATAGAATGAGAAATATTTCAATAGCATATATCCAACAGTCATTGGTGCACTTTTACACTCTTGTTTTGAGAAAGACTTGTATGTTGATAGAACTGTAATTAGTAAGAATCGCAGTTTTAATGTGTAAAAAGTTTTAAAATATATTATAAGATCTGAAGAGTCTCATCATTTGATAATAAACAAAGCAGTTGTTTAAAGACATCAGTCTCAACGAGATAAAGGATCACGATTCTTCTTTATATCCGCTTATTACTAGTGGAGTTTAAAACAAACACTCAAAGATAGGATAGAGAAGGATAAACAATTGATAAAGCTGTTGCCAACATAGGTGCAAATAAAGATGGTATAAAGAAGACAAATTTGTCAGAAGTAAAAGGACAGTTCAAGCAACAATTTTCGTCCCTCACATGGAGGGCAAGGAAACAGTCTACAGAAAAATGAATATATAAAAGAAAGCTATTTAAAAGTATGTCATCTCAAGATATATTTAGGTAGAAGTCTAGTTTATTATTTCACACAATGGAAACAAATAACAAATCAAAGACGATTATTTTTATAAGAAAACGTTGGATATACATTCTGTAAAATGTAAAACCCTCAAGGTATCTCAAGAAACAACATATGAAATTGGAGTCGCTTTCAAAAGTTCTAAATATAACGACAATGAGATTACGTAATAAGTTTAGAATTGACGCATTCTTATCTTCATATTCTGACATTCAGTAATCAAAAAAAATGATGTGAATGATCTCTCCAATTCAAAGCAATACCGCTCGGCCCAACATCAGTTCCAATATTTACAGAAGTAAAAGTTGTAATAACAGCCCATTTAAGATCAATGGGAAAATATCATTATAAAGAATTTAAATATCAAATCTATTATGGTTTGTGTGAAATTATTGATAATGTTTGATAAAAGTATACAATTTGATTAACAAATTAGCATTTTTTAATCTCAACTACACTTAGCTGATGGTACTTTACATTATTAATATCTTTATGCCGATTTTGCCCAAATGCCTAGGTGTTTCTATCAGTTACCTACGTTATTACCCGGGTGTATGGAAATTGTACCACCTGAAAGTACTTCTGTTCAGCCTGAGGAGAAGCGAAAGGAGCGTGGCAGTCTCCAATTCAAACACGTCGCCCACTATGGTACGCGATCAAGCTTTCTGTATTATGATCTGACAGCTCCTCCCCTATCTGCCACTTGTGGATGCGCTAGGCGGCTAGTATAGTCGAGCATTGAGAACCCGCCCAGCTTTAGTTCAGTGTTTAATATAAAGAAAAACATATATCTAATGAATCTACAAATGTAATCTTATACCTGATAGTATTTCTTGAATTGAAATTATGCAATTTCTAAGTCATTCACCGACTCGTATCATATTTAAAAAAAAACAATCAAAATTCAGCACAACATTTCGTCAACTTAAACCTACATTTAATATAGACAACATTTTTTTGTAGATTTTAAAAAATATGGTTCCAAACATCCATGGTAAAACTGTATAAACGTATTTACATACATAAAAAATGTCATCTTAATATTCATAATATTTATCGAATTGACATTATGCAATTTCTTGTTATTTATCGACACATATCAGTTTGTTTCGTCAACTTAAATTTTTATTCAATACAAACAACATATATAGATAAAAATGTTACAAATTCCTTATGTAACAGTGCACAAACGTATATTCTCTATTCCATAACCCCTTTTATTAAAGTTCCTTTACAAAGTATCCATGAGAAGCCTATCGCTCTAGTTAAATGAGCTTTTATGTGTATTTGTGCGTGAATTGTGCTTACATTTCAATTTTAAATTGTGGAGCAAGTAGCAAGCGATCACAGGAATGATCACTAAAACCAATATTAATTATTTCAATCAGTTCTCGAATGAAAACAACAAAACTCTCATTTGAAAACAGAAGCGACAAGGAAATATGTTTTTCTTCAGCGACGTGAAAGTTATACCGATTCAGTTATAAAGATGTCCTCGTTGAATAGTTTTAAATTATTTTTTCATAACGCTCCATATAACGAAAAGGTCCTTCAGATTTGATGAAAATGATTACTTAATTATTAAAACCTATTAAAAATATAATACCGGTACACATATTACAATTTATAATAAATAATACACCAACAGATTTTTAAAGTAAATGGGGAAATAAATCAGAACACCTCTAACGAATTATATACAAAGAGTGGAGTTTAATGTGCTGATCTATAAAAATCTTTTGCTTTGATAGTAAACCTGCCTTGCTAAGGCTTAAAGAAACTTAGTACTAATTCCCCAAAGATTTATCTTGTGTCACGATTTATAGACAAATCAACTCCTCATCGATTTATATAACAATTGTGTTGTAATTGAAAAGCGCTCAATGTTTACTTTACACCTTAAAGATACAACTTTAATATAAAAGCAGCTTTGCATTCATGTTAAGTGAAGCTTTTCTGGCAACAACAATTCCATCTCTACCATGCTGTGTATAAAATAACTAAAGACAAAACAGGCTCTAGTATCTTAATTGTGACACACGATTATCGATTCATTTTCTCTGTTATCATAATATATAGTTTAGCTATACCGTTAAACACTGCAAAATACATTTTTTTATACATATAAGATTCAATACAATTCAAAACGTAAATAATAATAATAATGATACATAATACATAATTAGTGCTTTTTGAAATGTATTTATCGATTTTGCTGATTAGAGTCACGAATAGCTACGCATCTTGCTGTTGATGTTTAATTATTAACTACCGTATAAGTGGTTTTTTCGCGGTGATTTAATTTTCGCTATATTCGCAGTAAAAAGTGGACCGCGAAAATATCAACGCGCGAAATATTAAGAAAAACAATCAATTTATTTATTCTGATTACTTACCGCGAAAATTACATTACGCTAAAATAAACTCACACAGTTTTTCAACAAAAACGCTAAATTTTCCCCACGCGAAGAAAACCACTTATACGGTATAATATTTCAAATGATTTATTTAATAAGCTTGTCTACAAAAGTGTTTCTGTATTACCAATCTGTCGAATTGTAAATGATTGCCTTTTTTGCCCATCAAATATGGCTTCTGTCTGAAACCAACCAGACACCCACGTTCTTCCATCACGTAAAACTTATTATGTTCGAATGTAAAATATTTACATAAAATGACATTATGACACAATTGATTAATGTGTATCATGAAATGCGAAAATAGAAAGGTAAACTAGATGCAGATTTTTGTTATGTCAAAAAATGTTCATATTGATAAAACACTTTTATATCTTTAAAAATTGTATATATATTATTTTTCGCTAAGATCGGAATGAATTGGATACATGTACCATTACTTGCTAATACTTTCCTCCGTTATTTAGCTATAATCCTGAATAAACCAACTATTTTATTCACATATGTAAAATTCATAGGACAAAGTATATAACGCGTTTAATTTTACAGCAAATACTTACATAAATAAAGAACTAAAACAAGAACTTTAAATGGAAGCATAGTACATCAACCAAACATAAAAGTATTACCAATAATGTTTAATTATTATCTGCCTGGTGTTTTGTCATGTATATGCAAATTTATGTGACTGAATGACGACGTTAAGCTTAGAAATTGCTGAACAAAAAAGATCTATCAAAACGAACGTCATAATTTTTAAATCATCTTATTTGTATGTGGGCATTTGCAAAATAGTAAAAGATCAGACAACCTTTTTTCAACATGAGTCAATGATAAAAAAGTTACAAAACCAGTAGGCATTAAAGTAACTTATAGCAAAGATAGAATAGGTGCGTCTACAGGATAAGCAGTTCTCGCTCTAATGTAAATGTTAGATGCATTTAAGTCCTGTTCATCGATGGCTTTATTCAAGCATCTTGTACGTTATATTAGATCATGTGATCGGTATTTCGATTAACTAGAGCGGTCACTACTGGTGGTCACTACTGTTGACTACTAAGCTTGTTTTTCTTTCCGTTTCATTGCAACTGTTAATTGTAAACAAACAAAAGAGATGCTAATGAAAATGAATACAATATGTAACATTATGAATTATAATTGTGTATTTGCACTTAGCGAATTCACCAAATACCGATGTACGTTTCCTTGTTGGATTGTATGGTTTTCTATAGAATCATTTTATTGCAAGCGCAGCACAATTAATAGCAAATTCACGGACAAATTATTTAAATTATTAAAGAATTTATGTAAATTTATACCGCGCGCTACTTTAAAACTTTTACGTCAGATAGAGATGATGTTTCTTGAACAAATAGTATCATTTTCTTTTTTCTTTTGAATTGTGTTATAACATATGTATTTGATGGCATAGCCGCTTTAGTAAAGTATCGGATTCTTTTCAATCCTGACACTGCATTGTATTTTAAACAGATTGTTTCAATTATGGAAATTTGAAGTGTGTTTGTCAAAATATCACGTGCATACATTGCGTTTAAGTAGTGTAATCATCTGTCTTAAGTTCTCTATTAATGTTTCTTAGTTAAAAGCGGAGGAATCATCGATTGTTATGAAATAAAAATAACATGTTACATAATGTATTCGTTTCGTAAGCAACATTTCTAGATTGCTCGAGATTTGTATTCAGAACCTGACTGAGAAATCTATCAAATAAGCTTATACCAAAGAACTTTTTTTTCTATATCATAGAAAGTTTTAAATAAGAAGAATAGAGAAGTACCCGGTGAAACTAGACCTTTGTGGGCAAAACTAACAACCTTTGTCACTGTTTTCTTTTCATTTTCAAGGGTTAACAAACCGTAAACTTACACAAACAAAAACTACAGACTATAATAAGGGAAAAAAAACAGTTACCGTTTAATTTCTGACAAATTAATAATTTATTTAGACGATCAACATAATTCTATATTGACGCTGAATCTCTGCAAAATAATTAACAATATAAATAATTGTAGTAAAAATACAAAGACGTAAATGCTTTTATACGTTAATACTTATAATTCATTCATAGCGTAAATTATTTGGCAGTAATCTCGACGGTAACACGATACAAATTTGTGAGGTGTCGCAAAACGTATATTTGATATTAAACTGAACATTTAGAGTTAAAAATGTCTTTATGAAGAGTCACAGTACACCGTTTTGTTTTCGAATGATTTACCAAGGGAGTAAGTTAAGTGGAACATTTTCTCGAGAAATTGGGAGTGCTAGGGTTCTGAACCTCAAGGTAACCACACTTCCATATTAAGATCTCCTTCCGGACTTTTTTTTAAAGTGCACTGTTTCTTGGTTTAACGGGTGTGCTCATGTAATCACAGTCAACATGGATTACACTCTACATAATTTAAGATTTAATTCAATTTCGAGTTTGAAAGATAACTTGTCTCAGAATGATCAATCATTTAAATGAGATTTTTGACAAGCCTAATACATTAAAAAGATAATGATTGGGGACAAAATTGCTTATTTTTACTTTTTTATTTGTAAAATATAAACAAAGTATTTACATATTAATACAACCTCATCATCCAGGGCTGCAAAGATATTTAACATATTTTTTTATTTTCGGGGAAACAAATGAAACAGTAAATTTGTAAAACACGTATTGACAATACAACTGAGTGACATACAAAAAAATATAATCGCTTGACGGTAAACTTTTGCATGACGTTTGCGTGCTAATGTGGTCATCGGGATATCGAGGAAGTATCGCATAATTTAAAATGATTTTCTGGTTCAAATGAAGTGTTTTTGTTGCATTTATCTTTGAATAAAAAATATTACCAGTCGAATTTGTTAAATACCAATTTTATATATTTATGCTTAAGATACTTATTGTTTTTTAAAACAAAACACGTTTCAACCACTGTCTCTGCTGGTGGACTAGTATTTCACAAGGCATCACTAACCCAGTAGTAACAATTTGGTCACTCATTCTATCAGAGGTATCGTCATTGTTATAAATATGTATTAGACAAAACATACCTATTTAATTTTACAGCCGTGGTATTATAAATATTTGACACTTGTAAAAGGTCATTATAAAATTACTATTTACAATACAATGATTGTGTTATGGATACTAGTAAAATAACCAAAAAAAACCCACACAAATTAGTGTTGATCATGTCGTCCGTTTTTTTCGTTTGATTCTGTAGTAAATAATTACTTCACGGAAATAGTTATGTACAAAATCCTTAAATAATCAACAAAATACATACACATCTTAAAATCAGCACGTTGCAAACATCAAACATGATCATCAATGTACAATTCAATATAAATGTTAATTCCAACAAACTAATAAAGCAAGAAAACCATTGTTGTCTGTGGCATTTACGTTGTGAATGTTATTAACCTTATTACAAAAATTGATATATTACGAAATTTGTTTAATAAAAGGCCTTGATCATTTTCTTGTTCAAGGGATGATGTTTGTTTTGCGTTATTTTAGTTTAGTAATAAGACGCTATTTCGTTATATTGAACAACTTTTGTTTTTAGTTTGTGGGGCTGTCTTTGTTATACTGAAATGATTATTTTTATAGCCAATATTACTAATGACTAGTGCCTCGGTGGCCGAGTGGTCAAGGTAGTTCGTCTACTATTGATCACGTGGTCTGTCAACACTTAGATTGCGAGTTCGATTCTCACTGCAGGCAGGGTGTACTCGACTCCAATCTTAATTGACAAGTATTGCCAGTTTTCCTACCGCAGGTCGGGGATTTTCTCCGGGTACTCCGGCTTCCTCCCCCAATAAAAACTGGACGCCATGATATAGCTGAAAAATTGCTGAATGTGGCGTTAAACACCATCAAACAAACAAACAAACAAACTAATGACTATTTTGTGTGCGTGTAAGATTTCCACACGAAAAGTCATAATTATCAAAAATATAAAACGCAAAACAAACACAAATCGTCTTACTAAAAAATCATGTTTTCTATTCTACAAGACTGTTTTCCTAACTGATTTATACCAACTTAGAATTGATACTCTACTAAGATATCCCTCTGTTCGTCCCATTGATACCGCATCCTCGTATGTGCCTCATTAAAAATTTTTACAACTCCTTCAGTTAATTAAAGAATTGACCGATACTTAACATGCACTGGTAGATAAGAATTTTATCTTATATTCAGAAGCAAGATTTAGTTCCAGTGATACTTAAATATATTCATCAAACAGATGTACGTTACCACATATAAATGAATTAATTAATTTTCAGACGAATGCAATGGCAAGCCAAAATATGATACAATACTCCTAAAATATGAAAAAGGGCATTCACAATGGGACAATAAATAAACAAAATAGCTCATAGCTCTTGTTTTGAACATATTTCTTGCATCAGCCAACCATATCATAGCCTATAAAAGACTCTTTAGACATAGTTTATTTTTGTGACAGTTTTAAATCCCAATAGTCTTAACACAACATGTATGCTATACATCTTGTTAATAACTGGTTTGAACTATCCACGTGAACCTAAACTTTATCCCAAAATAAATCTATAAAAATGTCTTAAAGTCAGCGGACTAAAGCGACTGCATAATACATAGAACAATAAAAATGTCCAAAGCCAACATCACCGGAAAATTGTGTTCGAGAAAGCTTCAACAAACTAGGTTTATAAATGACTTTTTACTTGTCGATTCTCAGAATAATTGTTACCTTCTTCTTACAGTAGGTAATCTGTATGTTATTTTTTTAATGGTATTTTAACGCCACTTTCAGCAATTTGTCAGCTATATCATGGCGTCCAGTTTTTATTGGCGGAGAAAGCCGGAGTACCCGGAGAGAACCCCGACCTGCTGTAGGAAAACTGGCAATCCTTGTCAATTAAGATTGGAGTCGAGTATACCTTGCCTGCAGTGAGAATTGAACCCGCAATCTCAGTGTTTACAGACCACGTGATCAATAGTAGACGAACTACCTTAACCACTCGGCCTATGACAGAAATAAACACAAATCTTGACATGTCAAAATGGTTTTGGAGTCATAATGAATATTAAACTACATGTATGTCACATTACTTTTTAAATAAACGTCGGGATCAAGTAATCAAATAAACGGTTCAGACATTTGCCATCGAATTTTAATGTTTCGACTCGAAAACATACCTAACGAAAATTTATTAAAATAAAATTTTTTTTGATAGGTGGGAGGGAGATAACGGCTATTAGACTTTGCAACACGAAATACCTCTTCTGTGCATTGTGTCTTACATGTATATCTACACCTCAACAATGCGTGAAATGCTTATTCTTCCAGAAGTTTTATGGCCGTAACCATGACTTAATTTATCGTTATGGGAAATCATTCTCTCAAATACGATCGGACATTTTCGCTTAGACATATGTAGCCTTTCCTATTCGTGTGTTTGACTTTATAATATAGTAAATGTTCAAGTGTCGGTCCGACGAGTATTGCCTGACAAAATGGAATGCTGCTTACCGCGTTTGGTCGAGTTTTTGGTCCTTTTGTAGATCTCATATTACAGTTTTTAAAATCAACAATTATTTTCCACAGTTAAACGTCGTTTTGATATGCGGCCGAATTTTCATTTTGATAAAGCGATTCTAAATTTTGACCTTGATTTGAACGGAAGTGTACGTTAGGAAAATTCCAATGTTGTCTTTTCGAAATCCTTCGGTTGATGTCGTATGCAGTTGAGGCCGGAAAAATCTCGCGGTTTCTCCGAAAACCATTGTACGTTACGAAAGCAGACGAACGTTTGTAAACAACAGTTGACCCCTTTACAAGCAAAAATGGCCGACTTCCTATGGAAAATCGCTTTATCAAAGTAGTTGTTGATTTTTAAAACTGTAATATGAGATCTACAAAAGAGTGTGCTGTATTATTTTATTAGACACGTTTCTACTTGTTATTTCTTTTCTTTGGAAATAAAGGTGCCATTGAAAGTACAACATATGAAGCGCTTCACTTGCCTTAACAGTCATGTCATGAACATGTAAATAAGCGTAACTCTGGTAATGACAAAACTATACCTTTCAAATTGCTATGTCTGACTATTATTAAATATTTGTTCTAGATATTTTATGGTCTATCTATTTTAAAGTGCGCATAACAACCATGGCAGGTACATTGGTCCGTGTAGCTTGATTTAGTGTTTACAAAAATACTTATTCATAGGTTCAATGAAAGATAAGATGTGCGCACTTATATATTCTACCGGTATTGTTCCAATTCCAATCAGGACACTGCTTTGTAGTATAGTTTTGAACCTAACTGGTAAATTTTATTATTCAGATGATATTGTTGACAACTGTTAGTTCCCTGTGAGTTCACCAGCCCAGTATATTAGGTTCACAAAAGCGTCTCTTCAAAAGTCAGACATAGCAACTTGAAAGGTATAGTTTTGTTATTTTGTCCGAAAACTATTTATTGAATTGATTATGCTTATCGCATAAAACACATTATTGATAACCACATTGTTGTTGTGTGCAAATGAAGATAAATCGTTGCTTTTTAATGTGTTTTATGTCATTAAGATTTTTTTCATATAGATCATGAGGTCGGATTTTACTTGGAGTTTTTAGCCGAGTAGAATTTGATAACACCTACATTCGAAAGGAAAATAGGCAAACCTAGTTAATTATGGTTGGATTAGATTTTACAGATATCTGATCATCAGAAAATAAATTAATACTACTATCCACTTAGTTCGTTCAACTATTTAATTTGTTCTTAAAATTTAATGACAGTTTCAGTGTTTTGTTGCTCTACTTTGATTCGTACTTTATAGAACACGCGAATGCTTTTTCACTTGGGATTTTTAGTTAATTACATTTATTAAGTGTTGTTTAATGAGATTGCAGGTTACACTATTTCAGAAATAATACACGACTGCCCAAATTTTATGGATTATTAAATATGGGTAGGCATTATAATCATAAATATTTTGGCACGAGCGTTCGATTCTGATTTGAAAATATAGAAATTTTACATATCGCTCTTACATAGGTAAAGGTTTATTTGGTTGTTGCAATTTTCGATATTCTAACTTGTTACCTAAACTAGTATTTGTCTTCTGTAAAAGTTTGGTAGAAAAAAAGGAAGAAATATCAATTTAAACAAAATATATTTATTTACATTAACAAAATAATTTAACTACCAGATCAAAGAACGCAGAATTGAATGTCATCAGTCAACGTGTCTGTTACCGTTGCTGTTTTTGTATGACAAATGAAAACCGCATATCACATTTAATCGAGCTTATGCTCCTGTTGCAGATAACACTTGGTCCAAATTCAAATCAACAATTGTTTATTTATTGAATTTCGGTTGTGTTTTCAGTTTTATAGAGTAAATTTTGCCTTAAAATAAAATGGAAGTTTAAGCTAGGAGTAGGCGATTGTCATCTGCTCGAAACGTTTCGGGTCACATCTTTTGCCGTGGAGGTGGGAAAAGTCTCGCGTTTTCCCGAATATTATTGAACGTCACGAAAACAGACAAATTGTTTTAAATAACGCAAGGTCTCATGAAAACACAACGTGGCAAAGTCGTAAAAAATATGGAAGTGTTATCGCAGAAATTTTCGAAGTATGAAGGTACAGTATGGAATAATAAAAATGCAAGCAATAAACTGCATAAGCACACGGGGAGGAGACTTTTAAAATTGCTGGAACAGGCATATTTTAAAACATATTTAAATAGAGGTATGCTTCTAAAGCGTTTGATGACGCCTTATTAGAATTAATGTTTTAAAAAGCTATAAGAAGCCTAATTTTATAAACAATAGATGTACGTTTTTCGTTTATTATTATCACAAGTAACGATTCTCTTAAGAAAGTTAAAATATGACGGGAAATCAATTTTATACTTACTTAAAGTCTTGTCTAATCATACATGAGGTCATATATAAGTCTCTGTTATCTAATATTGTTTGCAGGGTTAATTGCGTCAGGCCAAAGTATTGACTATATATTAAGTATTTTTTAACGCTTATTGCAAGAATATTTCTAAAATTCCTCAATAAAACAAACTTTTGAATCTCGTGATCACAAAAGGTGTTGTATCGTTTGCCCGGATCGGTTGAAGAATTAAATCGGTGGGTAGGACATTATATATGGTGAGCATATATAAATAGTCTGTCACCTTGAAATATATTCGCAATGATGAATGAAATTATACTGTTAATGGTTAATGATTTATTTGAAATGTCTGTCCAGACAGAGTTATAAGACAACTTCACTTCATTAGCGCTGCTGTTGATTCAACAGTTTCTATGCAAACGCTATGTAGTCCTCCTAATTATATAGTTTGAGTATATTTTACAATAAAAGCACTGGTACAAATATATAAATTGCATATTTTAACGAAGCATTTAAAGGAACATGAGAACTTGGGGTTTGAATCTTCATTTTACTTGGGTATCCTCAAATTTAAAACAGTACACATTGTTTGAATGCTAAAAGGATGCGGCAAATTTAAATATAAATTGTTTAAAGAATGATTTAAAATAATGATCCATGTTACAAAAACATACGCATGTTAACAAATAGTCATCTTTGATTTAATCTTTAATACAATTGCAGTTTGATGTTTACTATCAAAACGATTCTAAGCGAAGAAAAAACAGTAAAGCAGCATAAAAATCACAAACTTAGACACAAATTCCACTAAAACCGGGGTGGGAGGATAAAGTCATTCCTGCTTCACGCGTGGCACCCGTCGAACTCAAGTAAAAGGATGAAAAGTGGTTACGACAAACGAAACAAATCAATGATCATTTATGAAATATAATTTTGTGGTGATTTTAATATTGCAACAGACAACATATGGTTAAGTATCTTGTATGTCAGTCCAAAATTGACTTCACTAGATCTATGTCAATAATCGTGTTTCAACCGTTGGTTAGATTTTTTCGTTGGAAAATGCGTTCCCGAGCAAGGAATTTTTTTTTATTAAAAACAGTTTAAAATCAACACAATAACTTAAGGTAAAATAAAATATAAGTTAATCTTTAAAAAAAATGCCAAGACTCAAAACAAATGACAGTAGATTTTCTTTAAATTGTACACAATGAGCTCTTTTAGAATATTATTTAATTTTCCTGTTATGTAAACGCTTCACAAGATGTACAGCAATTTGTTTAATACTTGGGAAACAACCTGAAAAGAATTGTTTTGGTAACCGGTTATAATCTTTTGATGTAGTTTAGTTTCTTATAATTTAGCTATCTTAAAATCTTTGTAACGTTTAATACTTTTTTTCTTCTTGCATGTTATAGTTAAACAAAGTCACCTTTTGAGTAAGGCTTACTCCTGGATAGTGTAGACAAGCGTATGACAAATACGGTACTTAGTACTATTGTCATTCGAACATTTAGGCCCCTGTTATATATAAAACAAATAAAAGTTAACAAACATGTTGCAGACAAGACAATCTGTTTTAAGTTTCGTTATTGGTAATTTATGCTGTCACAACTATATACTGCATATACAGTAATCGTTTATTAATTCCACATTATATTTGTATTAAACAAAGTGTCATTATTTCATGGCAGTAACTCATGAACTTCAAAGCGTTGTGAAAATATTATCTTTTTTCCATTCACTTAACCAACACAATGGTGAACGACTGATAACACACGAATAAAGAAAGAAAAGAATTATTCAATCCTATTTCAATCACACTAATTATATATGTGTTTAAATATTTAAATGGTTTCAGAAATGCCGTTTGTTTTGTTTTCATTTCAGAAGGAAGCTGAAGTACCTGGTGAAAATACATACCTTTAACCGAAAAAACTAAAAATCATTATCAATTAAGGTTTAAATCGAGCATACATTACTTTAGTAAGTCTGGAACATGCAGTCTCGATGCTGACACGCCGATTATGAATATTAATCTTAACCAAGCGACTGCCGTTGCGTCTAAGTAAAATAAAGAAAGCATAATTATATTTTTTCGTTCTATTTTCCTCAAACAATATTTTATATGTTCTGTATTAAAAATGGTTTTATGTTTACTTATTTTACATAATGCCTGCTCTTAAAACACCGATTTTATAGAAGCTTAATAATTTAAGTGTTATTATAATATGATGTGACTCAAAGGCCTGAGACCACATCTGTGGTAACAGTGATTTATGTATGAGCAACACGCGACGAAAAGGGCGTATTTCGAAGGGATGTCCCAATTAAACAACTGTAACTCCCACTAGAAAGTTATTATCTTATTAATAGCGGCACGCGCTATAATTATCCGTTGCAATATACTGTGTTACATCGGTGAAACAGCCAGTTTATGATATGATTATCCAAATCTATACAAGTTTATATTTCCGATATAAATATATAATATTACAACAAATAATAGAATACAAGCAAATTTCTATAGCTTAAAGAGAAAACAAACTAATATGCATCACACTTATAACAAGAGGTGAGATCAGGTGTACCGAAAAACTAATAATTGTTTGCTCTTCTAAAAAGCTTGTCAAGCGAATTCTTTTACACCTGTAATAATTTGTCTCTAAAATACATACTATGTGCCTCTATTTATAGGCACATATCTTATCGAGAAGCAAACGTACAAAGGAATGACTTTAATATGTAGGTAGCTTCAAATACATTTTAAGAGAACAACCACCGGGCATAACCTTGTTTTTATTTAAATAAATGTAGCGATCACAAATTCTAGTATCGAAATAGTTTAACATAATTTTCAATTTTCCTTATTATAATAGTGAATTGATTTTAATTATCTTTATACATTGCAACATATTGTGATTAATTATACATATCACATCGCGCATTTAAACAAATTTAATATTTATACAGTAATTGTTGACCGTATGTTTTCTAAACGACGTGACTGCTTCAAGACACATGATTAACGACCTTTAGGAGTAAGTGTTGATTTTAACTATAATATTTCAAATGATTTCTTATATTAACTTGTCTGGAAATTTGTCTTTATTCTATGGTTTCGTCTTTGTCAATAGTGAAAACAGCTATCTATTATTTAAAAGATAAAATATCATTTTACAAATGTTAAATGATTTCGTTTTGCTTCAAAAAATATGGTTTCTATCAAACGAGATTTTTCCGAAGCAAGACAATTACGCCCTTCCAATCACGTAGTTCACCTTACTATGTTCGTAGGTAAACCTATGACACATTTAACAAACGTTTATAATATAATACCACATAATAGAAAGATATATATGTTACACAAATAATTGTTTTAACGTAAAGATTAACGTTTATATATCTCTAAAATCTTCTGTCTAGCGTTTCGATTGGCATGAATTGGATACATATACAATATGTTGAAACTACTTTAATTGATTATTTAGCCATCTTCGCGGATAAAAAGAACTATTTAATCCACTTGCACATGTCACGTTTATATAATTAAAAAAAATTGCAAGAACTTTATGCAACAAGAATTAACTTTACACGGGATGAAAATGCATCTAGGATCTGACTTATTATCTTGCAACATGGGATAATGATAACAAATTATTAACCAAAACAATATGCAAAACATATATAAGTCAAACCAGGTGCGTCAACATTAGTAGCATTTCTTAATGTGATGCATTTCTGACAGTTATAGTATAACATAAAACAAAAATATACTTTCGTTAAATGTCATAGCATGGAAAAATGTCTGCAATAAACTGTAAAACGCTACGAAGTAACACGTTTCATTATAAATATTACTTTTAACGTCAATTCAACAGATCTTTAAACAGTAACGCTATTAACTACAGGCTATACAAGAAAACTGGAACATTAGTTACTATTTGTCTTCTTTCAATTGGTATGACTGATTTTGATATAAAAATAATTCTATATTAATAATGTATTTTCTCTCTGGCAAATAAACGCCATTACGTACTATTTGAACATGAAATTGTCCATTTTGTTCATTAATGCCTTTGCCATTTGAGTTTTTTAATGTTGTATCTTAAATAATATATAACGTTATTTAACATTTATTTAATGTTTACAATACCATAATAGTGTTACTGATAAGTTTAAACAAGAAAACAATATAATGTTGACAATTTAATTGTAACACTCGATTAGATAGTCTGTTTTAATTTGTGTACCAATATTTTGTAAAATAACAAAGAAAACCATAAAAACACATAGTTATTAACCAACTTTAAATAGAACACTTTGCGAACACGTAACCTGATCATCAATAAACACAATGATGGGATGCTGACTTGTATAAACAAACGAACAAATTCAATTTATATCTACAACGCAAGTAAAGAATGTTGTCTACGGTATTAAGGTTATTATTAACATTCATCAAAAAAACCGATGAATTAGGATGTTGATTTATAAAAGTCCTCGACCTATTTATCGTTTATCTGATCAAACTATCTGGTTTAGATTAATAAGTTTATAAAAATATAGTATGCTGGACATACGTTATGACTAATAAAGAGTTATCATTGCTCTTAAAACCAAATACATTGTCAAAGAGAAATAATCAAGATCATAAAGCTGAAGAGCCTTAATCACAACCAAAAGTACACTAACACAATAGACTAGGATATAGGGCTCCTCAAGAAATCTCGACACTCAAAGAGATTAACGACAATCATTCATACATAAAAAGTGTTATTGTTATTGTGTCAGATTGTTGAAATCATTTGAATAAATGGGGGTTGTATAATACAGTTAAAATATGATTTTTGTGACAAAATGTTGCAATTTTAAACAGCCTTTCTCACCAATCTTCATTTGAGCTTATTTTATGCTAAAGTTGGATAGTTACGCATACCACATGATACTATTATTTATTTATGCAAAAAGATGTGCATAAAAAATACCAACCATTTTCGTATTCAATGAAACGTACATAAATCTTGACAAAAAATCACTGTTGAGCCACAATATGACACAGTGCTTTTAACTTTGGATTACATAAACCTGATTTGGAACATATGTATTTTGGTTAACACTTGGTTTATTTTGAAATGTTATTTTTAATGATGCATTAGACCGAAAATAGACACTTTGTATCTGTAAGTATTAAGTTATTGGCAACAAATCATTCAACACTTTCTTAACATAATCATTTTATTACCCTTATATCTAATACGAAAAGTTTTACAATATATGCCTTTGAAATAAGAAAAATTTTCGACGGGACAACAACAAAGTTGTTTCCGAATCCTTGTATTGTATTAACTGTATGTTCAATGATATATCTATTTATACAATAAAATATTTTTAAATTAAGTAATAATTAATAATGTCATCAAAGATTTATTTTTAGACAACCTTTTTCATTAATCTACATTTTAGCTTATTTTATGCTAAAGTTGGATAGTTACGGTTATTGTCGATTGTCAGAAAAAGTGTTGTCTTCTTCTTTCCGTAAGTAGTAATTAAAATGTCATTAAAGATACACAGGACACTCAAGTGTAAGGTGACATAAAAATGAAATATAGAATAATATATATAGCATTGGAAACCCGAACTTTACGGGATGTTGTTAGCGTAAATCGGATTATGTGACTATGCAATTATGTGAAGTTATTAAAAACCAATGACATTTTATGACGTTTGTGAATTTTAATTAGATTTTTTTGGATGTCAACCATTAATTAATGATATAAGCTCTTCTCAAGGTATTGCACAAATATCAATGTCGGCAAATAACCCTTTATCACAAATAGAACATTATTACGTACAAGTAAAGCTACCTCTCATGCACGTAAAGAGCTAAAACGGTCTAGAGTAGGTCACACGAACTATTTCAGTGACTCAGTCCATGAAAGGATGGATTCTGTTGTCCCTCAACTTGTAAAGATATGCTAGATTTCACACAAAGATATCAGAGGCTGTGAAGACCACCATTTTATCCAACATAACAACCCTTATTTAGTCATATACTTAGCCTCTAGTAAACACAATAGAAATATAAAGATATAAAAAAGAACACTTTGGACGACTTTGAATCAGGCGAACTAGATGGACGTAGAATTATAGGATATTTCCGTTTTTTGAAACGAGATGCGTTTTCTCGTCCATATCTCATCGAAGGGCGACAACCCTGAGATGAGATGACGAGAAAATGCATCGAATCTTATCAGAATATTGGGTATTTGAGAATACCCTGGCAAAACGCAAACAACTGGTATCACAATACATAATTTGTACTGTTAACCACCACCCCCACCCCAGTTGATCATACATGTTCATAGATAAATTTAAAAAAAATCCTCTCGTTGAAAATAATAAAAACATCAGACAATTTACACACATGTACAAAGTCCGAGACACCGGCAAACTCGAGAACCATCAACTAACACAAAGCAACTACAGCAATGGTCCTGACTTGGCACAGACATCTCAAAAGAAATGGTAGGTTAAACCAGGTTTAATGGCATGCCAAACCACCTGCTTCCATTACTGTAGAATGTGAGTTGGTTAGTAAATTAAAATAGATGGGTATCACATACTACTTGTCACTAATAGGTGTATCAAACAATCATCGTAGAACGTTCACTGTACACGGAATTCAAAATTTGCAAAACTATCTGCGACCATATTTTCAAACGAGATTTTTCGACAAGGAAGTTGTATCTATAGTTAAACTTATTAAAGGCGCGGATAAGTAACAAGTGTACTCCGAAGAAAAAGGTGACATTTGCAAAAATCTGTAAACTCTCTGCAAGCTCTTACATACCTGATCAATTGAGAAATATAGACACCGTATGCAAGTGAAGCTTGCATATTGCTGCATAGGTGAGGAACATTTATAAATTTGGAAATTAAAATCGTCCCGTTTGTCGTTCATTCTTGTGCTAAGATGACATTTGGTGTCATATTCGAACTGTAAGTCTAAAAATGAGATAGATGAAGCTATTTCTGTGGTTTCTTTTATTTCTAGTTCTGAAGGATTTATTAACGGAAGCCACTCAGCAAATTGAGAGTTGTTAATTGAAAGAACATCATCAATATATCTATATGTAAAATTAAACGACCTAGCTTCTGCTATTTTCTCGTCTTTAATAAAACGTCGAATTAATTCCGTTTCATAAGAAAACAGAAACAAATCGGCAAGGAGTGGGGAACAGTTTGTAAACGTTGGTGTTCCGATTGTCTATTGAAAAGCACATCCTCCGAATGTTACAAATATGTACTACTGACATAATCTTGAAACAGGCGCAGAAAAATATTGTTATCATTAACAAATTACTCTATTTGACTGAGTATCGAGATGTGGAAGGAAACTTATTCGGAAAAATCCAGCACAAGGAGGCGAATAGAACCAACTATATTGGAAACTTGGTCATGTTTCGTATTCTTTTAGAAATAGGTATACCAAGCTTGATCAAGGCACGAACAGTGTTTTTTTTCTCAACGATTGCTTCCAATATTTTAACTGAAGTCAAGGGAGGTAAAAAATATTGGAAATACATTAAACTTCTTAAAAACGGCTCTATTAGTAACAATCGTCGTGTTTTGTTTACAATATATCTGATTTATGATGACAAACAAACTAGGCTGATATATTAAAAAAATACTTTCGTAGTCAATCACACCTTCGTGAAACTGTTGTACATTCCATCGGACATACAAAAAAACGAGGTTGAAGAAATCTTTAATTCTCTTATTTATTGAACTTTTATGTCCTTAAGGTTTTGAAGTATCTTTTCTAATTTGTGCAACAAATACACATATGATTATAATTTGTTTATAAATCCTTTATCAATGAGCCCTGAATGTGCTTTAAGTAGTGCGTCAACGAGTTTTTGAACAGTTTTCGGTTTCGTTTAATTATATAATTTTCGTTTTACCTTTAATTTTACTTCCATTACTTGTTCACTTAAGCTTATATGTAATGAGTAAAAGAAAAAGAAAAAAAACCAGACATTGTCAATGACAATATAGCATTTTTTGACATTCGCTGCCTGTTACATTCTTTTTATCATGTATGTCTCTAATATCCCCAAAAATCTGAAAAAAAATCAACAGACTTCTATCTAAGCTTTACAATAATTATGTATCTTTAAGCAAATAGAGTTTCAGGCGACTTTTTTATGTCCTTGTTATCCATGTTGAAGAAAGTATTTTATATCGGAATGGATATCTAATTTCAGTGAATAATACAGAATCTTGAATAATTGCAAATTCGTTATAAGTTTACCAAACAATACGACTGAAAACTCTTTAAGAATATGTCCAAAATGTACAAAAGTACCTAGTCGGTGGAGACGCAAAAACACAAATCAATCTAACCGACCTGTAAACACAAAATCATGACTATGTTATATGATCGGGGGTCAAAAATCAACTCCAATTTCACTACCACAAACATTTAAAGCTTAAAATACATTCAAAACAATCTTATTTAATCTATTTGTAATAGCATTTTATTACGATAAACTAAAACTGGTAAATAATCCACTTTGAGTTTTGTTTTCAACAACACCATTAATTGTTTATGACATAGAAAAATACGCATAATTGTTTGAGTTATTGTTCTAAGTTCCTAACTTATTTTTATTTTTATCCACAAACTTACCAATATATTATCTTTTATTAATCCATTGTTTTATTCATTTTTTAGTTTTTTGGCTTTTTAGTAGTAAACTATCTATTTTATGTTGTGTTGGCTATATCAATAAATGTTTAAAGCTACTTTCTACTTTGTTTTTTTCAATTATCTATCAGTAAAAGTTTTATCGATCATAAACTCAGCAATATATCTAAAACGAAGCATTACACCCACAAATTATAAAGACATCCGCAATATGTTTGTTTGATGGTATAGAAAGGGGTTTTGAGCAACAAAACTATTGCAGAATTCCAGATCAACTACCCTCTTATATGGAAAGCAATAACTGGTATGTTGAGTGTCGTGCAATGTTCCCTGCTAGTTTACATGGGTCTATACTAATTTTCTGATTAATTGGTTTTAGCCTTCCAAAAAGTTTAAATGGTGCTTGTAGGACAATAATCAAATAGCCAATAGTCATTCATTTATTAAATACCGTATAACATCTATGTGTTGGCTGACAAATGCTTACGCAAATGAAACATTTTTATAACACTAACTGGCAACAAACTTTATCACCCACGAGTAATGTTAATACTTTTTTCACCTTAATAATATAAATGTCTAACATAAAACATTTAAAGGGCATATCCAGAAATATGAAAATGGCAAAAAAGGTCGTTAAACTAATTTATTTCTTTGGAAGAAATAAATGGAACTGTAGACATCATGCTATTTTGTTCATAAGACAAATTGGTATTTTGTATAAGTACAGATCTTTAGTAAATGCATTGTTTGTAACGTTGTTGTTGTTGACAAGCTTCGCTAAAGGATGGCTGGAGATAGCAATCAGATACACAGAGTTCCTACTTAACTAAAAACAAAAAATCTATCACTGGCAGATGTTATAATAGAAATTTCGAGATATAAAGAAGGAAACTCTCAGAAACCCAAGCTAAAAGATTTATCTCACCACATGTTGAAACAAAGTTATCTCAACTGGCTAAAAAAAGGGTACCATGCTGACTCATTAGTAAGGAAAATGAGACTAAAATGATTATGTTGAATTATGATATGTGCTGTACACATGTATGATTTTTATTGTTCTGTTCTTCAGGAAAAGAGAAAAGCAGTATTTCAAGGAAGAATGAAGGGACTTATACTTTCATTATGTAAAGTTTAATTATATTTTGTGTTTCTATTAAAGTGTTGTAAAACAAATTCTTTCTATAATTACAGTTTCTACTAAATATGAAAAAAATATTTTACAGTTTTTGGTAGTTTTGTTAATTTTAAGTCAGGGCTACTCCATCTTGAAGTTATGGAAGATATTTAAAGCGTAGGAAAAGGAATTCAAAAATAAACTCAAAACAAAGACAGTGTTTTTCTATTCATGCATCTATTTGACTTGTTACGATGTAAGCCTCAATAACATAGACTGTACGAATATTTACAGCCAGATCAGGGTTGACGTTAAACATTCAAAACAAACCAAAAATGTTGAAAAATCACTTCCATAATGACTGTTTTATTCAAAGATACGAATATGACTTATTGATTTGAAATTCTGATCAAATACATAAACATGGGAAAAGTTTTGTTTTAATGCCACTTTGAGCAACATTTCAGGTATGTCATCACATTTATTTTTGATTGAAAAGAAAGCAAGGGTAAATAGCCTTAATTTCATTTATAAAAACTAGCACTGCGTGTGAAATAAAGCTGGAGTAAAAGCCCCACTAATTAAAATAGCAAAATGAAGAAATATGGCCTATTTTGGAGATAGCAATTGAGGTAAATATAGAGGGGTTGTTTTCAATATGTTTGGTTCTTCTGAGGTGTTTGAATAATGTTTGTTTCAACAACATGCGTAAAGCATGTTGGACAATTTGTTTTTCTGTACCAGTTATTTGCTTTTTATCCTGGGATCCTTGGAAACAAAATACATCTCATGATTAAACCAAACTTTTGAAAGTTCAGAATCAAATGTTAGGGCCATTTATAAATGATGTGCAACCCTTATTGCTTTTATACAGAGGTTTATTCTGTTGAATCAAATTCAAACTGTTCAGTATATTGTTACCTATAAGGTTCAAAATTTTGCCTCAATGTAACAAAAAGCATGGGAACATATGATATTCTTTGTTATCTGATTTCCCTGCAGTTTAAAAATAGCTATAATCATATAATGATGCCACGGAAATGATACCGGTAACACGAAAAACATATATCACAGTATATTGACATAAACAAATAAATCTCAAATTTAATACTGTGAAGAAAAACTAAGCGTGTCATGGTTAACGACAAAAATGTGCATATAGAAAAACTAACTTTACCATGGTTAAAGACAAAACTGTGCATATAGAAAAACTAAGCTTACCATGGTA
This sequence comes from Limnoperna fortunei, assembly GCA_944474755.1. NCBI lineage: Eukaryota > Metazoa > Mollusca > Bivalvia > Mytilida > Modiolidae > Limnoperna > Limnoperna fortunei. The sequence continues at coordinate 40,579,528 of OX104124.1, forward strand.
AAAGACAAAAATGTGCATATAGAAAAACTAGGCGTACCATGGTCAAAGACAAAAATTGCATATTTATTTGAGTGGTATGATACGCCTCTTTCTGCGATATTTTAAACAATTTTTGCAACTTAATGCGTCTAAGAAGGTTATCTTTGATGCATATATCACTCAGATTGTAAGTTATTTTCACTTCAATAGTAACATTTGTTAACCCCTACTTTAGCATTTAAATTTTGATAAATATTCCGTGTCATTAATAAGATGTACTTTGTGTTTATTGTATTTGCCTCGATTTAACTCGCAATGTTACAAACGTGAGCTAACCATTATATTCAAGGTATAATGGGTATTGTTACATTTCAAACGTGAGCTAACCATTATGTTCAAGGTATAATGGGTATTGTTACATTTCAAACGTGAGCTAACCATTATGTTCAAGGTATAATGGGTATTGTTACATTTCAAACGTGAGCTAACCATTATGTTCAAGGTATAATGGGTATTGATAGGATATACTTTAATGCATAACTTTAGTTGTTTCTTTACTTTGCTACTTCAAAAGGAAATATCACTTAAGTGTCTCGTTAACATTAAAGAAAACATTTTCAGTTAGGACTACATTATGAAGAAATCTTCATCAAAATAGAGATAAGGCATGAACACAAGCTACTTTGTAATATTGATTGAAAACCTGAGACCTTAAAGATGGACGATACTTGAAATACTGACCATTTGAAGAATTCTTGTATACAAGAAAAATGAATACTGAATGTCTGACAAATTGCAAATCTTCATCAAAATAGAGATAAGGCATAAACACAAGCTACTTTGTAATATTGATTGAAAAACTGAGACCTTAAAGATGGACGATACTTGAAATACTGACCATTTGAAGAATTCTTGTATACAAGAAAAATGAATACTGAATGTCTGACAAATTGCAAATCTTCATCAAAATAGAGATAAGGCATAAACACAAGCTACTTTGTAATATTGATTGAAAAACTGAGACCTTAAAGATGGACGATACTTGAAATACTGACCATTTGAAGAATTCTTGTATACAAGAAAAATGAATACTGAATGTCTGACAAATTGCAAATCTTCATCAAAATAGAGATAAGGCATGAACACAAGCTACTTTGTAATATTGATTGAAAAACTGAGACCATAAAGATGGACGATTGTTGAAATACTGACCATTTGAAGAATTCTTGTATACAAGAAAAATGAATACTGAATGTCTGACAAATTGCAAATCTTCATCAAAATAGAGATAAGGCATAAACACAAGCTACTTTGTAATATTGATTGAAAAACTGAGACCTTAAAGATGGACGATACTTGAAATACTGACCATTTGAAGAATTCTTGTATACAAGAAAAATGAATACTGAATGTCTGACAAATTGCAAATCTTCATCAAAATAGAGATAAGGCATGAACCCAAGCTACTTTGTAATATTGATTGAAAAGCTGAGACCTTAAAGATGGACGATACTTGAAATACTGACCATTTGAAGATATCTTGTATACAAGAAAAATGAATACTGAATGTCTGACAAATTGCAAATCTTCATCAAAATAGAGATAAGGCATGAACACAAGCTACTTTGTAATATTGATTGAAAACCTGAGACCTTAAAGATGGACGATACTTGAAATACTGACCATTTGAAGAATTCTTGTATACAAGAAAAATGAATACTGAATGTCTGACAAATTGCAAACTGGGGAGTGCGCGAAATGGTAAATAACCGAATGGGCTGAGTTTCCTATATATATCAAACTATTAAAACTATAATATTCGGTTTCAGCTGACAAAGAGTTTGACATCTATCATTAAATATATGAGCTCTGCAATGTCTTAATCGTTTGAATTTTAAATATTGTTTGAGTGTGAAAGCAACTGATGAGGCTTGGTTAGACAAAATCACGTGTGGCTTAGTGGGTTATATATATCTTGGATGTTATGTAATTTGCAACCACTGAGTCAATACCTCACCGGTTACACCAGCCCAGAAGTCAAATTTGGTGTGACAAAAATATACTTGATTTATTCAGTAATATAGTCATGAATTTACCGCTCTGAAATTTCTAACAGATATGTTAGTTCTAAGGTTCTTCTCAAGTTGTAGAAAGCCTTAGTTGGATTTGGTGTGACTTTTTAGAATTTTGGTGATAGAAGCTCAAAAATCTGAATAATTTGGATTTCAAATATTGTTTTAGTTTGGGCGTCATTGATGAGTTTTGAGGAGACGAAACGCGCATCTCGTGTATTGGTATATATTAACATAGGCATCTTTGATAACATTTTGTATATAAATATATAAATTCGTCATTAACATCGCTATGCAATATTATTATAACATTCCTTAAGATGCGTAACATGTTATACTAGTTAGTTACAAGCTCAACTAATTCATTAAATTCCAACGTAAAATGTTAAATTTAAACTTATAAACAAGTTACACTGTTTCGAAAACTCTGTGGTTCAACGAATTAGTAATGTAAGGTTGTTACCGTTAACAATGATAGAATTTTTGTTTCTACTTTCATTATGTCTTACGATTTTGCAGTGCATAGTCAAAGTGCACACCACCTTCCTTTCCTGTTGTAATTTCTTATGTGCCACAGAAACTACTCGTCCGTGCCTTTAATCAGTTTTACTATATACACCACTTTCTCGTTTAAAAAAATAGTTGCAGATAGTTTTCCCCAATTTTTATATTCAGTGTACAGTGATTGTGCTATTATGAGTATTGGATACGTCTGTTATTGACTAGTGGTATATGATGCACATCCATTTCAAACAACAAACTAACTCACACAGTACAGTAATGGAAGCGGGAGGCATATCATGCCATAAAACCTGGTTAAACTCACCATATTTTTAATTCCTGTCCTTAGTCAGGACCAGGGCTATATTTGGTTATTATGGCGTTCGCTGGTTTCTCGGATTTTTTTTATTGTCTTTTCTGGAAGTTTCCTCAGTGTTAGATATTTTTTTATTACCGTTATCTATATAACTGATAACTTTCAGACGTAAGATTAGTAACCGATTCTTGCAGGATTGTCTAATGTGATAGCATAATTTTCAACATTCTATTTTGGTGTGGACAATCATGAAAAAAATATGATGAATCTTTATTATGCTTGCAGTTTGTGCTAGGTTTACCTTATGTCAAAGGGGATGTTTTACAGAAATCTTTTGCTTGCTACATCAATGAACACTTGATGCTATAATAATTTGCCATTTGTTAGACACATGATCTGTCTGCTCACAGAAACTGCAGCTTATCAACTTCTTGATGCAGCAACATTTCATGTATATTGGTCCATTCTCTCTCTAATCGATCCCTTTCGTCAGCCAAAAATGTCAAATACTTTACATCATTACTTTTTCAACTGGTATAGAAAGACGCCACCACAAGCGCGTTATTCTAAAACTGTTGTGAAATTCAATGTTAAATTATCTATTTTTCTGCATGACAGTTGAAACGTCTGTTTGAGGTTATGCTAGTGATGTGGATCTGAAAAGAGCAAATGGAATAGTTATTTTGAACAATAAATCAGCGTTTTTCGATTCGGCTTTTTTGTTCATTTTTATAGGGCGGTTTTTCATAGTAAATAAATATTTCAGACAAACATGATATGTTTTGTGATGATTGATGTATATTTCTGTTCAATCTGTCATGTTTGTCAATAATCCTTGTTAAGTATCCATGTAAATTATCCCGTTTTATGCAATTATGTTATGTGACATAACACCTTATTAATTTCCTCCTAATATATTATGTAGACATTTGTAAACTTAATCCTTACGTCAGAAGATGAACGAAATGTGCATTATCTCCTCCAAAAATGTATACAGCGGCAAAACTTTGCTTTTATCATCCCACATGAATTGATATCTGAAGATGCTTATTATGCTTTTAGTATACATGCTGCTTTCAAATTTTCTGCATTATTAAAATGTTGAAGACAGACTAGAAATGCGCACATATCATCAGGTAGCGAACACAAAATATGGATAACACCACCGAAATGTTCGTTTCTGTTAATAAATCGGCGCTGACGGAGACTGCACAAAATCGAACCAATGTCAACGCATTAGGTGTTGGACTCCAAGTTTTCTTTTACACCATATTCATTGTTGGATGTATTGGAATAATTGGAAACTTTTGAAGTTTAATAGTTTTATTTCGAAGCAAGACGAAGACTATAAACTTCCATAGCAGACAGGTTTTTGATTGTCTGCTTAGTTATTCAAGCATACTATGTGGTGTATAAAAAACTCACAAATAATTGGATCCTGGTACCACTGCATCCGTTTCTTGGAATCAGTAGCGGCACATCGTCTATAATTGGACTGGAAAGATCAGTAGCCACATTAAAACCTTTATTGTATCGCCAGATCTGGACAAAACGTAAAACTATCATCATGACTGTCGTAGTTGTTGTAATTAACATAACGTTTGAATTTATCAAACAATCCACATTGTGGCATACATACCAAAACTACCTTGGGTTAACAGAAAAGGTTATTCGTAGATAAATACCTGGGGTATGTATTTTTATAACTAATGTCATGATTTGTGTAGCTATGATAAGATATAAAAAAATTCGCGAGAATCAATTGTCTGTCGTTTCAGTAAAGGAACTAAAAGTAACCAAAACTATTCTGGTTTTAATTGCGACATATTTTGTTTGTATCTTTCCCGGAAGTGTTTGTTTGTTACTGATAAATGTTGGCGGTTATAATCCCCAGGAACTTATTATTTTAATTTATGTGAGCCAGCTGTTCATTGTAATTAATGCTTCTTGTAATTTTATAATATATGTAAGCACCAGTGAATTTTACAGAAAAGAGTTTGCCAAGTTAGCATTTTTCCGTGTCACAATTTTGCTGACAGTTCGTCTAGTGAACTGAATGTCAATATAGCAGGGACTGCATAAACACGTTATTGCTAACAAAATGCTAACTGTTTATGTCTATATATAAGCATTGTTCTAATTGTTCGAAAAAATATCTTAGTTAATTTTAACTTTTTACCGATTTATAAGACATTCCAATCTTGCGAAATAGCTCAGACTTATTCCGGAAATTGGACCAGAAATTATTGGAAGTCGTTAAATTATCCATAGTATTCCCTGTTTTATTACGTACTATTCATACAGAGTAAATCTGGACTGCCAGAGTAACCATAATATTAAGTTTAGGGAGATAATATCTTGTTTTAAATATGTAAATTAAATATCAATATCATTTGATATATGCACATGTAATTAAATTATTTATTATAATGCATGTTAATTTAATTACAATAGCTGATAAAATATTTAAGATGACTTCATTTTCCAAAGGGCAGCCATTGAAAATAAAAGTACATATCTCATATCTCTTGAACGGCTAAAACATTTTAAATTTGCGTTCTTATAGAGTTAGCTTTAGATCATTTTGACGACAAAGATTGTTTGTCTGTTCATTTGTATGATGTTTAACGCCATTTTCAGCAATTTAGCAGCTATGTCATGGCGTCCAGTTTTTATTGGCAGAGGAAGCCGTAGTACCCGGAACGAAAAAGAACATTTGCTGTGAAAGTCCCGATAATGGACGACTTTTGTTTTAGCATCCTAACTTGTAATACTAGTTAATTCTCCCAAAATTTGTTTTGAGCACATTATTGTAATTTACTTACAGATTGTGTATATTTTTTATAATTTTTGTTGTGGAATTGTATACTAAATGTTATCCTGTTTGTTAACTTATTGTTTTTATCCAATTAGGAGAGTACTGTTATTGTTTTGATGCGTTTTTCGTGAGCACTAATTATTGATTGTTTAATGGGTAACAACGTAATGAAAAACTTGGCACTATTCTACAAGTGATATATTAAATTATATTAATAAACGTTTAAGTCATTTTATTTTCTTTTTTTGCAGAAATCTCTAAATTTATTATTTATTTGTGGTCAGCTGTATCTGTTCTTTTTAAAATTCGATACACATTAGTAGCAGTTAATGTATACATTTGATAGAAAACATTGTATTAAAAACGTACACATATTCGCACTTTCTATACTGTTTGCTAACAAAGGGACATATGACATTTGTCATCGTAAAATGCTACATCACATGTATGTTACATGAAAAATTATTACATTTTGTAAAGCCATTATAGATTACATAAATATCATAATCATGTTATAATATACAGACACGAAGCACAATTCGGATAAGAAATTCTACCTTTTGCCTCGTGATGCTTAGTTGAGTATTTAGTTCCGGAAGCATTTCTGATACGTCGTAAATAAAGTTATAGTTTTCTGTTGTATTATGTTTAATTGCCAAATAAGTTTGCAGAAACTGTTTGCAAATGAATTCAACTTACGAGATACACTTTTTGCAAAGATGTTAAAAATGGACTTTATAAACAATGAAATTATTATTATTATTATTTACGTCCATGAAATACTTTAGTTAAGATCAATTATCGGATGTAGATAACAAATACAATAAAATAATTATGCGACTAGAAGTTATGGTCTATACTGTTTAAACAAAGTGAAAACTACTATTTTGGGATGACAAACATATTTATAGCATCAACTTCTATGTTAACAACACGCGCACTTTTCTTCAGCGTCTTTGAAAATTTTGTATCCACTGTAGGCTATAGTGTCTCAAAAGAGATACTAAATAAAATAAGTTTCAATTTTTTCATTATCGGCGTAAATTAGTTACCTTTTTATGTTAAACCTCGGCAACAAATTGTTATGGATTATACAATACAAAAAATGGTAAATAATAGTAATACAGTATTTCATGACCGTATTTAGTTCAATCTATTTTCTGCCCCAAGTCCCGTTGCTGACTCTAATGTGCATTGTATTAATTTGTTTGTAAATAGTAAATTATTATGTATAATAATATTATTATGTATACAATTGTTTTCCTTATACTATGGTTTCATTTTACCTAAAGGTTCAAATAATAATAGTTTTTATGTTTCAAATATTCTTTATAAATCGAAAATGATTATGTTTTGCAACAAATATCGCTTCTATCAAGCAAAGTTTATTTAAACGTTCGCATTAGACTTTTCACACTTAGGTTTTTCACCAGACATTATAGATAAGGAGTGGATTCTCAAAAAGATATTGAAATTATTTCAAACGGATTGTTTCATTTATAGGATTTGCTGCCAAAGGAGTCATACATTGCAATAATTTGACACATTTTACGTTTTAAGTTCTATAATCTATTGTTTCATAGATTTGATTGATGTTTTTATGTTTTAGCGAAAGCATCATTGATTGTTGGAGACAAAAATTACATTTAATGAAATTTACATTTGGTTTAAATAACATTTCTAGATTGCTTACGATTTATAACTTTATTGAGAAAACGAAAAATTTTTATGGATTAGAAAAAGGAAAATATGAATCGATTATCAACTGATTGAACATAATTAAAATTCTATTTAGTTAGGAAATAGTAAGTTATCTAAAACAAAAACGAACCTTATGTTTAAGTCATAGTGTTGAAACATGTCTGCAGAAAACTAAAGGGAGAAAAGTTAAAATTAATATGTATCATTATAACTATTAATTTTTTTACGTCCATTTAACAAATTCAGAACAATCACACTACACCAACCAAAACATAAAGGGACATTATGTACCATGTTCCTTCCGTTAATATGCATTAATCCTTTAACGAAAAAGGTAATTCTGTATTTAAATTGAACTGCTACATTTTCTTGAAGGCAAATAATTAGCAATATAAATTGTTTCATTTTTTAAAACAATTGTTAAATTATGAGACAAGAATATATAATCTTGTAAATTAAACCTGTGGTGTCTTAAGAATTTATGACGACGTGATTTTAAATTACTATTTACTATGATGGATTTCTGATTTTAATGAACACTGAACATCACAACCTATTGTTGACCATTAGGTTCTTTTGTTCTGTTCTGAGATTTATTACGAAAGTTGTCTCATATTAGGCTTCAAACATTTACTTGTTTATATGATTAAATTAGTTATGCATGCGTAAAGTTGACTAATAAGAGAATAATGTGTTATGTTATCTTTGATAACATTTAATTAACAACGTATATGTAAGTATTATAAACAACGCAATTTTAGAGAACATTATACAGGCTAGGACGTCACCTGTGTTGCCGAGTTTTCCTGTTGTTACACGTAGGAACAATGTAACAGTGTATATTAATTGTTCTATTGAATAGTATTCAGAATATTCACATATAGGTTTACTATAACTTTGTGTTGTGTAAAGGCTAATATTCTGAAACCTGTTAAGTTGATATTTCAGATTGTTTGGCATCACCTGTTAGTATTATACAACTCCTAATATCAGCACTTTTAGAAAAAAAAACTAAACAAAATTCAAAATGTATAATCTTTGATGTGCAAATTACATTCCCAGACTTTAAGAGCAGTATTACTAGTAAATCTTATTATACTAAATCATTAGGCCATCTGGACTGCACAAATGAAATCGTCATCTTTGGGATTAAGTGTTCGCTTTTGTGGACTTTTTATATGTAGGCGAACCACTACAGACTTTGCGGATCAGATAGAACAGGCATCGCCATGATACTGATCCTCAATATAGGATGCTGGACCATCAATTAATCAGCCTTTTGATGATCGGTGTTTGTCCATGAAATTACACATCATATAATAAATTTGCCATCATGTTAATAGTCCTGCAATGCATTACGGGCTGCAATAAAATGTTTAATTACTTTCGTAACACTTTTCTTTCTACTCCCGTCTTTTCAAAATTGTGCAAACAAAACTACATAAGCATGAAATTCAGAAATAAAAAAAATTAATGCAGTAAACATCAACAACATTCACAATATAAAAGAAATGATAGATATTTAAAATAAATAAAAAATCATGTCTTAAAAATAGATCAACAAAATTTATTTATTTGTCAAATAAAAACAAGCATTGCTGGACCTTAACACTCTTCAAACAATATATTGTAAGCACTTGTTCTCATTCGCCTTTCATATACAATCACTATGGTCAGGTCATTATTGTTGATGGGAACAATATTGACTACGAGAATTTCAGAAACTTTTATTTTTTCTTGGTCCCTAATCCAGAGAGAATCAACAAGTAGAATATAGTTTAAATTTCAAAACTATAATGGATTCCAGACAGAGGATTAAGAGAGAACCGCACTTCTTCGGCGTCTTATAAAAGACAAGAAAATGGCATATGTTGGTCTTTTAATTTAACATACAGATAAATTGATGATGTCCTTTTAATTAACAATCCTCACATCAATATTTCCTGCAAAACTGGAAAGTTATGAAACCTTTTCTTGTTATTTCAATTATGAATCATTTCAAATACACACAAATAGCCGTAACGGTAAAACTACCTTCTTTTTTATCGGTCACAACAAATCAACGAAACGAGCAAGATGCACGATTGTTACCAACTCCATGTCTCAGCACAGCTCCATCAATTTTCACTGCCTAATCAATTGAATAATTGACAGCTATTGTTTTTCCTGTACGTATTTAAGAAAGAACGTCTAGCTAGGTTTACGTTGCGTTTGAATAGATATGACGTAACATATGACGTTAATATAAACCGCGAGTACAATGAGGAACATTAGTATACGGAATATTTTTTGTTGAGACTTCTTTTGTTTTTATAAATAATATTCTCGGCAAATCGTAAAATGTATCTGCTGTCAATGTCAGTTATTCCCTTTAAACCGACCACTTAATCGTCTTCAGTTCTTTATGAATATTCCTACGCGTCAGACACTTTTTTTTGGGAAAATAATGCAAATATATAATAACAATCTTGGAAGATTTATAAGGATTAAACGCTTATTTTCGGTAGGCCACTTATGATAAGTTTGTGAGTGAGTCGACCTCGTTCATACATCGATGAATTATCTTAAACAAGCGTTTAATCCTATAGTATGGTTACAAAATATACATCTATTTCTTAGCACATGCAATCAACATTCTGCTCGAAACCTTAACATCCAATATGTAATGTTTGACAATTTATACATAATGGATAAGGAAAGTCTTGATCTATTTCTTGCATCAGCGAATTATAGCATAGCTTATAATACATTTAGAAGACACATTTAAGTTTTTAAAATGTTTCTAAAAATGCCCATAACTAGCATCAACAATCCCGTTTTCTTAATGAGTTTTGTAACTGTCAATTGTCGAAATATTTCCGTTTTCTTTTTTCAGTACGTAATAATTAAAATGTCATCAAATATACCAAGGTTATGCAGTTTACTGAACCAGACATGGGTATAATCATCAAACAGGAAGTAAACGGTGACAAATCGTTGAATCAAGAATTAAGAGAATAAAAGAATTCGGACGCAAAGCCTTAATATTTACTTGCTATTTTCTTGTTCCCCTTTGGTTTAAGCAATCGTATCTATTTTTGCAATTGACTACTAAATGTCCGGGTATTTATAAGTAATTAAAAATCCTTAGAGAAGATAGACAGCGACGCTAGCAGCAAGAATTTAACAATTTTTTGATCACAACAATTGGTGACATCAATCCAAGTCTAGATAAGGTCAACAACTATTATAAATTAAAAGAAAAGAACGTTTTTAATTAACAATCGGCAATGTGGTTGTGGGTTTGGTAATATACTTAATAGTAACAAATATCCGGTTAATTATGTGTGACTCACTTTGTTATCGTTAATAGTTAACGCATAAATCATAACTCAATTTAAGTGTGAATTATGAATAATCTTGTATGCTAGTATTTTGTTTTATTTTTACTTACGCATTAATTTATTGATTATAGCTTTATTTGTACACAATTTTAAACAAATTGAAGTAAAGGGTTGAAAATAATTATAAATATATATCAGGATTTGCGTCCGAATTATTTCATTAGCTTAATTTTTGTTTGAACGATTTATCACCGTTTACTTCTTGCACAGAAAAAGAAATATATAAGTCATTTTTGTTGTTCGCTTTCATGTCGAGACTAAAATTGCTTTAAATGAAGTCTGCAAACATTTACTTGGTTTTAGAGATAGGAAACTATTTTTTATGCGATATCTTGTAACCTATTTGAAATTGAAGCCTACAACATTATAAATGTACTTTTGTTTCTGTGTCGTTGGCAATGACATTAAACCAACATAATTTCTCAAATTGATTGCGATAGCTCTACAATATCTTAATTATTTTCTGTTTCGAACAATTTTTGTGATGAACGCCACCGACAAGTCTTGATTATACTCATGTCTGGTTCATAAACGGCATAACCTTGGTATCTTTGATGACACTTTGATTATCACTTACTGAAAAAAACGGAAATCTTTCGGACGGTTGACAGTTACATTTAGAAAAGATGATTGTTGCATGCTAGTTATGTGCATTTTAGTGTCTTGAATAAAAAACAGTGGAATAGGTCTAATGCTTGTACTGTATCATAGGATCTCGTGGGAATGGTATTATAAAGATTAGATGACATATTTCAAAAAGCCATAAACAAAGTATATAACATCCCAGTTATATCAGAGTAGTTATGATTGCTGGCATAAAAACTTGAATATATCTTCTTAATTAATTATAGGCTAAAAACAAGAAATAAGAAATAGATCAAGACTTACCTTATCCGTCATGTATAAATTGTCAAATTTTATTATTGAATGTTAGGGCTTGTGATAGAATGTCTATCGGGTATGCTAAAAAATTGATGCATTATTTTTTAACCATTCTAATATATGTTTAAATGGCAAATTGTAGCAATTTCCGGTTTAATGGATCTCTATTCTTTGAAATAAACCAATTTCGAAACAAAAGCCATATATTTAAATCTATTGTTGCAAATGATGTACATGAAAGGCTGACAAAAAACAAAAATTAATGAAGTTGAGTTGGCTACAGACAAAAGCAAGGAAACCAAATCGAACAAAAAGCCAAAAGCTTCTATTAACATCTTACTTTAGACATATGCAACACGAAACAAAAACACTAAAACAAAAGCTCAAAAAATTAGCAACCCTTACCCCCGCAAACAAAATTAATGGCTGCATTCAAGTGCTTCGGAAAAATAGGTTTAATATTTTGTTTTACAAAACCTCGACCGTCAAACAAATTAATAGTTTTATTTAGCATTTAAAACAGATAAAACCAAGGGAGATATAAACAAATGCTTTTGGACTTCTTTATTGGTCACTTCGTACAAAGAATAATTAAATGCAATTAAAACGTAATCATATATACTTTAGGATATAACCAAATAAATACTTTTTAATGAAAGTCCACATTTTGTAGCATGCTAAACCTACCGCTTTTATTGCTGTACTATGTGAGTTGCTTTATTGAAAATGAATGAGTGTCATATTCCACTAGTCGGTAATAAGTGTATCAAATAATCATCGCAGCTTAATCACTGTATATTGAATTAAAAAAAATATAGACAACGAACGCAAGAGAAGCTGGAATATTGCTGCAAAATTTTGGATAATATTTTAATTTTGAAATTAAAGTCGTCTCGTTTAGAGTAAATTCTTGTGCTAAGTTGATAGTTGGTGTCATATTCGAAGTGTGAATCTAAAACGAATGCTCGAGCGATTTACTTAGTTTCTAGTTTTGAAGTATATATTAAAGCAAATGAGGGTTGTTAATTGAAAGGACATCATCTATGTGTTAAATTAAAATACCAACCTATGCTATTTTCTTGTCTTTTTAATAAGACGTTGAAGAAATTCAGATCTCTCTTAATCCACTCTCTAGGATAGTCTTCGGCTGCATCCATTATAGTTTTGAAATTTAAATTCTATTCTACTTCAGTTGATGATTCTATCTGAATTTAGGACGACGATAACTAATGTTTCTGATATTCCCGTAGGCAATACTGTTCACATCACCAGTATTGACTTGACCAGAGGGATTGTATATATAAGGAGAATGAGAACAAATGCTTCCGGTATGTTGTTTGAAAAATATTTAGGTCCATCAATGCTTGTTTGTATAAAAAAATACGAGCATTTGTGTTTGGTATATTTATAACATGATTTATTCTAAAAATAAAGTGCTCTAATCTATCACTTCTCAAGGCCTAAATGGCAGAGTGGTTAAGGTAGAGTGTCTACTATATATCACGTGGTCTGTCAACACCGGGTTACGGGTTCGAGTTTCACTGCGGGCAGGGTGCACTCGACTCCAATATTAATTAACAAGGATAGGATTGCCAGTTTTCCTACCGCAGATTGGGGTTTTTTCCGGAATTCCGGCTACCCCAATAAAACTGGACGCCATGATATAGCTGAAAAATTGCTGAAAATGGTGTTAAACAATATTGTACCGTTTCTGGTGTACTTGAGCTAGTAGAAAGTTCTAATATTATTATAAGACAGACGACTGACAATAGTGATGATAGCATAAGCCGGACTTACATACATGGGCAACCATTTGACGCTACTGATTTAGACAAACAAAAGTAAGTATTTTAAAATAGTTCAATATAGTCAATTATTCAGCAGCTAAAGACAATTTTTTAAAGTGTTCAGATAAAATTATTTTCATCAACAATTCAGCAAGCAATCTGGCAAGATTCTCTGGTCAAGTGTCCAAAAAATACACACATCAAATATAAGATTAGAATTTAAAAAAAGATTATTTTTGTTTTTCTTAAAGTGTAAAAAGAACTCGGCAAATTAAACGGTGACTCACTCTATGAAGGCAATATGAAATAATGACGTTTTTTTAAGTACAAAAGATATAAATAAGGTAATCCTTGTACTGAAACTATCATAATTTCTGTGGAATTTCGTGACAAAATTAAATACAGCCAAAAAGTAAACAATCAGATCTATTAAGACAATTATTTTAAAAAAATTGTTGTACAAACAAGGGATTAACTCTATTAGGAGGCAGAAGCCTATCCAAGAATTGAGACAGCATTTCGAAAATCCGTTACAATATCAAACTTTAAACACTATTATTGTAAATATTGCTGATCTGATGTTAACTGCATTAATTTCTTTAATTCTGAATTTCATATAAAAGAAGTTTCTCATAACGAAAAGGCTCCGTTCGCACAAGTTTGAAAAGACGGGAGAATGTTGTTTATTGTGTTGCTAAATATCAACCCGAGTGAATATATGACGTGTTAATCAATTTAACACTATATATTTGTTCCGGTTTGCTTTCATTATAAAATTAATACAAACACTATGGCGGGAACATAGACTATTATACAAAAGCAGTGGGCATTTTGATGTGACTTTTCATATAGTAATATACTCATGTGTAATTTAATAATTTATTACTTTTAATTCTGACAATACGCTTTATATTACCCTCTTCAAAACCCCATAACTAAATAGTAATGGGTATTTTCACATTAGACTCTGTTATGTCTACGAAAAGGTGTATTGAGTCGAGGATAGCTGTATTAGTCCGATGCAGCGCAATTTCATAACCTCGTAGTTTTTTGTTATTTTTTACTTAACTGTTTCTTTTGCTCAGGTTTTTCACGATTTTGTGAAGTTAATTTTGGCCTGTCAAAAAAGTAAATAGACAGAAACTAACCATTGATTAAGACCATCAAAGACCATTACTTTGAATAAACTTCGATTTACGCTTTTTCGAAAAGCTTGGAATTGACATGAAATATGCCTTTTCTTTAAGCACCCGCCTGTAACTTATTACATTGCACAAACCCACTGTTCCTGTAGTGCTTTTGTAAAAAAGCTAATAAATTAAAAATAATTTGACATATGTTGGTTTTAAATTTTTTAGTTCATTGTTTTGAAGACTTGATTGATATTGCTAAAAATACATGTTAGCTTTATAATATTTCTTAATTGATCACGAATTCTATTATCACTTTATTGAGAAAAAGATAAAATGGTATGATATTGAGAAAAGAGTGCACAACAGAAAAGAGTAAAGTAAAAAAAACAAATCTTTGAGATTATGAAGTTTCATTACTTTTTATATCAATCCAGCAAATTACAAAACAGAAACGTACACTTACAATAAAAAAGATTACAGTGTTAAACAGACAACAGGAACATCCCTTTACCTCTGTCTTCTGTCATTTGTAGGACTAATTTTGACTAACAAATTAATTCTATGTTGATACTGAATTGCTTCATTGTCTGGAGGGTCAATAATTTTGTAATATAAACTGTTTAATTATTCCTAAAACGACAGTGTTTGTATACACATGGAATTATTAATTGATTCATAAGGTAAATACGGGAAATAAAATTGGTCAATACTTAAACTGGAATTGCATTACGAAATCTTTATGTAATATAAAACTTGAAGATCAAAACATGTGTCTTTATCGAGAATGAGAGATGTTTGACTTTTATTGTTTTTTTTCTTTTTTGCATTGACTTATCAAAATGGTAGGACTAGTGGAAAACATTAGTAAGAAAAAAATGAGTGCTTGGTCCAAATGTTCGAGGTAATCCTATTTCCATATCCAGATAATTTAGTTTTCAAACACTTGCGTTTATGGTGCGCAAGAATTTCACTATAAGGCGCGTACTCGCAGTCTACATATGCTAAATTCACATATACCCCACACATAAATACGATATGATGTCGTAAATAAGAAAAGATTGTAAAAACTTGAGATATGGAATGTTTAAAACTCTGAACGTTTTTTCTTAAAGTGATTGTGCATTACTTCTGCTTTTTGTGAAATAGAGCTTTGAACACTACTGGCTATAAGTTTTTAGTTGCAAAACTTTAATAAAATAAGTGTATGCAACTATTTCTTTACTCTGCATTTCTAGTGATTTGATTTGATTATTTATCGTAGTAAAAACGTAGGAAGTTGAAAGTTTTCTTATGTAAATATGCGTTTTTATTTACTAATTCACATCAGTAGGTAACATATTTAGTACATTACTACCCTTGCGCTGCAATTGCGAATATTGATTTTGAAGTTGTCTAATAGACAAAACACGTGTTGTCTGGCATGTTATGTTTGATCATTAAAAGATATAGTGGTTGTTAAATTTACTGTTCTAACATTTCTCAAATGTTTCAAATTTTAAGACTATTATATTATGCAGCTTTAAAATAACATTAGCTGATTTAATTTAAATGATATAATTAAGGTTATTGAAGGTTTGTTTTATGTCATTCTTCAAATAAAAAGAAACACTTTTGCCTTGTGATGTTTTATAATATTTTCAACGGTGGTATTTCCATCTCGTGGTACTAGATGGCGACACTAGACATTTTTTGACAGCCAAAAACCTAAAAGTCGTCGTATGATATTAACGTAAAACGGTCAATGATAATCCACATGACGTGCAAAGTAGAGGGTTGGAAATTAAAACGAGGTTATGGCAAGAGTACGTTTTGTATTCCTTATCCAAACAAGAAACAAGATTTGTGTAACAAGTGAAAAACCAATTTAAAGATGTTTGTCTTGTCCCCAACAAAAGCAACTTAGTATACGAAGAACATTTCGAAGTATGTTGCTTTGAGACTAGTTCAATGGTTAGGTGCTTTTATGTTCCAGAGATCTTCATTTAGGTAAACTCGTTTTGAATTTTATATTAAAATATAAGTAAGAATTGTGTCCATAAAAATGAATTAAATTATTAATTAAATTTACGAATTATTCGTTTTACTATTTTCAACGTGTATTTTGTAATCATATTATGCAAGTTATCAAACAAAGTATTTTTTACAAAATATTTGTGAAGCTGACTATTAAAAAGCACCGATAACAACCATTAGGTGCTACTTTTTAAAAATTTGTGTTTTTTGCGCATAAAAAATTCACTACATTTGGGATCTTCATTAAGGTAAACTCGTCCTGAATTTTATCCTCGAATATTGGTTGGAATTTTGTCCATAAAAAATAATTAAATTGAAAACTATTCGTATTATTATTTTCAACGTGTATCGTGTACTCATGTTATGCACGTTAATGAACGAAAGACGTTTGTACAAAATATTTGCGAAGCTGACTATTAAGAAGTACCGGTAACAGTCATTAGGTGCAATATTGCAAATTTTTTGTTTTTGCGCATAAAAATTTCACTACGTTTCGTACATGGTACTTGAAATGGTGAATGAGACAAAGATTTTAACATGGTTATAATTTGAACACGTCAAGTCAATATATGGTTTGTATTGTTTGTTACGACATGTGTTAATAAAGGAACGGAGCCATTTATTCATTTCATTATTATTTACCGAACAAACAATTCATTTATTAAACTAAATTATACCATTAATTTACTAAATGTAACTTATTAATAAAGCCATACCTGTTCAATTTTCTACAAATTGTACAGAATGGTTTGCTCAAGTAAGCAATATATGTTTGATCAAAAACATATTAATTAAAAGGACACCAATTAATCACTTCAAATGAGACGAACAATTATTACTAAATAATTAAAAATCGGTTTCTTTTGTAACATACATGGTCATTTTTCAAGTTTAAGCTGCATATATACGAGACTGTAGGGTGTGAACATTAAAACAACTTCATTGAAAAAAAATTTATTCGGGAGGGATCTTGTCCGCCTTGAAAACATTTACAAGGGGATATTATCCGCCTTGTAAATTTAACGAGGGGGATTTTGTCCGTCTATGTTGCATTGAAGGGATTTCGTCAGGGAGATTGTGTCCTACACTCACTTGGCGTCTAAAGGCAGTCGAAATCTTATTTACATCCTGTGCTTTGACACTTTATATATCTTACAGGAAATAATTGAACACCATCAGTGGTAATTCTAATTTGTTCGAGAAATTCTCAGTGGAGAAATTATAAAAACCATTTTGGTTACAAAATAAACAATTGGGTGCTTATTTCAGACATAGATTCTTTGATCTAAAATAAATTTCCTTATGACATCATTTTAAATTTCTAATTAACCTTTAATATGGTTAGCTTTTGATAATGTCCTAATAGTCATACATCAAAGTCGGTGTCAAATGAACTCGTAATTGCAATAAACATCCGGTTTTTATACTTGCAAATTCTGTTAATTACCTTTCTTAAACGAGAAATAATTTAACTGTAAAATTTTCACTTTTCACGTCCAGGTACAACTGCCGTTTCAAGACGTGCACGATTGTCTACGCATCTTTTTTATGTTGAAAAAAATATATAAATATATCTTTTATTACAATTATCATTTAGGTTAATTCTATCTTTAATAAAGACAGGTTAAAATATGTGTCTAAAATAGTTTTATTGATACAAAGATCATTTAAACATTACGACGTATTTGGTTATCTTTTAATTATAGCTGGTCATTAGTCATCGCTACAGTTTATATATTCTTCAAAGAGCAAAGGCAGCAAAACATATTTTTAAACTGGATTATTTATCATGTTAACTGAATCATTACATGTACCACGTCACAAACGCAATCCCGTGGTAAATACTGTCATACACAAACTTTTACCACCCTTAATCCACTCCTAAAGCGTAACGGTAAAAAATACAATAAAACATCAAAATGGAATTATATTTCTTTCTATTTGAAGAATAACATATCAAATGTTCATTTTTTCGCGAAGTTTCTCTTTAAGGTTTAAGCGCTAATATAGACTATTAATAAGACACAATACTCGTATTGAATTTGTATAACCATGGTATCTTAAATATTTAATGGATATATAACATTTTTGTAAAGTACAATAAGAGTATTATGAGGGTGTTTCTGATGAAAGCAAACAAGAAAAATTTTGATTATTGTAATTGTTCCGGCTGTTTTGTTTCTATAGTAATAATGTATAAAGAAAATAACAGTAACGCGCACAACTATTAGATAAAACAAAAAAAAACATAACCAATTTAAAATGGAACACTTCTAAGATATGGTTAAGGATTATCAATGAAAAATGTGATGGCGTATTATCTACTATTACAAACGAACAAATTCAATTTTTACATCTGTAGCGTAAGCAAACAATGTGGCTTTGTTTTTTAAGTTTTTACTAACCTTCATCGAAAAAATTATATAACGAGGTGTTTTATAAACGCCACGATTATTTCTCGTTCACCTGATTAGGTTAGTTATATTTTCTGTATGTTTTGTTTAAGAAACTGTTTCGTTAAATAGAAAACTGCTTTCTTATATAAACCCTCTACTTCAAGTATTATTTGTCATCGTCAGGGGTTCTAAGGTTATTAAATATACTATGTCAGACATACGTTTTGTCTAAATGTGGTGATAATTGTTATTCTGCCTGCAGATGTTATATGGAATTACAAACGACTTTAAATATATCTATATTTAGGTTGCTCCCTAGTGATGTTTTTGTTACTGTGACCGATTTTTGAACTCAGATCGTGTTTATTGGATTTTTTCAATCAAAATATTTTTATCTATCCATCTATCCATACGCGCCAATTGTGCATGTAGGACTACGATATATAATAGTGCTTAATATAAAACGCAAAACACAAAACGTGCAAAAACTGTTAACTCAATACATAAGGTTTTACTCTTCAACACGACTGGTAAAAACGATTTTTTTTGTCATTAACCAAAAACTGCTTTAAACTGTTACTAAGTTATGTCTACATGTAAAAACAAATAAATGACCTCAACGTAATTTATGAAAATAGCAAAGAAAACCTACCAAACAACAAGAGTAAGAAGCCAAGGTACAGTTACAAATCTGGATACAGACAAATAGAACACACAAACCAAAAACATAAAAGACAGAAAAAGAGTAACTCGAACCCAATAAAAACCACGGGTGCACTCAGGTGCTCCAGACGAATAAGCAGTGCCTGCCTCTAATTAGACACCCGTCGGGTTACTCATCGTCATGTCTAGGAAAAGTCAAATCCGGAATCAGAAACACTACCTATGACTCAGCGAAAATGTCAGATCGTATTTGAGACACTGATTTCCCATAAACTGGAAAAGCAGTATTTGAACTTATTTAAGCACAATTTTAATAGTTAAGCGGTGTTCATGGTACTTAAATATACTTTATCAAACAGTTGTACATAACCAAATATGAAATAATTTATTCATAGGCGAGCCACAATACGTCAGAGTGCGTCTAAAATACTATTAAATATACATGATATGTAACATTTGTTTTTGAACAGAAGGAATATTGTTTAAGCTGTTTTCATTTCGAACAATAGGGTGCAAGACACCTGGCCTTTACAAGATTTTCCTTCTGAATATAATAATAAATTGTTAACAAATGACATAACTTCTTAGCCAACACAGCTACTATTTTTGTGTGTTGTTTGGTTTTTTTGTTTCTGTTGTTGATGTTTCTTTAAATCCTGATTTAGCTCTTGTAGTTCGGTCGATTTCTTTGTCATTTTACATTTTTGTGATATAAATAATATATCTGTGATATAATGGAATTCTCGATGGGATCATAAATTAAATATATACGTCATAGCTCAAGTATAACATACATATCTCTTGTATCAGCAAATTATAACATAGTCTGTAATTTGCTTAGTGGAAACATTTTTATGACAGCATAAAATCCCAAATGTTCCAGCTTAACTAGGATGCAAAACACTTTCCATTACTCATTTCAATATTTTTCCGAACCTTAATCTTTTTAACAAGTTAAATGTCTTGCATCGCCGTACAGACATCAACTGCATAGTGCTTACAATTATAAAAACATACGCAGTTAGCATCACAAGAAATACTCTTTGTTTAAAGATGATTTCGTAATTGTCAACTCACAAAACAATTGTGACCTTATCCTTTCAGTAAATAATTTGATATTGATATGCCACAAAATACAAATATATTTAAAATGTTAAAATCATGTGGATTTCAGAATAAACTGCCTAATAAATATATCAAAAACTCCAAAAATGAAGGGGAAATGCAGTTCTATATAAGAACACTATTCTCAATTGATCAAAAAAGCAGCAAAAATAAACAAATGTACTGGCAATACAAATAAACTATCATTCTTATACAAAGTGCAATTTATTTTTCATATTAAATAAATTTGATATCTTTAATTGTGTAGGACGTTAGCATCAACATACAACTACGTAGAATACAATTGTGTTTATTTATAATTTTTCTTTATCACGAGATATCTTTGAATTTAGTTTAAAGGAATTTGAATGACACTGTATTGTTTGGTTTTTACTTTTTTAGATAGATAATGGATTTTAGAGTTTATTGGTTGTCTAGTACCATTTATTAACACCCACCTGCGATACGAAACGAATCCTTGTCAAGTAAGTATGATGTTGAAGCACAACCTGACCGCAGAGTTAGAGTTTACATAATATGATCAATGGAAAATAATCAACTATCTTATCCAATCACCACCAAGGTCCATCAACTCTCTGAATTATTTTCTTATTTGACAGAATACGGTGTATACTGTTATTTTGGGATTTCTAATTAATTACATCTATTTATTGTAATGCTTTATTAATGTTTTGAAAAGCTATGATTTGCCTAATTTTATACAAGTAGACGTGCGGCTTTTAAAGTTATTTTTACAACAACGATTGCCTAAAAAGTTAGAATATGATGGGAGAATACATTTCAGAATTACCTACAGAATTTTGACGAAAAACGTATAAAAATTCGTTTATAGACCAGTATTGATCTGTTCTATTCTTGGCAGGTTTTGATGCTCTAAGAGTAGTTATAGGATCGTGATATCAGGGAATGGCTTAGCTGGCTCGAGTGGCTCAGATGCTTAATTGGCTCGGGTAGCTCAGGTGTTTAAGTGTCACATGAAGCTCTTGGGGTAGATTACATGCGAATGACGTCACAATCTTGTAATTGGGTGAGAACAGAAATTGGTGTAATAAAGTGATCTATTCAGTCGGGAACAATGAACTTATTGTAACTAAATTTTTCTCTTTGCATTTTCAAAGAAGTGTTCGCTTAGGTTTTTTTTTCATTTTCGGATATGACCATTGAAAATATATACCTTGGTTTTTTATATATATAAACGACAATAATCTATAACAATCATGTTAGTATAGCAAGATCAACCAGCAGTCTACTACATGTCATTAGTTTAAATTTGTAGAGATGGTTGTTGGTTTCATTTATGGAGATTTATTGGAAATGAAAGGTGTTGATGCAATTATTCATCAAGTAAAGTGTCTTTGTACTAAAGCTCATGGATTATCAACGGGGAATGGCTTAGCTGGCTCGAGTGGCTCAGGTGCTTAATTGGCTCGGGTAGCTCAGGTGTTTAAGTGTCACATGAAGCTCTAGGGGTAGATTTAGATTACATGCTGTCACAATCTTGTAATTGGGTGAGAACAGAAATTGATGTAATAAAGTGATATATTCAGTTGGGAACAATGAACTTATTGTAACTAAATTTTTCTCTTTACATTTACAGCTTGTAATTCTT
The DNA here is from genome assembly GCA_944474755.1 of Limnoperna fortunei. Lineage (NCBI taxonomy): Eukaryota > Metazoa > Mollusca > Bivalvia > Mytilida > Modiolidae > Limnoperna > Limnoperna fortunei. The sequence continues at coordinate 40,601,906 of OX104124.1, forward strand.
GCATGCACAGAAAAACTGAATAAAACCAACTGCATGAACAGTCTAAACATTTATTTTGTTTTTATATAAAACACTTTTTAAGATAAAAAACATCATCTTTTATATTTATGGAATGTACATTTTGTATACATGTAATCAATGAACTAAAAATACCCTGAGATAAATGAGTATAATTATATATTCTTATCATCAGAAAGAAAAAATTTTCTGACCGGAGTTATAATAAAAATCAAAGGTATTTAAATACTTGTACAGTATAAAACAACCTGAGGGAATACATTAATATCATAATGGTATAACAAACAAAATGATATAATGAGTATAAAGTTAATACTGATATGTATTTAAGCAGTAAACCATATATGCAGCAACATGTGTACTAACTGTACATTTTTTAAAGATAATATACTTTAACTACATTATACTATGGGTGGAAATTTGAATAGCAAAATATATTGAAAAGGTGATTCTTTTAAATAAAATCATCTTAATATAAAATACTATCAAATACCTGAGTAAAATAGATAAAAGAAGAAAAAGTATGAATGCTGGTAAAATTTAATTAAGTTCCACTATCTCACTGAATAAATGTAAGTTACTTTTTAGATGAACATATTGTAGCATGTAACTAAAAACATAACTTAGTATAACAATAATAAATAATGACAACATATATACATGGCACTTAAAAAGTTATAAAATTGTTTTTATTTTGTACATCTGAGCAAATCTCAGTGAATGTCATGTCTTCATATAAAAAAACTTTTTAAACTCAATATACATGAATCCCTGTGGATATAAAACTTTAAAATAACATCAACATATCTATATTGGACTTATGGCTTGAAAAATGAATGTGAAAGAACTTATTAAACAAGAATGATGTCACAACCCCCTCGAGAACTTTGCTGGATTGAGGAGTAAAAATAACAATTTCTTGCTTTTTTTTATCCTCACAAATTACCCACTGGTAAAACTACTGTGGACATAAAATCAACAATTATTGATAAAACTAACTAGGTATAGTTGACATTTGTTTTCTCTGAAAAATTGGATTAATGTCCACAATTTACTAATATAGGCGAATAAAAATTGAATAAATAAAGATTATCATGACATTTAATACAATCTTAATACCATCACCCTAAGGATAAACAGAAAATATTCATTTTATTCTAATCACTATATCAAACTGGTCTTCGTGCATTTCTCTTGGATCTTCTTAATGTTGCTGGTTGAGCTAGTATGGGTTGAGATAGTGGAGCTGGTTGTTGAGCTGGTTTGGGTTGAGGTAGTGGAGCTGGTTGTTGAGCTTGTATGGGTTGAGGTAGTGGAGCTGGTTGTTGAGCTGGTATGGGTTGAGGTAGTACAGCAGGATGAGGAGCTGGTGCAAGAGGATGCTGAAGTTTATTTTGTACAACTCTAATAAATAGCCTAAATATTTGAATTCCTTTGTATAAAATTATCACCATTGCTATACAAATAATTTCAAGATAGTCTGAAAGTAAAATAATTACATATTGTTCATTTTGATTGCAACTGCCTCTCCCAAATTTCTCCAGGTAACAGAATAAAAAAAATCAGAATCTGATTCCTCAGTAGTATGGTTTCTTTTTTTTCTATAGATGTGTATTGAAATTACTAGAAGGATCAGTATAACTGTAATTAAAATTAAAAAGCATGACAATCTCATATCAGTCTCATATTAATGGCTCTTTATTTTTAATCATTCTTGGTGTCATGTCTGACATATGAGGAATGAGAAGGTACAACTTGCATTGATATAGTGTCAAAACCCATTTCAACATCCTCACTACGCCCACCCCTCCTGCACAAGCACTTTTTACACACAATAACGATCAGAATAACTGAAATGGAAGTATAGATAATATAGTAGTAAGATAATCACAGCTTTGGTTTTGGTTTTTTTTTTCAGGATAATTCCGAATTATTTAGTTCTATAATTGTGTAACGTTTTACATTTTTATAGTTAAATACATAACAAATTAAAACAATAAAGAAAATGAAACTTATAATCACAATACTAAAGAATATAAAATAAGCAATAAAAGTAACTGTTTTTCTACCTGTGATGGTTGTTAAAAAGCCTACCACCCATTCCACTGTATAATCATCCTGAAATAAAAAAAATCAGACAAAATACATATCAAGTAAATAACAAATTTGAGCAGAAATTTGAAATGTTTGAAACACAACAAGCAACAAAATTCTATTTATACTTTATATTCTGTGGTCATCTTTACTCTGTTTACATCTCTAGTAAAATCCACACTGCTACTGGTCTGAATAAGAAAAAATATTATTTAATATTAAAATTGTGATTACACTATTTTGAAGAAAAATTAGACACCATCTCATTTAAAATATTTTCTATGAGCATTTTAAAACATGAAAATAAATAAATTATATGATTATTAAACAATTCATAACCATCATAGTTTTACACTAAATATCAATGTTCAATAGTTTAGTCATTTAAATGTTTACATTAGTCGACTATATTTACCTCATCTTCCCTAGTACTCTTTTCCAAGTTAATATCATTAGTGGTCCACTTGGGTAAGTTCATAGTCCTCTTTTCAATGTTTATATCATCACTGACTGATCTAATACTGGTTGGTTTCACAGTCTACAATCAAAGACAAAAAGTAATTATTATATATTTTTGCTATTTCATACACATTAGTACAGCAAAAAGCCTTCATGCACAACTACATGTAATGTACTTCCTTTCTGCTAAGTTTCATTAAATTCCATGTGGACAAGCGGACAGACAGAGTGATTCCTATACCCCCACCCCACCCCACCACTATTTATAATGTAAGTTTTAAATTATTATTTAACTTCAGTCACATTTACCTCATCTTCTGTGCTTGTCTTACTATCATCTGCTATATCTTCAGTGGCTGGTATAGTAGTCTCTATAGTAGTCTGTTGAGAGAAATAATAAATCTCAAGTTTACAAATTTAATAATATAATATGTGAATAAAGTATTGTTTTTGAAAATTATCAATGAAACAGGAAATTGATACAATAATGATCTAGACCTGTTACCAGAATAACCATGTGGAGAAGAAGCTTCGCTTAAACATTTTTGGTTGAAGACCGTAAACAACCTTGTTAAATTAAATCTAAAGCATCACATTCTTTGTTTGTATTATTATAAAGTTGTGCTATCCCTCATGATATTTAATAATAATATACTGAATTAGGTCATAGTTAATTATTGCAAATGAGTTAATTAAAAAGTGTATTAAATGGACACCTCATTCTAAATAAAGAATTGATTTCATGTCTTAAAACTCGGAGGACACTTAAATTGTACATCTCTTTAGAACACATGTTTTACCAACTCCTTGTCCATATTAAAATGAATATAAACATGAATGGAAATGTCTAAACATCACATTTGTTTATTCACTTCAAGCTATTGATATTTCCTTCAGATTCACATTTTTGATATTTTATAAATAGACCATTCATGTAAAGAGTAAATAATTAGATAAGCTTTGATGAACTACAATACACCCTTAAGAATAAGTAAAAACAACCCAAAGCCACTATAATACTAATTGGGTTTTCAATGAACAGAGATGATACCTTTCATTTTGCATACATGGTTGAGCATTTCGTTTATATGATTTAAGTTGAGGTAGATTTTATATCTTTTTAAATTCAATATTTTGAAAATAATTATAAAGAATGTGAACTTATTCTTTTTCAACATTTAAACAGCAACTTACACAAGGCTTTCCTCCAACCAAAACCTTTTTCGCTCTCGGCGCACTTATGAAATTACAAATTTCTTGATCTCCTGTTTGGATACGTATCACGTCTAATGTCATTTCTGTTCGTAAATGTGAAAGTGTTGTTAGACGATCCATATTTAATGTTTTTAGCCATTCTGGCCCCAGCAGTTGGTATAATCCCGGTCCTGCATATTTACATGTAGCTTCTAACGGATGGAAAGTGTTGGGGTCTCTTACGTCGTAGCTGCATATGTCTTCATTTAAAATAAAACATACCCCTGAATCATACACACTGGCACATACGAGAACAAATACGATAAAAATCATGATTTACACTTAGAACTTCTGCACAGCTTCAGTACGCCTTTATAATGGCGTGTTAAATTACATAACAAAACTTCACATCCGTTTAAAAAAAAAGATAAATGAGTTAGTAAAGAGTTTTTAGATTTATTTAGATACAAGAATTTTTCTTTCACACCTTTTATTGAATAATAAAAATAATTCACAAATGTGTTGATCGGTAATCAGTCATGCATTACTACTTTGTCAGTTTTATACAATAATTTCCTCCACTTTTTCGGAGCACTCATTTAACTAATTATAATATACAAAGAAAAAGAAAGATAGATATCCCTTTGTCAAGATCTTCCCCTTTATATTAATGACATGTGTTGATAAGATGTGAAGAGGTGGGACTAAAATAAGTGAGTGTGCGTGGAAACTGACAATTGTCATTGGGAGGGTGGAGGGAAGTGTATATATATTTGAAATTATAACCAACTTCACGCAAACAACCGCCTAATTTCAATAATTTTAATTCAACTTTTCAAAAATGAACAACATAAAGTTTTATGAATATCTAAATAAAAAGGGAGAGAAACGTTTACGTTATAACTTTGGTAGGAACAAGTACTTGGTGTTAAGCCGTCACAAACCATCCGGCTATTTCTATATAAATATTTTCGATAATGGAGAAAAAAAAATATCGGACTTGGCTTAGATGAGTTTGATATTTTGTGCAGTGTGCAACAGAGTCTACACACCGTTAAGGGAACGTTCTTGGAGGTAAGTCTTTTAAGTATTTACAAATTTATTTTTATGTACTACATTACGCACCACATATGTACATTCATCGTTTACAGAGTTCTGTTACTCACAAGTTGTAGTTGTTTGTTTTTCTAATGGGTCTATTGTTATATGTCCTTGATTTTGTATTGATATTTTCAGAATTTCACTTCGGTAAAAAGGTAACTAGGATATCAGACCTTGTATCACGAACATTATCCTCTAAAATATTGAAATTTCTCATAAAAACTGATGATATGCGTTTTCTTCACAAAAGTAGTAATCTTTGTTTTCATTGTCAACCTGCTGATACCTTTCATTTAATTTTAACTTTTTCCACAGCACCCAAAAATGAATGAGGAGGATTCAAACATGTTTAGGCCTATCTCCCCACCAATCCTATCAGCCGCTCAGCCCCCAAGAATGTTTTCACCAACGATAAGACCACCCTCAGAGCAACACAACTTGATGTACAATAATCAGAGACCGGTTTCACCCTCAAGACCACCCTCACAGCAACACAACTTGATGTACAATAATCAGAGACCGGTTTCACCCTCAAGACCACCCTCACAGCAACACAACTTGATGTACAATAATCAGAGACCGGTTTCACCCTCAAGACCATCCTCACAGCAACAAAACATGCACAATTATCAGAGACCGGTTTCACCCTCAAGACCACCCTCACAGCAACAAAACATGCACAATTATCAGAGACCGGTTTCATCCTCAAGACCACCCTCACAGCAAGACAACTTGATGTACAATAATCAGAGACCGGTCTCACCCTCAAGACCACCCTCACAGCAACAAAACATGTACAATTATCAGAGACCGGTTTCACCCTCAAGACCACCCTCACAGCAACAAAACATGCTGTGGAGACCGGACACGAAAGACACTTTATGGGGGCAACCTCTTCGACCACAAGTGCAACCAGTACCAGCTGCTGCTGGTAGAACAGTATCAATTAACTATCAGAAAATGTATGCATCTGGATTTGAAAATATAAGTCCTCCAAACAACGTAAATCCTCTGGATGACTTTGACTTTTTATTCTCTGACATTGATTAAGTTTATCCTGTTCAACAATAAGACTCTTTTTAGTTGATTGCGGACTTTTTAAGATAGTCGAAAAAATGTAAATTAAATATGACAACCGTCTGTGCACAGTACCTCATAGAAAGGTAAAACACGTAGGGTATTTTTGATAAACTTGACAGCATTGGAAAGTTTTAATCAGAAAAGTTAAATGAATTTTGCATAGTACATGATGTATCCTACCTTATCCGAACTATTCTTTTTTTACATTTTAATGTTTCTATTGCTCATCATTATCCATGGAAAATAAACAATATAAACGGAACTGTTTTCACAGAGAGGGAAGTTAATTTTTATTTTCTCTTAGAAACCTTTGTTCCGAATATTTGAATACTGGAAGATTTGTTGGTGGTTGCTAGCAGTCATCTTAAAGCAACAAATTCCTAAATTTTCCTTTCTGTAAAGTGCTGTGAACAGATAGTAGAGTTTTATTCTAACGCAGAGTGGGAGGGAATTATGTTTGTAATAATAAGTATATATTTATATATTTGTTACTTTTATTTACATAAATACATTTTTTATTCACCATTGTTTATTTTATAATGTCCAAAAGCATAACTCTCAATCTCATTTTTCCAATAACGCTTGTCGTCGAAACTACATAATCCCTTTTTCACAATGAAACAGTTCATGGTTTTTACTTCTGATACACTTCATGGAATTAATTGTCGTGGTTTCGTTAAACAAACAGTTTTTATACATGCTATGTCGCAACGTCTTTTTGATTTCACATTTAGAAATTCCTTTTGCCACTCTTTTCTCTTTTTCAGTAAAAATATCCTCTCCCACGTTAGTTTTATTGATTTCGTTGTACAACAGACTATACATCTTGGGTCTAAGACCGACGAACTCTTTTATTGGGATACCTACAATACAGTATATAAAACATGGTCATACTAATTTTTAAACGTGATATATTCTTTATTCTTTGCTTTATATAAAATTATTAAGAATATTATCATTAAATGCGCATTTATTTCTTATTTTACAAGAACTTTATACCTTAAAAATAAAATGTACACATTAAGTATGAGTATCAATTATTTATTAATTTTTGTTCTCAAATACTGAGTGTGAAAAAATGTGAAAAAAAAGTTTTCTGACCTCCAAGTTCGTCTTTAAATTTTCCCGGCACCTTTGTATTCTTTTTGGAGAATAGATAGCTCGTTTTGGGTTCTGAACCATAATTAGAAGTATCAAGTAGAGTCAACATAGATTCCATGTCTTTGTAAACGTCTTTAGTTTTTATTTCATAACATAATGAATCTGAAAGATTTATATGAAATAAAACATTTCAATTTATAACAAAGGAAAAAAATGCAATGTAGTAGAATAAAGTGTTAAACGAATAATTTGAAACATTATTTTTTTTTAACTAGACTGTCTTTAGTATGAACAAAAGTTGGTTTTTTATTCTTTCAACTACAGCTGTCTTTGGTAAGCTTTGACAGAATCACCTTTTTGAAGTAAAAAATACATGCATTTAAAAAACTATAATTTACCTGTATCTGTAAATAGTAAATGAAGCCGGTCTCCATATTTTGATTTCATAACTTTGTAATGGAAATGATACATTAGCCATTTCGATAGGTCCAGAATGGTTTGTCCCACATAGATGGGTTTATTCAACAGTAGGTTAATCTGTTGGTTGTGAACACCAACCAAGTCTTCATTAAATATCTGACATCTAATGAAGGATGGCTTTGATACCCGTTTTTTCAGTTTTTCTTCAGAATTAACCAGGGAGATGTTTGGTCTCTCCCTTAAATTTTCCAGACATTTCCCAAATACGCTGAAATAAATTATTTACTGTTAATTTTTGTATACTCTAAGTATCAAAGTGTGTTTTAACTAAATGTTTGTACACGTTTCGTCAGAACAAAAAAAAAATCGAAAGATATAATAAAACGAAGATACATTTTTTACACCTCTGTTTTCTTTAAAGGAAAAGAGAATTCTTCAATACTATAATACTATCAATAATATACGATAACATATTTTCACATTTTTAAGTCAATATAAAGTGTACACTAACCTATTACACATTAGTTTGAAGAAATCCTTCTCAAAATCATTTTTGGCTTTTTTCTCATCTCTGCATTAAAATCAATGTACGTTTTCAACCATGGACGCTGATGAAAGGCGAGAATTCGATGTATTTTGGTTACTTTCATTCCAAGATCTGTATACAGTTGCAGATTTCGATAATGCAACACGTAATTTTTCTTTGTTTTTAACGTCGGGATTAGTTTTTTTGTTCTTATTCTAGGCCGTGTATTTTGGTTAACCAAGTGTCCATTTTTATCTGAACCGGGATTTAATTTTTCCCATAAATTTAAGCTATATGGCGACAGTTCTTCATCCTCAACAAGTAAGTGTTCCGGAGCTAAAGGATAACAGTTGTGTGCATCATGGAGATGATTGGGATAGTCTAAATCCACTTCAAGTATGTACCCTTCTTTAGCGTCGGGAGCAATCTTTTGAAGATCGAAATTCATTATTTCTTCTTCGGTCAAAAAGTGCATAAATCCAATTGGTAATGATTGTGACATAGCCCATCCATACAAGTTGTTTGCATCTAAATACATGATGTGCTTTTCCGTATTTATTTCGCCATCATTATAATCATTCAAATATTTATGAATGGCTTTGCTATGCTTTTTGGTAACCATGCTAATCCCACCACGCGTCCCCAACTCTATCATATTATACATCAGTGGATCGGTTATTAAATCTAAACACACTCCACTCATTTTTAAGGCTGCTTGCCATGCAAGTCCTGGGCTTGTGTAAAAATGACTAGCATCCAGTGTTTATAATATTCAAGCGTCATGTCCCTAAACCGTTCAAATACATCAGCTTATAATAATGTATCAGTCAAAACATATAAATCATGAAATTCTCCTACATTTTTCATGTTAAAAGTGTCCCACACCTTTTTAGCGTGTTCATATTTCTCACTCGAAATGGCCTCTTTGGTTAGAGAATTGTAAAAGGCTTCTCTTGAAGGGAGGCTAGTCTCGTTAAAGTTTTCACTAGACTGAATGTGGTCGTAACAGAATTCATTTTTTTGAAGTAACAATTTCGCAACATTGTCATCAGGAAAAGCTTTACGAAATTGTTTAAAATGTTTTAATCCATCAACTGCTAGATTTTCTACAAGCGTCTCTAGTGAACTGTTCATGCATTGGTATGAGTCAACAAACCTCAGTTTTCCAGAAGAAAATGAAATATATTTTTCCATATTGTTGGGAATGCAAGACAATCTTCTGTCTTTGTATTTACCAGCTTCACTAAGCAGTAAATGAGCATCAAAATTCCGTAAATTGTGGAAGTAAACTGGAATGAAAGAGGAGTCTCGAAGACTTAGGTTACATCTTTGGCATGCTGTTCCTCTATAATTACTATATGTTGAAGATTCGATGTTTCCATTAACACCGAGATGATCATGATCTCTCACTTTAATGAGTGTTTCACCAAACATTCGATTGCATACATAGCAATGAGTTGCATCTTTGAATTGCCTTTCTGTTTCTTCAGTCATAATGAGGGGTTCTGGAGTATTTAAGATATCTTGTATATAATCTTCCTCCTTGAACATGTTTTCAAAAAAATTGAGAACAGCATCATCACCCCTGTACACAACTGGCGGTTTTGAATATTTATCATTGGAACAGACTACTACATATGAATACCCACACGCTTCAAACTTTGTTGTATGCGTAGTAGATGGTTTCGCTGGATCAGGAGAAACATGAAAAATCTTTTTCGAGTAACATTCGAAATCAGCGTAAATAACGAATGGGACGCGCATTGATTTGTGAAAGTCTTTAAATTCGAGAATGTCATTTTTTCCTTCCTCTGGATAAGTAACTCTTTGGAAGTCGAATTTCGTACAATATATTTTATGCTTATCCAAAAGATCTTGTCGCGTAAATCCGTGTAAACATCTTCCACAGTAAAATCTCCTGCTGTTAAATCTTGTCGTAGATCCTAGAAAATGGTCTAAATTTTTTATCCAGCAATAATGTGAATTTTTATCCTCTGAAAGATATAACAAATCTACCTCCTTACACCCATTTTCTGTCTTTGATAGATACAATGGAAATACTTCCTTATTTTCATAGCCAAATACGTTCAATGAAATGTTGTTTTGTTTTTCAAATGTTTCCATTTTGGATAATGACACCGGGTATTGAATATCTTTCATGTTCAATTCATGTTCGAAGTTCTTATAATGATGTAATCGATGAGGATGATCTGTAGCTGGATGTAATGCTGCCAATACAGACCACAAAAAGCATTTTTGGTCATCATTTTGGATGTTGACGATGCCTTTAGTATACCGAATTGGACGAGGTAACTCTATATACGTGGATCCTGCTATAGGTGAGTATGGTACTGTGTGAACTTCTAAACAGATAATTTTATTCAACACCCAGTTGCTTCCTTTCGCAATAAAATCTTCCATTGCTTTATTCACCGCCTGGAATGCTTCATTCAATTGGTGTTCATAATTTTCATTTTGGAGGGAAATGTAACTTTTACTACGAAAATGTGGATATGCTTTTTCTTGTGGATCATCGTCAATATCTCGAACCATTTCTACTCGCGCATTTACATACCATTTAATATTGCGAAGTCGATTCGCTCTTAATGATAATTCTTTCTGCACATCATCTTTAACGTTGGCTAGAAATTGTAAAAGGTCATACTTTTCGTTTCCCAAAGGAATAAGATCTGTTTGTCTAACTGAACATTTATTGCACTATTTTTAAAACGAAAACGTGAAGTTGGTTTTGGTTCTGTTTCAGGTTGAACAGTAGCTGGTGTTTTTAAGGAGTTTCCTCCACTTTGGTTAATTGGATGATTGTCAGCAACATGAGTAAACAAGGCATCAACATCATCAAAATAAAGTCCACAGTGTCTACATGTGAGTTTTTTTGCATGATCCTGTTTTTCATTTACTTTAGTTGACGTCTGTCTGCCAGAGCATTTTTTCATATGTTTCTCCAAATTATAGTTTCTAGAAAACGCTTTACCACAGCTACTACATATACAGCTCAAACAATGCGCTTTTTCGTGACGAGATAATGAACACTTGTGTTGAAATACTTTATCACAAATACTACACATGAATTTAGTCCTCTTGGTAGGAATATGATCATTTTGAAAATCATGTTTGCGCTTGATGTTGTTTTCAACCTCAATAGCAGCTTGCACTAGAAGGGAATCATCATTGTCATTCAACTCCTTTTCGAAAAGTTTCGTTCTTAGATAACTAAGTCCATTTTTATTCAGTGTATAGTTTATAAAAGCTTGAGCCATGTTGAAGCTTGAACCATAAACTGATGATCTTGTAAAAACTTCGTATTTATATCAATCTGATGACGTCATGATTCTTTTATCAGCTAGGCAACGACTGGAACGGATTACATTAAATAGTTTTCTATACAGGAAAGGATAACCATTTTTGTTTTAATGTAAGCTTTTTTTCCTTTGTAAACGCTAATGGTGACATCTTTACATATGATTTTCCTTTTCCCTTTTGAAATACACTCTTCCTACGTTTCAGATTCTCTTTTTCAGTGTGTCTATTAAGGTCCAGTTTTTGGTTTTCAGTGTCTTTAATATTTATATCACCATCGTCTTCAATTAAACTGTTTTCACGTTGACTGTTATTTCTATTCTGAACTTCCTCGTCTTGAATGGGTTTAGTCTCTATTAATTGTTCGTTTTTAATTAAAGACTCATACCTCACCTTAGGTATTAGAATCAATTCGCGAGACATATTGAAGGTAAGCTTGAAAAAAATTGGTAAAATGTTTCTGATTTTCAATAATAGATGTTTTCTCCGAGATAGTGTTAATCTCTTGGTTACCAATCTTCGTATGAGGGTTTTATGCTTTAGCAATATATTTTTATTCGCTTCTGAGACAGGACATGTGCCCTGCACCACATTATAAATGATCTCGACGATAGTTTGTAATTGTTCCTTGGTTAAGATCTGTAGTATATGCAATAGTTGTTGTCTTGTCACGTCCATTAAAAACAGAATCAGATGTTGTTTCTCTTGGTTCATGTTGATGGCTGAAACACGATAGTGCACTGGTCTGGTAAAATGTCAGTACGCAACTGATATGAAATATCTGTGTGTGGGTTTAAATCCACCAATAGATAACCGTATGGTCTGGATGTAGCTTTGTAGAAGGCATCCATGAAAAATTTTGATTTTCCCGGAAATATTTGTCGTACCAAACAAGATATTTGAGAATTATCTCTCTTCGATTTAAAAATAATATAGTAATGAGCATTAAGTGAAGCCGTCCTCATAGATTTTCCCTTCTGAAATATGTTTTGTAATATGTGTATGACAGTAATTTGATGGTGGTGGGAACCAACACACATTAAATGTGTTATCTCTAAACTATCTGCTGCATCCATCATTAAATCATCTAACACCACAATTTTATGACCTTTCACAGATCCCCATTCAGTTAGTGTCTCCATCGAGGGGAATCCCTGGTGAAATTCAATGTTGGGGATTTCATTTTACATCTTTTCATATAATGACTGATACACGGTATAGCAGAAAAATATTTTACTTGGTGGTATTTTAAACATCCCACCAGCATGTTTTAAGATATTATTAGCTAAAACTGTTTTTCCAGAATTACTCGGAACCACTATAAAAATAGATGTAGGTGATTCGAATTTAATTAAACTTTCTCTCTTCCACCATTCATTCATTCTGTTTGATGTCGTTTTGAGAACTGAATGTAAATGTATGCAACTATATGTTTTATGTTGTTTACAGTAAAAAAGACAAGGGAAGGTTTTAATTTTAAAATAAATCATCTTTATTATCCATTTATTTTTCACAAGTACATATTTGATAAGTAAATGATGAGTATGACATGCAACAATGAAAACGTTCATCAATAAAATTATAAACAAATTGATCATTTAAATGATAGTCTAGATTAAACATGTCTATTATCTGGTCCATTGAATAACCTCTAGTTCTACACATCAAATAAAATAAACAATATTGTCCACAAACAGCTGTGGCATTGCCTTGAAGACGTTTCTTATTAATTTTTATTTGATAAAATTGTCTCATGAATTGTCTTAAATAGACTGAGTAAAGGTCTGGAGAGCGTCCATAAGAATCAAAACATTCTAAAGTATTATTATCATAAAAAAATGCAATCCGGTGTTTCCGGGTTTCTGATATGGATCGGTATTAGCAATAAATCCTTTACACATACTTAAAGTTTGCGGTGTTTTATCCGCTGCGTATACACCACATACGGTGTATTTTTTATATTGCTGTCGCATTCGATAGCACACTGTAGCTGATATGTATTCATTCCAAGATGACACCTCGTTCGAGATTTATTTCAAAATAACCTGGATATTCTGCATACACCACACACGTTGTCGCTTTTCGAAGTGGTTTTTGGAAGACTGCCTCTATAGAACAAGTTCCTTGTTTTATAAGGTTTAGGTATGGTCCTTCCTCTATGAAGTTGGGTTCAACATCGAAACAATATAAAGCACAGCCACCCGCTATATCGTCTCTACTTATATCGTTTCCAGCATCTCTCATCAACTTATTAGTCACCTCAAACATGCTTATGAAGGCTGGTAATGTTACTCGTCCAGGTGTATTATAATTAAGTTGCATTATATTTCCAGACACCGGGACTTGATTGAGTTTGAGAGTTATCTGACTGAGATTGAAGTGTTGAAAGTTAAACGGATTAAGAGCATAACTTCCAGCTGCAGCTTCGGAATCCACAAATCCTATGACCACTCTGGTAGGTCTAAGTCCATTAAATAAGTTGTTGTAGTTAAAACTTAAACTTCCTGCTGCTATTGAAATAAGTCGTACTTCTGTCCTTGTAAATGGGTATTTAGCATTGGTCGTCTTCAACTTTTCTGCGTGAGCCGTTATGATAGATGGTAAGACTTGTAGTTTGCACACTTTTAAAGCTATATCCTCAATGACAACTTCGAAATTAGGTGTTGCGTCATTCGTCAACAAAGAAAACTCCGGTCTAGATCTATACATTTCACGTTGATGGCTACAGAGTTTAAAATAAATCTGTCTAAACTAAAAAGATCATGCAAGAGAGGTCCTTCCATATCACATACTTGAGATTCTGTAAAATATAAAGATCTATTGTATAGCGCAGTATTTGTTCCATTTTTCACATCGTCATCATCATAGTGTCCAGTCGTATCTTTTAAATACAGTTGACTGGTAAGTTGAGATTTTTTTGCATCAGTTCCATATGTCAGCGTATTTTGAATCATGGCCTTATACGGGTAATGTGTAGTCGTTGAAGTTATCAGTTTGTTCTGTATGGTGACATCGACTTGAGAAAACATAGTGTGAAGAAAATTGTTGATTGGTCCAACATTATCAGTTGCTTTTAAGCTTTGTCCATCTACACGTTTTATTCTAGCTTTCAAGTACAAGCGGCTCTTTTTTAAATCGATATATTCCAATGAGTTTTGAGCAGCAATGTTAAATTCTATGGGTGCATTACCACTTATCTGAGAAGTAGATCTTTGTTCGTCATAATATATTCTTTCTACAGATGTCATGGTTGGTGGGAGTGAAAACAAATCTAAACCACTCGGTTGTGCTTCTTGGAAACCTTCAGTAGTTAAAGCAGCCATCTTATTTTCCAAATATATCTTTAATAGTCCTTTTCAAAGTTGCGCTCTTATTCTTTGTTTTGATGCGTTTTTTGTTCTTTGTCGGTTTCTTAAAAGTCTTCTTGGTTGTTTTCTTCAATCTCTTCACTTTGTGATTCTTTGAGGTCTTCTTCACTTTGCCTGTATGCTTTCTTACACGTTTCGTGGAATGACTGACACTTTTATTTCTTCTTTTTCTTTTTATACCTTGCTAAGCTTGTTCTCTTTCAACTTCGTCTTTTGCCTGATCAATGGTCTGTTGTACTGGAGAAACTAGCTTCACTACAACTTTTTCAGCATGATTACTTTTATTAGGTGGTCCAACCGGTGTAATAAATTGTCGCGGACTGCCAGAGAGAGATCCACCGCCTATCTGCTTTTTTCCTCGATGTGCATAGTTGACATATGGATTATAACCATTCTTCCCCAGGTTTTGATAATAATTAATCCATTTTTGTGTATCTGGTACATACATTTTTTCCATGTTTCAGAAAAATGGGAACGATTTAAAATGAAGTGTAATGGTTGAAGGACGATCGATAAATGAAGCTAAATCGTTTAGGTGCGTAGTAATATTGATGTCTATTTCATATATGTTGTTGTTTTTTACAGGTACATAGAATGGTGATTCCACAACTGTTAACCAGTTTCCGACTGAAATGGCTGGTAATCTACGAAGAAGTGGTCTATTTTCCCCTTCCACGATGGATTCTCCACATATATCTGAATAAAGGTAAATTGAGTTTGTTCTAGATGTTGTGCAAGTAATATCAGCCTCAACTAAAGCAACTTTCCAAATACCGTCTAACAAAAGTGGTGCATTCAAATGGGATTTGAATTTGAAGGGTTCATTGCGTGGAAAATAGTTGAGTGATTTATCACTACTCATCGTTAAGTAGATGCTCATCTTTCTAGGTTGGTAGTCTTTGGGTTAGTGATGTCTTTTTCATCAATCCATTGATTATATTTGTCGGGCCATCCTTCAAACTTCACATACCACTGAATTTGACCATGCCGTTTTCGTTTTTTAATTTTCTTCTCTATATACCATAGAGTATTTTCATCTTTATTTACTTTTTGTAATTCAGGCTCATAAAAATTTCCCTTTATTGGTTCTTCGTTAAAATCCTTTATTCTATACATGGGAATTGCTTGCATTCGAAATCGTTTTCGTATTTTAAAAATTTCCCTTGTGAAGTGTTCATCATAAGATCTATCAAATATCATGTTGATACGTTAAATTCTAACCATATCGCCTACTTTAAAACGGTATTTTCGTACCACCTTGTTTTTCATTTTCAGTTTTAATTTTTCAGGTTTCAGATACATAAAAGCCCATATATCAGCTTCGTTATTCTTGTTGACATTCTTTGGAGCGATGTTGTTTAAACTTCTATGTGGTGTTGCATTGTAACTATCCGTTATATCTTGAAGGACGTCTATATATCGATGAGTTCTTTGTTTGGTGAAATAACGATACATCATATTTTTTATGGTTTTTATCACTCTTTCCACCACGTTGGCTTGTGTATTAGAATTTTGAGTAGTAAAATAATAAATATCTTGTTCTTTCAAAAACGATTTCATGATTTTATTATTAAACTCTTTTCCATTGTCGGATCGTAATTTCTTGCATTTCCTACCTTTGTTTATTATGTTTTTCAATGCTTTAACTACATCTTTGGCTGTTTTATTTTTCAGTTGTTCGACCCAGAGATATTTTGAAAAAATGTCGATGACAAAAAGAATATATTTGATGCCGTCATTCTCATCTGATATGTTAGATACATCAGCCAAATCCATGTCGAACTGGTCATCAATACCAGATACCACAACTCGAGCTTTTCGAAAGGAATGTCTTGGTTCTTTTCGTAGACTGTAATTGTCTTGATTGTGGAGCCATTTTGTAATCGTGTGTTTACCAATGTGTGTAATTCCTTTGGATTTCAAAACTCGATAAAGTTTATCTGGACCTAAATATGCACCAGACTGGGATAACTCGTAATATGTTTTCTCCAGCAATTTATTTGTATTTGTGTTCATGATGACAGCAAAACATAAAATGAGTGTTATTGTGGTGTTTGTGAGTTTTTACTGTAACAATTGGGATTTATTACTCATTTTGGAAGGTATGAACAATTAAAAAGTAATGAAAATATTTTTATAAATATGTTTAATTATATCGAGTTACTATAATTATAAAACATATGTAGACTAAAACAAACAAGTTAATCTACAGTATTACAATAAAATTAAATAAAAGTATAAAATATTATTGTCATTATTTTTTCCCTATTATTCTGCTCTATTAAATTGTTTGAGTTTATGAACGTTGTTCACAACAAAATCTGTTACTATGAATATTCAGACATGAATTTCGTTTCCTTTCATAAATCCAGTCAATTGGTTTCTCAGTAGTAGTTGAGCATAATGCAAAGCTTTTTGAAATTACTCCTGTTCATGATAAATGTTCTCCAGAAATTAATATCAACATTGTTGTTCATTGTGGGAACTATCCGAAAACCTATGATCCAAGGAAAGTAATCTCTCACAAACGCTAAGCAGATCTTCAGAATTTGGTTTATTTTGAAGAAACCATTCATTGCAAGTAATTAAAAAATTGTTTTTCATGTCTCTTGGTATATCCATGAGTGATAGTTGTTCTCGAAATTTCCTAATAATGTCTGGCTCACATATTTTCGCTATACAAATGTTAAAGTAGCACATAAGATGTTCATGTTCAGTCCACATGATACAGGAGTGGTGAGTCTGACTAGGATGATCCACTTCACATCCATAACAGTTTTCTTTCACAACATCTGGCAGCAAGTCTAATACAGTTCTAGCGTACAAAAAATCTAATGTGTGTTTACACTGTCTCTCAATTTTAGAATCTGCATAAGTATTCATGACGACTTGCTTCAACGAGGTTATATCTGAAAATGATTTTGTGTTACAGAACATCCCTTATATAACAATAAATGACGTCACTTTGTGGGAAACATTCATACAATAATGTGCTGTTTCCGTTTATTACTTTTACAAAAATCTTGGTATGAGTATGATAATGGCTATGTTTGTTGTCTCTGCAAAATTTGTTATAACGTTCAAGTAAGACATCTAATCTCCTCCTCCAAGTCCACAACCTATTTTATAAGGTATTCCAACTGATTTAATGTCTAGTGTTTTAAGCTGTTCTAAACACTGGCGAAACCATGTCAGTCTGTTTTCACTTGTATCTTTATGAGGAGGAATATCTCTATACGATTGATCTACGGTTCCGAAATCCCATTGACTCAGAAAACAAATAACGTTTGGTTGTGAAGGGTTTGATGCTTTAAAAACTTTAATCGTTCCTGGTATACCCCTATCTTCGGCAATTGCCAAATTTCGTCTACCTTCTCTACGACGCTTTGAATATATATCAGCCCAAGGAAATTTCACTGCAATTTCTTTTGATAATCCATGAGCTTTAGTACAAAGACAGTTTACTTGATGAATAATTGCATCAACACCTTTCATTTCCAATAAATCTCCATAAATGAAACCAACAACCATCTCTACAAATTTAAACTAATGACATGTAGTAGACTGCTGGTTGATCTTGCTATACTAACATGATTGTTATAGATTATTGTCGTTTATATATATAAAAAACCAAGGTATATATTTTCAATGGTCATATCCGAAAATGAAAAAAAAACCTAAGCGAACACTTCTTTGAAAATGCAAAGAGAAAAATTTAGTTAAAATAAGTTCATTGTTCCCAACTGAATAGATCACTTTATTACACCAATTTCTGTTCTCACCCAATTACAAGATTGTGACGTCATTCGCATGTAATCTACCCCTAGAGCTTCATGTGACACTTAAACACCTGAGCTACCCGAGCCAATTAAGCATCTGAGCCACTCGAGCCAGCTAAGCCATTCCCTGATATCACGATCCTATAACTACTTCTAAGGTATACTTATAGCAATTTTTTTATGTTCCGGTTATTGTCAATGATTACAAAGGGATAAGAAATTATATATTAATACATATCTAATATATAGATTAATACAATGTGATGTCTGTATTTTCCATTAAACATTAGTGGCAGAATATTTCAGCACATCAATAAATAAATTCTTACCAAAGCAAACTTGTTAACTTTTAGTTCAATGATATTAATCTATTAATTTCAGAATAGTATGTATCGTTTGCCCTATCGGTTGAAAGAACTGTACCAAAGGCTAGGAAATGCTATATGGTGCAAGTATATTATTAGTGTGTCTAATTGAAATATATCCGTAAGAATGAACGAATTTTTGCTTTAGTGTTTAGTGGTTAATGATATATTTGAAATGTACTGTGCAGACAGAATAATAATATAACTTCACTTCATTAGCTTTTCTGCTGAGTCAACAGTTTCTCCGAATTCGTCTCAAAGAATTCGTCGTTCGTTTACAATTTAAACACTGTTGGAAATATATTCTTTGCATAGTATTAAAGAAACATTTGAATAAACACAAACACTTTGTTTATCAGACTTATCAAGGTTTTAATTTGACAACAGGTTTGCATGACAAATAAATTTAACTAAATGTAAACTAAAATTTGATGCTCGTACAATAGTTTTTGTTATAGGTCATGTTTCGAAGTAACTATATTGTTGGTGTGAAGAAATACAACTGCAATGTTTAATAATTTACTTACAGGCAGGGTATATAAGATATACATATGTTATGTCAGTAATGTTTTATAAACTGTTAGTTCTGAATCTGTTTCTTATGAAATTTCTTTTAATTTTAAAGTAAACAAACGTTTACAAAAAGAAGTCTTTTGTTCTGGTTTTTCCGTTATGTCATCCTTTTGTCAACCATATAAAATTTACAGCATACTTATGATTTGTTTGGGAAATGTGTTATAGTATTTTCATTTTTGTTTTGGATTCTTATAGTAAAGCACTTTGTCAAACGTATTTTACGTTTTATAGCATTTATATTTATTAATAGTTACATATTTTTTTTCTGTTGGAATTTTTTTATACTTATTTCCACAATTCATATGATATATTATGGCTGTAATATCTGGTAAAAAACCAACCAACAGCAGAGAGTTTAGGTTAGATTTAAGCATCCAGTTGTTATTTAGGTAAGCCTGAGTACCAATTATGATAAAAGTCAAACACACACCTGTCCGAAGTGGGACTCGAACCCGAAAATTAAAAGCACGTTTCCTATTTTGATCTTAACATTACTTTAATTAGAGTTGTATTGTTTCAGAAGTTGTGTTTTTAATCTCGTTTTCATAAAGAACTGGATTCTTTCAAACACTGAAATTGTTTGCGAAAGGTTGCTTTAAATGTTGAACCTGTTGCAGTGCAATAACCTAAAAATATCCTATATACAGAAGATTTATATGGGTCTTTGCATATTACATTTGTTCGTTTGAATGGTGTTTCAACGCCACTTTCAGCAATTTTTCAGCTATAACCTGGCGTCCAGTTTATATAGGGGAGGAAGCCGGAGTACCCGGAGAGAACCCTCAACCTGCGAAAAAGTCTATTGTTGTTAATTCGATAATTAGAAAGTAACAAGAAAAGCACCAGATAAGGATAGCCAGTCTATGTCCCTGCAACAGACCAGCACCTCGAAGAATGTTGAACCAAACTAAGTATCATTGCTGGTTTATCGTCTTTATTCCTTGACTTCCTTAAACAGTCTTTTATTGATAGAGTAAGATTACCATACAGCGACGCAAAAACAAAAACTGGTCTACTCAGGAATAAGATGTGTGACATTACCAAATGTCAAATTTTGCCCAGATATGACAGCAAATGAGCAATCCAGATTTCATTGACAGTTAAAGCTGTTTTAGATATATAAATAAAACCCAACTACTTTCCAGTCCTTTATTATATTTTCATGTCTTTAATTAGATCACAAAACTGACAATATTGATAATACTAATAATTTAAAAATTACCCACAATACTAGTACACAATAATGGAATATTTTTTATTGTACTAATATTGCGATTGCCAAATGCAGATGACCCCACAGTCTATATGAATAGATCAGGCAGGTTAAAGGGATCGAGTGGGCAGACAATTTTTTCGAGTAATTAGACGTTTCTTAATTGTGGAATTTGCTTGATTGATTGATTGATTAGAAGTTTGCTTTATGTCCGGCGAATAGTATGGCAGCAAATTCAAGAAGAGAACAATGTAAACAATAATCGGGAAAAAGGGGGTGTGACATATGGAACACAATTTTGACTGCCATTCGCAAAGTACACAAATTACATGTACATAAGCTTTTATTGCACTCATTCTTCTGCAGTCTGTAAAATTAAATATCTGTATAGAATTTCATAAATATGAAATTCTTGATTGGTGTTCAGAAATATGTTAATTTGTAACTGTCCCTTGGTTTCGGGGTAATGTTGTGCGGTCGGTTTTCTTTCCTTTTTTCTTAATCATATTTTTTTTTATTTTAATTGGTGTTTCTTCAAGCATCTCGCACTAAAAAAAATTTAACTACCCAAAATGTGAATATTCCCACAAACCCTTGAAATCACATATCAGTTAAATGTGTAAATAATGATGACAGTGAGACCATCTTATATGGTATATAAATTATTTATAATTATATTTCAATATAGGCATAAAACGCTTGCATCTAGAGAAGTAAGAGAAGATTTATACTTAATATCAGTGGATATATATTCTGTCTATTCCTGCACTAGTTAGTATATACGCGGCTGTGTTAAGGCAACCACGGAGTTATATGATGAAAAATGATATATAACAGGGTATCAACATAAAAAGCGTACTAAACATACAAAATCACAACGTTTTAAAAAGGTTAAAATATTTTTAACATGTAAAGGTGTCGCCGAAACAACCTCTCGTGAAATAAGATTTGTCGTTATTTTCTCCTTACTGTCACGTGACTTTAGAATGGAACAAGTTGTGGGTCTCAAAATGCGTCCGGTGCACAAAGTAGATCTATTCAATTTGTTCAAAACCTGGTATTGTTGTGTTCAGAATTAAAATACCAAAGCGTAACCATCTGCTATTACTATGATATATCCATAGTTCTTTTATTCAAGACCACTTTCCAAGTGTATACAATACCCCCCTTTTACCTTAAGGATAGCGTGTTCGATCATTTGAAAAATATGCATCAGGCAATCTAGTGCAGCGAGATTGAATAAAAAGTCGACACCATCTGCCTACCTGTAAAATTTTATTTAGATCTGACCTCATCTTCAATATGCGCTAGTGCAATGTATATAAGATTTTAAACTCCGTTCCTTATTTGGCGATTGAAATTTGCGTATTAATACGCTGTAGTGACTACACCAGTTCCTGAACGTCCCCATATAAAATCCGGATATGCAATAGAGTTACGATAACGCTTTTTTCGAACAATTAAATTTCAAGGACTCCCAACATCTTTCTAGTTTTTAATTATTTGTGTATGCAAATGAATATGATATAGATGATATCTTGTATTTTATCAGTTGACACATTTAAACTTTTCTTTTTATTTTAGATGTACAGAACATCGAGGCTACTGACAGGAGCAAATGACAATAACATTGATTATAGTTAATTCAGCACTTTGTAATTCACTAAATAAATGCAAATAAACTATAAATAGTGATTTTAGTGACGTGTTTTAATGTCTTCTTCTAGTTGATGAATACTCGCATTCCTCCACAAATACCTATTGGTGCCTCACCACAAACTCTACAATATAAAAAATAAATTTAAAAAAGAAAACAAACACCAGTAATGTCTTTAATCTTTATATTTATTATTATTTCTCATAATCAAGTAAAAAATAAAATAAAAAATTAACATTTCAAGTCTCCAACCCATCACAGGAAATGAAGATTCAACACCATGGAGGGAAAAGAAAATTAGCAATAATTAACATGAATAATGTGACAAAGTTTACCATTTCATAGTGTTATACATAGGCCTATATAATATATCTCGCTCAAAATTTTCTGAGAGTACCAATTTAACAAACAATAATAATTCAAACAAAGGATAGAACATGACCTCCAAATGTGTACTTGAAATGATTTCAAGATGAATTTGTGCAATTATGCAAAAGTAATAATAGCAAGGTCCACTAAAGACATTAATACGATACAATGGTGGAATAAAATCAATATAGAAAATGAAATTAAAGTACATCCAAATGAACTCTCTTCAAAAGTCAGAAATGACATTTACCATACATACATGGAATGTTATCCTAAAATGCACATTTCATATGAGAAATTTAAATATTTAGTTCCAAGAATACAAAGATATTTAACCAATTCAAAATATTACAAAATGGCAACAAAAGTGGTGAAAAGGTCAAATTTTTGGAGCACTACTCGTTACAAAATTGGTGCAAACTGTCCGAATGTACAAAAAAGTCACATCAATTAAATGAGTGCTCAGCATGTGAATATAATACTGAACATTCAGTTCTGCATCAATCAGCTTCCAGAAAATGCCTGGAACTTACTGAACTGTCGCAACAAATAGTTCAAAAATGCACCGAGTTTAAGGCGTCTCCTGGTACAGAAAACACAACTAAATATGCTGAACACGTATTGGAAGTTATTGAACATGTAATACAAAATACTTTCAAGATACACCTTAAAGATATTGTTTGTAAAAAGTACAAATTGACACCAAAACTTACATCGCAAGAAAAACATAAAAAACAAGTTCAACTTTTAAGGGAAAACAAGAACAAAATGACTGAAGTTCTAGAAAAAAATGATGACATAACCGACTTTCTTTCATCCTCAAAATCATATACTCAGTATAACAATGAGAGACTGGATAATTATTTTGTATCCAAACAAACGGCAAAACAAAACTTGGAAAAACGATTTTCGCTTGAAAAAAGCCATTTAAGGAAACCTAAAACAAATACAGGACAATTTTCCAGCTACCTGTTCGACAAATCTTCTTTTCTTAAAGAAGTACAAGCTCTTCCATCCCACAAAACAGTAAGCTGGACAGCTCTTGCAAAAAAATATGACGTCAAAAATTCCAAAGGAGTTCGACCAGGGAATGCAGGGCAGGTGTTGTTTCATTATGCCAAACAAAATGGAATCGACGTTTTTAAATTCAACAAACATAAAAGGATCAGTGGGCGAGACTACTTTCGCAGAGTTCGACGGTCAAAACAAAAACTCGTCAAGAGATTGTCCATCCCTTCCTTGCGCCCAGCCCAACGGCTTAAAAAAACCATCAGAGATAAAATTACAAGTGGTGAACTATATTTAGGGGAACAAATCGCACCAAAAGTAATAAAACCTAACATTATAGATCAAAACGGAAAAATGGCGGACAAGGTTACAACTGTCTATGGCCGAAAAATACCACTTCTAAAAATAGTAGAAGCAATCGACACAGAACAAGAACAATTAGGATTATTTAGGCCCAATAAACCTGTACTTACACGACACCTAAAATTTTGGCACGACCATTCAGTCATATTAAACAGGACATACTTCTGTATAATGGTATCTTGTCTATACGACACTAACACTTATATTACTAATGAAGAATACAATATCAAGAATACAAACCAGATGTTCAATATTTAGTAGAAAAACCAAGAATGTACATATTTGGTCAGTCCAAAAGCAGTGACATTGAACAAATGTCATACACTCAAACTAGAGTGATTGATATCGATTCACTAAAGGTACCCTCAAAAACAAAAGGAGGGATAGAAATAAACAACATTGTAAGAATATTCACAGGGGATAATCCTGCTAGACAATTCGAAGCAGGACAGCAACGGGGAGGAAACTACTCTTGTATATGCGGTTTGCACGTTAAAGATCATCAAAACCTTACAACAGCAATGAATCAACAAACAATGAACATTGATGAGCGGCTAGCACATTTTAAGGCAGGATATCTCTGGGAAACCTTGAATAGGAGAAACATCGAGTTTGATGATGAAACTAAATGTGGTCTACAAACTATATTAAATGAAACATTACATGGCATTGTTCGACCACCTGCTCTGCTCTGTGTAACACAAACAAACACAAATCTAGACCAATATGAAATCAGTTCTGGCGAGCCATTGTACGATATTACAAATGTAGTGCAGAATTTGCTAACAGAACTTCCTCATCACATCGAATCTGAAGATGTAAAAAAGTTGTACACCATCTTTTGTAATCTTCTGATTGGGGAAAAAAATCAAATCAAAGGGAGTGATGCACGACTTTTTGCCATCAAATTAGCTCTTTTCACCAGAACTAGGTACGAACTGGGTCAGGTGAATGCAGATATGCTAACTATTTGCAACACCTTAGTTGACATTCTACACATTTGTTACAGTCCTGCTCGTGAAAGGTCACAAAAAATGATACTTCGAATGTACAATCAATGTTTCTTGTTTTCTGTTCTTGTCATGCATGTAATTGGAACTCCGAAGAAGGTGAGCACTAGGAAATTTTATGGAGCACACTTCCATAGTATGGTTACCCACTTTCCTGAAATGTATCGCATTTTCTGCTTGCGATCTCTGATTCCTGAAGACGAGGAACGCACATTTGGCAATTTACGATCTTTAGCTGAGAGAACCACCAATCGGCAGGCTAGTTATGTTGTTGATACCTGTATGCTGCGTTATTTAGCTCGTGAAAATAAAAATGAACGGTTTGAGTCATTTTCCAAACAAGAAAGCATAATTAGCAAGCAGGCCTATTTACTGCCACCCATGACAGGTTCTGTCATTCCAAGTGCTATACTTTCACGACAGGCTCTTTGGCAAGCCCACTGTATGCGTATTGCAGACTTCCTCGAGGTTGGTCAAAATGTTTGGTGGTGCTGTGATGACGGCAATTTGAGATTTTTTGATGGCCCAGATGACAAAGTTGATGAAGGTTTTGGGCCTCAAATCCATGACTTTGGGTCCCATTCTCTAAAAGACGAATATAAACATTTAAATAGTGCTTGGGAAAGATGCATCGACAATATGCAAAAGAAGAAAATAATGATCCCTATCAAGAAAATTAAGCTCTATAGAAATGGTAGACTTTCACAAATGATTGACACATTCTTTTCTCTTGAAAACAAAACAAATGGTAAGATTTTTTAATGGCAAACAATGATCTTAACTAAACTTTAACTACATCATTGACTGGCAAATTTGTATAAAAGTATTAATTTTTGTTTTGTACCAATTTATGTAGTTTTCATGTGTAGTCTAATCTATGAATTTAAAAATGTAAAAAAAAAGTTCTTAAGGCAGTTAAAATGTGTGACAAGACAATACAAGAACAAATTTTGTTTGCATTTAGAAGAAAAATTTAAAAATAATTGGTGATGTAAAGAATAAAGTGTTCATTCCTACATGAAGTCCAAATTATGAACCGCTGTGTGAATAATATTAGTGTAAAACATAGCTTATCAGGGCAGATTTTGAAATCCATTAATTCTTTTTACTCACAACAAAAACTGGTACAATCCACATCAAACCAAACCACTACTGAACATCTGATTGGTGTATTCCTTTATTTCCCTGCAATGTAAAAACAAATTTTAAAAAAAATGTCAATGATCAACAATCAATTAATCAATAATTATATAAAAATAACAAGTCTGAAATGGCTGGGATGCAAATTTCTTAATAAATAGGGAATGATTTACATTTTTTGGAAGAGGTTTTAGGTCTGTGTAAAAATAGAAGGACAAGTTGATTACACAAAATAAGGGGCCTCGGTGGCCAAGTGGTTAAGGTAGTTTGTCTACTACTTATTACATGGTCTGTCAACACTCGAGATTGCGGTTCGAGCCTCACTGCGAACAGAGTGTGCTACCGACGGTCAGGGGATTTTCTTGAGGTACTTAGGTTTACTTCCCCAATAAAACTGGATGCCACAATATAGCTGAAAAATCGCTGAAAGCTGTGTTAAAACAACATTCAAACAAAAAGATCCGATTAAACAAAATTACTTTACTATTTTGTTTAGAACAAGATAGTCATGAGTCTTCAATTTGTACACTGCCTTCGAATGAAGACTGCTCCGATGGAAGCAGGTCAGAGTGGACTAAGGAGAGATCACCTCATATTATAGGTATGCCAAATGTTTTCCCCATTTTACTCTTATTACCAAATGAAAAATTATCACTTCTATACATTTACACAAATTACAAATATTTCAGCATGACACGCTGTCAAAGGCTGAAACTTTAAAACTAGTTTCCTTTATTAATTTTGCAAAGTCGAAAATCCCTGCTACTTTTTTCCTTTAATTTACATGTCGGTGTCAAGTACAAAATAGATTCTATAACATGAACTTGAATGCATTGTGTTTCAGATAATGGACTGTCAACCAATAACGAAATCAACCATGATGGAGTTAAAGGACTGCCGGAGTTGACCGCCATTAGATTACAAGTCGCAAATGGTATTAAATTCTTTCAAAACCAACACAATTCTGTATATTAATATAATTCTAATATAATTTGCATATTTATGATTATGCTAATTTCTTTGGTTTATTTCCCGTAGGGGTTTTCTTTGTACATTTTTTTGGTTATATCTTAGGAAAATACTGGAAATTTACACTTACTGTTAACTTCAACTCAAGTATGGCATACTGTTTATATTTACTGAAAAAGTCTGAGCTTACCACAATCAATTGGTACAATTTCTATGTTTTGCCAGTTCTGCTGCTTCCCTAACATTGTCGTCACTCTACTGAACTGAAAAAAAGAAAATATTATAACTATAAATAAAACATTCATATTTATAATTGAATACTTCTTTGGAATAAATACTGGGCATAACAGATGTACAACTGCCAAGCAGAAAATCATGAAACATAATGTACTTCCAATAGAATAAACCAAAAAGTGCTTAGATTTATGTCCAAAAAAAGAAGAAAAAAAAAGAACTTCAGATGTTTTGGAATAAATGTACTATACTGCATTGCACTAGGGTTGAATACAGTTAAACCATGAAGCTTTAAACAGTGAATTCTTACGATTGAACATGAATGCATTGTGTTTCAGATAACAATGGATTGTCAACCAACAATATCAACCATGAAGGAGTTAAGGAACTGATGAAGTTGACAGAAGTTAGAATACAAAGAACAAATGGTATTTAATTCTTTCATTTCTTTCTATGTGCAATTTGGACAATGATTAGAACATCCAAGCCAAACTTTACTGACTTTTAAATTTTTTTTCCTTAGTATGTCATTTGTCAGATTCAATCAAACATTATGTTGAACTGAATATTCATAATGGATGTTCAACTGCCAAACAGAAATGTACTTCAAAAGTGCTCAAGATTTATGTCCAAAAAAAAAAATTCTGCTTTTTTTTTAAATACCACTCTCTGCATTGCACTCGAGTTGAAACCAGTTAAACCGCATAGCATTCAACAAACCATTTCATTCAATGCAGTTCATCTTGTAGGACAGCCAATTCTTCTTACACAGGAACATGGTAACAATAGATTGTCAACCAACAACGATGTCAACCATGAAGGAGTTGGAGGATTGCCGGAGTTGACAGCAGTTGGACAACAAACCAGTAATGGTTAATTTCATTTAAGACTTGAACTTCCTTTTTCTGTACCGTTTGCAAGAAGGACAAAAGAGGAAATTTCTACTATTATACGCACCCAATAAAAAATGAGAATTCGGCATTGCACACAACATTTGTCAGATGCACTACATTAATGTTTGTTTGCGTTTGAATATATATTAAGTTATAATTGTTGCCTATTGCATACACCCTACTAGTTGTTACTCTCAAAATCTTACAAAGACTTTTTGTACAAAGATTTCAATTATAAGTCTCACTGCAGGCAGGGTGCAGGGTGCAGTCAAATCGAATCACAATTGGAAAGGTTTTCCATTTTTCTTACAGAAAATGTGTTTTCTCCATGTAATCCCTCTTCCCCTTCCAAAAATATATAGCTGAACATTCGCTAAAGTGGTATATAACAACATTCCAACAAACACTGCCTTTAATAAATAAAATCTTAAATTTCAGTCTTGCTACTAGACAGACAAGAACCAACCTTGTCAGGTACTGTTTGTGCAGACCATGTGGTACACGATACTGATAGAGATAAACTTGGTAAGGACTCCCATTTCAAGTAATTCACAAGCAATTTTTGGCAATACATGTACTTTTCATTAGACTTATCCATCCCCACATAATAACTGAATTTGTTTTGAAAGCTGAAATCTAATTGGTTAATTCATGTATAGTAAAAGTCAACATTTACATCTTATTATGACGCCACAACCAGTCACATGCTGAAATACCAAGTTAGGTTATACGAAATAACCAATTTTGCTCATGTATTGAGTATTTAAAAGAAATTAAAATATTGCAAATTACACCCATATACATTATAAACAAGAACATTAGCACACAAATACAAACATAGTCAAAGTACAATATTTATTATTTCTAATATAACTAGTACATTTTAACCGATTTGACCCTATTTTGGCATTTCAAATGATGGCTTAGGTCAGATATTTGCAGTAATATCCATGATACCAAATAACTATACCAACACTCCTCTTGTACCGAAAATGGTGCGGGTTTGAGCCTCTGTGCGGTCAAAGTGTACTCTAAATTGACAAGGATTTCCAGTTTACCTCACGAAGGACAGGGGTTTTCTCCATGTACTCCGGCGTACTCCTCCTCCTCCCCCCCAAAAAAACTGGACATCATGATATAGCTGAAAAATTGCAAACAAACAACATACGGAAACTAGTCAATGTTTAAGCCCACATTTTGCAAGAAATGACATTTCATTTACAGCAAAACAAACAGGAGAAATGAAAAGGGTCAAAAGAAAACTTTTCCAGAAAGAAGAGTGCAGTCATAAAGGTAAGCAGATTTAGATTTCAAATGGAAAATGTTTAAACACTTATTATGAAGGAATGCAGGGATGGGTCTTTTATGCTAATGTTTTGTCATTGACCAGTTCTCAAATAAGGGCTATTCCAGAAAAAAAGTGCACCAAATATTTAAATTAAAATTTATCCCCCCCACCAACATATTTTTTTTAACATGCTTTGCAATTTTAAAGGATTTAATCTTTCACTCAAACTTTATCTTCAAAATAAATGAATCCCCCTAATATCTCGCTACACTTGCCAGTATGAGAAATTCACCAATCATTCGAAACATTTATGAATTTGAACATTTCCCTAACTGGCACCCTACCACAAAGTTGAAGGCCATACTCGCCATACTAGCATCTGGCAAAAATTGTTCATGTTGCAGAGAACGTAAAATTAAACATATTTTAATAAAAGAAATATGACTAACTCATAATGTATATGTAGCCTTGTAGGCAAGAATTTAAATAAGCCAATTCAAAGAATATTTGAAGCAACTTAGCAGCATTATTACTGTTTCACTTACATTTCCTACATGTATTTCAGGGGCAAAAAAGGCTATGACTGAAATGGACATGATACAAATTTTGCTTCAAGACTCTCCAGAAGTAGCAGCATTTAAAAATGCAAGACAGAAACATTTGAGATATCCATTGAGCAAATCTATTGAACAGGCAATGGATCAATGCTTTGCCATCATTCAAACCAACATTAGTAAAAAGCATAACTGTTATAAAACATTGTTGGAACAAACCCCAAATAATAAAGAGTTACTATATAAAAAAGGTCTAGCCGAAAAACTTATGGATGGATGGAAATTTTATTATTATTAATATTTTTATTCTTTATTGTTTAATGGGCATAGTACTTTCCCCCTCCCCCCACCCCACCCCGATAAAAAAAATTGAAATGTTACATAGAATATGAGATAATGAAGCAGCAGACTTTTCAAATTTCATTCTTTTTCCAGAATTTTATTATCTCTTTTTTGTATGCCAGTATCAGCAATTTTCACCTATATTATGGCATCCAGTTTTTATTTGAGAAGAAAGCCGAAGTACCCTAAGAAAACCTGATCTTTGGTAGGAGAACCAGCAATTCTTGTCAACTTAAGAGTGGAGTACTGTACACCCTTCCCACAGTGAGAAAGAGCCTACAACCTCATGTCGACAGGCACATGATCAATAGTAGACTTAAGCTATCTTAACCACTCTGCCAATGTGGTCAATACCAATATAAGTGTTAAAAAATTACACCCCTTCCACAACCCACCACAACTCTCTACCAGTCATTTTATTATCAATTCACTTCAATAGTTCTTGTAGTCTTGTAACATAATCTATAATATTTGTGTTGTATTCTAACGGCTTGACGGGTGTGAAAAAATGTTCTCGTTGCTAGTGAAAATGCTGTTCTTGGCAGAAGATTGGTTTCAAATAATAACGTCATAATATGAACTAATGACTTCATAAAAAATGGCCTTCCATTTAACGTGTATGAAAGTAAAAATAGGGTTGGGATAATTTATACTTCATTTCGCAAATTTACTACTTTTTAAAAATAAGCTGATCAGAATCTTACATTAGTACTCGTGTTTTATCAGATTTCTCCAATGTCTATAGTTAAATTACGGAAATATAACTAACTCCATTGGAGAAATCAGATAATCCGCTTGTACCAATTTAGGAACCTATATTTACATACATGACCAAGGCTAGTTTTAAAAATTGGAACTATAAAGTCTCAAGAACTTGATTTAAATTATGCTTCAACTTTTTACACTTAAGGGTCATCATATGGAAACAACAAGTCCATATAGGTTGAAGGGGTTCATAAGTATTTGAAGAAGACCTACTAACTCAAATACTTCTTTCATGTAAACTAAGTTTGTGCAGGGGGTTCTTGCATTAATAAATTCCGTAAAAAACAGCTTCTAATCTGTACAATTCTGTTTATTTAAATGTTTTATTAAAATGACCACATTATTTTTGTAAATTACACGTCTTTTTTTAAACTTAATATTCATACATGTATTTAGATTATGGAAGTGACATTCCCCTCGAGCTTGTTTTTTCCGTTTTGGTTAGGTTTTTTTTTAAATATTTTTCCTATATTGACCCTGATCCATATTGTATGGACAATATATATTTCATATGTGTTTTACTCAACAGGTTATTAATATTAAGTAATTACTGTATTGAATTTTTCTTATAGGCAGAGTTGGGTTCTGTGACAGATAAATTTCATGAGACTTATCCGATGATCGACTGTTTTGCACCTGACGATCGGTTGACCTTTTTGTCTTCTTAATTTACACAACTTAATCGAAAGGCTCTTCAAAATTAGTGTTAATTTTACTCGACACCAGTATTCCATGCTCATTCCCCTTTAATTATAATCGCGCATTTTGATTGGACAAAGCATCTTTTTTCTAAAATATATAAACCGTTATCATACAAAATCACGAACGGATTCAAATTTTGATGCACAAATAAAATAAAGATAAAGAGGGCTGTTCTTATTGTCAATGAGTTTTTGAATTTTGAAAATAGGAGAGCAACATTATTCTTATCCAACTCAGAAACTCTTAATGTATTTACATTGGTTGATTTTATTTATTCTTAATACTTGCTTATAAACAATATTTTTAACTGGTCTATGTGAAAAATGTTAATTGATAACAAGTAAAATGGATTTGATCGAAAACTCGAATTGAAACATTGATTTTCTTATAATTTTGCATAACATCAAACTCAAATATTAATTATAAAAATCTTTTATCTATATCTTATAATTAAAATTAATCAGTGATTTAACAAATAATTTGATCTCGAACACAAAGATTTTATAACTAAATTTTTTATATGAGTTGTATTGTTTTATTGAAAATTTTGGTCCGACACAACTGTGTTCGGTCAGACAGGTGGACTTGGACGACTTGACCGAGAGTCAGACGCATCATTTGAACTTTCGTGAAGACCGAGAGCAGGACAAAATGCCAAATGAAATCTGAGCCAATCCGTTTTCAAGAATAATTGCTATGGCACAAAATGGCCTTGACAAATCAGAATTACGAAAATCGTTATGGTAGGCAAGAATGACTAGGCCAATACAGAATGATATCGTTAGTAATAATTAGGCCAAAACAACTTCCATTCATTATCCAACTAAATACATGATGTTCCATGAATTTAAAATGCAGTATTCGACTCCTTTAACAAAATATATAATATGGATAGTTTTTACACCCAAGTGAATTAGTTAATAAATAAAAAACCTGTGCAACAAAAATATTTTCAATAGCCAACTAAATGTATATAATTTAAATCAAATATTATTAATTCATTACATGTATTACATGTAATATATCGATTTGTCTGGAAGATTAGAATCTATTCTTTAGTCATGATTACTTTGGTCATGTAAATGTACATTTTATGTCAATTTGATTTACTTACATGTAGTACAAATGCATGTGAAAAAATAATCAACATGTTAAATCAATTATTAGTTTTTTTTCTTTTTGAGGACCAAAGACCTTTTGCATAAAAAATAATTTCTACACTGATAACATGTGATCTATTATATTCGTAAGCATGCACTGTATGACGTGGGAGAAAAGATTCTATTGAATTCTCATTTTAAACACTTCATGGAATAATTTGAACAAATGCAATCTAAAAACTTAATGCAGCGACTGTTTTAATGGTGTATGACAACTATATTGTGGCATCTAGTTTTTATTTGGGGGATCCTGAAAAATCAATCTTTGTCAATAAGATTGAGAGTTGAACACAACGAAACCTGAATGGGTTAAACTGTACATTACATGTAACTTGCTCTGAACACTAGCAACCTTACCACCAAATTTTTTTAATTACAAATGTATTTTAACCCTGTTTTTTCCGACATCAGAAACCATAGCAGTATTAAAGCTGCATGAAACATGCTAAACAGAGCAGAGAAAGATTAAAATTAAAGCCTTAAATTAATAAATAAGTAAAATGAACAGATCCAGGCTTCACTCTACATAGCTGAACTCCCTACGGCTCAAGTTACAAAAAGTGCAAGAACATGACGGCCTCCCACATCTTGAATTGATCCATACATCACCCCCCCCCCCCCCCACTTTAAATTTTGAGCTCAATATAGTTGTAGCATTTCCAGTTGCTATAGGAGTCCAGCCTTTATCTAAGTTCATATCTAAATGTTGACCGTTTCTGGTCAATCTGGATCTCCAAGAATAAGAAGTTTGCTCAATTTAAGATCTACAAGAGACTTTTTCCATGCATGTTAAACCGAGTCTTCTGTCATTCCAAGTAACAGGGTAGACTTGACATTTTGACACGAAATTGTACACTATAAATTCAATAAAAAGTAAAAAAAGTGTGAGCACGTGCTTTCGAGTTAATGACCACATGCAATGCAATTTCAGCATACATTTCACCATCTATCCATATCCCTACCATAAAAATAATATAATACCGGTTTACGTTCTTCTGTGTTTCTGTATAAACATTTACTGAACAGCAATTGATGATCAGAAGACGACACGTGCTATCTCCAATTTCAAAGTTTTTTTTACCACGTGGAATGCAATTTCAGAATGCATTTTGGTATTTATCCATATAATTACTATATAAGGATTGAAAAATAAATTAGTTTAGTAAGGTTCTTACCTGTTCCGTAAAGACAATCACAAAATAGTCTTCTTTTCATCGATGATCAAGGATGAAACGCTACTATAATAGGGTTAATTCCCCCTTACCAAATAGCTCTAAAAGTGCCTAAACTTACCCGCGTATACTCCACAGTACCATCCTTTAGAACCACAGACATTGAAAGATAGTAGCCTGATATATGTTGATGTTGAAATAACAGGTAAGGTATTTTATTTAATTTAAAAGATATGACAGAAAAATTTTTGTTTGACATTTGTGAAGGTTTCACATTTGTAAAATGAAATTTCATCTTCAGAAGCTTTATCACATTTTTGCACTTGAAGTGAAGATTTTCATTATAAACTCTCAACAGTAGTTGAAAAAATTATTTACTTTTGACATACACAATAGATTACTTGGAACAAAGATGGCGGATAAGTTTAAGAATAAAAAAAAATGCAACTGTTTGTCAATGCATTTAGTAGGAAAAAATTTCAATAACTGTTTACACAACAATACTCTAATGTGGGGAAAATGCATGAATGTTGTCTTAATATCAGATCTATGTCTACGTTTTCGTAAAAAAACTAATAAAAACATTTGTAAGATAATGAAAAATGAAGAACCATTTTGATCTCAAAATGTATGAAACACTGAAAGAATTGTTTTAATGATAAAACATGAGTAACGATCATCAGTACAGAAAATAATTTTTTTAGATTCCTCATGCAGTGAAAGCAAAAAAAACCTCAAGATTTTGCTATTTTGTATAGGGTACTTGGAGCCTTTATATTATAGTAATTTTCTTTTAAGCAAAGGCTCGCAGATCAAACAGTTGTCAGCTGTCAATGGCCATAACACGACTTTTAATCGATCAAACCATAAAGAAAATAACATCACATCCGGCTTCAGAAGTCACCAGTTTGAAGTTTTGAATGGGAAAATGTACCATAATGACAATCGCAAGGAAGTTGAAAATTTTTGAATTTCTGATGCCCTAAAATGTTTTCTTGTCTTTAGAGAAAAGTGATCTGGTTGATAACTTCAGGTCATGTGTGACTGAATTTATAGATACACTTTCACAATGTATTCCTAATAAGCCTTTATATTCACAGAAAAAATTTACAACTCATTTGAAGAACAATACAGTGCTCATGATTCGATAGAAGATGTTTTTGCCTTATTACCATTATTTGAAAAATTATCACTAAGTTTGGCAGTAAAATCTCAATTTTCAGATGCTGGGCCATCACATTAATCATCAGATGGGGATCGGTGTTTGTCCATAAAATTACGAATCATATACAAAGTTAACCAACATGCTAATAGTCCCGTACTTAGCACGCTGTTCAACAAAGAAGGATTTTGGGAACTAAGAACTGCAATGACGTACGGCTGCAATAAAATGTTAACATTACTTTCGTTACACTTTTTTTCTCTACTCCTGTCAATAGTTTGAAACCTCTTAGGGATTATGAACCTGCGGTTGGAGAAAAAGATCCATTTGCACCTAAATATTGATTTACAAGCATCGTTTTTACGACACTTTCCCGTCTTTTCAAACATGTGCGAAAAGAGCCTTTTCGTGATGAGAAAACTTCCATTACATGAAATTCAGAAATAGAAATTAAAGGCAGTTAACATCAGCAATTTTAACAATATAAAAGAAGTGATAGGGTAGAGCCCATCATATTTTCATATTTAAAAAAAATCTATTCTAATCGTGTCTTTAAAATGTACCAACACAATGGCCCGTATTTTTTTCAAATAGAAACAAGCAATTCTGGACCAAAACATTCTTCTTACAACATACAGAACACACTGATTCTCATTCTTCGTTCATAGAAAATTCCAATGGTCACGTCATTACTATTGATGTGAACAGTATTGACTACGAAAATTTCAGAAACATTATTTCTCGTGGTCCTAAATTCAGAATCAACAAGTAGAATATAATTTAAATTTCAAAACTATAATGCATGCAGTCGAGGACTATGACAAAAAGGAGATTAAACGAGAACTGAACTTCTTCAACATCTTATTTAGAACAAGAAAATATCATAGGTTGGTCTTTTAAGTTAACATATAGACATATTGATGATGTCCTTTCAATTAACAACAGTCATTTACAGAATGGTTAGCATTAATATATCTTTCAAACTGGAAAGTAAGGAAACCGTAGAAACAGCTTCATCTACATTCGTTTTAGATTTACACCTCGAATTTCACACCAACGGTTAACTTAGCATAAGAACTTACTACAAACGAGACGATTTTAATTTCTAAATTTAAAATTATTTAACATTTTGCATCAATATTTTAGCTACTCTTGCATTTGTTGTTTATATTTTAAAATTCAATGTAAAGTACATTGTAATTAAGCGTCGATGGTAATTGGATACACTTATTACTGGCTGCTGGGATATGACACGCATCCATTTTCATTAAAAAACTCACATACGACAGCAATAAAAGCGGTTACCTAATAATATCGCATTGGACCTACCTTACTGGTTTTTGGAAAGCCAGAGTTAACTATCGATCAAAATAAAACTGTATTTAACCATGTTTATGCTTTATAAACCGGCTATTATTATTATTATTATTATTATTATTATTATTATTATTATTATTATTATTATTATTATTATTATTATTATTTGCATGCTCGTCCGTTTAATTATTACATGTAAATATTGCATTTTAGGGAGTACGTCATACGTATTTGAGTTTCTCTACTACATATTACCATGTGCGAGTACTTCTTGCATCTGAAAAGTAATATACGACGTCTACATTGCAAAGTTGGTGTATTAATAGGAAATTCTCATAATTTTGACGTATGATACAAAGAATCTAGAATATTAGGCCTTCCATTATATAAGTAATGGCAAAGGATTTAAAGCATATATTTCAGATATGACACCTTTGGGAACTCACTTGGTTTTATCCGTTTTAAATCCTTAATATAACATTAATTTGTTTGACTGTCAAGCTTTTGTAGGAAATAATTTTACACCAATTTCACTGAAGAACCTGAATTAATTTTATTGGGTAAGGGTTGCACATTTTCTGTGTTTGTGTTTGGTGTTTGTGTTTCGTGTTGCATATGTCTGTCCAAAGCAAGATGTTAATAGCATCTTTTGGCTTTTTGTTCGATTGGTTTCCTTGCTATTACTAAGTTATGTCTATGTCAATGAGAATAATACTCCATATGTGCCTGTTTAAATCGCCAACGACTACTACTCGTAATTGAAGAATTGACACGTAGCAAGAACGTACAAGTCAATAATTTGCTAACCTATGTAAAACGCATTTAGCCACGTAATTTACATCCTTTAATTGTTGTGCATTACCACATACCAAACAATGTTCTTATTTAATTGAACGTTCTAAAATCTTGACAGAAAAAAAGTCATTATTGGTGAAAAAATTAGGCAAAATTCTTCTAACACCGCAATTCATATAAATGATTTGCACGAATAGTTTTAAAAACATAAAGTTTTTGTTTCAAAATTGGTTTATTTCAAACAATAGATTTGCATTAGACGGGAAATAGCTACAATTTGCCATCTATACATATATTAGAATGGTTAAAAATAATACATCCACTTCTCAGCGTATCCCATCAACATTCTGCTAAAAACCTTAGCATCCAATATGTGAATTTGACAATTTATGATGGGTAAGGTAAGTCTTCATCTATGTCAGCAAATCATATCATAGCCTATAATTTATTCAGAAGACACATTCAAGTTTTAATACCATCAATCATAACTTGTCTGATATAACGAGGATGTTATATACTTGTTCATTGTTTTTGAAATATGTCATCTAATCCTAATCTGTATAATACCATTCCCAAGAGATCATACGATATTGTCAAAGCATCAGCCGTATGTAACTTCACGTCATTCAGAACAAGAGAAATGCGTGTAATTAGCATCACCATGAAAATTTAAATTCTTTAACTCACCAACCAAGAACATTAACAATTTAGAACATTAAAAGTTGCACGAAACTAGCATCAACAATCCGGTTTCCTAAATGATTTTTGTAACTGTCAATTGTCCGAAAGATTTCCGTTTTCTTTTTCCAGCAAGTAATAATCAAACTGACATCAAAGATACCAAGGTTTTGGAGTTGACTGAGCCAGATATGAGTAGAACGAAGACTTGTCATCACAAAATTTGTTCAAAATATAAAAAATGAAGATATTGTAGAGCTGTCGTTGTCAATTTGAGAAAATATGGTGGTTTAATGTCATTGCCAATGATGCCAATGACAAAAAATATAGGTACATTTTTAATGTCAGAACGTTGTAGGTTTCACAGTAAAAATATGTTACAAGATATCGCATAAAATTTTTCTTTATTTCTGAAACCAAATAAATGTCTGCAGACTTCATTTAAAATTATTTTAATTTTTCGTCATAAAAGCATACTTAACTAAAATGAATCGTTATATTTCTTTTGATATGCAGGAAGTAAACGGTGCTAAATCGTTAAAACAAGAATGAGTTATTACTCATTTCAATATTTTACCGACCCTAATCTTTATTACAAGTTAAATGTTTTCAAAGGTCTAAGTGCATTGTGCACAGCAATTGCGTATGTCACAAATAACAAATACATTTAAAATATCAGAATCATGTAGATTTCTTAATATACTTCCTAATAAATGTCTCAAATATATATCGATTATTGATTATAGCATTATTTTTACGCAATTTGTAGACAAAAAAATGGAAGTAAAGAGGTGGAAAATAATTAGGAATTTTTATCGCTATGAATCGGTAATTTGGGTATTAACCAAATAAGGATTAATTAAATAAATAATAAGGTTTTGCGTCCGAATTTTTTCACTAGCTAAATACTTATTTCAACGACTTATCACTGTTTACTTCCTACACCTAAAAATATAATGATTCATTTTCTTTAAGAATGCTTTCAAGTCGGAAAAATTAAAATCGCTTTGACTGAAATTTGCAATATTTAGTTGGTTTCAGAAATAAACATTTTTATGTGAAGTCTTGTTCCAGATTTGTAATATGAAGCCTATAACTTTCTGACATTAAAATGTACTCTTATTTGTTTGTGTCATTGGTAATGACATTACATCATAATAATTTTTCAAAGTGATAACGACAGCTCTACAACATCTGAAATATTTTCCAAGTTCAATACACTTTTGGTTAGGAACGCCACTGACAAATCTTGATTAGACTCATGTCTGATTCAGTCTACTGCATAACCATGGTACAAAGCAGAAAACTTTCTGACAATAACGATTATGAATTCGAAACAGGGTTGTTGAGGTGAAAAATTTAAATTTCATATTGATGCCAGTTATATGCATTTTTATTGTTCTGAAAGATATACAGTTGCACAGATCTGATGCTTTTACGATTCCATGGGATCTCCTGGGAACGGTATTATAAAGATTAGGATTAGATGATATATTTCAAAAAGCCATCAACAAAGTATATAACATCCCAGTTATATGAGAGTAGTTAGTGAGAGTGATTTCATGCTGGCATCAAAATGTAAATGTGTTTTTTGAATTAATTATAGGATACGATATAGTTGCTGAAACAAGAAATATGCTTGCATTATTTGCTCAACTTAGTCCCCGTTTAAAACAAGAACTACCTTATATCGTATGTACAAATTGTAAAACTTTACTTATTGGATATGAGTGTTAGTAGTAGAATATTGATCGTGTATGCTACGAAAGTGATGCATAATTTGTTAACCATTCTTATATGTAAAGGTGACACATTGTAACTATTTCTAATCTAATGCATCTCTATTGTTTGAAATCAACCAATTTTGAAACAAAAGCAATATGTTGAAAAACAATTGAAGCAAATCATGTATAGGTAATCCTGTGTTAGAAGCATTTTATCATACACTGTCCCACCAAAAATCTTTTTCTTTCTGTAAAGATATTAGAAAATTTCATAAAATATGAAAAATAATGCACAACAATTATAGCATGTGAATTGCGTGACTATAAGAGTTTTACATAAATTAGCTCAAACACTGTCTTATACGTTCATGCTACGTGTGAATTCTTCAACTAGGTGTAGCAGTGGTCGCTGCTTTAAAAAGGC
Source organism: Limnoperna fortunei (assembly GCA_944474755.1). Taxonomy (NCBI): domain Eukaryota; kingdom Metazoa; phylum Mollusca; class Bivalvia; order Mytilida; family Modiolidae; genus Limnoperna; species Limnoperna fortunei. The sequence continues at coordinate 40,642,244 of OX104124.1, forward strand.
ACATAAAATTGGCCGTATTAATCTTACTCACAGAGACATAAATTAGAGAAGTTGCAGGTTTTTTTGGCTAGAGTCAGTAGCAAGCAAAGCGATCAAACAAATATTTTGTGGAATATTGTAGCTTGGTAATAACTTGGGCTGTCATTACTTGAAATGTTTGTTTGTTTCAGCAATTTTTCAGCTATATCACGGCGTTCAGTTTTTATTTGGGGAGGAAGCCGGAGTACCCGGAGAAAACCCCTGACCGGCGGTAGGAAAACTGGCAATCCTTGTCAATTAAGAGTCGAGTACACCCTGCCTGCAGTGAGAATCGAACCCGCAATCTCAGTGTTGACAGACCACGTGATCAATAGTAGACGAACTACCTTGACCACTCGGCCACCGAGGCCCCTACGTGAAATGTGAAATTAAAAATAATTACTCCGTGCCTCGACATGTGGACAAATCAATTTCACATCCGGTTAGCATAAGAAATATTGCAAGTTGTAATTGATTTAAAAGACCGTGATGATTTTTAACATTTTCTAACACTAGGAAATTTATAAAGAAAGCAGCTTTTGCATTCTTTTTAAGAGCAGATTCTCTGTCAACAGTAAACGCAATGCACCCGAAATATTATTATCTGTTGTCAAAATTAGGATAATAAATACAATAATTTTCTAGTTGTTTGCTTAATTATTAAAGAAAATCTTTTAGCTTTTCATTTAAACACTGCAACAAATTGCTATAAATTACGTATATGATCAAGCAATTCCGACAAGTTAAATACTGCGCAATGCCTATCAATCTAAAATTAATTAATATAGAATTACTGATACTATGTTCCATTCTCGAAGGTATCATTATAGTACAACTCAAGACTATGCAAATAGTTGAAGATCTTTCGTTTTATTATGGGATTAAATAAAAATATTTAATTCTTCCTGTTTTGAACAACATTAATGGACATGGAAACGAATCATTAAATGTAATTCAATCGATGTTTCATCTTCAAGTCACGTTATTAACCAGCATCACGATACACGTGTTGCTGCTGGTGGTAAATTATTATGTATAATATTTCAAATAATTTCATAAAGTAGCTGGTTTGGTTTTTGTCAATAGTTAAAAAAAAACTATAGTTAAATGATGTCTTAAAAATCAACTATCATGTAAAAAAAAGGTAAATGATTTTCTTTTTCTCAAACAAATTTGGCTGCCATCAGACGAATTTTAATTAACCGAAAACACTTGCGTCTTTTAAATCTCGTAATAATAATGTTCGCAGATCAACAATGAATATTATGAAATTTTACAAATTAGTATAAGATATTACCTTATATTTAAACCTAATAGGCATATGAAAACAAATAACATGCTGCTATTGCCTACGAATTTCATATGTTCTTGCTTTTTTATGTTATGGGTAGTGGTTTAACAGGCACGTTTACTTTTACTGATTCTTAAGCTTAATGGTGGTATACAGTTTTTATTGGGGGTTGAGTACCATTTCAGATTACAGTTGAGCACATCTGTCCGCAGTGAGACTCGAACCCGCAACATCACAGGCACGGGCAAAGTAATAATGAATTTTTAAACAACAAAAAAATGTTTTGTTAGTTATACGTCATGCTTTTTTGTTTGCAGCTATTATGTCAGTTTCTTACAAATAATAACACTGTGTTTCGACATTAAGACAAATCTAACACAAGGAATCTTTCATAAAGAAAGCCGTTATTATTCTTTTAAGAGCAGCTTATCTATCAACACCCACTCAGTCATTAAAATACCTGTACTAAAATTATGATCTGGTGTCAAAATCAGGATAATAAATACAATACTTTTCTAATTGTTTTCTTAATTACCAAAGACAATTAAATTGTGTAGCTCTTTCATTTAAACACTGCAAACATTGTTAAAAATTACGTATATGATTAAGCAATTCCGAAAAGGTGAATACGATGAAATAATATAGTATTGTGTTAACGATTCCAGTAAGTAGTTAAATCAACTCTTTCATGAAACGTTATTAACGACAATAAACGGGTTGCTGCTGATGGTAAATTATTGTGTATAATATTTCAATTAATTTCATAAATTAACTAGCTTGGTTTTCGTCAATAGTTCGAAAACCAATAGTTATAGAACGTCTTAAAAATAAACCATCATGTACAAAATTGTAAATGATGTTAATATTTTCTTGCCCTTTTATTTTATGTGTATCGGTTTAACCGGCACTTTTACCGATTCTAAGCTTTATTGTGAAACACAGTTTTTATTTGTGGGGCTGAGTACCAATTATGATTAAAGTTGAGCACACCTATCCGCCGTGCAGTGATACTGAAATTCGTAACACCACTGGTACGTGATCAATAAGAATACTTTTTTGAACAACTTAATAAAAGGGTATGTATGTGATGTCTGTAACTAAATCGGTGTTTAGATTATACTTTTTTTAAATAGATTTATTTTCTATTTGTGTAATTGTTTTATTGACATTGATTGTTTTAATAGTTTCGCAAGTCGTTTTAAAAAAATTGTGGATTCCTTAAAATTTTGAAAGTGCTTCCGATAGGTTGTTTCAATACTTTTATTATCAAAATTCACTTCCAAATCCAGGCTATCTACACTTGGAAAAACGAAAAGCCTGAGAATTTAAATATTTTTGAAATTTCGGGCAGTAAATTAAGACATTGACTAAATAACATAAAGAATCAAGGGTATTCCTGTCAGCACCGAAGTGTAGCTATTGGGCTGGTCTAACTGTCTTACAGCAGAGACGTCGACCCATTGGCACACATTTTAACCTTGCCATCATCAGAAAATCTAGAGATTTAATTATAATTGACAGGTATTTTCATAGTTCAAATGAATAGCTGTTTTATTACTTTTGTATGTATACAAAGTGTGATTTTTAAAAGTTTTTTTACGTATTTATGCTTTTTTCACTTACGAATCGAATGTGGAAAGTGCCAAGTTTGTTCATTACAGCCTTTGCTCTAAAATGCATATATCGAGCACAAGATGTTCATACACAAAACACGAATCGAGCATGAATATGATATCGCCTTCGAAATTTTCATTGCAGCCACTATGTCGATGGCTTGGCTGGTGAGCTATTATTTCAAGAGGTACATGTATCACGCCATTAATTAAAGTTTGGCCATTGCCAGTGATATAGTTATTGCTAAAATTTACTTTCCCGACATTCTTACATTTCTTTAACTCAAAGACATTTCTATCCCTTAGGATGTAAAATACCTTGGGTTTGGTTTTAGAGTCAACGGTGAAATATTAATGAGACGTATTCAACTTTGTAGTTATGATATCATATTTAATTCAAAGATTTATAGAGTCATTATAAAAGGACTTTTTAACAATACCGGACATATTAAAACAAACACAAAGCAAATCTAAAAAAAACAAAATATGTTATTGATTACTTGGTCAGTTTAGTTTAGTTTGTTTGTTTCCGTGGTAAATATCTTACACAAACTAAATAATCATGTACATAACAAGTTACAAAATAAATAAAACACGTTGCAAACAACAAACTATGTGATATATCAGTCAATTTTTATAACATATTAACAAATTCAATTTATATCCATAACATAGGTAAACATGTTCATTTTTGCTGTTAATGTTATTTACCTGATAGAAAAACAGTCACCGGGTACATTACGCAAGCTGTTTCATAAAGGACCATGATCTTTTTTATTGTTCATTTAATTAAGTTCCTTACGAATTATTAAAGTTCAGTAATAAGAAACTACTTAGTTATTTTAAACCATTTATGTTTAATTTTGAGGCTGCCTTCTATTTACTCAAAGTATCATATTTTGTAGTCAAGGTCAAAAACATAAAACCCAAAATAAATAAAAAATCTCATAGCATGATGTCTACCCAGGATAACTGGTTTTACACAACCCTTTCTAACCAAATAAAAACTGGTACTCTAACAAGATATATCTCTGTCTATTAGACTGATAATGCTTTCAGTGTGAGACTCTTTAAACAACTACGGTAATCAAAGAAATAAGAGACACTTAACATGTAATGAAACATCTGCATTAAGGCATTTTTTGTACTATTAGGATAACAACGCCACTTTCTATCATATTTAATCAAATATAACCAAGTCTCAATCAAACAACCAAAAGTACTTTATCTTGACATACAAAATTTATAAGCAAGCCACAATATCCATTAAGAGGCCTCGGTGGCAGGGTGGTTTAGGTCTACTACTGATCACGTGGTCTATCAACACTGAGTTTGCGGGTTCGATTCTCACTGCAGACAGAGTGCACTCGACTCCAATCTTGATTGAAAAAAAATGCCAGTTTTCCCACCGCAGTTCCGGGTTTTCTTCGGGTACTTCGGCTTCCTCCCCTAATAAAATCTCTACGCCATGATATAGCTGAAAATTTCTAAAAGTGGCGTTAAATATCAAACAAACAAACAAACAGTATCCATTACAATATGATTACTTGTAACATAAGAAGGCATTTTTCCATGGATCTTTCTAATTATTCACACTTAATCTGTGTGTTGTGCAAAATAATTCTTTAAAATAAAACGTTTCTTGTTAAACTACGGTTCATATGCATGTCACCTGATGAAAATCCCTATTTAAATAGTTGTTCCATAGTGTAGGACACACCTCTAACCGTCATTTAAAATTCCAAATGAACTTCTTGGATCTCTAGACTGACCATATTGCAATGTCAGTTTCTGACAACAATAAGGTCACGTCCATTTCAAATTCTTATGATTAAATTAGGTTACAAAACATATATACCACGCATTGTACCAGTTAACCTATTTAAACTATTTGACACAAGCGTCTCATACATGTAGTTTAAATACGCTAACTGGTAAAAGACGTGGTATATATAATACGTATACCCGTAAGCCCTTTAACGCTGAGTGGTTAATGTAGTCATACAGTATTAATCAGTTGGCCTGCCTAAACTGAAGTTGTGTGTTTATGTCTCAATACGGACACAGTGTGCTTGACTCCAACCTTACATGTATTTTAAAGGCATTTTTTTTCTACCAAAGGTTGTGGTATTCTCTGGTTACACTGGCTTATTGCTCCAAACAAAAACCAATAGATGAAGCGATATATGTGTAAAATTAATGAGAGTTGCCTTAAATCCAACTCAAATCAGCAATCAAACGTACACATGATATCTTGCTAGACAACATTCCTCAGAAAAGTTCATGTGAAACATGATTAGAGAACTTTTATAGAAGGTGGAGTTTTGTTCTATATTGTTTCATGTCAAACAATGCATTAATTTCCAACTGTATATATTGCATATGCATACATCAATATTAACAACACTAAATAAATAAAGCAACATCAATAAACGAATTTGCTCATAGCTTGACTGTCAGCCAATCATATCGTACCCTATAATTTCCTCGGTACACACATTTTATTTTTATGACACCAAGGAATCCCAAACGTCTTACATAACTAGAATGCTATACGCTTCTTTATTATTGCTTTGAAGTATGTCCTGTGACGCTAATCTTTATTGCGAGGTTATTGTCTTGAACTGAAACAAAAACATCAATACCGCAACTGCATATCGCTAAAACAATAAAACCACACAGACAGCATCACCAGAGAATTGTGTTTCAGATATCGTCGACAACATTGGTTTTTACATGACTTTGTTAAAATGATTCTCAGAATAATTATTGCCTTTTTCATTCAGTAAAGGTTGTAAAAACAAACTATCCTGTTTCAATGCAATAGCCGATTACACAAATAACAAATACATATTAAATGTCAAATGGTATAGGCCTTTTAATGTAGATCAAAATAGGAAACACGATATCCCGCAAACATACATTTTTGTAAAATGAATTACGACACCAAATAATACAATAAAACGTGTACGACACCATTAAGTGCCCATTTTTAATATTTCCACTTGCAAAATACTAAACAAAAATGAGTCCTTAAATACTTTTTATGCAAGGAGGCAGACAATGGTTATCAATCTTTATAACAAAAATAACCCTTTTGTGCAATGCTCTCTTACACATACATAAAGGCTTCAGAAAGTCCCTAAATTCAAAGGAACCTGACATAAAACTAAGGTGCTTGTTCTATCCTCTATTATATATTCATTAAAATAATGTCAATTTTCCGTTACATAAAGGTATCATTGTAAGCCCACCATATATGATTGGAGAATATTTTTAACACTACTGATAGAAGTTAAGAGAAAAACCTATAAACATTTTTGAAAATAGTTTTGTCCATTAACACACATAACACAGCTCATACATAAGCCACTGATCCCTCATATCCTTGTCCGTTTCAGTGCGCGAAGGAAAAAAGTAATTATATTTGCATATTTTACAAAATAATATGTGCCTTCTGTAACAAATATTGGTGTGTTGAATGCTAAATAAATAAAATATATTGATTGGTACAATTTATTTTATTTTAATTATTTTTTTTTCTATTTGCGCTAAGTAGCAGGACATTTCGTTGAGCGAAGAAATACAATTCTTTATTAAAACACACTTGTAAGATCTCGGTTCAAGGATATTAATCACAAACCGTTCTGTATCATTTGGAAGAACTTAACCAGGTTCCTTCTACACAGTTTAATGTTTATGTCCGGAAGAAATTGGGTTGGTTTATTAACATTGTTTTATTGCAGCCATATTATATGACCTGTCGACTCAGTCAGAATATCTTAAAATAAGTTCGTGTGCATAATTAACAAAACATTTGCAAAAGACTACAAAATATTTTGTGTTACTAAAATAATCTAAATTGCATCTGGTTAAAATATGTTTGTCCAATCGAATTGTTGACTCTTTTTTCGCCCCAGAATTACCTTAGTATTTGTTGTGTAAATTTAAAATGGAATTACATATTGCCCTATGTTATTTAAAACTTTTGTCATTTGTTTATTTAGTGAGACCATCCTTTTAATTTTAATAACATTTAGTACAACTAATGGTAGATTGTCGGTTGTCAGATACTCTCACTAAAAGGTTTCCGCATTATCACACTTTGTGGCATGAACATTACTATTCTCGTAAAGGCAGAATCCTAAAATATGGACACATTTACGATTAATTTCAAGGTGATTAGAAAATGTGCAACTCAATGCTCTTTAAAAATAAGATAGTTGCAGACTATTACCTCCTTTATTCTGACAGACCAAACATTTTTTATCAAATTGTTGTACACATTTTGTATGTTTGACAAAGCTTATGCCATAACAAACCAACCAGCAAAACGACCTCAGATTGAAAACGTGTCCACTCTAAAATAAACCAAATAATTAATTATAATACACGTAGTTTAGTTACATATATACTAATTAATTGGAAAACTTGTTATATTCTTTTACTTGGTTTCGATTCTTATAAGACAGAAATATTCGTAATTAGATAAGTTCTTCTTTTGGAGGTTTCATACCAATTTCAGCAAAATTTCAGTATAATTGCTATAATACCTGTAAAAACTAACCTTAAGCTTAACAGTAGCAGTAAAGCATGCTTTGCTTTAAGTCAAGCCTTTTGTTACAACCTAAGTGTTCACACGCATTTGACTAAGTATTATTCTCTTCGACAACTAAGGCCCTCATATTAGTTCAATAAAAATTAAAACAAGTTATTGTTCTACACATGTTAAGAAGAGACGATGTGATAATAGTTTCGTAAAAATCTATAAGATAATGATAACACGTCGTTAACCATTGCAATAATGCTGTCGATTAAAATTATGAAGCTTATTTAACAAACAATAGTATTAAAACATTGACCAAATTTGATTAAAGGTATATCGAATAGATTAACATTTAATTAATCGTTACCAGGATCTGCTAAAATCTAGTGATTGAGGATTTGAGCGCCCACGATGAGTTTTAATTAGATGAACGCTCGTAGTAAATTTATGACAACGGTATCTTTGGTTACATTTTAATGAGGGGCCTCAGTGAACGAATGGTTAAGGTAGTTCGTCTACTAATGACCACATGGTATGTTAGCACTGAGGGTGTGGGTTTAATTCTCCCCTAGGGACAAGGACAATGATTGCCAGTTTTCCAGATCCCCGGTTCTCTCCAAGTATTCTGGCCTCTTCCAATAAAAATTGAAAATGACATAGCTGAAGAATTGCTGCATTTGTCAACATTCAAACCAACAAAACAAGCAATCTTTTGACAACTACTGGGTCGATGTCTCTTCTGATAGACTGTTAGTTCCAGAGGGTATATTCAGGCCAGTATTCACACAATGTGATGCTAAGAGTATCTTATTTGATGTTTTCTAAATTTATCGACCTGAGATTTTCGAAAATGAATTAAATTATAAAGTTGTTTCTATTTGCAAGTTGTAGATGACTTATCAGGCTTTGGTAAAACGTTTTGGCCTATATGATGAAAGGTCTATAACATCTTAGTTGTTTTGATTTCAAATAATGTTTATGTTTGAGGAATTATTCAATGATGTTTAAAAAAAATATAATTATTACATACATTATGTAGTTGTTTGTTTCGTTATTTTTTTAAAATGATTTCAGTATTTTATTCATTATAGAAGGAATATAGGAGTACCAAATGAAAACTTCGGACCTTCAACAGGAATAGTAGCAATCATTCTTAATAAAGGTTGCATTAGAGCACAAAGTGCACACAGTAAATGCTGACACGCTGGTAATGCATATTAACTTTAACCATGAGATTACCAAAGCGCCAATTAAGTTAGCATATTAGTTTTGATTTGTTTTACCAACACGTAGCATGATATGTTAAGTAATAATAATAGTTTTTATGCATACTTTTTTATATTATGCCCGCTAATTACAAAGTGTACACCGATTTTATTAATGCTAGATATTTTAATAATATAGTAATAGATACGTTCATGTTTATAGGAAACCTCACTAATATCGGCTAATACCATGGAGATGTGACGGACCCTTTAGATCGTAATCATAGTTGAAAACGTAGTCATGATCATAGGCATTATACATCTTACTCATTTAATATAATATATCTTCCCTCTGATACAAATTACTATCATTTATTTTGGTCTCTTGATATAACAGAAAGTTTCAATCGGCAAGGGCTCGTTTCTTTCTTTACTTTTAGGCAAGACTCTTATCTAAGCATCCCTGCAAAATTGGCGCAAGGTATTTATTTTTTATAACTTATATGCTATGTTTAAGATTGACACTAGTATTTTGATCATCTATACAAGCGTGGTTATTGACTCGACCTGCTAAGACATATGTTTGTTGCTTCTGTCGGCTCTTGTTGTTTAGTCGGTTTCCTTTCTGTTTTCGTAGACATTTTACATTAAGTAAATGTTTCGCCTTTTGTTATGTTGTTATAATGTAATGGCCTTATCATGATTTTTAAACTGGAAATCAAGCATCTTTCATACTTAGGAATTAAACATTTTGACATCTTGTTCTAATATATAGGCAATACATATTGATCTAGACGATATTATCCATATTGTACCTACAACGTAACAATTATGCACATAAAACAGATATATTTATTTTACTTTAATTTGTTATGAATTCTTCTAATAGATTTATTTGTACATAACGCTGCTTCATCTATGACACTATTAAAGTGTGTATCATTTGAAAAAGTTCACTCAGCGGACAGTGTGCAATAGTAATAGGATGTCTTGGTTGTAGAGTGATTAAGGTAGTTACATATTTACTAGTGATCACGTGTACTATCAACCCTAAGGTTGTGGGTTTACATGCCACTGTGAGTAGAGTGTGCTCAACGACAATCGAAATTGACAGGGATGAGAAGATGTTTTACCGAAGGTGAAATCCAAGATATAGTTAACAATTGCTTTAAGTGGCAATGAAGTCTATTCAAACGAACAATACTACTGGCGTTCGTGATTATGTAAATCTATAAACTAATGATTCCGGTACAGATATTTGAATTTATTACAAATAAACGAATGCCAGCAATTTGTTAGAGCTAAAAGGAAAGCAAATCAGAACACCTCACACGAACTAATTACAAATAGTAAGATCGGGTGTACCGAAACTCATGCTTGAATAGTTAACCGCGTAAGTCAAACTTTTTTTACACCAGTTATCATTTTTTTCTTAATCATCAAAGGATTTGATTTTCTAGTATTTTTATACGATGCAACACATTGTTATTATTTTTTTCTATAAGCTCGAGCATTTCCAAAAATGTAAATAATAAAATGGTCGTTGTTTGCGGCATGTATTCCCATCGATTGTTTTAAGACGCGTTAAAAACTATAATTAGTTACAAGTTTTGATATCGATGTTTAATTTGTAACAGAATATTTTAAGTATTTTCTCAAATTAAATTGTCTGCAAATTTCTGTTTCTTTCTATGGCTTCGTTTTTGTTAATAGTTATGTCATGCCTCAAAAGATAAAACATCATTTATAAATTTTGTTTTGCCGATCAAATATGGCTTCTATAAAACAATTTATTTTAATCAAGAAAATCCCGTCTTTCAAATCACGTAATACAATGTATTATGTTCGAAGGTTAAACATCGACCTACATTTTATGACACTACAAAAAGTTGGTGTAATATAATATTAAAGCCTAAAAGGATTCATTTGGTTACAGATTTATACTCTTTCTGTAAATAACTGTACCTGTTGAAAACAGCTTTTATACGGCTTTAATGGTGTATTTACTTAAACACATATATAGATTTACAGATCTTTGTGGATAAAAAACAACTATTAAATCAACCCACATATGTCATTTTAGAATACAAATTATGGTTTATAATAAAATAGTTACAACAAAAAAGAAATTAGTTCTAACGAAATGAACATGCACCAAATAGTTATGAAAATTTTACTAAGTTACATTTTTATATTTATGTTTTATGTTATGTATTTGTACAATGTAATCAATGTGACTGAAGCACGATACAGTTAAGACATTACTGACCAAATACAATTTGTCAAATTGCTAAATTTACATGTTACGGAAAAAAGATTTATAGTTTGATTAATATTGGTCTGCAATAAAGTAAAGGCAAAATAAACTAAGAAGTAATGCGTTATATTTAAAATACTGGTATTACTTTAAATTGGCGTAAAATGAAAACAACAATAATATATTGATACAAAATAAATGATACAATGCAAAACAGGAAATAGAATATCATTAACGGTTTTTATCATTTTAATAGACAAAGTAATTCTATAAGTTAAGCAACATCTACATTTTTTTTGTAATTTCAAAAATCTGAATGAATATTAACTTTGTGTTATTTATATAGTAAAGCCATCATTCGAACACAGAAAAGTTACTTTAATTAACCTAGGTAAATCTTTAAATAGCATAAAAGTCTGTTTTTCTGAAAGATTAAGTGTTCATCTCCTTGTCTTTTAGACTTCATCTTTACATTTTTACAATACCTAGACGAAAATTAGGTGAAGCTGAAAAGTGGCAGATCGTTGGAATGCGTAATAGTGGACAGAGCTTGCGTCACATATCATAACACTTTGGTATTCACTTTAGTATTGTATCCCGGCTACTGAAACGTCATTGAGATAGTGGAACTATCCAGGAACGTCCAAGATCAGGTCGACCACTAAAAACATCTGAAGGGGAGGATAGAGAACTCATTTGTGTAGCCAAACGCCAACTGTTTGCCACCGCAGGATATCTTCGTGACGATTGGAATATTGCAACCAGAGTCGCTGTTCGAACAGTTAACATGTTCCTAAACAATGCAAGATGGAGAGCTCGTCGTCCGTTGAAACATCCACTGTTAAACAGAGACATCGCCAAGCACGCTTAGAGTGGGCACCAGTGGAATATTCGAAGCTAGTGATGAGTACACTGGACCGACGAAAGCGGATTTCTTTTTCGTCATATTGATGGGCGCATGCGCCTTTGGAGACAACGAGGCACTGATTACAAACAGAATAAAATCCTAGGCACTACATCGTTTGGCAGTGGTGGTGTTACAGTGTGGGGAGGCTTTTCATACGACTGTAAACTGAATCTGTATGTGGTTGATAGGACAATGACAGGGCAGAAATATCGAAACGCTATTACTGTGTCACATTTTGAAAATTATGCACTTGGTAATAGACCTATCTTAATGGATGACAACCCAATACCTTACCGAGCTGCAATTGTACGTGATGTTATCGAAAGGGAAGCTATAGGTCATCTTCCATGGCCATCCATATCAGCCGATATGAATCCAATCACATTTGTGGGATATCGTTGGCCGTAAAATCAATAACAGAGCACCTGCTTGTCAAAGTCGCCAAGAACTATTTGTTGCCATTTAAAGTGAATGGCATAATTTACCACATGCTACACTTCGTCGTTTAGTCAACAGCATGAACAGGAGAGTTAATGTACCGGAAGCGTGGTAGTAATGCGACTATCTGAGTAGTTTTGCGTTTAACACATTTCAAAGTGACTTTTCTTTCCCCGAACGATGACCTGCGATGATGTGTTTACTTTAAGTTCATGAAATTGAAGCATGCAATCAAACGTATTTTTTACTAACGATAGTTGTATTTGCACTGTTTTTTATATCTTTGGTTCTTAAAATTTGTTCATCAAACAATAAGTCAAGCGATTGTAAACATGTTGGTTGTACGTTTCGTTTGTAATTAATGTTCAATAAATTGTAATTTCTTTTAAAATATTAAAATATATAAAATCTTAAATAAATCCCTGAAAAATAATAGGATGTTGCTTAATTGATGTTGAGCTGTATATATTAATAATAAATTGCTACATTTTCTTAGTGTAGTAATGTCTGAAGTAATCAGCATATTTGTAAAGAATAAAACAGTATCCTATGTATTCATGTATTCATTACAGATATTATTTACATGAGCACCTGATTGAATCACTTTTCAGTGTACTGTAACTAACACTTATATCAATGACAAATAAACTGAACAATACTATCAACAAAATTAGCAATTTTAACGGACTTTACTCGGAATTATGATCCTTAAATATTAGCCCGAATATAACAAATATATGAGACAAATAAAATGTAACGTGATATGCCTAATAGTTTATTAACAGAAGTGAATTTGGAGATCGACAAGGTTAATATAAATTAGCTGAGGGATAAAATTAAAAACAAATTAAATCCCCTGTAGAATTTGTCTGAAATATGCATGTGCGTGTAGTTTGCAAACATTAAATATTAAACTGAAGAGTAAAACTAAAATGAATAAATGTCTTTATCAGTAACGAGAGGTTGATTGATTGATGTTTGTTTAAGTCCGACGAGAAGTATTTCAGCTATATTTAGGACATGAACAACTTAGCTCAAAATAAATCAATTCAGGAAAAATGGACCAAAGGGCAAACACGTTTTAAAATTTTGAATGCCACTGGAAAAGTGTATAGTGGGTAGGGGTGGAAAATATAGTCTTTTGTAGCAGCTACAATTGGCCTGCTCTTTTTCGAAATCTACAAAAGGGTCTTTATCATGCTACGGTCCTCGGCCAAGCATTCTGTATTATGCATATATTTATTACATATATTTATACAGACAAATATCGTGCATTTTAGTTAATTACCGATAAGATGGTGTCGTAAAACGGATAAGGTTGCTAGAACCTTGCGATACGGATTGTTTTGAACCTTGAGTTTGAAGGATTGCCTGTCTCAGAATGTTCATTTATACAAATTTTGGGCATGTCTTGTGCGCTATGTAATAATGATTTCTAGGTTAAATAGCTGTTTTGTTCAGTTTTAGACGAAAAACATTAATAAAAAATTGCATGATACTGAAAAAAGATTTGTCTGTGTATCTACTGATTTTGATAAATTTATCTTCAAATAAGGAATAATTCATACCTTTTTTGTTCAGAGCAACAAGTGAAACAGTGTGTGCATAACTTTAAAGTTATGACAGTGCAACAGGCATGCAATGATGCAAAAATACGTCAAACAGAACACGTTGCATGAAACACAATTATTAATCAAATAAACGATGTGGTGACACTTTCTTTAAAGAACGAACACAAAAGTCAATTTATATCCGTAACACATGTAAACATTGTTGTCAGACTCATTAGGTTTATTTTAACCTTGATCTGAAAACCGATATATCACGAAAGTCGTATTAGAAACGGCCTCCAGATTGTTCTCCATCACCCGATATAATTTGTTATTTTTGTGCGCTTTTTAAGTTTAGTAATAAGAAACTATTTTATTATATTAACTTTTGGGTATTTTATAGGGCTCCTATCTTATACTCGAAGTATTAAATTTTTAGGTTAAGGTTACTAAGTTTATCAAATATATATCGTTAGAAACAGGAATTGTTTAATTAAGACATGAAACCAAATACATTGGCAAGACACATAATTAAGATCATATACTTGGGATAGCTTTTATCACACAAAAACAACATATCATCACCATGGATTAGAATATCACGTAGGATTTTCGACAACCAAAGACCTTCAAGACTTAAATTAAAAATAAATCTGATATATAGTACATGTTTTGATTATATTTTGTGAGTCTTTATTAGGAATGTAGGCAACATAAAACAGAATAAATATTTGCTTTTTGATAAACGATAACGTCTACACGTTGTTGAGAATTGACCAGTATAAACTCTTTAAATCGGTATTTGAGCTTATTTAAGCAAAATAAAGATAGTCACACCATGCACATGATCCCATATTTTCTTTAATAAAAACAGATGTAAATAAGCAAATACCAAACAAATGTAGTCAAATGTACTTATATTTTGAAAGAACACACAATAAAATCACGGCACCGTAGTGTTAACATAGGCTTCTATGCAAATGATATTAACATATTTATTTAAGACATATGGATTTTATTTTAAATTTGTTTAATTTCAAACTTTAAAAGTGCATTAGACCGGAAATATACTCTAGTTTTCATCTGTATATATTAAATAGTTCGTAAAAAATTAGACATCACTTTCTTACCATTCACTATCAACATTGCATTCTCCTAACATTCAATATATACAGTTTAACAATTTGTTCTTGTACTATAAGGAAATTCTCATTGGGAACATAAACTTAGTTAATCATCTATTGCTAACAAATTTTTGTAATAGTAAATCATATGTACATAATCTATACGTGACTCAGAAGAAGCATTTAGGATTTTTATGACCACTTGAAATTCTAAAACTCTGACATAACTAGGATGTTACTTTGTTGGTAACTAATAGCAGTCTATCATGTGACCTCTATTATTTATAATAATATACTCCCAGTAAATCCTGAGATATTGCAAATGAAATGCATATTATTAAGAACCCAAAACTAGCATATAAATTCAATTGTGAAATCACCGACAACCTTAGTAAGTCCATGAATTACTTTGTAATTATCGACCGTCAGACATATTGTTGTTTTCTTTAATTAAGCAATAATTAAAAGGTGATCAAAGAATTAACTACTAAAATCTAATCGGACGCACTCATGCCTAACAAATGTTCTAAAATCCAAATAAATAAGATGTTGTAGCGCCTTTATTATCAATTTGACAAAGTATTCTACTGTATTGCTATTCCTTTTGCTACACACATATTTTAAACATGGTATAGGCTTCCTCGGTGCATCAAAAGATGATATAATATATCGCACAAAATGCCTTCTATTTGTAATTAATTTTGGCATCATATTATAAAAACAGTGTTTTCCGACTTCATCCAACGCCAATTCAATTTTTTAACTTTCAAAAAGTATAAATATTTTATTTTTAATAATAGTACAAATTGTGCCTTGTCCACAATAATGCAGCTCAAAAGACGTCATACAACACTTAAAAAAAATCTTCGAAACTTCTCAATAATTAATTAATAAAATCGGAAGCTAGGGATCAATTACTTTGAGGTTCATATTTTATATTTTTTCTGTTCTCAACCAAGTGGAATAGTACAGAGAGAATATACACTGGTCAGTAATCTGCTGTTTTTTCACGTTATTCTCGGATATTTATAAGCTGTGGTCTATCAGTACGTTTCTAATTTTGAGAATTTCAATTAATTGTTATCATTTTTCTGTTTGCCTTGCAAATGCCAAGATTATAATTGGTCACAGATTGCTCTTTTAGTCATCAATTATTCAGTTGCCTATATTAAGTAGTTCTTGCCATTTAGCTTGTTTCATGCAGGTAAAGTGGCCGTTCTAACTTTGATAGTTTTCACATATTGTTATGTTTAAGTTGTGCATTTCAATTATAATTAAAAGGTAAAACTTTGTTTCAGAAATAGCCTTGTAGTTATTTTGTTCAGCTTGTACATCTTTATAGTAAAGCTATGATGTGATTGTTAAACCTAAACTGTATATTTTTCAGAGGCATCACATGTTCAATTCTTGAATTATAGTAACTTGCTTACAGAACCTATCCAAATATAACGTTGGGTATACAAACATTGAAAAATAATACTCTTAGAATAATTGATCATTAAATATAACAGAAAATTGTCTTTAAGTTCAAATTTTGACTTTTTTACGTAGTTGTCGTACAAATTTTGATCGGATCACCTCAGTTATTTCCCGACCTCTGTCGAAAATGGCCGAAAGACGTTCTGGTTGGAGTTGAACTACTTGAGTTAGGTAACCAGGGTGAAAATAAAAAAAAATACATTTTAGAAGTAAAAACATTTGAAATTGTATTCAGTTATGATATTTTAATTCTTGAAACATAGAAAGTGTTTTGGTGCATGCTTTATGGTACAAAAGATTTGTGTGATTTTGTGAACAAAGTGAAGATTAAATTAAAACTTCCTTTTGACGATGTTTTATTTATCTTCATAGTATATTAAAAATCTATTGATAGAATGGAGGGATACCCTAAGTATTGAACCAGTTATCGCACGGTTTTTGGACATATGCCTTTATATGTCTTAATATGTTAGTTGTTTGTTAGACAAAACTAGCGGGTGCTAATGGTTTTAAATGAGAATTTTCAGTAATAAAATACACCACGATGGATATATACAGCAGATTGCGCAGAGTTTTTCACACTAGTCGTTCTATCTTTTTAGCATTTCTAGGTGTGTTCACAACCCATAATGTGACATGCCACAGTCACAAAATCAAGTTAAAAAATATTTGCTGCACAAACATAATAGAATACACACTATAATCAGCACTAAACTAAGTAATAAAAGTATTTTGTTCGGTAACATGAGTTTTTGTGAGAAAAATATTGACGCGCAATAAAACTGTATTGATTATGTCAATTTTAGATTTTACTGATTTTTTAACTTTCGTGGGCATGTGTATTGAATCCAGGTAAACTTATATTTGTCGCATAGCAAAACGACTTTTGCACGTCGATAAGGCTTTATATACAGTAGAGCTTCCACATTTCAAGTTCTCAAAAAGCTTGAAAAAGTTCTAAAACGATTAATTACATCAAATTTAATAACAAAATCATGCAATATTATAAATCATCTGCATAAACGTCAAAAACAATAGGACGTCATTTATTCGTCTTCAACAAAGATTCCAAATCTTTTACTTGCATGTAAAAGTACAAAACATGCATGAACATCAACTTTAAAGGGATCTTGATTTGTTCGTGGGTGTTTTATTATGTATCTGATTAAATCGGATTGGCACACTTAACAACAATATAGATAAACTGATTTTGAGATCTTGCGTAAGAGCGGTAATTTCTCTATCGATAATTGTTGTTTTGTATGACATCCAAACAATTTCATCCCCGTATTTCCATGATTAAAAAGAAATTTGAAATAATTACAAATACATTTCGAGATTTTTGCCATTAACTCACGCAATAACTGGTTCATTCTAAATATTAGATAAATAAAGAAGACTAAGTGCATAATGTCTGCGGATATTTTTGTTTTACAATCGCACAGTTTTTCAACTAATTATCTTTTTTAAAAAATAAGATTTTTTTATAAAGTACCACTATTGGCAGGGTGGCTCAACGACAATCTTAATTGACAAGGATGGCTAGCTTTCCTACTGAATGTCCTGGGTGCTCTGGTTACCTTCCTCGATACAAAAGTGGATGCCACGATATTGCTGAAAATTGCTTAAAGTGGCGTTTAACACTATTTAAAAAAATCAATAGTACGGGTGTGCATGATTATGTAAACTGTTTCCGGTACAGATATTAAAATTTATTACAAATAAAAATCAGCAGCAAATTGTTTCGCTAATGAAAAACAAATCAGGACACCTCTCTAGATCTCATTGAAAATAGTGAAACTGGGTGTGCCAACATTATACGAACCGTCTGCTTTACGAATAAGTTCGTCAGACAATTTCTTGTACACATATAAAATTTTTTCTTAATCATCAAAGGCATATTTTTTTGCTGTTACTTTTATTCAACGAATCAAATAGTTATTAACTATCTCTATAAGCTCCAGGATTTTTATAAAAGGTAAATAATTATATAGTCTTCATTTACGTTATGTATTCCAATCGACGTTACTGCTTTAAGGCACGTTATAAACTACAATTAGGTACTTTGTAACAGAAAATTTCAGATGATTTCCTAAATTAACTTGTCTGCAAATTTCTGTCTTCATTATATGGTTTCGTTTTTGTAATTAGTCTTAATAGTTATCTAATGTCGTAAAAGATAAAATATCATTTACAAATGGTAAACAATTTTGTTTACGCACATCAAACATGGCTTCTATCAAAAAATGTTTCTGAATGAAGACAATCACGTCCTTCCAATCACGTAATACAACTTACAATATTCTCGAAGGAAAAAAATTACTGAGATACTATGGCACAATTAACAAATGGTTGTAATATAATATCAAAGAATAGAAAGATGCATTTGGTTGCAGATTTATGCAGGCAGCAACTTTTTCTGTAAATAACTGTCTGTAAAAATTGCTTTTCTATATCTCTAATGATTTATGTATTTAAAATTCGTAATGAATAGGATACATGTATTATTATGCTTCGAATACATTCGTTCACTATTTATCGATCATTGCGATTTACAAACAATAAATCAATTCAGGGACGATGGACCATAGTGAAAAACATTTGCATGCCACTGGAAAAAATATGTTATATGGATAAGTGCGGAAAATGTATACTTGTGTAGCGGCTACAATGAGCCTACTCTTATTCGAAATCTACAAAATGGTCTTTATCGTGCAAGGAAAGACACTCTACTCACACTTTACCCACTACCGTCCTCGGACAGGCTTTCCGTATTAAAAGCTGACAACCTCCAACGAGGTGGTCTCACTCACTTATAAGGCACTTTGTAACGCGCTGGGCGCCATTCATTTAGATATAGCGGAATTTTGTTTTGGTTTTATTCCATAGTTCAAATGAATATTTTATTGGATTTAACAGAGAATAAAAGCCATCGTATTTTAATTGTTTTGGCGTAAAAAGAATTTTTTTGATTACCATGTTGTTTCCAAAAATGCTAATTTGCTACATAACTTTCGCCAAAGGTACAGATATATAGTGTAATATTGATCAAAAGACGAAATGCGCGGCATGCATCCTAGACATTGTCTTTACAACCACTGCGTCGATGCCTCTTCTGGTAGTTGTTATTTTACGATATATGACCAGCTGGTCACACTTTCGTGCAGACACAAATATCCTTTATTCACTGAGTGATATTGCAAAATTAAATTCCTCAACATAATTCGTCGAACTTAAAATTACTTCAGCTGACATAATTTATGAGATTTTACCATTAAAGATCATTGTTTTGTTTATAATTTGCCGTCTGAATTAGGAAGAAAATGTTGAATCTTGATTACACGGAACAAACGTATTTAGTTTTATAACCATGTTATATGTTTAATATTCGAAGGCTACATAACGTCACTAAGATTACTGTTTTCCAAACCATGTTAGTTTTATATATAAATTTCACTCTCCGACACATAGAACATAACTGGTTAATGGATATAATCTCTGCCACAACTAATCCGTTACCGTTAACTGCGGGACTACATTCGTCGTCTGTCCATGACGTTTGTAAACAAAGAGCGGTGTTTGTAAAATATAACACAAGATCTTATTTTGTGTATAAAAATACACTTTTGATAAAGTTTTAACAAAAACTTAGTTACTCAAGTATTTGAAACTTATTTCTTGTGATATTTAATTATATGCAGCATAGCCTATCATTGACTCAAGAACAAAAGGTTTGATGACCGCATAAAAAGTCTAACTAGGATGTTATATACTGTGTTGGAGACTAATAAAAATCTATCATATAAACCTAATCTTCATAGCAATAACACTCCCAATAAATCCTGCGATATCGCAAAAGCAGTAGACCATAGTAAATGCATACTATTAAGAAAAAAAACCCTGCTTTTCTAGCGAACTGTGAAATAATCCACAACCATTGTTTGTCTAAAAATGATTTCGTCACTGTCGATTTTTAGAAATAATGTTGCCTTTTATCAACAAGTAATCATTAAAACTACCATTACACAATTTAATTCACAAGACACAAGTCTAATGATGTCTTATTTAGTTGGCTTGATTAGATATACAGTAATGTAAATGTTTGCAAAATGTAGAATTTAATTGTTGAGTGTCAATAAACTTCTACGTTTTAGTATTCGTTTTTAAACAAAATACGCATTACACAATTTAAATTTTTTAATGACTGTGGTGACCCTTAAAAGGGGTCAATAAATTAAAACAATTGGACACATTGTTCATCTTTCCTCTCATCTATCTATCATCTCGTCAAACTTTGTCAGATGGTGGAAAAGACAAGAACTACGTGCTGACAAGTAGAATGGAAAGATTAATAATTCATGTTTTCAGATTATGACAGTTAAAATTCATTTGAATGCGGAGATCAATAAAAAGATGCGTAAAGCGTTATTTTTACATTACTAAGTCTAAAAACAAAAGCTGAAAATTGCAACGACAATGCAAAGTATATTTAAATTCAGTTGGAATTAGAATGATTAGTTTTGTAAAAACATATTGTAAGAAATTAGCATCTGCCAATCAACAACATTGAGTTTGTTTTTATTGACCGGCAAACATGTGTGCTGGCAAACTTGCACGGCAAACGATTACAACTCATTGCAGGAAATATCAGTTCACGTCAAGCATCGTTTCCAATTTGTCTTATAACATTAAAAATAAAATAATTTGATCAAAGAATAATTGTTCAATCAAAATATAACTGTCCCAGCTGTTTCAGTTTAAATTTTGCGCGTATTCTACGTATCGAATCACCTCATTTATTTTCCGTTTTTTGACGGAAAGGGACGACAGACGTTTTGTTTGGAATTAAACTTATAATTTTTAGTTTCGCTAGTTCACTGAGAGGTACGTCATCGTTGGCATCGTATTCATCGCTTAAGAAATCTTTGCAATAAAAACCAGCAATCTTAAAACACTTCTGTTCACTCCTTGGTGTTGTTCCATGCTGGGGTAATCCAGTGTATAGCGTCTAGGACAGTGATTTCTTTCAGCAGTTCTGGGGACGAGTTGGTCTGGTCTATCTTAGCAAGTAGCGAGGTGATCATCAGTTTTCGGTAGCCTGCTTTGAAAACTCGAATTATATCTTGATCAAGTGGTTATAGCACTTCTGTTGTGTTGGCTTGCAGGAATTTGAGTTTAGGTTGCTGAGTTGTAGTTAATGGGAGTGTGATGAAGCATTGTTTAGAAACATCAAAATGTGGCGGCGTTCCAGTCTCATCGTCGTGTCGCCGGTACGAATCCAGTTAATGAAAGTGTTAGAAGTCATCCTTGATTTCTTGTTGGCATAGTAGGAAACAGATAAACTGGACTTGTTGACATTCTTAAAACATCGTGGGTTTAACGATTACCAGATTACAAGTGGATTTTAATTTTCACCAGTTCCAACTCAGGCGAACATAAAGGTAAATCTCTTATTTGCATTTTCTTCTCCTTTTAAAGACTAGTCTCGGGTTCCTAAGGTCTTGTCTTATCTTTTACGGAAAACAGGTAAAATAATTAAGTTATGGTTTATGCTTTATTTATTTAACAATAACAAATTTTCCATTCCATGTTGAAATAATTAAAAATCGACTAATTTGCCTGAAAACTATAAGTGCAACATACAAAAATAACCGAATGTGTTAACTTTTATTTATATAACCCATAACTTTATTCTCTTACCATGATTGTTTGTTTGTTTGAATGGTGTTTTAACGCAACTTTAAGCAATTTTTCAGCTATATCATGGCGTTTAGTTTTTGTTGCGGGAGGAAGCCGGAGTACCCGGAGAGAACCCCAGACCTTCGGTAGGAAAACAGGCAATCATTGTCTGTTAAGATTAAAGTCTAATACACCTTGCCCGAGGTGAGACTCGAACCCGCAACCCGCAACCTTAGTGATGACCGACCACGTGATCATCAACCATTCGGCCACCGCAGCCCTTCTCTTGCAATGATCATGGTCTGTTTAATTTCCTCAGTAGGTAAGTCGGTGTTGTCGTTGCTGTCTTTATCAGGTTCAGGTAAATGACTGGTGACAAGTTCTATCTCCCAATTGACGGTGTCTACCTCTGTGGGTATGCTGTAATTGAAACATGGATCGATCTCTGCAAGTTGGGGTGGGTTTGTTAGTTCACTGAGATGTACGTCATCGTAGTTATTACTCACAAGTGCCTTATCTTGCTAGTTAAACGGTTATTGACATTCAAAGCAACCATAAAAACAAAAGGGTCATATATTGACTAAAACTATCTTTTTTCTTCGCATGTATTTTTACTGAAGGCTTGGTTCAGTGACACCAAATGGTGTAATCTCCAAATTCCTGGCTACTTCCTATGTTATTTTTACTTAGAAATCTAATAAATAATATAATAATCAGTCGTAAGAAGTGATTTCTTTAATTACATTTAAATACGAAACAAGCAAAGTAGATCGACAAATTAAAGTAAATCAAAATATACTTACGCGTAATAAATCTATATTGCGTTTAAATAGTTGTTGACGTCATTCGTATATGTTCCTGCTTTTTGGGCTTTCGTGGGCATGCGCATTGAATCATGTAAACATGTGTTTAAGACACATCAAAACGATATTTGTACGTTGATAACTATTTAAATTCAGTACAGTTTCAACATTCTGCAATCTGAAAAAGGAAGAAAACAAATTTAAAATATTAATACGTTACTTTTAAAAACAATGAGATGTTATTTAGTCATTAACATAATAGATTCTGAATTTTACATGTACAAGTAAACACATTTATAAAATTTAAGGAAAGCTGGATTAGGATCAATTCCTCTATTGATAATTAATTTTAAAGCAGCATTGCATCATCCAAACACTTTTACCCATATTTCAGTTATTCAAAATAACAGTTGAAATATTTTCAAATACATTTTTTAGATTTTTTTTAAAGATTTTTGCCCTTAATTGACGCGTAATGTTTTTCATACTAATATAAGATGAATACAGAAGACTTATATGTCATAACGTGCATAAATAATGTCTGCAGATATTTTTGTTTTACAACCGCACAATTTTGCAACTAATTATTTTTATTGTACACAATAATGCATTATTGTCCATTTGAAAACATAGAAAAACATTCCGTATATGTTGATAAAAATGGCAGGACTTTGATATATAATAATTCATAGTTCATGCAGTGCTTTTTTCCAAGGCCAGAATAAACTCACACCAGTCATGTCATAAACAATTAAACGTTTTGACAAACTATGTTTGAATGTTTGATAAAATTTACCATTAAAGCATTAATGATTGAAAAAAAATTATTTTGAAAACTTGATATTATTTTATTTAAATACCGTCAGAATTTGCAACACGTATTAATGAGTGTTATTAGCTAACAATAACAATCGATAAATATTTTCACAGACAACACGCGATTACAATATGACTGGAGATTGATATTTTCGCAAATAACTCTGACACAAATAATATCTGTGTATTACGTTAAATAACAACGAGGTCAAGTACAGTGATCGGTTTTTCTCTGAATAATATTAGTGAAATCATAATTCAGAGCTTCATTAAAAGATTAAACCTATATAAGTAGGTGTACTTCTAGTATTATTACAGTTCCAATCAGAATTATAGTACTTTATAAGCATCACCGCTATGGACTGTTCTTGCTGTTTTTGATAATATAAATGTAGTTATGATTTTAATTTAAGTCTTTGGAATCAAAAAAAAATATTTTAAATTGTAAGACTTTTTTCTATTCCCTTTAATTTTTGGCATAAACTACTGCATCTAGTGTTGGAATTTCTGTGGTGAAAGCTCAATCATTTTACTTGCATATCATAATTTATTTGAAGACTACTGGTTGTCGTGATTTAGACGAAAGGCTTATTTGGCATTAAAAAATGTACTACTTTGTATGAAGCAATTGATGATTATTTTCCATGTTATTTTTATACAATTAACGAAGTTTGATATAAACAGTGTAAATAAAACGTGATGCAATTCTATGCAAATACCAATGCATATATAACAAATAAAACATACATATATTTGTGTTAATCAATCGAAATAAGTTCAGATAAAAATGTCCAAATCAAAACGCACAACGGTGTATTGTTCGACATTTAGAATTATATTTTGCATACATATGATCTCATTGATGCTCCGATGCTGTAAATTGACGCTACACTACAAAAAACATATACGCTTGATAAATAAATATATGTTTGTAATCTTTTTTGCGAAAAGGAATGTTTAATTTTGTTTTCATGGGTTTAATCGAGAATTTAATTCATTTTTTAGATATAACATGGATTTAGCTAAAAGTAAGGATGTAAGACGAAGAATTTTGTTAAACCCCATTCCGTGGCAATTACCAATCACAGTAAAGCTCGAACATTTATCTTCAGTGTGGACAGGCAGATGATAAATAGAAAATGACTACCTAACTTAACCAATTAAGCAGAGAGGTTCACTTTCGTAATTGTCGGCAAGTTTCAGTGTTTCTCTATGTCAAACAGTACTTATAAATCATCTTCAAAATGTTGAATACGTGTAAGCTAATTAAAATGTTCTTTCTAGTTAATTACTTTTAGTACTTGTTGTTTATATGTTTATTATATATTTTTTATTAAATATTTATATATGTAGTCATAATTGTTTAGTAAGAGCAAAAGGCTTCGATGACCGAGAGGTATAGGACTGGTATTTTTTTATCTACTATTGATTACGTGTCGGTAAAACTAAGGTTGTGGGTTTGATTTCACTGGCAAAAGATTGTGCATAACTTCAATCTTAATTGGTATAAACTTGCCGTTTTCGTACAGCAGATTAGGGGTTTCCAACGGGTACTTCAGCGTCTTCTCGTAATTAACATCGGACGCCACAATATAACAAAAATTGGTAAACCCACAGAAAACACCATTCAAACAAAACAAATTCATTACAGCAGATGTACTATCTTTAGCATTTATCTTTAAAACGTAACATCAACATTTAGAAAATTTGAATTTGATGCAAACATTCTGTTTAAAATTATAGATACATGTACAATTATCAACGTCTGTAAAGAAATTATTGACCATTCATACACTAAGTCTTGTCGTAGATTCGGCCCGTGGCTCAATTCAATTATACTCAATTAAACAGAAACAAAATAGGTAGATGTCGATAAGAGTTGGCTTGTTGTAGCCGCTTCAAAATGCTAAATTTTCCACCCCTATTCTTTTTCAGTGATACTCCAACTTTGTGCCCTTCGGTCCATATTTCCCTTTTTGATTAATTGTTTGTTAACTTGTCCTCGTCATAATATAGCAAATAGCAGACATATTGCTCGCTGGACGTTAAACAAACATTTAATATATTAATAAGTAAAATGACACAAGACGAAACAAATTAAAAGCGACAACTCAAGGATACGATCATCGAGACAAAACAAATTGAAGAATACAAAACAAATGACGTAGATAAAACAAATTACATGAAACACAATAAATGACATATGAAGAACAATGAGACATGCAATCAGTACATGGATTAAATGAACGTTTGATTAGCGTTCAGCGAGCACTTATTCAGTTATTTTCAGTAACATTTTCAGTTACAGTGCCTGATACAAATAAAGGTTATCAGACGTCATTGTTTCATACTTGTTGCAGACAACATAATCTGATAGTAGTTTCGTAATTAGGTATATATATATATATTTATCCTGCAATCAGTACATTTACTGTCTAATAAAGGTAGCCGAATAAATTTTTGCTTTATTCGGCAGTGCCGAATAAAATCTCCTGGTACCCGTGACATCACTTCTTACGATATGTAGTATTCTGTTCTGGTTAACGGCGTTTGTGACGTCAGTATCAATAGAATACGCGCCGAAAATTTTAACTCAGAAATCGGCTAAAAGTTTTCAGTATTATAAAATGTATTTTAGGGTTGCAGGATAAAAACAATATTCGTACAGTGTCAGAAAATATAAAGTTTATTTGTACTCGCCGCTAAACAGGTGAGAAATGCTCGGCAGAGCCTCGCATTTCTACCTGTTTCTAAGGCTCGTACAAATAAATTTTATATTTTCTGACACTGTACGAATATTGTTTATATATATATATATATATATATATATATATATATATATATATATATATATATATATATGTGTGTGTGTGTGTGTGTGTGTGTGTAGCTATTACGACAAATCGCTTTAGATGATCGAATACGACGCTGGTTAAAATTATGCAGGCTTATTGACAAGCAATACTACTTAGAAACATTAGCCGCATACGACTAACGGTTCTCAAAGTATGATAAACGTTTTCTCAAGCATTTCATTAACATTAAAAACAGTTGTCGAAAAATTTAGTGTGTACCAAGCGCGTAAAACTGTGAATGTTTTTATAAGACACTTCAAGAAAAAATAATACAATTATTTAAGGATCATTTTAAAATTTAAAGTTCATTGTAAAAAGTGTATAATCAATTAGGAAATATTGTGGCTGACCTGCAATAATTTAGAGTTATGCCCACCGTAATAAATTGAAATCTAGTATAAATTGATTTTCAAACATGATGCTTTGCTGTTCATTTGTTCAATGGTGTTTAACATCAGTTTCAGCTTTTTTTATCTGCATCATGTCTTACAGTTTTTATTTGCTTAGGAAGCCTAACTACCAGGAGAAAACATATTTTAGGCTGAATTCCTGGAAGGCTTACTGAAGAAAAAAGAAAAGACTCTGGCCCGGGCCTTCAATTTCACATTCCGATATATTGACGATGTTTTGTCCCTCAACAATGCTAAATTGGTGACTCTTTACATTCAATTTACCATAGCGGGCTTGAAATTAAAGACACAATCAAAACACTAAGGTCAGTCTCTTACTTATACCTACTTCAGAAATAGACTCAGGAAAAATACAAACTAGACTCTACAACAAGCGTGATTACCTCAACTTTCCAATTGTCAACTTCCGGTTCATCGACAGCAACATTCCAGCAGCTCTAGTTATGGTGTACATTTCACAATTAAACGTTATTCTAGAACCTGCGATCGTTATTCCGATTTTCTACGACGATCACTGCTGTTGACTGCTAAACTACTAAAAACAAGTGTTTGTTGTGCATAGATTGATGTTATCTCTCCAGAAGTTCTATAGTCGGCACCACGACTTAATTGATCGTTATTGGACATCAGTGTCTTAAATACGATCTGACATTTTTGCTGAGTCATAGTTAGTGTTTCCTATTCCTGGATTAGTCTTTTCCCTGGACACTGAGTAATTCGACGGGTGTCTAATTAGAAGTAGGCACTGCTTACTCGTCCGGAGCACATGAGTGCACACATAGTTTTTATTGGGTTCGGGTTACTCCCTTTCTGTGTTTTTTGTTTTTGTGTTGTGTTTGTCTATATCAGGATTTGCAACTGTCCCTTGGCTTTTGGTTCTTGTTGTTCGGTCTGGTTTCTTTGCTTATTTCTTAGGTGCAATCGTTTTAGTTAAGATGTAATAAAGATAAACCGCCTTTATTATCCCAATCATGTTCCAGACAATACGATTACATAGTCGTTCGAAAGATTACAACAAATAAATTAAAATCAGTCTTGATTTTTTAAAACAGACAGAACAAAAGTATAAAAACAAATTTGAGATATACCATATTTTGCCAGTGTCGTAAAATAAACCTTTGGTGACCATGTGAGTTAATAGTAAATCTAAGATGAAAACAATATAAGAAATATATTGTTTTTTGTTTGTTTGAATGGTTTTTTAACGCCACTTTCAGCAATTTTTTAGCTATTTCATGGCGTCCAGTTTTTATTGGGGGGGGGGGGGGAGGAAACCGGAGTACCCGTAAGAAATATATTGATATTTTCAAGTTACAAATGACAAAAACATAAAAAAAAACATAACAGACGTTTTACGCGCGTAATGGAAGTGTGAACATGATAAAAAATTAAACCACTGAAGTCTGTATGGTTTGTGAGTTACATAAAATGATAAATGTGAGTTCACAGTTTTGCAACAATAGAAGTGAAAATATTGAAAACTTTTTCATGAAATGTCCCAAATATATTTTGCAAAAAGTATGGGTAATAAGTAACGAAGCTACAAATTCATCTAAACAACCTGTGAAAAAACAAAATCACGACTATGCTCCATGTCAAAGAGTGAAAAATCAACTTCCATTTTACTACCACACACATTTAAAACTTCAAACATCTTCAGTATAATCTAACTTGACCTTTCAACCTATTTGTTTTACATGTGTTTTATTTAAAAGCCTAAACCAGATAAAGAATCCACTGTACAATTTCTGCGTTCTAACCATACATACACATTTAAAGATTTGTTAATGAATTGTAGTGTCCTATATGTTCAAGTAAATGTAGGTTCATAACTTATTCTTTACCAACATACTTTACCAACCATATTTTATTTTATATTTTATATCAATCAGTTATTTTATTTTCAGGCAGTTTATTTCTTTTTCTTACTATCTTTCAGTAAACCTTTTTTATGCTGACAAATGCTAACTTTAAAGAAAACATATTTACAAAACTCACTGGGGACAAACGTTATTATCTACGAGTAATAGTTTTTCACATCGATCATAAAAAAGTGTTAACATACATCTTTTTAATGACATATTCGGAATATGATACGGTGCTACAAATGTCGTTGAACTTAGTCAATTCTTTAGAGGCAATAAATTGAACCTGTAGACGTCGTGCCATTTCTTTTATGTTTTGTTTTTGTTTCGCAAAAGTGTTGAGCTTTAGTAAATGTACTGTTTTTGAAAAGTTTCAAAGAAGGTTGATGCCCGTATCAGGTGCTCAGAGTCCTTACCAAAAGAAACAATAAATAGACTGCACTCAAAAAACGAAATATGAAACACGCTTGCCCAAAGCAGGATTAACATTGTATTAATGTGATGTAATATTAAAGAATATGCATAGACGAAAACATGTGTTAGCTTACTTTGTCGTTTGTGTCGAAGTTTATTATTAGTTCAAAAAAAACTTGTCTAATGTAGGAAACAATGTAATAGTAATTTTAGACTTTATCATGTGACTTCTTTTAATGAATTTTATTGATTTACACGAAGAGCCTATTTGAAGTAACTTAAGCAATGAGTTTGGTTTCGACCAACAGCACAAACTTACCTTTATTTCTATTCTGCTAGTCAGATATATCCATTTCATTTTTGTATTATATTATAACTGAAAAGTTAATTTACTGTTCATTATGTAAAATTAAATTCATCCCGACTTCCGTTATTTGTTGCAAAATAATGGATCAGAGTATAATTATTAGCTATATAAACGTATAACATCAATAAACTTTTTAAAAGGTATAAATACTTATATATGTTAAAGCACCATAAATGGGTCTTGATAAGACGAAACACGCTTATGGGGTAGAACATTTCATCATTGAAAACACTTTTTAGTTTATGATACCCAAGGTATTTCATTAACACATGGACTCTTGAGTCTTGATAAGACGAAACACGCTTATGGGGTAGAACAGCAATTGATGGGAAAAGTTTGGCATTTCATAAAACCTGGTGTTTCCCACCTGTACAATGTAAGTTCAATTGACTAGTTATATACTCATGTTTGGCTGTTGGTTCCTTAGTTTGTTAGTGTCCTAGATTTGTATTTTTTGGATGTTTTCTAGACAGTTAGCTTTGTGTTTCTCTTTTCGGAATTACTTTCATCTATAACCTTAGTGTATTGACTATTGTACCGCAGGTCTAGGCGTTTCCTGTGTCATCAGTCTTTATAGGGTAAACAGGTTTTAGAAAAAGTAAGAACACAACGACAAGATCATCAACTGTACTGTCGCTGACAGTTATATATAATTTGCTACAGTAGTTTGTGTGATAAAAAGATCATTGAAGATTTAAATTTACGCTGTTAAAGTTTCATTGGCGTATGAGAGCGTTGAGTGCAGCGCATTTTCATTTTCACATGAAGATATTCATACAACCTAAGAAGGGATAACAATATATTTCGCTACAATAACCGCTTTTTGGCTAGTTTAATAAAAGTGTTTAATAGAAGTCTATGATCTTTAACTTTCAAAAATCGATTGCGAGACCTTGCATAACTATAACTTGTTAAATGTAAACACCATACACAATTGAAAATTAGAAGCCATTAAGTTTGTCTTTGAGGTAAGTAGGTTTTTGAGTGGTTTGATAAGATCGAATTTAGTATATCGATGCTATCTTTAGTTTTGTTTTAAGCTTGTGTGTTGAATGCAAATAAAATCAAAGGTAGCATTGTTCAATTATAAGATATTCTTTATATATAGCAGAATATAAAAATTTGCACGTGTGAGGTTTCTTTGTAGGCTTTGACGAAACAGCAGCGACTTTTGAAACCTTCTAATCCACCGAAAATCAAGGGTTCTCATTAGCTATTGCGGCTTGATCACTTATTTTAATTGAACGACATTGTATAGCTTATACAGCTGACGGATACGCGTTAGATTACACAAAAGGGGTAAAATTAAAACAGTTTTTAAAATATTTTTTAACATCCTATCTATATTTATCTTTATTATACCTCAATTTCATTTACAATGTTAAACTTCCATAGGCCACCGTGATATATAAGTACTGTAAAAAAAATATACTTTCGGAAAAATACTGTCACCCCCTACCATAGGTACGGAATGTTAAAAAATTATACTTAACCATTCTCGCATGCGCAATATCTATTTTTACATTTCCGTTGTAAACAAACGACAATGATGTCAAGCAATAAACGATTTTCTACCACAAACGAGGCAGATTTAAAGATTCTGGATACTCTTAGTTTACTTTTATTGTTAAATTGCTGTTTCATTACAATTATTACATCAATTTAATACCATTATTGAATAAAATTGTTCATGGTTTGAATAGTTTTTCGGTATAATAAAATAAATGTGACATGTCTGACAGGGTGACAGTAAAATTGTCAGACATGTAATATTTATATAATATAATATCTAATAATATTATTTAGATAAAGTTAATATGCACTAGACTTCAACTCTAATTGACTAGGATTGACATGTTTTATGCTGACGTTCCGGGGATTTCTCCATGTAATTCGGTTTTCTTCCACAATAAAAACTAGACGGCATGATACAGTAAAAAAACGCTGAAATAAGTGTCTAATTCTAAGACAAACAATTACAGTTTAAAATTGTATTACTCATGTAACAACTACACGTTTTATGAGCAGATGTGCAGTGTGGAATTTCAAACGAGAAAACATTTAATATTTCAACACCCCAGCAGTGTCCGCGTGCTGATACTATAGTTCCTTTTAATTTGCAACGACATTGTCATGATAGTTTTTAAATACATGTATATGCATATTGGCAACGTCGTGTTGCGAGTGTAACTTTGTTTCTGCATTATATTTGATAATATATTTGTCAGTATAATGTCTCTTTGTTAAAGATATGAATTTCGAATACATTTATTTCAATACA
Source organism: Limnoperna fortunei (assembly GCA_944474755.1). NCBI lineage: Eukaryota > Metazoa > Mollusca > Bivalvia > Mytilida > Modiolidae > Limnoperna > Limnoperna fortunei. The sequence continues at coordinate 40,674,162 of OX104124.1, forward strand.
ACGATATTTACCTCCACGATAAAATTTCCTCCGGCCACCGAGAGAAGAGAAAGACCAAACATTGTTTTATTAAATTACCACAATTAAATATATGTCAGCTAGATACTGCTTTTGTGAATGGCTATACGAATTGATACTATTTAAGCTGACATTATGTATCACATGTATGTAGATGCTCTGAAAATTAATAAAATAAATTTTTATTTCGTGCGAAATTGCTTACGACAAATAGTTATTTTACTGCAAGATTTTAAATTAAGCGTACAAATAGATTTGAAGCAGATGTTCCAAAGTGTTTGATATTTGCATTCGTGACTTTAGTTATTACAAAAGACCATAAGAGTCAATTCAAAGGGTGCTTTTTGTTATTTCTTTCACTAGCGATTTTCATATTATTGTCTTATTTCTACTGCTGCATTATGATATATTTGCAGTTTTTCCATTATCTTTTTTCACAAAAAATAAAACAAATTTCCGACATATCAAGAACATATGCCGACCCAACTTTTTAATAGTACTAAAATAACATTCTTGACTTGCAGTTGAAATAAGTTTAACAAAGAATCTTTGTGGTAATACTGACACCATACTGTATCTGTTTCCAGTGATTACACCACAGAGGTGCGCTATTGCGTCCCCGGTTGGCGGATAGGTAAGACTCTGTTGTTAAGGAGTAGGATCTGGTTATAATGTGAAAAGCCAGACCACAAATGCCGGGTTATTTACTAGACTAGTGTGAAGCTCCTTGTACGAAATCCACCCCATTTTTGCAAATTTTTAAATTGAAGAGTAATAATAAGTCGCTACAAAAGCCTAAACTGTACGCTTATACCCATTACTCCTTATATTTTCTAGATCCTGTCAAAGGTTTGCTTCGTTGGTTAATTGTGATGCTAGTTTATTCTTGTCCTGCAATAATAAATACTGAGGTATTACTATATAAAGTTTGCCTTTGAAGTAACTTATAAAAGATTAAATACAAGTATAAATAAAACCTTTATTGGCATTAAATATATATTCAACAGGGAGTCCGTGGCCTAATGGTTCGTATAAAAGCCTACTACTATTATTCACGTACTTAATCACGATGACAGCACTGAAGATGAGAATGATTGCAATTTTTTCTACCAAAGATCGGGCATTATACGGCTTTTCTCCTTCAATAAAATCTGGACACCACGATATAACAAAAATTCCAAAGTAGCATACTTTAAATTACTTTATGTTTTCATATATGTGAGTTTTTTTAAATGTATACATGCAGGCATTTAAATAAACTCTATTCTTGCAGGTGAAGAATGCATGCTGAATGACAACTTTATGACAAATTTGCGTTTCAGTAAATTTAAGTAGTAGAAAAGTAGTAAAAACGTAAAACATGTTTTTTTTTTTAAAATTATATATGTTAGTGGCCTAACTTAATTTGTATTATTCAGTTGTTACAAAAAGTTTTTTTTTGTTGTAAAATGAGGTTTGGTTCAATTTTTCAAAACAGCGTTTTCAGTTTTATTATTTTGTATTCACGATATGTAATCTAACGGCACGTGGCCTATAGTACGGTAGTAAAGTGACATCTCTTTTAAACATATTGCAATGCGTATAAGAACGTAACATGAGTGACACGACAGGTGCGAAGCATTGAGCAGGGTTTGCTTACCCTTTAAGGGCACTTGGACTTATTCCCGGTGTTTAGTGGGGCTCATGTCACCTGAATTTGCTTTTTTGTTTGTGCCCCTTTATTGTTTAACCATTATTTGTCGGTCCTTGACTTCTTTTATGACAACTTCTAGGTTCATCCATGTTTTTTTCTACATACCTTTAAGGCTAAATTGTGATTGTGTGATAATAATTAGTTTAATAAAATAATTAAATATTTAAAAATTTAATTGCTTTAATGTGCTTGGATAGCAAACAAAGAAGAGATTTAAATCCATAGATTACCTGGAAAGTTTTTACTATGAAAAAACACATTCATCCTGTTCTAAAATGGACTAAAACACTTTCTACTCTATGTATAAAAATATTTCTTTCGATAACGATAGTAAAACGCCATCAAACAGCAACAGCTAACGATTGGTTTTAAACATTTCAGAATATTAGAAAAAAATGTTAAAATGATACTTTATATTTTACAAGTACATCTCATATTATTGTTATTCTAAGAAAATCGCAAAGCTTGTCAAATCATATGCTTACTTATCACAGAAATATTTTTGCCCTTTCAAATAATGTGTAAATAATGAAAAATGTAGAATGATAAAAACAAACATATACACATAACTTGTAGAATGCTAAAACATACATAAACTTATAACTAACATATTGCAGTTACTTATATTTGCTTGCCCATAAGAGCAGATTGTTGTCTGAGCGGCTGAAGACGTCAGCAGAAAGGACTCAAAGCAGTATTCATCGTTAACAGATACCCATTAAGTCGTCGTTAATAGGCGATAACTATTGATGTCAAGATTTTGGAGGTATGCATAGTGTGTACATGTCACAACTTATGCATTATCTTAAATCCGATTTTCCAAACCGCCCGCAGCTGTTGACTACTAAAATACTCAAACAAGGGTTTGCTGATGTTATCTCTCCAAAGTTCTATGTCGTCACTATAACTTAATTGATTGCTATGGGAAATAAATCTCTCAAATACGATTGGACCTTTTTCTGTGTCATAGGTAGTCTTTCCTATTCCTGGAATTGACTTTTTCCTAGACTTGCAAACGAGTAACTCGACGGGTATCTATTTGAGCAGTCACTTCTTACTCGTCCGGAGCACCTGAGTACACCAATGTTTTTTAGTTTGGATTGCTCACTTTTTGTATTTTTGGTTTTTGTTTTCCGTTGTATATGTTTGTCTATGCTCGGATTTGTAATTGTCTCTTGACTTTCTGCTCATTTTTCTCGGTTGGTTTCCAGTTTTTTTTTCTTTTTTATCAGAATCAGTTAAATGATGATCGTCTTAAATAACTCGTTCAAATTTGCCAATACAAATATAACAAACATTATACAGAGGCGAAAGGATATTCATGTAAACCGTGTAAATGTTTACAATTGTGTTACAAGCAATTGTACTTTTAAGCTTTTAAAGGCAGTTGTGACAGCAGCAGTTTGAACGAAATGGTAAAATACCCTTAATGAAAGGCTAATATGAATTTAATTAAAAATTTCCAAGTCAGTCAGTCAAAGCAACGTACTAAAGTGTGTAAATGAAATTGTGATGGTATATAATATTATATAAAGTTCTTAATTATACGTATTACTGCAGAGAAGAAATTAGTGGTCTCCGTTATTGTCTCAAATTTAAACAAAACAAGTGTGATGCTTTTGCCATAGGAAATACTGACTCACATACAAAATAGCACCTCACTATCTTAAAGCGTTTCTTACATGTAAGAACGTCCGGAAAACTTATTTAGAAATTTTTAAATCATGTGCCATAGTTTTGTTAACAATAATTAGACCCGAACGATATTCGAACTTTATCAGCTTAATATCTCTAAGCATTAAGATACGAATCAGGGAAACTGTTATTAAAAACAATCTTAAGTCATGGGAGGCATAATTTTGTCAAGTTACTTGGACGGAAACCACATTCAAACTTGTTTTGTAACTCATGATGGCTGACTAAGAATATAGCAAAGAAAACCGACCGAACAGCAAGAGCCAGAAGTCAAGTTAGAGTTTCAAATCCGGATATAAACAAAAGCAAGACAAAAACCAAAAACATAAAACACATAAAGACAGTAACACAAACGCAATAAAAAATCTGTGCACTCAGGTGCGCCAGACGAGTAAGCAGTGTCTGCCTCTAATTATACACCCGTCGGGTTACTCATTGTCATGTCTAGGGAAAAGTCATATCCAGGAATAGGAAACATGTCCATGACTCAGCGAAATGTCAGATCGTACATGTATTTGAGACACTGATTTCCCATAACGATCAATAAGTCATGGTGACGACCATGGAACATCTGGAGAGATAACATCAACATAGGTACAACAAACCCTTGTTTGAGTAGTTTGATCGGCTAGACAATTAGAATACCGATCCCAGGATCTAGAATATACCAAAGAGAAGCTCTGCAAGCGTTACAAAGATCGAAAGCTGGTATTTAAGAAATTTGTCAATTCCAAGGGAAATAATTTCGTCAAAACTGATTGCCTGAAACGGCATTTAAATTTAATCTAGCACATAAGATTTTTATCTGATCTACTAAACATCAGCTCAATATATGCTAGCATTTAGAAAAAAGTCCGGATAATTGTTTATCTAAGAGACTTTCTTAAGACAAGGGGCTATAGTTCCATCAAAAATCATTGGGAAGGAGCAACATTCAAACTTGATCTGTAACTCATGATATCTGACTTACATAGAAGCTCAATATATTTAAGCGTTTAGAAAGATAAACTGGGAAACTAATCGTTAATAAATCTTCTAAGTCCGAGGGCCATAATTTCTTGAAAAATCGTTGGATCGGAAGGATATTCGAACTTAATCAATAATTGTTTTTGGTTGACTTACATACCAAATATCAGCTCAATATCTGCAAATATTTAGACAAATATCCGAGAAAATGTTTATTTGTAGAAATCTTCAGTCTGGTGCCATAATCTCGTTAAAAATCATTTGACCGGAACACTTTTCAAACTTGATCTGTAACAAATCTTTGTCAAAACCAATATATTCAAGCGTGTAGAAAAAAGTGCAGAAAACATGTGTGTGACTAACTATCGGAGTGCATTCCAATATTTTCTTGAAAAAGGCGGTAGGGGACTAATAAAGAAGAAACTTGTATAGGACTGTTTGCTATCAAAGATACAGTGCAGTTAATGTGGCAACTTCGTCTAAACCTACTGAGTTTTAATGCAAAATTTCTAATCCTGTTTAGACATTTTTTGTTCAGGCCTGCTCCTGAAGCCGAATTAGTAGTACGGATTTATTAAAATATACTGAAGTTCTAACTTAACTATTTCTATGATTAATTGATTGAATGCTTAGGAGAGGATGTCTAGTTGTTGGTTTGCAGGCTGTTTAACTTTTCTCAGAACGTACTAACATGACCTCTTTAACATGAAACACAAACCAGTTATTGCTCGATTTAGTCGATTATGCCTGTCGAGTGTTTGTGCGTACTCAATTTTGTTTTTATATGTTTGTCTTTGAATGCCTGTAATGTTCAATGATTGATATGTTATGGTAGTTAGTCAGGCCACATGGTCGCGTGTAATTTCAAACAAAAACAAATTGAACAAATTTGCTGCTGAGACAGAATCCTAATAACCGAAATTAATGACATTTTAAAGACATATTATTACTTTTAATCATTTGTTTTCGATTTATATTATTATCAAGGGTTACACTTTTCTTTTCCTTAAGTGTTAGAGTCAACATATCGGATTCACTGCTTCTAAAAAGTTTGCTAAACTATTTTGTCAGAACTATAGGCTGAGTTAAAAACGTACAAATAGATTTCTCCATCATGCACGTAAGGTGTCCTACTTGCCTAGTAATTACTAAATGTGTACTTAATACTAAAATAATGTCTGCGCGTATGCTAATGCAAAATTAAACAAATAAATGATTGAATAGGTCATCCCCTTGGTTATTCAATTGCAAACTGCTATTAAAATAAGGACAAATCTTAGCTGATAAAAGTAATTACAAAAGCCATTAAGTCATTTGTTAAATATCCTGTATCTATTTACTTGAGAAAGGGTCAATTTTATTCCCGTCTTGTACTATTTTCTTGTTCTACTTATTTTAGTAAAACACAAAATACCTAGCACCAAGGAAACTTATAAACAATACTAATTTTCTGTAACCTTAGCTTAAAAATCAGTATACTCACTGCATACCCGACAAATTTAGATAATTTGACATTGTATGCATCAAAAGCTGGAATGTTGCGGCAATATTTTATTTTATATTTATGGAAACCACAGAACAAATTTACTGTTGATATGAATGAAATTAAATTACCTAGCTTCCTTCTGCCATCTTCTTATGTTTAGTAAGAGGTTGAAGAAGTTTATTTCAGAACACATCGACAAGCAGTTTGTAACTTCTTTAATACCTGATGAAAAATGCTTTCTTCAAAAATTACCAATGTGTCGTTTTCAACGAAAAGAAAATCTAGTAATCCCCTTCCTCGTTGTAGCAAAATTGTCTTTTGTTCTTTAGTAGAAAAATATTAGTGCTAGAACCTAAAGCTACATCTTTGTATGTATGTGTGAAAGCGAAGGCTTTATGTCAAATTTCGTCAAGACGGGGTTTTTGTTTGTGGTAACCCAAGGTTTATAAGAGTTAAATATTAAAAGATCTAATTGACGAAATTGTGGATAAGATTTTGATGTTTAAATTTTTATAATCCATATATCATTGATATTACTCGGAAATAAAAATTTCCACGGTATTGTATTGTCTCTCTGTCACTGAAGACAATATACTTGTCAACTCTTAGTGAAGAACACCTTTCCTTGTAGCGATGTTTATGTAATTTTGGAATCAAATACTAACACATTTATGGTTAGAAGGAAATTAATTTTTATCAAGGGATGTCCAGACTAAAACACACAAATAGCCTTGATGTCTAGCTTTAAAGTCTTATTTAACACAATAAATATATTATATTTCATAGCAGACTGCTGGTAAATCCAGTTTTGGACATTTCAAGGATCTATGATTTATTTTCAAAGAAAAAGAATACCATAATAATAATAATTGCTTTTGTTTAAGTGAACAGAGTTAGTAAATGGAAGGTGTGTAATGGAACATTCAAAGCAGAACAGAAAAAATGTAATCTTAGAACACCGACTTTGACAGTTATACAGAGCCTTTGAAACACTTTATGGATCATGTCTTGTTTATAACACAATGAAAGAAACATAACAAGAAAATGAATATGTTATTTTTTTAAAGACCTATATAAACATCAGATATGCAATATGTATGAAAAGAAAGATATATAAAGGATGAAACAATACATAACGAATAACATTAGTTCAAGCTACAATTTAAAAATTGTTTTGTATTACCTCAAGGTTTTGTAGAACTTTTAGGAGTTTATTTGAGTGTTTTTAATAAATGTAATAAATAAAAAAAACGTGTTCACAATTAGCTACTACAACCGATAAGCGCATAAAAGGTTGATGCAGCTGTTAGTACTAAACCACAAAATGCACTCCTTCGTGATGAAAGAAAAACTAAAGAAGATTCAGTTAAAGCAGTTAACTTCTTAATATGTTCTCTAGATTATTTGGAATACATTCCTGATCAATAATGAATAAACTAATATTAGGAGAAAATACTTAAGACTTTTGTTAGGAACAGGATCTGGATTCCATAACATAATGCGATAATAAATAACTGAATATCAAAAAGCCTTACGTGTGCTCTGGAAGGAAAAGCGTCTCCTGTCATTCCTTCTTGTGCTCCAAAAGTGTGTTTCCTGTTGTTCCTATTCGTGCGTCGGAAGGCTAAGGGTTTCATTTTATTCCAAATTGTGCTCCGGACGGGTAAACGTTTCCTGTTATTATTATTTATACTCTGTGTGTAATGTCTACTATGTATGAATTATTCTTTACATTGCATAAATATGTCGTCAAGATTTAAATAAAGTGTATTTTACTGAATGCAAAATAAGGAAGTATTAAAAGACAAGAAACATTTTTATTTCTATTTGTTGAGAGTATAAGTCACTTCCATTGACAGACCTTATGTTAACCGCCCATTTTTGAATCCGTGGTAGAAATATTTTATGTGCAGCTAAGCATGTACCCAAATTTAGACTTATGACCGCTCACTTGTCATTCGTTGTTTAGCACTGTGGGGACCAACCTCACATTCCAGTTTGAAGAAGAGAACTCGTTATTCCTATGTTGATGACTTATTATTAAACATTTATACATGTGCTCTCAAAATACAATCATTCGCAGTTTTTTTATAATTTGTAGGACTATGGCGAATCTGTAAACAGTTGAGATAATATACAATTATAACCTGTAAATTAGGTCGATTTGAAAAATATCGTAATGAGGACATCTGTACCGACAACGAAGTATTTAAAGGCCACAATTGTTTTATAATTAATTGATATTTTCATGTACATTTGCAATTAAAAAATCATATTTTTCTCATTGGCCTTTATAGACGTCTATTTTGTATATTTTACACGAACGGATAAAACCTAAGGATACGTGGTGATGATAATGAAATGACAACTAGTTTATGTTATACACATGTATAGTAGTAAGTAAAATGATTGATAAACTTACAAATTTATAATCCAATCATGAAGAATTTGATATATCTCAATATCTGTTTTCCTATAAGAAACACAATAAAATATTTTCTATCTTACTAATCGGAGGTCAGCTAGGATGTTCGAGGTTTAGCGTCCTTGATATTAATTTAATACAAACCATTATTAGTTTAATCTAAAATTTTACAAAAGTCACTACGAACACAATTATAACATAAAATCTGTTGAAACAAAAAAAATGAATGTATGTTTGTAAGAGTAATTATGACGTTTAGGAGGCACAATATAAATTCTGCTGTTACAAACTGTTATAACAACACTGTAAACATTATAAAGGGCGAATGTTTAGAAACCCAATTGTACAAAAATGCATTCTTCATAATAAACCGCATAACTTATTCATTTGTTTATACAGACCTACTTTCATATAAGTTCTTAAATTACATCATTTGGTTAGTTTACGTATTACATTCCTTATTTTAAACACTATTTATTAGGTTTTAAAGTGTAGTTGCCAAAAACCATGCAGTTGTGTAAAAGAAATGGGCACACATAATTGAATATCTCTAAAAGAGAGTTTTTGTCTATTAATTAATTCGTTAATTAATTAATTAATTAATTTATTTATTTACTTATTTATTCTACAAATAATAGTACGACTATTTTCACAAACATATTGTCTATTGTGTTGGTAAACATTGCTCTATTGTCACAGATCAATATTGAGTTCCCCGAAACATTTGGTCCTAATGTCTTTTGCAGTCTGAACATACTTTAACTATTGCAACTAATACGTCATGTCATCGAGTAAAACAGCTTGTTTCTAACGCAGTCGTGATTGCTTACAAAAATGATAATGGAGAACCTTTTGTATGAACAAGTCAATGCTAGTGTCTAATCTGTGAAAAAAACATAACCGTCTAAGTAGATGGAACTTTCTTTGATTGGTTTGAAAATAAAATCTAAAAATGTCAATTTTGGTTACATCATATAAATTTAAACATTGACAACCATATCCTACATAAAACTAATTATATGTGAACGTTAAAAAACCTATTATGTTGATGATACAATGATGGTTATAATAATCCTTAGCAGCATTCAGACTCCAAAACAAATTCAACTGAGATGATTAAGCTAATTTAGAAAATGCAAATGACGTATATCTGCTAAATTCAATTCCCTTAACCACAATTCAAACCTAACAAGACGATTTTGGTATTGAATTATACATGTTTATTTCTAAAAGATAAAACGAAAATAAAGAGGAGATACCGAGGTGTATTCGAAACGATTGGTCAAGGATAGACAAGATGAGAAGTACATTTTATTCCCTTATGCTTAAAGGATATACACGAAGAACACCACACCGGCTATTATAGTCGTTACTTAGTACTGCTTTAAATTTATTATTTGTATAGGCTGGGTGTTCACAATTTACATATCTTTATTTAAGCAAAATATACCTAATCAAATCTGTCGAATTTATTTTATACACTCATTTAGAGCCTGCCACCTTTCATATGCAAATGCCATTCTTTTCGCGTACATAAATTAAATATAAGAAATAACAAACTGCATATAAAAATTAAGCTATGTTTTGTGATAGATTGCAAATAACTTTGATTCCTTAAAATAAGATTGTATGTTCACAAGACATTTAAATCGAATTTTTACAAGATATTAATTCAAATAGTTTTTAAGAATTCGCTATTTTGAAAAACACCAATGTCAAACAGATATGTTGCTGAAACAAAAAGTTTGCAAAACGGTTTACACATTCAACCATGCATGTTTTATGTCGTCGTGATTAGTTTAAACCACTTATTGACTGTTATTAACTTGATTCTTAGCTAGAACTGCATACCTACCGACATGTAAATTGGATCCATGCTATGGATAATGAACTCACATGCCCAAAAACTTAACAAATACAACCGATATGCAGTCAAAACAAAATAACAGGTTAAAAAGTGGTAACATCAGAGGTAAGGGAGAGATAGAATACTAGTGGTGCTGTTAAGCTAACTTGTGGTAAAAGTCTCTGTGAGGTCGAATTCAGCATTGAAATGTTGTTATTACGCATTTTATTTAATCTTTAAAGAATACAGACAATTGATGCTACACATAAATTGCACAACGTAAGGAATAAATGCCGTAGACCTAAAAGATGACTGCGATAGTATATTTCACAAGAACATACACAAAAATTCTTACTTAGATTGGTTTATTCGTAGTTTTTAGAGTTAAATGTTTGCTTTCACGATTATTGACAATGATGTAACTATTTAATTAGGATCAATTTAGAAATGCGGTGAGATTTCTGTACAAAGATATAAATTTGGATAACAACACTAATTGGAAGTCGGCTCGGATTATTTACTTCTTCCTCAGGTCGTTGGTATAAATATAGAACATGTCCAATAATTCTGACTTATTACTATGTTGACCAAAAACTATATTACAACAATATCATCAACAAGACAGAAATAAGGAAGTGCATTGTCATTAGTGTATTGTTGGCGAAAGTCAGCAATTGACACTTTCGAAGGAAACATCTTTTGTTTCATCTTTTGTTTTAATTTATGTTTATTGTTATGCGTAAACAAAAATGTACAGAAAAACCTCTTGAAATCATGATAATAAACCAAATTATTAATTAACTACTGTAATATTCGCTTAAATAACAGTTAAACTGCCAATATGATATATTTAGCTGAACCAGTCCAATACCGAATTAACTAGTCCAATATCGGTATTGGCCTAATTGCAACCTGTATTGGCCTGAGAGATTTGGACTAGTTAATTAATAAAGATATCATTACGTGATGATTTCTGTATCGGCCTAGTTATTGGTCCTTGGCCAGCTGTATCGTCCTTCGGCTGCGCCTCAGGCCAATACAGCAAGACTTGGACCAATAACTAGGCCAATACAGAAATCATCACGTAATAATATCATCGTATAGTGACAGCTTATTCATTGCAAACTATTTTATAAAAATAAATAGTTTAAAATCACCGACGGCCCCCGTTGCTAGATTATTAATATTAATTATTAGAATTTTTTGAGAGACAAAAAGATTATCAGGTCCATATCAGACGAGCTCGAAGAGAATGTTAATACTCTTTTTTCAGTTTAAATATAATTTGTTATTTCTTATCTTATTTTTTTCAATATTTTAGTTATTTTGCTTTGTGTTGTTTTAAAAACAAGAATCTGTGCACTACGTTTTGCACAAGTTTCATTCGTAATGCGTTCTAACATGACGTCATTTCCTCAATAGGTGATTAAAGCGATTGAACCGGCGGGAAAGGGAGCATTTCAAATGGAAATGTCAATCTGTATCCAATTTAAGGTTAAGAAATATTTTCAAGAGGTAGGTTATTAGGTTTAAAAACTATATTAATGTTTCGTCAATGAAGAAAATGATTATGATTGTGGTTTGCTTCACGGACTGACTTGGTGTGAACGTCAGTTGTTCAGACCAATGTTGATAATCAATGCATACTGATTGATAAAATAATGACTTGAAGTACCAGGAAATATTTAATAAAAAGTTAAGCCTTTCATTACACCAGGTAAAAAGGTGCCGATTTAAAGGGCTAGCGCCTTTCAACTATATCATTAAGGTGTTGAGGGGTGGGTATTGTATGTAAATTGTACATTATTGTTTTTTCAAGAAACTAACAAGATACTCTCTATATTTTGATTGTTGGTTGCGTTTTATATTTTGTAACGATTCTCCTTGTTTGGACAGGTATTGGTTTTTATCGTTGTCTGTTTTAATTAATATTCGTGAGCTTTGGTCAAAGATGCGCGATTGGTCAAAACGTTAGGCAGATTCTTCCGCAATGTGTTCGCAAATGACAAATGACAAGCAGCTGATAATTTTTAGCATAACAATGCATTTTACTGAGCATTGATACTAATTTTATTGGTAGTAAAGGAACAGAGACAATTGCAACAAATTACCAATAAATATACAAACCGTATAAAAGCTGTAATATTTTGCACACCTGAAAAAAGTTATCCTTTAACATTAAAACAATTCTTGTGGTCAGATGACCATTGGCGTCATGTTCGAGGTGCAACCCCAAAAATGGTAATGATTCAGTTGTTTATGTAGTTTCCTGAATTGCCAGTGGTGTATAGTAAGAGAAGCCAAACCCGCAAATTATGATTTTAATTTAAATCCATTATCTATAGGCAACATTAAATGACGTAGCTTATGCCCTCTATTCCTGCTACAAAATGCTTCCTCTGAATGTTACAAATATGTTGTTGAACAAGCACAAAATTGAGCGTCATGTAAAATTTTCCTCGTTGTAGCATAAAATGTCTTCTTTTTTAGTAAAAAAATACATATTATTGTAACTTAAAACTAAAAACTGCATATTTGTAGGCATATGTGGTAAGGAAACCTATGTGTTTCATTTCTTGAAGACGGGTTTACGTTTGTCGGGAAGCAAGGTTGTATAAGGAGTAATAAATTAAAGGTTCGTGAAATTTTAGATAGCGATCTTGATACATTGTATTTAAATTGTTCAAGAGTTCTTTAGAATTTTTGTTTAATCCACATATTATTGATATTACATGTACTTTGCAATATACAGCTTCACAGTATTGTTTTGTCCTTTTCGAAACTGTAGACAATATTTTAGTCTACCTTATTGACAACTTTTTGGTACATCGCGTAGATATTACTTTCTATGTAATTTTGGAATCTAATACAAACAAAATGTCATCGAAATTACCTATGTTATACGTCTGGTACAGTTTAAGACCCTTTATTGTCAGAAAATTTCCAAGAAGTCATTAAGGACTAATGATTAGCAAGGATTTGAACTTTGTTAACGTTTCTAGACTATAAAGCGCAAATTACCAAAATGTCCAGGTATAATTCTTTTTTGTAGTTTATGAAACTGCAAGGACCTATTATTTATTTTCAAAGACCTAAATAACATCATAATAATAACGTTTATTTGTGTACGTAATCAGCGTTAATAAAATGAAAGCTTTTAAATGGAAGGATCAGATCATTAATAAAAGGATGTTCCTGTTTGAACATTTACTTTGACAGCTGTACATAACTTTCAAAATTGTGCATGCATATTAACCATATGCATTGTTTATTACTAATCTGAAAGAGCATTACATGCGATTACTTAGGTTTTTTCAAAAGCCATGCATTAGATATAAAGTGTGTATGAAAAAAAGTTATTCGAAGCTTATGACAATACTCTAAGAATGATATCAGTTTACAAATGGTTCAAAGTACAACGCGTTACTATAGGATAATGCTTTGATAGACGCAATCAAATTTCTACTGAATTTCTACTATTTTATATAGAAAACTGATATTATTTAAAGCTTGTATCACTAGAATAAAAGTTATGAAATGGTCTAGCAGTTTGGAAGACAGTTACATTCTTGTCCAGGCAAAGTCATCGTAACTGACTGTCGATAAAATTATTTAGTTTTGGTTTGTTACTTTCAAGAAATACCTTTAAGATGTTAAGCTATTATTTGGGGAGTATATTTAATTTTAATTGTGAAGCATATGTCATCGCTAAGAATATTTTAATATACTTCTGATAACAGAACACAAATAGCACAAATAAAAAAACACAACAAAACATTAAAGAACCAAATCTTTTTAAAACCAGAAGCAGATGTGAAAATTATTTTAGTGTCCATTTGCAACGGCTTTTAAGTATACACTTTTTGTGCAATGCCGAAATTTGTCCTTAAACTAAAAATCTGAAATTTCTCGTTATTTTGATTTGTTGTATTTTAAAGATATATAATATTGCATACAGTGTTCTTTCGACCTTTCTGTAAACACGTTTTGCTAAACAATATATCAACAGTAGTTATAACTACCCTGATTGCAACAGTGAAAAGAAATTGGTGTTTGTTCTTACAGATAAATGTAAATAATGCTGTCTGATGTCATTTACCTAATGAGAGGCTCTGTTTCGTAAGCCCTGGGTTTGGTATATTTATCAGACATTTTATGGATTCAGTATGTCAATAACTTGCAAACACATCCAATAAACAAAATATTCAAATTTTTAGGGTATTGTTTTGTATTTTTTTGCACTAGCTGGCAAGTGCAGTATGTATTAGTATTCTACAAAAGATTAAAATATCCAATATGTATGCAATAACACGTTATTGTATAAGAAAGCAATTCAAGGATTTGGGGAAACAGTGCACAATTATGCGTGGATGACGTCATTCATTTAAAAGAACATTTACACTAGTGCAGTATAGACATTCACTGCACGTTTTTAAGTTTATTCTCTATACGAAATATTATGATGAATTACGCCAGAAACCAATCAAAATCTATAAAGGTTTATTTTCTGTCTCGAGTTATACTTTTAATAAGAATATTTAGACTGATATAGACAAGCTTACATCTTGGTCGATTACAAGTTAGACTTAAATCAATCTTAGGGGTCGGGTTACTGTTGCTTTTGATTTCTCCTTTTTGTTATGTTTCTTTCTTGTTGATTTAGTTTTTTCCTCTGTCTTCAACTAACACACTCAAAGTAAATACATTCATTTTTTAATACATAAAAACAAAGCGTGTGACTACTGAAAGCGTAATGTAGGTTTAATAGAAACCGTTTACTTCAAAATAAAATCGTGTTCACTATTGGCCTTAATAGATGTCTATTATCGTATATTTAACACGAACGGGTAAAGCCAAAGGATACATGGTGATGATAATAAAGACAATTAGTGTTATGTTGTAAAGTCGGAAGTATAATGATGGATAAACTTACAAGTTTATAATCCAATAATGGAGAATTTGATATCTTAATAACTTTTTTCTTTTTTCCTATAATAAACAAAATAAAATATTGTCTATCTAACTAATTGGAGGTCAGCTAGGATGTTTGACTTCAGGTTTAGCTTCTTTTGGTATGAATTTAAAACTTACATTTATTCGTTCATTATGAATCACCAGAAACACAATTATAACAAAAAATGTTGAAACCCATCGATAAATGTAGATTTGGGAGAGTGATTAATATGGCGTTTAGTAGAAACTATATACAAAATTTGCTGTAACAAACTGTTCGTCTGTTTACCTTTTTAATAAATTTTTATACTTGTATTGTTTTTGGTATGTTGTGGTCGCATTATTTTCATTTGCATTTACTACCGTATTTATAACCCTATTTTTGAAGCTATAAGTTTCGTATTTGTAGTTTCCAATTACATGCAGTTGTTTAGTAGCAATGGACGTACATGACTGAATAATCATCTCAATATGATAATTTGCAGGTGCTTGTAATTTCAACTGAAAATGTAACAATATGTAAAAATACCTTTATTTACATGTAGATGTATTATTTGCTATGTTCTTATCTAATACCTACAGTTTAAAGTTTAATATTGTTCAGATATAAGCATCCCATCCTTCACCATCACGAGTTGCAACACACGATAAACATGTTGCCTATAGCAATGCTGAGGAGGCTTTGCCTTCAGCAACCGTCTACTTTTGAAAATCCTTCAAGGTAGCTGTCTATCAAACGGTAAACACATTTCATCGTTTAATAATATACTAATCAGAGAATGTTGTTTTTACAAATGAAATCCGTAAATATAATATCATATTTTCGGATCAACAATGAAACTTGTACATCACAAAACAAATGTAGGCAGTATGAAACTAAGTTTAAGAAAATTTTAAACGATCAAGTTTTTGTTAATTAAGTAATTAATTAATTAATTAATCATTTTTATTTATTTATTTATTTATTTATTTATTTATTTATTTATTTATTTGTTTGTTTGTTTGTTTGTTTGTTTGTTTATTTATTTATTTATTTATTTATTTATTTATTTATTTATCCAATGTGTTGGTTAACAGTGCTGCGTTTGTTACTTAACAGAATAGGTATTTAAGCATATAAATTTAAAAACCCTTTACTCAATATTGATCTGGATTTGGTCCTGATATGTTTGGCAGTCAGGACATATCTTGTATTTTTGCAACTGATACGTCATCGGATAAAACGCCTTGTGTTAAATTCAGTCGATGTTGATAGCAACAATGATAATAGAGAACATTTTGGGTCAATACGTCAATGCCAAAGTCTAATATGTTTAAAGAACATAACCGCCTAACCTGATTGAATTTTCTTTGAATTGTTTGCAAATGAAATCTAAAAATGTCAAATTAGATTTACATTCAAACATTAACAGCCATATCATTGGTGAAAACCATAAGTGACCGTAAAAAAGCGGATTTTAATGATGATTCATTGATGCTTATTATAATGTTTAGCAGCATTCAGACTCCAGAACAATTCAACTGAGACGTTTAAGCTAATTTAGAAAATTAAACTACTAATATCTGATAAATTCAATTCCCTTGACCACAATTAAAACCTAACAAGACGAATTTCGGTATTGCATGAGAATGTTAATTTCTCAAATGTACGAGAAAAATGAACTTAAGATACCGAGGTGCATTCAAAACGATTATTCATGGACAAATAGAATAAGTAGAAGTCAAATTTCATCCTCTTTATTTGGTCTTAATTTGTTTCAGGTTTCTTATCTAAACAAATGGGATATTCATTTCTATACAAATATTTTTAAGATGTTAAAAATATAAAGTAGGAATTTAAATACTTAACGTAACGTACAACTAATCAATCAGTAATATTTTCTCCAATTTTTATAAGAATGACATTTTTACTCGGAGAAATGGGTCACGTTAACCTTGAAAGGACCATATTTTTCTTATACACAAATCAGATATAATGACTTTATTCATAGTGTATTCAAGTTA
Organism: Limnoperna fortunei; assembly: GCA_944474755.1. Taxonomy (NCBI): domain Eukaryota; kingdom Metazoa; phylum Mollusca; class Bivalvia; order Mytilida; family Modiolidae; genus Limnoperna; species Limnoperna fortunei. The sequence continues at coordinate 40,691,248 of OX104124.1, forward strand.
AAACATTGCTCTTAAGACTAATGACGAGGAATGTTTAATTAGGAGAAGTTTCGATGTTCGGTGAGGTTTTCTAAGAAAAGATAAAAATTTGATAACAATAATAATTGAAAGTCGGTTGGGATTATTTTACTTCCGGCTCAGGTTGTTAGCATAAATCCAGAGCATGATAATAAGCTGTTATTTCTGATGTATTACGATGTTGACCAAAACCTATATTACAATTAAATATAACAATATCTCCAACAAGCAAAAAGGATTGAAGTACATTTTTAGTTTTGTTTTATCTTTTATTTAATTAAGTTTTTTTTCTGTTACACGTGTAAACTAAAAAAGAGAGAAAAACATCTTGATGATAATGATTTGATTAGGGTGCTTGTTTATTCTTTGCAAATAAATTTAGTAAAAGAAACAGTTTAGAATCAATGATGGCCACCATTACAAGGATATTATTTAACAATATATATATATAGGAATCTTGTGTATTTACAATTGAGAATGATATACACAGATGAGTTCCAATCTATTTTGTACCCTAAAAAATAGTACCTTATAATCCACCTTTAATGTATTCTGTATATTTAAATTAATAAAAATATAACAGTTAATATATAGCTTATTCGGAGGTTAAGGAGGTTGGTAACGTAAATGTCAATCACTGGTTGCAATTTGAAGACTCTGAGGGCAGGGTGTTTTTTTTTTAATTTAGCCTTAATCGACACCCGTGGTGACGGATATCGTTAAGTAACCTACTGGTCTTCAAACTATATCGTGACCTCAGATCAAAGTAGACCTTGAGTTACAAGATGAGTGACACTATGATTAATCACGAGTGCGTTTTTTAAAAATATGTTATGTTCACTTTCAGTCAAGAATGACGAAACACTAGTTATCTTCTTCCATTTGTTGATGCTTAAATGTATACAGAGGCTTTATCTAGCACAGTTTACTTAAAAGTACGGTGATATTTTCTTTACATGAATATTTGACAAAACGTTTTTCTGTCTTTATATATTTGTAGATGCTTATAAAATGTGATTTAGAACTTTGACATAATATACTACTACTATTGATACACTAATGAGTACTGTTTGTAATAAGTACACTAAATTTAAGCGCTTAATTACACATATTCAAGGAATAAATTTGTTTTCAGTTATTGTATTAAGTTTATAATTAAAAAAACACATATGTTTACACTGTACATGGGCTACTCAAATACCAAAGATTCCAAAACGTGTAAGATACCTAATGTGATGAAGTAGATCAAACGGTACCGATAAGAGGAATACGAACAGTGCTCATCGCCTACAATCGTTATTCCTAGATAATAAGTAACTAGATATCAATGAGATAGTATCCATCTCTGTGGGCCCCGCCGACCTTGAGGTCAATGTTAAAGGTCATCAACTATAGTATGCGACACATAGCCCTGATATTATCAACCTGCATTCCAAATATCAAAAGCCTACATCAAAAGATAAAAAAGATACAACTCGGACATCAATTTGTTATTCACAAAGCAATAATGTGACCTTAAGGTCAAAGCTCAAGGTCACAGGTCAACAATCACGGTATGCAACACATCGCCTTGATATTATCTACCCACATTCTAAATATCAAAAGCCTATCTCAACAGATAAAAAAGTTACAGCCCGGACATGAATTTGTCATACACAAAGCAATAATGTGACCTTAAGGTCAAAGTTCAAGGTCAAAGGTTATCAACCACGGTATGCGACACATTGCCTTGATATTATCTACCTACATTCCAAATATTAAAAACCTACCTCAAAAGATAAAAAAGTTACAGCCCGGACAAGATTAGTTCGGACGGACGGACGGACGCACGGACGGACGGACGGACGGACGAACAGACTGATCACTATAGGGCGTCCGCCACAAAGTGGCGGGGCCCTAATAAACTAGATATCAGTGAGATGGTTCCCAAGGTCAAAGGTCAACAACCATGATATGCGACACATCGCCTTGATATTATCTACCCACATTCCAAATATCAAAAGCCTACCTCGAAAGATAAAAAAGTTACAGCCCGGACATGAATTTGTCATTCAGAAAACAATAATGTGACCTAAGGTCAAAGCTCAAGGTCAAAGGTCAGCAACCATGGTATGCAACACATCGCCTTGATATTATCTACCCACATTCCAGATATCAAAAGTCTACCACGAAAGATAAAAGTTACAGCCCAGAAATGAATTTGTCATGCAGAAAGCGATAATGTGACCTAAGGTCAAAGCTCAAGGTCAAATGTCAGCAACCCTTGTAAGCAACACATCGCCTTGATATTATCTACCCACATTCCAAAGAAAGATAAAAAAGTTACAGCGCGGGCACGATTAGTTTCGGACGGACGGACGGACGGACAGACTGATAACTATACTGCGTCCGCCGCAAAGGCGCGGGGCCCTCATAAGGGTTAAACTCAATATGTAGTTTTATTTGTGAAACACACGTGTCTATTTAGATGGAACTTAATTTTTTTGTCCAATAATAGAAAATAGAGGAAACTAGAATTTACCAACAGATCATTAGTGAACAAAATACGCGAGTCGCAATGCAAAAGGAGTATGGTGTTGATACAATAATACCTTATTACACAGTTTAATAACATTCGGAACAAATTTTACTACAATGTATAAGCTACTTCAGAAAATGAAAAAAACTAGTTGTTTCATATTTAATTTTCTTATTATGCACAAAAATTTAACAAAAAGGTTTCAAAATGTCATATTGTTAGTAAATGTGTAAAGAGAGAATTCTGGCCCCAATGCGTAATAGATATCGTTATCGTTTTTTTGCTCAAACTAAAGTCATAATGTATCCAATCTGTTGTTTTTTAATATATTTATGACAGTAATTGTTTTTACATAATATTTGTGAACGTTATTTCATGACTTATAACTTAACACCATTTCATAATCTTGATATTTTGACATTTTATTAAATGCATTTTTAGGATTTGGCTAGAAAACAATTAACTATTGGTTATCTTTATTACAGGAGAATTAATTATAGGTATTTTGGTCACAACTTACATTCTGACTTTCATGTATAATAATTTTCGCAAAACATCCAAAAACAAATTTGTCAAATGGATTCAAGAGTAACTCTAGATAATAAGACGTCTTCACACCTGCAGAATTCAGCAACCTATTTCTGACCATTTTCGGACATATTTTACGACCATTCTTACCAATGTTACAAATAAATGTCGCTGTGGCATTCTGGAATCGACTGAGAAAAACATGAATCATGCGTTACACATTGACATCCGATCCCAGACTTACTTAAGAAGATAACATAATAAAATTATGAAGTGTAATTGATAACTACCCTCTAAAAACACTCAAACATTAAACATGACATGTATAAATAGGAGTGTAATAAAATTAAATTAGGTTTCTTCCTTCCCTTACATTGGATTTTCATGTCTGCATTCTTGTGTTAAATTTAGTATTTTATTTAATTTAAGTGTGTTTACGGATAGTGTTTCTTTCATAAGAGTCTTTTTAGTTGTTAGAATTACAAACTGTTAATATTATATTTCTGTTTGTGTTTAAATTTGGTTACGTTTTATAATCGTAATTAGTTAAAACAGTACATAGAAATATTTGTAAAGAATCGGAAAACACTAATGAGACAATTCACAGGAGTAATAGGTAAAATAAATATAAATTATATTATTTTGTAGTCTTCTTGAATTAAGCGTAAATTAGAAGACAAAATCAAAAGATCAAACGCAATAACTTAATCAAGACGTCGTGGCTAACAAAGAAAAGCTTACCAGAACATGTAGCAAATACTAAAATACCACAATCAAACAACTTTGGAAAAAGTTGTAATATTAAGAGTTTCCAAGTGTGAGCACATTCTTCCTTACTAGGAAAAGACACAACACATTGTACAATGCATAGATTTAATTCTAGTGCCGGAATTATAGTCGCATAATTTCTTATAAAAGATATTGCATCCTCTTAAGTCGAAGTTAATTGTATGTTTCTCGAAATTAATGTTCTCATTAAGATGGCGAGTGCTGTTCGTAGTCAAGTTTGACAAAAGCCGTAATGACTACTGACCAGGGATATTATTATTCAATGATAAAGAATTCGGTTCAGTTTGTGTAAAAAGAAATAAATTTTGTCAGCAATCGGTTTTAAGTCGGTTCGGATTATTTGAATTGCCCATTATGGACCTAAGATAATATTACAACATAAACCGTCTTAAAAATACACCTGTTACTAAACATATGATATTATTAGAAATAAGTTGTTGTGGCAGTTAAGATCTTAACAATGTACTTTGTCTGCTTGTCCTGTTTTGATAACCCCAAATCAAAACGAATGAACTGGACTTGTCGTATAAAAAGGTGTCTCAAGTAAATATATATATAAAATGTCCTTCTTTCATTTGATAGCTACCATTAAATGCAGATGTCGATGTTGATGTGTAAATTTGGAGCTAATTTGAGGAAGATTTGGCCCTTGCATGAACTCCCACTATTGATTTCCGACTGTCGTGGAACACATTTGCATGCTAAGATTACCTAAGTAAAAAGAACAGGACACATGAGGCAAACCTGGCACAAGACGTTGCACTGAGATATCTGCTTTAAACTACCAGCTACTCTTTGTGTAGCTTTTTAGGCGACCTATCGTGAAGTAAAAAACGAATGGCTGTGTAATTTGACCATGTAAGTTTTTCTTAAACCAAAACAATTACTATGGAAATATTAATCTCAAATTGCTTATTTAAGATAATTCAATTTAATTGACGAGCAAAATCAAAGCTTTCAACGAACTGTAGATGAGACTTACAGTTTCGGAACCAGCGATGTCAATAAATGACAAAAACGATTTCACATTCAATACCAAGTCATTTTATTGTAATATTTCTTTGTGATTAATTTTAAACAGTAACTGATTATATGATAATTTCATTGTTATTCAGAACAGCAAGAACTTCCATGTAAAATTAAATGGTGTTGTATATTACATTATTTGTTGGTGAAATTCAAGTTATCAGATTGAATAAAAATATTTCATTATTCTTACTGTATTCAGGTAGTAGTGTTCCCAGTGTCCTATCTACATACTTGCATAGCGCATCGCAGGAGACGGAATAGAAAAGCCTTTTGAATGAAAGCGTTGTCAGGTCATAACGCAAGCCATGGATCATACAGTCCATGCACAAAATAAAAAAAATGACATTCAAAAAACTAAATTACAACTTAGCTAATAGAAACAAGCAGTTTGCTACATTACTGTCATCATTTTATGTTACTTAAGGTCTTAATTGATATCAGATCAAAGTTAATGTTGAAATATATAGCGAGTACGAATTTGTTGGTCTTAGTAATACAGAAATTGGTGTTCCACATACATTGTAGAATGTATTAATTAAATGCCGCGACAATGTCTTCGACATTCTAAATGACTGTAATTTAAGCGAACATAAAAAATTATAATGCTCATTAAGATTATTGGTTTTATTCTTAGTTTAGTCAGCTTTATTAATAATTCTAATGACAAACTTCAATGAATGGTATTATTCAACCTCTGCTGACGTTTTCGGTAATAGGAAATAAATGATGTTAACAGGACTAATTTTAAGTCGGCTGGGAATACTAATTTCTTGCTTTGCTGAGTCGCTAGTTTAATTCTGGAGTTTGACAATACGCTGTAGTTTCTGAATTATTTTAATGGTGACCAAGAACTATTACAACAAATATAAAAGGCAAGGCATAAAAAAGAAGCTAATATTTCATGTCTAAAACGATGGCTTATTCAGCGACGCAATATATATTTCTTCAAGTAGCAAATTGTGCGTGCTTTTATCTAAGGCTAAAATAAAAAAATATCTTGATATCATTATAAAAAGTCAAGCGGTGATTGAAATATTTCTACTCACTGGAAAGTATCTAGTCATCGTACGTTTTAAAAATCAAACTCATCATGTCAACAGAAGATTGCCGAAAACAAAGATAGTACTATTTATATCGTATCCGCTGCATTTGAGCGAAATACCAGTTCGAACAATTTAACAAGGTATTAAAACGTACTTTCTAATTAATCTGCATGGGATTTAGAATTTTTACAGGAAACAGTGGATACATGTATTTCATACCTGTGTTTATATGATCGTCATGAGGCTTTGTTGCATGAGTGTTTAAGGTGATTAGTCACATGCCTGTCAACACTAAGGTTGGTGATTAAAACATTATGGTATGCTTCATGTATTCGACTCTAACCGTTGTTGACACGGATTGCTAGCGTTCATACCAAATACGAATAAGGCTGGCATCGAGTATACCACGTTAGGAATTGATCTTTAACAAACAACCCCGCAGTTAACTTGCAACTGACCAATAAAATAGCTTTGTAATATTCTTGAGGGTGTTAATCTTTGCAGCCCTTCTATAAAACTCGGAATAAGACATTCAATGTGGTATTTACACTAGACAGACGTCTCTAGAATGGTGTCAATCTAGATACTAAGTCGCTACAATGCTTGTTTTATCACTTTCAAAAGGCAGTACCTTACATAAAATAGCTTTGTCATTTTCTTGAGGGTGTTCTATCTTTGCAACCCTTCTGAAGAACTCGGAATTCAATGTGGTGTTTACACTAGACATACGTCTCTAGAATGGTGTCAATCCAGATACTAAGTCGCTATGATGATTTTATTTATCACTTTAAAAAGGTAGCACCTTACATAAACATTATTCTAAATAGACAGTTAGCCAGGTATACAATTTAGCTCAATATTATATGTGGAGGTAATTTGACATATTGTTCTATATAATAGATAGTTTGGCATGTTCAAATATTATTCATATTATATAATTTCTTTCGCGTTGAATGGAAAAACTTATAGAATTTAAATTACGCATTTTAGCTTCCAACGTATCGTATTTGTTTCACGTTGTTTACTTATTGTAGCAATTTGGTACCAGACAAAAGTCTCCTTTTCCTCGTCATTACGCGCAGGGTAAAAAGATTTAAAAGAATGTTGCTTTTTACTCGTTACAATACTGCTGACAAATTGTTAAGTTAATTTAAGAACCATAATTAAGTTTAGGCTTTTTATTCATTTTTGTCATTTGTCATTAACGCCATCATATTAACTATTTTGCTATTTTTCCCGTGCATAAATAAGCGCGATATTTCCGTCTGCAATGCTATACATCGATAAACATCATACAGACAGAAGCATAATTACTGTACGTATTAAAGCAGCACCAAATAAGGGTCTGATAACAATCCTTTATTAAAGCGTTGCCGTGGGTGTACATTAAATCTTATCAATTACAAATTGTATAGAATATTAATGACGTAATATTAAATAAATGTTGTTTTTATAATTATATGTTTATCAGTTAACAAGAATTGGGCGCAAATTCTAATAATTTCGGTTTAAATTAAATTCAAAACATATTAAACAAATTAAAGTTATTCCACGAAATCCAATAATGCTTAGTTTCAGACTAATAAACAATGACATATGAACTATTTAAACGCCTGGCTTTTTTAGGTCTCGAACAGTAGCTTGCCCGATTATCTGAGCAACCCATGATGATTGCTTGACATGCCTATATTATTTTAGCTTTTATTCATCGTTGTCAGATGGTCTAATATGGTCTAAGTGCTTACCCTTTAATTTGTTTTAATACTCGTTCATAAAATACTATGCAGACTTACATTAGGGTGATACATTATTAATCTTATGAATTCTTTTAGGGGCTAAATTTATTCTACAACTTCAGTTTATCAAAGCTACCAAATGCCCCTTAGCGATAATAGGTTGACCTGGACAAGAACCAAAAGTATACAAAAGTTAATAAAAAAGTAAACTACATGCGCAAAAAGACAAAAATTGAGATAATAGTGGGTTAAATAATAGAATATGGTTATTCTTGCCACATATGTACTGAGAAGTATACCAAGCATGCAAATAAGAGAAATAAATAGCGACAGAAAAAAAGGATCAGACTCCTAATTATACTTCCAGCGAGACGATTAATTTTTTAATAGCAAAGTTCTTGTATTTTGTTGTAATACTTCTGCAACAGCGTATGTGTCGCGTAGACCATGTGAAAATCAGTGTATTTTGTACAGTAGTGTTAATAGTTGTTATTACCGCATTATTAAGTTGCGATACGTTTTCTTCACACTCAAGAATGAGTTAGAATGACTACTGCCAAACAAGCAATTTCATTAGTTGATATTTTTTAGGATTGACGTCATACGAAAATCTTCTAGGCCGGGAGTTTCCTAGCTAAGTTTGTCAGGGTTTTGTGGACACATCTGTACATAGAAACCCTGACTTGTGAGAATGGAATACATGTGGATAAAAACAGAAGTTTTATAAGGCAATTTAAGTCAAAAGCACGCGCATCCTCGACGACGACCATAGTACATCAACAATGCGAACTAATTTGAGATAAACAGATATGTATTGTGCACGAATTACATAAAATATCCTAAAATAAATTATTATTGTTTTCTTATACAACGCAATAATAAGAATAGAATAAAATTGAATAACAGACTGTTGTTTGATGGATGTGTAATAGCGTTGGTCATACACACACAATTTGCTGCGGCGCACGTTTTAACATGCCGATAACATTTAGAAAAACATTGGATTTTATTCTGAAATAATTATTACATGCTGAGCTTCCAAAAAAGATTTTTGTTATTATTAAAAACAACCAAATCTCTATTTCCCAAATAACGTATTGAACACTACCTTCCAATTTTAAAGAAAGGCACAGGTATTCAAATTTCGAGTAAGAAATACAAAATGCATTACTATTAGCTTGGTACGAGTAACAGTTCTGTGAAATACTTACCGTTAGGGTTATGAGATCTTAGTGGTAGACAGTTGGAAAAACTCGATGCATTTCCAGTAATAAATTCTTTTAGAACGTTTCGTCAAATATATTTATTTAAAGTTCACCTTCAGAAGCAAGTTAAATTATGTCTCACGACAAAACTTGATGTAAACAACTTAATTCGTTTTATAGTGATGCTTTGTGCTTTAATGTACTTTCACGAAAAGTTTTCAATTTCATTCCAAACAACAGATTGACGCAGTCTACCTATATTTGTGCTGCGCATTTTATCATCAAGTTATTATTTTTCTAATTTATATGTTTAATGTTAACCCTTAGGACAAGGAGGGAGCGCTATACAGTTATTTTCCCTTTTATTGTTTTGTTATTTGGAAAGACAGTGTACAATTCAATAAATTTAAATTACTATAAAGTGCATAGAACTATAAAATCTAATTTAAAATGGTGTTTTTGTATCAACTGATGCTATTCGCAGCATGTTTATTTTAAATGGCATTCTTTGTTTTCCTTTAGTATTGTATGTAGCCTGGTGAGGGTAATGCTCGAGCCAGAAGCTGTTTCCAATAGATAAGTCCATATTTTTAGGACATAAATGTAAATACAAAAATATCAGACACCTTTATGAAACTATGGTAAATGTTAATTGTTCGTGAAAAAATGATTTCGATAGATAACAGTAAAACAATGCTTAGTTTGAGACAGTTTGCATAAAAGTTACTCAGCAAGTCGCGATTTCATGACAATACAAAACAAATTTAGTACGTTTGCAAGAACAATTAAATGCTCTACAGAGCTTTTGTAATCAGAACGCATACACAGATATACATGTTAAAATATCATAAAAAACAGCACAAAAAGCTATGTAAGCGGATATCTAGTTACAACAGGTTAATGAGATAATATAGAAAGCATAAAAAGCGTAAAATACAGGCAGGCAATCAGTGAGTAAAATACAATGGTCTATGACTAAACCAAACTTTAACCTTTGTCATACAGGATGTATCTTTCTTACATATAAATAAACTGTCAAATAGATATACATAGAGTAGCACTAGATTGGGAGAGGAGCTAAACAATTTAAAATGTATAGATAACATTATATGTTCATTACCTATATACAAAATTAATTCACCTTTAGAGTTTCCAACGGTTTTTATTGTATTTTTGCCATGTTTTTATTCAGAACTTAAATAGCACATAGCGTTGCTTGCTTTGTTGGGACGTCTTTGGCTTAAAAATAAATTGTGTTGATATGTCTGACCCCTTTGTCGTTGTAGCCGAAATTTAAAGGGAAAATTTAAGTTGTAATCTTGACTGTAACGGATGCATATCTTGAAACTTTGAAAAATGGCACTATTTGCATGGCTTTGACTATAGTTAGAGGGTCCCAAATCTCGACCAAACGAGCCTGGTTAGCTCTCGTGTGGCGGGTAGAGGGAGCTTTATCAGGTCACCATTAAAAAGCCTTACCATCTTTTCACGGACCATAGTGGGTTTAGTGTTTGGAAAGTACCACGCTTCCTGCACGATAAATGACATTTTTTTGAATAGACAAATATGCTTACCGTTACAAAATCAGAAACCTTTCCAGTGGCAGCACAATTTTGTTCCCTAAAGTTTGTAAATCAATCGATTATTTGCTTGTATTAATTACTATCAATCGACATTTTGACCGGTAGTCGCCACAGGATTGTTAGAGAGAATATTCATAGTGATTATTGTCTCTTTTTTGAAGGGTTATAGGGCATGTACCTACCTGTTAACTGTCAGAAAAAAAGACAAAAGAAAACAAGTTACCAATAATCATTATGGAAATTGTCAAAAGTAAGCAGATAGTTAAATTGGTAATAAATACGATTTGAAAGTAGAGATATATTCTATCAATTTTCTAAAAGCTGATTACCTATAGTATATGACAACTTCCGTTGTTATGAAACATGTTATGCGTTGCGAAGGAAAAATATATAAACATGGATAATACTCAAGATTGTATTTGTTTTGAATTATTTAAACTTTATTATGTGTTGTAGCTGACATTCCTGTTGTTGTAGAAGACATTTTTGATGTAGGTAATGTTGTTTGTGTTTTTAAAACCGTTGTTAATGTTGCACCAGAGGAAATGGTAGTAGTTACATTTTGCTCGCCACATCCAAGATTACAGAGGTCACCAGTACAACATCGGAAACATAGAGTTGCTCGTTTATGCACTTCTCTGTTAAGCTTTGATTGTCTCCGACCGAACCCGTGCGATATTGACATAAGTCTATCACATACCTGCAAAATATTCACATGAAAACAATGTTAAACCTTCAGAGGTTGGATAAAAAGCTGTCATTCTAATTTGACGTCCTTCAAACATTTTGGAAACAAACCCTTATTTAAATATTCAACAAAATATGTCTGTTCCAGCCATTTTTAAAAATCACAACCCCGTGTGCTGATGTTTTTGCTTGCCTTTTTGTATCATTCCTCTGTATTACGAAAATAAAAAAAAATTGTCCACGATAACACGTCCATATTTTATACGATGTCTTTTTTAATCACACGTCTTTGCCAAGTTATGTTTTTAAATGACCTTGTGTTGTTTATCAGTGTTATTCCTACATCCGCGAGACTTATCCGTCCTTCACCGCAAACGAATTTACTGTATCGAAATAAAAACAAAACCAAATTTCTCAACACGAAAGGTGATCAAATCCGGGTTACTACAAAAACACGATAAAAACAATAAAAGAACAAAATTAGTGAATAATCCGAACGCCCACAAAAACCTGCGAGCACTCTGATTCCTCTGGTGAGTAATCAATAGTTTTCCTCGTATCAGACACACGCTGAGTAACTTATCTTTATGTCTCGGAACAGTTTTTTTGGGAAAGATAAAAGCCTAATATGGCCTAGTTTGAGTAAAGTATTAGTCAACAAAAGGATCTAGGAAATCTTAATATCGATCGCAAGCGCTAAAATAACATACAAATTGTGAAATATACATACCATGTTTCTTTAAAGTTTTATTTTTCCGAAAAAACTTACCTTTTTGTAACCATTATGATGGTTCATTCATCGAAAACTCTCTTAGATAAATTAAAGTTAAGTAAACAGTTCCACGGTTCGTATATTTGTTCAGGGGAATTGTCTGCTTAACAGACCGTTAAATTAAAGGTGTAAACAAACATATTTTGAATAATCTCATTAAATTTAAGTCATTTCTTATTGTCGGCAAAAAATCTGACTAAGCTGACTTTAGGCATGTAACTATGAACAAATAATTACTACCTAGATTTCAACCCATCAGTTAAATAGGACAGGTTGGTCAATTTTCTAAGTATATATTTACTGCATTTTGCATATATACAGAAATATTTGGGTTGTTAAATTTTTCATGATGTTTAACTAGATTGATTGATTGTTTGTTGTTTTACGTCCAGCAAGAAATATTTCAGCTATATTAAGGACGTTGTTTAACTAGATGCAAATGGCTTAAGCCCAAATTTAACATAACAATTTAACATAACGTTTAGAATTTTGGTGACAAAAGCTCTAAAACATCTCATTCATTTCGATTTTAAATATTGTCTTGGTGAGTCTAGATGAGAAAAAAACGCGCGTCTTGCGAAGTAAGTTTTTAAATCTTAAAATTGATGATGACATTTTACTTGAAAACATTTCAACTAAAACTATAAAATGAATGTTAACGCATTTAAACAGGCAGTATTTTAGCTATAATAAATATAAAAAAACTTCACAAATGATAAAATGCCTTGACTTGGCATATCGTCAGATTTTCATAAAATGTAGTAAATATAAATTTGATAATTATGTTTACATGAAATTCGTGTATTCGAAACATTAATTTAACCATGCCTAAACGGTTTTTAATTGCATTCGCTTTGTTCCGTAATAGGCGGGTGCAATTTGATCGTTTTCAAACGTTTAAAGTGTATTTAACTGATATCTATTATTCTTTTTCGTTTTAGATTTTATTATAGTACAATTTTGTTCCGTTTGGAAGGAATTCTATATCTCAGTCGCTGTATCCGAACATATTTTTCAGAAGAGTTATCTGACAAAATGTTTTTGATTTCAAAACACATTATTGTATCGATTACAGATCTCATATAGACACAAATAACATACCCCAAGACAATGTGTTATGCACTTGCAATGCAACAGAGTTTGCTAACAGCAAATTGCGCTATAATTATTAAAAATTAACAACGACACAGAATATATGCATAAAATTAATATTTTAATCAATATATATTAGTTTTGAGCGGTTTCCTGTGTTGGGGAATCTAAATTAATTGCGCAGTATGTATAGAAGTCACAAACATACTTTTACCATTTTCATGTATAGACAATGAAATGGTTTCATTTTTATCGCTCTTTATTGAATCATTTTTCGTTAGATCAGATTAAAAGAAATGATGATTGTTTTGTAGATGAACGGGTACACGAACAGGGTAATTTTTCTTCTTTTCGGGTTTTTCAGTTTAACGTTTGAAAATATGAAAGCAGAAAGTTTCCCCAAATTTTTAATTAAGTACACAATGATTGTGTTCCGATTGTTATTGGATACACCTATTACATGAATGGATGATTAAATGAACATGAAATGGTGATGAATGAAAATGGGATGGGACACAAGGAAAAATAGGGGTAACGGATTTTAGATTGCCACTGGCAAATGGGAGGATGGATAGGGTCGGGCAGTTCAGCCTCCTGTAGCGGGATCGAAATCCCTGCTCATAGCGAATACTACAGCAGCGTTCTTTAACGTGCGAGGAACGTGGCATTTTTCCCAACACGGTGCACTAATATGGTTTGCGGTCAGGTTTTCCGTATTATGGCCTGACAACCCCAGCTTGCCAGGGGTATCCCATTCAACCACCTGGGGCACACATCCCAGTCGGTCTTTAGGCAAACCGACCTGACACGCCGGTCAGGGTTCTGGGCGCTATTTAGTCGCCTTTTACGACAAGCTAGCGCGACTGCGGTCTATTCTTTTGGCCACCCGGATCCCGCACGGGGCTAAAATATTGAGATAATATAGATACAAAACAGACATAAAACTTCAAATGAATAGGCAAATCATTATACTAAATATATAACAACTTACTGTTTTGGTTCCACACTTTGCCGTGTAAGTTACATCAAACGTTGGGTGTGGTGTCTTAAGTATTTCACATAACTGAAATAGCAAACAAAATAATGCTTTATACTAAAATGGTTTTTAAAATAATACTAACATTTCTATACATTGTATTTACGAAACAACGTTAATGCACTCCAAAGTTCTCTTTTGCATTTCGCATGAAACCTGCCTCTGAAGTAAACAGAAAGGTAGGAAGCATTCATTAAATACACCTTAATATGTGAACTCATTTTGAAAAAGAAAATTGAAGATGGCAATTCCCTGCATTACAATTTTGACACGTATACAGTACTTAATAAAAGTTCATGCACATATAGGTCAAACAGAAACATGCAGAACCGTTTTAGTACTATACTTTACCATGGCAAATCTTTTTGGGATTTTGATAGATTCTCAGACGTTTAGATAGAAATGAGCAGTTCTTGTGCAATACTGTTTGCCTTGTTTACCAGAGATTCATTACGAAATTTAACATTTCTCTTACATACATTAGATGTTATGAACTATGTTTGTACATGAAGCATGGTAAATAATACTATAGAAGTATATTTTGACTTATATTGGCGTTTCCATTTTTATTTATAACAGCTAGATATAATAAATCAATTTAAATTCACATACGTCATCCCGGCTACAAAGAGTGACTCTATTACACAATTGAGGATCCCTCATCATGTCACACGCGTAACATATAGGACCCCTTTTGTCTGATGATGGAAGTGCTAAAATGTAATGTCACATGTGTGGCATTAATCAGTAATTTATTAACAACTAAGGAATAATTTAAAATTGTAAAGTGTGTTAGATGCCACGCAATTTGAGTTCAGGGTGCAGCTTTTTAAAAGATAAAGTACCTAATGAAAACCCGACTTTCGAGAGGAAAAAATAGAAATTCTTGACAATTTAGGTTCAAGTCCAGCATACCTAATATATTAATTTAAATTCAAAACTATGTTATGTTGTAGGTATGTAGGTGACACAACACAAGGAGAGTAAATAAAAATAATTATACACAATCCGATGGATTACAAGTATTATTTTTTACAACCTTAAACAGTCTTTTGTTATTGACAAGCATATGTCTCTTAAGGGAAATTGATTACAGAACTTTCTAATATGTCTTAATTTTCATATCTCTGTTTTAGTGTTCATTGTTTGCATTTTCATCTGCTTCCTATTGACGAAACAGTGAGTGACAAATTATGTTTGTAATTTCATTTAAGAAAACCACATTTTACCTCGACTTATGTAAAAGATGCGTACTGAATAAATTATTTTTGCTAAAGAAGAGAACTATACGGATGGCAATTTATGGAAATCTTCAGTGTTAATAAATAATCAGTGTTAAATTTTTTTAGTAGAATTTATCAACTATTTTGGCTTTATTGAATACATCAAACATTTCTGTATCTGATTGTGATAAATAAAATTTGATTTTAATCCTTAAGTGTTACTTTGTAAAATATTTATCTACCGACTTTGACGCTCTAAAGCGTACATATATGTAAGCTGCGTCATATAAAACTTAAATATTCCAGTTAATGATTCTTAAGCAATGGTGCTCTGTTAATTTCTTATTGCAAAGTTTTTGCATTGGTCTTTAATTTTAGAAATAAATCGTGGCAACGCAAACACTAAATGTACATTTGTTGGTGTGTATATATGTTTCTATGATGTCACAAATATTTCCCAGTAAACACACGAACATTACCGTATCATCTATAATGATCTTAAAGGTTTTGTCTTTTTGGCAGTTACAAAAGCAAATAAACACTTGTATACGTACATGAGGCTCCACAGCCGTCGACATTACACAGATTAGTGTTGCAACACTGATTGCAAATTTTATTTTGAAAAGAACTTCGTCTCGTTGTCATTAATGAATCTTTACCAGAAGCTAAACATTCCTAAAACCAATATATACTCTTATACTCAATAAAGATCTAAACAATTAGTGTCTAATTGTGGTACTTACATAAAATGACCAAAAAAAAACTCCTAAACGCACTTATATTGTTAAACCTGGTTTAACGTACGTTAAATAAACTATTGATTACATGAATAATCGGTATCCGGTATTAGAAATAATTTATGCAACATGTGGTTTTGTGCTTTAATCTTTATTTCTTTTGTGTTTTTTTTATTAAGTTTGTAATTTCTTGTATATGCAGAAACAGTTCACATAGATGTATAAGCGCAATAGAACACATTCAACGAGTGTTGCTAATATGTTGTTTTATTAAAAACAACATGACGATAAATGTGCTATTTTTTCTGTAAATGTCTATATTGTTTAATACCTGTTTATCTCTACATCCGGTATTGAAATAGGTTGTGTTGTCGTGTGTTACTATTTTGTCCGTAAAGCATTCCTGTAAAAAACAATCAATATACTTTAAGTTTTGCTAATATCATATTTTAATTGTAACCTTTGCTTGCTATGTCAATGTATTGGACTAATTTGTGTAATAGAGTAAAGTAACGTGAACAATTATACATAAATTTAACATCTGCTAATAGATTTTGTTTAAATTAATATTACATTAAATGTTTCTATATTCGCGGCAAATGTAAGCAGAGTACCGTATATAATGTGTTGTAATTAAACCTTTAAACCTTTACTAACTTGAAAATAGTTTGACTTTCGTTAGTTTTAAAACCTTTGATAGTACTGTTATGCAAATATTGGAATTATAAATAACTCGGCTATTATCATCAATATTTGTTTTGCTGCTATGAACCGCAATATAAAGCATACCATAATAGGCCATTTTGGAGTTATTTAATGTAAAATCAAATAGCGAGTCGTAATAAATAAATCCAAATTCAGTGAGAAATTAAACAAACACTAAATAATTGCTTACATAACAAGCAACACACACTATAAGCACACAAGAAACAAAACAGCAACATAAACACAACTTACCATCAAGGTTTTACCCAAGTTATCCGTTACCATACATTTACATGTGACTAGAATCCCCATAAAGAATGGGGATTAGGATAAACAAAGATGTATTTTAATATACATTAATATTTAATAAAGCAGGATACAACATATTTACCTGAAAATGTATATTTTTAAAAAGGAGGGTACAATAGACAATACATTTTTGTAAATTTTTAAACAATCTACGATGAAAAGTTATAGCACAAAAACGCCAGTTTCTTAGAAATATTTCACCATTACATTTATGCTAAATTTACACTTAATGTAATGTACAATATTTAAGTACAATATGTGTATTTCTAGAGCGTTTACGATACCAACCTCATGTTCTCTACATGTCACTACAGTTTGACAGTCACGTGGGAAAGCAATGCTATCACATACACTGCATGTTAGAGCGTTACCTAGAAAAAGTTTTTTCTTAATTATTAAATAAAAAATTCATGTGGCGTAAAACAACCGATTATTTAAAATTAAACCAGATCGATCTAGACTGATTTGTAAAGATGGTAGTTCTAATTACAACATGATTAAAGTTAAGCAACTCAATTATATATATATTAGTTTTATAAATACATAGGGATTTATTTACTTGAACAGATTATTTAATATAGTACAAAAATATCATTAAATATGGATTTTGTAAAGAAACAATTAGGTTCTGTAAACACAGCAGATCGTCAATATTGTATTTCTATTTCAAATACAAAATTAAAATTTCAATATTATTTGATGTAAACAAGGATTTGCGACAAAATAACTACAATTTATGGTGTTTCAGTTTAATTCTATACCATAATCCATCATACATTAACGAAACACTAAAAAAAGGAAATTAATGAAAATGAAACACAGAAAAATTTCGACATTTAAATCATCGAGTACTTATATTAGAAGGGACACCATATAAGTCTACATTTATACTTGCATATTTTTGTTATTGAAAGAAAGAAAGAAAGAAAGAAAGAAAGAAAGAAAGAAAGAAAGAAAGAAAGAAAGAAAGAAAGAAAGAAAGAATGAAAGAAAGAAATAAGGAAAGGACAAAAACAACATACATTCCAACACTTCGTTTGGAAGACATAAATAGGTAGAAAAGAATAGCGGGAGGCATTTGTCTCAACAAACATTTTCATTGAGTGTCACCGTGGTCATAAAATAATAAGTTTTAGCTAATAGAAACAAATTATCAAAAACATTTTCATTTCGGCTTATATTCATTGACACAAGTATTTCTTCTAAATTGTGTTCTTCAAATAAATGCATCGAGTAAAATAGAAACTAGTAACTTGTAGTACTGTGTAGGGATCCCAACACAAATGTCTCCCAAAGTCGGACATAGTGGACATTTCTTGAAAGAGTATGGTACAAATAGGCGAAAATTAACAGTTGGTTGTACAATCGTAGTTCAGACCAAACATACTCACAAAGTTACGTGCCAAACAATTTGAAGAAGTAGAATTGAATCTTTAATACCCTTTATTAAATCAAACATTTTATTACAGTAATTAAAGGTATCAAAAATTCATATAAAATTACAAATAAACCTAACATATATATTATTATTACAAACGCATTAACAATTTTAAAAATAAATATCAATATATACACATGTAAACTATAAGTCCAAATGTACATGAAAATTTTGAAGCAATGAATTTGTGCTAATGATAAATTTCCGTTTAAACCGATATAAGTCGTTAAAACCTTAACGTTTACCTGTGTATATCATACCTTCACATTAAAGTTGAATAATATAAAAGACTTTGTCCAAGTGATCAAAGTCAACATGGATTGATACACGCCAGTAAATGCTTTAATTATTAACACCTCCCAGTTTACAATATTTTAACCAGAGAGAAAACACAAATACAAATACAAATCAAATCATATCAAATCAAATAACTAACCATTAAATATTTATAAAAAGCTTGTCATTAGAAATATAGCATCAAACATTTTTATAACACCAAAAGTCTGAAAACGATAAACTTTTGTTAACAAACTTACAATATGCAAACGCAATTTCAAAGACGTAGCGGATTCGTCACCAAAATTCCTGGAGTAGATCTGTTTGTCACCTCCGGTTCCCGGTGCTGTAGTGTCACATAGGTGGCCATCTTCGCCTGGGTGGGGATCCATTTGCTCAGCCGTCTTGGGATCCGCACCGTTTCGTCTATAGTTGCGTGTTTGTACATTTTCCCTAAACGACTGTTTCTTCCTCAATCTCATTGGCTGTCTGTTCTCTGGACACCCGATCCTGGATTTCGTGTAGCCGGCAAATGAATCTCTGGACAGCTGATTCGAGACGACATTGGTTCAGCTGGAATCAATACCCTAAATGTACAGTTATCCTCTCAAGTAGGAGAGCTAAAGATAATCGATTTGTACCGACGTAAAGGATGTTCGGTCAGTGCTCGTCATTGTAATTCGTGACGTCTTTTACAATATCGTAAACGTAATTAAATAATTATTTAATTCTGGGGCTGGAAACAAAAATATGTTATGCATCTTCTTAACTACCACAATAAAACACATTTCTGATTGCTGATATTCACCATTACAAAAACTTGCCAGATTAAACAGCACATGAAGATTTCTCTAGGTTGTCTTTATGAGGATATAAACATGACTTAAATCACAATAGGAAAACATTTGATTTTAAAATATAATCCAAAGGTGACAGTAACTTTTCAGTGTGGGAACTATTAACTTCTGAAAAACAAACAAAAAAATAAACCATTTTCCTGGGACATTTATTGAAAACAACGCCCTTACTTAATTCGGGGGGGGTAGTAATAATATCGTTTTAAAATATATTGGTTAACAACAATCAATTATCAATTTCATTTTGTCTATTTTAAAAAAAAAAGTTCTAACAATTCACTCCACTTCTGGGAACAATTATGACAAATTCTGATTCAGCTGGATACGATGTTCAGAACGAATGCTAAATTTTACTTCAGTTTGTGAATTCAGTGTACATTGAACGTGCTACGACGATTGTTGGATACACCTTTTAGCGACTGGTGTTATATGATACCCATCTTTTTTATCAACCAACTTACATTCTACAGTAATATAAGCGGGAAGTTTGGCATGACATAAAACATGGTTTAACCAACCGTCTCATTTCTTTTGAAATGCCTGTACCAAATCAGGACCATTGCTGTAGTTGCTGTATTATTGGTTATTGGTTCTGGAGCTTACCGGTTTCTCGGACTTTGATTTGTGGATTGTCTTTTTGACATTTTCATCGGTGTTCGATATTTTGTTATTACTCTCATTAAGGATCAAAAAATTAATTTTCCTCTTCAAACTAGTATCAGAAAGATCTTTAACTTAAGTTATATAGGCAAATACAAAATTTTCAAAATCAACAGTTTCATCAATTTAGGGGTTACTACAAAACGATTACAGAACAAAAGTTTAAAAATGTCAACAACTGAGGTTTATCTATTCCAATTCTACATTTCCAGGCTTTAAATAAACCTTTATAAAAGCTTTGAATGTTAGGATACTGGAGATCCCCATCAAGAATCAACAATTAAACATCATAATTTCAATGAGAAACGGCAGACAAAAAAATTAAAGAAATAGTAACAAGCGTGAATATACATCAATTTAATTAAAAAATCACAAAGTATAGATAAAATATGAACTAAACCGTTCATTCTATTCAAGCCGATACATTTTTTTTAAAAACCCAATGTTTACTTTACCACAGAAGGTATACAAATTTATTTTGAATGACATTATAACATTATCTGTCACTACTACAAAATTTAGTAACAATGTTGATGAAGAAAGTAGATTAATAACAAGTGTTGGTCCCCTGAGTGATCAACCGCGGGCAAATGGTTTCACCCTATCAAGTCTGACAGTTTCTAACAACAAAATACCCCAAACCCTTATATTACTGCTTGAGACTAAGCCTACGATCATTTCTGTTTTTTTCAGTTCTGTTTTACAGTTCATCTTTGAATTACGTGCTTTTCACCTTTGAATTTGATGCTTTTAGATAAACATCTATGGAGAAAGACAAATGGCAACGGCTCTGTAAATGACCTTTGAAAGAGGAAATTAGTTCTTATTTTGATATTTGGCTGCGCCGAGCTGTAGTATGGACAGTTGATTTATTATTCAATGGAATTTAGATATTAGCGCTGTATTTAAAAAGAAGTTTCATACAGAATTGATAAATAAATTTATTAATATAATTTGTTAAACTTATTTGTTATTTTTCAGCTAATTGTTCAAAGCCCAATTCTGGACTATTTTATGGGTGTTGTGAGTTTCCTTGAGTACCATTCGGGGTTTCTCAATTTGAGAAAAATTTTATCTAACACTACACCCCGAAAATTTAATGTGATATAACTGAAATTATTTCGCTCGTTTTGAGGCGTCTCTCATTACTCAACAAAACTTGGTGCCCGAGTCAGATCAAAAAATGTTTATAGTTTCCGAAATACGCAAATAATTAAGAGGCCGTTGTCAATTATTCAAAAAGAATCCTGTGTTTAAAGAGTGTCATCATCATCTGCATAAGAGCCAACTTTTTGTATCACCAAAAAATGGGAGTCCAAGACCCGATAAAGCGTTTTTTACCTTAATGTATGAAAATAGGGTTCCAGGCATACATCATAGAGCTAACCAGACAGGGAACAATTATTGTCGTATACTCTTTAAAATTGAAAAGGGACTATAACGAATTATCAGTTTTAAGTAACTTATGTACATATAAATTTAAAGTAGTCATCCAAATTGAAGGGGTAATGTCTTTTTTCTTGGTCGGGGGACTCCAGATAGGATAAAAGATATTGACCATCACACACATTCTTGTATTGAGTTTAAAAACATTATTAATCGTTTCAATTGTATTGATAAGTTCCACATTATTCATCCGTACGAAACAATATATATATATATATATATATATATATATATATATATATATATATATATATATATGCCCGGTCGAGAAATGACGGTGTAGTCGCAATTTAGCCCGGGAATTTCCTAACTAAGTTTGTCAGGGTTTCGTGGACACATGTGGAAACAGCAACTATGACTTGTGACGATGGGTACTAATATTAATCTCTAATATTTGACAATTATTATTACCTTCTTGAAGCACCGATAGTGCCAACACTAGTAAAATACCTAAAATAAACAATGCAATACTTATTTTTATCACACAATTAGTTGAAGCAAAGTTACTAAGTTTCAATGAACTAATTTAGAATGTATAAGTGTGTGGGTTTATTTTAAAATTAGAATAACACAGACGCATATATTATTTTTTCGTAAGGTTATTAATTCTATTTACTGCAGTGAAATGCTCAGATTTATTCCCTTAAGTTTGGTTTGTCTGAACATTCTTTTATCTAATGTTAATCGTGACCATACTTAGTCATAATACTAGAATAAACGGAACTGTGGACGCTTCAGTTACAATGTGTAGAGGTACACTACACATAGTTTTAGATAGCTTTATTATTAAACTAAATTTTACCATTACAATGTTACCTACAGATTCAAATATAAATAGAATAACGATGTATTTAGTTTGTGTATCAACTCACCTATTCCTTTTTCCATTGCTGGCAAAACACTAAGAAGTGCCAAAAACGTAACGTGAGAGATAAAGATTGTTCGCGTTTATTACCAAGGTCAGGTAGGTCATTTAAACTTGTGAACATAATAATGAGGATTGAAGACGTTAATTCTGAACGATTAATGCAACATTTTAGAAGTATATATTCGATTATATTGAACTCGTACTGATTAGACAATGTAAAAATACAATAGTGAACAGCTAGCCATAGAACATTGTAAAAATATGCAGTTGACACAGCTGAACCCGCACTAATAAAGACTGAAAATACGTAGACGTCAATTCCGAACAGTTCGCCGTTAACTTGTTTATAAATATAAAGAAGACATTATTGAACTCATATAAATAAATACGAATAGACTCTAGGAACTGTTATCAAAAGACATAAAAGTGGTACGTAGGCTACATCATTGAATGTTAAAAATTACTTCGACAATTAAAAGGCTTGAAATTTTGTGCCCAGTCTTCAGCGAGTATAAGTATGCATTGAAACAATTGCGTAACACATTTTTCAAAAAAAGAATTATTATATTATAATATATTATATTATATTATATTATATTATATTATATTATATTATATTATATTATATTATATTATATTATATTATATTATATTATATTATATTATATTATATTATATTATATTATATTATATTATATTATATTATATTATATTATATTATATTATATCATATCATATCATATTATATCAGATATAATATGCAATTCTAACTTAAATAAAAAAAGAACTTTACTGACTTAGGCCTCAAAATTTCATTCGGGACTTTTATCGAATACATCAGCTTCCCTAGAAAAACTGCATGACTTTACATGGCCAAACAAGAAATAAAAACATTAGTTAAACTGCATACAAACAAACAAAACAATTAATGAGTTTCATAGTGATAAAAAAATATGTCATAATAATTTTTCAAAAATGTTTTAGTAATTCATATTTTGCTGGTAGCAGAAACGTTTGATATTTTTTCCTTTGTGATGTATATTAAGGCTTACTAAATATACAGTATATACCCTATATATAAGAGGGAGAATGAAAACTGGTTTGCAATCAAAATAACGTGTTTAAGTGTGGCGATATTCATATGCATTGTAAATTATAGAAATCGGAACAGATTAAAATCTGACAATCCTCTTGGTCGAAAAATTTGTCACTTTTACAAATATAATACTTAACAATCAGAACAAAGCATAATATATACAAACTGGTGTATTTAAAATTCATTAAAAATGGTATACACAAATGCTTATTAAATTTCATACACTTGTAATCGGTACAAAATACTATTTCTCGTTTTTAGTATATTTTCATCGGACCCATGTAAAAAGCGATTATCAACATGTTATCCGTACCTTCCAAACATGAAAAAAGGCTCCCGGATCATAAGCCGCTGTTTTTGGTTTTAAGCACTTAATCATGTTATTCGTCAAAGCAGGAAATTTCTCAAACACATTTTTAAACGTGTTTGGTACACTTGTCTCATTAAAGTTATTCAATATATTCATAAGATATTATAAAAGGAATTGGTGGAAATGACGAGGACAGAGATAAGCAAGATTATCGATGCGGCTTACAAATCATTAGATAATATACACGTATAAAGCATGTCTGTAAATATAAGACATAACTGGCTAAACAAACAAGGCTTCCAATGGCACAAAATCACCATATCGTGGAACCATAACAATTAATCGAACTGAAAACTAACAACCTAATAAGATTAAATATATTACAAATCACCAAGTGATGCCCTTTCGCATAATAAAAAATGTTTAGAAGAAACTGCTTATTTAACTTAAAGAGTGGGTTTCTTTGTTAGGGATCAGAATTTGTTTTAGCATTTTCACGATTTTTGTACCAATTTATGTTATTTAAAATTCAACATCATGTTTCTAGATATCTGGATATGGAAACAATCCTAGTAACGCAACATACCTAAAACTAAAACCTAATAAAAACGCTGCGAAATTGCTTGATCAATATTTGGGGTGTCCATTGAAATGGAAATCCTGAGACCTTACTTGGAGGGTTCCCTGTGCTCACCCCACAGAGCAGACCATCGCGTTCTCAGTTGGGGGATAGGAGAGACCCTCTCTTTTTGGAACATTTTCAGGTAATAATTTGGAGAACCTGACCGCGGACCAAAGCGGATACCGTTCATGGAGAGTGCCAAGTCCTTGCACAATACAGAACCCATTTGTAGATTTCGAAACACAGCAGGCTCATTTTAGCCGCTACAAAAGGCTAAATTTTCCATCTCTACCAATACTCGATACTTTTCCAGTGGCAGTCAATGTTGTGTTCCCTATGTCCCACCCATTTTTTCTGGTCCGTTCTTTTGTTAATATGTTTTCGACCTGGATACAGCCAAAACATCGCTCGCTAGACGTAAAAGGAACATCAAATCAATCAATTAATCTAATGGAAAGTAACAACAACTATTTCAACTTCACATACATAAGGAACTATCAACTATCAGATTGTCGTTAGACAGGACCGTGGTCAGCTCTGTTTTGCCGTTAGACAAAACTACTTTGCTACTGAAAGACAGTCGACTCACAGTGTTAGGCTAAGTTTTCTGTTCGCTGAGCAAATTTATGGTGGAACATTTTGCATATTACCATAAATACTGTACAACAATCAGCAATACCATCGCATAAAAAAAGTCCTCGTGTTATTAATATTAGCTCTTAGGAAAAAAGAAGAAAGCAACTTTCACGTACCATCTTTTGATTTGGTACATTTAATACGAGAAAAAATAGCCCTAGCAGTAATTATAAAAGTAATCGAAAAACAAATCTGTATAGTATATATTTTTTTATTGCTAGTCATTTTATTATTAAAGTTTATAAGTTTGAGATATTTATTACAAATTCTCGGTAAAAAAAATTCAAATATAAATACCGCGTATTAATTAGTCGTGACCCTAAAATAGGGATTAGAAGAATTTATTTTTGATTAAGCAACTTTATAAATTCTCTAAAATTATAGAAACTTGAATTATCTCATTTTTACAATTAAAATTAAAAATTATCGAATTTTTAACTACATGATTTAACTATCTCGAGTGTTAAAACATCTAGTCGTACAAATGTAAGATCCTATTTTGAATAAAAAATTACAGGATATCCGGTGTATGCAAAAACGAATGCAGCTAATACATGCTAATAATGGGACTCCCAGTGTTATACCGACAATGCTGCATATGGCATCTACGGTGGCAGATAAACCCTCCTAATAAGGGGGTTCTCAGGTTATAATACGAAAGACTGCCGGAACGTTGTGTGTAACCTGTTTGAAAAGTGCAACAATTCTTGCAAGGAAATGATCCGTTTATAGATTTTGGAAAACAGTAGGCCCATTGTAGTTGCTACAAAAAGGATGAATTATGCGTCCAAACCAAATACTCTTTACTTTTGCATTGGCAGTCAAAGTTTTCCAGTTGATCTCTTTTTCGTTTATAATGGGTTTGTAAACTTGTTTTCGTCAAGCAAATAGCTGAAATATTGCACGCTGGATGTTAAGCAAGCGTTAAGTTAATTTGGCTAAATCTGATATCCAATCAAACTTGATCGTATCAAAACAGCCAAATTATAACATTTTTGTGATAATAAGTGCATACATGTATATGTTTTTTCTTTCGTATGTTTCCCCCTTTTTAGTTTGATCTTTTTTGCAGTACACCAGATTGATTTAGTCTAGTTGAGACTGACGTCACAAATTAAACAGAACACGAAGTGACAACCGCTTAATCATAATGAAGTTGATTGAATTACAAACATTTGTTGTATTGGTATTAATGTTAAAGAAACCTGATACTTATATAATTAAAGCCACTTTGTGATATTTACTAGATCTATATATTTTATCTTGACACAATAAACCTCATTTAATCATGTGATAAGCATATAGACTATATGAAACTGCATCGAGCACAATATGTGTGTTGGGTGGCAATGCTATTTATTACCAAAAGACTAGTCAAATGAGGAAAGTTTTACAATATAGGATTAAACACGGGGTTTTAGGAAATTAACAATGTGTAAACTCCGGCGACTCACTCACAAACTAAATAAAGTCCGAAGGATTTTATGTCAAGTTTATGAGGGAGTCGCCGGAGTTTACACATTGATAATTTCCTAAAACACATTGTTTAATCCTTACATTTCTGTGAAATAATCGTTGCGATTTTTAAAACAGCAAAAACAGTTACAGAAACCCATCTAGACCTCAAAACGTACCTGGGACAGAAAGCGTAGGGATATGCAAAAACGTAGTACCAAAGAAATCGCGGTTCTGTGGATATTGATTGGAAAAATATCGAAACACTAAATTGTATTTATATCATATTTTATTTGAAATCTCAATCGATTTTATTGGAAATCATTGGGACAGAGAAAACATTCTCCCCACTCCCTGATGATACGATAGGAGGACGCCATCTTGTTTACATTGGATACTGAAAGTAGTCCGCTCATCCGCTCAGAGGAAATATCGATATATAAATTATATGAGAAGACGCCATTTAATTGTTTTTATCCAACCAAAGCACTTAATATAAATAAATTACAGCATGAATAGAATTATAGTGAATTAATAGTTTCATTTGCGGCTCTACAACTGTAATAATACTTCAATATTCTACAGAAAAAACAGAGGCCATGGATTTTACAGTCCTATTGTTCTAAAATGTATTACGAGATATAAAAACCATACTTATTCTCAGGATGTACAAGGGATAAGTAATTAAGGGGCCCATAGATGACTCCGAAAATGTGCACTAAATAATGTTAATATTCTAATTAATACAATATGCTTTTTGCCAAATTTTATTATGGAAGTAATCTATATATTTAATAATTTCAATAAAGTAAAGTTTGAATTAGACGTCAGACACTGACAGAGATTTTACTGCTCTATTTTTACGTGCAATTTTATTGGGTGGGAAAGTCAGAGTATCCAATGCCTATGGATGGCTGTCGGTTCATGTTGATGTCAAGTACATCATGCCTTATCACCAGTGTTGCCACGCTATGATAGATATTTAATTTGTGCAACCCATATCTCTGAAGAGTGATAAAGCCACGGTTGCTACTTTATATAAGGGAATGCAGGTAGAATGTTAAAATGAATGTTATTGTATGGTTACATGAATATCAAGGCTTATCGTCAATATTTATTTTTCAACAATAAAAACGGGTATCTGTAAGATGAATAATTCAAAAACAATCTCAGGAAAGTTCTCTGATCACTAATAAACTAGACGTTTTTGCGTTGGAATTCTTTATAATTTACATTAAGTCGCCTTTCTCTGAATGAATAAAAACATCCTTATCACTTAGCAATGTATAAGACAAATCGTGTGTTAAAATAAATGTAGTTCTTAATAGTCTTATGATCTAATAGTTGCTGTATTTCTAAGAGGAAGCAAACGTGTCTCGTTTGTTCTATTATTTTAATGCGTAATTTATTGCTCACTAAAGTTTACTCTTATAAGAAAAAAACAGCAATGAGAAGATAGCAGTTCGCAAGTACATCGAAAGCACAACATGTAGCCTTGAACCTATAATTATGAAGACTATATAATTTTTAATAATAAGCTGAGGAACAAATACAGATATGCATAAAACTTTTATTTAAGCTGATATTTACTGTCATGGGTTAGGATGTAATTCACAAATAACGTACATCGTATTATGCATGTCCTTATGACTTGCCCACTGATAATTATAATATCCAGATGAAGGGATGTAAATTGCTCCGAATACGTAACTAGTTGGGTTATCCGGTTCTTTTGGGGCCCAGTCGTGATATGTCAGATCTGTGTTGTCAACCCATTTCCATGCACTATTGACTAAATGTGCCCCTATGTAAAATCCCCCAATATTAGCTGTAAAGAATAATAATACATAGATAATGTGTGCATTGAAAAATTACTCAAATGTAACAGAAGAAATACTTTTGATAGACTTGTCACAGATTCCTCGCAATTTTTGTGCTGTAAGAAAATTAAATTGTTAAAATTAACATATTCTCTATAAAATCTGCATTGTTGTGTAGAAAAGGACTTTAAAGTTTGCAGAGGTTATAATCATTATTCAATCACCGATGAGCATCTCAAATGTATGGTAATATCAGGATAACAAATTTAATTGTTATGATAGCAGATTGTACATTTTACATGGAGTTGGAGTGTGGTTTCATATAAGAGAAGTCTTAATATAAAACAGAACGTTTCCATGTAAATTTACATTAAACACGAAAAAAGATATTGTCAACTAATATTTACGTGCACTTGTGTTGCCACACAACTGGCAATGGAAAGTGTTGGATGTGTTAATTGCGTCTCGCGCAGAAAATTTTTATAACCTTGATGTCATAGAAGATATTATTAATTTGGAAGCGAGGGGTAAGAATGATTCAGATGTTCGTGGTGTGCGTGATTTTATTGTTTCTTGTGTTTTTATTAATGCATGCTATTTCTTGATTAAATTTTGTTTACGAGTATATATCTTATAGAAGGAGATTCAATTTTAGTAAACATTGGATCTTAGTAGGTAATAAGTGTTGTGCCTCTAATTTCTTCAAATGCTGAATTATAAGATTTTTTTCCGTGGCGTCGTTGATAATTATCAGGTCACATCCATGATCTTTGCAAAATTGTCTACTTGGTCCCCAATATAATGAGGACTTTGAAAAGTAGTAACATGATTTTCCGTAAAAAATATATTCATTAGGACATCCTAAAATATTTCAAACCATGACAATAAACTGTTTTTATATGTATACCACTGCAAACATTAGGTTAAAATCACATTTGATTTTGCTTTATTAGAATCGTGTCACCTGTTGAAGATCTGATTTTATTTATTTATGTTGTGATCATATCAATTCTATTCAACCAAATAAGAATATCTTTATACTTTACAAAAAATCTTATCTTGCAGTGGCAATAATCAAGACAGAATTGTATTTGGTTTAAACGCCATTTACAAGATAGTTGTTGCAGCAACTAAGTTTCTTCCTTAAAGTGGTTAACGACAAGGTTTATTAATAGACAAGGTTGTCAACCAGTTTCTTAGCAATGATGAATGTTGACATTATACGCACGACCAGTAACATGTACGATCAATTTGCAACATGCATTATTCATGTATGTTAAGGATGCGTTTGACCATAGGCAGATGAAAACATGTGAAATTTATAAGTTGAGACTTCAACCGATGTCAAGCCAGAATATAAACTTTTCTCTTTGAAATACCCCTTAATTATCACTAAATCTATTTGCATTCCATGATTAGAAACATTCGTACCCAAAGTTGAAAGCTGTGCAGATGTCAATGTCGTGGTCGTATCGGTAGTTTGCATTGTAGCTGATGTTGGTAAAAAAGTCGACGTACTAGTTACGTTTTGGTATTCACAGCCAAGATTACAGAGGTCACCAGTACAACATCGGAAACATAAAGATGCTCGTTTATGCATTTCGGAGTTACTATTTGCGTCCCGTCGACTAAACCAATGTGATATTGACATAAGTCTGTCACAAACCTAGGAACAAATATTTGGTTTAAGGTCCGAAAAATGGACAAATCATATTGCGTAATGGACCACTCCAATTCTAACAAAGAGTAATCTGAAATCATCAGAATACTTGACTTTTTTGTTTGATAGCATATTTGTCTCGTTGGTGGACGTGTTGTCAACAAAACGTCGGATCTCTGTAAATATGAGGTGAAATCTTTACAAGGGCTTCTTGACCACAAAGGCAAAACGTTAGCCCGCTAATTTAATTTTGTGTTTCTCTATATATATAAATAACATGTTTTCATTAAATATTTCAAAAAATTGTTTTTATGACTGCAAAACATTTTTATGCGTGTCGTTATAAAGAAATATAGCCATAAAGCTTGAACTGACTACATAGAAATGTCAACTAATATTTTTTGTCATTTTATTTGATTTTTCAAATCTATTTTTACATAAGCTTGTAGGTCAAATATGTCTGATTCTTTTAATTTGTGCATCTTGTTGATGGGAAATATGATATGACAATGTTATGTTAATTCATTTCAAAATCGAGTTTTGTAGGTACATATGTACATTTTGATTGTTATGTAAAGACGTAGGATAGTCGGATTTTCAGTTGGCCAGCATTAATAGAAACACAAGTAAAAATAATATTTTACTAAAACTAAATAAACTGAACAAAAGCAAACAAACTGAACACAATTACAACATGCAAATGAATACAAAAGAAAAATGAACATGCAAATAAAAATATGACAGCAAACAAAAGACAAAATTCAAACACAATACACTGAACTAAAAATTAGTTAAATAAAAATTTAATATATATAAATATGTCCCCAGTCATCCATACAACAAACAGCAGATCCTTCCCTTCAATGCACCTCAGAAGAGGTTCCGTAGAATATTTTTTTATCGAAATAATTAATTGAAAGACAATCGCTCACTAATTTCACATAACACAAACAAATGATGCCACTTCCGTCCAGCACCAGCACGAACGGTACTTAAAAAAAACCAAATGGTTTACACCAACTTCCGGTAAATAAATCTCTAACTTCCGGTAAGTAACACTCCAACTTCCGGTAAATAAATCTCCAACTTCCGGTAAGTAACACTCCAACTTCCGGTTGATACTTTTAATCGAACACTACACCCATTCCGGTTAATACACCTTAAACGATATTCTACTTCCGCTATTCACAAACATTGGCCGTTGTGCACTACTCCGACATAAACTTGTTAGCTGGATTTTAGTTAGATCTTTCTAGTAGATAGTTAAGACGCACGATGAATAACCTACGTGTCGTGTCGTCACTCTAAAACCGAGCAAAAACCCCTGAAACAAATAAATTTACCCCTAATTAAATAAGTGTTTAAACGACAAGATAATATAGACCATAAATTGACCCGTCACGTGCAGAATGGACTCTCGGTCTGTTCGACAAGCCAAAATGACAAGAATAATAAACACACCGATAGAAATATTAATAAACGTTCTTACCGGAGCAAATTCAGCACATTTTCCTGTGAAACTCCATGTCCTAATCTAACAATCCTGAGATTCACCAAATACCTGAACTACATGCAGAGTACGTCTGTTCTCTACAAAACCTAGGTGTGCTCTACCGCACGTGTTTACCTGTAAAATTACCTGTGTGCCAATCACATGGTTTTCCTGGCGCAAAAATTAATCAGTGGGGTGTCAATCAGGTTTGTACATACCTTTATAAACAATGTAAGCAAGAGAGTAAGCTGCACTTACTTATAATATATGAGTGGTTGCAAATGACTGACAATAAATATCATAATGAAGTTCGTTACATGTGAAAAGTTATGATTATTTATTGGGATGATAGGCTGAATGATCGCTGGAATATCCATGTTTGGATATAGTTGCGATCGAAATTCATAGATTTACTACCAATAAAAACTTAAACACTATCAGTTCTACTATTTTGTGTTATATTTAAGAGAGAGTTATTTTCCACTAGATCAGTTTAAAAGAATTGGAATGCCATTATATTGTCATTAGAATGCCATTATACTGTTGGCTTAAATGCGTTAACTGAATGTTAACGCCTTTAAAGCAGCAGTATTTCAGCTGTATTAAAAATCAGAACACTTCACAAACAAAACATGCATTGACTTGGTATTGTGTCAGAATTTTGTACATGTAATCAATGAATGAAGGTTATAACAAAATACCGAACACCGATGAAATATTCGAAACAGGCAATCCACAAATCAAAGTCAGAGAAACCGGAAATTCCAGAACCAACAACAAAAAATATAGTTACTACAGCAATGGTCCTGACTGGTACAGGCATTTCAAAAGAAATGGTGGGTTAAACCAGGTTTTATGGCATGACAAACCTCCAACTTCCATTACTATAGTATTTGATTTGGTAAGTTAACTAAAAGGGATAGGTATAATATACCAGTAGTCAGTAATATGTGTATCTAACAGTCAACGTAACGTCTTCACTGTACTACTGAATTCAAAAACTGGGAAAACTATCTGTAACAATATTTTTAAACAAGGATGTTTTTTGACAACGATTTTAAATCTATAATAAAACTTATTACAGGCGCGGACGAGTTGTTTCCTTGTAGCCTTAGTTTATAAGTTTATCCTGAAAAAATAGTTGGAATTTGCAGAAATCAGTATACTCGCTGCATAGAGACCGTTAGCAGGTTAGCAGGAGAAGCTGGAATATTGCTGCATAGGTGAGTAAAACAGAAAAAAAACTTCAAATGATAAAACAAATGATTAATACTTACTGTTTTGGTTCCACACTTTGCCGCGTAAGTTACGTCAAACGTTGAATGTGGTGCCTTAATTATTTCACATGACTGAAATATATCAATTTAAAGCATTATAAAAAAGATATAGGCCATACAGAAACATGTAGAACTGTTTCCTACTAAACTATAGCAAATCTGTTTGGCATTCCGATATATACTACCGACGTTTAAAAGTATAAATAGCCTGTTGTTATGCAATATCGTTTCCCTTGCTTATCAGATTTTTATTATTACAATTTTATATTTTGCTTACATTCATTAGAAGTAATTAACTATGGCTTTAGCATAAAGAAGAAGTACATGTATCATGGTGTGGATAATTTTAGAAGTAGTTAACTGATGACATATTATTGTTTTAATTGTTTTTATTTATAACAGCAGATTATAATAAAACAAGTTGAATTAACTTACATCATCCAGGCTGCAGAGAGTGACTTTATTACATAATTTAGGATCCATCATGTTGTCACATGAGTAACAGATAGGACCCCGTGGGCCTGCTGATGGAAGTGCTAAAATGTAATGTCATATTTTTCGCATTAATCAAATGATTTAGAGATTTTTTTAAAAACAACCAAGAATTACTTGTTAATTGCGTCAGATGCAACGAAATTTGCCGACAGGTTGTAACTTTTATTTAAGGAGAAACCCAGACGTTCTGGAGGAAAAAGGCAATTCTTGTCAATTTCATGTAAGATTGGACTCCAGCAAAATTTATTTTGTTGAGTTGAAGAGAACTATTTGGCTGGCAATTGGAAATTTTAAGTTTTTACAAATAATCAGTATTAAAATTTATCCGGTAGTAGAATTTATCAAGTAATGTGACTCCCTTGAAAACATAAAACAGGGGCCCAGTCGTAAAATGTCAGATCTGTGTTGTCAACCCATTGCCATGCACTATTGACTAAATGTGCCCCTATGTAAAATCCCCAAATATCAGCTGTAAAGAATAATAATACATAGATAATGTGTGCATTGAAAAATTACTCAAATGTAACAGAAGAAATACTTTTGATAGACTTGTCACAGATTCCTCGCAATTTTTGTGCTATAAGAAAATTAAATCGTTAAAATTAACATATTCTCTATAAAATCTGCATTGTTGTGTAGAAAAGGAGTTTGCAGAGGTCATAATCATAATTCAGTCACCGATGAGTATGTCAAATGTATGGTAATATCAGGATAACAAATTTAATTGTTAATTAAATTTAACTGAATGTTAACGCCTTTAAAGCAGCAGTATTTCAGCTGTATTAAAAATCAGAACACTTCACAAACAAAAATCCTAGAAACCTGAAATTCCAAAACCAACAACAAAAAATATAGTTACTACAGCAATGGTCCTGACTGGTACAGGCATTTCAAAAGAAATGGTGGGTTAAACCAGGTTTTATGGCATGACAAACAACCAGCTTCCATTACTATTGTATTTGAGTTAGTCAGTTAACTAAAAGGGATAGGTATAATATACTAGTAGTCAGTAAAATGTGTATCTAACAGTCATCGTAGCACCTTCACTGTACTACTGAATTCAAAAACTGGGAAAACTATCTGTAACAATATTTTTAAACAAGGATGTTTTTTGACAACGATGTGAAATCTATAATAAAACTTATTATTATATAGTAATATTTTTCCCCATTGTATTTCATATAGCAATAAAGTGCAGTATATTTTGATATTTTACACTGAATCTCTGCCTTTTATGTAATTTCCGGGAAACGTACAGATGTGTTCCGAACATCGGCTTTTATATTTTACTGTTGTTTGGTAAACAAACATGGCCGAAAGTGACATTCATGATCTGCTCTCGAGGGGAAAATTAGCAGAAACGCTTGAACTGAACAAATGGAAGTGAATTCGATTGTAGATAAAAGTAGATTTAATAGACCAACAAAGGAAAAAATCAAGTGTAAACTGTACAAAACGGGATTTAAATATCGTGTACAAGTGGCTCGTTTCAAAGCAGGAATTTATGCTGGTAGTAGTACACTCGAATTTCGGCGATGAAAGTGTGTAGCTTTAACTGACGTTAATTTCGCTGAAACGCATTGTATTTTTTTATTTAGGAGTCATTTGGTTAGAGCAATAAATGCAAGATATTTTAAAAGTAATTTAGCCTTGGGATCATTGTTTACATTGCTGAATGAAGGATAATCGCCGAATTTCGAGTATTGACGGAATTCAAGTGTGTGGCCATATATTCACAACAATAAGGAGCAACAACTAAAAACACAAGATTGAAAAAAAAATCTGTTTTTATTATATGTAAATCTACATCAAAATATATATCTGTAATATTGACCAAGTGAAAATATGATAATATTGGACCTAGTAAAATATTTCAAAATAGCAAAGATAATGAATAATCACTTAAAAGCACAAAAAAATTATTACTATATAATAAAAGGGTTATTGCATGAATATTGGAAAATATTGTCCCTCGCAAGATGCTATATTGCACTCGTGCAATATAACACTTGTTTGGGACAATATTTCCCAATAACCCTATATTACAGGCGCGGACGAGTCGTTTTCTTGTAGCCTTAGTTTATAAGTTTATCCTGAAAAAATAGGTGGAATTTGCAGAAATCAGTATACTCGCTGCATAGAGACCGTTAGCAGGTTAGCAGGAGAAGCTGGAATATTGCTGCATAGGTGAGTAAAACAGAAAAAAAGCTTCAAATGATAAAACAAATGATTAATACTTACTGTTTTGGTTCCACACTTTGCCGCGTAAGTTACGTCAAACGTTGGATGTGGTGCCTTAATTATTTCACATGACTGAAATATATCAATTTAAAGCATTATAAAAAAGATATAGGCCATACAGAAACATGTAGAACTGTTTCCTACTAAACTATAGCAAATCTGTTTGGCATTCCGATATATACTACCGACGTTTAAAAGTATAAATAGCCTGTTGTAATGCAATATCATTTGCCTTGCTTATCAGATTTTTATTATTAAAATTTGCCATTTTTCTTACATACATTAGAAGTAATAAACTATGGCCTTAGAATAAAGAAGAAGTACATTTATCATGGTGTGGATAATTCTAGAAGTAGGTAATTGATGACTTATATTATTGTTTTCATTGTTTTTATTTATAACAGCAGATTATAATACAACAAGTTGAATTAACCTACATCATCCAGGTTGCAGAGAGTGACCTTATTACATAACTTAGGATCTATCATGTTGTCATACGAGTAACAGATAGGACCTGGTTGGCCTGCTGATGGAAGTGCTAAAATGTAATGTCATATTTTTCGCATTAATCAAATGATTTAGAGATTTTTTAATAACAACCAAGAATTGCTTTTTAATTGCGTCAGATGCAACGCAATATGCCGACAGGTTGTAGCTTTTATTTATGTTTGTTTGTTTGTTTGATGGTGTTTAACGCCACTCTCAGCAATTTTTCAGCTATATCATGGCATCCAGTTTTTATTGGGGGAGGAAGACGGAGTACCCGGAGAAAACCCCCGACCTGCGGTAGGAAAACTGGCAATCCTAGTCAATTAAGATTGGAGTCGAGTACACCCTGCCTGCAGTGAGAATCGAACCCGCAATCTCAGTGTTGACAGACCACGTGATCAATAGTAGACGAACTACCTTGACCACTCGGCCACCGAGGCCCCAGCTTTTATTTAAGAAGAAACCCAAACGTTCTGGAGGAAAAAGGCAATTCATGTCAATGTCATGTAAGATTGGACTCCAGGAAAACTTATTTTGTTGAGTTAAAGAGAACTATCAGGCTGGCAATTAGAAATTTTCAGTGTTTACAAATAATCAGTATTATAATTTATCCGGTAGTAGAATGTATCAACTAGTGTGGCTCTCTTGAAAACACAACACATTTCTCTCTGATATTGTCATCAATAAAATTATAATTGTAACCTTACATATTATTTTGTGAAATATATATCGGCGATGTTGACGCTCTTAAGCGTACGTAATTATATGTAATCCGTAATTAATTATTAATTAATAATAACCCTGAAAAAGAATAACAATTTTGAGTCCAGTGGCAATTTAATATAACAATAACACAATATCTTAAAATAAATATTATCTACCAATATATGTTAGCAGAGATTGTTTACAAACATCTGCACGCCATGTAGTTAAAAATAGTAGAGTATATTTAATGCAATTTTCTAGCAATTTCCGCAAAATGATTTCTAAATATTTTGCAACCATGTAGCAATACTTCGTGTTATATTCCGTATTTTAGAGAAAATACATAAATGTGCTAGGTAATTACATTATGTCAGTTACGAAATTAACTGCACATGTCACAATTACAAGACAATATGGAAAATAGATAAAATTAACAAAAAGTACATAAATGTATAATAAAATACGAATAAACATAAATACAAAACCTTACCTAACAAGTATTTGCAAAGGCTCAATCTTTGTATAAACAAGTATACGTGTACAATATTCAATCTGCTATTAATCAGTGTACATCATCTACCTACAGTACAAATATTCAAATCATAACTACCGTGTAGTTCAAAAATAGTGCTACATAAAATACTTTTATTAGCTATTAAAACTTTGGTATTTGAAATAGTTTAAGTTCCTAACAATTTACCGATGAATTATCAATAATCACACTGTTGTGTTAAATTTTATAGTTATTTATAAAATTTAACCTTTTGATCAATAACTTGCTATATTTAATGAAATATATTACTTTTAGAATCTTTTTACCAACTAACTCTCAACGCATTCT
The DNA here is from genome assembly GCA_944474755.1 of Limnoperna fortunei. Classification (NCBI taxonomy): domain Eukaryota; kingdom Metazoa; phylum Mollusca; class Bivalvia; order Mytilida; family Modiolidae; genus Limnoperna; species Limnoperna fortunei. The sequence goes on from OX104124.1 coordinate 40,728,942, forward strand.
CACTTCAATCACCCTAATACACAAAGTAATTTATTCCTGCATTTTCACCGTTAACGGGAATTTTAGAATTTGACAATTAGAACGTAAGTAAAGGAAAAATAGTACCAACCTCAAGATACTAAATAATACACAGGAAAACCAAAAAGTCTAGTAAACGATGGAGACAATAAATTTACGTCTAACCATAATGACCATATCTCTTAAGTTTAATTCCCGCCGAAAACCTAACCCTGACTTCAAACCAATAGAAAATTATTAACCCGAAACATCTGAGTAAAATTCACACCTGAGTTAATCTGAGACTACCCCGAGTGTTAAAATACTGTAAATAAATAAAATTAATTACTGGAACAGTAATGTCACTTCAACTGAAAAACAAGTTGAATTAAATCATATTAGTTATACACCTGCCAATATTACGTATAACATACATACTTAATATAAATCATATAGAGTACATACCTAGCTATATACAAACCTAAAATTTCACCCTATCACATTATCTTTGTGGCAGTTACATCAGCAAAGTAACACTTGTATACGTACACGAGGCTCCACAGCCGTCGATATTACACAAATTAGTGTCACAACACTGACTGCAAACTTTATTTTCAAAAGAACTTCGTCTCGTTGTCATTAATGAACGTTAACCAGCAGCTAAACATTGCTTAAAACAATATATAAATCTTATAGGCTGTTTTATGTTACTGGTGTGGAATCTAAGCAACTATTATCTAATTGTGTTAGTAACACAAAACTGAACAAAAGATTTTCGTACACGCATCTATATTCAAAACTGTTTTACCCGACGTTAAAAATACATATTAACTATTTATTATATGAATATGAGGTATCCTTGATTGCGTTTATTCGAAATAATGTATGCAACATATGGCTTGGTGATTTGTTTCTTTATTTCTATTGTTTGTTAATTAATTGTGTACTTTCTTGTTTATGCAAAAAACAGTTCATATTCTTTTATATGCAGAAACAGTTCATATAGATGCATAAACTCAATATATCACATTCAACAAGTGTTGTCGACATTTTTGTGTTATTAAAAACAACATGACGATCAATGTGATACTTTTCTTTAAGAGTATAGTTAATACCTGTTTATCTCTACACCCGGTATTGAAATATGTATTGTTATCGTATGTTGCTATTTTGTCCGTAAAGCACTCCTGTAAAGCACACTCAATATACTTTTAAATTTTACTGACGAAATATTTTACTTGTAAAATTTGATTGTTATGTTAATTAATTGGACTAATTTGTGTAATAAATTTATATTGCATTAAATGTTTCTGTATTATAGACGAATTGAAGCATTGTACTGTATATAATGTGATGTAATTAAGCCTTTACTAACTTGAAAATAGTTTTACTATCGTTAGTTTGACAACATTTGATAGTATTTTTGTGCAAATATTGTAATTATAAATATTCCGTGTATTCCTATAAATATTTGTTTTACTGCTATGGACCGCAATATAAAGAATATAAAAACTATGCCATTATGGAGTTATTTAATGTAAAATCAAATATCGAGTGGTAATAAATAAATCCAAATCCAGTTTAAAATTACACAAATACTAAATACTTGGTAACAAAACCAAGCTACATTGACTCTAAGCATGCAACAAACAAAATATCAACACCAACACCACTTACCATCAAGGGCATTACCAAAGATATCCATCACCATACAGGTGACTAGGATCCCAGCTCGCCCGATTTATGGGGATAAACAGTGATGTATTTCAATATATTTTAACATTTTAAAATATCAGGATACAACACACAATACATTAAAACATATTTTAAATAGAAGGATAGCAGACAATGCATTTTTGTTAATGTAATTCCGCAATCGTATTCGATGAAAAGTGAGCACAAAAACACCTGTTTCTAAGCAATGTTACACGATAAACAGTTATTCTAAAATCACAATGAATGTTATGTACAATATTTATGTACAATACCAATTGTACGCGTTTACGATACCAACCTCATGTCCTCTACATGTCACTACATATCGACAGTCACCGGGGAAAGCACTCCTTTCACATGCACTGCATGTTAGAGCATTACCTAGACCGAAAAGAACATTATTAATAATAAAATATAAATGTATTTGGTTTAAAATAGCATATTATTTCAGATTAAATGTGATCTAGACTCATTTGTAAAGATGACAGGTCTAATTATAATAGGATTAAAGTACAGCCGCGTCATTATACATGTATATGATATTTTCACAAATACCGTCTCATGCATAAAATATTTTCTTTTAAAATGTCATTTATAAAGCATAAAAAGAAATCATCGAACATGTGTTTGGTATCTTAAAACTTAGGTTCTGTGACCAGAACAATTACGCAAAAATATGCTATTCTTTTTCAAACACAAAAAAAACAAGTTCATTTATTGGAGTAAGCAAAACAAGGATATGCGACAAAATGACAAAATGATTACGATAGAACTTGTTTAATTTTTTAATTTATATAATAACATCTGGATCGTTGATATCCTTGCAATTTTCATATAAGGCACAAAATATGCACCAGATTCAATGTATTATGTTTCGTAACTTATATTTCCTCAATGGTTACAAAGGGTTACATTGGTTACATGCATGGAGTTGTCATGAAATACTGTTGAATCAATATATTTAAAGGATAATTTGTTTCTAATTTTCATGTCAATAATGGTTACATATGGTTACACATAGGGATATTCTTATGAAATATGTTTCATTAGCAATTTTAAATAGGTATATACAATTTAAGAGCAAGGTTAAATGAAAGTTCACCGAACACCGATGAAACAGACAAAAAAGACAATCTACAAATCAGAGTCCGAGAAACATATTCATAGTATAATGTAAACACTAAATGTTTTCCTTGTTTAATTTTTATTTTTACATAATAAAACAAATCCTAAAATTTCTTAAATATGTCAAGATATATAAGTTAACTTACATGATCGCCTGAAAATGTTTAGAATAATAGGACAGTGGTTCACCTTCAATAATTTTTAAACTCTTATGAAAAACATTTTTTTGTGTCTCTTTTTAACTGTTGGATGGCGTCAGGAAATCAGACAAAAGCAATATATTTCTAAAACGACTACGTGTATAATGTATTAATAAGAATAGCTAGTGGTTTATGTCCCAACAAATATTTTTTTGATTTAGTACTGTGATTAAAAAATAATAACTATTTCGATATTGTGACAAATGTTTCAATGTTACAAATGTTAAAAACCTACGATAACATTCAACGTATATGTGTTTAAACATAATTGCTGCTATTCGCACCCTCCCCTTTTGCCCTTACAAAAATGCATGAGCGTGAGACCTGTCTGTTTTGACTATTGATATATGGAAATTCTGTGTTCCTGAAATAAATATTAGAGCTTTTCATTCGTCTGTGTATTATTTTACGAATTTATAAACGGTTGACATATGTATGACAAAATGTTAATCTCTAATGTCTGACAATTATTATTACCTTCTTGAAGCACAGATAGTTACGACACTAGTAAAATACCTACAATAAACAATGCAGTAGTTATTTTCGTCGCACAATTAATTGAGGCAAAGTTACTAAGTTTCAATGAACTAAGTTAGAATGTATAAAAGTGTGGATTTCTTGTCAAATTAGAATAACACAGACGCATATTTTATTATAGGAATTCATAAATGGTTGAAATGTGTAGGCCAAGAATGGTCATATTATATATTTTAATCATTTGTACGGTTTAAAATTTTTTACTGCAGTGAGATGCTCAGATGTATTCCATTAGGTTTGGTTTGTATGAATATTCTTTAGTCTTTTATCTAATGTAGATCGTAACCTTACTTTGTCATACTACTAGCCTAAACAGATCTGTTGCTAATTCGTAGATGTACGTTACACATGGGTTTAGATAGCATTATTATTAAACTCGATTTTGCACTTCTTCGATCGAGACGATTGGAGTCATAGGTAACTGCTTACCTGTGTAAAGCAATTACCTCCTACCACAATGTTAGTTACTGTTGCTCATCTTCAGTTTTTACTAAAATATTCATATATGAGTTGAATTTGGTTTGTGTATAAACTCACCTATTACTTTGTCCATTGCTGGCAACACACTAAGACGTACCAAATACATAGCATGAAAGATAAAGATTGTTCGCGTTTATTACCAAGGTCAGGTAGGTAATTTAAACTTGCAGACATAATAATGAGGCTTGTAGACGTTAATTCTGAACGATTCGTCATGCAACATTTTAGAAATATATAGTCAATTATATTGAAATCTTACTGATAAGACAATGTAAAAATACAATAGCGAACAGTTAGCCATAGAACATTGTAACAGTGTTGTAGTTAACACAACTAAACTTAAACTAATAAAACACAAGACTGAAATTACTTAGACGTCAATTCCGAACAGTTCGTCGTTAACTTGTTTATAAATATTAAAATGACAACATTGAACTCGTACAAAAATATGAATAGACTTTTTTTCTAAAGATATGAAAGTGGTACGTAGGCTACATCATTTAACGTTAAGATTACTTTGACACATAAAAGTCTTGACATTCTCTACCCAGTCTTCAGCGAGTATTAGTATCTAGTATTAAAACAATTGCATGACACATTTGTCAGAAAAAGAACTATTACCGGTGGCCACAATTTATTTATATTATATTATATTATATTATATTATATTATATTATATTATATTATATTATATTATATTATATTATATTATATTATATTATATTATATTATATTATATTATATTATATTATATTATATTATATTATATTATATTATATTATATTATATTATATTATATTATATTATATTATATTATATTATATTATATTATATTATATTTTATTTTATTTTAAATAAGGATTTTATTCAGTCACAAAGATGTTTTCAACTAGCTTAGCGAACTCGGCGACTAAGTGGTTAAGGTAGTGAGTGATCTACTGTTGATAACATGCGCGTCAACATAGAGGTTGTGGGTTAGATCCTTATAGGAGATGTGATATGCAACTCTAACTTTTATTGAAAAAGAATTTCACTGACTGAGGCTTCTACCTAGTTTGTTTTTATTAATTAGTCATGACCCCAAAATTGGGATTGGAAGAATTTATATTTGAATCAGCAAATTTACAACATCTTTCACATTATAGAAACAGAATCTCAAATTAGTACTCTTGTATCTAATTTTTCCAATTGAGATGATAAATAATCGAATTCTAAATTCCATGATTTAAATATCTCGATTTTTTTACAGCTACTCGTACAAATGTAAGATCCTATTTTGAATAAAAAGCTACATGCTATCGGTGTATAAATATTCATAAACGAATGCAGTTTATACATGTTAATACTGAGATGGTTCCCAGTACCAAAACCTACAAAGCTGCCAAGGGCGTCTACGGGTGGCATATAAACCCTCCTAATTTGGGGGTTGTCAAGTTATAATAGGGAAAACCTGCCAGAAAGTAGTAGATAATTGTGACTATTCTTGCAAGATAAGGATTCATTTGTAGACTTCGAAAACAGTAGGCTCAGTGTAGTCGATACAAAATGTATAAACTCTGCGCTCCCAATCCATTACTTTTGCAGTCGCAGTCTAAATTTTACAGTTGGTCCTTTTTTCGTTAATAGTTGGTGTGTACACGTTTTGTCGTCCATAATATAGCTGTGATATTGTTTGCTGGACGTTAAGCAAACACTTCATTAATCAAATAATCTACATTGAAATCGTAAATCCAATAAAACCACAGTAACATTATGGGTGATATAATGCTGATCGTATCTAAACGGCCATTATAACTTCTATTTTAATGTTATGTGTCACTTACATGGATATGTTTGTTCTTGTTTATGTTTCTCGTTTTAAGGGTTAGAGCGTTTTCTTTAGTACACCAGAATGATTTATTCTAGTTAAGAATGATGACAAAAATTGAACAGAATACGAAGTGGCAACTTAAATAACACACATTTGTTGCATTGCGTTAATGATGACACAACAGGATAATTATATAATTAAATTCACAATAATATTGTGATATTGACTTGCGCTATATATTTTATATTGGCATATTGAACCTCAATAATTCATGTGATTTTGTCTATTGACAAGATAAAACTGGATCAAACACAATATTTGTAGTTGTTAGCAAAGTTTAAATTTCTTCTGGTTTTATTCGATCGTCACAGGCAGGCATACTCATTATTACAAGAGGACTAGAAAATTTGAAAGTGAAAAGAGTAATTAACTACACTGTTTTATTTGCGATGATTAATTTGTAATTTAAATTCAATATTTTTGAAAAAAAACATTACCAGAGTTCATGGATTGTACACTTGTCCATTTGTTCTTAAATGCATTATGGGATAAAAACAATACATTGGCTTATGTGTAGGATGTAAAAGAAAAAAACGTGGACTTAATAATGTTAATTTGCATTAATATAACATGCTTTTTTCTAAATGTTATTATGACGCAATAGATATATTTTTTCCTTTCAGTTTGTAACAAATTGCGAAAACAACTATATATCTTATTGCAGATTTGAATGAGACCTTAGCCACTTTTCTAGTGTACTTTGCCAGTTATATTGTGTTGGGAAGCCAGAGTATTAAAAAAGAATAATATCTATGGATGCCTGTCGGCCAATGTTGCTGTCTAGTTCACCATGCGTATTACTAGTGTTGACACGCTGTAATAGATACAGTGTATTACATTTTTGCTACTCATACTATTTGTCACTGAATAGCTGCGTGATAATGCAAGGAATGCTACTTAATATAGATGTATGCAGGTCGAATGTATATCTGTAGGATATATAACTGCATATTATTAATTTCATGCAAGTTCTAAGTTTATTAATTAACCAAACGCTTCTATGCTGGATTTTTTCATTCGTCTCAATTAAACATCTTTTTCACTGACCAATGTATAGCAAAAAATGTGTTCAATTAAAGTTTGTCATATTAGTCTTATTAACTAACAGTGGCTGTATTTCTCACAGAAAGCAAACGTTTTTCATTCGTTCTTTTAACTTGAATGCGTAATTTACACTCAAATGTACACTAAAAAGAACAAAATCAGCATTGAGAAAATGCATATCGTAAGTATATCGAAAGCACTAAATTATTATGATCTTCAACCTACAATTATACAGACATTACTATTTACTTAGGAACTTAGGAATAAGTGTTACAGATATGTATACACCTTTTATTTTAAGCTGATATTTACTATCATGGATTAGGATTGAATTCACAAATAAAGTACATCGTAGTATACATGTCCTTATGACTTGCCCACTGATAATTATAATATCCAGATGAAGGGACGTAAATAGCCCCGAATACGTGGCTATCTGGGTTATCCGGTTCTTTTGGGGCCCAGTCGTGATATGATAGATCTGTGTTGTCGACCCATTTCCATGTGCCATTGACTAAATGCGCCCCGATGTAAAATCCCCAGAGATCAGCTGTAAAAAATAACAATTTGAAATATAATGTGTGCATTAAAACAAATATTCAAATGTAACCAAAGAACTCCTTTTATACACTTGCCACACATTTCTTGCAATTTTTCTTGTATTAGAAAATTATATATTGTATATACATTCCCTATACAATCTATATGATTCTGTATAAAGGAATTTTTAAAGTCTGCAGAGGTTGTGACCATAATTCAGTCACCTATGTATAATAAATCAAGGATAACAAGTTTGAATTGTTCTGATAGCATAGTTTAAATTGGGCATAATGTTGGAGTGTGTTGTCGTGTTAAAGAACTCTTAATATTTTACAGAACGTTTTAATGTTACTGTGTTAAAGTGATCACCTTAGTTAAATTTTATAAATAATTTACATAGTTTTGGACTATATAAATGTATTTATAGCTATTTAAGGATTGTTTTCAATTGCTGGTTAGATTACTGGATATTGACGACTTTGGATTGGTTTACGGAAATTAACTGCGAAGCGGTTAATTTACAGTGTAACCCCATTCATGTCGTCCATATCGCAAAATCTTACCAACAATTGCAAACACCTTACATTTTAAATTCAGTCTAATATTATTTGAAATTTACAATTTTTAGTGTCGTCACCTGTTGTTTTCGGAAGAATACATATATAATCAACGTCTATAAATACGATTAATTATGACGTCAACAATCAGTCACGTGCTGAGATACCAAGATAGATTATATGAAATGGACAACTTTGCTGAGAGTATTTAAAGGAAATTAAAATATTAAATATATTTAAATTAAACTTTGGTGTTGATTATCACATGAAGAAAAAAATTATCACCCTCGACTTCGTCTCGGGTGATAATTTTTTCTTCATGGGATAATTTACCCTAATACCCTCGTTCAAAGGCAGCATGATTTTTATTATACTGAATGCCTATTATCTAATGAAGAAATGTAAACTACCACATAGATACTGTACTGAATCGTATTTTTAATGGAAAGTGCTTGTTAGTCTGCTAGTTGTTTTTCCAAATAATAATTGCCCATATTCATGTATTTCTTGTCTTTGACATGTTTGCGGGAAAGGACACACGACCTGTAAGTAAATTTTAGCTGATGCGGCTGATCATTTTCCAGATTAGCAATTTTTGTATATCACTCGTAAACTTCGGCTGGAGCGGTTGATAATCTTCCAGTTCGGCAATCTCCGGTCTGAGCGGGTGTTAATTTTTTTTATATCACCCATGGGGAAGAAATCACGAAGAATTAACACCGGTTGCTATAAAGGTCGGGGTTAAAACGAGAATCAGTAGAAATTAACACACGGTTACTTTCCAATAAAAATTTAGCATTTTTGCATGAAGTATAATAAAATAGATTAACCCAACTTAAATATGTTTACATCAAACTCGACAAAACGACATTGTCCAAAAATATTTACGCACACTTTTGTTTCTCTTCAACTGACAATTGAAAGTGTTTGGTTTGTTAATTGCGTTTGGCGCAGTAAATTTTATAACCTCGGTATCTTTAATGATATTTTATTTCAAATTTATAAAGAAAATTTACTAAAAAATTCTATGAAAGTGAGGGGTGAGGATGAGGGTGCGGTTTTCGTGATACGCTTGATGTGATTATTTATCATCTTTGTTGATTTAAATTCGCTTACGAGTAAATATCTTGTAGAATGGGAAGATCTTTTAAGTTTGTTTTAACTTTGTCCGATCCGTATTTTTAAACATGAACAATAAAATGATCATTAACTAAAGACTTCAGTTTGGAGAAAGCCGAAAACATGTTGTAAACATTATCTTCGTTCACGTGCTAAGCAGAATCAAAATGCATGCAAATTTTTGCTTTAGTTGTCATCAAATTGTAAACATATCTCATATTTAGTAAATTTTGAAATCTTACTAGGTAATAAGTGTTGTGCCTCTAATTGCTTCAAATGCTGAATTATAAGATTATTTTCCGTTGCGTCGTTGATGATTATTAGGTCACTTCCATGATCTTTACAAAACTTTCTACTTGGTTCCCAATATAATGAAGACTTTGAAAAGTAGTAGCATGATTTTCCGTAAAAAATATATTCTGGAAGACATCCTAAAATATTTTAAAACATGGCATGAAAAAGTTTTATGTGTATATCATTAGCAAACAGTAAGCTAAAATTGCCTTCAGTTTTGCTTGAAGTAGAATCGTCTACATTTTACTAATTTTATTTATTTGTGTTGTATTCACATAAACTCAGTTCAACCAAATGAGAATATCTTTATATAAATTATAAAAAATCTGACAATGACAGTGCTTTAAACGCCATTTACAGGATAGTTTTGCAGCAACTAAATGTCTTCCTTTCTTATCGATACGGTTCATGAAAAGACGAGGGTGTCAACCAGTATTATTCATTTACGTTGAGGACGCATTTGACCATAATCAGATGACCAAATAAATGTGAACTTTTATATTTTGAGATTTTCAACCCAAACCGTAATATAAACTTTCCGTTATTATCACAAAATCTATTTATTGCATACCATGATTAGAAGCATTCGTACCCAAAGTTGAACTTAGTTGTGCTGATGTTGTCAACGTCGTAGTCGTATCTGTAGTTTGTACAGTAGCTGATGTCGACAAAACAGTTGCCGTGCTTGATGCGTAAGGTGTTGTGGCTGAGGTGCCCGTGGTTGTTGCTGAGGTGCCTGTGGTTGTTGCTGAGGTTCCTGTTGTTGTTGCTGAGGTGCCTGTTGTTGTTGTTGAGATGTCTGTTGTTATAGATGATGCTGTTGATGAAGGTAATGTTGTTGCTTGTGTTGTTAAAACCGTGGTTGTTGCTGTGGAAACTGTAGTCGTTACGTTTTGGTCTTCACAGCCAAGATTACAGAGGTCCCCTTTACAACATCGGAAGCATAAAGATGCTCGTTTGTGCATTTCAGTGTTACTACTTGCGTCCCTTCGACCGAATCCGTGCGAAATAGCCATAAGTCTGTCACAAACCTATGAAATAATATTTGATTTAAGCTCCGGACAAATCATATTTCGTAAAAGACCACTCGAATTATAAGGAAAAGTTATCTCTTACTGAATCATGAGAATGCTTGACTTATTGATAACATGAATATTGATAACATGTTTGTCACGTTTGGTTGACGAGTTGTCAACAAATCGTCGGATATCTGTAAATATGAGGTGGACTTATTTAATGGCTTCTTGATTACAAGCACAAAATGTAAGGCCTTTAGTTTAATTTTTCGTTCCGTTGTTTATCAATGACGTTCTTTCATTAAATAATAGAATAGTTTTATGGCTACAAAACATTTCCATGCGTGTCGTAATGAAGACACCACAGAGGTAAAACTTAAATGGGTGGCAAAATAAACCTGAAACAATACTCCAACAGTCAATAATAGTAAAGTATATAAATAATAAGTAATATAAAATGTCAACACCATGTGATTCTGTCAAGTTTATTAAAAAGAACGGTGTAGGTACAAGTCTGACGTTATTAGAAATTTACTGCCTTTAAACGCAAGTTCCTTTAAATAGACCAAATCAAAGTTCATGTATTCACCAAACATATAGTTGTTTATACCACAGGTCAACGAGTCTTGTTTGAAATTTCGGGCATGAGAAATGAAAGCTGCTTCCGCGTTTGACCGTGCTTATATCATTCAGTAGATTTTTAAAAAGTACAAATGCAATCAACAACTATTTTCAACAGAATTTTGAAATTCGGTGGTTTGTTTTTTTATATATGGCGTTTTCCCATAGTTAATCTTACCTGAAGTACAATGGGAACAAATGCTAGGAGGGGGCGATCCGCGTTACGTAAGCAGAGAAACCATTGTAAATAACGTTAGATCTCAATAAATAAAAAACGGCTGACTTACAATGTACAATTCCAAAAGCATAAGTCAAGACGATTTGTTACATGTAAACAACAGAGACATTGTATGAAATATGGACGTTTAATCGTGGAATAATTATAACATAAAAACTTTCATATCTACTACTACTACTTTGTGTTATTTTTGAGAGAATCATAGTTTCACTAGATCAGTTTAAAACAAAATACTTTGTGTTACTTTTAAGAGAATCATGTTTTCACTAGATCAGTTTAAAACAAAATATTTTGTGTTATTTTTAAGAGAATCATTTTTTCACTAGATCAGTTTAAAATAACTGATCAGTTATTATACGTACACGGTTATGTGACCATTGCAATTTATATTTTCTTTCGTGTCTTTCAACTTAGCCCAACTGAACAATTTGTCACTGTAAGTGAATGCTATATTGTAGTCAAACTCAATTTGCATTTTTGATAATCAATCAGATGTAGTGTTAGCAGCAATTGAAATACAATTCAGATATAAAGACATATCCCCAATTGCCTAAGCAAATAATTAAATTACTTACTGTTTTGGTTCCACACTTTGCCGTGTAGGTTACGTCAAACGTTGGGTGTGGTGTTTTAAGTACTTCGCATAACTGAAATAAAAAACACAATATTGCACAGCATCATACTTACGTACATGTAAATTTCACTGACGAAACTCAACTATCATACATGCAACCAATCATTTAAATTACAATAATGAACCCGTTATTGAATTGCTACCGTTTGAAACAAACATCTATATTCAGGACAAGAGCACTTTTTCTGTTGAATTAAAATTAAAAACTATTTAACGTCAGAGATAACATCAGATGTAAACTTCGATAAAGTGTTTCTAACAGAATATGATAACAATTCCATGTTTTGCATTTAAACATGTAGGTTTATGATTAGTCATAAACGTAGGTCATACAAAACATGTAAACTCAGTAAATCCCTTTATAATGCAGATATCTACTACAGGTGTGAGGAATAAATGGTGTTTTCCAGCACAGTATTGTTAACTTGTTTATTAAAAGCACATTATTAAAAACACAAATATATTCATATAACTATTGTTCTTAACACACAGCAAACGTGTACGTATCATGGCATAATTAATTTCATAAGTGAATATATTTTATGACAAGTATTATATCCATTGTATTTTTATAACGATTGGTTATAATTAAGCAGGTTCAAACAACATACGTCATCCCGGCTGCAAAGTGTGACTTTATTGCACAATGAAGGATCCCTCATCATATCACATGCGTAACATATTGGGCCCCTTTGATCTGCTGGAGGAAGTGCTAAAATGTAATGAAACATCATAAAAATTATATAACATAGATGATTTAGTAGCAATGATTAGTATTCTTTGTATAAATAGATCTAAAATTTTGGTGAATGTTAAAATGCAAAATGTTTACCATAGGGTCCCGTCATCTTTAGGGAAGAAGCCAAAGTATTATAGATAAACCTCGACAATTGACAAAACTGGCAGCTTTTGTTAATAATGATTAAAATCGAGAATGCCCTATCCGAAGTAAGGCGCGAATGCACAGGTTCAGTGTTATGTAGCCTGTGATTAATAATAGATGACTAACGACCCTTACATCAGCCATCGAGCTCTCCTAAAGGTGTTCATTAAAACTATTATTAAATTATGTTTGCTGCATTACTTTGATTGTTTAATGCGACATAGAACCTTTTGATCATCACTTATTTCTTCACCATTAGTAGTATTAGAAACTTCAATTAATTACTACACTCTGTGAAGTTCAAACGTAGTATGAAATTGTTTTGAGTGGTATAGTTTATCTAAGAATTAGGCCTCTCTAAACATTTCAAATACAGATAAGAGCGCTCTGATATTGCAAGTTAGGAATTAATTCTGACTCGTCTAATATAAATCACGTGGTCTATCAACACTGATGTTGCGGGGATTTGAACCTCTGCGGGCAGGGTGCATTCGACTCCAAACCTAATTGACATGGGTAGCCAGGTTTTCTAACAAAGGTCGAATGTTTCCTCCTGGTACTCCCAAATACAAACAACTGGACGCCATGATATAGCTGAAAACTGCTTTATTTGAAAGCCATTTGTTTATGTTTTCTTTTCTGTTTTTAAGAAAAACCATATACTGGATGATGTTACTATAACAGATGAAATGGAATTATTGTGATGCTTGGGATATTTAATATAATCAATATATACAATGTGTTTCGGCAAAACAAACAACAAAACATAACAATTGTACTATAAAATCTGAATATGTATACGCACCAGGGGCTCCGCAACCGCCGTAATTACAATGATCCACGTCACAACACTGACTGCAGATTGTAGTTTCAAAAGAACCCTGTCTCCTTTCCTGTCTGTCAGCTATTGTTAATGAACGTCTACCAACTGGTATACATTTCTAAAACAAGTGTATAAATCTGAACAATCGGTGGTCCTCATTGCAAGCATCGAGACGATGTTGTTGACATTGTTTGTTCTTTAAAACAATATTGATACCATCGTATGTACCTGCTTATCTCTACATCCGATCTTGTAAAACGTGTTTAAATTTGAAAGACGGTTTCCATCGTTACAAGCATCGCGACGATGTTTGCGCGTTAAAACACACTAATTATACCAATGTATATACCTGCTTATCTCTACATCCGGTATTGTAATAAATATTGCCATCATCTGTTATTATTTTGTCTGTGAAGCATTCCTGTAAAACACAATAACTGTATCTTCATACGAAATATGTTACTGCTGTAAATATTTTTAAATAGTGATATACTAATTTTGAAACCTACACATGTAATTGTGTTGTAGTACTAAACAACTTTAATTCTATTTAAATTTCAATAACATCTGATTAGAATGCTCTTTAAATTTATGAATATTTTTTCATATATTATAATTAAAGAAATAAAATTAAGTAAATATTGACTAAATTGCATGTGATTCTATGATGGTAATGTCGTTGTAACAGTGTATATTCTAACCAAATTTTCTATTGGATTCGGTATTTCTAATGGTAATCATTACGCTCCTCGCTTAGCTGATTTTTATAAACAATGTATTACACTGAAATCTTTGACGATTTTTATTTATTTGTTTATTTATTTTATTAATTTTTTTATCCTCCACTTTACCATTTTTAAATTAAACAGAAGGAACGATTGTTTACTAATCTTTTATGCTTATAACGATGTGGGTTTCATATGATAATCAAACTTTATGCCGTTTAACAGGGAATAGGACACCAGTCTACCTTGCGTCAGTTGTTTTTAAGATTCTAACAAAAATACTCAACTTAATGAAAAATAACAGACTTCCTGTTCAAAACCAATTTTATAATAATAGTATTTTTAAAACATACCTCATGTTCACCACATTTTACAACAGTTGGACAGTCACGTGGAAAAGCAATTTGATCACAAATAAAGCAGGTAAGAGCATTTCCTAAACGATATGAATATTATATATCTAATGCAAATATGCAATCTGACATAGAGCAACAAGCTACGAATCCTTTGAATAAAATGTGCTCATGCATTAATCATTATAAGCAGAAGGTATAATAAGGAAATTTAAAATACCACGTAAAAACGTTTATGAAATGAAATAAGATTACCATATATCCATATATCGCCGTTCTCGCCTGAGATTAATGATCGTCGTATACGACGATCTTTTAATATTTCGTACGTGTATGCGTGATTAAGTTTCTTTTATCTAACCTAAAGCAAATAAGATCATTTGTGCTCTTTATTAATGCAGATATAATGATGAAAAAATTTATGAAAAATGATTATCATTGTAGCAGATGACGGGGACACACAATAAAACCGAAGAAAATTTGTGTTATTTCCTATTAAAGCTTAATTACCCTCTTATCTAGAAGCCCGAACATTACGAGCAAACAGCCAGGACTTTTTTCTAGAATCTCATTTTTAGTTTATCTTTTTTTTCCTGTGAACACTACATTTATTCATAAGTTATTAAGCTGTTTATGACCGTTACTTATCATAAAAGGATCCACTTTTGCATTTCCGTGATTGTTTACAAACTACAACCAAAATTGTTAGTTTTATTTCTGATATTAAAAATTAAAAGACATGATAGAAATCGCTTTATTTGAGCTTTGACTAGGCTTTGATAATAATGTGCTCAATCATTGCAAGTGATAAGAATTTCACGCTCATTTTCCCGTACATATGTATTCTGACATCAGCAAAATAAATCACAAAACATTTGCTTTTGTTGTGTTGGTTTACTCTGCCTCGTTAAATATGAACATGAAAACAGCAAACTAAGCTTCTACGACCAAATGTATGCCACAATATGACAGTAGTTAACATTGAAATAAACTTTCAGGTTAGATAATCTATTGTTGAGATCTTTAAACAGAAAAGCACCGGATATTTTTTTAATTAGTGAGAAATAGAATCAAACACCGGTTGGAGGGCGAGACGGGAAAATCTCAGACAGCCACGTGAAATATTTCTGTGGGTCTCCAACTCTGCAGTTGTCTATAAAAATTTTAATTAGGGTTGTACATTAGTCGTTAACATTGGCGTAAAAGTTGCCAACCAAATTGTCACAAATAATAGTCCTGGAGTTTACATATGTATTATTGTTTAGGAGCCTTAAACGGAGGAATACAATTGCCGAGTTTTAATGTAACATATAATTACCCCCAGGAAACACAGAGGCCAATAGTAAAACACCTAAAATAAAAGAAAACAAATAAATATATTTCTTACTGTCACAAACGTGACTGTAATTTAGTTTCCAAATTTTACTGAAATAATCAGAATGTGCTGGTGTATAAATGTATATAAATCGAGACTAAATCGGATGGACTAGATCGATGATTTTGAACTTTAGACCTTGCTTACAATTTCGTACTTTTAACTATTAACCTTGACCCGTTTTATCTCAGAAGGAAACCAAAGATAGGGATTGACTTGAACACGGAAAATAATTATCCCAGTTAGCTTGAAAATGATGTATTATGACAAGTTATAACTATAATGGGTTACGTAATATAAGTTTTCCAGTAATACTCGATGCTAGTAATTAAATGTGAATGTAAATTAAAAGAATTTGTTTGGAAAAGGGATTGTTAATACTATGACGTACTAATAAAGATATATTTACGACAGCACTACAGCTAAATTTCTAATTATACTTAAAATGTCTTAAATATTATTAGTTTTACACTGGGTTCCACTTATTACATGACATACATGGTGCAAGATGCAGATTCTTACCGTATAAAGCACTTCACTTTTAGTGGGTTTTCTGTCACTCATACTCGTTTTCAGTTTGTATACTATATTTATATTGAACAAAAAGAAGTATTTGGTTTGTTTTTAAACTTACCTATTACTACGTCCATTATGGCACCAAGTTATATATGAGAGATAAGTAACGCGAGATATAGATCGTTCGCGTTTATCAACTTGAATCAGGTAGGTCATTCAGTATGGAGGAATCGACCGAATTTAGATGAACGCATTTTAATATAGTAACGATTAGCAATAAAACAATAATAATAGTACGATTACGCTGTTGAATGGGAAATTCGCAAATTAAATATGGGTCGCTTTAGATAAAAAAAACCCACATTATTCCCTTTAATTTTATGTTTAACGGTAAAGGTTATTCATTGCATTTACTTTGTAAATATGCAACTAATGGAGGTACGCCATCTTGGGAACATTTCGTCACTAAATGGTGTTACTAAATGTCAAGTGACATCAAATTACCTAAAACTCATGATAATAAATCGAAACGGTCATAATCCGATGGTTGAATTTTTTGGTTGAATGGTGTTTTAACGCCACTTTCAGCAATTTTTCAGCTATTTCATGGCGTCCAGTTTTTATTGGGGGAGGAAGCCGGAGAACCCGCAGAGAACCCCGACTTTCGGTAGGAAAACTAGCAATCCATGTCAATTAAGATTGGAGTCGAGTACACCCTGCCTGCAGTGAGTATCGAACCCGCAATCTCAGTGTTGACAGACCACTTGATCAATAGTAGACGAACTACCTTGACCACTCGGCCACCGAGGCCCCGTCCGAAGGTTGAAAAAGTAAATCTAAATACAAATTATCTTCATTGTATAAGAACCTTAACTTGTCATATTAGTTACCGTGGAGAATAGTTTAAAACTAAATTTAAAATATCCCACCTAATAGCTAAACATCAGTACCATTTATAGCTGCTTTTATAACAAAGGATAAATATTGGGTAGTAGTTCAAGAATTAGGTTGTTTGATCTCTTGTAATCTCGCCATGATAATATAAGCAATTTCTAATTACATATTAAAATTGAATCTAGTAAGACTTTGTAAATTTCGAAATATTCATGTTTCAAAGTCTGCGTCCAATCCTCTCATAATTGCAATAACATCCTAGTAATTACTCTTGCCAATCCTGACCGAGAAATGTTCAACCTGTTAAAATTTACATTTAGGCAAAACTGATATTTCGCGAATGAACTGTGTAGACATGCAAACATTGCGGAAAGTTTCTAAACTGTAGATGTATTTTAATTTATTTTACGATGTTGCAGGCGACACAATTTTAATGTGTTGAAAGGAAATTAACCTGTATTGTAAAATTTATTTTATATGGTAATTTTCATGATACTTTGTATTGTTTTAATCACTTTTTTATCTGTATATATTCCTATATTACTGCATGAGAAGAGATTATCTACTTATTATAAAAATATAATAAATGAATATAGCTGAAATATTGCTTGCTGGACGTAAAACAACAATCAATCAATCAATCAATCAAGCTTTAAACAGGTTTGACGTACCCTTTATTGATTAAGAACGACACAACGAGTGTGTAACAACAGACATGAACTGCCTACTCTTCTGAAGTTCACTTTCATAGTCTTGAGAGTTCGCTTCCCTGACTGTGTTGTGTGCTTTGTGTTTTTTCTGTGTTGTTTTGTTTGTCCCACAGCTTTGTATTGGTATTGTGCATTCGAAATGACATTGTTACTTTAGTATTTATTCGATTATAACAAATTTGATAATATTAGATTTTAAAATTATAGATTTCATTTCCACAAATACAACAAGCAGTGACAATACTAAGCCCACCAAATCACTTAGAAACAAACAGTTATTAAAGTGAATTATTGACAAATAAAGAATTAATTAATTTGCGGCCGCGATCAACAGAATATAACGCTTGTCCTATACAATACAGGAAATCGATCATTGGATTGTTTTCATTATCTTTGCTGAATATATGTTTGTATTTAGTCTTATCGTTGTTCGTTACATTAACAGTGTAATAGGTTTTTGTAATGATTAAGGAACAATTTACATTGTAAATTTTGTGCATAAAAGGTAAATTTCACAGAACATTGCAAACAATATAGCAAAACAACTTATAAAAGAAATAATAAGAAAAATACATATATTAAACTTTAAGATAATATTTGAACAGATATTATATATTTCTGCATGGAGAATGCAAATAACGTTGACTTGTTAATAGCATTCTATGCATAGCAGTCTTCTAATTAGAATATCTCCTGAAACATTTCACATTTGGTCAGTTTCATGAAAATTTATTTCTAAAGCCCTAAATTTAAAGTTATTTAAATATTATAATGACGGTACCTGTATTATCCTATACGGTGTCAAAATCATTTTTAATTTTTATTTTGCTGATGAATGTGGTTTGGTTGTATTTTTAAGCACAGGAGAGACATAATAATCTTATACATTGTGATTGAGTTTTTATTTTAAGACATTACTGTTATGTCGTGATCGTTCGGTTCTTTGGTATGCTGCATTGAAATCATACTACCTATATATGAATTTTGCAAACCTTCATAAAAAGTGTACAAATTAAGATAAAACAACAATCAACTGAAACCAAAGCAAGAAACTTGAGATAAAACAACAAGAACAAGCACATGAAAACTAGAGATAAAAGAAACACCAAGCAACAACGAGATCAAACACATAATACTCAACAATCTATTGTAACTTAGTGGTTGTTGTTAAATGTCATTGTACAACGACGGGTAATAATAACCTCCAGATATTTTCATTCGGATATCTCATACTAATGTGTGAGATTACAGTTTTACTATATTTCAAAAGGGTTGTTTATTATTTTTTGAAATTATCAATTTATAAAATTGTTCACGTCCTGAATATAGCTGAAATAATGCTTTCTGTGCGTTAAACACCAATCAATCATTTGGCTTTCGCCTTTGTATTACATCAAAACATGATTGTCAATAAATAACAAATAACGTTAATTTACAATTGTTTTTTTTAAAAAATAGCTATTATAAAGAACACATTTAATTTTCTTTATACGATTATGTGTTGACAGACAGTAGATGATTTATTTACCCCTCTCCCTTTTCGTATATATCGTTGAAACCGGAACTTCAGATTCTACAGTGAAAGTAGTCAAACGCGTTTTTCATGGCGAAAGTGACTGTTAATATTAGTTTTTCACATGCGTGCCTGTAAATTCACGGGACTTGCAGATCTCACGCTACACCGTTAGTATGATTCTTTTCAAGTACAAGTCCAGTTGATAACATTGGTACGGTTTTATTGAGTAAACAAAAAAGCACTTTAAACATAAAACCGAACATAAAACCATCATTGTGGTATAGTACACAACGCAATATTGTTCAAAAAATAATATAGTTGAAATATGCATTACCTAATTTAAATAGAATTGAAGTAAGTCAAATAAAAAAAAGCTCAGGAGAGATTTCTGATCATATTTGAGATAACGATATCTCATAGCGGGTAGTGGAAAGGGGACATGATATAGAAATCTAAAGAATTACATCAAGTTAGGCACAATAAAACCACAACAAAGTAGTTTATTTTTACAACAGCTCTCCGGAATAGACAATTGGAATATTAATGGTAATTTTAAGCATATTGTATGAGTTGTAAAATGTAAAAACCATGAATTAGCGGAGGTTTACAACTGGAAAGCTGAAGGCATCGCGATTGTCGTATATTTAAATTAGTTTCTAAAGGGAGTTTGAGTACAGGCACTTTGGAGAGAAATGTAGCACATATTTTACCAATAGGACCATTCATGTTCATATTACAAAATCCGTCTCCCAAGCATGGTGAATATCCTGTTGAAACATCTAACATCTGA
The DNA here is from genome assembly GCA_944474755.1 of Limnoperna fortunei. Classification (NCBI taxonomy): domain Eukaryota; kingdom Metazoa; phylum Mollusca; class Bivalvia; order Mytilida; family Modiolidae; genus Limnoperna; species Limnoperna fortunei. The sequence continues at coordinate 40,749,515 of OX104124.1, forward strand.
TTTTTTTAATTGTATTTTTAGATTTTAATAAAATTCCTAATTATTGGAATTGAAACTAAAGCTTTGTGTCATTAAACTATGCAGCTTTTAACAGGATGTTTTAGTGTGTTTTATAAATAAATAGTTAATAAGGACGAAAAAATCGACAAGATGATAGATGCACTGCCGTTTTGTACAAACTTTATAAAAATCAAAGGCCCGCTGATATGTGCAAAGACAACGGCTCATTTTATATTCAGACAAATTCACAATATCAGACAAGTGGAATTTGGTTTAAAAAAACAACATATAGGTTTGAATAAAATCATTTCACTAATGCATAAAATGATCACAGCAGCAGGAATTAAAACAGACAAAAGGCTCACAAACACCAGTGCCAGAAAACATCTACCTACCAAGTCAGCTAATAGTAATATACTAGATAGACAATAGTACAAATCTCATGACACATGTCAAGGAAGCATCAAAATGAGATTTCTGACATTTTGAGTAACAGCGGAAAATCGCTTAAAACCACTACACCAGATTTGGACATATCTGCCACCACAACCTTAACTTCAACTCCATTTACAGGACAGTACCCCTACAGCTTTCTAAACAACTGCACTATAAATGGATCAATAACAATAAATTTTCCAAACGTAAATCATCCTAAAGCCACTAAACAGCAACCACCTGCACCCTTGATCAGTATACAGAGAACAGAAGAAGTAAAAATGTCTTACCGATATATTTTCTAGTATATCTCTGAAATTTAGTTGATTAAACGGCGTTATCAATTATACCGCTAATTTCTTTGTGACCTAATCTGTACCGCCGGTAATTCCTACGCTTAAATAGTTCACAAATAATGTACGATTAAGCATCAAATCAAACAATAAATGGTACAACAAACATCCAGTTATTAGTCTAGATATGTTTTTTAATAGTTTTTATTTTAATATCCAAAAACACAATGTAATGTGGTGTGTATTTTGTAGTGCGCGATAATATTGACCCGAAGAATTTATGCAAATTACTAATTTATCAATGGCGAGTCTATAGGAGTACCCAACGTGAAAATTGTTGGTTTACGGAAGAAAAAGGTAGTTTCTGTGAAAGCTCAACTCGAGAAAAGACATAAAAATTTCTATCACTCGTGGAAGATCCCTCGGCCTTTCACAGAGACGTTTGTAAGAACCTATTAAACATATTGATTGAAAAATTGTAATAATCAGCAAAATTAGATTTAAAAGCTTAGAAAGCGAAATTTTTAAAATTACAGAAGGCGAGTGAACAATTGTGTACTCATAATTGTGTTTATGTGTTCGCAAGAAGTACAAAATACAATTACGTTATTTTTCGTAATGTTTTCCAATTTTCTCGACACATAATTTCTACAAAGCAGTAGTGATTATTTATGAAAAATAATGTGTACGTCTATGCATTTTAAATGTTACAGTTAATATGTTATGCAGACGTTTTGTCAATAAACATATTTGCAAACAATAAACCGGAATAAAATGTTTGAATGGTGCAGGTTATTTAACTATAATTATATAGCAGAATAAGTTGTCAAAGAATCTATTGTAATTTTATTTCTTTGAAAGAGCCTTTGTGTGACATAGTTGCATTATTACAACAAAAAATAATTAGTTTATATATTTTAATTAGTACTTTTAGGAAATGATTGATCCAGCAAGATTTGAACAGCATAAAGTTTAATAATATAAATCACCATTTTTTTTTCAAAGCTAGTAGAAGTATACAAATGTTGACAATTATCTGATACATAATACATATATATAAATATATGTAACCGTATTATAACCATATAGTATTTATATCTAAAGATATAAAAATAAGTAGGTATTTTTATTTTTATCTAATTGTATAATTATTGGTGATTTAGGGAATGTTGGCTAAAAAAGGGAACGAATAGAGATTAAACGAAAGAGCAGTGCGTGTAGGTGGTGAAGAAAGACACGTGAATGGTTTGTCACATATTTGTTTCTCAAGAATTGTTACCGATAGAAATACATACTCGGCCAGAATAGACATGTACTGGTGGAGAAGATAAGTCAAATTTAAACAGAGTGTGCATGTTCACTTGCGATTGAAAATATCTATGTTTAGGGCAAGAAATGCTTGATGTATTTCTGGCTGATATAAATGTATATAAAACTGTACAGTCCATAGAGAGAAAAGTTTTTTCTTGGCATAGGCTTATGTAAATACAATGTTTAATCATTTTGTTATCTTTTCTACTTTCTCCAAATGATTATCAAAGTATTTAGAAATGTTTTGGAACAGTATTATCAAAAATGTGCAGTGCGATGGTAAAGGTAAAGTCTAAAATTAGGTGTGCAGTTTTGTCTTTTAAAAATCTTGTGTAAAAAATGCATACCGGTAAGTACACCATGTATTTAAAAAATTGGATTTTTGAAATTTACAGTTATAAGCGGGGAAGATATAGTAGTGGACATTGATACCAGTTTTTCTAGTTCAAAGAGTATTGAAAAGAGACGTCACAGAGCTTTTACAGTCTGCTATATATTTGATGTCTGGCTACTGAACATAGCAATGATAATTATTTTCATCTGCTTAGCGAATTTGAAATTGTCACCGATACACCCGAGTCGATTTCCTATGTTTAATTGCAAACTCTGCGACAAATATGATTATGTAGAAACATTTTGAAGTCTACCTTATCCAAAATTATTTTTAGCTGGCAGTTTCAATAGACAGCTTGGCCTCTTACTTAGACCATCTTATAGAAATATATTCTTGAAAGCTACAAACTAGATTCTACGACGACATCATTCTAATTGTCAACTTCCCTTTTTCGATAGCATTATTCCAGCAGCTGCAGCGTATAATGTGCACATTGCAAAACTTATCATGCGATCGGTATTCATTTTTTTACGACCGCTCACATAGGTTTATTTTACCTAGTAGGTTAATTGATGTTATCGCTTCAGAAGTTCTATAACTAAAGTTAAAAGTTAAAAACAAACTATAATTTTGTTGAACATTAAATTAATAAAAATAAAAAAAAACATTATTATATATTAAATAACAGCGAAAATCTATCTTTTTTTAAATATTAATCGTCTTCTGTTCAATAAATAACCCAATTGTATCCTTAAACTCGGAAGTGTCAAGTTAAAAGTTTGCGAAGCACCAAATTCAATATCAGTGGAGCTTGTATTGATGTGTGAATGTCGACGTTGATAAGTGAATTAAAATAAGAAAACTAGTTATTGACGGTAATGTCCCTTTGATGCCATTAAAATGAATATGAATGGATTTTGGACGATGGAAATCAAAATGAATATAAACGGATTTTGACGATGTCTTGACTGAAGAGTGCATGATGATGCAGTGTAGGTACATACATGTATTTATTAACTTTTAGTGCTCTTGATTCAAGTTTCTCGTTTGTTGTTTTGTGCATTGACACACTTTTATACAGGATTTGGGACCTGAGACTGACATTATTGACCCAGAACCACCCCCTTCTTCCGTGCCTTCTATCGCTGATATTTGAGTAGATTTGTTTCTTAATTTACTTCCGGTCTGTTATTTAAACAAATATATTACATATCATTTTATTTACGTTGTTTAAAACATGTTTAGGTTAGACATTGTTTCCTTTTGTTACTTTTTCAATCGAAGCAGAACGAAGGCGGCCATGATGATTTGTTTTCCCAGGGTTCCCATACGGTATAAAAATATACTTTATGTAGACGTATACATAGCCTGATGTATACGGCTTGCTAACCAATCAGAATGCAAGGTTTTTATGTGAGCTATAATATAAACGTTTGGTACGTATAATGGTGTATGTAACGGTTATCAACACTCGAGTATATGACTTAGCAACCAGTTGAACGCCAAACGCATGGATTTGACAGTTAAAGGTCATTGTATTGACATAAACGGTACCCGTATGTAGATTGTTTACGCACATAAACAAACGTTGTTAGAAAATTCTCAATATTTCCTTTACTTGAAAAGCAACTTGAAAATTCCACCATTCCATACATTTTTTTCTTCTTAAAAAGTTAACAAATATAGAAAAATAAATAAATTGTTCAAAATAAAAAATGCCAACTTCATATTTTATCCCGGTTAAATATATACCGATAGAAAATGATTATGCGTCAAATTCACGTCAGCGGTATCGCTTTCAAAACAATCAAAGAGGAAATATACGCAACAAAAATTTCATTCAACAGACAAGAACATATACATATGAAATTAAACTTAACAGTAACAGAACGAGATTTTGTTTTGTTTTTGTTTTTTGTTTTTTGTTTTTGTTTTTTTTTTTTTTTTTTTGTGTTTTGTGTGAGATGTGACTAATGTTAACATTGACACAACTGCACAAAGTGAAACAAGATATTTCATTTGTATCATTAATTAGCAAAACATTAATTTAATAACGCTTTATTTCTTGGTCGAACAATAAAATTAAGCGGTGAGTTCAATTATGAGTCGGATACCTTAATTAAATTAATTGACAGACATACACAAAGATTTCGGTTTTTCAAGCCATCAGTCTACTGAAAGTTAAGGTATATTATTCCAAATTTACAAAGAGTAGTTAGGTCTTTTTCTTTTAGAATATTTGAATTCAAAGTAAGTAGATATTTCGAACAATGTTTTTTTCCCCGTTTCTTTATCGCTTGCTCAGAATTGAAAAGTCCTGATAAGACATAACGCACGCCTGGTGTAGCTAATTTTATAACCTTGAGTTTGAATGTTTGATAAAGAACTATAAACAAAAATGTCACTAAAACAACACTACAAAGTATAAACATTTTTATTTTATTTGCAATAAAAAAAATTGTCTAAATGATTCATCCACTATGATGGATCTGTATTTTCCAGCGATATATTATTTGAAGATTAATGTATGGGTTAATCCAGTTCTGCCTAGATATCATCCCGAGGGCTTGTATGCGGCACTGGGACCATACTGGGAAGATTCCCAATGCTCAACCAACAGAGCAGCCCAGCACGTCCCAGGGTGGCGAATAGCGGCGAGGGACGATACCCACGGGAATTTTTGCACGAGATACAATAATACGGGATTCATTACCGGATATATACAATATGCAAAAATCCTGTATGGAATAATATTTATGTGTTAAGAAAGATATCGGAATTCAATGAAATGTTTGTTTTTTAAGACGTTTTAAAGGATGTTTTTCTTTTATGCGTGATATTACTTTTCAGAGTAAAAGTTAATAATTTTCGTAAGATATATCCTGGACTTGTAAAATTATTCGTTTGTTTGAATAAGTGTTAACGCCACTTTTAGCATTGTTTTTTTTTCAGGTATGTCATGCCGTCCAGCTTTTATTAGTGGGAGTACATGGAAACACGTGACCTTCGCCTGGAAAACTGACAATTCTAGATCTGCCGTTATGAGTTTATCATCTAGACATAAGAAATTGGTTTTTGCTTTATAATGCGTTCAAGTTCTCTAATAGTTTCTCCACGCATGTACGTATAAGTCATTTAGAAACAATGAAACTGTGTTTACTTTCCGATTAGAGGTTTATGTCCGTTCGTCCGTCCGTCCGTTCGTCCTTACGTCCGTCCTTTCTTCCGTCATAAATTTATCCGGATCATGATTTCAAAACTGTTGGACATATTGAAGGACGTATAGATCTAAATCAGAAGAAGTGCACTGAACAAGAAATATAGGATCTAACACCGGTGGGAGTGCAAGACGGGAAAATCTCAGCCGAGTTGGAGAACAAAAGAAATTTTTCACGCGTGTGTCTGAGATTTTATCGTCTTGCCCAACCACCGGTGTTTGATTCTATTTCTCACTAATTCGTTAAAAAAAATCCGGTTCTGTTCTATTGAAAGATGGCAACAAATAGAGTTATCCAGCCTGAACGTAATCTCCTGTGTACACATGTTGCGTCACCGTGTTTGTTTAACCTGGTCTCCTGGTGCAATATTTTTCATTAACGCAATTAAGCTTCACTTCAAACACCAGGTCAGGACCTCCGATGAAAGCATTTTCATTGGTTATTGATACGACGCATTTTAATGTCACATGCACATGTCAATCTTTTTTCCTATGTTCAATCTCTTCTTATTATCACTTAATGATATATAATTGTTTTCGGATACGATTGAGTAGTTAGGTAAAAACCATACTCTACAATATAGTTCACGTTGTAAGTAATAAAATGTCTAATTTAATATTAAAGAAAATATTTCATTTACAGTTTTTCATATTTGTTAAATCCTTCAAGCTTTAAAATACATTTTGTTGTCCTAATCTAATAAGAAGAAGTAAGTAGATGTACACAATTGCATATTAATGCGCGCTATACCGGTAGTATGAATAGATCGATTCAATTTTTATTTTTGGATTATTTTACTATCTATAGGGTAAGCCTATAGTATTTTTATTAATGCATTCTATTCTTGACATAATAAAATGTACATAATTGCGTTTCTTTTATTAATTAGTTATTTAATTTGATACGGAAAAGTCATTTTAAAATTTTGTTATGTTATATTACGTAATGTATTTCATCGCTTCAATTGTATTTCTTGGATTATTTCATGATTTATATGGTTAGCTTCGTAATATGTTTATACATTCTTATTTTAACATGAAAATGTATTTTTCTGTTTCATGTATTAGTTACTTAGATAATTTGATACTAAAAGTGCATTTTTAGATTTTGTTTAACGCGCTTGTGACCACTCAACCAGAAAGCCTTGATCTTAATTCTGGATTATTTCATAATTTATAAGGTAGAAAATGGAACCTTTACGTAGAAAATTAGTCAATCTTGAACAATAAATTTAATTTCCCTGGGTTTTGTTTATTGACGGTTTCGAAATCACAAACTCTCGTGAACGATTCCTGTGTGGTAGTGATGGTTTTCAAAAAAGGGGGGGGCAGAGATATTTCTGTGATGTAATTGTATATTAGATGTGCCTAGTTTATTTATTACCGGAAACTGAACTTTGATGAAAGGTAATAATGAAAGACCAATTAGACTCGCATAATAAGCCGCTAAAATGCACATTTAGATTATGATTTTTATATAAAAATTAGATTTTCAAATAGGCATGTTATTTAAAAAAATTGATGTCTGAATCAGTGAAAAATGTCGTAGAAATTTGTAGGGAAAAGAAATTTCTCAATAATACAAAAAGCACAAAAGATATAGATTTAAAAATTTTGATGTTAAGCTATTTTAACGAAGAAAGTTATATATATAATAATACAACAGAAAAAATTCAGTTACGTTCGAATAAAGGTCATCACCATCATAGAAGTTAATAATCTCATAAATTGACTCTTCTTCTTATTGTTTTTTTTAATTTTTTTTTTTTATTTTAAATTCTGAAAATTTTATAAAGTTTTTAGCAATGTTTATGCACATGAATGCTAGTTTGACGTTTGAATTACATTTAATTGCAAATCTTTTGAAACAATTTTAATTACAGTAAAATTAAATCAATAGAAATTGTAACTTGTCTGTATGTTTTCTTTGATTTTCCGAGGACACGATAACTGCCGATCTTACATTCACATTCTTCCCCCCTGAGAACCACGTCACTATGATCAATGTATTTTTGGTATTTTTGTATTTTTATTGGTAAACATTTGTCTTTCCAAAACTTTGCTTTTTTATTAAAGTACTCTTCTCAAAGTTGAGATATTATAATCAAGATGATTATTTCTTGCCTTTCACAATCGTCTACATTTGCAACCCTTTACAGCATATGATGAAATTTTAAATAAAACAAATTGAACACAAAAAAAACTATTAAACCAAATCGGATACACTTATAACATATAAATCGAACATCTCCGGATATGGGTTTAACCCATATCTTTTCTTGTTAAGAGCTGGGAATACCTTTCCTTTAGAAAATTTAAATATAAATTACATTTTAACTTTACGTTTAAATTATGAAATCTAAATGTAAATTTAGCTTAGAAATGTAAACATTATACGACATAAAGAGAATGACGTCATAATATGTTCAATCTCCTTGAAATTATCTACATTACAAAATAGTAAGTCTAGAGAACATCCAAACTTCAAATTTCAACGCTGTCACCGTGAAATCCAATGCTCCTGACCTGACGTTATATCCGAAGGCCGCTTAGGCTAATGAGGATATCACCGTCAGGGTACCATAATACGCGTGTTTGTTTTGATGTTTACCGCTATCATATTGTGGCATAAATTGGGTCATGGAAGCTCAGATATGTTGTTTTCATGTTAATATTTAAAAAGGCATTGTAAACCAACACAACTAAAGCAAATATTTTATAATTTTTATTGCTGAACCGATAGTTGACGTCACAATACATTTTTACGGGAAAAGGAGCGTGAAATACGTCGTTTTCAAGATATAATTGCTCTCGTTAAAGGAGGTGGAAATTGTAATACTGATCACGTGACGTCATAAAAAATTTAGGGCACTTTTAGTTTAAAACGGTGACACTTGACACGGAATGGGACGGCATAAGAAAGACGATTTAAAACGAAACCTGTGCTGTGTTGTGCGGGGGTGCAACGCCAACACTTAACATAAAATTTATGGAAAGGAGTCAAGTTTTATTCCGTTTTATGACGTTCACATGATGTTAAAGACGGTACGTTGAGGAAAGTGCCCTAAATAAAATCACGTGATACCATTACTCACGTGATATGATACGTCTAACTACCTATCGTGAAAACGACGTATTTTTATCTCACCCACGGGTTGAAATAAGGATATCTCAACCGGCTAAAAATAGGTACATGCTGTCTCATTAGTGAGAATCATATCTCCATCCCAGTTAATTTGGTATCTTCCTAGTCAGAAAATAACACACCTGCTGAAACGACAACTTGCTCTATATTTACCTGTTGATGAAGAAGTGCAGTGCATAATTCATATACGGTATTAGTTTTTAGTTATCTCAAATAGTTTATTTGTATTGTCCGAATAACCTTCGTTATCACTATTTGCAGTATTTTCCTTTGATCTTTATGTGTGGTATTATCCAATTTCACTCTTCTAGTATGAGACGTGCCCTTATCACTACTGCGACAGCGTGGTACCTCAAACACCAGCGTGGACTATTTCCTTTGTTCTCCAAATGTGAAAACGGCAAAGTCTCATTGGAGACCAGACATCTTTTCACATCGATGTCTAGGATTATCTCGTCATGCCCTTCTACAGGTGCTAGATGTTTTATATCTAGCAACAGCGATAAACATATTTATTGAGTTATTTTAAATGTTTATTTAGTTTCATTATTTAATGAAGATCGATGAATTTTCTTGTCATCTCATCTCGGCTTGTCATCTTTCGATGAGATGGGGACGAGAAAATGCATCTTGTGTCAAAAACGTAAATAATCATACGGATCACAACAATGAATTAATTGTCGTCGCCGCTTCAAATTCAAAAATGGCAAACGCATCAATCGCTTCGAACTGTTATGTACCGTTTTGATTGATTTTTATGTCAAGTAAGGAGTTTGTATGCATGCAGAATTCAATCAAAACTTCATAGAATTGATTTAAACACAATCAAAAGAAATATAATTACAACAACAATGCGTAATTTGTAAAAATAATTCTGAGGTTTCGCAATCAATGAGAATTCAATATCGCGTGATATCATCTTGAGTTTTTTTTATTATTATTATTTCAATAAAATGATAAACAAACCTAAGGAAATACTATTGCTTTGTTAAAATTAAATGACGGGATATAATATATATGAAGCGATATAACATATTATTATGAAACATGATGAAATGACCTTGAGTTTTTGATAGCACTATATCTTACAAAACATAAAAGATAGAAGGAGACTATAAATTGGAACATACTTTCAATAGGTACAAACTGTTCAATGTGCCGATTTTGAGTTATGGCCCTTGATGTGTTTTGGTAAATAGGTTTTGGCTAATAACTTGAAAAACGGTTTGAAATAAAGTAGTAATCATGTAATTATCTTTAACATAGCAAAATCACAGAGTAAAGACTAAGATCAAATAATTTTGGACCGTCATTGTCAAGATGGCTACCAGAACTATCTGTTTTGATTAAGTGAACTGATTAATTTGCGCCAAAAGTCAAAAAGCATATATTTGTTCAGTCGGTTGATTGATTGATTGATTAATGGTGTTTAACACCCGAGCAGCAATATTTCAGCTATATTCAGGCGATGAACATGAAATAGATGATAAAATGAACATGAAATGATGATGAATGAAAATGGGATGGGACACAAGGAAAAATAGGGGTAACGGATTTTAGATTGCCACTGGCAAATGGGAGGATGGATAGGGTCGGGCAATTTAGCCTCCTGTAGCGGGATCAAAATCCCTACTCATAGCGAATACTACAGCAGAGTTCTTTAACGTGCGAGGAACGTGGCATTTTCCCAACACGGTGCACTAATATGGTTTGCGGTCAGGTTTTCCGTATTATGGCCTCACAACCCCAGCTTGCCAGGGGTACCCCATTCAACCACCTGGGGCACACATCCCAGTCGGTCTTTAGGCAAACCGACCTGACACGCCGGTCAGGGTACTGGGCGCTATTTAGTCGCCTTTTACGACAAGCTAGCGCGACTGCGGTCTATTCTTTTGGCCACCCGGATCCCGCACGGAGCTAGTTCAGTCGGTACGAAATAATATAATTTACATGTTTACTTAAAGTGATCAGTAGAAATGAGCTCCAATTTGAACCCGGGGTTAAAGGTTATGGGTCAATTTACACAGCACGCTACCTTGTATCTTGTCAGGATTAATGTATCAAACACCAGAAAAAATAAAAGCAAACAATAAATAAGAAAAATGCTTCTTTTATCGAAACCTTCATTAAGTATATGAGCCGAACCAGTTCAATGAACCGTTTTCGAGTTAAAGTCCTTGACGTGTATAAGTTTATCATTGTTAGATTACATCTTGAAAATGGTTGGATGTTATATAAAAACATGTTATTTTAACATGATCATGGTCACGACCGTAAATTTAAGAGCAAGTTGAAACAATTATAGTACACAAGTTTCAAGATTGCCATAACTGTTTTTTTTAAACAACTTTCACAAGTTAAGAGATAATATAGTACAGTAAAAATATAGTAAAACTGCTACTTAAAATGATCAGTGGTAAAAATTCAATCATAGCACAAGGTCAAATGTGAAGGGACTAGGTCATATCATAGAAAAACATATCATAAAAAATTTACGATATGGATTACGTATTACTTCGAATTATATGCTTTACATTTAATACTAGGCAAAAATATTTTCTGACTTAAAAACACAAACTGTTTCCTTTTATATGTGAACGTGATTAATTATCTCATCAATGTACTTGCTTATTATCGGGAAAGACCTTCACAGATGCTTTTAGAACAAATGTCTTTTCAATTAGTATATCTTTTGTGTATCTTTTTCTATGCCGAATGTATAAGATGTTTTTCAGGACGCGCCAAAAATAAATAAATTGAAAAATAATAAAAAATATAAATCACAAAATTATTCCCTATGTAAATATCCAGCAACGGGTGGTTAGATCAACATAACTCCAGTGTATTGATTGTTGCCATAACAACATCAACAAGGCTCTGCCTATTTTACGTTTCGAAGCCTCCATTTTACGAATATTTTTTGTCAAGTGAGTACACTTATATTATATATTAATCTTTTGCTGCAATATATCTATAGATAGCTAATTAAGTTACTCAGTGTCATCTGAAACCATAACAGTTTTCTTCAAACTGTGTTTCTCTTAATTTTTAGTATTTCAAAAGAAGGAATATAATGTGACAATACGATAGAATAAGTTGCGGACTACATGCTGACTTTTAGCATTAATTTCTTTTGAGGGTTTATTAACCATACCATGTCAGATGCAAATTATTTAAAGATTCTGTCTCAGAGCACTTATTTTTGGATCAGTTGTAGCTCCTTTACTTTGAGTCGATGAATAATTTTGCCGCGTTTCTAATCGCCGTATGTCGTTATTTTTTACATTTATAACGCTATAATCAATTTGAAATTATATCCACTTTAAAACAATATTTATCACGTTTAAGGTTATAAGCTATACATCCGTAATAAATTGGAAGTATATTTTGATTTGTTTATAGTAATTATTAGTTTTTGCAAATCCTCTTTGGAACTTCGTTAATGTAGGGATTCTGCCATTGATCACGTGCTTGTTAAGACTCAGGTTGTGTGTTCGAGTCTCAATGCGGGCAGGGTATACTCGACTCCAATTTTAATTGATTAGGATTCCCAGTTTTCTAACGAAAGTAGGTCTTTTATTCGGCTTTCTCCCCAATAAAAGCTGGACGATATGATTTAAAGTTTTCGTTTTTTCTTTTGCTTTCTTTTTGTTCAAACTGTGCATTGAGTATTGTCTTAATTTTTGCGTTTTCAAGATTAAATACGTTGTTTCCTTTGTAGTCAAATTTAAAACCACGGAAAAAAGATCTTTTTATACCATTTTACGGAGAAGTGTTTTTTTTTTAAATATTTTCAGATTTTTTATTCCTCACATTATCTTTCACTTGTAGGTATATCATTCCTCCCTTTAGCACTGCTTAGATTAAGAACATATTGGGTTTAATTCTATATTATTATTAACAAATAGTTCATGACAGCGAGGGTCATATGACAGAATATGGACCGATTGTTGGCCCCAAGAATTTTTATAGACCGAAGCGCAGTTGAGGTCCATATACTTTTTGGGCCATCAACCGGTTCATATACTGCCATTTGACCCGAAGTGTCATGAACTAAATATTTTTACTTTGTTTAAGTGCTATGCTTACTTCTCTGCTCAATATGCACCACAGGTACTGTCATGACTGATCATTTTAGGTTATTATGTCTCCCAAGCGAAGTTTGGAAACATATTGTTTTTACTCTGTTTCTTATTGTTATTATTATTTTTTTCTTCTTTCTCCGCCTCATTAATTTCTCCCAGTAAATTTTCTCGGAAACGCCTCAACAAATTAGTACGAAGCTTTGTACTATGGTAGATAGTTTATTGAAGTTGTGCACAAGCTATTCTGATATTTCAAGATGGCCGACATTTTCAAAATGGCCGCCATCACATTAGGGCACCCAAAAATTATCTCGAGAACTACTGGACGGGTTTTGACGAAATTTGGACTTATTTTGACAAAATCAGAGTGGTCTTGATAGGTAAACAAAAAATTTTAATGGCCACTACCGAAAATTGGAAAAAGTTAACCGATGTGCACGAAACTTGGTCATTAAGGATTGTTTCCAATTGCTGGTTAGATTATTGGATAAAGACGACTTTGAATATATAGAATAGCATAAGGCGACCTCAAAAGATTGCCGCCCCCCCCCCCCCCCCAAAGTTGAAAAAATTGGAAAAAGTTGGCCGATTTCTACCAAACTTAATATGGTAACCTAGGTGGGTAGAAGGCTGAAATTGTGTATATGGAGTTATTTATGGAAGATAAACAGCATGTGTTCCCAAACACAGTCAGCACTATTTTAATTTGTTCTGTACAGAAATTTTGCATAACAGTTACCTAGGTAAACCATCTTAACCGAGAGGAACAAATCTGTTTAAAGATGACATATTTGTTTATTTCGAATATAAATGACGAAACCATACCAATATAAATTTAATCTACAGACTGTCCATATACATTGTATGGACCGGTCTTTTTACTACGGTCGGTCTATATACGATTATATAGACCGTTTATGTATACAAAGAATCAACGAAAAATATGTCTTAAAAGTATAATATTCATAAATATTGTTGAAATTAACGAATTGATTAAAAACTTTCTGTTACTATAAACTCCGATCATGAACAGTAATAATTATTAAACACTAAACATCATATTATACGCACGAATCGTATTACATCTTTAAGATAACTATATACCTAAGTACGAATATCAAGATATTGTAATCTTTTTTTTGTCACAGTTTTTAAGTCATTTATAATCATTAGTTTGTAACCCTTGCGAGTCTAATAATTGACTACAGAAACAAGAGAAGAAGTAATCCAGTTGCAATCCCAAACACTAATACAAAGCCATGGGACACGTACAGCAACATGACCTTTCTTGAAATATAATATGAATATAGACGCAGCCTAAATGCGAGTATCTCGCATTGTATTGTTCATGACGTTATTTTACAGCACCCTAACAGTGCCTCTGCATTAACTTGATGACGTGACGTTTTTCTCTGTTGGTAACGTCAAAAATTTCTCAATTTTCAATACAGCCTTCCAGATTGCAATAAATTTGTCAGACATTTTTGTAGTTATTTAAAAAATAAACACTTTATCGATGTCAATATTTGTTTTCTCTACTTTTAAATTAATTAGTGCTCGTCTAAAATATTTTCTTGGCAGCTGCTATTTGTCCGGCTGCCCGAAAAAATAGCTATGACATTATTCGTCCGGCTAGCCATAAAAATAGTCCCTAGGATATTTGTCAGGATATATATGATTCAAAGAATACATTCTGGTTTATTTGTCAACTGAGCTCATTTTGTCATACTCTACCCATGGCAAATTTTGATGAATTCAAGACTTATGCTTTATTGGTTAGGATCTTAAATTATTACATTTCGTAATTTTAGTTTCCGTTTAAACAATGTATCTTTCACTAACCCATATTTTATGATATTGCACGATTGTGACGTTTTAACTATAAGTGATATTGCACGGCTGGCCATTTTAGTACAAGAATGACATCTAAAAATTGATTAGCCGTGTAATATCACTAGTAATCAAAGATTAGCCGTGCAATATCACTTGTAATCAAAACGTCAGTCGTGCAATATCACAATATGTTAATGTTTTTAAAATATTCACTTAAAATTGTTTTCTGCAGCAAAATATCGACAAAATGTAACACTTAAAATCATATAGTGACCATGATAACAAAATGCATGATGATAAATTCTTGTGTATAAAACAAATTATTAAGGATATTGAAAAATGTACAGTGAAATGAAATAAAACAATTATGGCAGCTCAGTGCATGCGATATCATGTTTTATGGAACACTTAAAAGGAATATCAACCTCGGCCGTTGGCTTCGGTCGATATGTCTTTTAAGTGTTCCATAAAAAA